>CM062806.1:17065364-18431635 GCA_031772625.1 Pinus tabuliformis
CTCCTTTGACTGTTGTCGTCAGGCTCGCTTGTCGTTGTTGTTGGGGGTTGTTGCTAATAGATCTAGAGGCAGAGTTTGCAACCTCTGTTCTCTAAGTCTGTTAAATTCAACCAACCCTTCATCTTGATATTTCATTATGGCAAATGCCTTAACCTGCATTATTGACTCAGCGGAGGAGAACAGGTCATCAAACATATCTTCTTTATGATCAAATTTTGACAATTTGGCCTGTTCTAGTGCATTATAGGCAACTTTGCTTGGATCAAATTGCCTATTAGGGAGAGTTGCTAGAGTTAATGATTTAATCTTTGTAGCTTCTTTTTCTGCATGTCTGAGATCATGCAAGCTATAAACACCGCATCTTAAAGGAAAAGAGGGCCAACCCTTCTTCTTATTTTTCTTGAGAGTCTGTGTAACACTCTCAGCAATGATCTGGTAAGCGATTTCCCTTGCTAGAAGTTTATCAGGTATGTATAAAGGGAGGACATGAGGTTCGGCTTGGCTACCGAAAACTCTTATATAAGTGAACTTCTCCTCCCCGAACCATCTCCCTACTGCTGTTAAATCAATCCCAGCTTGGTAGGAAATCTTGGGAGCAGGTTTATCAAAAATAGAATAATGAATAGGCAAGATAAAGCCATTGCAGACTTGGTACAAATGGTGCTTATAAGAGGATTTCCATAATTTCTAATGGTATATGTTAATAGGCATGGGGTCTTGTGGTGTCCACCTCCAGCCGAGCACAGGAAATTCAGAATTAAAACACAAGGTATCTAAAATATAGGCACTGTAATAGAATGGGGGAATTAGCCTTTCAGTAATGCGGGTCTTATTCCTAAACTCAAGAACAACTGTTGCTAGTTTGTCTGAGAGTATAGTTGCCCAGTCCATTATTTCACTGTTACATGCCGCTTCCATTAAGGGAACCATTTCTATAGTGAAATTAGAAGAGTCGTGCAATCCCCACAATCTACACATCATTATTCCAGTGTAGCAATAAGGAGAAGCCAGGGAATCAACCGAGTACTTACCGGAAGATTCATGTTTGTGTTTTGCCGGATTTTGTCTCCAATCCCGGATGGGTTCGGATTCAACTTCATTCTCCTTTCGGAATTTCTCCAGGAACACCTTATTGTATTTCTTCTCTGGCTCAGGCAAATGATACATTTTCCTTAAATCATCAGCCTTGAATGACCCGAAAATTCTCCCGTCTCTGGTGCTGAAGGTTCTATCCATGATTGGGATTTCCTCAATTGCCCACCGCACTACATCCGTATATGGGAGAATTTGTTCCCTAGCTGCTATCCGATGAAGGAAGGAGTCAGCTAAGTCCTTTAGAGTACCATCAGATTTCCGAGTTGAATCTGCAGTAGCTTGTACTGTTGTCACTTCAGGTTCTTCGGCTTCAATCAAGTTGTAGGTACTTTTCCAAGTAGTTTTGCCGAGACCAGAACATGTAGTATTAGATATCAATCCCTTCTTTTTATTTGTTGGATCAGCGATGGCTTGTGTTGTGGCTGGCGCAGCAGCAACGACTGTGGTTTTCTTAGACTTCTTCCCCATTCTGTTTGAGTTTTCTGCTTTGGAAGAATTCTGCACATGAGCGAAAATAAATGTAATACAGAGGAATGATAATGAAAATCCAATATGGTGAGATATATTGATCAATGCGTGATGAGAGAAAACTTTTACAATGGCCATGGATAGAATCCATAGGAAGATTTTAGGACTTACAATTACATTAAATGGCCGTTTAAAACCTGCCAATCCTTAAATGCCCATTATACCGTTAATCGGCCGAATGATTCGTTTAAGTGTGTTGTAGATGTTTTGGCGGTTGAGCGCAGGTGAATCATTGTTCGACAGATCAAGCTTTTAATATGAATTGATCGTAATATCCCTTCATTTTAACGGCTTTTTTGAAATCTGCGCTTTATCGCAATCGGCCATCGGGGAAATCTTAACCTCTTATATTGACACCTTTTGAAACCCCGATCGCCGATAGCGATATCGCATCGCATCGGGGTGAATGGCCTGGGGGCGCTTTAAGAATGTGCATAGAACATTGCCGATAGCCGATAGCGATATCGCATCGGCAGAAACCAATGCGCCATTTACTTATGTTCCTTATGTCATTGCGATATGCGATCTTGCAATCGCTTTATCGCAATGATAAAAGATTGATTTATTTGTATAAATATGATCAAAATGGGTTTTTCAAAAGGTTTTTATAATGTTTTCATTTGGTTTTCGGACCTTTTTGAATAATACAAATATTGATACCAATCAAAATCTAAAGGGACCCATTTCATATGATAGTTTTGTGAATAAAAATTATATGAAATGGGGGGTTGTTGTAGAGCACAACAGACTGTTACATGACATAATACATAACGAAATAAATGTAATGTCCCTTAATAATAATTAATAAATAATAAATAATTCAACTTAACTTCGAGATGAAGTTCCTTAAAGTGGGAGAGTATGTAATGTCCCTTAATAATAATAATAAATATAAATAATAAAAATAATTAATAAATAAATAATATTAAATAATAAACATATAAAATAATAAATAATAAAATAAATATTAATAAATATTAATAAATTAATAAATTAATTACATGCTTTAAATAAATATAAACAAAAGAAATAAAACAAGAAAAATAGTAATAATAATAAATTAATTACATGCTTTAAATAAATATAAATAAAAGAAATAAAACAAGAAAAATAGTAAAAATCAGTAAAACTATCAAAAAGTAAAAACAAAAGAATAAAACAAGAAAGCAGTAAGTTGCATGATTGACACATGGAGTGTGTGCATGTGGTTCCCCTTCTAAGGTTTGCTCTATTTAATAGATGGTGAGGAAGATGAGAGGCATTCCATCATTCCAAGATTATATCATTCATTCTCTTGAGAAAATGGTGTTCTAAGACAGCGGAGTCACTGGCAGTAGTACGTTGATTGATGGCTCCGGGGTGGCCAGTTGTAGCAAGTCCTTGCGCAATTGAGCCTACGGTTGGGTGGAGAGTTGTCCCCAAAACCTTGTTGCGGTAAGCAAACTTCAACCACAGGTAAGTTCTACTCATAGTTTGAACTTGATGTTGATTAGTTGATTAATTACATGTTTATTTTGGGCTGTTATAGTGGATTTGTCATGATTAGGCTCCATATATGTATCTTTACAAAACAATGATAAAATGTTCTTGAAACAAGAGGAATCATGGAATGAACCATTTAAAAAAATAAGACCATCGTCTACAAACGATATATGAGAGAGAGATGTCATGTCTGATATCATGAGTCCCCCCAACGCTCCAACAAAGTGAGCATTTTTTATCAATCTGCTTAGACCTTCCATGATCAATAGAAAAAGCAGGGGGGATAGAGGGCATCCTTGTCTCAGGCCACATTCAGCATGAAAAAAACTAGGTGCAACCCCATTGATGAGAATACTATAGGAAGTAGAAGAGAAACAACACATGATCCAGTTAATGAAGGAATGAGGGAAGCCAATATGAGTGAGGATGAGGTGTAGATAAGACCAGCTAGCCCGATCAAAGGCTTTGGAGAGATCGATCTTGAGAATAATGGATTTTTTGTTCTGTTTCTTGATTGAGTGAAGGCCTTCCTGAGCAGTCCCTATGGCTTCATGGATCTGACGGTGGCTGAGGAAAGAAAACTCCTCCTTGGAAATCATCCTGGATAATATTGGTTTTACACGAAGAGCAATGATTTTGGATATAATTTTGTAGATGCAGTTGCAGAGGGATGTGGGTTGAAAATCGTGAAAGGTAAGGGGTTTTTCAACTTTAGGGATGAGGGTGAGGAAGGGTGAATTGAAACCCTTTTACATCCTGCCTGAAATTCTGCATTCCTCGATGGCCAAGAGAAGATCCGGCCCTATGAGTTCGATAAAAGTGTTGTAGAATTCCATGGGCCACCCATCCGGCCCAGGGCTTTTGTCCCTGTTGAAGCATTTCAGAGCTGCTTATAATTCCCCCAGTGAAACAGGCTTGGTTAAAGTCTCTGCTTCTTCCATCTCAACAAATCTAGGGAGAACCTCAGCGATGCAGAGTATCTCGGGGAGGGTGGCTCCCTTGGGTGCCTTGAAAATATGAGAGAAATGGCGCATACCCATATCAGCTAGCTGATTGAACGTACTAGCCTCCTTGCCCGAGTTGTCACGTAATTCCCAGATTGTATTGATGGACTTTCTCCCTCTGGCATATTGTTGAAAGAACTTGGAGTTCTCATCCCCTGCCTTTAACCATATTTCTCTGCTTTTTAAGCGCCAAGTTTCCTCTTTTTGTCTCAACAGTTTGATTTTTTCCATTTCCAGTTTGATTAATTGTTCCTTTGACTCAATAGTTGCATAACTAGAAAGCCCTTCGTTTTCCAATTTATTGAGGACCCCTTTAATCCTTTAAAGCTCAACCTCATCCTTTTGCTACTTGATCCTTGCCCAACAGATGGTTTTCGATTTTAAATGGGCCAAGTTGTTTGCAATAACCTCAGTTGGGGAGGATTTGATATCCAGGCTACAATGATTCCAATTTTCTCTTACTAATTTGTGGAAATCTGCTTCAGTAAGCCAAGTCAAATTGAACTTAAAGGGTGAATGGGGTTTGTGGTTGGCATCCCGAATCTCCAAAAGATCGAGGAATGGTTTGATTGCCCCCCTGATCCCAGCCATTGACGAATGCGATCCAGTCTGGTTAAAAGAGGATCCCTTATTAGGAAACAGTCCAGTTTTCTGGCCAAAGCATCCTCCCTAGTTCTTTTGTTCCTCCAAGTTGGAAAAAGCTTTGCTGTTTCAATGTTCAGTTGGTCATGTGAATCCAAGAATACTTCAAAGTAGGATATTAAGGGGTCTATCTGGGCTCTGTTACCCTAGGATTCTGCCAACCCTAAAGTGAAATTTAGTTCCCACCAATGATCAAATTTCCAGCTTGCATGAAATCAGTTTCCAGGAGTCTTTCTTAGAAAAATTCCCTGTTATTGCAAGGCCCATAGACGTTAATGAGCCTAAGGGGAATGTTGATATCTAGTGAGGTGATATCAGTGCCTAGGTAACCCTCCCCTCCCCACCCAAAACATTATCCAATCTTATCGATCTTTTGTTATACCCCAGGGCACAACCTCCCGAACGTCCTCTTACATCCAAGAAATGAAATGCCCAGTCTGGAAGAATTTTCATGAGCACATTGTTTAAAGAGCTCCCTTCCCCCAAAGTTTCTTGCAAAAAAATTACATCCAGTCACTCCAAATAGCATAACCTTTTTAGTGCCAGTTTCTTGTTCGGGCTGGCCAAACCCCTACAATTAAAAGAGAGGCACTTCATGGGGTAACCTTTGTAGGGTTTCCCTTTGCTCTAAGGACCTGATCAATGGGAGACTGAATGCTCGAGGCCACCTTAATACCAACCCGCTTGATGGCTTTGGATAAGTGAGATTGTCTTTCGTTGGGGGGCTTCGAGGGAAAGGATGGGAGGGGGTCCTCATCCAAGCCATAGGAAGTGGTCTGAGAAATAGGTAAGGATCACAGGTTGTATCGGTGAGAACCACTAAAGCTAGGGCTGCCTCTGGAAGTCAGGGGAGGGACATCCTGAGTAATGGTTGGGGAGGTACTGAGGGTTAGAGGAGGAGCTGATACCACATGAAAATTTAAAGAACAAAGTTTTCTTACCCCAGTGCCTAGACCCAAAAATAACACAAAAGCAGATGCACTACCAGCAAACATATAGTCATGTGAAAACATAGGAGAGGGAGGAAGAGTATCGGAAAACGTCGTTGATCCTTTGGAGCGGGATCTGGTGGTTTGAGCAGAGAGGTCCCCGAGTCCATTTGTGAAAGCGCCACCCCAGGAGTGTCCCATCTCGGCACTGGAACACCGGGAAGGCCCACCAGAGAAGGAACCACTACCTCCATCGTTTGTGTGCTTTCCGAAACCAGAGACCTCGGGGGATCTGACTGTTTCCTAGAGAGCAGAGGGAAATCTTTGTACAAGTGTCCTACCTCGTGGCATCACCTGCATCGAAAGGGGATGCCCTCATAGTCTAAAATCTGCCACCTGGTGATCTTGCCCATCTGTAACCAATAGCTCTCCACCAGTCCTTCCCTGGTGTTTAAGTGCACCATAATTCTTGTGATTGCCATATAGCTTGTATCCTGATACGATTTATCATGGTCCAGGTATACTCCCATGTCATCACCAATGCATCGAAAATGTCCTCTACCTAGAATTGGAGAGGGAGGGTAGGGAGACGCACCCAAATTGGTCCAGATCTCATGTTCTCTTTCTCAGGGTCGAACAATGACGACTAACGCTTGTGCAGGACATGAGTCATTTCGATGTGCCAGTACCTGGTCAAGACCCAATCCACCGATTTCGGTTGTGAAAACATGAGGGCGAACCAGCCCCTTGACATTGTGATGACGACTGAGAGTTGCACCATCAGGTTCCCCCAAACCTCTGTTGTCCATTTTTTTAGTCTTGCTGAGTTATAATTCCGGCCACAGACTCTGCCCACCAGGACCATGCTCTCCGTCAACGCCACTTGGTCCATGCTAATGCCAGCCTTGAATACAAGAAGCCGACCACGCTCCTAAATCTTAGATAGATTTGATCTTTGCCCCCCCTAGGTATGATTTGTGGGCTTAAGGGTTGTTGTGGTCCCTCCACCTGAGGGTTTTCATTCGAGTCCGAAGCCCTGTTTTCTTCCGGCCCTAAGTCCTGTATAGAGATGCCATCGAAGAACCCTGATGAATGGGTGATTGAGGCAGAAACCGGGAGGGAAAAACCATCATGTGCCACCCCAAGGACTTTGTGGAAATGAGGCGAAGTAACTCGCAAATCCAGTGTCGTTCCACAGAACCCCACTGTAGTCACACCTACGCAGCCCTGAATAGTTTCGAAACTCTGCTAAGCATGTGTCCAGGTCTGTAGTTCCAAAGGAGACAAAATGGAAAGAAAAGGTGAGTGAGTACCCTCACCCAGACAGAAAAGGCCTTTTGACATCGCGATTACTGGTTGAGAGAAACCTAAACCTTGGAGGGATACCTCCATGTCTTTCATTAGCGAGGATAGTTCCGAAACCTGCACAACCTGTTGAAGGATTATTTATGGTTCCTTCCCCACACCCGGCATGTGTTTATCTTCCACCTAGATGTCCGATGGGGCCAAGGTGTCGGACGAATAGTCAAGCTTCTTCATATCCATGCATAAACCCAACACCGTTTGAATGAACCGGTTGTTGTTCCGAGAATCCTAGGCGAAGCCCTCGACAAACGTACCCTAGGTGAAGAATTCAAAGCTCTAAGAGACGACAGTCAAACCCAAATCCTTTCCGCCGCGTTCGTCGAAAACCAACCCTAACTGCCACAAAAAAACCAAACAAAAACCCTTCCCGACCTCTGTCTATGAAAACAATGGATAAAGAACCCCGAGAAGAAGGATATAATTAAAAGGATACTTTCGGTCTGATACCTTGTGCCGACCGTGTCTCGAGCCCAAGCACAAGTGGAGAGAAACAATAAGTTACCGGGAAAGGAGAACACTAGAGTCACGTGAATGCACAATAATGGTCATAGGTAGGTTTCCAACGAGGGACCTCTGTTAGCAGTATCAAAACTTGCAAAAAAACCCTGCAAACCATAGCCTCTCCTTCGAAACCCTCCCATTCCCGCAACATTTTCGCCACATTCACATCTTCGTTTTTTCTCTCATTCAACATCAGTTTTCCGGTTGATCCTACCTCCCGGAATTGAGAATTCAAATCTCTTTTCCGACTGGTCTCCAAGCATTTATGAAGCTTCTGATCAGTCTGTGAGTAAATCAAATCTTTCGCTCCCATCATAGCTGGCCATTGTCTCTCCCCTTCCCCATAATTGACATTTCGACGGCTATGTTTCGTCACCCTCTGCTCCATTTAGGTACAGTCTAGAGGCTTTGCAGACGTTTCCTTAATTTCCAATCTCCTGTCTAGTCCTTGGATCCTGACATAATCTTCCGAAATAGATTTTAACCCTTCTGTTTAGTCCCAGGACCCTGACATAATCTTCTGAAATAGATTCTAATTTGTACCTCTTTCCCTTCCATTCTCCGCGGGTCTTTATTATCCAGGTTTATTCTCTCTCTTGGATTTTTTCTAGGTCCTCGCATACAGTTCTCAGGAGGTACTTCTCGATATTTCTCTGATCTTCCTCCTTGGGTAAGCATGTCAGCAGACAGTGATTCTCCTGCCACGCATGCCCTTTTGAAGGCCGCTATTGAAGCAGAATCAGCTCGGGAATGTGCCAACCGAGAGCACAGTTGGCATGCCACGGTGTTCGAGATGCTTCCCCCTGAGCAATTGGACCCCTCCCCTCACTTGAGTCAGAAGTCCAATCTGAAGAATGGTACGCCTTTTTCTAAAAAAGGCTACATCCTTGGAAAGCTCCAGCACAAACCTGCTGTTCCGGTCAAAACGATCTCCCCCCCTAAAGCAGTCTCTGTCTCTAGCGCTTCCTTATCCGAGCGAATAGGAAGTCTTCAAAATTTGGCTCTGGTCGGAAAATGGTATTTTCTGGAGATGAATGAAGAAGCCATGAGGAAATGGATATCTGTGTCTTGGACCCCGATTATTGGCTACACCCCAATTATATCTCGTCTCATGAAGGATTGGTTTTCATTCCATTTTCAGAAGGCTTCTGATCTGGAATCGACTCTGAGCAGGCCGTGGGTTTTTGGTAGAAGTTTTATCTCTTTGTCCAGGTGGTATATGGGGTTCGATCCTCTGAAAAATACGCCATCTCACAGCATGATTTGGGTCAAACTTCCCAACCTGCCTTTAGAACTCTGGACTCCTGAGACCCTTTCCCTGATAGGGAATGCAATTGGCAAATTTATCTATGTTGATCCTTGGGATAGAGGGGAAAAAGGCAAAAGAATCGCATGGATTCTAATTGAGAAACCTTACAAAGGAGGATACCCTGATCAGATTGAGATTACATGGGAAGGTTTTAAAATTTGTCAAAGACTTGACTTCTGGGGAATTCCTTTTCGCTGCTCTGCCTGTCATCGGACGAGTCATCTGATAAAAAATTGCAGATACCGACTCAAGCAAAGATATTTCAGACATCCTTCTGAAAAGGAGACTTTTTCGAGCTCTGATTCCCCAATCGAGGATGTCAGTAATCGGGGAAATCTTTTTTCTTTTAAATCAGGAGTCCCACGAGATTCTCAGGCCTTTTCTCTGACTCAACCTGAGTCCCCCTCTCTGGAGATGCAGGAAGAAGATGTGGTGCCTTTCCCATCGAAGGTGAATAAAGAAGACTTTCAAAGTCCTTCCATCCCGGAGCAGCATGAGGAGGCTGCGGTGCCTTCCCCGCCAGTCATGAACAGAGCGGATTTTGTTGTAGGATCACATCCTATTCAAATCACTTCTTCATCGCCCTCTCCCAACAGATCTCCCAATAGATCATCCACTGCTATTCAAAAAGGAAAAGAAGCCATAATATCTCCGATGCCTTTCAACTCCCCATCTGAATCTCCGGTGAACAGATTCGATAGTGATATCGATCTTCTTCTCCAGCGGAACCCTCCCATCCTTGAACCATTAACTATCCATAAGCCCTCTTTTCCAATCATCAGCCCAAATTCCGCCAAAAATATCACTGTCCGAAAAAAGCACAAGGGGGGCAGCCGTCATTTCAGAGGAAGAACGATTGCCACCGAACTGGGGGTCACTAATTTGTCCCTTGTGGATGTCCCAATCATGGAACCATCTGTTTCTCAGCCTCTTAGAGCATGCTCGGCTGGCCAGCCTTCAAAATGACCTTCTTAATATCTTTCAATATCAGGGGTCTAGGTGCTGCCCCTAAATTTTTGGCGCTAAAAGAGATTCTCTTTTCTGCTCATCCCTATATTATATTCATTCAGGAAACAATGCATCCAAGTTCAGTGTCCCTGGCTTTCTTCAGGAAAATGTTTCCGTCTTGGCACATGGCAGCTACTGAAGCTGACGGTTTATCTGGAGGTCTGGTCGTATTGTGGGATCCGCTTAGGGTCAAAGCAAAGGTGTTCAAATGCTGTGCAGGAATCCTCATCTCGGCCTCAATCAGAGGAAGGCCTCAGATTCTCAACATTTTGAATATTTACGCGCCCTATAAGAACAGGCTCCCATTTTGGACCAATTTGTTTAACTCAGATATTTTAGACATTGAGTCCTTACTAATTGCAGGTGATCTAAATTTGACTCTTAACTCTGAGGAATGTTGGGGTCATTGTAGGAGGAAAGATCGCTTGGCAGATAAAATGCGACAGGAGTTGTTGAAGAGAGACTTAGTTGATATCATTCCTGAGAAAATGGTTCCAACATGGGACAATGGCAGGCTTGGGTCAGCATTTATAGCAAAGAGAATCGATCGTTTTATTCTAAGTGCCAGCATCATCGAGAATTGGGGAATGCCGACAGCCAGAATTGGAAATGACTTCTCATCGGACCACAAACCTATCTACTTGGAATGGAAAGATATGATGCAAAGAAAGGGCTATCCCTTCAAATTCTTTAATTATCATCTTTTGGACAAATCCTTCAATGATCTCATTTCAAAAAATTGGAGGGATATAAATCAATCTGAAGAAGCCTTTCTGCTCACCTTTCGAGAAAAAATCCAACTGTTAAGAAAAGATGCAAAAGATTGGCAAATAAAAAAGCGGAAGAATGACAAGCAGGAGCTTCTGAATATTAAAAAAGAAATATGCTTTCTCTCCAATTCGATACATTTTAATGGTCTGTCTTTCGATCAAAAATCCCTCATCAGATCTTTGGAAAAAAAGAAGAAAGAGCTTCTGCAAAAAGAGGAAGCAATGTGGAGGCTTAAAAGCAGGGTGACATGGCTCAGGGAGGGCGATCAAAACACAAAGTTTTTCCACAATTATGCAAATGCTCGGAGAGTGAGGAATTCCATATGGAAAATTGAAGATGGAAAGGGCGGCTTTCTCTACTCCCAACAGGAAATCTCAGCGGAGGCTACAAGATTCTTTCAAAATCAATATAAAAGGCAAAGATGTGAAGCAAATGATATCATGTGGGCAGTGGATTTGCTGCCTGAAATGTTTGATGAAAGGGCAAATGAAGAATTCCTCAAGCTGATTACGGAGGAGGATCTGCTTGAGACAATCAAAAATTTTAAAAAGGAAAAAAGTCCAGGGCCAGATGGCTGGCCGATAGAATTCTTCTCACACTTCTATGAGTTGTTCAAGAATGACATGCTGCGCATGGTGGAAGCCTCTCGCATCTCTGGAAATGTCAACAGTGCATTATCTGCCACTTTTTTAGCTCTTATCCCCAAAAAGGATAAATCGACATCGTTCTTGGACTACAGGCCGATTGCTTTATGCAATTCTCTCTATAAAATCATCTCTAAGATTATTGCTGACAGAATGAAGGTTGTACTAAACTCCTTTATATCAAAGGAACAACATGCTTTTTTAAAAGACAGACTTATCCTGGATGCCGTAGCTATGACCCAGGAATGCCTTTTCACAATTAATTCCAAAAATATCGATGCTGCTGCTCTAAAAATAGACCTCAAAAAGGCATTCAATTCCGTTGACTGGGGTTTTCTCAGAATTCTTCTAGCAAAAATTGGTTTAAGGTCGCAAGGGATTAACTGGATTATGGCATGTGTTGAAAATGCCAATTTTTTCAGTCATCATCAACGACATCCCTTCATCCTTCTTCAAAGCGGAGAGGGGTCTTCGCCAAGGATGCCCTCTCTCCCCTCTTCTCTTCATTCTGGTGATGAATTCTCTTAGCTCCCAGATCAACAGGGCTGTGTCCGAAGGAAGATGTAGGCCGGTTAAAATATGCAAGGATATATCTCTCTCTCACAATCTCTTTGCAGATGACATTCTCATCTTTGCGATGTTATGCAAATCCTCATGGGTCTGTCTCAATGTGATTTTCCAAAAATTCCGATTTGCAATAGGCTTGATTATAAATAAGGACAAGTCCATGCTATTTCATAATGAAACAAATCTTGCCCTAGCTCAATGGGTTGCAGCGCCGTTTGGCACAAAAATTGCTTTGATAAGAGATGGGTTTTCTTATCTGGGTTTCCATTTAAAAGCGAAAGGATTCCGCATTCGGGACTGGCAGTGGTTGATTGATCGTTTTTACCACAAAATCTCTAGATGGGAGATGCATTTCCTTTCCCTGGAGGGCAGACTAATTTTGGTGCAAGCTGTTCTCTCTCAAATGGCAGTTTATTGGGCCCATCTCTTCCTTCTTCCTTTATCTATCTCAAAAAAGATTACTTCTTTGGCAACAAATTTCTTATGGGGCAGTCGTTCTCATCAGTCCAAGATTCACTTAGCAAAGATGGATTTAATTACAAGGCCGAAGAAGAAAGGTGGCTGGGGCCTTCTGCATATGAATTCCTTTGGAAAATCTCTCCTATGCAAATCTCTTATTAGAGGTATTTATGGAAAAAGCCTGTGGAGCAACATTATAAACCAAAAATATCTCAAAGGGCGGAGTATGGTCTACTGGTTCAGAAGCAAATCGTTGGGAATCAGGTCAGGTTCCTCCATATGGAAATGCTTCAGAAAGTCTCAATCCTTCTTCTTGGAGAACTTAAAATGGACTCTTTCTTCCGGTTCCTGTGTTTTCATTGGACTTGACCCAACGCTGCATAAGCTGGAATCGTTGATCCCTCCAGACTTGCTCTTCTTCTTTCTTTCAAAAGGTATTTTTACATGGAATAAGCTTATTCATTCTTGGATCTCTCAGACCCCAGTTTGGAAGAATGCAGATGATTTATCCATTCCCCTCCCTCTTCGCCCCTTATGGGATTCGGCTGTCAACAATTTCTCAAGTAAAGGAAGCTTGCAATCGGGTTCTGCTGACGAACTCATTTGGTCCCTTGAGAAACCCGCCCATTTAACTACTGTTAAAGATTTATATGCCGCCCTCTCTCTTGGCCGCCCGCCTCCCTCGCCCTCCTTTCCTCCTAATTTTTGGAAAGTCTCCTGTCCGCTTAAGATGATTCTTTTCTCTTGGCTTCTCTTCTTAAACAGAAATCTCTCTTGGGAGGTTCTCCAAAGAAAAGGCTGGCAGGGTCCGGGTCGATGTCAAATGTGTCGCAACGATGCTGAATCCAATCTCCATATGTTCTTCCAATGCAGTGCAACCTCCTCAATTTGGTATGATCTGTCATTAAATTATGGTTTTTCTCACCGGGTTTTTCCTTCTGTTCAGGATGGTTTCTTGTGGTGGAGCGCGCAATGCCCCTCCTGGCGTTCTCTTTTCATTATTGCTTGCTGGTTCCTTTGGAAGTGGAGGAATGAACACACCTTCCAGAATTCCTGTTTGCCTCTTGAATCCATCTTGATCAAAATCTCGGGATATATGCCTCCTGTGGATTAATATCTGTCTTGGCATCTTATGTTTCTTTCCCTCGTGGCATTTTTGTTGAACCCAGATTTTTTTATATCTTGCCTTTGCTGGATTCCTTCCCTAGAGATTTTGTGGTGCTATGCGCTCAATGTATTCGATCTTTCTTACAGATCCATGCGGTTCTGATCCCATGACAATATCAAGTTTCTGTATATCTACTCCTAGGGCTTTATGTCTACTCTTGTATCTCGACTTTTATATCCTCTTAATATAAATCATGAAATTTTTTCTCTCTGAAAAAAAATAAATAAATATTAAATCAACCACATTTACTTATTTACCTTTCCTAAACATTATATTCTAAATTTAACATTAAAAAAATATTACAACATAAAACATTCAAATTTATAATTGCCAATTATTTTAAATAAAAATAATAATAAAAATATTAAAAATTATTAATTTTTTTTTTAATCTAACCTTCACCTTAGGGAATAAATAAATCCCGATAATCATCCATGATTATTTTTTAACTCAAACTATCACCCCTGCTGAATATATAAATCCAATAACAAAGTGAGTAACCTCCGGAATAAATAAATCCTAATAACAATGTCCACACTTTAGAGTGAATAAATTTCCAACTCCGACTAAAAGGATAACCACAGAATTTAGTGAAAAAAGGCCGAGAATGAATTGATTTCTGATCAGGTTTTAGATTTCAATATTTATGTTAATGAGTAAGAGGGTTTCTTATTTTATTTTATTTTATTTTATTTTATATATATATATATATATATATATATATATATATATATAGATATAGATATAGATAGATATATATATATATGAGAATTAGTTAAATGTTTTATAATCTTATTTATTTATAAGATTTTCATTTGTTGTGGAGTAAAATTGAATATATATATTTTAAGTTGTATTTTTTTGGTTATTATATTGGTCTGTATTAGTTTTGGGCGAATTAATTTGTGTTTAATAAAAAAATTATGTGGTTTATGTATAATTTAATATTAAGAATTCAATTTTTTTATTAGTTTTATTATGAGTATTGTTTAATAATTTTTATTTTTCTATTAGTCACTATTTTTTTTTAAATTTATAGTTTTTTTTTCTTTTTATTTAATTATTTGATTTTTATTTGTTTTTCATTTTTCATATATATTAAATTTTAGTTTTATTACTTTTTAATTTTACTTATACTTTATATTTGTTGCTTATCAATAGTTTAACATTGTGAATTCAATTTTGTTTTATTATTATTATTATTTAAATTTATTTATTTGTAACTTGATTAGTTGAAGTCTTATTATTTCATTTTTAGTGGCTTCCATTATTGACCAAGCCCGAATCCAACTGCCATGCCGGTGGAAGTCCAACGAGTAGTAGAAGTTAGAAATTCTAATTTTGAGTTGCTTTTCCATATAAGAACTTTTTGTGGCCAACAACCACCCCCTTTTTATTTAGTTTTATCACTAATACTAAATAAGTAGGGACCCTTATTCAAAAATTTAAAAAATCGATTAATGCTTGTATTTCTTTTTTTTTTCAATAAAACTTACTATCATAAACTTAGGAGAATACCCTCAAAAAATCTAAAAAGACTTAAGTTTTATGATAAGTTAGAATAAAATCACTCCTTAAAACGCGTTGCATCGCAAAAAGGGTAATGGATGCCTTCTTACAAGCGGAATTCTAAAAGTGCGAAATTGCGATGCGAAATCACGCATCAAAAGACCCTCATCGCATCGCATGCCTCAAACATCACTTACGCTGAAATGCCTTAAACCGCCGATATGCGATGGCGCATCTCGCGAATCGCATTTTGTAGAAAACACATTGACGGATGATTACCACACACAACGGATTTGCGATATTGCGATCTGCGATATTGCGAAGCAAATCGCAAAATCGCCTTATCGCAGATCTGCAGGGCTCGTTGTTCAAGAAAGCCTTTTTTTCATAAACTGAGGCCCAGTTATGCGCGTTAATGTTAATTAATGAGTTAGTTGGCAATCATTAATAAAATATGGTTTTGATCTTATCAAGGAGCCATTTCACGTAAGGTGGTATATTTTATATGTTTTCCACATTTAAAGCTTTCTCATCACCTTTTTCTTATCATCATTCTCACCTCATTTGTAAACTGCAGGAGCGAAGAGCAGAGAAGTATACATAGTAGAGTTCAAGATATTATGGGAAAGAAGGGTAAAGCTCCCAGTTCTGAAGATAAAGAGATGACGCCCTTGTACACAGACACCACCTGTAACAAAGATGCCGGTATTACTACTTGGGAAGGCATGTATAGTTTACTTGAGGAAGAAGATCCCAAGGTAATGGAGGTTACGGCTACTGTAGGCTCACACGGGTCTTCTGAGGCGTCTATTATAGATCTAGCATGTTCGTTCTTGCACAGGATAGCGGCGAGGCCCAAAATTCTTCCATACACGGACATGGTTAAATGGATACTAGATAATGCTGATATCACGTATAGAGAATTTAAAGCTCAAAACCACAAACTCACAGAGTTGAATTGGGATTCTTACCGGACGTACTTGGTAAAACCACACAGCCAGTGCATGACTCTCAAATGTATCGTCAATTCTGCCGAGAAGATGGCGCCAACTCTTACCGATTCCATTTTCGCAGGACAGCTAAAGTCGGAAGTCGGCCAACCAACTCTCCTCAAGCAAATGCTTAACGCTTGCGACTACAAGGAACATATACATAGATAGTTAGTTATTAGTTATTAGTTTTAGATTCAGTTTTAATTTTAATTTTACTTTATTTTTGCCTGAAATGAGGACGGTCATTTAAACCACATCCTACATTTTTGTAATAAATTATTTTTAGATTTATTTAGTAGTATTTAAACCCTTCTCATGCATTTAGAGAAGGGTCCAGAAATTTATCAAAAACTTGTCCTCAGAACATGCACTTTTGCACCCTCCGAGGAGGCTTTGATGAATGGATGGAATAAGATTTATTGATATCTGCGTTTAATATCTAATACTGATGTTGCACTTTTGTACTCTTAGTGGATGTTGGATTAAGAAGAGATAGAACATTATTGCTTGAAGCTCATGAGTAGAACCAGTTATAAATGGTACTTTTATCTCTTAACTGTTTCTGCTTATGTGTTATGGTGATATTCATGTTCAGTTATTTATATATGAATGCTTAAATGCTTGAGTTATCATTTGGCACTTTTGTACGGTGATAGCTATTTATTTATGCTCAATATATGAGTAGCTTATTATGCGATATGTTTTTTCACAACTGATTCGTCTAACTTTTTATACGAAATGGTTTATCTTTATTGAATTCTTTTCTCATAGCAGTTGAGCGATCTTTATAACCAGCTGTTATTTGAAATCATTTTAGATCGCATAACGGAAAGATTACATCATGGGTTAGTTTAGAATTAGATATTTCTGTTTATTAGAATACAATTGCATGTTGTTAGATTAGATTTAGAATAAAAAACATTTTACTTAGGAATCATTAGGAAAGAAATATCAATTCTCAACACACACACGCATATATAGGGAAAATGGTCCCATATCCCCAGTCGGACCCACTATACCAAACGGAAAAGGAGCTGCTAACCAAGGTTCGGACCGGGTGGGTATCCCCCTTGTTGTAAACCCGATTTTTGGGGCTTCAACATATTTGGCGCTAGAAGAAGGGCCCCAAACTATGAATGGCAAGTAAGTCTAAATCTAAATACCATTCTGAGAGTAAATCTCCCTCACCATCTCCCCCGACTTCTCCATCACATTTACAATCTTTAAATCTTGAGCAAGAAGTCGAAAGAACAACAACCACTGCCACAAACCCTGACATTTCAGAGAAATCTACTATTGAACCTCCTGAAGTTGAATCTTTGATTCATAAACTTCAACGATTTTCAATATCTCCTCAAAGATCTGATAAATCTCAAGGCAACGTGACTTCGCAATATAACCCTGCTCATCCTCTCACTAGATTAAAGAGCGAAAATTTTGGTATTGAGCCAACCGAGTTACCTCTACCTACAAGGAAGAGAGCAAGGAAATCACCTAAAGGGTCTGATAGTGAGACTCTTTCATCATCATCATCCATCTCAACCTCTCCACCGCGAAGTCAACCATCCACTCCTCCACTTCAAATCATCCTCCACCATACCACTGGAACTTTGACATCTCCTTCTCAATCATCTAGAACTGTAATATCCTCATCTTCCCAACCACAGGGATCATCTCCTGCGTTTTCCTCTGTTAGCAGTTCAACGATGGCCCAAATGCCATGGAATAACCCAGGGGCAGTCTTAATGCCTGCACCCTTGAGTCAATTACCGACCCATCCCAAAAAATGGCTGCCTAAGTTTAATCCTGAAGCAGGCATGCTAGCAGAAGAATACATAAACAACTTCATGTTATCCATAAATCTCAATGGGGTCACTAATGAAGATGCTGTCGTTCGGCTCTTTCCTTACACTTTGCAAGGAGCAGCCGGATCATGGTATTTCTCATTACCATCCGGGTCTATTACTAGTTGGGATATCTTCCAAGAACAATTCTTAACTAAGTTTGGTGATGACAAGTCCATTGCGACATTAATCAATGACTTGTCTAACCTTAGGGCTGAGTCAAAGGAACCTATCAAAGATTTTAACTCACGTTTTAATAAACTATTGAACAAAATTCCTACTGCTTCTAAACCTATAGAAGAAGTGCGAAGTGAATGGTACATCTCTGCTTTACCATCAAACATAGCAATCTTTGTTGATAGAGCTAACAAAACAACTTTAGCTGACAATATGAAGGAACCAATAGCGGTAGAGAAACGCATCATAGCTCTAGAAAAGAAAAACGCCGTTGAAGAACGTAAATCTAAGAAGGTTTCTTTCAAAGAAGATCCAAAGAAAAAATAGCCCAAAGACCCACTTGATTTAGAGGGGTTACAAAAAGTTTTGAAAGCCATGTCTAACGAAATGGTTGACATAAAGAAACAAGTAGCAAAGACTTCTTCTAAAAAGCCTTACAAGCCTTATAGAAGAAATCCTTCGACTGATTCAAAGCCTCCTAACGCTATTACAAATGTTGAATCAGAAGAAGAAGAAGAGGAAATTGCTACCGAAGAACCTACCGATGAAGAAGAAGTTGTAGAGGTACAAGGTATGTGGGATTTCATCCTCCCAGATGAAGAGGATCAAGAGGCATCGCCGGTTAGTACTCGAAGTAGAAATCAACTCGATCCTCCTCAACCTACTCCTAAGCCAAAGAGCACAAGCTCAATGCCTAAGGATAAAGTCGCAACCAAGAAAATGACATCCAAAGCGACTCAAACAAGCCCAGTCCAAACAGATTCACCAACTCCATCTAAAACATTGATTGTTTCAGATGAAATGGAGTATAATATCATAGAAGACATGAAGAAGACTAGGGCTAACATCACTTTTTATGAATTGAGCAAGTTAAAACATCAACAAAAGCTCATTTTGAAAGAATTACATGCAGTATCCATTGCACCTCTGCCTGCCGCTGTAATCTCACAAGCTTCCCACAAGATGGGAAGACCTCCAAATACTATGATTAATAAAGTTCATCCAAATGACAGCGCTCTAATTGGAGGAAGGTCAAGATCTCATACTCCGCTATTTCTTCTTACTTATGAAATTTTCAATAAAAATTTGCATAATTGTTTAGTTGATTCAGGAGCTTCATCCAATATTTTACCTAAATCGATATGTGCAACGTTGAAAGTTCAACCTCAAAAAATTTTTGTGCGCATAGTGCAGCTGGATCGGTCGCAAGTTGAAGTGATCGACGAATTAAATCAGGTTACCATAAGCTATCATCTAATCCAAAGGTATGTAAAGTTATCGATATTTTAGTTGCAGACATTCCAGAATTCTATGGCTTAATTCTTAGTAGGGATTCGTCAGAAAAATGTCATGGATACTTTGCAACCGATTGGTCGCACATGTGGCTCCCTTACAATGGTAAACCAAATCAGATAAAGGTTGAGCGAGAAAGACATCAGAAATACATAGTAACAGAATTGGAAGGAGAAAATGAACCGGTAGCATACAACAATAATATAATTGAAAACTATTCTGTTGATTCTTTCCTAGGAAATTTTGATGCTCACACTTCACCTTACCTAGAACATTCTGTGTTATCTCAAGTAGGCAATTTTTCTCAAACAGATAGTTCTAAATGTATTAATTTTATAGATAATCCTGTAAATAAATATTTATTTTGGAAGTTATTTTTTGACGGTTCTAAGTCTAACGAAGGAGCAGGAGCAGGATGCGTATTAGTTAGTCCAGAGGGAAACAAAAATATGCTAACTTGTAGACTCGAGTTCGATTGCACCAATAATACTATAGAATATGAGGCTTTATTCCAAGGATTATACAAAGTAATCAGATTAGACATCAAATATCTACAAGTCTTCGGAGATTCTAAAATTGTTATTAGACAGGTACGAAATACTATACATTGTCTATCAGGTCATTTAAAGCATTACTAATCTTTAGAACAAGATCTGATTGAACATTTTATAGCATTTAATATTTCGTTAATTCCTAGACTCCAAAATGCTAGTGCCGATCTCTTGGCAAACGTAGCTTCCAAGCTTATTCCCTCAGAAGACTTTAGCCCCGATAGATTTTCAATCGAATTAATCTTTAGACCCTCAATTCCTGATAACATTACAAATTGGAGAATTTTCAACGATGATCCTGATATTGTAAGCTTCCTCACCTCTGAGGGATCTTACACCAATCAGATAATTGATGAGGACCAACATGACATACAATTGCAACAAGATAGCACTAATAATGCTATGCCAAAATCAATAGTCAAATTAGAAGATCTATATGATTTGAAAGATCGATTCAAAAGATCTACCAATTCAAAGCTTCAAAGTTCAACTCTGAACTATGAATTAGTAAATCTAGGAACTGATACCAAGCCACATAATATCAACCTAGGCCTTGGCCTAGATCTTGAAGAAAAATTAGCGTATGTTCGTCTCTTGAAACAATACAAAAGTGTCTTTGCTTGGAACTACGATGAACTTAAGACTTACGACACTTCTATCATCCAACATAATATCCCAATGATAAACAATGAAAAACCTGTCCAACAGAAGCTGAGAAAGATCCATCCTAATCTAGAAAACCAGATCAAATCTGAGCTCAATAAGTTATTGAAAGCCAAAATCATTTTCCCCGTGCGACATTCTCAATGGGTTTCCAATATGGTTCCCGTTAGAAAGAAGAACGGAGACATTAGAATTTGCATTGACTTTCGAAATCTTAACAAATCCTGCCAAAAAGATAATTTTCCTTTGCCTCCTATGGAGCAAATATTACAGGCAGTTGCAGGATCAGAATTAATGTCCTTCTTGGATGATTTCTCCGGCTATAACCAAGTTTTGGTCCATCCCGATGATCAATTAAAGACCACATTAAGAACCAAATGGGGTACCTATGCATATCAAAAGATGCCTTTTGGTCTGATCAATGCTGGTGCCACATTCCAAAGGGCCATGGGCATCTCATTTAAGGGATTAGTAAACAAATCAGTAGTAATCTACCTAGATGATATAATTGTATATTCGAAGAAGCGAGGCAATCATCTCAGAGATTTAAAACAGATCTTCCAACAGTGTCAAAGGTACGAAATTTCACTTAACCCAAAAAAGTACTTTTTTGCATTAAGTGAAGGAAAAATTCTCGGATTGATAGTGTCAAAATCTGGAATCCATATTGATCCCGACAGAATCAAGGAGATTTCCGAAATACCTTTGCCTCACAACAAGAAAGCTATGCAATCTTTCCTTGGCCAGATTAACTTTGTAAAGAGATTTGTTCCAGATTTTTCAAGAATCGTATCTCCTTTACAAGCAATGATTAAAAAGAACTTAATCTTCAAATGGGGCCAAGATGAATATGAAGCATTCAATCTGATCAAACAAGCGATTGTTAACGCTCCATCTTTATCAACTCCAAATTTTTCCGATCCTTTCATTTTATATACATTTGCCTTTGATAGATCATATGTTGCGATACTCACTCAAGCAAATCAAGATAAGGTAGAAGCCCCAATTGCTTTTTTCAGTTCAAATCTACAAGGGGCTGAGTTAAATTATTCAGACGTAGAGAAACAAGCATATGCTGTTTTCAAAGCGATAAAATATTTCAGACCCTTTTTGCTTAAAACCCATACAAAAATCATAGTACCGTTTCCAGCGGTAAGAAATCTTTTAGTACAGAAAGATGTGGGTGAGAAAAGAGCCAATTGGGTTACCGCATTACAAGAATATGACGTTGAAATTAAACCAGCAAATATTGTAAAAGGTCAAGGCTTTTGCAAAATGCTAGCTGGAGCATCGCTTATTTCCAAAATACCATTTACAGAGATACAAATGTACGAGGTAAGCCTAAACGATGTTGTTTCATTATATGCTAATATCATATTTTATCTAAAGAACGGATATGCCCCTTCAAACCTCGATTATACAAAGAAAAGAGCTCTAAGGTTGAAGGCTAAGCAATATTAGCTCGTGAACGATGTACTTTTTAGGATGAATTATGATTATGTTCTCCTTAGATGTCTTGAGAAATCTGAAGCTGAAAAGGTGTTGCAGGAACTCCACGATGGACCAGCAGGTGGACATTATGCTAGAGATGCTACTACACATAAAATCCTCCGCACAGGCTATTACTGGCCCACACTATTCAAAGATGCGCATAGCTACGTAAGGAAATGTCAAGTTTGTCAAACTGCTGCTGGGAAACAAAAGAAGCCATCATTACCTTTGTAGCCAGTCAACATTGAACAACCTTTTGATCAATGGGGATTGGATATAATAGGTGAGATCATTCCTCACTCTTCTAAATAGCATAAATATATCCTTACATCTACAAATTATTTTACTAAATGGGTAGAAGCAGTTCCTCTCAAGACAGCTAGTGCCGAACACATCATTGATTTCATAGATCAGTTCATAATCCCCAGGTTTGGTTTACCTTCTGCTTTAATGTTTGATAATGCGTCATATTTTTCTGGAAATGTTATGACTGAATTGCAGTCAAAAGAGGTTTTAAGCTTAAATACTCTGCCAATTATTACCCATAGGGGAATGGGTTAGCTGAATCTACGAATAAAAACTTAATCAGAATCATTAAGCGAACCATTGACCAGAATCATAAGAATTGGCACAAGTCTTTAATATATGCTTTATGGGTAGATCGAATAATGCAGAAAGCCTCTATTGGCACTTCTCCCTTTAATTTAGTTTATGGGAAAGAAGTGGTTCTTCCAACTCATCTAGCAATTCCCTCTTTGGCCTTAGTTCAATATATTGATGAAGCATCAACTTCTTCCTTACAACTAAGGCAGCTACAAATCCTTAAGCTAGAAGAGCAAAGAGAACATGCTAAAATAACTCATGCTCATCACCAAGCATTAATAAAAGCTTCTTTTGACTCAAACATGATGTCCAGAAAAGACTTTCAGATAGGGGATCTAGTTTTGAAATGGGACAAGGCTCATGAGGGAAAGGGAAAACATACGAAGTTTCAATGAATGTGGCTTGGCCCTTTCCAAATCGCAGAAATCATAGGCCCATCTACTTTTATGTTACAAGATTTAACAGGAAAAAGAGAATCTTTACCTGTTAACGGGCAGATCCTCAAAAAATACTTTCCATAGGAGATCATTCTTCTATTTTTGTAGATTAGTTTTTCCTTTATTTTCATAATAAAACCAGTTGTAAACGGTTACATTTGGAATTCACGAAAAGGACAAGTATTTCTTTTAGATTTTGTTTTTTCACTTGTATAAATAGAAATAATTTAGAAAATTGGTCATTATTATTCAAAGATACAGTCAAAGGCTATAAGCCTGAATATGATACTAGTTTCAACCTTGTAAATTTTGATAAAAAGCGACCTTTAGTGAGAATTTGTTTTATATCAGTCAAATGAAAGGTATCAATAACAAAACAAAGATTCTCTGTAGAAAATCTCTTTCCAAAAACTCTACCATTGTCATCCAGAGCTATTCTTAAGGAAACAATGACTTCCTCCCCACCTAGGGAATCACAAGCTTCAAGGAATAATCCAGTGATACACTTTAAACTTAAAGAATAAGAGGTCTCATCACGAGCCGACTTATCATGATCATAGATATTATAGCTTGCTGACTTTGCCAAAACTGCATACCACAACAGGGAAATGACTCAAGATTGTTGCAATCAAAAGACAAGGGGTCTCATCACGAGCCAGCTTGTTCAACAAAGCTATAAATCAAGTGAGTGGCACTGTCATAATTTGGCTACCAAACCAAGGCATTGTTCTTTAAGGATTAAAAGAAAATGAAAGCAATAAGTGTAGATATGGATTTCTCTTTGAAAATTGTATATTTCTCCAAGTGGGATACAGGATCATTGCTGGGTAACAGGTAACCCTGTCGAGGCTATAAATGCCTGTTGGCAGCAGAGGCTCTACCTACGACAAATGAGCATATTTAAAACTGATTTACAGAGAAGCCTTTGTTTTTATCTCTATAAACTAAGTAGTGACTGATATAGATACAATGACTAGCTCTAGGAAGTAAATAAACAAAGTTGACATAGAAGAAACAAACTATCATTGACGGCTGAAAAGCATAATGTATTTTATCTTTCTATAATAAAGTTTGATTTTCTAGAAAAATTTCTATTTTGGAAGTTTAGGAAATTCAAAAGAAAAGCAGAGATAACTGGTTCTTCCAAGTGAATCGCCAATTGTTGTGGCCAACAACAACCCCCCTTCTTATTTAGTTTTATCACTAATACTAAATAAGTGGGGACCCTTATTCAAAAATTTAAAAAATCGATTAATGCTTGTATTTCCTTTTCCAATAAAACTTACTATCATAAACTTAGGAGAATACCCTCAAAAAATCTAAAAAGACTTAAGTTTTATGATAAGTTAGAATAAAATGACTCCTTAAAACGCATCGCATCGCAAAAAGGGTAATGAATGCCTTCTTACAAGCGGAATTCTAAAAGTGCGAAATTGCGATGCGAAATCACGCATCAAAAAACCCTCATCGCATCGCATGCCTCAAACATCACTTACGCTGAAATGCCTTAAAACTGCTGATATGCAATGGCACATCTCGCAAATCACATTTCGCAGAAAACACATTGACGGATGATTACCACACACAACGGATTTGCGATATTGCGAAGAAAACTGCAAAATTGCCCTATCGCAGATCTCCAGGGCTCATTGTTCGAGAAAGATTTTTTTCATAAACCGAGGCCCAGTTATGCGCGTTAATGTTAATTAATGAGTTAGTTGGCAATCATTAATAAAATATGGTTTTGATCTTATCAAGGAGCCATTTCACGTAAGGTGGTATATTTTATATGTTTTCTGCATTTAAAGCTTTCCCGTCACCTTTTTCTTATCATCATTCTCACCTCATTTGTAAACTGCAGGAGCGAAGAGCAGAGAAGTATACATAACAGAGTTCAAGATATTATGGGAAAGAAGGGTAAAGCTCCTAGTTTTGAAGATAAAGAGATGACGCCATTGTACATAGACACCACCTGTAACAAAGATGCCGCTATTACTACTTGGGAAGGCATGTATAGTTTACTTGAGGAAGAAGATCCCAAGGTAATGGGGGTTACAGCTACTGTAGGATCACATGGGTCTGCTGAGGCGTCTATTACAGATCTAGCATGTTCGTTCTTGCAAAGGATAACGACGAAGCCCAAAATTCTTCCATACACGGACATGGTTAAATGGATACTAGATAATGCTGATATCACGTATAGAGAATTTAAAGCTCAAAACCACAAACTCACAGAGTTGTTATTTTCACAAAATTTAGGTTTTATATCCTCTAACAAAAAGCGCGCAAGAGGCGAAAATTGCACCAGGGAAGCCCGGATCGTGAAACGGAGGCAGTTTCCGATGCGCGATTAATCGCGCATCGCCAGGAAAAACCCCTCGAGATGGAAAGCCTCTAATTGCTCAGTCGCCTGTAAGCTCGGAAATTTGTAGGAAAAAAGTGCTAAAGACGGAAGGTAAAACTGGAACTCAAAACCAGTGGTATTTATCTTCAAATAGTATGTAAATATCTACCAAATGTACAACATCTACAAACAAGCTGGAGACAGAAGGCTCAAGAAAGGGCAGAGTCAATCAAAAGGTTAACCAAGTTGAATTGGGATTCTTACTGGACGTACTTGGTAAAACCACACAGCCAGTGCATGACCCTCAAATGTATCGTCAATTAAGCGCGCTTGAGCCAGAGGAGTTCTAGGATGGGTGACCTCCTGGGAAGTCCTGGTTACCGGGTGCAAGCCCCGGAAGTGATGATTGATGCTATGTGATTCGTTCTCCACATTTCACTAGTTTCAATCCCACTTCTTCACTCCTGTGAGCATCACCCGATGCAATGAGTGCTAAGTGAACTATTCAAAAATCATGAGAAATTAGTCAGTTACGACTACCTCTCATGGAAATGGTCATACGTTTGAATGACTTACTTAACGCAGTTGAATCCCAAAAATGATATCTAATATAATGCACTGCGTAAATCCCCCATACTTAAATTCAAAAAGAGTCAAGGGATCTCTACTTGAATGGTTCATGAGGCACAATACTTGCTAAGGTTTTGCAAATGGGGTAGCAAGCTAAGTGGGCTTGATTGTGGGGAAAAACTCCACAGTTAAGCGCGCTTGAGCCAAAGGAGTTCTAGGATGGGTGACCTCCTGGGAAGTCCCGGTTACCGGGTGCAAACCCCGGAAGTGATGATTGATGCTATGTGATTCGTTCTCCACATTTCACTAGTTTCAATCCCACTTCTTCACCCCTGTGAGCATCACCCGATGCAATGAGTGCTAAGTGAACTATTCAAAAATCATGAGAAATTAGTCAGTTACGACTACCTCTCATGGAAATGGTCATACGTTTGAATGACTTACTTAACGCAGTTGAATCCCAAAAATGATATCTAATATAATGCACTGCGTAAATCCCCCATACTTAAATTCAAAAAGAGTCAAGGGATCTCTACTTGAATGGTTCATGAGGCACAATACTTGCTAAGGTTTTGCAAATGGGGTAGCAAGCTAAGTGGGCTTGATTGTGGGGAAAAACTCCACAGTTAAGCGCGCTTGAGCCAGAGGAGTTCTAGGATGGGTGACCTCCTGGGAAGTCCTGGTTACCGGGTGCAAGCCCCGGAAGTGATGATTGATGCTATGTGATTCGTTCTCCACATTTCACTAGTTTCAATCCCACTTCTTCACCCCTGTGAGCATCACCCGATGCAATGAGTGCTAAGTGAACTATTCAAAAATCATGAGAAATTAGTCAGTTACGACTACCTCTCATGAAAATGGTCATACGTTTGAATGACTTACTTAACACAGTTGAATCCCAAAAATGATATCTAATGTATCGTCAATTATGCCGAGAAGATGGCGCCAGCTCTTACCGATTCCGTTTTCGCAGGACAGCTAAAGTCGGAAGTCGGCCAACCAACTCTCCTCAAGCAAATGCTGAACGCTTGCGACTACAAGGAACATATACATAGATAGTTAGTTATTAGTTTTAGTTTTAGATTCAGTTTTAGTTTTAATTTTGCTTTATTTTTGCCTGAAATGAGGATGATCGTTTAAACCACATCCTACATTTTTGTAATAAATTATTTTTAGATTTAGTTAGTAGTATTTAAACCCTTCTCATGCATTTAGAGAAGGGTCCAGAAATTTATCAAAAGCTTGTCCTCAGAACATGCACTTTTGCACCCTCCGAGGAGGTTTTGATGAATGGATGGAACAGGATTTATTGATATCTGCATTTAATATCTACTACTGATGTTGCACTTTTGTACTCTTAGTGGATGTTGGATTAAGAAGAGATAGATCATTATTGCTTGAAGCTCATGAGTAGAACCAGTTATAAATGGTACTTTTATCTCTTAACTGTCTCTGCTTATGTGTTATGGTGATATTCATGTTCAATTATTTATATATGAATGCTTAAATGCTTGAGTTATCATTTGACACTTTTGTACGATGATAGCTATTTATTTATGCTCAATATATGAGTAGCTTATTATGCGATATGTTTTTTCACAATTGATTCGTCTTAACTTTTTATACGAAATGGTTTATCTTTATTGAATTCTTTTCTCATAGCAGTTGAACGATCTTTATTACCAACTATTATTTGAAATCATTTTAGATCGCATAACGGAAAGATTACATCTCAGGTTAGTTTAGAATTAGATATTTCTGTTTATTAGAATACAATTGCATGTTGTTAGATTAGATTTAGAATAAAAAGCATTTTACTTAGGAATCATTAGGAAAGAAATATCAATTCTCAACACACACACACACATATTGGGAAACTGGTCCCATATCCCCAGTCGGACCCACTATACCAAATGGAAAAGGAGCTGCTAACCAAGGTCTGGACCGGGTCGGTATCCCCCTTGTTGTAGACCCGATTTTCAGGGCTTCAACAGAACCAAAATTATTGGTGACATGATTTCTTTTGCTCTCCATTATTTCCTCCTATTCCATTTGTGTTACATTAAATTCATTTCATTGTTGGCACTGACATTTTCATTTGAAAAACCTGCAACTCATGACATCTTTCTTTTTCATCTTCTTGATATTCTGCACTAAGAAGACGATTGAATCTTCCCTATTATAAGCAAGTGGGGGAATTCCTCCATGATGAAATTTACATTAAATCTCCTTGTTATGATTTTCTATGGAGTGGGAGCTCCTCCTCTCTCATCACTGGTATAGTCCAAAATATTATGCCAAACAATCTCAAAAGAGTCATTCTTGTCTGCAAGGTATAACAAGATTTCAAGAACAAGAAATTGAATTCAAGAATTCAAGAAATTGATCTTCTTGAATTCAAGAAGTTTTTATTTTTATTTTTATTTTCGCCATATGTTTGTGATTAATGTTTGCCTGTATCTGTTCTCACAGGTCAAAGGATTTGAAACTCCAGCCGAGGTGGACACTTGGCGGGCAACAAATCCAATGCAATGCACTATAGCGCTCCATTTCATTTTAGGGGATTCAAATTCTATGGTGCAGAGGTTGGGGTATGTGATCCAAACTAATTCTACTAGTAGCAGAGGGGGCATTACCAGGATCCCACTTTGAAGTTCCAGATTCCCCTTCAAGTTCCTGAAGAATGAGAGATTGTTTGACATTTATTGGGAGGGTAGTCTTCAGTTTCTCCTCTATTTCAATTGGTTTGTTAAAGTTGTTTTACTTTCTTTCCTCGAACCAAACACAAAAGTTTGGTCTCCCTTACCATGCAAAAAGTTAACGTGTGGATTTGGTATAATATTTGGAAAATATTTGAAAGTGCTAATGATATATTTTATTTATTTTAATATTTTAATATTTTTAATGATTTTTAAAATTTTGACCATATGAAATGTTTTAGGAACTAAGTATTTTGATTAAAAACTAAGTGTTTTGATGTCTATTTATAGTTACTAGTGATATAATTTATATAACTGTGCTACTTATAATTTAGTTGTGTAATTAATAATAAAACAATTGTTATTATGTATTATTCATAAATGTTATTTAACTTGTCTTTACAATTTAATTTAAAAATTAATTTAATACTAAATCACAAATTATAGATCATACCAACTCCATTTTGCTCTGCAAAAGAAAGCGGTGTTGTTTAAAACATGACGCCATTTTGGAGATAACAATAAAAGTTTTATTCCATATTTCTCTGCCTTCACTGCCATAAACACAATTACATTCAACTCTATATCAATCATGTACAATGCCATGAACTTTGTAGGAGACAAATGATTGTGCAAAACATGATTCTTGAAATTGACATCTCATTCACTTGAAACTAATTTCCTACATAACAATTTAAATGAAACACTTCTAAAGAATAAAGTTACAAAAGTTCATTACAGCAAATAAGATAGGGTGCTTGCCAAAAACACTATTTTTGCATAATATTTTCACTTTCATTTTTAAAAAAAAAACTTTGATTCATTAACTCACTAACTATATACTAAGTAACCCGTATTAATTACTATATAACACTGGTTTAAAATATTTTTTCATCTATAATTTTTTTTAAAATATTAATTATTTAAAAAAATATTAGCCATAACTAACGAGTAAAAATTAATAGGCTACCACAGCAAATAATTAATTAATTGAAATATTACAATTAATTAATAAAAATAATTAAATGGTTTATTCTTAAAATCCAAATACATCCCGTGAAAAGGTAATTGTAAATTGTTAGGACTCGATATCCACGTGTTCTAATCCAAAGGCGGCTGGTTACTCACACTGAATTTGCCGGTTTAATTACACATGTGGATTGCGTTAAGGGCGGCGTGAAATTCCGAACTGATTGACTACGCCACACCACCTTCACGTTAATTATTTTTGCAATAATACAAAGAGCTCGTCTATGAGTTTCTTCCTAAGTGGGTGTGTATATATCATTTATTGTTTGATAATGATTTTTTAATAAAAAATATTCTAATTAATTATTATTTTTCAGCTCAGCTCAACCGAACATTAAGTGTGTGATTAAATTCGTATAAAAACTAAGGTCAAATATGATTGGACAATTACACAATTACAGGGGTTAGATATTGTTCAACTTAATAAATCTATTGGCAAGTTCACACCAAAAATGACGTATGGATAGATGTTGCTTTCTCATACAAAAAACAAGCACGCAATTTGGGCCCAGTTGGTTGTTCAGTATGCTCATTCTTGGCCCCCACAGCCCCCAAAAGCCAACCCAATCGGTTGTTCATTATGCTCATTCTTGGCCCCCATAGCCACCAAAAGCCAATAAATTATTTGTTAATGTGAGGGGACAAATCTTAGACTCATTCCATGTCAAGAAATTAAGCGGACAAATCTTGGACTCCTTTCCAGCTCAAGAAAATAGTGACTTTTGACATTTATCTACTTTTTGATGGTAGCCTCCACTATCATCAAAACCCTTGTATTTTGATCATGTGAAGGCACAATTCTTGTACCCTTTTCGATAGGAGACATTAAAATAATATATATATATATATATATATATAAAAAGAAAATAGTGACTTTTGACATTTATCAAATTTTGATGGTAGCCTCCACTATCATTAAAACCCTTATATTTTGATCATGTGAAGGCACAATTCTTGTACTCTTTTCGATAGGAGACATTAAAATAAATAAAAGGTGTGATATATATATGTGGGGTGTTTTTATTTTTATTTTTTTAGTGTATTTTTGTTATTAAATTTAAAATAAAATTATATTTTGTAGATATATGATTGGCATGTATTTAGAGATAAAGGGTTACTTGGATCTATTTAAATGAGCAAAAAGAGAAGACTAGTTAAGAGTGCCTAATGACTTGTATAGTTGTAGAAATCATCTACTTTTCCAGATCCCATGGTAGACTGGATTATAGCTAATACCAAATCCTTTGTGTTTGTTGTAGGGGTGAGCTCCTTTTCTGATTCTAAGCTCTCTAATACATGAGATCTTTTAGTTCCTAGTATCATCTCACTCTTTGTTGATGCTACTTCGTTTACTGCAGGAGTTGGTGTGAATGTCATCTCTATTTTCCAGATGGGGTTTGCTACCTGTGGAGGGGGCTCCTCTTGTGTTGTCGTTTCAATCATTTCCTCATTTACTTTGCTGGGGAGATCCACATCTTCTTCGTTATCAGAGAAATGGGGCTCGTCGAGTTGCAGGTTCTTTGTTTTGAACCACCGCCCTTTACTCTTATTTGATTGTTTTTTTAGCTAGAGGGTAGTTGTCTTATAAATGTCCTATTTGGTTGCATACACAACATCTGAAGGTCGTGTTTTCATAATCAAGACTTTGTGTCCATTGGAAATGCCCATTGTTCAGCTAGATGCGGTTTGGAAACCCCTTGTTAAGGTCGATCTCCACACAAATGTGGGTGTATGTGAAAATCCCCTTTGTTATTCTCTCTCAACCTGTTTTTATAAATAATCCCAGAGCATTTCCAATGTCTTCAAGGACTTGGTGGTGCCAAAAGGGGAGTGGGAGGTTTGACAAATGAACCCAAACATACATTTTTGTTACTTCCATGGTTGATGAGTAAAATTCTAGGAACCAAGGAGTAGTAAATATCCTAGCTCTTCCCCAGAACCACAACCCTTCCTCGATAGTTTTTTGGTAATATTCTTTTGAGGAGGGGTGTACAATGAAGAAGCCTTTCGAGCATAAGTATATGTCACATTCTATCGTCCATTTGGTGTAGATCCATTGGTATAGTGCCTCAAATTTGGGCCAAAAATTGTTAAATCTACAAACTACAACCTCCTTGTGAAAATAAGAGAACATGTTGTTTACCTGTGGGTTCTGGATCTCTAGCTGTGGGTGTTTCTCCATCTTTTCCACTATGTAAGGCCCAAACATTGTCTAAACTGGGGTTATGGCCTTAGCATGTCCTATGCCCCCTTTGTTTGCTTCTTTGTAGGAAGTTGATGACCCAGGTCTTGTTCCTCCACATAGTCCTGATAATAGGGAAAGACAGGAGCCTCTGCTAATCTTTTGGTAGTTAGTCAGTTTGATTGAGAGTCTTGCCTAGATTACTTTGACAAGTTACCAATTTTTTTATGGTTATGAATAAATAAAAAAATATACAAAAGATGTGATACACTAATTCATGTAGTTTGTAAGTAGAATTTGCATAAGTCAATTCATATTGTTTATAAGTAGAACTTGCGACAAGTTAATTAATATATACTTGTTATAAGTAGACTTTGCGATAAGTCGATTAATATAGTGTATGTAGTTTAGAAGATCAAAATTGATAAGAAATCCATGAAATCATTGTTGTAGTATACTGATCTACATATAAATAAGTAGAACTTACAACAATTTGATTCATATATCCCATGTAGCTTAAAAATATGAAACTAAAGCCTTGACAATGGATGGAGCATCCACTCAAAAAGTTGGACAAAAGAAAACTTACATAATTATTTCCAAAAGAATACTCATTATCATTTTTGTGGTTTTCAGTGAAAATAAGAATATCATTTTAAAAGTGTATTTTACAATTTAATTTGAATAACATGTGGTGATGGGTGGATAAGTAGTATTGATAAACTATAATAATAATAATAATAAATGATATTCAATGTTTAATGTAACAAGTGCTACATAGTAGCGAGTCCCTGCCGTTTAGTCTAAATATAGTTAAATTAAAGTAAACAAATTTCTCTATGATGACAACTAATCCATGATAATTTGAGTGATATGGATATTATTAAGATAACCCATAAGCATCTAAATTTGAGAGTCCAGATTAAATCTACAAACCTTATATAAGATAATAGTAAGTATCGCGCTGAATTTTTTTATTTGATCAATGCCCAAATGCCAAATATATTTAATATATGGTTTTTAAAATTTTCAACTATTTCGAGACAATAAATGAAATTTAAATATTTACTAATAATAATAAAAAGTTAAAATATAAAAAATTTAAGTAAAAATAATTTTGTTTGAAAATATTGTTTATATAAAAAAAATAAAAAATAAAAATATAAAAAATTAAAGTAAAAATAATTTTATTTGAAAATAATATCTATATAAAAAATATATTAAATAAAATATTCCAAAGAAATATAAAACAATTAAAACAATTAATATGTCTAATAAAATGACATATTTAAAACTTAACTTGTGATTCTACATGAACTCTAAATATTAATATTTTATTTCACCAATCCAACGATAAAGTTTGCAGTTTCATGTGGTGGTCCTTGGCAGACTATCCGGTCCCACATGTTTCACCTTATATTTATGTCAGTTGTCGGTGATGACACGCGTTCAAATATAAATGGCCAACTATCGCTCTTTGACCGTCTATATAACAGGGTAATTATTGTGTGCAATGCAGTAAATATAGAAACGCGGAAAAATGTATTAATTTCACGGTGAGTACCAGAAAAAAATATTTTAAAGAGAAGTGAGTGTGAGTAGGTAAGTTACCTAATGGATGACGGTTGAAAATAAATAGCATGCAGAGTATAAAATGACAGGCTGTACAGAACAGAGCAAAAAGGATTGTGATGATGATGATGGTTACCGTCCACTGAGACCAAATTGGTCTATCGGACCCATAATTTTCTTTCTTAGTTTCTAATTGTCTGGCTCCTCGTCTTTCTTGGCGAGATTGGTGCTGTAGCTTTCTTTTTTTTCTCTACGGTCTTCCAACTTTCTTTATCTTGCATCTCCTTCATCTCTTCTGATTCTTGGAACATTGGTGTCTTAGCTTCACGATCTATTGTGTTCGTCCTTTTGAAGATAGTCAGAGAAGAAGTTTGGTCTAGGAGATCTGCTTTGCTGTTAAATGGAGATTTATTTTGTGCGGTATTTGAACCCTCATAACTTGAGGGGTTGTCGAGTTCACTCTTTTGTTGTTGGGCGAGGCTTTCCCCCTGCTTGTCTTGAGAGTTATTTCTTTCTTGCTCGATTTCTTGTGATTCAAAGTTTTCTCGAGAGTATTCTTCTTTGATGACAGTGTAGTGTTCCTTTTGTGCTCCTTCCCACCATGTAGATCTGTGGTGATTTTTTCTAGCAGAATTTTTCTGGGAGGCTTTTGGGCAATTTTTGGCTAGGTGGCCTGTCTCAAAGCAGGATCGACATCTGAAGAGGACACTTTCATAATCAAGTTTCTGGTTCCACACATAGTCTTTACTTGTTAGGTGTATTTCAGCTGGGAATCTGATGCTGAAGTCCATTTCCACACAAATGCGTGCATAGGTGGTTCTGGCATATTCCTCTGTTTCTGGGCACCTGCAGTAAAATTTCCCAATTGCATTTCCAATGGCTTTTAGTGAAGAGAAATTCCAGAGATGCAAGGGTAGGTTTGGCAATCTCACCCAAACTGGTGCTGAGGTTATCACTGTTGTTGAGGGATCGAATGATGGGTTCCATGGCCTCATGAATAGGCCTGATTTTTCCCAAAACCAAGGGCCAAAATCTAGAATACATTGTCTGCTTTCAGGGTTTTCAAAATCTACTATAAAGAAACCCCTAGCACAGGGGTAGATATTAATTGCATCAGGAATTAGAGGCTTCCATACCTTCGAGATCCAACTATGGAGAGCTGTCAGCCGCGGCCAAAAACCATTGAATTGACAAATTAGGGCACTTTCAGAGAACTTCAAAGCCTCATCGAGTGAGGCCTGGACCACCTGGACAGTGGGAGATGGGGCTTCACTGATGATTAATAGCATCTGTACAAAGTAGTACAGATGCTATTCTTATATAATAAGAGTTCAAAATTTTTAACCAATAATATTTAAGATAAATAAAGTTAAATATTATTTAAAAATACCAAATTTTAATATATAATGTTAAACTTTGGAAAAGTTTCATAAATTTTTGGACAACTTAGATTTAATGTCAACATTTTTAATATGTTATAGTTGCCTACGGCAAGTATAATAATTAACATTAAAAATTAATTAAATTTATTTTTAAAATATTTTAATTTATATCTTCCCTAATAATTAACATTAGAAATTAATTAAATTTATTTTTATTTTTATTTTTTGCATTTTGATTGGTTAAACAAGTTTAGGTCTTGTGTAATGATGCTGGTGTACAAGCCACTGAGTTCATAAATGTTGTTAAAGGTACTTATCATTTAAATCTAACCAAAATGGTCGTATACTATACATACCTTACATAACTTTAAACGTGTTTACAATGCTCTTTTGTCTGGTTTTTATATTTAGCTACTTTAACTGGTTTCTATATTTTTCAGGTACGTAGAGACGGTATTCCTCTCCCATAAATTGTTTCCAACGAGATACGATGCGGGAAGAGAGAAGCTGAATACACACTGTCTTTTCTTATTATTATTATTTTGTGTGGACATAGACAACTGTCTTTTCTTATTATTATTATTTTCTGTGGATATAGACAAGTTTGATTGATTGCTGAGATCATTTGTATATGCCAATTGCATACTTACTTTTAAAAGCGTTTCGAGTGCTTATAAACTCTGATGCCATCACATATTTACTTTTAAAAGCGTTTCTAGTGATTAAAACTTTGAGATTTTGTTTTTTAAATTAAATTACTGATGGGACAAAGTAGTACGGATGTTATCATTATACAATAGGAGTTCAAAATTTTTAGCCAATAATATTTAAGATAAATAAAGTTAAATATTATTTAAAAATAACAAATTTTAATTTATAATGTTAAACTTTGGAAAAGTGTCATAAATTTTTGGACAACTTAGATTTAATGTCAACATCAATTTTTTTTGAATTATATCTGCCTACGCAGTATAATAAGAAAGGAAAGTGTTGATGTAAAAGAAAGACCATTAGTAATAAAAAAGACCAATAGTAGTGTGGACATAGTTCTTGTAAGAGGGTTTACTAGAAAGTTTCACCTACTAGAAAGTTCTTCCTTTAGAACGTTCTAGAAGGATAAAAAGTATATTATATAAAGGTAGAACCAGTGTAAAATTTCTTTGGAGAATTATTATAATTGAGCTATGCTTGATTGAAGGCTACCCCCTCTAAGAGGCAAGTGAATATTTTTCTCTAGTAATAAAAGTATCATCTTTTGCTTATTTTATCATTGTGTTTATTGTTTTTATTATAACGTATTAAATATTTGGATGTTATTTGCGTCTATGTTCTGAACATTTTTGCCAAGTACATTACAAAATATAAACTAGAATCAAGTTTATCTTAATCTATATATTTTAAGTAGTAAGAGGTTTGCATTTGTGGTTTATTTTTTATTTCGACGATTGATATATTTAGGTTAAGATGGATTTACACTCACGTGAAATATTTATCTATATTTCTTGTAAGTGTTCTACTATTAATTCTCAATTGGGTATAGGCTAGGAAATTGCGAGTATAGTATTTTCCTCCCCACTCGAGTTCAATTCCTGCAAGTGGCATATTGAGCTCTTAACAAGTATATTGTTATAATAGCCTTGAACCTTATGTTGACAAAACCTTAAGCTACAAAGTCCAATTTACCACGACTATCATCCTTGAAATGAAGGGAAGTGCCCAGTGGGTTTCCTCAAGATACACATTTCACTTAAAAAAAAGTGAGCGAGTGGGGGGTGTTCAACTACTAATAACTCCCTTGTGATATCAAATATGAATAACAACCTTAACCAATAACATTCTCTATATCAATTATAAGATAAGATTAAATGTGCACAAGAATCCATGAAAAGTCTAAGTAATAGGCAAACTATATGCACTTAAGAGATAATGAAATAAAGGAATTAAATTATAAATGGATTAGTGTGAGCATGAAAGGTCGAGAATGAATGGAGACAACATGATACAACATGTCATTTTGGCACAAAAATAAAGTTACCTACTTAACAAGAATTGTGACCTCAAAATGAGAACTCTAAACCTAAAATCCCATATTTTTGTGTAAAAAACATAAAAAAGGACCCCCTCAACTGAAAAGTGGTGTTACTGGTATATTGACGGAAAAAATGACCATAATCAACATTTGGGATATCACCCGGCTAGGGCTCCAATTAGGCCCTTATATGTTTGGGATGGTGATTCTGACTAGTTAAATAAGTTTTAGTTACCCCTCACTCTCCCTAATGATTTGTGATATTTCTAATTACTATCAACAAAAAGAGGCATCAAACTTACCCTACTACAATGCACTTGTAAGAAAGTAGTCCTTAAGCTGACATAGGGGCTCATCCAAACCACCAATGGGGTTGCTCCTAAGAAAGGAGACTTCTAAAACATGCAATTAATTAATCTAAATGTAAATGCAAACTAATCTAGGATGCAAGCAACAAAATAAATCCTAACCTATCTTGATTAAGGAAAAAATAATCCTTATCCTAATTAAGAGAAAGATAATACAATATGGACCAACTTGAATTCAAAATAACATTGGAGTTAACAAATCACATAAATAGTTCTCAAATCTGTTACTTGTTCACACAAATATGGACAAACAAATATATGATAAATAGTTATCAAATCTATGTTGTTCATATATCTAAATTCAAAGGAGATTGCACTTGAAACAATTGATCTCATTAAACTAATGGAATAGTCTAAATAGAAGAACAAGAAGAAACCAAACTATTATGACATTAAGTTGATAGTTAACTACAAGCTTAATGTATAAAATCCCACCCAAATGCAACAATCAACCCAATTTCATCTCTATTCAACTCTTGACCAAGGTAGATTTACATTGTTTTAAATAAGCATGAATTATTTAAATTCAAACAACAATGCTGGAGCAAATAATCACAGTCATAAAAACAAAGAAAAAGTAGAAACTGAATGATAACTCTCTATTAATGAACAAAACAAGCAATAATGCTCAATTTTGAAACAAAAACAAAGAGCTCTCCACTTTATGGTTCGTAAAATAGCCAATTCCCCGAATTACAAAGTATTTACAATAGTGCAATTCCTCCTCCTATAGGATTTAAACTATCTCCTACAATCTGCAAAACAAATGTCCTATACAATAGTGTAATAAGCCCTCTATTCTACAATCTGTTGATTCCAAAATCCTAGTTTACATGAAAAATCCTTCTTCTTATAACTTTATAGAGAAATTAGGGATTGAAGTTTCCTCCACCTATTTCTCTAAAAATAAAATCAATAGGACAAATATAACATGTGACAGTTTAATGTAACTTCCCAAGATGCTTTATTGATCAATTTTGTTGTCATTTTTTAGAAGCATTGCCAACTGATTGATCCCATTATTCCATTCAGGAGAGGCTCTGCATATGAATAATTGATTTCCAAATCACATCGAATCATACTTTTTGGATCCGCTGGAAGCAAATCTCCCAATTATCCCTTTCCATGTAGGCTTCATTTTCTTATTTGATGCCATGTTGATCGAGGTTTAGCTTGATTTGGCTAGCTTTAATTCATCATTTGCATATCTACGCATGTATCTGAAGAGAAAAGGAAATGAAGGGTTAACTCAAATATTAAAACAAATGGATTAAAATTAAAAATAAACCCCAAAATTGAGTTTAATACATATTTACACAGTGGAATCTTGACTAGCAAAGTGTGAGTGGTCAGACATACAGGGGAGAAGAGTGGGATGACTAGAGGCTAGGAAACATGGAAGAGGTAGGACCCACAGGTCCAAGTGGATGACTTACATCACCCTGGAAGATATATTATAGAAGAAATGAAGGAATGTGCTTTAAGAAATCGCCGGGGTTATGGTTACCAGGGTGATGTGGTGTTCAAGTTGTAACTAGAGTCAATCTTCATAATATAAATTTATCATTGATGTATTTATCATGTTTATTATATTTTTTTCAAAGCATGTTATTCATGCTTAGAGAGTAAAAAAGAGTAAAAAATAATTTATTATGAGTCAAAAGAAAATGTATTTGAGTCATCTCCCATTTTGACACTGAAAAGAAAAATACTAAATTTTTGTATTGAGTCATAAATCCACAAGATGACCAAGTTTTCCCTCCTTGGACAAGTCGACCTAGTCCTCCAAAAGACACCTATTCGACTCTCCTGGACAAATATATATAAAGGATAAAAGCTTAACACATTTGGAAGCTCATTCACTCATGAAAATAAGAAGTATTTTTTTGAACCTAACAAAGGAAGAGAAGGGTTGAGTCAAGAGAGGCATAAGAAAAGTCAAAGCATAAAAGAATATTCCATGGTTGACCAAATTTCTAACCCATTACAGCTCACAGGCATGGAATGACTTTCTGTGGAAAAGACTAAACTTTTTGAAGTAATTGCAAGACCAAAATTTTATGTGTTTGATTAGATTGGAATAAATTTGACCAACATTGACTTTGACTCTTGGAGGTGACTTGGAGGAGTGTTAGACTTGGTATCTTAGTGGAAATTTTGGTATTTGTCTTAGATATCTCTCATTTTGATATGATTCCATAAGAGAAGGATTGTTGGGTTTTCCCTTGGATAGGTGCCCAATTTTGGTGTCTCTTGCCTCTCTATGATCTTTATATTTTCCTGAAAGATTGAACATTTGTGTAATCACTTGACAAAGAACACATAAGAAGTAATAAGAATACATCTAACATTCACAAGTAATTATCAAGAAGAGGAATAATCTGCTAGATGACCTTACACTTGTGTTACACTAAAATTTGTCACCATGACTATTTGCAGTCAGTATGGCTCCGTCAATAGTCATAATGTCCTCCTTGGCAAGTCTCATACCTTTGCTCCTCATGTCAAACTCCAAGAAAGAGAGAAAGTCCTTAAAAAGTCAATTAACTCTGGTTACGCAGTTTCTCTTAGCCTTACCTGCGTGTACGCACCTCAAGTTCATAAAACCTGCGTACTTGTACGCTCTGTCTATAAAGGGGAGGGTGTGTACTCCTGTAAAGGTCAAAAGGCGCAAGTTTCACTTCAAAAAAGTTACTTGTGGTCAATTCTAGAGCATTCTAGAAGATGGTTTGACGTGGATTGAGCGCCTCCAGATGGTTCATGTATCCCAATGAAAGAGGAACTTATCCCATGAAGAGGGGAGCTATCCCATTGAAAGAGGGGCTTATCCCATTCATGGTGGACCTGATTAACTTCCTCCAAAGCACTATAAATACAGGCATTGGACCAGAGGGAGGGGAGGTTGAAAGCTGAACATTCCTAAGGGTAGATGCTGCTGAAATTAGGACTCCCTTATAGAGCTTGAGAGGAGAGATTCCAATCCTTTCCTAGCTTCATTTGGAAGTGGGTGAGCTGATCAAAGTAAAGGAGAACTCTTGCTGGACCCTGGGAGGGACCTGCACAACACCAAGGCACTGGTTGTAATGGTTTCTTTTGTTTCCAATTAATACAATTAAGCTCATTTTTCTCAACAAGTTGTTTTATATAATTTGTTTCATATACTCCTTGGTCTTTATGATGAATATGTTTTATTATATGAGTTATTCAGGTGCTATGTAATCGTTTGCTTGTTAGTGAATGCAGGCTTCAAGGAGAAGGAGCTCATCTGGATCAGAGAGGCTGGACTACAACAAACAAGCGTTGGACTAAAGGTATGCTTTAAACACCTGGTTGCTTGTATTTTAAATGCATGTTTAGGGAAAGATAGTGCTTAATTGTCTTGTTTGTCACTAGAAAGCCTTAGCTTCTAGGGAGGTCGGTTTTGTCCGCAAAATTGACTCTTTCCGCATGACATCTTGGTTTCTCAACATGGTATCAAATATATAATTAATTGCAGAGTAGTGACATCCAAAGTTTCATGTGAGTGAGATCCAAGTTATCTCAAATGAAGCCATCTTTGTGATACAAAGATCCTCCCTATGGATATCTCTATGATGAATCCTATAAATCTAGATTCAATGGTTCAATTCCTATAGAATCTAGATTAAAGAACTGTAAATAAATGATTGGAAATACATCTCACTTAAGAAGAAAAAGGCACTAAATCCCTGTGGAACCATGTGATCTTGAGACACTATGTTTCTTTGGAATAATGCATACATGTGGCTTTATACCTGTTATCACTTGGTAATTTTCTCTAGAAGTTGTTCAGAAGAAAGAAATTTTCGAGGTAACCACTAACCAACTTTGGAGCATAGGTTCTAGCCAACCTAGACTCAGAGAGGGCTCTCTTTGTATGATTTAACTTTGTTTGTTTTGATTTTAGGCTAGTTATGATTGTTCTTGGGATTTTGATTTGTATTTGAGATTGGGTGGTGGGATTACTTAGATAGATGGATAAAATGATGTCCTTTAGACCATTGGGCTATGGAGTCAAACAATAAGGAAGCAAAATTGGATTAACTCACTAAAGGGAATGTTCAAAGGGCAAGATAGCATAGCGTTTTCCAGATTTTCGAGACAAAGGTGTGAAAGGGTTTCACTAGGGGTGAGAGAGAAATTAATGGTTCTCAGATCGAATAATGAATGAGGAATTATGGGGTAATCGGGATCAAAGGGCAATTAAGGATCCTTTAACTTGGATATTTGAGAAATCAATCTAAACCAAGGAGCAATTAAGGATTCCTTAACCTAGATATCAGTAGAAAACATTTAAATGTATAACTGTTAAGACAGAGTGTAATTAAAAAGATTCTGAAGTATTATTCCAGTTATAACATTTAGGTTCAGAAACACATTAAAGATTATGAATAACTTGAGAAAAATAACAATAACACATGAGAATACTTCTCTGAAATTTTGCTCAACACATGAATCCTTTGAAATATCTGATCTTTATTTATCAATCCAGCTTGCTGGCTCAACAAATGATACAATAACCCTTTGGGTCTTCTAATAAAAAGGTCTATAGAAATGTCTAGTAAAATCCACCCTACATACTTCGACTTATGAAGTATTTATACAGAATTATTTGCAAAATATTCCAAACTAACTTGGGATTTCTTTTTGGGAAAAAATATCTAATTCTAAAAAGGAAATGCCACCTTTCTAACCAATTGCTTTCTGACACTATTATATCTGAGCTGATTTATCCTTTAGCTATCATTTGATACTCTTTGAATTATCTTCTTTTACTGATACTCTTTGACTCGGATACTCTTTGACTGGGGCAACTGCCCTTTTTACTTTTACCTCATGCTGGAGCTAAAACAAGTTTTCCAAAGCTTGGTAAAGGACTTTACCAGAGGGCATCCCCTGTTTTATTGTGTTGTGGATGACTGGATTGTTGACTTGAGTTTTAGCCACTTCCCTGAGCCTTCTGTTGTAGTCCTCTTGTGTCATCAATTTGTAATTAATCACCCAAGGACTTAGTAAACCTTTCTGGATCAAAGTGTCAAATTTGAATTTAAATCTATCAATAGAAAGTTGCATAGTCTAACACTTGTCTTCCAAGTTGTGCATTAAATTCCTTTTAGTAAGGACTCTTCTTACTTCTAGGATTGTCCCTGTCCTGTCACTAATATTCAATTCTTCCAGTTCATATTTGTTTTTGGAATTCAAAAATTCGATGATCCTAGTTCCCTCTTCTGGCATCCCTTCCAGCACTGTTTTGACCTTTTGAATTGCCTCTGTGGCCTCTTTAACCAGATCAATTTGCTCAAAAATTACCTGAATGGATGGCTAAATATAATTGGCAGAGCCAATGATATTGGCCCATAGTTTTTCTTTTGCCTATCCCAAAGGCTCTACTAGAGTTATTTCTTTCTCTAGTTTCTTTATCCTATTTGTTAATCTTGTAACCTTTTGTTGTTCCTCCTTATTCATAATTTGAGAAAGTTTATAGTATGTCTCCAGACTGTTTCCTTTCTCTTCCAATTTCCTGATTTCTATAACTTTGAGGGACATCTCCTATATTTCCTTAGCCAACCTATTGGCTTCTTCTCTTGTAGAGTCTGCTGCGGTTGACCCTGTTGCTGAAGTAGATGGTGCTGTTGCAGGCAATGCAATGGCCAATGGGGCTGTAGGAGCCAATTTCTCAGCCAATGTAGATGGTACAACTATGGTGACAGTTGGGATGACCATGGCCACATCTTCCTGGAGGCTGGCCTGCTTGGTCAACTTGTCCATTTATTTTTCCATTTCTTTCAGCTAGGTGTTCAATTGCGACACTAAGTCAAGCATTTCCTCCTGGGCAGTTTGGCTCTCTAGGACTTGTTTTATTTGAGGGTGCTATGACTGAGGCAGTTTGAGATTTTTTTTTCAGGGCTACAATGTCTTCATTCTTCTTTTTATCAATTTCTTAGTAGCCTTTGTGTCCTTTGGGTCATGGCCCAACTCAATGATCAGGTCTTCTAAGGATTTGATCCTTATGTCTTTAGCACTACAGGAGGCCTTTTCGAGTCTAAACTGTGGAATAGTATTATTTAAGGACTCCTGTAACCGGTATGCGTCCATGGCCTTACCATTCAAGGTGGAGTATATCATTTCTCCAGCTTGTTTATGAAATTCTATTTGGTCCACGGGATGGATGTCCTTTGCCAATACTTCAAATGTGGCCTTCTTTTAATTTGTTGCAGATTTGGGTTGTGGCATTGTTGGATGCATATATGACATTTGCATATTTCCCTCCTCAATATCAAATGCAGAGATTAGTCTGCTTTGGTTAGGAACTGAATGTTTGAAATACTGAGCATATGTCTCAGCTTTCAATTTTTCATTTTTCATTTTAATCTCCTTATTGTAGGAATTTACAGGGTAAGTTCCTCAGAAATAACACCAAAAGGACACCGCTCACAACCAGATCTCAAATCAATACACCAGTATTTTTGATGTGGTTAAAACCCTCAAAGTGCAAGGAGGGAAACAGTCCACGGCCTGTCCCAACGTGGGTACTACATGCAATTTATTAATCAAAGAATGAAAATTTACATAAGCTTCTCTCATGCACGGATTACCCGAACAATGACCCTCCATGCGCTTTAAATAGAACTCATGGACCAATCGGGTGTCAAGCCACGGATCAAGTGTCGGTAATACCGAGGTGAGAGTGAACCGTCGGATCACTGCATATCGTGACCGTCGGATTGTAAGTTACAAAATGTACAACGGTAAAGAAACACACTTTACCTAACTCTAACCTAACTCTATACTAGACCAAGTTGAACTTAACTATATCCTATGTGTCGGAATATCCTAACATCCCCCCTTAAGAACAACTTGGGATAGGATTGAAGGATTTACAAATATGACACAATAGGAGAAGGAAGGAGGCACTAGAGCCTATCCCCCCTTAGTGACAACTTCCTGAACTCCAAGCATATATCGAAGTTTAGTGAACTTCGCCTTTGTGAGAGCCTTTGTGAAGATGTCTGCAACCTGATCATCTGTACGACAATATTGCACTTCAAGAACATGGTCATGAATGAGCTTTCTGATGAAGTGCATGTGTAGTTCAATGTGTTTGCTGCGTTGATGCTGGACTGGATCTTTGCATAGCTGAATGACACTTTGATTATCACACCAAAGTGTGGTTGTATGCTGCTGCTCAAAGCCAAACTCTGATAGGATCTGACGAAGCCACAAGGCTTCCTTACTAGCTTCCACGGCACCACGATACTCTGCTTCTGCTGACGAAAGAGAAATGGCAGCCTGTTTCTTACAAGCCCATGTAATAGGTCCTGAACCAAGAGTGAAGACATAACCGGCAGTAGACTTCCGATCATCAGGGTCACCAGCCCAATCAGAATCAGTGAAACCAACTAATAGAGGAGCTGCTTTGGCACTGTAATGAATTCCAAACTGAACTGTACCTCGAACATAACGAAGTATTCTTTTAGCTGCTTTCCAATGACTTTCACGGGGGTTTTGCATAAAACGAGCAACAAGGCCAACAGCAAAGGAAAGATCAGGACGAGTATGGGTTAAATACAAGAGTTTTCCTACAAGTTGACGGTATAAGGTAGCATCAACTTCAGGAGAAGTACAAGAGACTGAAAGTTTGACTCCAGACTGAAAGGGAGAAGGGGCTGGCTTACAGTCTTCCATGTGAAAATGACGAAGAATATCACAAGCATACTTGGACTGGGAAAGGAAAATACCCTCCGTGGATTGCAAGACTTGAAGACTGAGAAAATAGTGTAAGTGTCCTAAGTCTGTCATTTCAAATTTCTTTTTAAGGCTGGTTTTCACATGGTTTATAAGGTTGGGATCACTACCAGTAAGAATAAGATCATCAACATAAAGAACAAGGATGATAAGAGAGTTGCCCACTTTCTTGGTGTAGACAGTATTGTCAGAATGACACCTAGAAAAGCCAGATTCTAAAAGAAAGCTATCCATTTTGGCATACCAAGCCCGAGGAGCTTGCTTGAGGCCATAAAGGGATTTCTTAAGTCGACAAACAAGGCTGGAGTCTGTTTGTATGAAGCCAATGGGTTGTTCCATATAGATTTCTTCCTGCAAGTCCCCATGCAAGAAGGCAGATTTAACATCCATCTGATGGACTTCCCATTTTAAAGAGGCAGCAAGGGAAAGAACAAGGCGGATAGAGTTCATTTTGGCAACAGGGGAGAAGGTTTCAGTGTAGTCAATGCCTTCAACCTGTGAAAAGCCCTTAGCAACGAGACGAGCTTTATGTTTATCAACTTTCCCATCTGGTCCATACTTGGTTCTGTAAACCCATTTACATCTAACAAGTTTGCGTCCCTTTGGTAGAGGAACAAGATCCCATGTATCATTTGTCATCAATGAATGATATTATTCATTCATAGCTGCTTCCCAATGTGGATGGCCTGAAGCTTCTGCAAAAGTGTCAGGATCATGATTTACTGGAGCTTGAGCCAGTAAAGAAGAGGCTCTTTCAAACTGAGAACGTGTACGTCGCTGATCTGTAGGATCACCGGCAAGATCACCTGCTGCATCCCGAGTAGCACGGACCCATCTTGGAAGTTGAGGATCCTGAGAAGGTGGGGGAGGATTATCATCCTCGCTTTCATCATCTGAAGAAGAAATGTTTTCAAAAGTAGAAGAGATAGGAAGAGGTGGCACATCCGCCGGACTAGGCTCGCAGGCCGATTTATTTTCATCAAATTTTACATCTCTTCTAATGATAACATTTTTGGACTTAAATGGAATAAGTCTATAACCTTTTACATCTTCAGAATATCCAACAAAAGTACATTTCTCACTCTTAGGTTCTAAAGCTTTATGCTTTTCATCTGGAATATGGGCCCATGCTTCACTTCCAAACACACGAAAGTGACTTACATCTGGTTTAATGGAACTCCAAGCTTCTTCTGGAGTGATATTCTCTAGAACCTTAGTAGGAGTGCGATTGATTATATAATTTGCACAATTAATTGCTTCGGCCCAAAAACTAAGACTGAGTCCTTTAGATTGCAGCATACAATTAGCCATTTCCTTTAAGGTGCGATTTTTCCTTTCAGCTACACCATTTTGTTGTGGAGTGTATGGAACAGTATGTTGCATTTGAATTCCATTTTCGGTGCAAAAGTTGATGAATGTGTTTTTAACATATTCTCCACCATTATCAGTTCTTAGCTTAAGAATTTGATGTCCAGATTGTTTTTCAACAAAGGCTTTGAAGGCCAAAAAGGTGTTAAATACTTCGCTCTTGAGTTTTAAGAAGTATACCCAAGTGCGTCTGGACAAATCATCAATGAAAGTTAAGAAGTACTTGCAGCCAGAGAATGAAGCAACAGGAAGAGGACCACATAAATCACTGTGCACAAGCTGTAAAGGGGATGAGGCGTGCCAAGAGGCACGTTTGTCAAAACTGTCCCGATGATGTTTTTCGAGTACACATCCGGAACAAACACCATCTCTGCAAGATACCATAGGAAGACCTGTCACCATATTTTCTTTACATAGATGCTGAAGGGAGCGATAGTTTAAGTGACCAAATCGCTCATGCCAAAGTTTGCTCACTTCATCATTATGAGCAACAAATACTGAGGGAAGATTTGATGACCCAAAGTTGTGAAACTTATACAACCTTTTGGAATCATCAGCAAGACCAGTAGCTAGAATCTGTTTAGGATCTTTTAGATCCTTGATTACAACATCATGAGGTGAAAATTCAACAATTTTACCTTCACCTGAATGAGTTATCTGATAGACAGATAGAAGGTTGCAGGATAAGGTTGGAACACATAATACATCATTAAACTGACCATTGTCTAGATGAACAGTTCCAGTCCCTACAACATTAAGAGATCTATCATCACCAACATATATATTTTTGGTGTTACAATCATTTAAAGAAGAAAACATGGCTTGGTTTTTGGCCATGTGATAAGAGGCTCCAGAATCAATGAGCCACTCATGAGAATGAGAAGAAGAAGAAGATACATTTAATGCATAACCAGACTGAGATGATTGACAATGACATGCAGAAAGTGCCATTCCGGAAGTTGAAGTTGAAGTAGGCTCCACATGAATGTTATGTTTCTTCATTGCGGCTTCCAAGGCTTCCATCTTCTTAAAGCATTTAGATTCTAAGTGGCCATCTCGATTACAAAAGTTACAATGTCTATCAGTCTTCTTCCATTTGTTTTTATTGGTCTTATCATTTTGCTGAAATGATCTTTCATTTTGAGGCTGAGATGGTTTAGGACCATTCTTTTGAGGATATGACTTCTTAGGATTCTTTGAATTTGGTTGCTGCTGGGCGGCTAACGCTTTCGTGGAAGAGTTTCCAAGATTAAGAAGACCAAGGTGTAAGAGTTTTTCTTGTTCTCTTATTAAGGAATCACAAAAGGAGTCAAAGGAAGGGGCCTTGTAGTCTTTTCCTTGACAAATGAAAGCTTCCCTTGTAGAATGGAAAGTGGAAACAAATACAGAGTAGGCTGGTCCCAACTTAGTAAGGATGGAATAAATAAGGTTACCATCTTCTTTCTTAACTTTAACACCTTCCAAGAGATATCTAAGGGTCTTGAATTTGGACAAGAAATCTTCAATGCAAGAAAAATTATTAGGATCCAAAGTAAGCAACTCATTTTCAAGTTGATGGGCTCTAATTTCATTTTTAATCCCAAAAACTTTAGCGAGTTTTTCTAATGCTTCATGAGGAGTCTCAAGGTCTGCAATGTGGAATCTAAGATCAGGAGAAATAGACATCCCTATCAAACCACGTGCTTGATCTTGTCTATTTTCCCATTTTGCAACCTTGTCTTCATCTTTTGGTTTCTTCTCTTGGTCTGTGGCTATTCTGAAGAGACCTTTACTTCTAAGTAAATCTTCCATGTAGGCTACCCATTGGAAGTAGTTAGTGCTCTCAAGAATGACTTGGCATGGAATTTCCATTTTTAAAAAAAAACTGAAGCTGAAGATGCTGAAAGTAAGTGTTCCAATGGATAGATCTCGAAAAAATAGGCGGTTTTAAAAAAAACGGCTCTGAAAAAGGCTTCCGGATGAAGAAGTTATGGCTTTTTTTTTATAAAAAAAAATTGTTGAAGTTGCCGACAAAGTGTGCGAATGTGCGAGAATGAAAAAATCCGCCCCCACAAAATGGAGACTTGAACCCAAGACCTCTACTCTCTTAAAATAGCTTTGAACCAATTGATCTATACAAAAAATTTGAGAGAGAGAGAGAGAGAGAGAGAGAGAGAGAGAGGGGGGGGCCTTGGTTTCCGTGCTTGCCTTGAGAAAGCTCTTTTTCCCTACAAAACACAAAACACAAAACCCAACACGAATATGCAAAGAAAAATGAACCTTGCGGCTCGAAGTTAGCTTTAGCCAAAAAACTAGAAATTTTAAAAAAAATCTCAAAGTTAGCTTTAGCCGAAAAACTAAATATTTTTCTCAATGTTTCTGATTTTCCGAGATCACACTAAGGTGCAGGGAAAAGAGCATACGCATGAGAAAAATCCTTCCTTTCTGTTTCTGATTTGCCCAGATCGCACAGAGTCGCAGGGCAAAGAGCATACGCAGAAATGAAAGGTATAGATCTGGTAAAAAAAAAAGGCTAAATAAACCGAAACCGAAATAAGCAGAGAGAAAATAACAGTAAACTGCAAAAAAACACTGTATACCTCCCGATCTGAAAAATGACGCAGCTAGGGCTACCGGAAACCTTTTCACGTGAAACGAAAGGGGTTCCTCACTGGAACAGATGCTCCGAACGCAACAGAGTAGTCCTCTCGGCTCGAAAGCAGTCAGAAACAACAGATCTAGGAAACGACAGCCGCATGCAGTTCTACCGGCTTCAGATTTGGATCACCAACGGACGCGGCCCTCAACTTGCTCTGATACAATGTAGGAATTTACAGGGTAAGTTCCTCAGAAATAACACCAAAAGGACACCGCTCACAACCAGATCTCAAATCAATACACCAGTATTTTTGACGTGGTTAAAACCCTCAAAGTGCAAGGAGGGAAACAGTCCACGGCCTGTCCCAGCGTGGGTACTACAGGCAATTTATTAATCAAAGAATGAAAATTTACATAAGCTTCTCTCATGCACGGATTACCCGAACAATGACCCTCCATGCGCTTTAAATAGAACTCATGGACCAATCGGGTGTCAAGCCACGGATCAAGTGTCGGTAATACCGAGGTGAGAGTGAACCGTCGGATCACTGCATATCGTGACCGTCGGATTGTAAGTTACACAATGTACAACGGTAAAGAAACACACTTTACCTAACTCTAACCTAACTCTATACTAGACCAAGTTGAACTTAACTATATCCTATGTGTCGGAATATCCTAACACTTATATCTATCCTTAATGTTTTTTTCTTTGTCAGCTGGTTTGACAAAGGAAGAAACCTCTGCTGACTTTTGTCTTTCTATCAACTGTGTGTTAGAGGTGGCGGTTCATTTGTTTCTTTTGCCTCTTTCCCTTTCTGACCTGCTGTGTCTCGCCGTGGTTCTGATTGTGGTTCTGACTCTGTTCCTTCTGCCTCACGTGTTCTTCCTGTTTAGATACAGGATTCGGTTTTCTCCTTTTCCTTTGGTCTGCTTGCTTGTCTACTGTTTCCATTTGGTAACTGGAGGTATCTTCTCTATTTTTGGGGTTTTTTTCTTGATTCAAAGGTGTTTGCAATGTAGAGGGAGCATCCATCCTTTGCCCTATATCTGAGACTTGCAGGAACTCATTGAGGTTAATCTATTGCTCAATATCATATAGAGCATTTTCAACATCAATAATTGTGCTATCATTATCTACCAAAGTGTTTTTCCAACCATTTAGTTTGGTTGGCATATCTTTCAATTTTAGGCACCGAATAGTGTGCATAAGGAGCTAGTTTGACCCTGGTTCTCATTTTTTTTATTACTCCATGGGGGTCATACTACCACATAAATCTTTTGGTAAATTTTAAATATTCTAGCATACTTTCTACCTCTGGACCAACTTGTCTGTTATTGCAAATAAAGGGGCCTAGTTCACTTTTGACTCTAAATTGGGTCTTCTTACTTGCAACCACGAAGTGGACATCATCTGAGTTGATGATTTGCCTGAAATACTCTAAGGAAAAAATTCTCAAGGGGAGATACTTTGGCAATTTATATGGAGCCAGGTGGTAGCCATTGATTCTGATCTCTGTGTGATCTTGGTACAAGTACTAGTCTCCTAATTTATTATTTTTAGCTAGCTGAAGTACCTTTTTGATCTGATGACTAATCCTAGGTTGCATAGTCCTTGTCAACATATTCATCACTGGGTGGGCAAAGGAATCTATGAAGTCCTTATAATTAGTGATAATGGAATATCTCTGGACAATAGGTGTCCAATAGAGAACAAACCTCTCTTTTCCTCCACTGTCACATTTTATGATCTTCTTTGGGAATTTATCAGTTTGATAGTACAAAAACAAATAATACAATACTGCAGAAAAATTAAACACCCTTTCAGTGGGAAATTTGATGAGTTGTTCATGCATTTTGTCTGCAATGAACTGAGCATAATCAAACTTGATGGCAAGAGGTTTACCAATGGTAAAACAGGACATGAATGCAAAAGTGAATTCATCTACATGTTCATTTGTCCTGTATCCAAGGATGGAAGATACCATGGTGATAATATGCCTGGCAGTTTGTGAAAATATGGGGGCTATGTATGGAGGAGTAAAACTTGGTGTATGTTCTTTTGCAACTATGAAATCTTTGAACACTTACTTAGCTTTGTCCTCATCAATAGAATTATACAGTTCTAGAAGTCCTCCAATGGACAAAGGAGCTAAATTTGGGCTGGACTGGACCTGTAACATCTGATTGATGGATTCTGGAGTGATAATGAAGAGTAGATGTTGATTGGGGGATACTACTGCTCTATGGCTAGGGATGTAGAAGGTCTGACAATAGTGGATAATGTCTGGGAGGTTGTGGACTTATGGGAATGAATAGAGGGGGAGATTTGACTCCCAGAGGTGAATATCATCAACATGGTTTAAAAATCTGTCTTTTTTCCAGAAGTGGAGCTTCATTTTTTCAGAGGCGAAGGATGTATCTTTAATTTGAAAATCCCTATCAACCAGGGGTAGGTGATCTTGGTCAAGGTGGGGGATTGAAATAGGCTTAACATTCAGGGAAATGTGGGTAGACATTGTATTGAAAACAAAGGTAAAAATTGGAAATTGATTTTGTCGGGTTCGACCAGTGGTCTGGGTTTTTAAGCGTCTAGGTGCAAATTGCTTAATTTACGGGTAGGAAAGCTAAATTAAGTTCATTAAATCTTAAATTAATTGAACTTTTTTATATTAAAAGGGGTAAATGTGGTGTATTTTTGCAGAATAGCTGGAACCAAAGGTTGGTGTTGTGAATTTAGTTGAGGGTCTTAAGTTGTAGGCGACAGGTGGAAGCTCCGGACGAGTGCTAGAGGCAAGATGGAATCTAGTAGTTGTTTGGCGGTTTGCAGACTTCAAGTATGCAAGAAAGCTTAGGCTTTGGATGTACAGTTGTTAAAAAAAAAAACGTGAAAATGGCGTTTGTAGGGCTTTATTGGGCAAAAGATTAGAAAAAACGTGAAATTGGTCAGGAATAGTGACTGGTTTTGCCCATTTTCGTAATGGTTCTAGGGGGGACGTGAAATGACACGATGGCACCACGTTGTGAAATCGGGCTTGGGCAAAACTGCCCATTTCGCGTGCTATCAGGCTGTTAAAGCTCAGGATGGAAAGTGTGCGAAATGGAGCGATATCCGTTGGATGTGATGGGTGTTAATCAAACGGTGGTTGCGCTGGAAAGATGCGCGGGGGGACTGGGGGAATGGTCAAGGCGGGGTCTACACACTTTAAACCTGTTTAATTAAACTAATTGGGGATTAGTTTAGATGTTTCATTGGGCAGGTTTTTGCAAAGCGTAAGGGTTTTTCAACTTAGGATAAGTTGATTTATGGGTTTTTTGATTAGGAAAAGGGGAAAATGACTTTTGACAACAAGGGGGGGCGGGGGGAGGGTTTTAACCCTAGGAAAATGGATTTATGGCCCATGATGATGATTTTAACAAGGGGGAAGGGATCTTTAAAGGGAATTTCTAGGGGGAAATATGAAATAATGAAGTAAGGGTAAAAATGGAGGGGAAAAGGGGTATTTTCAAGGATGATGGGAAATTAATAAACATGAAAGGGGAAAACTTGTGGAAGGAGGGGGAGTTAGTTAAGATCACCTTTGCTTAGCTTTGTACTTTGATGAATGTACCTGCACATTATGATTCAAGCATGTAAAATGTGCTTAGTATTTTTGACCACATGGTCCCTTCTGCAAGTTTCTTCTACTTACCCTTTCTTACCCTAACATTTTTTCTTCTTCTGCATGGGTGCACTTGAACTAGCAAACCATTTATTACCTTGTCTTTTTTATTTGAATAAAACTATCTAACTCTAACCTTATTTCTTCCAATGGCTCAGATTAAACAGTTGAGCTCATTTTTATTTCTCTACTTGTCTACTAATCTCCCAAGATTTAACAGTTTGGTCAGACTTTATTCTTTATCTATAACATGAAATTTAAAACATGAAATAGTCAAGATTACACTATTTGACTATCATGGATTATGACATTTTAACAAGCTGCACACAATCATTATTTTGCATAAAAAGTGAATAGTAGTGGCATTTGGACTTGCACACTTTCATGGTCTGTTTTATTTTAGGGTTCATATATATATATATATATATATATATATATATATATATATTTTTCAAATTTTCTTTATTTTTTGACCTTTTGTTTCTCTTTTTTCCTTTGATTATTCTTTTAAGACATACCCTCTTTTATTTTTTAAATTTTAATATAGACAACATTTGCAGAAAGCAAAGGTATGCACAATATTACAAGAATTAACCTCATCAATTTCAAAATTATGAATCCTATTGGTATAGGAACCTAACAGTGGCTCCACTCAGGGATGGCATCTTTTGGAAGATGTCAAGAACTATGAAGATCAGTAGCCTTTGAATTATGGCTATGTCTGTGCTTTCTGCCTTATTGATAGTTATGATAGTTATACCTTCAAAGCTCAGGGCCTTCTCTCCGGGCTTCAACTTCAAAGATCACCATCCAATCCAAACTAGACTTTGTGAATATGGTATGTGTAAATGGAAAATGAAAATTAGTAACATGCTGGTTAACCTGGTGGAAAATAATGTTTTAGCATTCGACCACTCAATGGCCCACCTTCTGCATCTGTACCATCAAGTTCTCTTAGGAAAAAAGCGTTATTACCTCTGTAAGCATAAATGACATAAGGGCCTTTCCATAGGAAATCAAATTTCCCATGTTTACCTTTATCTTCTCTCCTTGAGTCCCACCTGAGCACTTTGTCACCAATGTAGAAATCTTCAGCCTTGGTTCTTTTGTCAAAGATCTTTTTAATTTTTTCCTGCACAATTTGAGATCTGACATAGACCTCCTCTCGGGTTTGTTGCAGATGAATAGTTTGATTGATTCTTCTTTGAATACTATTTGGTTCAACCTGCAACTCTTGAAGTATTTTCATTACTGGTACTCCCAAGGAGGATGGAAAAACAACTTCCATCCCATATACAAGTTGATAGGGAGAAGTACCAATTGATTTCTTTGTAGTTAATATGTCTGCCCATAAGGCATTGACTAACTTTTTATTCCATGTTTTCTTGTTGTCTTCTAGTAATTTCTTGATAATGTTTGATGGGATTTTGTTCGAGGACTCTGCTAATCCATTACCTTGAGGGTAATAGGCTGTGGAATGGCCAAGGGTGATATGGTATTTATTGCCGAAATCTATAATTCTTTTGGATTTAAAGGTTGTTGCATTATCAGTAATGAGCTTAGTTGGGCATCCAAATCTTGATAGAATATTGGCTTCAAGGAAGGTTATGATTACAGTATTTGTGGCTTGCCTTGAAGGTATGGCCTCTATCCATTTTGTAAAGTAGTCTGTGGCAGTGAAGATCCATTTGTGCTGGGTAGATGAGGGTGGGTGAATTTCACCAATGAAGTCTAAACCCCATTGTTGAAAAGGTATTTCTGCAGAGATAGGTTTGAGGGGTAGAGGTAAGAGCTTTTTCTTTCCCTCAAAGATCTGGCATTTGTGATAGGAGGTCACATACTTTTTGACATCAACAAACAAGGTATGCCATTAAAAACCAACACTAAGGATTTTATTTGCCATAGTCTTCCAGTAAAGGTGTCCTCCACAATCACCTACATGAAATTCTTCCATAACTTTATTAGATTCATATTTTAATAAACAATTAAGAAGAATACCTTCATGATCTTTCCAAAACAGAGCATTATCTAATATACAAAATTTCAAGGATTTCATCTTCAAAAACCTACTTTTGGTTCTAGATAATTCAGGAGGAGCTTGTAAATTCAGTAAAACATAAATAATATCAGCATACCAAGGTGAATCAAGAAAGGCCTAGCTGATCAGTGGAGTCGACATCTCCTCTTCATTGTCTATAGCTGCAATAAAGTTTATATCTAAGGCCTGGCAGTTCGATTCAACCATGAGTTTGACTAAAACTTGGCCCTGGATTAACTTAGTAGGTTTGATTTCTATATCATACTCTAAAATAGTGGCAGTCCACTTTCCTCTTTTTCCATCAGGACCATCCTGAGTTAGGATGTCCTTGACAACTGAATTAGGAACATAGGCCACTATATGAGAATACAAGATGTACACCCTAAAGTCCTTAATGGCTTTGAATAAAGTCAAAGCTTGTTTTTCCATTATATTATATTTCAGGGTGGCATCTCTAAGGGCTTTGCTAAAGAAATCAATGGGTTGTTCATAGCCCTGGTCATTTTTCTGCAGCAAAACTGCAGCAGTTGTATGCTTAGAAGCAAAGGAAAACAAGATGAAATCTCTGTCAAATTTAGGACTGATTAACACAGGTGTTCTGGTCAAGGCTAGTTTTATGTCTTCAAAAGATTTTTTAGCCTCAACAATCCATTTTATGGTGGAATCATTTTTCAGCATGTTATTTAATGATCTAATTAATTTCAGCATGTTATTTAATGATCTAATTAATTTTGCTAAATTAGATATAAATCTTCTAAGAAAATTAATTTTGCCTAAGAAAGCTTGCAACTATTTAATGTTCCTAGGGTGCTTTCTTTGCAGGATGGCTTCTATTATAGCAGGGTCTATTCTTATACCATCTTTTGGAATTATGTGACCTAACAACTTTCCTTATTCTAACCCGAACAATGTTTTTTTGGGGTTGAAGGAAATACTAAATTTCCTGCATTTAATAAAAACTTGCCTTAAATGATCTAGATGCTATTTGTCAAATTTTGAAAATACAGTAATATCATCTAGATAAATTACAAGGAAGTCATGGATTTCTCTTGCGAAAGCTATATCCATAGCCCTCTGGAAAGTGGCTTCTGCATTCATTAGTCCAAAAGGAATTTTTACATACATAAATGTGCCCCAAGGAGTAGTAAAGGTAGTTTTGGGTTGGTCATCAGGATGTACCAAGATTTGATTGTAACTAGAAAACCCATCCAACAATGAGATTCTGGTTGCTCTAACTACTCTTTGTAAAATGTGGTCCATTTTGGGAAGATGGTAGTTGTCTTTCAGTGACACTTTGTTGAGGTTTTTGAAATCGACACAGAGTCTGATCTCACCAGTTGTCTTCCTAGTCGGTGCTAGGTTTGAGAACCAATCAGAAAATATGATTGGTGCTATTATTTTGGCATCATACATCCTCTGTATTTCTTTTTCAATGGAAGGTAATAAGACATGATTAATCCTCCTAAGTTTTTGTTTGAAAGGCTTTTGATTTTCCTTAATAGGAATTGTGTGCTGGATGATGTTGGTGTCATAGGATTTAAGGTCCTCGTAACTCCAAGCAAAGACATCCTGAAACTCTTTCAATAGTTCAAGGTATTTCACTTTCTCAGCTAGGGGTAATGATTTTGAAAGTTTAACGAGTTTAGGATTTTCATCCATGCCTATATTACATTCTTCGATATCAGACCTTAAAGGTTCCATCTTAGGCTTCCTAGGAACATCATTTGAATCAAATAAGTCTTCCAAAGGGGTTAATCCCTTAGGTAAGAAATTATCTTTGAGATTAATTACTTCAGTTTCTTCACTGATTATTTCATCAATCTCAATTTTCTCTAAGTTATCTACATCTGATTTTGTGAATTTAGTAGGGTTAAATCTATTTATTTCATCACCTTCTATCTCATTTATTTCTATTTCATTCTTAATGTCAAGATCTATTGATGTATCAATGTCTATGTTTTTATTGCTAAATTCCCCCTCTAAAATCAAAAAGTTATTTATCTGTTTATCATTAGAAAATATTTTCCAATTCTTTAAATTATCTGGAATTGAAAGTCTATGCCTAACTTCAATAGTGTACTAATGGTTGGGCTGGAAAGGTAATTTGCAGGTACTGGAAAACGTAGCTAAACTATGGGCTTGCATATTATGTTTTCTAGGAATTACTGCAAGCTTTGTTTCAAGGAAAGTGTTAAGTAATTCTACAATAGTTTCCCTATAACAACCTAATCTAGGGTCTTTCGTCATATATACACCATTAATCTGCTTTACAATTAGTTCAGAGTCTCCCATGACAGAAACTCTTTTAGCTCCTAGATTTTTAACTAACCTAAGACCTAAAATTAAGGCCTCATACTCAGCCATATTATTAGTACATTTGAAATTCAATCTATATGCATGACCTTCTGAGTAATCATTTTCTAAATTATATATCCAAACTCCTGCTCCTGCTCCTAATCTATTGACTGATCCATCAAAATCTAAATGCCACAACATTTCATGATCTATATTTACACTATCTGGTGCGACAAACTTTTCATCAACTACAACAATCTGACTGTTTTGTTCATTTAATAATTCTGTAGTTTGGTCTGTTTCGTTTTTTGTAGAAACTGCAATTTCATTTGGTTCTTGATTAGCACTGTTTGTAATTTTCTCTTGTGTTTGATCAACATTATATAGGATAAAAGAATCCATATCAGAGTGTACGGAGTAGATAGGAAAGTTTTGAGGCCGATCCTGGCTACTTACCATATACTTCATTAAGGTTTCTCTGTATAATTTCTTGGGTTGACCAAAAACTGAGATTGTTGCATATGACATATCTAGTTGTAAAGATCCCTGAAGTTTGGCTCCCCATGATCTGGATAACAACATGCCATACTTTGGTGGGATATCAGCAACTACAATGTCCATAAGGATGCTTTTGGCAGGATACTAAACTAAATTGACACACAGATCTTTAATCAATCCTAGACATTTTACCTGACTGGAGTCAAATGAGAATAAATCTTTGTAAGGTCTTGTAATGTCTAGGTTTAATTTCTCCATCACTGTTTTGGGCATTAAGTTGTGAGATGCCCCAGAATCTAACATTGCATTATGCAGAATTTTTTCATGGATATTAAGGCTAATGTAAAAAGGTGGAACTCCTCCTTCTTGTGGTTTGCCATTAACATCTGGACCAAATATGAGTTCTGGTTGGTCATCAAACAGGTTGACTGAATCCTCATTTTCAGCAATGTTTAAAGTTTGGGTTATCTGTGATTTGTAATTTTCATTTTTGATCAGTTTTGTTAAAGGAACTGATATTTTTAGTTTGGATATCTCTGTTCTTAAGTTGAATGGCAGGGAGATTTTTTCTGTTTGCGGGTTTTGAATTCTTGGGGCAGAGGTTTGAGTAGATTTGTCTTCTTTTTCTTCATTGGGTATCTCCTTTTGTGAGACTTCAGTTCTAGTGTTTTGAGCTTTGTCTATTGGTTTCTTAGGTGGAACAACTTGATTTGAAGTGGATGCAGAAGGTTGATCAGGGGTTATGTCTACAATTCTAGGGCTAGAAGGTTTTGGGTTTTCCCTAGGGAGAATTTGGAGTATTTTTGAAGCAGGGGCTTCTTTTATTTTCTTAGTTTGATTTTGCGTTGTTTTCTTAGTTTGATCAGGGACATCAACATTCTTTTTTCTCCTAATATTATACTGTTTATGAACCTCAAAGATGGCAGAGTCATATCCCTGTTTGTAGTCAAATGACTCACCAGACTGCAACTGTAATTGTTGCAACATATACAGTTCTTGTTCGTCTTGGGTCAAAAAAAACAGGGTCTTCATCATTTATTCCCATTAAGTTTATTTGCGTGTCTTGATCTAGATCCTCTTGATGGGAACTCTCAGCATAGTTTTCTTGAAAAGGCAGTCCGATGTTCTGATCCGACCTAGTTTCCCTAGGTTTTCCAGTTTTTTTGGTTTTCCCTAAAATTTGGGTTTCTAACTTGAGGACCTTGCTGGTTATCCCATTGGGGTTTCCTTTCTATGTTATCTAACCTATCCATTAATATTTCCATACTTTTGGCTAAACTATCTATTTTAATGTCTGATGATGAAGTTTCCTCTTTTATAGTTACTCTTCTTTCATTTCTAACTCTAGCCCTTTTAGCTAATAGATTAGCCTCTACACTAACTGCTACACTTTGCATTTCTTCTAATGTTGAGGGGTTTCTTTCCCTAAGTTGGAATACCATGTTAGTGTCAAAACCATCGAGGAACTTTATTAATGCTAAATCTGGTGGGGGTCTAAGGTTAACTGGGATAGCATTATATATGTTATTAAATCTAGTGCAGTAATCTTGAATAGTTTCATTAGGTCCCCTTTTAATACTATCATATTCTGAAAGTATTTGCAGGGGATTCTTTTCTTCTCCCATCTGTTCAAAAATTGATGGTAAAACATATCTAAACTATCAATACTACTAGCAGGAAATGCTCTAAACCATTTCCTAACATCACCAGCTAAAGTCTGGGAAAACAACCTCATTTGAACATCATCTATGTCAATTTCGTGCAACTCAAAGTAATCTGTCATCTTATTGACATGTTGTTGTGCAGTGTAATGTCCTGTGCCATCAAATTGAACAATTTTACTTTGTTAATCTACTGGCATAGGAGACAAGGCTACATTAAAGTTCAAAGGAGCATATCTGGCTACCATAGCTGTACGTTGGGATTGACTGAGATGTGGGGTTGCATTACTTGTAGATGTTGCAGCAGTGGATGAGGAACTTACAGATATAATAGGGATGCTAGATGATATAATAGGTGTGTTCGTGGATGCAATAGGAATACTGGAAAATGTATTAGTTATGGTGGAATAGGTACTGGGGCTAGTAGATGATGAATGAGTAATGATAGATTGGTGGGGGAGTGTAGGTGTAAATGGGTGTGGAGAATGAATTTTAGAGGATATTATGGAAGTTGAAGTGAATAATGGCGAATCTAAAGTAATGGAAGATTGTTCAGAAAGCTCAGGGATAACAATGGTAATGATAGATGATTGAGCAGATCTTAGAATGTATTCATCATTTGATTTATTAGCTTGTTGAACTTCAATGCAATAAACTCAGGATCTAAAACAGTTTCATAAATTTCACTTTTAGATTGTCCTAAACAATGATAGATCAAATGGTAAATCAAATGGAAGTTCTTCTAAAACTAACCAATCATCAGGGCACAAATTAGCTTTAACTAATGGTATATTGCTGACCCAACTTTCTTCCTTTTTAGATTTTCTTGAAATTAGGTTTGGATTATCAACTACTGGGGCAGGGTTTGGATCTGGATTAGCCCTAGTATAATGAGTCTTCGTAGAAGCCAAAATTTCAAAATTTTAAATGTTTTTTGTGGAATTTTTTTAAAAACACCTTCTAACAAATGACTTTAAGAGGCTTAAAATGTAAATTAGAATTTTCTTAAATTTTTATTTAGACTGAGGATCTGATTCCCCAGTATGGTTGCCACTATGTTATCACTCTGTAATTTTCTATAGAATTTGTTTAGAAGAAATAAATTTCTGAGGTAACCACTAACCAACTTTGGAGCATAGGTTCTAGCCAACCTAGACACAGAGAGGGCTCTATTTGTATGATTTAACTTTGTTTGTTTCGATTTTAGGCTAGTTTGATTGTTCTTGGGATTTTGATTTGTATTTGAGATTGGGTGGTGGAATTACTTAGACAAATGGATAAATGATGTCCTTTAGACCATTGGGCTATGGAGTCAAACAATAAGGAAGCAAAACTGGATTAAATCACTAAAGGGAATGTTCAAAGGGCAAGATAGCAGAGCATTTTGCATATTTTCGAGACAAAGGGGTGAAAGGGTTTCACTAGGGGTGAGAGAGAAATTAAGGGTTCTCAGACCGAATAATGAATGAGGAATGAAGGGGTAATCGGAATCAAAGGGAAATTAAGGATCCTTTAACTTGGATATTCGAGAAATCAATCTAAACCAAGGAGAAATTAAGAATTCCTTAACTTAGATATCAGCAGAAAACATTTAAATGTATAACTGTTAAGATAGAGTGTAATTAAACAAATTCTGAAGTATTATTCCAGTTATAACATTTAGGTTTAGAAACACATTAAAGATTATGAATAACTTGAGAAAAATAACAATAACACATGGGAATACTTCTCTAAAATTTCGCTCAACACATGAATCCTTTGAAATATCTGATCTTTATTTATCAATCCAGCTTGCTCGGTCAACAAATGATACAATAACCCTCTAGGTCTTCTGATAAAAAATTCTATAGAAATATCTAGTAAAATCCACCCTACATACTTCGACTTATGAAGTATTTATACATAATTATTTACAAAATATCCCAAACTAACTTGGGATTTATTTTAGGGAAAAAATATTCAATTCTAAAAAGCTAATGCCACCTTTCTAACCGATTTCTTTTTGGCACTTTTATATCTGAGATGATTAATCCTTTAATTGTCATCTGATACTCTTTGAATTATCTTCTTTTACTGATACTCTTTGACTCAGATACTCTTTGACTGGGACAACTGCCCTTTTTATTTTTACCCTTCTATTTTTACCAACTGTGTTAATTGCGAGACTTACTTTGAATTAAAGTAGGTTAGTGAGCTCTTCCCATCTCTTTTCAGTTGGTAACTAAATGTTCTTCAACTTTTTGAAGACCTCATCAACCTCGGTGTACTTAGCAAATGTAGGCTTATTTACAAGCATGTGTTTTACCTGATGCTGGAGGTAAAATAAGTTTTCCAAAGCTTGGTAAAGAAATTTACCAGAGGGCATCCCTTGTTTTGTGTGTTGTTGATGGCTACATTGTTGACTTGAGTTTTAGCCACTTCCTTGAGCTTTATGTTGTAGTCCTCTTGTGTCATCAATTTGTCATTAAATACCAAAGGACTTGGTAAACCTTTCTGCATCAAAGTGTCAAATTTGAATTTACATCTATCAAATAGAAAGTTACATAGTATAACACTTGTCTTCCAAGTTGTGCATTAAATTCCTTTTAGTAAGGAATCTTCTTACTTCTAGGATTGTCCCTGTCCTGTCACAAATATTCAATTCTTCTAGTTCATATTTGTTTTTGGAATTCAAAAATTCGATGATCCTGGTTGCCTCTTCTGGCATCCCTTCCAGCTCTGTTTTGACCTTTTGAATTGCCTCTGTGGCCTCTTTAACCAGATCAATCTGCTCAAAAATTACCTGAATGGATGGCCAAATATCATTGACAGAGTCAATGATATTGGCCCACAATTTTTCTTTTGCTTGTCCCAAAGGCTCTACTAGAGTTATTTCTTTCTCTAGTTTCTTTATCCTCTCTGTTAATCTTGTAACCTTTTGTTGTTCCTCCTTATTCATAAATTGAGCAAGTTTATAGTCTGTCTCCAGACTGTTTACTTTCTCTTCCAATTTCCTGATTTCTACAGCTTTCAGGGACATCTCTTCCATTTCCTTAGCCAACCTATTGGCTTCTTCTCCTGTAGAGTCTACTGCGGTCGATCCTGTTGCTAAAGTAGATGGTGCTGTTGCAGGCAATGCAATGGCGAATGGGGATGTAGGAGCCAATTTCTTAACCAATGTAGATGGTACAGATGTGGTGACAGTTGGGATAATTGTGGCCACATCTTCCTGGAGGTTGGCCTACTTGGTCAACTTGTCCATTTCTTTTTCCATTTCTTTCAGCTGGGTGTTCAATCGCAACACTAAGTTAAGCATTTCCTCCTGGGCAGTTTGGCTCTCTAGGACTTGTTTTGTTTGAGGGTGCTATGACTGAGGCAGCTTGAGCCATTTTTTCAGGTCTGTAATGTCTTCATTCTCCTTTTTGATCAATTGATCAGTAGCCTTTATGTTATGAAACCAGCTCAAGAAAAGATAGAAAAGAAAGATCAACGCCTTAGAATTCAGCCTCTTCGAGGGGGCAACCTCCTTTACATTACATAAATGAACAATTCTTGGATGATACAAATGACAAAACCTCCTTTCTATATATAGGAGTCTAAGGAGTCACAATATAATCCAGCCGACCTAACAATAATAATATAAAGCCACAAAAATAACAATATAGGGATTCTATCCCGGATGCGGGTGATGATATGGCGCGATAGGCAGGTGTCGGAAGAGGCTCGTCACGTGGGCAGGTGTAAGCCCGGACGAGCCACGACACACCAGATCGCAGAGGAATTAAATGTGATGGGAGGCTCCGTTAACTTGGCTTTATTGCTGGTTTTATGGCTGGTTCAGAGGGCATTCATTGTGCAGCTGAGATCGAGGCAAATGGCGCTCATTATCTTCGCTCCCCCGGTCGCCTGGATTCATTCCTGCAAGAATTCCGAGCAGACGTTGGCAGAGGAGGAACATTCCCTGGTTCAGAGCACAATTACTCAGTGGAATTCTTGTCCGAAGGGTAATTTGACAATGCAGAGGGAGAGGCCCAGGATGAGCAGTCGCCGGGGAGGTTCTAGGGGCCGCTCTGCCACTCAGCGCCCAGTCAATTCGCCCTCCTCCTCGGCGGAAATTGCTTCTGAGCATAACAGAGGCTCAAACAGACCTGTTGGACGCGGCACTGTGCGTGGGTGGGGAGAAATTCCAGAATGCGGTCATTTGGAGCACCCGGCTGTTCGTTATCGAATTCCTTGCACGCTGGAGAACAACACTCTTATCGTTTCCGTCATGGTGGAACACTGTAACAGTCACAGAGGGCCTCTGGACAACCTGGGCGTGCCAGTGGTTGATATGCAGGTCCCCGCGGTCGATATGCGGAGGCCAACCAAAGCAACACAAGCTGAGGAAGCTGGCCCTAGTGACCCGGTTCAGCGGTCGCTGCGCTCGGAAATGGCGGTCTCACAGAAGCTCAAAGGAATGGCGAAGGATATGGAGGTCTCGCAGAAGCTCAAAGGACCGACGAAGGATGAGCCCCATACAACCGATGAGGACTAGTTCCTCCGTCACTCTGTCTTCTGCTGCCAGGAAAGCAACTCTTTGTTTGTCTCTCAAGCTCTTTGTCGATTTACTGCTCTCTTTGTCGATCTGTCTATGTGTCATCCATGTCGGATTATGTGTCCACTGTGTCAGTCAATGTGTCCATTGTGTCGGTTTGTCAATCCACCGTGTCGGTTCACATGTCCATTGTGGCGGTTTACAAGCTTATTGTGTCGATTCAATCGCTGGCTATATCGATTCAGATGTCTCTATTTTGTAATGATGCTACTCAGAAGGGTCTTTCATGGAGAAAATCTCGCTGGAGATGCAGGGCCACGGCCCTGGTGTAATTTTGCTGTAATTTTTGATTTTTGTAATATAAATTAGACTAGTCTTACAGAGAAAAAAAAAAAACAATATAGGGATTCTATGGGGCACAGAAATAAAAATATGGGGGTAATAGGGGCACAACAATATAAATAAGGGGTATAACTACAATAGTAATGGGGTAATCACTAGTATTATAGGGACCCAACATGCCCCTCTCCTTCAAAAAAGTGTTGTCCTCAACGCTTGAGCAGTTCTGGATACTTCTGCATAAAATTCTCATCCTCCCATGTGGAATCTTCAGCGGATAAGTTCTTCCACTTGATAAGATACTCTGAAATTGATCGATTTCGTAGCTGTCGAGTTCTTGTTTCTGTGACTGCTTCCGGTTCCAATATAATTTTTCCTTCCTCGTCAAGTTCTGGCAATATTGTTTGAACTGGGAGCTTGTCACCTATAACCTTCTTTAAACATGAAACATGGAAAACTGGGTGCAATCGAGAAGCTGCAGGAAGCTCCAATTTGTATGCCATAGTACCAATCTTTTCCAACACCTTGTACGGACCATAATACTTTGGTGATAATTTATTATCCTTCTTAGCTTGCTTTAGGGACATTTGCTTATATGGTTGTAGCCGTAGGAATACCCAATCACCTACATCAAAACTTCTTTCACTGCGATGTTGATCTGCCTGTTGTTTCATTCTATTTTGTGCCAACACGAGGTTATCCTTTAAGAGTTGGAGGACTTGTTGTTGATGTTCGATGTGATGTTCCACTGCCTGAACCTTAGAATTTTCTCTTAAATATGATGTGATGGATGGTGGTTGATACCCATAAAGTGCCATAAATGGGGTCATTTTTGTTGCTGTATGGAAGGAAGTGTTATACCACCATTCAGCCAGAGGCAACCATTTGACCCATTGTGTCTGTTTATCAGATACAAAGCAACGAAGATATCCTTCCAAACATTTGTTTACTATCTCAGTTTGCCCATCAGATTGAGGATGATAAGATGAGCTATGAGCTAACTGAGTACCAAGACAAGAAAATAATTCTGTCCAAAAATTTCCAGTGAAAATGGGATCTCTGTCACTTACAATAATCTTTGGGTTTCCATGTAGCTTTTGAACTGTTTCCATAAATGCAGTAGAAACTGTACTGGCTTTAAATGGATGTGATAATGCACAAAAGTGTGCATACTTGGTAAGTCTGTCAACTACCACCATGATGACACTCTTTCCCTCAGACTTGGGTAAACCTGTGATAAAATCCATTGAAACCTCCTCCCAACGTTGGCTTGGAATGGATAAAGGTTGTAATAGACCCGGTGTCTTAATTGTTTCAACTTTATTTTGTTGGCAAACCAAACATTCCGCCACAAACTTTTGAATATCTGATTTAAGGCCATCCCAAAAAAATTCCTTCTTAACCCTGTGGTAAGTTTTTAAAAATCCTGAGTGCCCTCCTAAGGGAGAAGTGTGCAATTCCATAAGAATCTTTTGTTTTAGCTGGGAATTCTTACAGAGGTATAAGCGATCTTTGTACCATAACGAATCATTTTGCCAGCTAAATGTATCAGAAGTACTGGAATCTTGTTGTAGCTTTCGAATAAGTGCCCACACTTCTTCGTCATTCTTCCATTCCTCCCTTGCTTCGTTTATCCAATCTGGTTGGATAATAGAAATGGCACACAACAATGCTTCCACATCCTCATCCTTTCTTGAGAGTGCATCTGCCACCACATTTTGCTTCCCTTTTTTGTAGATGATTTCAAAGTCATAACCCAACATCTTTGTGACCCACTTTTGTTGCTCTTCAGAGGATAATCTTTGTTCTAAAAAGTATTTAAGGCTATCATGATCCGTTTTTACCTTGAAGTGTCTTCCCATTAGGTAGGGTCGCCATTTCTTAAGTGCATGGAGTATTGCCAACATTTCCTTCTCATAAATAGCTTTGCTTAAAAACTTTCCCTTGATTGGACGACTTTCAAAAGCAATGGGTCTTTCATCTTGCATTAGAACAACACCAATTCCATTTCCTGAAGCATCACATTCCACAATAAAGGTTTTTGTGAAGTCCGGTGTAGCTAAGACCGGTGCTTGGCACATTGCCTCTTTAAGATGTTCAAAGGCCTTTGTTGCTTCCGGAGTCCATGAAAATGAATCTTTCTTCAATAATGTTGTTAGAGGTGCTGCTATTCTCCCATAATTCTTAACAAACTTGCGATAATACCCTGTCAACCCAAGAAATCCTCGCAGATGCTTTATGGATGTGGGGATTTTCCATTCCTTAATGGCTTTAATTTTGCTAGGGTCTACCTTAACTCCTTCATGAGATACAATATGACCCAAATATTCCACCTCCTGGACTCCAAAGAAACATTTGGATCTTTTTGCATATAATTGTTTCTCCTCCAATAGTTGTAGCACCCTGTCAACATGTTCAACATGATCCTTCCAAGACTTGCTGTAGATTAGTATATCATCAAAAAATACTAACACAAATTTTCTAAGGAATGGTTTGAAAATTGAATTCATCAAACCTTGAAATGTTGAAGGTGCATTGGTAAGGCCAAAAGGCATGACCAAAAATTCATAATGACCCTCATGAGTTCTAAATGCCGTTTTCGGAATGTCTTCAATCTTCATTCTGATTTGATGATATCCCGAACGAAGATCCAACTTGGTGAAGTAAATTGATCCATGCAATTCATCCAGTAATTCATCAATGACAGGAATGGGGAACTTATCTTTAATAGTGAGCTTGTTGAGCTCCCTATAATCTGGACACATGCGCCATGATCCATCCTTCTTGTGCACCAATACTACTGGAGCTGAGAAAGAACTTTGACTCGGTTGAATTATACCAGCCTCTAGCATTTCTGCAACCATACGTTCAATTTCACTTTTTTGGACATAGGGATATCTGTACGGCCTGATGTTTGGAGGAACACTTCCTGGAATCAGATGAATAGCATGATCATGATCACGCATAGGTGGGAGACCTTTGGGAGTCTCAAATACCTTGGAATGATTGTCCAGGACTTTTTGGAGATCTGGAGAAATAGATGATTCCAATGTGGAAACATCTAGCGAACATAATTGTGCAATTACACCTCTTTGCTCCTTTTTTAGAAGCTTTGTCATGCCATTAGAGCTGATTATCTTTCCTGGTTTCCCTGCAATACCCCTTAATTCAACTTCCTTTCCTTCCACAGAAAATTTCATGAAAAGTTCTTGAAAATTAAAAGCTATTGTACCCAAGGATTGTAGCCATTGGACTCCTAGTACAACATCAGCACCTCCCATTGGAATGGAAAGCATTGGGCTAGTCAATACATATTCTCCCATGGATAGCTTGATATTATGGCACTTTCCAGAACAATTTATTGTTCCTCCATTTGCAATCATCACTTGACACTCTGGTGCTGGATATAGGAAGCAATTCAATTCTTTTGCTACCCTACAATGAATAAAATTGTGGGTGCTTCCTGAATCAATCAACACTATTACCTTTTTCTTCTTGATTTGTCCTTCTATCTTGATGGTTTGAGGAGTGGTAATTCCCGCCAATGCATTACAAGATATGGTCGGATTTATTTGTTCTTCATCTAGGCTTTGTTCCTGGAATATATCCTCTTCTTTTGACCTTTCTTGCTCCTTTTCTTCTTCCTCTTCACAATCTATGTAGAATAATTTCTTCTCAGCACACTTATGACCTTTTGTGTATTTGCTATCACAATTGTAACAAAGCCCTTTTGCTCTTTTTTCTTCCAATTGTTGTGGTGTCAACCTTGTAGGTTGTGGAAGACTATGGGCAACAACACTTCCGTCTTTATAGTTGTGAATGGTATGCTTCCTAGTTGCCATAATTTTGCTTTCCATTTTTCTTGCTAACCTGAATGCCTTCTCTAATGAATCAGGTTCCCAAAGGCGCACATCATGTTGGATATTATCCTTTAAAGACCCTATGAACACATCAATCCTATGCTCCTCTGGAATATCTTTTACCCTTATGTTCAATTTTTGGAACTCCTCAATGTGCTCCATTATTGAACCCTTTTGTTTGAGACTTATCAATTGGCTAAAAAAAGTGTTGCTTTTTGTATCCTCATAATGTGCTATCAATTCTTCCGTAAAAATTGCCCAAGTGATAAATTGTTTACGAGAACAAAGCCATTGATACCATACAAACTGATTTGGTTCCAAATATAAAGTTGCCATACGTACCTTTTGTGTGTTTTGCACATTATTGAGATCGAAGAATTGCTCCATCTGTAATATCCATGTGGCGGGATCCTTGCCATCAAACTTCCTCATATCGATTTTTGGAACATGGTGAGTCTTCGATCCAACATTAGAGTCTATGGAATCATGATTAACATTTCTTTTGTTCTCATCATGAGTTTCCTTTACTACTCTTTCACCATTAGTGACCATTTCTTGTAGCAACTTATTCATATTTATCTTCAATTCTTCCATCTTATCATCCATGCCATCAATTTTAGCGTCCATGCCCTTCACCTTAGCTTCCATGCCATCCATCTTAGCTTCTACGCCTTTCTTTAAACATCCATCTTAGCTTCTACACCTTTCTTTAAACCATCCATCTTAGATTCTGTTCCTTTTGTGCAAGGGACATTTGTTGCACTTGTTCTTGTAATTTTGATATATCATGTAGCATTTCTTCCTCTTCTTCATGAGTCATGCTAGAGCTTTCAGGTTCCTTACTAGGTGTTTGCATTTTCTTTCCTCGGGGCATCAGTTACCGATAATAATGCTCTACTATGCCCTTTGAATTCCTTCAAAATAAATTTTCAAACCAAGCTTAAGAAAAAATTTAAAAAAATCTACACACCTTTTTTCACTTTGTAGGAGCTTGATATTGCCTCTGATGTATCTCTGTACTTTCCAATCATCTAGTTCTGAAATTGTGACCTGTAGTAGCTCTCTGTGTCCTCTTTCCAATGCCACAAGTCTGATCCAAATTGGATTCTCCAAGAAAGAGTTATGCAAATCTCCCAAGTGACTTGATTATAGACTTTCAGTAGAGCGAACTTGTACGACGTGCCACGAGTCACTTTTCGACCTTTGGATCTGAAAAAGATATACAAGAAACTACAGTCCGTCCTCTTTCTGTACCTTCTTACAAAATTTCAATCCGATCCACAGAGAGAAAGTTATGACGATTTTCCCCAGGTCACCTGTTTTGAATGTAATTCAGGAGTCTGCAAAAAGACCAACTTCCTCAGATCATATCTCCGCAAATATCGCGCGAAAAGCTCTGAAATTCGGACCCAAGGTTCAGCGCGATTTCTTCTCAAATGGGTTTTTTTTGCGACTTCTGAAACGTCACAGAAAAAAAGTTATAGCGAAAATTCCACGATGACCTGTTTGGAGCAGCGAAACCCTAGAATCCAAAGCTCTGATACCAAATGTTATGAAACCAGCTCAAGAAAAGATAGAAAAGAAAGATCAACGCCTTAGAATTCAGCCTCTTCGAGGGGGCAACCTCCTTTACATTACATAAATGAACAATTCTTGGATGATACAAATGACAAAACCTCCTTTCTATATATAGGAGTCTAAGGAGTCACAATATAATCCAGCCGACCTAACAATAATAATATAAAGCCACAAAAATAACAATAGAGGGATTCTATGGGGCACAGAAATAACAATATGGGGGTAATAGGGGCACAACAATATAAATAAGGGGTATAACTACAATAGTAATGGGGTAATCACTAATATTATAGGGACCCAACACTTTATGTCCTTTGGGTCATGGCCCAGCTCAATGATTAGGTCTTCTAAGGATTTGATCCTTGTGTATTTAGCACTGGAGGAGGCCTTTTCGAGTTTAAACTGTGCAATAATATTATTTAAGGACTCCTGTAATCTATATGCATCCATGGCCTTACCAGTCAAGGTGGAGTATATCATTTCTCTAGCTTGTTTATGAAATTCTATTTGGTCCACGGGATGGATGTCCTTTGCCAATACTTCAAATGTGGCCTTCTTATAATCTGTTGTAGATTTGGATTGTGGCACTGTTGGATGCATATATGAAATTTGCATCTTTCCCTCCTCAATATCAAATGCAGACATTAGTTTGCTCTGGTTAGGAGCTAAATGTTTGAAATACTGAGCATATGTCTCAGCTTTCAATTTTTCATTTCTCATTTTAATCTCCTTATATCTATCCTTAATGGTTTTTTCTTTGTCAGCTGGTCTGACAAAGGAAGAAACCTTTGCTGACTTCTGTCTTTCTATCAACTGTGTGTTAGAGGTGGTGGGTTCATTTGTTTCTTCTATCTCTTTTCCTTTCTAACCTATTGTGTCTAGCCGCAGTTTTGACTGTGGTTCTGATTATGGTTCTGACTTTTTTCCTTTTGCCTCACTCTATTCTTCCTGTTTAGATACATGATTTAGTTTTCTCCTTTTCCTTCAGTTTGCTTGCTCGTCCACTGTTTCCATTTGGGAACTGGAAGTCTCTTCTCTGTTTTTGGGGTTTTTTTCTTGATTCAAAGGTGTTTGCAATGTAGAGAGAGCATCCAGCCTTTGCCCTAGATTTGGGACCTGCAGGAACTCACTGAGGTCAATATGTTGCTCAATATCATACAGAGCATTTTCAACATCAATAATTGTGCTATCTTTATCTACCAAAGTGTTTTCCAACCATTCAGTTTCGTTGGCATATCCTTCAATTTCAGGCACTGAATAGTGTGCATAAGGAGATAGTTTGACCTTGGTTCTCATTTTCTTTATTACTCCATCGGGGTCATATTGCCACATAAAGCTTTTGGTAAATTTTAACTCTTCTAGCATACTTTCTACTTCTGGACCAGCTCGTCTGTTATTGCAAATAAAGGGGCCTAGTTCACTTTTGACTCTAAATTGGGTCTTCTTCCTTGCAGCCACGAAGTGGACATCATCTGAGTTGATGATTTGCCTGAAATACTCCAAGGCAAAAATTCTCAAGGGGAGATACTTTGGAAATTTATATGGAGCCAGGTGACAGCCATAGATTCTGATCTCTGTGTGATCCTGGTACAAGTACCAGTCTCCTACTTTACTGTTTTTAGCTAGCTGAAGTACCTTTTTGATCTGAGGACTAATCCTAGGTTGCATAGTCCCTGTCAACATATTCATCACTAGGTGGGCAAAGGAATCTATGAAGTCCTTATAATTAGTGACAGTGGAATATCTCTGGACAATAGGTGTCCAATAGAGCACAAACCTCTCTTTTCCTCTACTATCACATTTTATGATCTTCATTGGGAATTTATTAGTTTGATAGTACAAAAAAAAATAATACAATACTGTAGAAAACTTAAACACCCTTTCAGTGGGCAATCTGATGAGTTGTTCATGCATTTTTTCTGCAATGAACTAAGCATAATCAAACTTGATGGCGGGAGATTTACCGAGTGTAAAAAGGGACAGGAATGCAAAAGTGACTTCATCTACATGTTCATCTGTCCTGTATCAAAGGACGGAAGATACCATGGTGATAATATGCGTGGCAGTTTGTGAAAATATGGGGGATATGTATTGAGGAGTAAAACTTGGTGTATGTTCTTTTGCAAGTATGAAATCCTTGAACAATTGCTTAGCTTTATCCTCATCAATAGAATTATACAGTTCTACAAGTCCTCCAATGGACAAAGGAGCTAGATTTGGGCTGGGTTGTACCTGTAACATCTGATTGATGGATTCTGGAGTGATAGTGAAGAGCAGATGTTGATTGGGGGCTACTACTGCTCTCTAGATGGGGATGTAGCAGGTATGACAATAGTGGATAATGTCTAGGAGGTTGTGGACTTCTGGGAATGAGTAGAGGGGGAGATTTGACTCCCAGAGGTGAATATCATCAGCATGGTTTAAAAATATGTCTTTGCTCTAGAAGTGGAGCTTCATTCTTTCAGAGGTGGAGGATGTATCTTTAATTTGAAAATCCCTATCAGCCAGGGGTAGGTGATCTTGAATAAGGTGGGGGGCTTAAATAGGCTTAACATTCAAGGAAATGTGGGTAGACATGGTATTGAAAACATAGGTAAAAGTTAGAAATTGATTTCGTTGGGTTTGACTAGTAGTTTGGGTTTTACAAGGTTTTTAAGGGTCTGGGTGGAAATTTCTTAATTCACGGGTAGGAAAGCTAAATTAAGTTCATTCAATCTTAAATTAATTGAACTTTTTATATTAAAAGGGGTAAATGTGGTGTATTTTTGTAGAATACCTGGAACTAGAGGTTGGTGTTGTGAATTTAGTTGAGGGTCTTAGGTTGCAGGCGACAGGTGGCAACTCTGTACGAGTGTTGGAGGCAAGATTGCGTCTGGTAGTTGTTTGGCGATTTGTAGACTTCAGGTGTGCAAGAAAGCTCAGGCCTTGAATGTAGAGTTGATCGAAAAAAAACGTGAAAATGGCGTTTGCAGGGCTTTATTGGGCAAAAGATTAGAAAAAGCGTGAAATTGGTCAGGAATAGTGACTGGTTTTGAGAGGGTGGTTTTGCCCCTTTTCGCACCGCTTTTGGGGGCATGGTGGTGGGCGGGGGGGGGGGGGGGGGGGGGGGGCGCGTAATGACACAATAGCACCACGTCGCAAAATTGGGCCTGGGAAAACTGCCCACTTCGCATGCTATCAGGTCGTTAAAGCTCGGGGATGGAAAGCGCGCGAAATGGAGCGATATCCATTGGATGCGATGGGTGTTAATTGGACAGTGGTCGCGTTGGAAAGATGCACGGGGGAATTGGGGGAATGGTCAAGGTGAGGTCCACACACTTTAAGCCTATTTAATTAAACTAATTGGCGATTAGTTTAGATGTTTCATTGGGCGGGTTTTTGCAAAGCGTAAGGGTTTTTCAACTTAGGATAAGTTGATTTATGGGTTTTTTTATTAGGAAAAGGGGAAAATGAATTTTGACAACAAGGGGGGGGGGAAGGGTTTTTACCCTAGGAAAAGGGATTTATGGCCCATGATGATGATTTTAACAAGGGGGAAGGGATATTTAAAGGGAATTTCTAGGGGGGAATATGAAATAATGAAGTAAGGGTAAAAATGGAGGGGAACAGGGGTATTTTAAGGGATGATGGGAAATTAATAAACATGAAAGGGGAAAAATTGTGGAAAGAGGGGGAGTTAGTTAAGATCACGTTTGCTTAGCTTTGTACTTTGATGAATGTACCTACACATTATGATTCAAGCATGTAAAATGTGCTTAGTATTTTTGACCACATGGTCTCTTCTGCAAGTTTCTTCTACTTACCCTAACGTTTTTTCTTCTTCTGCATGGGCGCACTTGAACTAGCAAACCCTTTATTACCTTTCTTTTTTTTTAATTGAATAAAACTATATAACTCTAACCTTATTTCTTCCAATGGCTCAGATTAAGCAGTTGAGCTCATTTTTATTTCTCTACCTGTCTACTAATCTGCCAAGATTTAACAGTTTGGTCAGACTTTATTCCCTATTTATAACATGAAATTTAAAACATGAAATAGTCAAGATTACACTATTTGACTATCATGGATTATGGCATTTTAACAAGCTGCACACAATCATTATTTTGCATAAAAATTAAATAGTAGTGGCATTTGGACTTGCACACTTTCATGGTCTGTTTTATTTTGGGGTTCATATATATATATATTTTTCAATTTTTCTTTATTTTTTGACCTTTTGTTTCTTTTTTGTCCTTTGATTATTCTTTTAGGACATACCCTCTGTTAATTTTTTAATTTTAATATAGAAAACATTTGCAGAAAGAAAAGGTATGTACAATATTACAAGAATTAACCTCAGGCAATTCAAAATTATGAATCCTATTGTTATAGGTGTTATCACTCAGGTTGTCCCTTAACTCCTTAGGGATACGACCGAGGTAACCACAAACCAGTCTTTGGGCTGCAGGTCCTAGCCTACCTGCAGTCAGAGAGGGCTCTCTCTTTATGATTTAACTTTGTTTTGGGTTGATTTTAGGCTAGTTATGGTGTACAAGGGTTTTGTTTTGATTTTGGTGGGAAGGAGATATTTTCAAGCAGAGTTGGGATGCATACTGTGAGAAGTTCAAACCATTGGGAATTGAGTCATGGATTAGGGCTTGCTGTTGTGTTTTCTTGGTCACAAGAGGAATATAGAGTAGGATAGCTACACATAGAACAATATCAAGCTGGAATAAAGATGGAGTGAAGGTCAGAAATGAAAGGCAACTAAGAATCTTTCATTAGCTAACATAGAGGGAAGGTGGATGAAAGTTTATCTAGGAGCAGTAAAGAATTCCTAAAAAACAGTCATATATGAAAGAAACAGGATAAATATGATCATTTAAGTATGCATATTCATAACCATTTCTGAGGAAAACATATAGAAATAACAAGAACTGAGCATAAGGTGCAGTCAAGCAAAAACTAAGCTATTCTTTTTTCTTGCTATTTAGATGGTAACACAACTGTGCATGAACATAATAAAACTGTAAACAGATGTAGAAAAAATTATTGAGCCATGTAGTAGCACAGGAATTCCACAGTCACTCTTTAACCATTAATATCACAACAATCATTTCTTCATCCAAAGCATTCCAGCAGTCTTTGATTACAGAGCTTCTCAAAAATACAGTGCAAGTTCCGCATGAGGAATATCATCCAACCAACCCTTTACATAATGAATTAGGGTGGTTTATATAGAGAAAATATCTGAAATATCTTTCACAGCAGACCTAAAACAGGTCTGAGGGAAATAACTTCTTTAACCTAATTTTTGTCCTGAATTTAATGCAGAAAAATATCTTTAAGCTACGTTGGAGGCAGCGGAATCAAAAAGAGTTAATATGGTGTCCTTTTGGCTGTGTGCTGTTCATTTAGCCATAACTGTGCATTGGGTTTTGATCCCCTGCTCTCAAGTGGTTTTGATGTGCATTAACTGCGATTTGAGAGCTTTAGATAACTTCACCGTTTTATTTGACTTTGCTTTGGGGGTATTTAATGTTCACCTGCCTTGGTATTGCTGATCTGATACTCTTTTAATTTAATCTGGGCTTCGTCTTTCCTCTGATATTCTTGAATTTGTCAAGTCGCCCCTTTTCTGAACCTTCATGAAGAAATCCTGTTAAACTGCGCAATTTCGGGCCTGCTGGTAGCCTGGCTACAGGCAGTTTTCCATTTTGACCATTTTTTCTCAGCGATGCGCGATTAGCGCCATCAAAAACTGCCTCAGTTTTTCATTCTGGGCATCCTTCGCTGCGATTTCGCCCTTCGCGCCCTTTTTCCGGTGATGACGTCAGCATGACGTAAGCGGTGGGTCCTGGTACGACAGTGACGTGGCAGGGTGACATCATCAGGGTGACGTGGCAGTACGGTAGGGTGATGTAGTGGCAGTGACACGTAGCAGTGGGGGGGTCGACGCGGGGGTTACATGGCGCTGACCTGGTGCTGTCGTCAGGAGAGGAGAGACAGAAGGCGGTTTGTGGTTTCATTGGATCGCCTTCTGTACGAGAGCGGTAACTGTCAGAGGGGCTCCGATGCGATAAAAGGTGGACACTTGTTTGCTGGTACGACGACAAAACCGCCAGGCTATCGGAGGATAACCGTCAGATGTCAGGGCGGCCCCGAGATGCATCTGGGCCGCAGGATCTGGGTGGGCGGATTGGAGGGCTGACAGAGTGCGGAGCTGGGGGCGGGTTTATGCGCGGGGGGCCACGCCCAAATATTAAATTAATATTTATATGGAGGGGGTTTGAAAAACCTTGGGTTTGTGGGTTTTTTGCGGGTTTTACATAGTTTGTGCACCGGGGGTATAGTTTAATCAAAACATTTAAACAAAACCCAAAAGTGTGAGTGCGAGAGGGTAAAAATGATGAAATGTTATGGGTAAAGGGGTGAGGAAAGAGGTTATTAACTTTAACCAAATGTTAAGTTAATCCCAGGGTTAGGACGCGGAGGGCTAATGCTAAGCCCCAAATGAACTCAGCATTTCCCAAATTGATGTTATAGAGCTATAGTGCCAGGGGATGGGAATATGTACAATAAGGGAGTTATTTAGTGCTTTTAGTAAGGGGAAGGGAAAATAGATAGGGATTTACATAATAATGTTTAGAAGTTAATATGAATTTGTGAGGTGAAGTGTAGGGGAGAGGCTAAGTTTGTGAGTTGGAACTTAGACATAGGAAATGAATGGACTGTGGAAAAATGATTTTTACACAAGAAATGTGGCTTCTTTTTACTGGAGAAAGTCAAAGCTTGACTTGGTATTTTAGAAAATGAAGTGATAACAGGACTGATTGGGCAAATCCCAAGGTCCTTAAGGGGATGTTAGTGAGTGATTTGGGGAATGAGAAGAAGGGGGAATTAGACATGCCTCGCTTGAGCTCCTCCAAAGGGAAATTGCCTTGTATTTGTGATCTGAAATAGATATAACACTTGAAAACATGAAATGGATCACATAGCTTGATTCTGCAACCACAAAACTACTTACCTAGCCTACTTACCTAGCATTTTTTCTTCTTTTTGCATGGGTGCACTTGAACTTGCAAACCCGGCTTTTCATCTTTTCTTTTTGCTGTCCTCATATCTAAATCTACACTTATTGCATCCAGGGGCTCAGATTAAGCTGTTGAGCACCATTGTTTCTCTACTTATCTACTGATCTGCCAAGATTAAACAGTTTGGACAGATATTCATTCTCTATATTCTAAAACAAGCAATTGAAACCTTAGGGAATCCAAGATTAAACTGTTTGGCTTTCCCTTAACAGGAAATTCTTCAAAAATGGAATAACTCATCAAAATTTGGAATACAACAGTGGCATTTAGACTGGCACACTTTCATGGCCTCTTCTTTGGCCTCTTTCTGGAAATATGGAGCATTGCAACATGCAAAGTATGACATATTTGGCACTTTCAACAGCCAATCATGAAATATGAACACCTGTTGCAACAGGAGGCTAACAGTGGCTCCACTTGGGGATGGATTTTCCTTGTGAAAAGCCAAGAACAGCAGGTCAGACTGCCTTGATCTTGTATTGTTGCTGTAGACTGAAACTTCCCCTGTGCTGGTTACTAAATGATTTGAAACTTTTGAAACCTGAACAGAGCATTCTCATAAACTGAATTTTTATACCATAGCAGCACCGCCTGCTTTCTTCTGCGTGCTCTATCATTATATGCATCTCTGCCTAAGAACCTGCCTTTGAAATGAACACAACATAGGGGAACAAAACTAGAGCACTTCCCTTGATTCTGTTTTGAGAAAAAGGGTGCTGATGTAAATTGAACATCCTCCTTTCTTTTGATACTGTTGACCGAAAAACTACCTGCTCTTTTGCTGAGACTAATGCAATGATGACAGAGATCTGAATGGAGGACTTGCTTTGGTTTTGCCTTTAAAGAACTTTGCTGTGCTGTTCTAATATTCTGCCCGTTGTACAAAAATAAAGTGCTGATAATACACAAGTGCCAATATACAAAGGGATATATACAGAGCTGCGTTATATTCAACAAAAGGGATCATGATAATGCTTTAACATTCGGCCATTAACAGGGCCTTCTTCAGCTGTGCTGCCATCTGTAGATTTGAGGAAATATGTGTTATTGCCCTGCACAGCGCTGATAACAAATGGACCTTTCCATAGAAAATCAAATTTTTCATGTTTGCCCTTGTCTTCTCTCCGTGAGTCCCACCTTAGAACTTTGTTGCCAACACAGAAATCCTCAGCCTTAGCTCTCTTATCAAACATCTTTTTGAGCTTCTCTTGTAAAATTTGAGCTCTATCATAGACATGCTCTCTTGTTTGCTGAAGATGAATGGTCTGGTTAATTCTTCGTTGAATATCATTTGGTTCTGCCTAAACCTCTTGTAACAGCTTCATAATGGAAATTCCCATGGAAGATGGAAACCTGGCCTCCATGCCATACACAAGCTCATAAGGGCTCATCCCAATGGATTTCTTTGTTGAAAGTCTGTCTGCCCATATGGCATTTGTGAGCTTTCTATGCAAGTTCTTCTTGTTTTCTTCTAAGATCTTCTTAATAATACTAATCAGGCTCTTGTTAGATGACTCGGCCAAGCCATTACCTTGAGGGTAATAGGCTATGGAGCGGCCCAAGGTAATGTGAAATTTATGGCAAAAATTGATCATCTTTTTGGATTTGAAGGCAACAGCGTTGTCAGTAATGATCTTCTCAGGGTAGCCAAATCTAGAAAGGATATTGCACTCAAGGAATTGGATAATGGTGGAGTCATTGGCCTGTCTACATGGGATGGCTTCAATCCACTTAGTGAAACAGTCGGTGGCTGTTAGAATCCACTTATGCTGGCCTGAGGAAGAGGGATGGATTTCTACAATGAAGTCAAGACTCCATTGTTGAAAAGGTTTCTCGGTTGAGATGGGCTTAAGAGGCAAGGGCAGCAGCTTTCTTTTGCCTTCAAATATTCGGCATTTGTGACATGAGATAACAAACTTCTTTACATCTGCAAACAAAGAGGGCCAATAGAAACTAGCCCTTAAAATTTTATCAGCGGTGGAATTCCAATATAGATGTCCTCCACAGTCCCCTGCATGGAATTCTTTCATGACATTGTTAGTTTCATTCATGTTTAAACAATTAAGCAATATGCTTTCATGATTTTTCCAAAATAATGCACCATCTAAGACACAAAACTTTAAAGCCTTCATTTTCAAAAATCTTTTCTTGGTTCTGGACAATCCTGGGGGAGAAAACAGGTTTAACAATACAAAGCATATATCGACATACCATGGGGATTGCAAAAAGGTTTCACTGATCTGTGGAGTCGCCAGCTCCTATTCATTGTCTAGCTGGTTAATGTCTAAGGTTTGAAAGTTTGTTTCGGACATCAGTTTGGCTAAACTTTGTCCCTTTATGAGCTTGGTTGGTTTTATTTCTATGTCATACTCAAGGATGTTAGCAATCCACTTGCCTCTTTTGCCTTCTAACCCCTCTTGGGTTAATATGTCTTTTACAACAACCTTTGGGACATAGGCAATCACATGTGAATATAAAATGTAAACTCGGAAATCTTTGATTTCTTTAACAAGGGCATAGGCCTGCTTCTCCATGATTTGGTACTTCAGAGGGGCATCTCTTAAGGCTTGGCTGAAAAAAGCAATTGGCTTTTCATTTCCTTGATCATCCTTTTGCAAAAGGACAACAGCTATGGTGTGCTCAGATGCGAAAGAAAAAAGGATAAAATCTTTGTCAAATTGTGGACTTGTGAGGACAGGGGCTTGGGTTAAGGCAGATTTGATACTCTCAAAGGCTTGCTTGGTCTCAAGAGACCATTTTACCTTGGCATCCTTTTTTAACATGTTGCTTAACAATCTTATCAGCTCGGCTAGATTTGGGATAAATCTCCTTAGGAAATTGATCTTTCCAAGGAATGCTTGCAACTCTTTTATGTTCCTTGGATATGGGATTTGGAGGATGGCTTGGATCCTTTCCGGATCTATTCTAATCCCGTCCTTTGATATGATATGGCCAAGAAGTTTGCCTTCTTCAAGGCCAAAGAGAGACTTCTTGGGGTTCAAGGAAATGCCATATTTCCTACATGTCATGAATATTTGCCTCAAATGTTTTAGGTGCTCTTGATCAGATTTGGAGAAAGGGGTTAAGTCATCGAGGTAGACAACTAGGAAATCATGTATTTCCTTGGCAAATGCAATATCCATTGCCCTTTGAAATGTAGCACCAGTGTTTTTAAGTTCGAAAGGCATCTTCACATACTTAAATGTTCCCCACGGTGTGGTAAAGGCTGTCTTGTCTTGGTCATCCGGGTGAACCAATATTTGATTGAAACCTGAAAAGCCATCTAGCAAAGAGATTCTAGATGACCCCACTACTCTTTGTAGAATGTGATCCATTTTGGGCAATGGGTAGTGGTCTTTTAGGGAGACTTGGTTTAAATTTCTTAGATCTACACATAGCCTAATTTCACCTGTCTTCTTTCTTGTGGGAACAAGATTGGATACCCATTCAGAAAATCTGATGGGTGCTATGATACCTGCTTCAAACATTCTTTTCACTTCCTTTTCAATCAAAGGGAGAAGCACATGATTGATTCTCCTTAGTTTCTGTTTGAAGGGCTTTTGATTTGGTTTTAAGGGAATGGTGTGTTGGATTACTGAGGTGTCATAGGACTTCAAGTCCTCATAACTCCAAGCGAATACATATTGGAATTCTTTGAACAAATCCACATACTTTGGTTTTTGATCGGGTGGCAAAGATTGAGATAGTTTGATCATTTTGGGCTTCTCTGCTGTCCCAATGTTGTGTTCTTCTATAACGGCGTTTAAAGGCTGCATTTTCGGTTTTTTGGGAACATCATTTGCATCAAACATATCTTCTAACGGAGTGAGGCCAGCAGGGAGAAAGTTATCCTTTAAATCAATGATCTCGGCCTCTGTTTTGGCTATTTCCTCCAAATGCATCTGTTTCAGCTCTTCTATGTTTGCATTGTCAAAAACAGTTGGGTTTAACATTTGTTTGGCTGTTACAGCTGTTACAACCTGCTGATTTTCATTTGTTTGCTGTTGTTCATTTGTCATAGCATCCATGTCAATGTTAATATTTGAAAACTCATGCTCAAGAGTGAGGAAATTGTTAATCTGTTCATCGCTTTCAAACACTTGCCAATCTTTAACGTTATTTGGGACAGCAGGCCTATGTTTTATTTCAGCAGTGAAATGGTGATTTGGCTCAAAGGGAAGCTTGCATGTACTAGCAAAAGTGGCTAGACTGTGAGCCTGAATGTTATGATTTCTTGAAATCTTGGCAAGCTTGGATTCAGAGAATGCATTGAGTATATTAGTGGCAGCTGTCCTATAGGCCCTCATTCTATTGTCATTGGTAACAAAGTTGCCTTTCATTTGTTGTATGATTAAATCAGAGTCACCTAGAATGGACACTTTTGCAGCTCCTAGAGCTTTGAGCAGTTTAAGGCCTGAAAGGAGAGCCTCGTACTCTGCCATGTTATAGGTGCATTTGAAATTTAGTCTATAGGCATGGAATTCTGCATGATTGTTATGTGTATTGTGAATCCATACACCTGCCCCTACTCCTAACTTGTTAACAGAGCCATCAAACTCTAAATACCATGTGATTTCTTGCTTGTGGTTAATATTAAGAGTTTCAGTCATTCTTGTAGTGGGTAGATTTGAATTTTCTATTTGGGGAAGTTCTTCTTGTATGCTGGTTGCAGTATGGGCAACCGATTCTTCATTGATGTGTGTGTCTAGTTCAAAAGCCAATGTCTTATCATTAGTGGGAGGACTTGTTTCATCATTAAATAAAATAAAAGAATCCATATCAGAATGGATTGAGTAGATAGGGAAGTTTTGGGGCTTTTCCTCACTACTTACCACATATTTCATTAGTGTTTCTCTATATAGTCTCTTTGGTTACCCAAAGACAAATATAGTGGCATAAGAGAGGTCTAATTGGAGGGATCCTTGGAGTTTTTCTCCCCAAGATCTTGACAATAGCATGCCATACTTTGGTGGAATGTCAGCAACCACCACATCCATGAGGATTGTCTTGTTGGGATATTGGACTAAGGAGACACACAAGTCTTTGATGAGGCCTAAACACTTGACTTGACTTGAGTCAAAGGAGAATAGATCTTTGTATGGCCTAGTGACATCAAGGTTTAGCTTCTCCATTATAGCTTTGGGCATAAGATTGTGTGAGGCACCTGAGTCAAACATAGCATTGTGCAAGACTTTGTCATGTATATGTAAACTGACATAAAAGGGTAAAACAGATCCATATGTTGATTTTCCATTAACTTCAGGACCGAAAAGGAGCTCAGGTTGATCATCTAATACATTCACATCATCCCTATTTTCTGGCATTTGCAGCGATCTTTTGATTTGCTGCCTATAGATATCATGTTTGGCAAGTTCAGATAAAGGGACGGATATCTTAAGTTTGCCAATCTCTGCTTCTAAGTTAAATGGTTTCTCCAATGGAGTCTTTGTGTTGGCAGTAGCATATTTCCCCTTTTCAAGTGTATTTTCTGGGTTTTCCTTTTGATTATCAGCGTTATGGTGAGTGATACCTTGCGGTATTTCTGTTTTGGGAAGGCTTTTAGGAGTGCTGTTCAAATCTTCTTTTGAGGAAGAAGGTGGCAGAGGCTGATCAATAGAAGGCTGCATGTCTGTTATGTCCTCTACAGTCACTTGATGCGGGTTTGGGATAGTTATATCAGCTGGTTCTGTTATAATAGCCTTGCCTTTAATCTTGTTGGGCTGTTTGCCCTCCTTTGGTTTGCTAGGTTCAGGAATATCAATGGTCCTAGTTCTCAGCTTATATTGTTTGTGGACCTCATACACAGCAGAATCGTAGCCTTGTTTAAAGTCAAAAGACTCACCAGACTTAGTTTGAAATTGATTAAAGTCATGCTCATCTTGGTCTGCTTGGGTTAGGAAAATTTGTTGCTCAGCCTTCAAATCCACTAAGTTCATGTGAGTGTCCTCTGTGGGCTCACTAGATGTAGATGCTTCAGCATAATTTTCATGAAAAGGAGGCCTTACATCATGGTCTGGGCTAGACCTACCAGCATTTGTGTTCTGAGTTTTCCGGAAATTTGGGTTCCTTATGGTATTGGGCTGTTGTCCTTCCCATGATGATTTCCTCTCAACACTCTCTACTCTGTCTCCCAGCCTGTGCATGCCACTGATAATAGCATCCAGCTTTTGATCTAAGGCTGAGGGTTCCTCTTTAAAGGTGGTTCTTCTCTCGGTTCTAGCTCTGTTTCTTTTGGCAATTAGATTTGCCTCTACGCTAACAACAACATTTTGCATGTCTGCAAGGGTTTTAGGGGCTCTTTACCTTAACTGATAAGCCATATCAGTATCAAAACCATCAGGGAATTTATACAAAGCAAGATCAGGTGGAGGTCTTAAGTTCTATGGTATTGCACTATAAACATTATTAAATCTTGCACAATAGTCCAAGACAGACTCTTGAGGGCCCCTTTTGATGGTGTCATATTCAGATAATATGTGTAAGGGGTCTTTATTTTTTTCCCATCTGTTGATAAATGAATGGTATAAGGCTTCTGGGTCTGCGATGGAATTGGCTGTGAGTGGTCTGAACCAAGTCCTGACATCACCTGTCAAACTTTGGACAAAAATCTTCATTCTCACGCTATCATCATCTATCTCGTAGTTCTCAAAATAGTCTTGCATCTTCTTGGTATGCTGAAGGGCTGTGCAAGAACCAGTTCCATCAAAGTATGTGATTTTAGTTTGATAATCCTGAGGCATAGCCCCTGGATTAGCAGGAAACTGTAACGAAGCATATCTATTCGCCATATTAACAGGGATAAGTGGAACAACAGGGATAAATGGAACGACTGGAACAACGGTAATAATAGTGGTAATGGGAGTATGTGCAGCGAATGGGGGTGTGGAAGGAGTGCTTTGAGAGGTGGATGATGAACTAGGGGAAGTAGGGGTTGAACGAAATAAAACTTTGACAGGGGTTGGAACACAGCTTGGCTGGATTGTTTCAGGACTAAAATCAGCAAAATCTTCTTTTCGCTCTAGCTTCCTGAGGTTCCTTGGGATTAAATTGGGATTTTCAAAAGCAGCTGGGGGATTTGGGTCTGGATTTGACCTTGTATAACATGAATTCCTTTTGGGAGCCAACTTCTAACATGTTTTTGGTATTTTCTGGGAATGATTTTAGCATTTAGCAAGGAACTGATCAAATTTTGGAATAGCTATCTACAGCTTAAAACTAGCATGAAGATTGACTGAAGCAGCTTTTATTTACTCCTGTAAATGCAAAGCAAGAACAGTTTCAAAGCCTCCCTGGCTGACATTCAGGCTTCATCTGTAGTTTTAAGGAATACACAGCAATTGGAAAATTCATTCCATCCCAGTGGAGCTTTCCAACTTGATTTGTGAGATTATCTGAGGATGATCCCCAGTGGAGTCGCCATTATGTTATCACTCAGGTTGTCCCTTAGCTCCTTAGGGATACGACCGAGGTAACCACAAACCAATCTTTGGGCTGCAGGTCCTAGCCTACCTGCAGTCAGAGAGGGCTCTCTCTTTATGATTTAACTTTGTTTTGGGTTGATTTTAGGCTAGTTATGGTGTACAAGGGTTTTGTTTTGATTTTGGTGGGAAAGAGATATTTTCAAGCAGAGTTGGGATGCATACTGTGAGAAGTTCAAACCATTGGGCATGGAGTCATGGATTAGGGCTTGCTGTTGTGTTTTCTTGGTCACAAGAGGAATATAGAGCAGGATAGCTACACATAGAACAATATCAAGCTGGAATAAAGATGGAGTGAAGGTCAGAAATGAAAAGCAACTAAGAATCTTTCATTAGCTAACATAGAGGGAAGGTGGATGAAAGTTTATCTAGGAGCAGTAAAGAATTCCTAAAAAGCAGTCATATATGAAAGAAACAGGGTAAATATGATCATTTAAGTATGCATATTCAGAACCATTTCTGAGGAAAACATATAGAAATAACAAGAACTGAGCATAAGGTGTAGTCAAGCAAAACCTAAGCTATTATTTTTTCTTTCTATTTAGATGGTAACACAACTGTGCATGAACATAATAAAACTGTAAACAGAGGTAGAAAACCCTATTGAGCCATGTAGTAGCACAGGAATTCCACAGTCACTCTTTAACCATTAATATCACAACAATCATTTCTTCATCCAAAGCATTCCAACAGTCTTTGATTACAGATCTTCTAAAAAATACAGCGCAAGTTCCGCATGAGGAATATCATCCAACCAACCCTTTACATAATGAATTAGGGTGGTTTATATAGAGAAAATATCTAAAATATCTTTTACAGCAGACCTAAAACAGGTCTGAGGGAAATAACTTCTTTAACCTAATTTTTGTCCTGAATTTAATGCAGAAAAATATCTTTGAGCTGCGCTGGAGGCAGCGGAATCAAAAAGAGTTAATATGGTGTCCTTTTGGCTCTGTGTTGTTCATTTAGCCATAAATGTGCATTGGGTTTTGATCCCCTGCTCTCAAGTGGTTTTGATGTGCATTAACTGCAATTTGAGAGCCTTTAGATAACTTCACCGTTTTCTTTGACTTTGCTTTGGGGGTCTTTAATGTTCACCTGCCTTGGTATTGCCGATCTGATACTCTTTTTATTTAATCTGGGCTTCGTCTTTCCTCTGATATTCTTGAATTTGTCAAGTTGCCCCTTTTCTGAACCTTCATGAAGAAATCCTGTTAAACTGCACAATTTCGGGCCTGCTGGCAGCCTGGCTACAGGTAGTTTTCCATTTTGACCATTTTTTCTTAAGCGCTAATCGCGCATCAAAAACTGCCTCAGTTTTTCATTCTGGGCATCCTTCGCTGCGATTTCGCCCTTCGCGCCCTTTTTCGGTGATGACGTCAGCATGACATAAGCGGTGGGTCCTGGTACGGCAATGATGTGGCAAGGTGACGTCATCAGGGTGACGTCAGTAGGGTGACGTGGCAGTACGGTAGGGTGATGTAGTGGTAGTGACACATAGCAGTGGGGGGGTCGATGCGGGGGTTACGTGGCGCTGACCTGGTGCTGTCGTCAGGGGAGGAGAGACAGAAGGCGGTTTGTGGTTTCATCGGACCGCCTTCTGTACGAGAGCGGTAACTGTCAGAGGGGCTCCGACGCGATAAAAGGTGGACACCTGTCTGCTGGTGCGACGAAAAAACCGCCAGGTTATCGGAGGATAACCACTGGATGTCAGGGCAGCCCCGAGATGCATCTCGGCCGCAGGATTTGGGCAGGCGGATCGGAGGGCTGACAGAGTGCGGAGCTGGCGGCGGGTTTATGTGCGGGGGCCACGCCTGAATATTAAATTAATATTTCTATGGCGGGGGTTTGAAAAACCTTGGGTTTGTGGGTTTTTTGCGGGTTTTACATAGTTTGTGCGCCGGGGGTATAGTTTAATCAAAACATTTAAACAAAACCCAAAAGTGTGAGCGCGAGAGGGTAAAAATGATGAAATGTTATGGGTAAAGGGGTGAGGAAAGAGGTTATTAACTTTAACCAAATGTTAAGTTAATCCCAGGGTTAGGACGCGGAGGGCTAATTCTAAGCCCCAAATGAACTCAGCATTTCCCAAACTGATGTTATAGAGCTATAGTGCCAGGGGATGGGAATATGTACAATAGGGGAGTTATTTAGTGCTTTTAGTAAGGGGAAGGGAAAATAGATAGGGATTTACATAATAATGTTAGAAGTTAATATGAATTTGTGAGGTGAAGTGTAGGGGAGAGGCTAAGTTTGTGAGCTGGAACTTAGACATAGGAAATGAATGGACTGTGGAAAAATTATTTTTACACAAGAAATGTGGCTTCTTTTTACTGGAGAAAGTCAAAGCTTGACTTGGTATTTTAGAAAAATGAAGTGATAACAGGACTGATTGGGCAGATCCCAAGGTCCTCAAGGGGATGTTAGTGAGTGATTTGGGGAATGAGAAGAAGGGGGAATTAGACATGCCTCGCTTGAGCTCCTCCAAAGGGAAATTGCCTTGTACTTGTGATCTGAAATAGATATAACACTTGAAAACATGAAATGGATCACATAGCTTGATTCTGCAACCACAAAACTACTTACCCAGCCTACTTACCTAGCATTTTTTCTTCTTTTTGCATGGGTGCACTTGAACTTGCAAACCCGGCTTTTCATCTTTTCTTTTTGCTGTCCTCCTACCTAAATCTACACTTATTGCATTCAGGGGCTCAAATTAAGCTGTTGAGCACCCTTGTTTCTCTACCTATCTACTGATCTGCCAATATTAAATAGTTTGGACAGATATTCATTCTCTATATTCTAAAACAAGCAATTGAAACCTTAGGGAATCCAAGATTAAACTGTTTGGCCTTCCCTTAACAGAAAATTCTTCAAAAATGGAATAACTCATCAAAATTTGGAATACAGCAGTGGCATTTAGACTGGCACACTTTCATGGCCTCTTCTTTGGCCTCTTTCTGGAAATATGGAGCATTGCAGCATGCAAAGTATGACATATTTGGCACTTTCAACAGCCAATCATGAAATATGAACACTTGTTGCAACAGGAGGCTAACAATAGGAACCTAACAATACCTTTGTAACTTGGGCCGATTCTTATGGAACTTCGCAGAGGTTCATGCGAGCTAACTATGACACTTATTTTATGTTAGAAATTTTCAAACCTAAAGCAGTTCTTTATTATAAAATATCATGATATCCAAGACCAAATATTTGTGGGATTGTATGAGTTAAGGAACTGTGATATATCTCCTTGAAAGAAGAACTATAATTCGAAGGTATCCAAATTATAGAAATCTAAATTCCGTGGAAACAAAAAATATATCAATCCTCATCCCTGTGATATAATATCCAAGTGACATCCGAATTTGTGGAAAAGTAACTAGTCTAAGCATGGAAGCTAACAAGTCCGAGGTTTGATATTTCTATGACAAATTTGAGACATCTATAATAATACCAAGCTACAATCCAAATACGAGCCCCTCTGTGGCATTTGAACTATCCGATTCAGTGACATATATCTACTCAATGATCCAATCTTTTTGAAGTAGTGATCAATCTATGAAATAGTAAGTCAATGATGTAGTAAATATTTGTGGTAAAACAAGGACAATTTCAAGAATTTAACAAGGCCTGAAAACCAATGCTTAAAAGGCTAAAAAGTTCTTTGAGACACAAAGTTTGAGTTGTAAATGTATTCGAGTTTTCTTTATGGAACATAACATTTGAATTAAAGTTGTATCTTTGTGGTAACCGAATTGAAGCAATCTAAGCTACATTTTTTGACACAATTTGAGTTTATGGAAGAATGACTAGGTGATAGTCCAAAGCTATACATCTCTGTGGAAGATAGTGAAGCTTGAAGTAATACTCCTCCGTGACAAGCTGCAACAACCCTAGTGAAAATCTTGTGTAATAAGTTAATAAAGGCAAAATAAGACTATGGTTAAGGGATACGTATTCCAAGCTGAATGTTGGGCAAATATATCCTAGTGGGCATCGTTGGATGTGTGTTTTGGCTAAGGAAAATTGGCAAAGGTATTAAAAGAAAAAATTGCATTTTTGACACATTTATTTATGAAAATAAAGGAAATTAGGAGAAAACTAAGGTGAAAGGTCATAGGTTGCATGTGGGGAGGAAATTGAAGGGAAATAATGGAAAATGAAGAAAATAGAGGCCTCATTAATAAAAAGGCTTTTGAGGATCAGTTGGTAACCTTTTGTTAATTCAAGATTGGAGCTTTGTCATTATTCTCTCTCTCTCTCTCTCTCACTCTTGGCCACTTAGAGTTTTCTTGGAGCACTCTAGCTTTGGATCAAGGAAATAAAAACAATCAAAGGGAAAGGAAGGAAAGCAAGGATCAAGGAGGAAGAGCAAGATCAAGTAGCTTCAACAAGAATACTTGTAGGTAACCTTTTTCATGTGTGATTTCCTAGCTGGTTTGGACATGCATGGCTTTGCATGTTGGTGTGTGGTTCTCTTGCTATTGGTAGCATGGTTTTGCCGAGTTATGACAGTGGTTTTTAGAATAGCCTTTCCTTTTTCCAGATGCCATGGTATGTTGGGATGTTTATCTCAGTTTTGAGCTTTGGTTTTCTGGATGGATTTCGGAATCCGGGGCAGAGGTGGTCTCAAGGTTCATTCCCAAAGGCCTAGGAATCCATTAACTGATTTTGGTGGGATACACGGTAAAGCCCGAGGGAGAAGTCTCAGTTTAGGGCCTAGTGATCCGGGTTTGGATTGCGGTAAATCCTAAGAGACTGGTCTCGGTTTTGGGCTTAGTGATCTGAGATTGGATTGCAGTAAATCCTGAAAGACAAGAAGATGGAAAATTCCACAAGGATAATGATGGATTTTGGATGGCATTCCAAGTTCAGTTTGGTTGTGATTAGAGCAACGATTTTGGTGTGATAACGGTTTGGGGAGGGTGGGGGTGGTTTAACCTCTAATTTCCCTTGTTTTTTCTTGGATTGTTTGTTCTATGAGATCCCACATTCATGCTTGGAATATGGTACGAGGGTGACTGGCTGAAAGAGAGATTTGGTTTAGCCATGTCTACGGTCGGGTGGTATGTGTAAGTCTCGATTCTGGTTGGATTTCCAATGATCAATAAAAGCTAATTTATCTTAATTTTGCACTGGTTTATATGTGGATTTAATGGTTGTCATATCTATGATATTTATATGGTTTTATGCTGGTTATAAGCATGGTTAAATGACTGGTTCATGTCATGGTTATTTCATGTATTTACTTGTAATTGTTAAATGGATGGATGCAAGACCTAATTGATGATATAATAGTTCAATGGAGAAGGAGGTGATCCTTCTGGTTATGTTTCATAAGTTCTTTTAGTCATTTATGCTCTGCCTTGTATCCTAGACCTGTTGGTTGCATTGATGCTAAGTGTTTGATAGAATGTCAGTATTAGTTGGGGATGCTTAGGCCTAGTCCCGGGGTTGATTTTTGATTTCATTATATTGTCATCATGTCTTTGATGAATTCTGAAGGTTATAACAAGTTCTAGGCAGAGGTCGGAATTCTGGGTTAGAAAAGTGGCTCAAATCTTGGGGACGCTGGCACATCTCTGCTGGAAAAAGTCTAGGGATGTTGGCACACAGGCTTGTCATAGCAACTTTGGCTTCTGGTCATTGTCTTGCCTATAACATGAGAGTGACCAGGGGTTAAAAGGCTTAAATCATGAGTGGGACTCAGGGACAAGATGTATAAGTGGCTCACATGTCTCCTGAGGGTGTTGTTGTTGATGTGGATGGGTTCGTTTGATATGTTTTGTCAGTTCCATTTCCTTAAGGTCACCAAGGAAGTTGAATCCCTTATAGTAGCCTCTCTCATCCCATGTTTACCCCGACTGGCTAGTTGCTTGGGTGGACCTGGGAGGAGGGGTGTTATAGATTGGTATCAGAGCGTGGTTGTGCTCTCCTTGGGTGAAGGAGCTTGGTCATGCATGCATGTCAACTTCATGTGTGTCTCTTACACTTTCATTCCATGTGCTTGTTTCATTGCATCACGTTGATCATGATTGTAGTAAGGTTGTCATGAGGAACATGATGTGATTTTTTGTGATGCATCGTCGGAAGTATATGACTGGTTGTCTATGGTTATATGTCGCTTACAAGTTGATTATATGTCACTTGAATACATCCTTATATGTCAGGTGCATTCTTGAATGTTTTGATTACATGTATCAGTCTTGTAGGTTGATTACAAGAATTGATCGCTTATGCTTGACTACATGCGTTCATACGTATGTGTAGTTGATTAGGCATTGCTTATGCATGTTGATAGTTGCATGTGGAAATGTGTGTACTAGAGTAATGGTTGTTGTCATGCATGATGTCATAACATGAATTGTTGATATGGCCTTGCATTGATGACTGGACCCTAGTGATCTAAATGTTGCGCAAACTTGTTAATGCTATGCAAGCTCCCTCATCAGTATTAAAAAATGTGTTTAGGATCATCTCAAATTAACCAAAATGTGAGGAATTATGTGTCAAGTATTAAGTGTCTTTTATGAGCAATTTATGAGGTTAATTATCTATTTAAAACACATATACAATAAGTAAATTGCAGGGAAGTAAAACACAACAAACTCATAACAAAAAGCTGATAAAGTAGTTCACCCTCCTCGGCTACATCTCCTTGGACCTGCTTCAATGGCTAGGCCCTCTTTGGATTAATGGTAAATTCTATGATTACATGCATCTGTAGTGCTGAAATTTGAAACCTACTCCATTGGATTCAGAATACCCAAAAGCACCAAAAATGACTCTCTAAGCTCTGCAATTGACTTCAGCTGATCTAGGCTTGACCTCCTCAGCCCTAGGCTTCCTTAAACTTCAACGTAGAAAAATCACGTACATAAGTGCCTTTCTACCTTTGCAACCTATTCCATTGTGTTAATAGCATCCAAATCATCTAGGAATGACTCCTTTTGAGCCAAAATTGGTCGAAAATTGAAGAAGTTACGGTCTCTTTAGTTTTCCCTAGGAAAACTCCACCAAATCTAGAGAAACTCTAGTTAACCTCGCCAATTTTGCAGTAGTTCCGGATTTATCAAACCAGCCAAAACTACCACCAAATTAATCCACAGTTTAATTAATGGATAATCATGGGTTAATTAACTCTAAAATCCACTTAATGTGTTAATGGCACAGTTAGCACTAAGCACCGACCCCTGGTTTGCAGTGTTGGTCACATGTGGAGGGCATTGGCTTGCAGGGTTGGACCTCTCCTCCCCCAAACCACCGGTGCTTAAACTTTAAATACAAACCGAAATGTTTATGGTTAAGTCATGTGGTGTGGCATAGCGGTGGAGCGTGGGGCTTGTGCGTGCGAGATCGTGGGTTCTACTCTGCTGACTTGCCAATAACATTTTACCATTGCATGCTGATTCTACTAGGCCTTTGGGGAGGGGCATGTGGTGGCCTCCGGGCTTACCACATGTCACCTTCGCATTGGTCCTCCCCTGTCCAATGAAAAAATGTCAACTCACCAAGATCAACCAATAAGCACTACTTTCCGTGATCTCGTTGGCCGTTGACCAAACCTTTGACCTACATAGTCCCTTGCCACGTCAGCAATACGAACTGCTGACTGAGAAGTGACTATACTTTTTTTTGCAAAATTCCTCTATTTGGAAAAGTGGACATTGGGGATCTATCTTTCTCATATGAACTTTGTTTTGAGTGAAACGAGTTGCGTTGGGATCGTATTGATTAGAGTTTGATCGATTCCGAGCATTTTGATTTTTGGGCAAATTTTTGCCCCTAATCCAGATTCTGATCACCTAAATAGAATGATGTTTATGCGTTGATACACTTATTTGATATATGTATATATATTGTTATGATTATGTTATAAATGTATCATGCTGATTTGATGATCTTGCAAACAAGGTATCCTCCTCGAATTATGCTAAGGTACGTTGGCTTATTGTGATTTGGTTTAGTTGACATAGTATGCCTTACAGGAATGAGATCATATGGCTAGCAAGGTGGTAGAATACATAGAATCTACTTATGCATCAGATGGACAATGTGGTGTGGGGAATTTTTCTGACTTGGCAGACACATTGAGAAGCTTGAAGGAATAAATAAGGAGTTGCAAAGTAGACATCGACAAAATCATGCAGGCACAAGAGAAACAAGTAGTGGTGAATGCGATAATAATTTAGAGTTTGTTAGATTTGCAGCAACAGGGACCACTTCAGATCAACCATGGACATGAGGAAAAAACTAATGGGGCATATGGCAGTAGGTCTCATAGTAGACACAAGTCAAATAGATTTGATATGATAAGAGATGGTAGGCTACTGGGCACTTTGGATAGGAGAGGTGATCGACATAGGTAGTATTTCAGTTCTAGTTCTAATAGGCATCATGATCGTCATCATTATCATCCTTATAGGAGAAGTGATATGGAATACTTTCCAATTGAGTTTAAGAAGGAAAAGCCACCTACCTTTGATGGAGAGATGAAGAAACCACCAGATGTAGAAGCATGGTTGCTTGGTATGAAGAAATTCTTCCGATTGCATCATTATTTAGAAAACATGAAAGCAAAGATAGCCACTTTCAGTCTCACAGGTAAAGCAAATATTTGGTGGGAATATTTGAAGAATTTCAAAGGTATACATGAGGAATATTTGAATTGGCATGCGTTTGAGAGGCTTTTCAAGAAGAAGTACTTGTCCAAGAGGTACTATGATGACAAAGCGATGGAGTCTTATCAGTTGCAGATGGGTTCTATGACAGATGATGAGTATACTAGCAGGCTTTTGGAGTTGTTGAGATATGTGCCTTACCTCAGGGAGGAGAAGGCCAAGGTTCAAAGGTTCATCAATGGACTGCCAGTTGCATACAGAGACCGAAGTGATTTCGATGAGCCTAGATTGTTGGAGGAGGCCATCTGAAAGTTGAAACATTGTTATGAGTAGTCAAAGTGCAAAGTTGAGCCTAAGCATGACTTGAAAAGAAATGAGAAAGCTAAAGGAAAATGGCCACCAAAGAGAGGAAGACCTCAAGATGCAAGTGAGAAAGAAAATGTAGTTCCTTACAAGAGATTCAATACAACTGAGAAGGGACGTGGAGAGCAACAAGCTAGAGGCGATGGTAAGGAACCATTGTAGTGTTGGATATGTGGTAAGAACTATAGTATCAGAGTGGTTGTAGACCCCAGATCTATAGTTCTTAGGAGGTGCATACAACTGGTGATGTGGGACATACGATTCCTTGTATTTATGCAGTTGTGGATAACAGGCAGGCAGATCATCAAGCATTGATCACTGAGATGGATGGTAAGCTTTGTGATCAAGTTGTTCCTATTTTGATTGATCCTGGATCTAACTATAGTTATATTAATTCTGACTTGGTGGATAAGTGTGGTTTGAGAAAATAAGTGCATGCAAAATATTGGTTGGTACAGTTGGCTACAAGTATGAAAAAGAGAGTTCACCATTGGGTAAGAGCTTGTGCATTTGAGTTAAATGGCATGCCTACAGCAACACATTTGAATGTACCACCATTGGGTTTGTATAGTATGCTTTTGGGTATGGATTGGCTATACCTTCACATAACCAAAGTGGATTTCTTTGACAAGGCCATTGATTGTGTGGATGATAGTGGGGAAAAGAGGAATTTGTAGGGGAAGAAGAAGCCTACATCAGTGAGGATGGTTACTGCTATGCAGGCTAAGCATAGTTGCAGAAAAGGTTGTGTGATGTTTCCAATACACATTTCTAGTGACAAGGGTAAAGAGGTTGAGGATGCTGATGTGTTGAGCAGGTACCGAGTTTTGTAGCAGTTTCAAGATGTATTTCCTGAGGACATTACATAGTTGCCACCTCACAAGGAGTTATACTTTTCTATTGAGTTGGTGCAAGAGGCAGATCCATCATCAAAAGCACCTTACAAGATGAGCACACCTAAGTTGGTTGAGTTCAATTTGCAGTTGAAGGAAATGTTGGACAAAGGGTACATTAAGGCAAGTGTATCACCTTGGGGCGCACCAGTGTTGTTCGTGAAGAAGAAATATGGTACTCTCATATTTTGCATTGACTACAGGTAGCTGAACAAGGTAACGATCAAGAAAATGTACCCTTTGCCGAGGATTGATGATTTGTTTGATTAGTTTAAGGGAGCAGCGGTGTTCTCTAAGATCGACTTGAGATCGGTATACCATAAGGTATGCATCAAGGAAAATGATATCTTCAAGACTGTGTTCAGGACCAGGTATGGGCATTATGAGTTTGTTGTTGTTCCATTCGGTTTGACTAATGCTCCAACTACATTTATGTGTTTGATGTATAGTGTGTTGTGTCCTTATCTAAACAAGTTTGTTATTGTATTCATTGATGACATACTGGTATATTCTAAGAATGAATAAGAGCATGTTGAGCATTTAAAAGCAATGTTGAAATTGCTAAGAGAGCATTAGTTATATGCTAAAATTAGCAAGTGCAACTTCTTTTAGACATAGGTGCATTACTTGGGACATGTTGTCTCCAAGGATGGCATAGCAGAATATCCAGAAAGGATAAGGGCTATCATGGACAGGGCAACTCCTAAGAATGTGGATGAGGTGAGATCATTTAGGGAATTTGCATGGTACTACAGGAGGTTCACTAGGAACTTGTCCCGCATTGCATATCCTATCACATCGTTGCAGCAGAAAGGTAAAAAGTTCGAATGGACAGAGGAATGTGAGGCTAGTTTTAGGCAGCTTAAGCAGTTGTTGACACATGCACTAATGCTAAATATTGTGGATCCAGACAAGGAGTTTGTAGTATGTACAAATGCTTGCAAGCAAGGACTTGGTGGATTTCTCATGCAAGAAGGATAGGTAGTGTGCTATGAGTCACAGAAACTGAATAAGCATGAGAAGAACTATCTGATGCATGATCTTGAGCTAGCAACAATTATACATGCATTGAAGATGTGGAGACACTATCTTCTAAGTATGAGGTTTACATTGATGAGCGATAAAAGTGTGTTGAGATTATTTTTTGATCAGCCAAATCTGAATGCCAGGCAAGCTAGATGGTTGGTTACCCTTAGTGAGTTCGACTTCAAGATCAAATACATCAAAGGGAAGGAGAACCAGGTTGCAGATGCTCTTAGTAGGAAGGTATAGGTAAATCATATAACAGTTATGAGCTCTTATGGGATAGAGTTACATGATATGATATTACAGGCAGGAGATCAGGATGACAAATACATGGAGATTATGCACAAGTTACAGTAGAGCACATGTACAGGTGTAGGTGATCGATATACAAACTATTGTCTCATGGTAGATGGTTTGGTGAGATTTAGAGATAGGATCTATGTGTTGAATTGGAGTGAGATCAAGAAGCTTATCTTGAGGGAGTTTCACGCCAAGCCATACTCCGATCATCCAGGATATTAGATGTTGATGATGATAAATAAGTTCTAATATTGGTCGAATCTAAAGAAGGAAGTGGAAAAGTTCATGGCTAGACGTTTACATTGCAGCAGATAAAGGTGGAATGTAAGCATCTAGTTGGTTTATGACAACCTATAGTGATTCTGGAATAGAAATGGGAGTTCATATCCATGGATTTCATTACAGTTCCTCTGAGGACAGTAAAGCAACATGATTCTATTATGGTAGTGGTTGAAAAGTTGAGCAAGGAAACTCACTTCATTCCAATAAAGACTACATATTCAACCAGTGAGGTAGCATAGGGTTTCATTAGAGATATAGTGAGACTACATGGTGTTCCAAAGAAGATTATGTCAGACAGGGATGCAAAGTTCATTTCCAAGTTCTAGTAGGACATATTTGTAGGCTTGGGTACAGATTTTGCCTTTAGCACAACTTATCATCCATAGACAGATGGACAGATAAAGAGGTTCAACATGATCTTGGAGTATATGTTGAGGATGTATGTGATGCACCAACTGAAGAAATCAGAGGAGTATCTTCCATTGGTTTCGTTTGCATACAACAATGGTTATAAGGAGTCATTGAGGATGATTCCTTTTGAGGCATTGTATGGGCGGAGTTGTAACAATCCCATTAGCTTGAGTGATCCAGTTAACAAGGTACTTATTGGACCGGACATGTTGGAAGACATGGAGCAAGAAATGCAGGTTATAAATAAGGATCTAAAGGCAACACATGATAGATAGAAGAGTTATGCGGACCAACATAGGTTTTTCAATGAGTTTTAGGGTGGGGAGCATGTGTATTTGATCTGAAAATGGGTTTTAAGTCTATATTTAAGGTATTATAGACCCATGTGCATGGAAAATGCCTATTCCACTTAATGCAATGGATTGATAAGATTGCAATGAAACAGACAATCAACAGTAATTAAAACACAACAAAACACACATATCAACATAGTCAAATTAATAATGGAGTTCACCAGACTTCCTGGCTACGTCTCTTGGTCCAAGCTATCAGTGAGGGCCTGTCTATATTATGTCTTCAAGAGCATAATATTACAAGTGTGAGCTCAAACAGAGTCTCAACACATTAGTGGAAAAACATAGGGATTCCTTCGAAAACCTTGAATCTACAAGGGTACACAGCTGCTCCCTCTTGCTCTCTGTCCTCTGTTCTCTTTTCCACTATCTTCTCTACCTCTTTGCTCTGACTCTGACCGCTGTTTCTATCCTATTATGGGATGGATTTTTAAGCCTCTTAGCCTGTTTTTTCACCTCCCCTTTCGGTGTGGACATGTTTTATCAAAACGCTTAAGGCACCTGAACAATTTCTTTTTGAAATGGAAGGATTGGTGGGCGCAGTGAAACTGACCGTTCGGTCTTCCTCCACACAAATCCCCCGATATAATACATAATTGGGCCTTTTTTTGTTTTATGAGAAATACATAGAAATACATGAAAAAACCTCATCCGAAACATTTTATCGGAACTCAAATTTTTATAGGGCCGCGTTCATAACCCCTTTCGAGTTTGCCTTACATCGCATCTCCGCCGTTGGTCTTCTGCCACTAGATCGATGGCTGAGATCTTCCCGCTCAAACAAAATCTGATCAACAGTCCTCCACTGTTGATCTACACTTAGTAGATCTGATGGTCCACGACGATTTCGGGCAGACAACTTGCCTGACTCTTAACAATCTTTACGGACCCGATGGGGTTTATAAACTCCCAATCTATAAAAGTTCGGGTCTGATTTCTGAATTAACATCCGATTACTTTGGTGCTCGATATCCGTCGGATGATGCAGTCTCTCGATCCTATGGTTGGCGGGTATTCAACATGCACACGGTTTACTCCCCTTTGGTTCCCACACGATGTGATATGGTAGTTGATTTGGACCATTGATCTGCGCGCTCAATCAACGACCCTCGTTAACTCGTGCTAATCGCTGTCGTAGTTCCAAAAGGCCGCGGTCTTTTAACACTAAACTTTGGTTTTTCCCGATGCGATAATGAAACTCCATTTAATATATATCTATATATATATATATATATATATATATATATATATATATATATATATGTATATATAGATATATCTATATATATATATATATATATATATATATATATATATATATATATATATATATATATATATATATATATACATATATATATGGAATGCAATGAACCATATATTTTCTTCGGATGCGATAAAAAGGATTCGTTGCAATATATATATATATATATATATATATATATATATATATATATACATGGATGCGATGAAGGTTTTGCCTTTATACCCTGTTTTTCATGGTTAAAACATATATTTCTCTGGTGCGACAAAAGGCCACAATGCGATAATTCTTTAAGGGGCTTTAAAACATATTTTCCCATTTAAATACAATTGAAGACTTAAGAGGTTTTTCCAAGATCCATTTTGGATCACGCCTTCCCACTGAAAAGCTTTTGGACCACCAAAAGTTGGTTTTAGCATTCGAGCAAGTGAGGATACTGCGCCCTCACTTGTCCAGTTTCCATCCATCATGCTTTGCTTGGATTTGAACCTTTGAGCCCTACTCTCAGGTACTCAACATCCCCTTGACGCATAGTTCTTACCTTCCTGTCCAGAACTGTGTCCTCCTGTAACTCATTAAGATACTCAGGATACAAATCCCTAATAGAAGGCAACTGACTTTGCTCTTCAGGATCTTCAATCAATGAAGGTTCATACAATCTCAAGTTTTCTGCATTAACTACTGAATAGATCTGCATATAAGCTGGAAAATCAAGGCGAAAATCATTTTCACCAATTTTATCAAGCATCTTGAAAGGTCCATACCTTATTGGTTTCAACTTCTTACCTTCACCTTGCATTCTGTCTTTGCTGATGTACAATCAGACTTGATCACCAACTTGAAAACTATGCTCAGCTCGATGCTTGTCATGTCTTGCCTTGTACTTGTCTTGACTTATTTCCAGCTATTCCTGTATTGCCTGGTTAATTTCTTGGATTTGTTCAATGAACTTGGTTGCTTTGTCCACATCACTATGTCCATCAACTGCTATGTCTTTACCAAAGACAAAATCCAAAGGAGACTTTGGTATAAAACCAAAACAAGTCTCAAATGGATATCTCTGAGTAGAAGAGTGCTTGGCATGGTTGGAAGCATGATGCACATAACACAAATGCTCATCCCAAAGCTTGGGATGCTTGCTGCAATAGCCTCTGAGCAATTGGATCACTGTCCTGTTGACCACCTCTATCTGACCATCTGTTTATGGATGAAATGTTGTGCTCTTCAACCTGGTGTCCATCAACTCCCATAGACTTGACCAAAACTTCTCAACAAATCGAGAATCTTGATGAGATACAATAGAAGTGGGTAACCCAAAATGAACCCATACATTCTGAAAGAACAACTTTGCTGTTTGTTTAGCTGTAACCAGTTTGTTACATGGTACCAAAATACACATTTTACTGAACCTATCCACAACAACATACAAATAATCATGACCTTTCCTAGAATTTGGCAATCCCCCAACAAAATCCATGGAAACACTTTCCCAAGGACGAAAAAGAATTGGAAGTGGAGTGTACAAGCCTAATTTTCCAATACTTGGTTTGCTTGTAGCACACATTGTACACCCTTTGATATATATAGAAACTATCTCATGCATTCTTGGCCAATAACAAAACCTTTGCAATTGTGCAACTGTTTTACTTACACCAAAATGACCTGATATGAGAGAAGTATGTGCTTCTCGAATTATTTTAACTCTTTCAGTTTGTGGAATGCATAACTTTCCCAAATGATATAAGAGTTGGTCCTTTACATAATAATCCAATTCTTCTACTTGCTTGCCATGACTTAAAGTTGCATATACATCTTTAAAATCTACATCTTGAGCATATTGTTCAATATAACTTTCATGCATTACTGAGTTATGCTTAAGTATAGTAGATGCATTTATGATTGGGCTTGATAACATGTTTGCAACCTTATTGTGTATGCCCTTCTTATATCTGATGACAAGATGAAATTGCTGTAGAAAACCATCCACCTATAATGTCTTGATTGCTGCAATTTAGTTTGTGAGTGCAAATATTGAAGTGGTTGATGATTTGTATGTGTGATTGTTACTTTACCCATTAGGTAATGTTTCCACTTTTTCACACTTTGTACTAATGCATACAATTCTTTATCATATGTGGGATAATAACTATTGCAGAACTAAATGTCTCAGAATGATAGCATATGGGTTTACCGTGTTGCATCAACACTGCTCCCATGGCATAGTCACTGGCATCTGTCTCAATCTCAAATGGATGTTGAAGATCTAGTAGTGCTAGTACTGGTGCTGTACTAATTTTCTCTTTTAAGGTGTCGAAGGCTTTCTTCTGTTTGCCTCCCCACTTAAGCACCTATTTCAATCCTGTTAAAGCATGTAATGGAGCTGCAATAAAAAAAAAGTTAGCAATAAACTTTCTCCAGTATTGTGCTGCCCCTAGGAAACTCCTAACCTCTGTAGTAGATATGGGTTTAGGCCAATTCACAATGACTTCAACCTTAGAGGGATCTATCTTCAATTCACCACCCCTACAATATGAACCAAATAATTTAAAGATGTTATGCCAAATTCACATTTTGACAGTTTTACATAGAGATTTTCTCTTTTTAAAACATCTAAAGTCTTCTTTATATGCTTTACATGGTCCTCCCATATCTTACTAAAAACAAGAATGTCATCTAAATAAACAATTACAAAATCATCAATAAATGGTATGAGTACATCATTCATAACTCTCATAAATGTAGCAGGAGCATTAGTTAAGCCAAAAGGCATAACCAACCATCCATACAACCCTTGCTTTGTCTTGAAAGCAGTCTTCCATGCATCTTGTTCTCCAACTCTGACTTGATGATAGCCACTTCATAAATCTAACTTAGAAAAGTAAACTGCTTCTTTCAACTGATCTAATAAATCATCAATACAAGGAAGAGGATAACGATTCTTGATCGTTATTTTATTTAGTGCTCTATAATAAATGCACATTCTCCATGGACCATCTTTCTTTCTCACCAACATGATTGGAGATCCACATGGTGATGTGCTTGGTCTTATAAACCCTTTATTGAGCAACTCGTGTACCTGCTTCTTTATCTTTACATTCTCTAAAGCTGATAACCTGTACATTCCAATGTTAGGTAATGGAGCATCTTGCTGCAAATAAATATCATGTACTATTTCCCTTTTGGGTGGCAGACCTTTTGGTTCTTGAAATAGAACATCATACTCTGAAACAACTTTAACTAAATCAACTTTCTGTTTAGCATCACAACCTTCAAATACATTGGTTTTATCAGGGTCCTTTTCCTTTACAACCATTAGTAAAAATTGCTTACTTGAATTCACAATTCTTTTCATCTACCCTGAGTTTATGAGAGAATAGTTATTTTTGAGTTTATGAGCTCTTACAATGTATTCTATTCCATCTTTAGTGAGTTGATACTTATTTTCAGCTCTATAGAAAATAGCTTTCCTATCATACAAGTATGGACTTCCCAAAACAATACCACATATATCCAATGGAACTATACCTAACTCAACCTCATCTACAAATGTTGACCCAATAGCAAACCTATGTTTACATTGTCTTGTTACTTGTAGCTTTGTTTTATCACACACCCAACCTAACGAATATGGCTTCTCATGAGGTTTTGTTTGTAATCCCAACTTCTTTACAATTGTTTCAGAAATCAAGTTTACTTGTGATCTACTATCAAATAAAGTATCAATCTTATTGTGCTTGGAAATTACTCTAATACGAAAAAGCTCATTCCTTTTCCTCTCATTATTTTCATTATCAACAGATTGTGCAGAATTGATTGTGGATGCTTTAGAATCTTTACCTTTAATACTCGTGGCTGTAACTGTTGTTTCATCACCTGAATCTGACCCCAAGTCTTTTTGAATAGCAACAACATTCTTCTTCTCCTTTCCACCAAACTTCTTGGGTTTTTGTTCTGGATGCAAAGACCAACAGTGTGCCTCATCGTGTCCTTCTTTCTTACAGTGAGTGCAGGAAGGTTTTCCCTTCTTTGTAGTGTTTTCTTTCCTCTCCTTCCATTTCAGTTTCTTCTTTTCCTTATTCTTGTTTGCAAAAGGTTTAGATGACTTCCCAACCTCTGGGTTTACATTCTTACCTCTAGCCTCTAGATGTGTTGCTTGGACTGATACATCATCTAAGCTAGTGGGATTAAACATGAGTATAGTATGCTTTAAATAACTATGCAGACCACCTATATACTTCAATAAAGTCTCAGGTGAGTCCAAGGATATACCTAGAGTCAAATCTCTCTTTCTGAATTCCTGAGTATAACTCTATACACTCTGCCCCTTCAACTGTCGAAGAGTTTGCCAACTCATCATTGCCTGCTGCATGTAAGCTAAAGGATAATATTGCTTTTTGATATCAGAAACAAATTCATTCCAGGTAGAAATTATTTTACCATGTTTCTGCAGATCAGCTTGTGTCTTGCCTTCCCACCATACTAGTGTAGTTCCTCCAAGTCGAAGGCTAGCTAGCTAAATCTTCCTCCTTTCTGAATCAATGTTCTGCACCCTGCAATATACATCAATCTGTCTTATCCAATTATCTAGCTTTTTGATCTGAATTTGAAACTACTTGAAATTTGTTTGCAAGGTATTCAATTCAGAATTAATCATGTTTAAAAGATTTCCATGTCTTGTAGAAAGAAAACACATGAAATTTTCAGCTGTTCATGACCCATTTAAACATAGCAGAGTTATTTCCTTTTACTGTTTAACACATTAAAACGAATTTGATTTACAAAATAAATCAACCACAAATGCAAAAGAAGTTGATAAAGTAGTTCACCCCCTCCAGGGCTACGTCTGCTGGGTCCAAAGCTCCCAACTGAGCTTGTCCTTGTTTTTATTAAATGCTCAAATTGAAAATACAGCTGAATAGAAGCATCTACAGGAGAAATAGATGGTAAAAATGGATTCAGAACACTTGAATCCTTCATGATTGACTATTGGATCACCTCCAATGGATACCTGCAACCCTATACAGTCTTCACAAAACTGGGCCCTAGTGGCTCCTAGAACTTTCACGGCTCCAAAACCTATGCAAATGACCTCAGATGGATATAACACCTACACCAATGGCTTCAGAAGGTCGAAAATACCCAAAATAAAAAAAAAAATTCGTCCAAAACTGACTTTCCTAGCCAAAGTTATGGCCATTTAAAGTTTCTCCAGTTTGCCCTTAGAAAAACTCCAGCTAACTTTAGTTAAGTCCAGATAGCTCCGCCAATTATGGCGGGTCCGCCAAATTTGGCGCTCCTGCCAAAATTCCGCCAATTTAACTGCAGTTACATTTAATGTTTGGGTGGTTGCCTCGGATTTCGTGCAGGCGGAATATTCCTTTTTTATTTTTTTTTTTGAAAAATTAAAATTTCTAATGTTATGGACAAATTCTTCTTTTTGCCATAACTTCCTCATACGGCGACCGTTTTTTGAACCGTTTGCGGCGCCGGAATCGGGAAGATGAGAAATTTCCAATCATTCAAATTTGAACTAGTTCTAAACACTTTAAATTTTGAGCATTTTACGACACCTAGGACATGAGCACCTGATCACTTTTCGGCATTAAGTTCTCCATCATAAATTGGAAAATCAAACTTCACATCTAATTTGATTAAAGAAGTTTTCTTCTTCTTCTTAGAAGAGCTAGAAGATGATGAAGATGATGAAGGTGATTATGGAGGAGATGGTCGAGGAGTCATTCCTCCTTTTCCTTTTCCTTCTGGAGAGGCAACTAGAAAAGTTTTCTTTGCTCCTTTGTTTGGTTTGGGTGTTGAAGTGCTTTCACCTCGACCCTTCTTAAACTCTAGATACATCTCTTCCACCATAGCTTGGAGTGTCTTAAAACCTTCCATAAATTGAGATTCTGATCCCAATGGTGCTTCTTCTACCATTCTCCTCTGAGAATAGACTCTTCCAATCTCTAGATTAGCCTCAACAAGTTCTCCTTCTCCTAGTCTGAGCTTTAATCTAGTTAGCATTCAAAATCCAGCACAAGCTTGTCTAACCTTAACAAAACCAAAACCAAATGCAAAACCAAAAGCTCTGATACCACTTGATCTAAAAATGGGTTTTAAGTCTATATTTAAGGTATTACAGACTCATGTGCATGGAAAATGCCTATTCCACTTAATGCAATGGATCGATAAGATTGCAATGAAACAGACAATCAACAGTAATTAAAACACAACAAAACACACATATCAACACAGTCAAATTAATAATGGAGTTCACCAGACTTCCTGGCTACGTCTCCTGGTCCAAGCTATCAGTGAGGGCCTCTCTATATTATGTCTTCAAGAGCAGAATATTACAAGTGTGAGCTCAAACAGAGTCTCAACACATCAATGGAAAAACACAGGGATTCCTTCGAAAACCTCGAATCTACAAGGGTACACAGCTGCTCCCTCTTGCTGTCTGTCCTCCCTCTTACTGTCTGTCCTCCCTCTTACTGTCTGTCCTCTATTCTCTCTTCCAATCTCTTCTATGCCTCTTTGCTCTTATTCCGACCGATGTTTTTTTCCTATTATGGGATGGATTTTTAAGCCTCTCAACCCTGTCTGTTCACCTCCCCATTCGGTGTGGAAACGTTTTATCAAAACACTTAAGGCACCTCAACAGTTTCTTTTTGAAATGAAAGGATCGGCGGGCACGGTGAAATCGATCGTTTGATATTCCTCCACACAAATCCCCTGACATAATACATAATTGGGCCTTTTTTTGTTTTATGAGAAATACAAAGAAATACAAAGAAATACATGAAAAACCCCGTCCAAAACATTTTATCGGAACTCAATTTTTTATAGGGCCGGGTTCATAACCCCTTTCAGGTCCGCCTTACATCGCATCTCTTCCATTGGTATTCTGCCACTAGATCGACGGCTGGGATCTTCCCGCACAAACAAAATCTGATCGATAGTCCTCCACCGTTGATCTACACTTAGTAGATCCGACGGTCCATAGTGATTTCGGGCGGACAACTTGCCCGACTCTTAACAATATTTACGGACCTGATGGGGTTTATAAACTCCTAATCTATAAAAGTTTGGGTCTGATTTCTGAATTAACGTCCGATTACTTTGGTGCTCGATATCCGTCGGATGATGTGGTCTCTCGATCCTGCGGTCGACGGGTATTCAACATGCACACGGTTTACCCCCCTTTGGTTCCCACACGATGTGATATGGTAGTTGATCTGGATCATTGATCTGCACGCTCAATCAATGACCCTCGTTAACTCGCGCTAATCACTATCGCAGTTCCAAAAGGCCGCGGTCTTTTAACACTAAACTTTGGTTTTTCCTGATGCGATAACGAAACTCCATTTAATATATATATATATATACATATATATATGGCATGAACCATATATTTTCTCCGGATGTGATAAAAAGGCTTCGTTGCAATATATATATATATATATATATATATATATATATATGGATGCGATGAAGGTTTTGCCTTTATACCCTGTTTTTCATGGTTAAAACATATATTTCTCCAGTGCGACAAAAGGCCACAATGCGATAGCTATTTAAGGGGATTTAAAACATATTTTCCCATTTAAATTCAATTGAAGACTTAGGAGGTTCTTCCAAGATCCATTTTGGATCAACATTTGAGCATTAAGTCCAGGAAAATATCTTTGAGAATTGGATCATGTGTCAAGTTGGCGCCACGGTATTGCTGGCCTTTTGAGATCCTCAAGAGGATTGGACTAGTGGCATATTGAATTACACTGCCTCCAACAGTGAAAGTCCATGTTGTTTTCCATATTTCATTGCTTAAGAAGTATATAAAGGATGTTGACCATCTTATTGATTGGTCTGTATTGCAGGTGGAGCAAGAAGGAGAGTTCCAGCCAGAGCCTCAGTGCATATTATAGCGAAAACATCTCATGCTCAGGAACAGACCCATAGAGAAAGTTAAAGTGTAGTGGAAGCACTTTAGGCCTGAAGAAGCTACATGGGAGATGATGGATCAGATGTGGGCCCTGTAACCTTCATTGTTTTCCAGTTTTGGAAGAGAAGTTTTGGTTTGATGTTGGTCTATGTTTTGTTGATGTTTTGGTATATGTATATATATGTATATGGATGTAAATGTTGGCATTATGATTCAAGTGTTGTCCTTGATGGCAACTCACTCAGAGGTTGGTACAGGTACTCAGAGGTTGGTACAGGTGATGGCAACTTAATCAGAGGACAGATCTGAGTACAGCAGGCCAAGACAGTTCATACACGCAGGTTCATTAAGCCCAAGTCGCGTGTACACGCAGGTTGGCTTCAGTAAAAGAGCGTGTATGTGAAAACGTACCTTTGGTCCATGGCGGTTAGTCCTTGGAAGTTGTGCCTATGGTTTTGGACCATGGTGTCTCGACGGACGTGTCGATCCCTAGTTTCGAGGTTGATGGTATTGTGTTACTATGGTTTTGGCTCTTGGTATTGAGCAAGGCCTAAGGCTATATAAGGAGAAGATCACTAGGCCAAAGTGAGTAAGTGTGAGTGATGAAGATCTGAGAAAGTGTGTGATCCAAGTGCTGGTTATGGGTTGGTGATCTGAACCAAGGTTTCACCCATGTGGAGGGTGATGAATGATGGAACGAGATCTCAAGGCTTGGAATGATTATCTTCATATGGTTTGACTCTGGATAGACTAGATCTACTGACGCATGTTTATTATTATGATCTGGGTATGTTTTGATGTCTGATATAGCTGCAGAGTTTTAAGGTTGAATTTATAGATCTGTACGCGAGTTGGTTTTGGTAAAAGAGCGTATACACGCAGGTTGGGTTCATCCAAGTAGCGTATACAATGTGAAGTATGATATTTTGAATATGGAGCTGGATCTGGTTGTTGCTATGATTGTCTGGTTATTGTTGATAGGGTTACAGTGATTCAGAATTGGGTGTTTCAGTGATTAATGATGCAGGTAGTACTACAATGATGATTGTCTTATGGATCCAGTATGAAAATGTATGAAACGTGGTCCCGGGTAGCTCGTAGGCCGGCACCTACGTACTGGTAAACATATCAGCCAGTACAAGAGCCAGGGGGTTGTAGCTCCCTTCCACTAGCAGCTGGAAAACGAGTAAAGAAGCATTCTGTAGGTAGGCACCTACGTACTAGTAAATGGATCGGCTAGTACAAGAGCTAAGAGGGTTGTAGCCCTCTGCAGATTGTAGCTTGCGTGCTGGTAAAGGACTGCACCAGTACATTGTAAAAGAAGTTCTCATTAAAGAAGAAAGAGACAAATTGCAGCAGGTGGTTTTCACCCACATTGGGTTTCCACCTTATATCATGGTGTTCATGTGTGTGGCTTTTGTGTGATGATCTGTTCTGTTATACTGCACCTGTTTACTGTTAATATGCTTAATAATGTTCTGATGCATTTACTGAAGATAAGATTAACTGAATCATAAGATCTCTGGATATACGCTAGTTGCATTAGACACAGTCGCGTGTACACGCGGGTTCACTTAACTGAAGTCGCGTATATGTTTCTGAGTATGAAATTGAAAAGTTTTATCTGATCTGATAATACTGATTCACCCCCCCTCTCAGTATTATTTCCAACAATTGGTATCAGAGCAGGTCCTTCAGAGAAGCTTGATCGCTTGAAGGAGATTCGTAGAACAATGGGGAAGAAAGCACGTCAGAAGAAGAAGACAGCTCAAAGGAAAAATGACAACCTGCCGTTGAGTGGAAGCAAGTGTTCAGATCCTGAAGCATCTCAGATTGAAGATGGACAAGCAAATGAAGCATCAGATCAAATCATAGATCAACAAGATCTACCTAGCAAAAGGGAGAATGCCCTCAAGGAAGAAGTCATCAGATTAGAAGATCAGTTAGAATGTGCCTCCAGAATTCGAGAAATGCTGCTAGCACTGAATAAAGAGCAAGAAAACGAGATCCTCAAACTAAGGCATCAGTTGGATGAAGGAAGGAAAGCTGAAGAGACCTTGGAGAAGCAATGTCTTGAAAAGGAAGAACAACATCAAGTTGAGGTAAATATCTTGAAAGGTAAAATAGAAGAAAAGGATAAGCTTTTACGATTTCAAGATAGTACTAAAGTCTTGGATGATATTCTTAATAGTCAAAGATCTCCTGCTATCAAGACTGGTCTTGGTTTTCGTGGATATGTTGAAGGTGAATCTAGTTCACAAGGTGAGGCAAGAAACTCTAATGAGAAATCTGAAATGCCCAACAAGGAACAACCAAGGAAAGAAATTCCTCAAGGAAGATTCTTTACCCCTAACTATGGACGTGATAGACGATTATTTCCTCCACTGAATAATGTTGAATGTTATGTATGTCATAATCTTGGACATGTTGCAGCCATATGTAGAAGAAGAAGGTTTCAAGACCATCATGCAGAAAGATAATCACATTCGAGGTACTTTAATGGATATTGTTTTTCTTGCAATATGTTTGGCCACAAAGCTGCTGATTGCTACAGGAGGAATATGAAACATGTAAGATGCTATGCATGTAACAAGTTTGGACATAAAGCAAGAGATTGCAGGAACAAAGCTCATGATAAGAAGAAATCATCAACATGCTTGAAGATATGGAAGAAAAAGGAAGTTCAGTCAGAAAAATATGGCACAGCACAGGGTACTCAGCACAGCACAGACATAACAAACTCAGGGGGAGCTGAAGGTGTAAAACTTCAGTGTTCTAATTCTCATACGCAAGTTTCATGAAGGAAAGCCGCGTATATACGCGAGTTACAGGCTTCAAAGTCGCGTATATGGAGAAAGGGCAGCAGAACAGACCCAGGTTCAGTCATGGTTGGCTCAGGCTCAGGGGGAGCAGAACAGACTCAGGAAATGGTTCAGACATGGTTGGCTCACACTCAGGGGGAGCAGATTCTTCAAATAATTCATTGTTGGCATTATGGTTAGAAGTTGTTGATAAAGTCTATGAAGCTAAATGATACATCTTGCTGTTTAGGAATGGTATTGCAGGCTGATGCTTATGGTACAGATCATGATGCTGCTGGTGGCTTTCATAAGTCTTGGTCTAGATATTTCACTATGTCATGTATCTCTTTGTGATATCTCTTTTATGATGTCAAGGTCATGTAACGGCCTATGTTGGTTTCCCCACTATGCCTGGGATGAATGATGAAATGTTTATGTATTGTCATGAGTAAACTCTTAATGTATCTCCACATGGTTAGGTGGATGAGTCAATATTGGTATATCCCCACTAGGTTGGGTGATGAATGTATGTATTGAGTCTTTGGTGATAGGAAGGTCTTCTATGATGTATAAGTCTTTGTTCTTCTTGAAGAACATCTTTTGCAGATCTTGCCTACAGTCAAGGGGAGCATGAACAACACAATTCAGCAAGAGCAGGATGGATAGATTGGTACACTTTGGCATACACAAAGGGGGAGCACATTTGGAGATTTCAGCATGTACTCAGGGGGAGTATGGACAGCAGTATGGACAGGAGAGGGTATACCAAAGAAGAGAATATCTTGGTCCACCCTTTGCCCTTGATGTCAAAGGGGGAGAGTGACTTGGTGTGGTGGTTGCCATCAAGTCCAAAGGGGGAGATTGTTGGCATTATGATTCAAGTGTTGTCCTTGATGGCAACTCACTCAGAGGTTGGTACAGGTACTCAGAGGTTGGTACAGGTGATGGCAACTTAATCAGAGGACAGATCTGAGTACAGCAGGCCAAGACAGTTCATACACGCAGGTTCGTTAAGCCCAAGTCGCGTGTACACGCAGGTTGGCTTCAGTAAAAGAGCGTGTATGTGAAAACGTACCTTTGGTCCATGGCGGTTAGTCCTTGGAAGTTGTGCCTATGGTTTTGGACCATGGTGTCTCGACGGACGTGTCGATCCCTAGTTTCGAGGTTGATGGTATTGTGTTACTATGGTTTTGGCTCTTGGTATTGAGCAAGGCCTAAGGCTATATAAGGAGAAGATCACTAGGCCAAAGTGAGTAAGTGTGAGTGATGAAGATCTGAGAAAGTGTGTGATCCAAGTGCTGGTTATGGGTTGGTGATCTGAACCAAGGTTTCACCCATGTGGAGGGTGATGAATGATGGAACGAGATCTCAAGGCTTGGAATGATTATCTTCATATGGTTTGACTCTGGATAGACTAGATCTACTGACGCATGTTTATTATTATGATCTGGGTATGTTTTGATGTCTGATATAGCTGCAGAGTTTTAAGGTTGAATTTATAGATCTGTACGCGAGTTGGTTTTGGTAAAAGAGCGTATACACGCAGGTTGGGTTCATCCAAGTAGCGTATACAATGTGAAGTATGATATTTTGAATATGGAGCTGGATCTGGTTGTTGCTATGATTGTCTGGTTATTGTTGATAGGGTTACAGTGATTCAGAATTGGGTGTTTCAGTGATTAATGATGCAGGTAGTACTACAATGATGATTGTCTTATGGATCCAGTATGAAAATGTATGAAACGTGGTCCCGGGTAGCTCGTAGGCCGGCACCTACGTACTGGTAAACATATCAGCTAGTACAAGAGCCAGGGGGTTGTAGCTCCCTTCCACTAGCAGCTGGAAAACGAGTAAAGAAGCATTCTGTAGGTAGGCACCTACGTACTAGTAAATGGATCGGCTAGTACAAGAGCTAAGAGGGTTGTAGCCCTCTGCAGGTTGTAGCCTGCGTGCTGGTAAAGGACTGCACCAGTACATTGTAAAAGAAGTTCTCATTAAAGAAGAAAGAGACAAATTGCAGCAGGTGGTTTTCACCCACATTGGGTTTCCACCTTATATCATGGTGTTCATGTGTGTGGCTTTTGTGTGATGATCTGTTCTGTTATACTGCACCTGTTTACTGTTAATATGCTTAATAATGTTCTGATGCATTTACTGAAGATAAGATTAACTGAATCATAAGATCTCTGGATATACGCTAGTTGCATTAGACACAGTCGCGTGTACACGCGGGTTCACTTAACTGAAGTCGCGTATATGTTTCTGAGTATGAAATTGAAAAGTTTTATCTGATCTGATAATACTGATTCACCCCCCCTCTCAGTATTATTTCCAACAATTGGTATCAGAGCAGGTCCTTCAGAGAAGCTTGATCGCTTGAAGGAGATTCGTAGAACAATGGGGAAGAAAGCACGTCAGAAGAAGAAGACAGCTCAAAGGAAAAATGACAACCTGCCGTTGAGTGGAAGTAAGTGTTCAGATCCTGAAGCATCTCAGATTGAAGATGGACAAGCAAATGAAGCATCAGATCAAATCATAGATCAACAAGATCTACCTAGCAAAAGGGAGAATGCCCTCAAGGAAGAAGTCATCAGATTAGAAGATCAGTTAGAATGTGCCTCCAAAATTCGAGAAATGCTGCTAGCACTGAATAAAGAGCAAGAAAACGAGATCCTCAAACTAAGGCATCAGTTGGATGAAGGAAGGAAAGCTGAAGAGACCTTGGAGAAGCAATGTCTTGAAAAGGAAGAACAACATCAAGTTGAGGTAAATATCTTGAAAGGTAAAATAGAAGAAAAGGATAAGCTTTTACGATTTCAAGATAGTACTAAAGTCTTGGATGATATTCTTAATAGTCAAAGATCTCCTGCTATCAAGACTGGTCTTGGTTTTCGTGGATATGTTGAAGGTGAATCTAGTTCACAAGGTGAGGCAAGAAACTCTAATGAGAAATCTGAAATGCCCAACAAGGAACAACCAAGGAAAGAAATTCCTCAAGGAAGATTCTTTACCCCTAACTATGGACGTGATAGACGATTATTTCCTCCACTGAATAATGTTGAATGTTATGTATGTCATAATCTTGGACATGTTGCAGCCATATGTAGAAGAAGAAGGTTTCAAGACCATCATGCAGAAAGATAATCACATTCGAGGTACTTTAATGGATATTGTTTTTCTTGCAATTTGTTTGGCCACAAAGCTGCTGATTGCTACAGGAGGAATATGAAACATGTAAGATGCTATGCATGTAACAAGTTTGGACATAAAGCAAGAGATTGCAGGAACAAAGCTCATGATAAGAAGAAATCATCAACATGCTTGAAGATATGGAAGAAAAAGGAAGTTCAGTCAGAAAAATATGGCACAGCACAGGGTACTCAGCACAGCACAGACATAACAAACTCAGGGGGAGCTGAAGGTGTAAAACTTCAGTGTTCTAATTCTCATACGCAAGTTTCATGAAGGAAAGCCGCGTATATACGCGAGTTACAGGCTTCAAAGTCGCGTATATGGAGAAAGGGCAGCAGAACAGACCCAGGTTCAGTCATGGTTGGCTCAGGCTCAGGGGGAGCAGAACAGACTCAGGAAATGGTTCAGACATGGTTGGCTCACACTCAGGGGGAGCAGATTCTTCAAATAATTCATTGTTGGCATTATGGTTAGAAGTTGTTGATAAAGTCTATGAAGCTAAATGATACATCTTGCTGTTTAGGAATGGTATTGCAGGCTGATGCTTATGGTACAGATCATGATGCTGCTGGTGGCTTTCATAAGTCTTGGTCTAGATATTTCACTATGTCATGTATCTCTTTGTGATATCTCTTTTATGATGTCAAGGTCATGTAACGGCCTATGTTGGTTTCCCCACTATGCCTGGGATGAATGATGAAATGTTTATGTATTGTCATGAGTAAACTCTTAATGTATCTCCACATGGTTAGGTGGATGAGTCAATATTGGTATATCCCCACTAGGTTGGGTGATGAATGTATGTATTGAGTCTTTGGTGATAGGAAGGTCTTCTATGATGTATAAGTCTTTGTTCTTCTTGAAGAACATCTTTTGCAGATCTTGCCTACAGTCAAGGGGAGCATGAACAACACAATTCAGCAAGAGCAGGATGGATAGATTGGTACACTTTGGCATACACAAAGGGGGAGCACATTTGGAGATTTCAGCATGTACTCAGGGGGAGTATGGACAGCAGTATGGACAGGAGAGGGTATACCAAAGAAGAGAATATCTTGGTCCACCCTTTGCCCTTGACGTCAAAGGGGGAGAGTGACTTGGTGTGGTGGTTGCCATCAAGTCCAAAGGGGGAGATTGTTGGCATTATGATTCAAGTGTTGTCCTTGATGGCAACTCACTCAGAGGTTGGTACAGGTACTCAAAGGTTGGTACAGGTGATGGCAACTTAATCAGAGGACAGATCTGAGTACAGCAGGCCAAGACAGTTCATACACGCAGGTTCATTAAGCCCAAGTCGCGTGTACACGCAGGTTGGCTTCAGTAAAAGAGCGTGTATGTGAAAACGTACCTTTGGTCCATGGCGGTTAGTCCTTGGAAGTTGTGCCTATGGTTTTGGACCATGGTGTCTCGACGGACGTGTCGATCCCTAGTTTCGAGGTTGATGGTATTGTGTTACTATGGTTTTGGCTCTTGGTATTGAGCAAGGCCTAAGGCTATATAAGGAGAAGATCACTAGGCCAAAGTGAGTAAGTGTGAGTGATGAAGATCTGAGAAAGTGTGTGATCCAAGTGCTGGTTATGGGTTGGTGATCTGAACCAAGGTTTCACCCATGTGGAGGGTGATGAATGATGGAACGAGATCTCAAGGCTTGGAATGATTATCTTCATATGGTTTGACTCTGGATAGACTAGATCTACTGACGCATGTTTATTATTATGATCTGGGTATGTTTTGATGTCTGATATAGCTGCAGAGTTTTAAGGTTGAATTTATAGATCTGTACGCGAGTTGGTTTTGGTAAAAGAGCGTATACACGCAGGTTGGGTTCATCCAAGTAGCGTATACAATGTGAAGTATGATATTTTGAATATGGAGCTGGATCTGGTTGTTGCTATGATTGTCTGGTTATTGTTGATAGGGTTACAGTGATTCAGAATTGGGTGTTTCAGTGATTAATGATGCAGGTAGTACTACAATGATGATTGTCTTATGGATCCAGTATGAAAATGTATGAAACGTGGTCCCGGGTAGCTCGTAGGCCGGCACCTACGTACTGGTAAACATATCAGCTAGTACAAGAGCCAGGGGGTTGTAGCTCCCTTCCACTAGCAGCTGGAAAACGAGTAAAGAAGCATTCTGTAGGTAGGCACCTACGTACTAGTAAATGGATCGGCTAGTACAAGAGCTAAGAGGGTTGTAGCCCTCTGCAGGTTGTAGCCTGCGTGCTGGTAAAGGACTGCACCAGTACATTGTAAAAGAAGTTCTCATTAAAGAAGAAAGAGACAAATTGCAGCAGGTGGTTTTCACCCACATTGGGTTTCCACCTTATATCATGGTGTTCATGTGTGTGGCTTTTGTGTGATGATCTGTTCTGTTATACTGCACCTGTTTACTGTTAATATGCTTAATAATGTTCTGATGCATTTACTGAAGATAAGATTAACTGAATCATAAGATCTCTGGATATACGCTAGTTGCATTAGACACAGTCGCGTGTACACGCGGGTTCACTTAACTGAAGTCGCGTATATGTTTCTGAGTATGAAATTGAAAAGTTTTATCTGATCTGATAATACTGATTCACCCCCCCTCTCAGTATTATTTCCAACAGTAAATACCTCCATGAGATAAGTTATAAAGCTCCAATAAGCGGTATGGGTGTTATGTTATTATGGTTCTTATATTGTCATGATGTTTTTCTTTTGAGCAGGTCTTTCATTGTAAATACTGCATCAAGCTAAGTTATAAAGCTCCATGGGCAGTATGATTGCTTTTCAACAATTTTGTTGAGGTATTGGTGTGGTTTAACACCAAGGATAGTGTTCCCCAAAGGGGGGGGGGTTTGTAACAACTCTGGTGAAAATCTCATGTAATAAAAGTTAATAAAGGAAAAATAAGACCACGATTAAGGAACACGTATTCCAAGCTGAATGTTGGGCAAAGATGTCCTAGTGGGCATCATTGAATGTGTGTTTTGGCTAAGGAAAATTGTCAAAGGCTAAGGTAAGGGCATTAAAAGGCAAAAATACATTTTTGGCACATTTATTGATGAAAATAAAGGAAATTAGGAGAAAAGTAAGGTGAAAGGTCACAGGTTACATGTGAGGAGGAAATTGAAGGAAAAGAAATGGAAAATGAAGAAAATAGAGGCCTCATTAATAAAAAGGCTTATGAGGATCTTGGAGCACTCTAGCTTTGGATCAAGGAAGGAAAAGCAAGAAAAGGGGAAGGAAGGAAAGAAAGGATTAAGGAAGAAGAGCAAGATCAAGCAGCTTCATCAGGAATAATTGTAGGTAACCTTTTGCATGTGTGATTTCCTAGCTGGTTTGGACATGCATGGCTTTGAATGTTGGTGTGTGGTTCTCTTGGTGTCAGTGGCATGGTTTTGTTAGGTTATGACAATGGTTTTCATCCTAGCCTTGCATTTTTTTGGATGCCATGGTATGTTGGGATGTTTATCTCGGTTTTGAGATTTGGTTTTCCAGATGTATTTCAGAATTCAGGGCCAAGGTGGTCTCAAGCTTCATTCCCAAAGGCCTAGGAATCCCTTGACCAGTTTTGGAAGGATACACGATAAATATTGAGGGAAAAGTATCGGTTTAGTGCCTAGTGATCCGGGTTTGGATTGTGGTAAAGCCTGAGAGACTGGTCTCGGTTTAGGGCCTAGTGATCCATGATTGGATTGTAGTAAAGCTTGAGAGACAAGGAGACGAAAAATTCCTTAAGGATAGTGATGGATTCTATATGGCATTCCAAGTTCAGTTCTGTTGTGATCGAAGAACCCGTTTTGGTGATTTCACGGTTTGGTGAGGGTGGAGGTGGTTTAACATCTAGATTCCCTTGGTTTTTGTTGGATTGGTTGTTCTATGAGATTCGACATTAATGCTTGGAATATGGAATGGGGGTGACTGGTTGAAGAGAGATTTGGTTCAACCATGTCTATGGTCGGGTGGCGCGTTGAAGTCCTGAACTTGGTCAGATTTGCTTATGATTAATAAGAGCTAAGTTCTCTTACTTTTGCATTGGTGTATATGTGGATTTAATGGCTTTCATATCTCTGATATTTATATGGTTTTATGCTGGCTATAAGCATGGCTAAATGACTGGTTCATGTCATGGTTATTTCATGTATTTACTTGTACTTGTTAAATGGATGGATGAAAGACCTAATTGATGATATAATAGTTCAATGGAGAAGGAGGCGATCCTTCTGGTTATGTTTCATAAGTTATTTCAGTCATTCATGCTCTGTCTTGTATCCTAGACCTGTAGGTTACCTAGTCCCGAGGTTGATTTTTGATTTGTTTATATTGTCATCATGCCTTTGAAGGATTATGAAGGTTATAACAAGTTTAGGGAGGAGTTCAGGATTATGGGCTAGGAAAGTGGCTCAAATATTGGGGACGCTGGCACATGTATGATAGAAAAAATCCAGGGACGCCAACACATAGGCCCGTGAGAGCGAATTTGGCTTTTGGTCATTGTCTTTCCTATAACATGAGAGTGACCAGGGGTTAAAAGGCTTAAATTATCAGTGGGACTCAGAGACAAGATGTCTGAGTGGCTGACATGTCTCCTAAGGGTGTTGTTGCTGATGTGGATGGGTTTGTTTGATATGTTCCATTGGTTCCATTTCCTTAAGGTCACCAAGGAAGTTGAATCCCTTATAGTAGCCTCTCTCATCGCATGTTTACCTTCGCTGGCTGGTTGCTTGGGTGGATCTGGGAGGAGGGGGTGTTACACAAGTGAATCATATTCTTCTATGATTAATAAATTCCATGAGGAACTTTATTTTAGTGGTATATGGCACCCTAGTAACATTTCAAGCAACTTCAAGAATTTATGATATGGCATCGTACTTAAGGAAGACATGTAATTTTTTTCAAGAGGACAAGATTGGTGAAGAGGTCCAAGATTAAGAGGGAGTAAAATTTCATAAAAATGATGAGTACTCTACATCTTCTTTCTTTTACTATTTCTATTTTGTCTATGCACTTTGCTTAATCATATTTTTTCTTTCATAGCCTTTTGATAGAATTTGTAGGTCAATGATAAGAGCTACCTAAGCTTTGAAAGCATATGAAAGAATTGGAAGAACGTAGTGAAGCATGAAGACTTTCCTAAATCATAGAAGACATAAATGTTGGAGAAATCAATTTAAAGTTTGCATCAAAGAATTTGACACTTAACATTAGATGGCAGCACGGAAGCAAGACTTGAAATGGATCTCCCAGTAAAAGGACTAAGTTCACAATCCTTAACTGAAAATGTTACTCTTTATTCTTGAAAAAGAAAAGAATACCCCGTACTTTGGAAGCAAGAAGGACTCATGAATTTTAAAAATGTATTGTCTTCAGAGAGATTTGAAAGAAAAATTTGACATACACTATTACTCGAGAAGCTTGTGACCTAGTTCCTCAAAAAGGTTGGATGACATACTATAAGATTTATGACAATACCATCTAGCAAAAGTTGAAGAGTTATGCTATTATACATTATTGTGCCAAAAAATGATTGGTTCACTAATATATATGATTCAAGGATACATCGATTATGTTAGAATTTTTAATGATGAATAAAGATACTACTACTAGTTGAGATCTGGTATGGTTTCTTGGAAGAACATGAAGCAGGATTTTATTTCACTGCGAAGGAAGAAGATATGGAAGTTTGTACAATTAGCTATGAAGCATTTTGGTTCCATAAGATGTTTGATGGAATATTTGATGACACGTTGGATTCATCTATGATACTTTGTATTGATCAAAGCTATATTAAGATTGTTAGATAACTAGGAAGGTTGAAGCACATTATGATTCGTGACATGAAGTAGAATGGGACTGAGAAACTACAATATATCTCCATTGATAAACATGTAGCTGATGAAAATTTGATGAAGTTACTTCCTAAGGGAAAGGATGAGTATTTTTGGCAAGCTTGGGTTTGTGGACATATCCTCCCTGTTTAAGAGGGAGTGAAGATGGGCACCTTTGTTCTCCATGTGTCATGTACCATGGCTAGGACTAATAGTCATAAGTCTAGTACATGAACATAGATAGGGAGAATGGTGGATTGGATAAGCATAAGGGTCCGACATTCTTGAGATATGTACTATGACCAGTAATAATAGCCATAAGTCAAGTACATTGATATAATATAAGAATGGTCTCGAGGACTGAAATTTCCTTGTGTCAATTATTGTGAAAATCGATTAGGAAATGTTCATATGAGGACACACTTTGGTGAACCTAGGTGGAATATATGCCTTGGAGAGGTGACGATGTCCTATTGAATGCCTCCCAACATTGTTCTCTGATCTAGTGGAGATATAGAGGTTACTTGTCAAGGCCTTGGTAGTTTGACAATGTTGGTTATGATGATGTTATCAATTTGAATCCTTTCTTATATGAATATTTAAACTTGAGATTATCCCGTTGAGTCATTGTGAATACCTCCCTATTTAAGAGGGAGTGTTGAAGTTGTAACTAGATTCGGTCTCCATAATATAAATTTATCATTGATGTATTTATCATATTTATTATATTTTTTTCAAAGTATGTTTTTCATGCGTAGAGAGTAAAAAAAAGTAAAAATAATTTATTATGAGTCAAAAGAAAATATATTTGAGTCATGTCCCATTTGGACATTGAAAAGAAAATGGATTTGAATTTTTTTATTGAGTCATAAGTCCACAAGATCACTAAGTCACCCCTCCTTGAAAAAGTTGGCCCAGTCCTCCAAAAGACACCTATTCAACCCTCCTGGACAACTATATATAAAGAAAAAGATTGACTCTTTTGGAAGTTCATTCACTCATGAAAATAAGAAGTATTTTTCTGAACTTAGCAAAGGAAGAAAAGGGCCGAGTCAAAAGAGAGAGAATAAAAGTCAAAGCATAAAAGAATATTCCATGGTTGACTAAATTTCTGACCCATTACAACTTGCACGTGTGGTCTAACTTTCTGTGGAAGAGGCCAAACTTTCTGAAGTAATTGTAGGACTGAAATTTTCTGTGTTTGTCCAGCTTGGACAAATTTGATTAGCGTTGACTTTGACTCTTCAAGCTGACTTGGAGGAGGGTTAGACTTGGTTTCTTGGTGGAAATTTTGGTCTTGGTCTTGGATATCTCTCATTTTGATCTTATTTTATAAGAGAATGATTATTGGGTTTTCTCCTTTTGGGTTTTTGCCTGTCTAGTAGCCTAATTTTGGTGTCTCTTTGTGATCTTTATATTTTCCTTAAAGATTGAACATTTGTATAATTTCTTGATGATAAACACATAAAGAGTAATAAGAAGACATCTAACATTCACAAGTAATTATCAAGAAGAAGAATCAAGTGCTAGATGACCTTATACTTAGTTTCTTAACATGTGGAAGGTGAGTTGGGAAATGACCAAAGGTATTGACACATGGAGGATGGACCCATGCTGATGGATGACATAATTGGAGGAGGGAATTGATGTGGACAAAGGAAGGGTCCCACATCTCCTTGTCACCCTGATGCCTTTTAAATGTGCTCAAAAGAAATCTCTGTGAAGACGTGGAGAGATAAGAACACAAGGAGTAAATAAGAGGAGTTGGATAAAGAGAGGGCCCACAAGGCATGTTTTATTGGAAGGTTGTGTCATCCCATAAATAAAATCCTTGAAGAAATGAAAGAAGCTCCATAGGAATTCACTGAGGTAAGGTTGCTGGGATGATGTGGCATATGGCACCTGGGCACATTTTGATCTGAAATCGATCATAAACTAAAACTAAAGTAGAATTGATTAATTGCCATCAATGAATTTGATTGTTAACCTTAAATGCAGAATGTGGAAGAATGAAGGGAAGAAGTTGATTTAAGACTGAAATAATACCCTAAGAACCATAATTAAGCTTGAATTTGCAGAATGAAACAAAGATACCAGGCAACAATATTGATTACAGAGTTTGTCCCTAATGGACTACGTCTCCGGGCCCACTTTCAAGATGGGCGACCCCTTTATTAGGATTGAATCTGAGAAGGTTTGATTACACATAAAATGAACCAGACTTGATGTTCACATAGAGACTTCTACTCTTTGTCAATAGAAATCTCTCTGAAATAACTTTCCAACTCCTGTCACAGTTCCCAATTCTAAATCCTGATGCTCCCGTTACACTAAAAACAAAACAACCTATTACCTACATAATCTACATACAAACTTCTAAAACACTCCCTCCTCCTTCATTGATCGAATTGAGGATTTATAATGTTTTGGATGTATTCTAACTTCATATGCCCAATATTGGCATGAACTGGCTGAAAATTTAGGTTTAATCACTTGGTCTTGTCATGGAATGACACCTAGGGTCATTAGGCCATGGTCTTCGAATTAACAACTTCATTTTAAACAATACAAACCCAAAAATAACCATAGGATATCATGGCAGTTAATTAACAACGTGCTTTTGGCTAACTTCCCATGTGAACAACTGAGTTCCTTGGCGGTCGACTGGCTGACTTCCACATAGGGGTTTATCCTCCCGACGGTTCTGGTTGCAGTTGCGCTGCGTTCACATGTGCTGTCACCATTTACAACCTCTGCCATGGTTTATAGCCTGACTGCCACTGTTACTATAACCTCTGTCGTTTACCTGTTCACATGTTCACAATTATTGTTACCATAATCTCCCATAGTTAGTTGTAACTCCGCCTAGTGAACTCTCTTTTCATATGTCCCCAGTTCCGACGTGGTTTAATCCTGCAGTTAGGGACCTGTGGGTTTGAATATTTGTATTGTAATGTTTATTAAAAAGCCGAAAGTGGGTTTTAGGCATAGTTTTAAGTGTTGTATTAGGTTTGTACCTTAGCTTTTTAGGGCTAGGTTTTTTAACATAGGTTTTAGCATAATGTCTTAGGTTTAGTCTTTAGTGTCGACTTACACTTTTACATAAAATCATTACACTTCTTTGTCACAAAGCGACATTAACACTACATGAAAAACCATGAACCAAAAACACTAAATCAACATTGACGATGAACTGAACCTGTGCAACTGATCTGACGAGATCCTCCTGGATCAATCCTCTCCACTTGAAAGCTTTTGGACCACAAAATTTTGACTAGACATATAGTACGTGAGGGTAGATCTCCCTCACTCTCCACCTTGCCTTGATGATATACCAACACATTCAGTCAAAAAAATGAAAGTGATGACCTTGATGATGTTGATCATGGTGCATTTTGAATCTGTGAAATGTTCCATCCATTTGCAGTATGCAAAACTTGCGAATATGGTTAAACAACCTGTTATGAACATGGAAATTGACTTCTTTCCACAAAGTACCATGAATTAGTGATTCATAAACATCTTTGAAAACAGTCTCTACAGGATATTGTTCAATACCATTGACATGTACTAACAATCTATTTTGCGAAATAACTAAAACATTCAAAGACATTCTTGACATTATATCAACTACTTGACTTGATGTACTTTCATGATTCCTGATTACTAAGTGAACTTGCTACAATAAACCCATCAAACTGTAATGTGAAAACTGCTGCAACTTAGTTTGACTTTGAAAGTATTGAAGTGGTTGTTGATTTGTTTGAATCACTGTTTCCTCACCCATTAAATGATGTCTCCATTAATTAACACTTTCCCTTAATGCATAAGTTTCCCTTAGATGTACTAGATACTTTGACACTGCTATAGAAAAGGCTTTGACATGAAAACAAATGGACTTCCTCTCCACTTGAAAAGAGGCTTGAAAATTGTTTGAAACATGAAATGGTGATACACTACAAGAGAAATGTAACAATGACTTTCCCGAATACTGACCTGCATCCCTGTAACTTATAACTCCCATTGGACTGAAATGATATATTTTGACATTAGTAAGAGGAGCTTTGGACATCAACTGTAGCTCATGTTGTATTCCTTGCTTATGAGTAAGATGTTTGGGTTCTTTAAATATAACTGGAAAAGTTTCTACCACTTCAACCACACTATCTTTAAATTGGGACTCACAATATGAACAAACATCATGTCGATTATTATGTTTTTCTTTTACACACCTGAGTACAAATCTCTTATTTGAACTTATTAATCGCTTCATCTGATTAGCAATAACTGAATCCAAGTGAGTTTTAGTTTTATGTGCCTTGATAATAAATTCAACCCCATATTTCTTAAGATGATATTTATGCTCTCTCCTATAAAACGCTGCATCACGATCACAAAGATAAGGACTTCCTAGCACTAGTCCACATATGTCTACTAGAACCACATCTAATTCCACTTCATCAATGTAATTAGTTGTAATGGAAAATTTTAGTTGACACTACTTGGTAACATTTATCTAAGTTGATTTATTCATCCAACCTAATGGGTAAGGTCTTGGATCATTTCGTGTCTCCAAACCCAAGTTCTTACCTAAATATTCAGATATTAAATTTTCTCAGTGCATTATATTAGATATCATTTTTTGGGATTCAACTGTGTGCATCACCCGATGCAATGAGTGCTAAGTGAACTATTCAAAAATCATGAGAAATTAGTCAGTTACGACTACCTCTCATGGAAATGGTCATACGTTTGAATGACTTACTTAACGCAGTTGAATCCCAAAAAATGATATCTAATTAAATTTTCTTCTGATCCACTGTCAAACATTATATCTATCTTTCTGTGTTTAGAAATTATCCTTATGTGAAATAGCTCAACTCTTTTATCCTCATTTGAAGGATTTATGTTTGATGAAGATGTATTAGCAATAGAACTTGAACCAATGTCAAAAATTTTACCTATCAAAACAATGGAAATTATCCTCATTTCATCACCTGAATCAAAGCCTAGATCTTGTTCGATTGTTGCATTTGCTTTCATTTCATCCTTCTCCTTAAGGAACTTCTCTGGCTTAAGTTCTAGATGAAGTTTCCAACATCGAGATTCATCATGACCGACTCTTAGGCAATGAGAAAAAGTACGTCTTTCCTTCTGAGTTATCGTTGATTTCTTTCCCTTAAAATTGTTCTTCCTCTTTCTGTCATTGGAATCCTTGATTTCCAACTCTTTGGATGATTGCGGTGAAAACTTTAATGGTTTACCACCTGATTCAATATGTATGGCTTGAACACACACTTCATCAAATTCATCAGGATTAAACATCAATAATGTACGCTGCAAATATGAATGTAAACTATCAATGTAATTTAATAAAGTTTCACATGTATCCAATGAAATACCAAGTCCCAATGCTTTCTTTATGAACTCCTGACTAAACTCCTGAACACTCTACCCTTTACCTTTCCTCAAGCGCTGCGAATTAATAACAGTTTGCTGCATGTATCCTAAAGGATATAATTGTTTCCTAAGAGATTTTAAAAACTTAGACCATGAAGAGATGACTTTACCTTTCCGCTTTACATCTATTTGAGTTTTACTTTCCAACCAGATTAAAGCTGTTCCCCCATTCTAAGTGTAGCTAATTGAATTTTCGATTTATCATCAGAGATGTTCTGAATACGACAATACACTTCTAACTACTTAATCCAGTTATATAATTTTTCAGGATTCATTTCGCCATCATAAATAGGTAACTCAAATTTTACATCAAGTTTCAAAAGAGATGTTTTCTTAGGTTTCTTTTCTGTTTCAGATTCTGAACTGGAAGATGAAGAAGAAGAGGATGATGATGGATATTATGGAGGAGAAGGAGGTTTATCAGCCTTGCATTTACCCTTGTCCTTCTTCGATGTGTTTGAGGAAGAAGCCGCATCTCTCACCTTCTTATCTTCGTAGAGTTATCCCAACATCTGTTGCATGCTCAAAAACACTTTCTGAAAGTTTTCCTCGCTCATCTTCTCTTTAGGAGTTTCACCTGCATCAAATCCTGTCATGGTCAATTTATGAGCGACTCTTCGCTTTCCAATCTCTGGATCAAACTCCTCAAGTGTTCCTTCTCCACGTTGCGACTTTGACCTGGTTAACATTCACTGGAAAAAATTCTACAAACGCAACCTGCTCTGATACCAAATTATATGATCTGAAATTGATCATAAACTAAAACTGAAGTAGAATTGATTAATTTCCATCAGTGAATTTGATTGTTAACCTTAAGTGCAGAATGTGGAAGAATGAAGGAAAGCAGTTGATTTAAAACTGAAATAATAACTTAAGAAACATAATTAAGCTTGAATTTTCAAAATGAAACAAAGGTACTAGACTACAATATTGATTACGGAGTTCGTCCCTGATGGATTACGTCTTCGGGTCCGCTTTCAAGATGGGTGACCACTTTATTAGGATTGAATTTGAGAAGGTTTGATTACACATAAAATTAACTAGACTGAATGTGCACGCAGGTACTTCTTCTCTCTGTCAACATAAATCTCTCTAAAATAGCTTTCCAACACCTATCACGGTTCCCAATTCCAACTCCCGATGCTCTTGTTACGCTAAAATGAAAACAACCTATTACCTCTAGTATCTACATACAAACTTCTAAAACACTCCCTCCTCCTTCAATGATCAAATTGAGGCTTTATAATGTTTTTGATGCATTCTAACTTAATATGCCCAAGATTGGCATGAACTGGCTAAAAATTTGGGTTCAAGCACTCAATCTTGTCATGAAATGACACTTAGGGTCATTAGGCCATGGTCTTTGAATTAACAACTTCATTTTAAACAATACAAACCCAAAAATAACCATAGGTTATCCTGGTGGTTAATTAATGACGCGCTTTTGGCTAACTTCCCATGTGAACAACTGAGTTCCTTGGCGGTCGACTGGCTGACTACCACATAGGGGTTTATCCTCCAGGCGGTTCCGTTCTGCGGTTGCGGTGCATTCACATGTGCTGTCACTATTTACAACCTCCACCACGGTTTATAGTTTGACTGCCATAGTTACTGTAACCCCCGCTGTTTACTTGTTCAAATGTTTATAGTTACTGCTACAATAATCCGCCACGGTTAGCTGTAACTCCGCTCGGTGAACTCTCTGTTCATATGTCCGTGGTTTTGACGCTGTTTAAGCCTACGGTTAGGGACCTGTGAGTTTGAATATTTGTATTTTAATGCTTTTAAAAAAGCCGAAAGTGGGTTTTAGGCATAATTTTAAGGGTTTAGGTGTTGTATTAGGTTTGTACTTTAGCTTATTAGGGCTAGGTTTTTTAACATAGGTTTTAGCATAATGTCTTAGGTTTAGTCTTTAGTGTTGACTAACACTTTTACATAAACTCATTACACTTCTTTGTCACAAAGCAACATTAACACTACATGAAAAACCATGAACCAAAAACACTGAATCAACACTGACAATGAAATGAACCTGTGCAACTGATCTGACGAGATCCTTCTGGATCACATTTATATGGACAAATAGGAAACATGTGCATTGGCTGATGAATCACCACAAGACTAAAATCCCGCAAGAAACCAAGGGAGCTTTGCTCGAACTCGTCAGGGATATGTAACACACCCCCTTATCCGTCCATAGGTGTTTGCTATACTATCTCGAATATCATTGTGCGGTTATGAGAATGGGATTTAAAACTTTTTCATATGTCCTTCTCTCTCTCTATATATATATATCTCTCTTTAATTTGTTGAGGATTACTTAGGGATTATTATAATGAAAATCAATCACTACTTTATCAAGTTCTTGATTAAAATTTTATGAAAGGAATTGAGGGTGGGAACTCCTTATGTGAATAAATTATTCCAAAAGACATCCAAGGAGTCTACTTCCTTTTACACATGGGGCCTTACATATGGAATCTTAGTCCTTAGAGAAAAGGAACTTTATGCTTACCTTGTTTCCTTGCTAGCAGTCAAGCTGCAACAATTCTTGTGTTAGTTATTGTTGTTTCGCTTACTTTTATCTACAAGTTCCATTTATTTCTTGTTAAATTCTTGGTACTCAATCATTTTATTTTATTACTTTCCCCGATTTGCTATTCGACAAGTTGAGAGATTTCACATTGCGAGAATAACACAAGGAATGACATAAACACTCATAAGCCCTATTGTTATAATGTGTAAAGTGATGCTAGTGCCAATGAATGTTTATATGTTTAATAAGATCAATGTCCAATTGTAATCAAAATCAATATCTATATGTTCAATAAGATCCCAATCAAATATAACTTTTGTCCCAAGAGTTTCATCAACAATCACAATGCCTCCAAATCCTTTGAATAAGGTAGGAGGTCTCAAGCTTTCATGGGCACTAGAGTGAGGATCAAATATGCTTTCAACAAAGAAGATGGTCCCAAAATTACATGACTACTAGTGTGAAGATTAAGTTCTAAAGGTTGAGGTTTTGCAATAAAGCAATCTTGTTGTAACCTTGTTGTTTAAGACCTTCCATGATAATTTACCTTGTCAAAATTTGTGGACTAGTGACAAGCGATTAGTTAAGTTAGTGCAAACAAGGTATTGTCTCAACCCTACCAAAGTTCAAATTTCGTAAAAGTGGTTGGCTTTCCCTTGAAAGGGTGGCCAATAAGTGAAAAAAACCACCATGGTCATTAATTTTAACACAATGGCCTCGATCCTATTTAAATTGAAACTACAAATGACACCCAACTGCATCGCCTTAATTTCTAGAGTTTAAGATCTCATATCATTCGCTTGAGAACATTCTCAAATCCTAAAAACTATCCATTAATTAGTAAAGTGATCCACTTCATCGCACTATCGATGTTCACTTGTAAAATGTTAGTCTGTGGGATTAACTTCTATATCATCTCTCCATTACATTATCCTAAATATGGTAGTTATATTAGGTTTTCTTAAAGATGACTGAAGAAATTGTCAATCTCCTTAGGTGACTACTTTTATGACTTTTGTGGTCTAAGTGTTCAAAGACAAGCCACAGGATTTTTCGTACATAATGCATCTGTAGAAAATGCTTTACTTATGAGTGGAAATAATATGCCATCAAAACAAAGAGAATAGTTTCCTCCCTTTCCTTTCTCTAACTATTTTCATGATCATTTTTTACAAACTTGAGTTTTTTTCGTAGATTACATGACATGATATTAGTGTGTGATATTTTGTTGCAAACCTTGAGGCTTATTTCTTAGATGAAATTTAGATGATATCCATAGTGTTTGGACCTTCCAAGCCATAAAGAGAACAAAGGCATTTAATAAATGCCAGGTTGTGAGTAACCCCAAGAGTTAAGAGTCAGTTAACTTGCAACAATTATTTAAAGTATCATTATGTAGACAATTATATATCTAATAGAATAAAATAACACCTTCCAAAGAACAAATTCAATCATTTTATCAAAACACACTATTTACACTATCACTTGATTATAATGAAAATTTATAAGCTTTCACATAAGCTTAGGGAAAGAGATATTTAATTCTCTGTTTGTTTCTAGTTTCCTTTAGGATCTAGGGAGATTGTGCTTGTCAGCAAGAGGGATTTATTCACCTAACAAATTGGCGACCATACTGGGGAATGTTACTGTTCCCTTCTCTTTTCTTGTTTTTTCTTTCTAATTTTCTATGTATAGGTGGACTTGAGTCTTAGCAAATTTATGATCTCTCTTATCCTTTTGGTTTGATTGCTTTCTTTTTTATTTTTCTTGGATTTCCTAGATCTGTGCGATTTCTGTTCATACATAGAGTGCAGATCTGTGCAATTTGTGCGTTAAGCAACTTGCGCGTATGCACTGGTTTACACTGCTTACCTGTGGAGTTCCTAGAAATTTTTGAAAGATTAGGTTTTCTTCTACCCAAAATATGAATTTTGGTTTCTGAAAGTGTCATCATATTTGTTTCAGTTGTCCAATATCTTTTAGAACTTTTTTGAGCACTTTATGAAGTCTTTCTGAGAAGTTGGTCCGAAATTGGTTAAGGTTTTATCTGGCTTATTTGCTAACTGATAAAAAAGAGATAGGTTGTCTTCAAGATTACCGTATTCCTGTCTTTTTCTGTCAAACATACCAGATCCATTATCAATCGTGCTTGTTTATGAAGAAATTATTTGTTTAATTTCAAATTAGGGTTTCTCAGATATTAGTGTGTTTTATGAAGAATGGCTGTCATTTTTGAATGATTAAAAGAATTTGTTTCTTTTCAGTTTTGAATTCCATCATAATTGCACTTTTGGCATCATTAGTTAAAATAATTCATTAGGAAAATTGCATTTTTTCCAACTCTTGTTTGATTCCTTTGTGTTTTGAAAATTTCGAGTGATCAATGATAAAGGACATTTTGAGTTTGTTTGTTCTTTAGGAGAATTTGAAATCTTAGTTTATTTCTGCATCTAGATTGCATTCAAAGTAAAATTGGCATGCTTGTGAAAATTATTTTTTGTTAAGTTTTTAGTTTTGCTTTTTTTATTTGAAACGAAAATCAAAGAAACTGTTAAACACACATGGACAGCAAGAGAGATATGAAAGATAAAACATGCAATACAATTTTATTAACAAGAGATTTACATTTATAGTACATTATGTGACTCTTGGGTTTCAGATCCCAAGGTCTCTTGGACTGCTTTGGTCTATTCGGCTTCCACACTAACCCATTTAGGATTAGGTGTCCAACATTCCCCCCCTTAATCCGAAGGGTTATGTATGAGTCCAAGAAGAGAGTTGTAATACAAAATGTGCAAAAAATGCATGGCAGCACTAGGCTGAATGTGCTCTATGAAATGTTGGTAAAAAGGGCGGTGGTTTAAGGATGACCACCAACACTGGAACGCTTAGTGCAGTTCCCGGAACTCTTCCAAAACTGGCAAGAAACTGAAGTTTTCTGCTAGAGGAAGTGATCCTATTGTTTTAAAGAGGGAAACCTTCGACCATAAAAGGGAGGTCTCACCCCACATAAAAGGTAAAACTTCAACCTGAAAATGGAAGTCTCAACCTGTGATGGTTTAAGGATGACCAACAACTCTGGAATGCTTAATGCAATTCCTGGAACTCTTCCAAAACTGGCAAGAAGCTGGTGTCTTCTGCTAGAGGAAGTGTTCTCAATTGTGTTCTTGGAATTCTTCCAAAGCTGGCAAGAAGCTGAAGTCTTCTGCTAGAGGAAGTGTCCCAGATTGCCAACTGAAGGCATGTTCACGGGCATCTTTGTCTCTGGATACAACTCTGAAACTGGTGTGGCAGGTTGTGGCTCAGGCTCGCTTGATGTGGCTTTGAAGCTTGTAGATGACCATCATTTCCCCCCCTGTCAGATACAAGGTGAGAAGATGGAGAAAACTCAACTGCAAGACTGTTCAATATTCTGGAACAAGTTCTGACATGTGTTTGGAATATCTTCTTGGCTGTTGATGCCCATTGCCAAGAAGCGATCCATCCAAGATGAATCTTTGTTCTTGCAGGATGTTTATTTCTGAAGCATCTATGTGAAGAATGACAGGTTTTATGACAGTGCTTACATGGATGAAGATCAAAAAAATGATCTTTCAAATGGCCAACTCGGTCACAGTGTTGGCATTTTACAATCTATTGTTGTTGTTTCTGTGGAGGAAGAGGAGTAGAATCTGGAACAGCTGAAGCTGAACTATCATGAGGAGTAGGTGCACTGTCATGAGGAGTAGGTGAACTGTCATTAATGAATCCAACACTCTGAAACTGAATGGGCTTTGAGTAGTCTGGAATATGAAAGGACAAGTCCTTGTCATATCCAAGACCAGTTCTGTGCTTGTTGTGGACAAGCTGTTCCCAAGGTCTGATGATGGGCTTGGGAAGTGTAGACTGAGTTTCTGCATCTGTATGTACAACTGCTGCTTTATTGGGCATTGGATCTGAATGAACTTGAACAATATTGACTTGCTGTTTATGGGAGTCTGCTTCATTGTTCTGAACAGAAACAGGTTCAGAATGATGACTCCATTTGTGTAATTCTTCCTGCTGTAGCTTTGTCTCAAGCTGCAAAAACTCTATCTTTTCTTGTGCATTTTGTATACATTTTTGAATGTCAGCAATAATGTCTTTATTGATTATGATTGCGCTGTCAGTAGTGGATACGATTAGAGTTCTCAATAACTCTAATATTCTTTCAAGCTTAGCCATTTTTCTACACCTTAAAAATCCTCCAAATCCCACAGAAAAATGTAAGCTGCTAAATATCTTCAAGTTACACAAGAAAGCCCTGTAGCTTAAAGGGAAAAAAACCAACCAGAGATATCTTGAAACTATGAAAATTATACAAATATCACCGAGTCCTTCTATATTGAATCCTCTAATATTTTGAAGAAATCCCTCGACTGCTGCAAAACTATCAGCTGCTAAATATCTTCAAGCTACACAAAGAAAATCTTGCAGATTAAAGAAAAACGCAGGGCAAGCGCTGGTGGCTTAATGAGCAGACTATTGCAACTGTGGCACTTTTCATTGTATCCACAACAAATATTTTAGTTCCAAAATGTGGCGGCAAGATTATTGATATTGTCAGCAGAGATTTGAGAACGGAAGAAGAGAGCAGATGCTTTTAATACCATCAAAAAAACACTCTTGTGGAAATTCTTCTTATAATCTTAATTGGTTCATTTGCTACTGCACTGCGTGGATGGTGGTTTGCATCATATTTTGTTGCTCGACCAAGAAAAGATTTATTTCGACATCTTATTAACAACACTTCAATAAAAATCTCTGATATGAACAACCTTTAAGAAAATACACTAATTCGGTCTATAGTACCACGAAACTTGCTAATTAGGAATCAAATCAATACATATCTTCCTTTGATCTGTATGCCTTCTCTAGCGCTACCAAACCATTTCACTATTCTGCAAACTAGACAAGTCGCTCTCTATTGCTGAAGAGCAGTTTTTGTTTTCTGCCGAACGGGAGGAACTCCACGCTTTTACCCAAATCGCAATTACTGGCAAATTCACACTTTCCCTTTTATATGCAGAAGCTATTTTTCAGATTATGATTATAAAACCATTTCACAATCAATCACTGTATATGGGAGTTTCCTCTTTCATGGCAAATTTAGAACTTCTGAAATCTTCAATCAAATCCAATGACTCAATTCATGCATATATGACTTGAACCCATGAAACAATGCGCCCATATTCCATTCGACATTATTAATCAACCCAACCAGCACAAAACTTTGTATTTTCGACCCAATATCAATCATGTATATATTAGCAGATTCAACTCGAATCTGTTCAAGAATAAACGCCCACCAGACACCTTGAATTCATATTCATATAACCCATTACAGTAATGGTTCCCTTCAGACAGAGTAGGCCTACACTATCCGACTCTCCCAGGAAGATCTCACACCTGCGACAACATTACCTTAATATTGGCATTTTGCAATTATCCTGGTTCGATTCAGCTGTATATATAACATTGTTTCGATTTTCATGAAGAATTATGCGTAGATTCAGAACAACACAAACAGGAGCTTCACTATGACAGTGCTACTATGATCATGAAATTGAAAGCTCAGATACAAGCACTGGAAGATCGTGCAAATGCTGCAAAGGACTCGCAGACAACATACCACCGTATTCCAACTCATATTCAAAGCATAAAATCATCATTTTAACCAGCAAACAAATCCCTACCGAGATGCCATTATACAATACGGTGATGTAGAGGATTGATAACTATGCTTACGCACTGAGAGCCGAGAACACTCTGCCACTGAGCTCTTCCGAGACTACTGAGGCACTATTATGCCGAGACTATTGTGCCACTGTTATATCGAAGCCATTGTGCCATTTTGCAGAAATATTGAGAGTCAAGACAACATTATAACAAGATCGTAGTGAGTCTAATATTGTGATTGCAGAGGATGCATACTTTACAGAGAGTCGAGACAGACCAGTGATAGAGGGTGCATATAAAATGTGTGACTAGCCATTTGCAATGTTAGACATTTGCAAAATAAATACACTAAAATAAGAGGGCGCTGCGAGTTAAGAGGGAGCGGATAGTGGTATAAGTATGGAGGCAGCGTTTGGCGCATAGGTGGTTTTCGCGCAGAGGTGGTTTAATACGGCAGAAGGGAGGTGCAGTGTCACGCCATTCAATTGACTATAAAAGTTTTACGTATTCACCATATATGCCATCGACCTTACCAAATGGCATCAGTAGCTGGAGAGCCAGGAATCAGGAGCTGTAATGTTGGCAACGCAAGAGGAGTGGCGCACTGAGGCAAGACCTTTCTCCAGCTTCGGCGTTCACGACTCTGAGGGGTTGTCTTGTGTGTCGAATTACGTGCCTCAGAAAACCTATTTAGCTTGACATGACTTGTTTACCATTCCACAATATCGATAGCCGCGACCCACGACGTTTGAGCTTATCGGCCTTCTTGACGCATTGTAGTCGTAATTAACACGAATGAGGAATCAGTCTCTTTGGGAGCATATCTGGTCACATTCAACTCAAAACTCACCCTTTGATTTATATACATGCCCACACAGCAAGTGTAACCAGAATCTCGTCCCCTCAGTCAACACTCAACTCCACTGCCACAGAACTTGCCCAAGGTGAATGAGTGATGGCGCGACCTTCTTTCAACAAGGAAAATCGACCCATAATGATGATAACTTGACCAGCAACCAGATTGGTTTTTTTTTTTTGCGAAATACACAGTCCCTTACTATTTAATAGCAGACAAAGATACAAGGAAAATATAAAATTGGAACCTGGTCTATTAGCCCAGTTCTTCAATGCTTCCTTTTATAAATGCAGCCTTTATACACCAGCAATATCACCCATACTTGGTCTTGAAATGGCACATTGTCTAGAGTAAGTTTACAGCAACTTGAATATGCCCAGGGAGGATGTAACTGTCATGTAACAACTTCTTAACCAGTCCCGTAAAGGGAGCCGACCGGACGCAAGAAGAAATGCTTAACCAGTCCACCTGAATGCTTTGACCAGCATATTAGTAGCATTCAACCAACGCATATGAACCAAGGAGTTGTTGCCGGAATTTGTATATGTCAATCATGGGCTGGCCGATAGACTGTTTCAAAGGCGTGAATTGTTATCTGACAGGACAAAGCAGCGCATGCATAGGGATAGCATACTAAAAATAAAGTTCTGAGGGGTGCCAAGGTTTTCAGACAGAATTCAAAGCATTAGAGTAGGTGCACATTGCAAGGAATCAAAGACATGTTTTCTGTCAAGGCAGAGAGCAGTTACAAGGAGCGTTGGGAGGCGAAGAAATCAATAGAGGCGTTATAACACAGTAGCGCAACAACGTTGAAACGCTTCTGACACAGATCAGAAATTTTAGAACTAATTATTTATGACATAATGCATGCCTTCCCAAATAAAGGAATACAACCCCTTCAGGTTTCAGTTTTTAATGCATAGGAAACATGCACTGTATACGATTCCACTCTCAACACAATACGCCACTTAATGATTTTTATATACCATAAAAACTTCCAAACATATACGAGTTCAACGACTTCCAACTAATTTGCAGAGATGGACCATAAAAAACTCATTAAAACATAGAAGCGTTGGTTTACACAGGCCTAAAAAACAAGTGGCTTACACAATATTGAGAAGGTTATGAACGTACCAGCTCTGATACCATGTTAAACACACATGGACAGCAAGAGAGATATGAAAGATAAAACATGCAATACAATTTTATTAACAAGAGATTTACATTTATAGTACATTATGTGACTCTTGGGTTTCAGATCCCAAGGTCTCTTGGACTGCTTTGGTCTATTCGGCTTCCACACTAACCCATTTAGGATTAGGTGTCCAACAGAAACTCTCGCTTTCTCGTATATATGATTTCATTGAACAATAGATTACAAATTGCATGTTTGATTGCATTATAATTTCAAGTCGAGTCATAATACCATCAGTTCCACTCTCATTACCTATTGAGTAAATAACAAATTAATAACACAACATTAAATAAAATCAATTAGTATTTTACATTTTTTTAAGGCACTTACCAACTACAATAACTTAAGTGGAGGGCTTTGGAATACGGAAGGAAGTAAACTTTCAAAAGCTACAAACAAACAATAGTATCTTGAGTTAGGGAGAGAAATCCAATTACTTCAGTTTTACTCTGGGAAGCTCTTCTTATACACGAGTTAAGGATGAGATCATGTCGGATCTAGTGAATTGATCGTACCCACTTCATTTGCTATGATAGAGTGATTTGTACGTATTACAACGGTGCCGAAAGGTACTTAGGGTCACTTGAAATTAAATCTCCAATTAACCATGTTGAAGAGCTTTCAAGGGGATTGAGCTTTGTTACTCTGCCCTTGTGTGTACGTTCGATTTACGACTGTCCCCCCAGGTGAAATTGTTGTAGTTGGTAAAGTTAGTGACCATAATCCTGGGGCTCTACCTAAAGTGATGACAGAGGGAAGGTCATGCTATATCTGGAACAGACGTTGACTAGACTTACTTGGACTTTTTGGAGGGTAATCTTTGCTTGAGATGGCATAAGCGAAATTACTTGCAACAGACTATTTAATTAAGCAGGTTTTTAGGGCAATTGGTTCCAAACACTCATATCTATAAAGATTTTCACTTTGATCTCTGCGACGTTGGATTTCATCACCAACTAGTAAACATTGATCTCTGTGAAAGGTGAGCTTGTATGGTTTGAATTCCTAGATTTATTAGTGCATGTTACTTTGTTTGTTTTTGTTGAAAATAGCAACAAGAAAAGCTAAAAATAGAAGTGCTAAAAATAGCACTGCTATAAATAGCATTTTGGGATACATTTCAATTTTAGTTAGTCCCTGAACTAAAATTGAGAATTAAAATTCGAATTTGATCTTAGCATCTGTTTGTAAAATAATTAATTAATTCATCTTGAGTTAATTAGTTATAGGAAATTGAACATGAAGTCTATGTGAAGACATGCAATAATTTCTCCATTGATTGAGGAAGTTATCCCTTGATTAAGGAGATCATGATGAGGGTTACTTTGAGTTGTAATTAGTTAGCTCAATTATCTAAGTTAAGTCCAGTTAGATTAGTTCCAACAGTTTGTGGAACTGATTGTGAGTTCAGTTAGTTAATGCATGCATACATGTAACTGCTACACTTCAGATAACTACATATTCTCTCATAAATAACTCATGCATGTCAGTTCAGTCAGAGACCCAGTTGAGATCAGGTGATGGGACAATGTACTATTAGTTGTAGGAATATTCCATTGAGGATATCTCTTGCATGCAGAAGGAATTCATTCCTTGGAGATTGCGCAGTTACTTTTGAGTTTGATGAGTTGGGTGAATGGAACATTCACACAGGTGGCAACATTGGACCCCAGGAGAAACTGCGCAAGGAAATAGGAGGCTTGGAAGGCTGAGGGAAGGCATATGTTGTGTCTATTCAGTTTGTGAGATGTATTGAGCAATTGTACTGAGAGTTGGATAGCTTGTGAGTTAAAGTTTTGTGTAATCCATTCATATTTCCACTTCTATGATATTACAGAGATCGGGGTTTTTAGCTGAGGCTTTCCCCAGAGTATTCTTCTGTGTTCATGTGTGATTGCTTTCTCATTCTTAGTTATATGTGTTCTATTTGATCTTGCTCATAATCGATTAAGCTTACGCAAGTTTGTTGTAGAAGAAGATCTTGTATTTTGCTTTAGTATATTGCATAATCTATTGATCTACAGTGGGAAATTCTACAATTTTTCACTTTCTAAAGACTTTAGGTGTAATTTTGATATTGTGTGAATTATTAATTCAAAAAATTCATCGTGGCTAAATGACTGAGACAATCATGTAGAATGCTAGGTTAACCCCCTGAATATACGCCAAGTCATCTAGAAAATATTAAAACTGAAAAATCAAAATCAAAAGGATCCGAGACTACAGATGAACTTGAAAGTTCTACTATTATAGAATCTGATGTAACAGGAACTAAAGTAAATCAACCAGAAACATATATTATTATAGTACCTGAAGTAACAAAATCTGAATTTGATGAACCTCAAACACTAGAATCACACTCAAAAGTAACTGATCCAATAGTTAGTGAACTTATTCAATCAGAATCAGATACTAGCGAAACTATAGACTCTCAATTGACCGAACCAGATATTGAAGAACCTGAGTCTGATGTTTCTGGAACTGAATCACCTTTAGCTGCTTTAGCCCCTACTCCTCCACGATCACCATGAGTAAAAATCCTTATTACTGATAGTCTACCTCCTGGTCTTATTAGTATCAAAGAACTTGCTTTTGATGAAGAGGAAGAATCGTATAATACACCAACTTTTACCAGTGACCGGATTGATTTTTAGGAACTTCTCTTTTCCTCTTTTTGACCTGACCCTTGGTATTTTATGCCTTTGAACTTTTTAGGTCAAGGCATTCCACGATACACTACTCCTTAGTCTACTGTACCAGTTTTTTCTTTTTCTAGAATGATTTCTGGAGCCATGCCGTCAGATAATTCTACTCTTCCAAAATCAACTTTATATGGTGGCCCATCAGTGCCTCTTGGATATGAATCTCTTTCTGGGACATATTTAGGAGCTTCTCCCTTAAATCAACCTTTCACTATGTCAACTAGTTTAACTAATCCTAAACTTCAGGGTTTGACATCTTATTAGTATATAAACATGATTTCTGGCAATGTAGTTAATCCTCAAACAAACCCAACAAGGGTTATTACATGAATGTGGGGAAATCAACATATGCTCCTCAAGGAGGACAACCTTTAGTTGGATCTTATCCTATAGGTGGAGGGAAACCTCCTACCATAAATTATCCACCTTATGGTCAGATCCCTCAAGTTGGTTTAGGTAAATCTGTTTTATCTCAACCCATTGTTGGTACTGCATTCTCTGGGATGAATGCAATATGGATTTCTTCATATAACCAACAATCATTTATAGTTCCTCCTCAAGTTCCCCTCTATGAACTCGTTTAACATGTCAGACAACCTATTCAACAAATTCCTGTTCAAGGCATTCCTATACAAGTCCAACTATTTAGGGTAATCCATCGACACCTACTCAACAACCTTTACAATAACATGTCCCGAGTTCTCCACAAACCTTGGTTCAGTTTGCAGTGCAAACATCTGTTCAAAATCTAGTTCCAAGTTCCCCGCAAACTCTCATCCTAGGAGTATCACAAGTAATTGTTCCAATTACTTCTCAATTAATGGTACAACCAACTACTCAGACTATTCCTCAGGTATCTACCTATCAAAATCTTTCTATGAGTTAGTCTATACTCCAAATAATTGTGGTGTAGTCTGGTATACCATATGTTCAAACACTGTTTCAAGGAAAGGTTCTACAGGGTCAACCATGGGGGTCAATTTTTTCAAGGCCAGCATTTTCAAAATCAATTCTTCCAAGGTCAACCCTTTTAAGTACGATTTATCTAGGGTCAAATGGGTCAGGGTCCTCCTTTCTAGAATCAACTTTACCCCGGTCACACTTTTCAAGTACCTATTCAACCACAATATGGTATGGCTCATCCTGGATATCTGGGAGGTATGCAAATTCAAACTGCTCAGGCTATTCCAAGATATCATGGGTATCCTCCTCCAGGAATAGGACTCATCCCTCAATATTATCAACACTCACAGCAGGATCCTAACTGTTAGTTACCATTTGTTTTTAATATATAGTCGTTACTTAATAATATTTGTTTTTAATATATTAATATCATAATTTAAATATTATTGTTAAAATATAGTCATTACTTGAGATTATGTCTCTACATTGTTCTCTATTTAAGCCTTTTCCATGGTCTACCTCTTCATCTGGTCCTGATGATGAACCACACTTGTTGGTTCGAAACTCGTTGGCCAAAAATTTCTCTTATGTGATTTCTACCGAAAGACTTTGCTTAATTCATTATGGATCACAAAAGCCTGAATACATAAAATACCATATGTAGTTTGTCCTATTGGGATTTGAGGAATACCATGTCCAAGTAGTTGAGACTGTGAGGCACCTTGTAGAGGTTGAGTATATGGGATCTAGGAGGTACCAGATACTGTTGGAATAGATTGAGTCATAGTGACATCCTGTAAAGGTTGGCTCACATTTATTTGAGCTTGTTGAGGTATAGATTGACAGGTAGGAATTTGGGGTGCAAATGTCATAGATTGAGAATGCATGGATGTACTCATAACCGAACCAGGTTGGACTGGAAAAGTAGGTTGCCAAATATTAGCAACCAAACTAGAATAATGAGGATTCAAATAAGGTGGAGCACTAATCTATGGAATACTAACGATAGGTTCCCCCCTACCAAAGGAGGAGGGGATGATGGAGGCAACTGCCCATAGGGTGAAGGGTACCTAATATAAGGAGAATTAGGCTATTGAAGTTATCCACTAACATAAGGACCAACATGATGTTCGATTATAGGTGTAGATAGAGTATAAGGAATAGATTGTATAATGCTCATTAGAGAAGTGCAAGACATAATTCCAGACATAGATGTGATGGGATAGGTCCAGGGACTGGATGCTGCACCAGAAAAGGTACCAGACAATGGTTGATAACTAGGTGGGGAAACGGATAACCATACATATGTGTCTCTGGTTATGTCACAAACATGGATGAGGAAGCAAAATGGTTGTCTCAACCACAGTAGTAAGCTGGGAAACCATAGTGGATTCATTCATGGTTAACAATCCCAAATATGATTGCTGCAAAAAACTAAAGGGTGAAATGAAAGGAACATAATCTAATGATGAAGGCTGAGATGGATTTTGAAGAGGAGGAAGAGGATAAGTATGATAAATATTAAACCTTCCCAAATGAACAGGAGAATAGGGACAAGGTTCTTCCTCTAGGATCTCTTCAATACTCACATGATCAGGTGGAATAGGTTCACCGTCAGGTCCATGGTTGTGTCTGAGACAAAGAAAGAGAAAGGGAAGGTCCTGTAGTAATGGGTAAAGATGGATGAGGTACCTTAGGTTGAATAACCTCAGGTAATATGGTATCTGATTTAGTAAATTCAAAATCAATAACTGCAGGCAATAAGGATTCAGGTACTTCCATTTTGATTGTGTCAGATTCATTGGGAAGAGAAGATGTAATCGCGGGCTCAGAGCTCAAAGGGAAAGATGATTATGGTGGATCAATTTCAAGAGGAGGACCAAAAGTAGTTCCCGAAGTCCCTGATTCGGTAGCTTGCATTTTCTTATGCTTCTAACGATGGTTAGGAGTTTCTTCTGGTGGAAGAGGAGGCTTATTTTGTATTCTATGCGAACGAATGGGGAAAGGTGTTTTTTCTTCCACGTTGGATAAATAAATTTTAACAATGAACCAAAAAATAAATTTAAAAAGGGGTAAACTAGGCATAAATTTTTACCAAGCAACTGTGAAATTCAATATACAGCTTGGTGAACCAAGGACTTAAGATACATGCAAGAAATATCCCTGAATGTTGTGTTTGGTGTATCATGGTATACAAGGCAACCGACTCGGTTACCTATGGAGAAGATAGAAACCTATGGTGGACTTCCAAAATAGACTCGACAATACGTGGACGTGGAGTCCGTAGTAGTGTTGTCTAATATGTAACCATTCGATTAGAGTGTTCCCATATATTTATTATGAAAAGGTACGCATAGTACGATCCGATACACTTACGTAAATGGAACGATGTATCACCCCCAGGATACAACACTGGTAAAAAATGACAACTCCTACGTTTAATGATGCCGGAACATGTGTATAGCCTAGACCTATAAGTGTTTGTGTATTGTTACAAATGAGCCTTAGGTTGATTCAGTAAATTTTAATGTTTATCTTCAATTAAGTTTCAGTTTTGGGGCTCACCATGATTTGCACTTGAATTCCCAAAGATGAAAACTAGCATGAATAAATGAAATCTTTCACTTTCAATGAAAATATATCTAAAGGAGGGAAGATACAAAGTGTATTCAACATACAAAATGAAACAAACAATATTCTTAGTGAAATTTTCTTTTAATGCAACTATTCCAATACTGATGCACACACAAAACCCTATACTGCAATGCAAAGAGATTTTTCTATTCAATTCCACTTAATTCTCAAATATGATGAAAACTAAGATGCATGTATAATAATTGATAAAAGCAATCTTTTCAGAACGATGACTAAAACACCAATGCGTTCAAGCACTCAATGATCAAACAAAATCAGTTTGTTAATGACCTAATGATAAGAACAAAGGAAAATATAAATAATTCCTCATCAAAGGCACTCAAAACCAAAATAAAAGAAAATGGAGGCTTCTGAGAGACCATAAGATACTCAAGGACTCAAGGAAGAGCAACTTGAACAAAGAAGGTCAGAGATAAAATTAGACAAAAGAAAATTTACGTATGAACAAGGACCAACGCAGGTGTTAAAGGGGCACTAGTTCTCTGCAACACAGACACAAAGAAGGCTCAGGAGCATTGCAATGCTCTGTCACTAGACCAGAGGGAGTGCTGATCAAGTGATGCAAGGTTCCGACACAAAAATTGCAATTGAAACTTAATGAAAGGTATTCCTAGGTCTATTCTTGACTGAGTAAGACAATGAAGGTCTGAAGGAGAGATAAAATAAACACTAACGACAAGGAAACCACAAAGGGAATACACTGTTCCCTAGTGTAGCTGCAAATTTGTTATACAGAATCTGTGATTGCGGATAGAAGTATCTTCCCTAGAATTGGTGGCTTAGTCTATCAAAACAAAAAGTAAAGAAAACAATGTTTTCCTTAAAGTAGATGAAAAACGAGGTGAAAACTACCTAGAATCCATCGTAAGCCTCGTTCCTATTTTAGCTTGTATGCTCCAATCCTAGCTTTGATCACTATAATTATAACCTACATAATCAGACAACACAAGCCAAAGATCTACGACATCTATGTAGCATCATCCAATCACTTCATTCAATATATCAACATGGTATTGAACTACATTAAATCATAACATCAAATGTAGGAAAACAATGAACTCTTTGTATTAATAGAAATGGAGAGAGTTACAACCAAATATAGGAGTTGACCTTGTAGAAGAGCTCCTCCAAGTTGACTTGTCCTTACTTGTCACAAAGTCTATCTCTATGTCACCCTAATGCATGGAATAATGACTCTCACAAAAACAACATGGGGGTAGAATCTATCTCCAAAAGCCAACACCTAGCTTGTGGATGGCAGTGAATATATAGAAGAGGATGGTAGGTTAGGAATTCTTATCCATTTACCAATCTAGGCTTGAGATCCACTCTTGATGGGAGGATGAGCTCAAGGGATAAGGGGTAAAATATCCAAGGTAGGATAGGATATGATTTGAAACTTTCATCCAAGGTAAATGGTTGTAACAAATCCTGGAAGCTTCAAGATTTTTTTTAATTTTCCTGAACTTCTAGAATCAACGCACCCCCTAGCAAGGGGAAACTTGCCAGTGATCAATGCAGGTGCATATAAGGTCAACTTGCTAGTGAACAAAGTCTCCTAAAGGGCCAGGGTGCACTGGGCCTTAAAAACATAGAAATGAAGCAGTTAAAGGAAAAAACTCTGGGATTAGGGAGAGTCATGCTTAGGGATTTGTGCAAAGGTGATCAAAACGGGTAAAATGACGTTGATTGATCTAGTTAATAGGTATATTGAGTAGATGTGAGAAAATGGCCTATAACACCCAATTTTACAACACAAGTTTGTCTTATTGCACCTTATAGGAAGGTTTTTATAGTTGGAAAATTTCTTTTTCTTAGCGGCATCAGCCGAAAACTGGTTTTCTAATGTCGCTAAGTGTTGGAAGCACTTGAAACCAAGTTTTCACTTCTAAATATTTTTATTTTTTATTTATTTTTTTAAACAAAAAGAAAGAATCAGGGGGTTGTGAGGTCAAGTGGGGGGTCCATCCTATATAAAAATCCCATATCATCTTTGATAAACGCGACTCTGGATAAATTCCTCATTCTACTGAGGCTTTTGGTCAGGGAAAATTTTAAGAACCCCCCCTAAATTTATAAATATAATAAATGGGCGAATCTCCATGGTATATAGGAAAAATGGAAGGCGATTTTATCAATAATATAATATGTATATATAATTTTTTGGCGAATCTCTCACCAAAAATGACGAATATTTTACTCAATTATAAAATCTTGTAAGATTTTGGCGAGTCTTTCACTAAATAATAAAACTTTGTAAAGTCCTAGTGAATCTTAGCATAGGCTACATGCTGGTTTAATCCCCCCATTTAAATAGGCTACATTCCAGGTGAATACCATGGGTCAATACCATGTGCCATTTTGGTGAATACCATGGGTGAATACCATGTGCCATTTTTATTTTTATTAATTCTAATATTAGGGTTAATAATGGTTTTTTGCATGGTATTAATAACAATCTAGTCCATGGTATTTGTCCCACAGTATTTTGGCCATAGGTTTCACCTAAATATAACCCATTTTTTGAGTGTTCGTAAATATAAGGTGACTTATGGAGTAAATATAAAAAAATGTTTTATTTGTTTACCATACCTCTCGTTTATTTATATTTTTATTAATTTACCATACCTCTTTTACAAATATGGTATTTGGCCCATAGGATTCACTTAAATAAAACCTCTTTCTTGAGCCTTCATAAATAGAACGAGGGTTATGGATTAAATATAAAAAGAGGTTTTATTTATTTACGATACGTCTAGTTTATTTATATTTTTATTTATTTACCATACCATTTGAGTAAGTATAAAAAGACGTTTTATTTATTTACCATACCTCCACTTTACTTATATTTTTATTTGTTTACACCCTTACATGTATATAAGGTGACTTATGGAGTAAATATAAAAAATGTTTTATTTATTTACCATACCTCTCATTTATTTATATTTTTATTAATTTACCATACCTCTTTTATAAATATGGTATTTGGCCCATAGGATTCACTTAAATAAAACCTATTCTTGAAAATGGGCGAATGGAAGGTTGTAAGTCCTAATTTCAAGGGCTAAATTTACCTTTTTTACCCTCTCCCTTAAAATAAGGTGGGCTATTTGAGGTGATTTGTAAAAATGTACTATGATACAAAATATTCGCCCACTAAAAATTTAAAACCCCTTAATTTCGCCAAAGGGCGAACATTCGCCCCTAAAATTATCCTTGCTTTTGGTGTAACCTTAACATATGTCAATTTGCCATCAATGGAGGCTTGCTGCCAATAATGGTGCATAGCTTAATGAAACCATTGTCATACATGGTGTCGAATTCTTTTGAACCAAGCAATTTGGTATATAATTTACCCTTAAAATCTTTATATGATCCAGGTGGCTCCAGAAAAGGCTCAAAAGTCGAAGGTGGCACTAGAAAGGCTCGAAAATCAAAGTCTTCAAAATGTAGCCAAACCAATATCAAGTTGTAGTGATCGTTATTACGATTCTGGTGGCATAGACAATAATCAAATTCGAGCCTGTATGACAAACTTATGGTTCTTTAAAGTTTGATATGATGGGGAAAAAGGAGGGCCCCACAATGTGCCACATGACATCCCAGTCAGTGGGTGGGAACCATGGGGTACATGCTAGCACATCGACCATTGAAACATGGCACTCCATCATTGGCTCTTGCACCTAAAAAAATACAAAACAAAAAAAATGATATTAAAAATCTCATATAATGACAAAAGTCATTAAAAACAAAAAACAAAATAAATTTAAAAATAATATAATATTATTTCAAATCAAAAATTATATTAAAAAATAACCATATAACAAATATGGTTTATATTGGATTATATAGATACAAACAATTTTTTTTTAAACAATAAAAATTCGAAAATATCAAACATGGAGTTATTTGAAATATATATATATATATATATATATATATATATATATATAGGTTTGGACATAACAAATATACCGCCAGAACAACCTTCCACATTGAAAAAAATGCCAAAATCTTGTAACGATGCTCCAAAAAATTAATGCAACCAACAACCTAATAAGGGGAGATCTAAGGGTTTGACTCGAGATCTGCCCCCTTCAAATTTCCCCACTTGCCAACGACCCAATGACCTCAGTGTTGAATAATCCACTAGTGGGATGTTACTTAACGAGGTAATTTTCTCACTCGACAGGAGAAGAGGTGGAGTGGAATAGTGGGCATGAGGGCCGAGAGTGAAATAAGGAGATGAGCACATTTTCTGAGATAGGTATATTCCAGGGGAATATTTCGTAGAATATTCCATAGAGTAATCCTTGCAGAATCAATGAGGAATCTAAAAGATTCCCTAGAGGGTGTTTTTTCACAAAGTTAGATTCATGCCAAGTTTATACTCAAACAAACCAGAATTTCATAGGGAATGCGATGGTGTGGTCCATTTCCCCATCTAATTAGTGTAATTTCAGGTATTTAACAATGAGGAATCTGTGTAGAATCTTAAGGAATCTAAAAGATTCCCTTAGAGGTTGATTTTTGACATAGGCCGAATGATGTTAAATTTATAGCCATTTTTATCACAATTTCGCAAGGAGCACAATGATGTGCTCATAATTTTCATCTGAGCAACTAACTTTTCACCCATCTCTAGTAAGGAATCTTTGGGGGAATCTTCAAGATTCCTGAGGGCCCATGATTTGATGGTATCAAAAAGGGTTCAAGTTTATAAATGTTTGACACAATTTTACACCACGAACTCAATGGTGATTTCCGTTTTTGTAGCTAAGCTTTTCATTTTCAGGCCATCCCCAAAAATGGAGGTATAACATGCAATGATGCCATGTATTTTTTTTTATTTGCTGAGGACGGACGAGCGAATATTGTATGAATCTTTCATCCGTATCATACGAATTTTGCATCGAAAACTCCTCCGGGAGAAGCTAGAATTCGTTCCGTTCGGATATTGATTGGTCTTAGTTCGACATGGTTTACGCGTGATGTTTTTGTTGTTGAGATCCTTTCTACTATTACATTGAAGGATATGTGTATGCCACGTCATGTGAGAATTTATTATCTTGTCATGCTGAAGGAGGGCCCATATGAGTGAGAGTTCTTATAGGAGAACGTCTCATGGAGAGACATGCTACTCTATTTGAGGGAGTTTATCCTTGTAATGACACATAATATACCATGTACATCATCATCATTTTGCAACATTTAATGAAGTGGCCTCCCCACTCTTGACACTGGGCCTAGAGACGTAACCCACACTGGGTGAACTCCATTATCAATGTGTGTGTGTGCTTTGATTTGATGGTTGTCATTATGTTTCCTCTTCTTAAAAAATATGCACATGGATTTTCATACTCTTTCATATGCAATTCTACTAACATCACAAAAGTAAAAGATCTTGGTTAATTCTGGTAGCTGAAAGAATCCAGATTAAATTTGGTATCACAACAGTCTTCTTGTTGATGCAAATTGCAAGTGTGAATGGTTGAACATGCAACAAGAAGGAAAATGGAGAACAAAAAAGATCTCTATGAGGACCTCCTCAGGATGGCATGCATGGTAGGTTTAATGTATGCAAATTATGAGGAGAAAATGACAAGAGAAGAATAGGAGAAAGAAAGAGAAGAGGATGATGCTCCATATCCATCTTACAATGATTATTCATCTCCTTCATCAACTTCTCATTATTCAGATGAGGAGATCAATCGAAGCCTTCAAGTAGAGAATGTTGAATTGAGGAGACTTATATTAGAAGAAAAATAGAAGAAGCAGATATTACAACTTCAGTTACGAGCCACAGAAGAGGCCTCAGAAAATTTGAAGTGCAATGAAGGCTTAGTGAAGCCATCATCACCTACTTCAAAATTGACAGCTGAGGTAAACAATGTTGATTGTTCTTCAGTTTCATTTTCACATGATGTTATTCTTGTTGGAAACATGGAGGTACCCATTTCAGGAACTGGCAAGAGACTCCTTACCAAGATGGGGTATAAAAGAGGAGGACTTGGTGTTAATGGCCAAGGAATGTCTCAGCCATTGGAGGTTATACAAAGACCTTGATTTTAAGGTTTGGAGTACATTGAAGGAGAGTGTTCAAAGGCAAAAAAATATTCCAAGGCATCGTCAAAACCGTAGAGGAAAGAGGATGATGGGAATACATCACATCTTCCCATGAAAATGCACATTGCAGAGGAAGAGGTAAGGAAAGATCTCATCGCCAGGGTTGCACCAGAGACAATCAAGAGAGGTATAACAAGTCTCAGTATTCTAAATTTCATTTTGATACAAGCATATTGTTAATGATGAGTAGAAATCATGGCATAGAAAACCATGTAGTTTTTGTGGTTTGCATAAACATGCAGTTGCTGAGTGCTAGAAGAGAATGGAAGAAAGAAAGAGGATGAGGTGAGAAAGGCCTTGTCCACATCAGGAAATGAAGAAGGTTAAGCAAGTCTGGAGGAAGAAGACTTTTTGCAATAATTGCAATGGAGGTGTACATCAAAGATGCAAATGTTGGAGGCTCCATCCAGACCAGCATCTCAGGGACAAAGCACTAGTGCAGAAACTAGTTGGAAAAGATGTTTGACAAGCGAATGAGCTCCAAGATGATGACCCATTCACATTTATTAGTGAGATATGGTTTTACTAAATATAGTAGCTTTTCATGGCCAAATTTTGTAAATCATGTGTTGTGATATAAATGTAAAAGTGATGATGTGTTTTCCGTCGCTTATTAAATCAACAATGATGTTTTGGCCTTTTGTTGATAGTTGGGGTATTGATTCTATTATGATATAGAGTTGACCAAAGAGTGTATGTTATAAAATATTGGAAAGAATGGGGATTCTTGGGTCATGATTGATCATGTAATTGTACATGTAGTTTGTAAATATTGTACCACAGGTTGTTAGGTCCCTATACTACTAGTGTAGCCCCTTATTATTATTAGTGCAACCCCCTTATTGTATTGTTGTGCCCATGCAATCCTCATATTGTTATTATTTTGCCCCATATTAGCCCACTATTTTTATTGTTGTGCCCTTACATTATTATTGTTATGTTGGCTCTGATTATATTGTGACCCCTTAGACTCCTATATATAGAAAGGAGGTCTTGTCATTTGTATCATCCAAGAATTGTTCATTTGTATACTATAAAGGAGGTTTCCCCCTCGAATAGGATTATTTTAAATTCGCTGATCTCTCTCTTCTTATATTTTGTAAGATGGTTTCATAACATTTGGTATGAGAGCTTTGGATTCTAGGGTTTCACTGCTTCAAACAAGTCATTGTGGAGTTTTCGCTATAATTTTTTTTCTACGAAGCTTCAGAAGATGAAACAAAACCCATTTGAGTTGAAATTGTGATAACTTTCTCTCTAAGCATCGAATTTGAATTTTGTAAAAGGTGATATAAAGAGGACCATTATGGGAATTTTGAGGTCTAAAATGGGCCTTCTAAGAAAAATGTACAACAAAAATAAACTTTATAAAAGCTAATAGGATTCAAGATGATGATATCAACCATGGGGGATTATTCACCATTTTTAGGGTAAAAGAGTAAAAAGATTAAAAAATAATAAAATAATATAACTACTTTTTCAACTCGTATTTTCAACTTAAATCCCTAAGGTTTTCCTCAAATTTCGAGTGGAAATACTCGTTGGATGTAAAATGTAATTCCTCATCCAAGGAGTACCCATGTTGCATACTTTCGATGGACCCTGCTAGACGAAAAATGAGAAATACATGAAAAAACGTGTCTGCAATCACATTTTCATGTAATTCTCATTTTTCGTGTAGCATGGTCCATCTAAAGTATGCAACATAGGTACTCCTTGGATGAGGAATCAAATTTTGCATCCAAAGAGTGTTGCCGCTCGAAATTTGAGTAAATCCATAGGGAGATAAGTTGAAAATACTAGTTGAAAAAGTAGTTTTTTTATTTTTTTTTCCCTCTAAAATTTGATGATGTAATCTAATCTTATTTTATTATTTCCACTATTATTTTATAATTTCCTTAGGAGGCCCATTTTAGACCTCAAAATTCCCCTAATGGGATTGTTGTTTGTTGGATATCATGTTCAGGGTCGAAGGTTGAAATAGTGACACGTGGCACTTCGTACAAGTTCGCTCTACTGAACTAGTCTATAATTAGGTTATCGTGGGAGATTGGGCATAACTCTTTCTTGGAGAATCCAATTGTAATCAGACTTGTGGGTGTTAGTTTCAGCGTTTGAAGCCTTCCATCAGTGATCAAATATGCTCTTACAAAGTGGTTTTAAGATGTCAAAGTCAAATTTTGTCATTTCAGTGAGTCTTTAAGTAAAATTTGGTCACTAAGTATTAGGTCTAGGATTTGTTTTCCAAAGTTTTCCAAGTATTGGTCCATGTCACCATTCAGCTTAGTGTACCATCATTCAAAGAGTTGTAATCATCATTTCAGGTTCCAATGGGTCATTTTACACCTTGTTCGTGCTTTAGTTGTACTTGGGTAAGCCTCATTTCCCTCTCCTAGGGTTTTGAAGGTAATTTTTCTTGGATGGTCGAATCATCAACAAAAATTGTATGCTGATGCTCATACACCTTCCCCTATCCTTAATATACCTTCTTAAATTCTTCCCATCACTCATATCCCTTAAATTCATCATTTTCCCACAAACCCTAGTTTATTGCTTCAATTTGACAATTTTCTAGGCTAGGCCCGTGTTTTGACCTTTTGGACCCCTTCCCCTCACTCAATCTTTGAAATTAAACTTTCCCCTAATTCCTAACATCCCTCCCTACTTCCAAAAAGTTTCTCAAGAATTTAGAAGCCCCTCATCCCCTTCATTTCCCTTCATTTCTACAAATCCCCTGTTATCGGGATAGGTTTTCTTCAAGCTATGTTTCTGAGCAATAAAAGATGAATTTGACAAAAGTGAGAGAGGTTTGTGTCAATCATTGACCCAAGAAGAAAAACCTCTTTTAGGTTTTACAAAGGTTTCATGGTGTGGGAGAAATGTTGAAAACATCATTGGCCTTAGGAGAGTTGCTGCACCTCTAGAGCGACCTTGGTAAAATCAAATTTTCTCCTAGATGGAATTTCCAAATGACGTTCTTGATGAGTCAAATGATAACTAGACAGAGAGAGATTTCCAATGCGTTATCATGAGCTCAATTTGGAGTTGAGTAAGACCTTCAAAAGTTGACTGCAACAACACTCTGCATTTAGGCAGCCTCATTTTGCACATTTTGACCAGTCTTGGGAGATTTGACTTTTTACAAGGCAAATGAACTCCAAATTGAAAAATTCAAGATGTTTTGGAAAGTAGACTCAATAATATTTCCAGCGCGCTATCACATGCCCAATTTGAACACTAGGAAGGACTTCAAAATTCGTATGCAAAAAGGTGCTATGCATTAGGGAGGCGCTGCGCATCAGAGGGTCAGCGCTGCGCATCAGGCAGTTTTCTCTAGTGTAAATTTACACTGGTGTTGCGGCTCAGAGAGGCGCTGCGCATTGGGCAAGTGGCACTGTGCATTGGCCAGTAATGCCTCAAAACCCTCAAATTTCACCTCTAATCACTCTCATTGCTGCATTTCTCCTCCAATCAAGTAAGTAAACCCTCTTTTGATCTCACATAGGGTTTTTTATGCTTTGATGGTGGTTTTGGCAACCTAAAATTCAGAACCCTAATTTGTCTCTAAAAGATACCTCATACACTACAAATTACAGTTGTTTATTCCCTATTCCCTAAATTTCATTTGCCCAAAACCTATCTCCTAAACCCCATCCTCCCTAACTCCTTTTCCTTTCTCCTATCTCCCAAACCCTACCCTTCACATATCAAACCATATACTCATATACCCCAAATCTTACCATACTCCCAAACCTTATCATTACTCCCAAACCCTACATCATTCATTAACTTTACTTATTCCCCACATCCCTTTCCAATTCTTGTTCACCCTCACCTACTTTCCTTTTTAAATCTCTTCATACTCCTCTCAGTCATCACAAGGGAAACAACTATAAAGTATGGAGAGGGATAGTGAGTATGACTATGAGAGAGAAACCCTTAGTGACAGTTCCATGGAGAGACTTAAGGAGCAAAAAGGAGCATGATAAGCTAAATATCTTGGCTGAGGCTTCACTAGCCCAACAAAGCAATCAATGAGGGACCCATGTGCCAAATTTGGGCAAGTTTTGAGAAATTTTTGTCATTTTCAATTTTTGAAATTTTACAACACAGGAAATTGGTGCATCCTCTTGGCAAATGGCTTGTAGATTTGGATTTAGCATAAAAAAAAAGCAAACCCAAAAAGTTTCATCAATTTTGGAGAAGATCTGGGCCACCAAAAGGGCAAAAAACACCCAAAAAATGCCCTCTCTGCCACTTTTTGGACCCACAGGAAGCAGTCTTGGGAGAATCAATGTTTGAGGGTGCAAATGACCTCCAAATCAGAAAAATTCAAAGTGTTCCAGAAACTAGACAGGCAAAGATTTCCAACAAGCTATCTTGGGCCTGATTTGGTGAAGTGCAAGGCCTCCAAAAACAGCCTTGAAGTGGTGCTATGCACTAGGCTCAGGGCGCTGCGCATTAGGCAAATTTTTGCCAATTTTGCCTAAAAATTCAGAATTTCGCCCAGTTTGACTACCAGTTGACTTTTCTCTTCTCCTTGGTAAATTTGTGAAGGAAAATGATGTAATATGATGTAAATTTGATGAAAAGTGACTTGAGGGGTTAGATACATCAGTTAGAGGTAGTTTGAGGTTGAATGAATAAGTTTCCATAGTTTTAGAGGCAAGCTGTTCCACTGCCTATTTTCTAGTTCCTAGTTTAGATGTTGTTGAAACAGCACCTTGACTCATGGATTTGACCCCTGATGGCTAGCATAGGTGGTTTTATGCCTATATTATGTACTTTCTTAGTCATTTGTAAAAGTTGGACTCTTGTGGATGCATTGAGCTACTTTGGAAATCACTTCTGCAGTTTGGCAAGGAAGTGAACCAGGGTTTTGCAGCATTTTGTGGGATTCTTGTGGTAATCTGAATTAGCATTGTTTTCTCCTCTATTATTTAGTTTATCTTATGTGTATATGTGCCATCATTTATCTTTTTCTGCATAACTAAATGAATCAAGATTAAAGGGTGGAAACCATTGATGTTCAGTGCTCTGCCTTAGGGTTTTATTTAGTTTTAAATGTTTTTTGCTATTTGAAGAAGACTCATGAAACTTGCATGCCCTCTCCAAATCATCACCAATTTTTAGACTCAACATAGCATCAAATTCAAAGTGCTAAAACACTTGCCTACCTCGCCCCACAGAAACCTCTGGAAATCTGAGTTGATTTCCCGGACCCAACGCTGCCTTCCTCATTTGATCTAGCAACCAACCATTAAAATCAATCAAATCCTCTGAGAAAATATACCTAGCCTAAAATCAACATTAACTTTCAGTCATCTCAAGCCCTAGTTGCCATATTCTACTTTAGATTGAGAAGGAGAGAGCCCTCTCCCGACTTGGTAGGGCTAGCTACCAGGTTAAGCGTGGTTTGAAGTTACCCTAGACCTGCCTTCCTTCAGCCTGAGGTAGATCCAGGCTCTAACAGTGGAGTTGGAAGAAGACTCAGAGGGATATCACAATATAAAATTTTAGAACTTGGAGATTCGAAATTACATAGTTACAGACGTTTAAATATCGAGCTCCTAAAAGCAAGAAAAAGGGATATGAGGAAGTTTGATGGCAAGGATCTGGTAAATTGGATACTACAGATGGAGAAATATTTTGATCTACATGATATGCTAATGTTACAAAAGGTATGTATTGATTATTTATATCTAGATCCAAATCAGTTTGTATGGTATAGAGGGATTTGTTCTCGTAAACCACTTGTCACCTGGCCAATTTTCACAGAGGAAATGATAGCACATTATGAGGGTACAAAGAGAAACAACTTCTTTAGCTAATTAATAAATCTCAAACAAAAGGGTTCAATGGTAGAGCATATTGAGAACTTCCAAAAATTGAATATAAGGATAAATGATATTCCAGAGAAGCATAATATTGATGTCTTCATAGGGACTTTAAAGGATAACATCCAACGTGAGGTTCACCTTTGGGAACTTGATTCATTGGAGAAGGCATTCAAGGTGGCCAGAAAAGTGGAAAGTAAAATTATGGCAATAAGGAAGTATACCACTCACTAAAATAAAGATGGAAGTGTTGTTGCTCCTGGCTCTCCACAACCTACAAGGCTAACACCACAAAAATTGGAGGGAAAAAGAGCAAAAGGGATTTGTTACAGTTGTGATAGAAAATAAACTGAAGGTCATAAGTGTGACGAGAAGAAATTATTTTCCATAGATTGTGAAGAGGAGGAAGAAAAGGATCAAGAAACGTCAAAAGAAGAGGATGTACACCAAGAACCAACCCTAGAGAAAGAAGAAATGAGTCTGACCATATCTTGTAATGCATTGGCACTTTATGAATATCATCCACCATCAATCATATCATCTTTAAGAGAAAATTCCAAGGTTCAAGTAGTGGAGGATCACATTGAGCATCAACAACAAGTTCTCCAACTCTTAAAGGATGAACTCACTTTGGTGCAAAATCGAATGAAACAACATGCAAATCATCATCGTAACGAAAGAAGTTTTGGTGTAGGCGACTCAGTTATTTTACGGCTACAACCATACAAACAAATGTCCCTCAATAAAGCTAAGAAGGATAATAAATTATCACCAAAGTAATATGGTCCTTACACGGTGCTGCAAAAGATTAGTACTATGGCATACAAATTAGAGCTTCATGCATCTTTCTGATTGCACCCAGTTCTCCATGTTTCATGCTTAAAGAAGGTTATAGGTGATAAGTTCCAAGTTCAAACAATATTTTCGGAACTTGACAAGGAAGGAAAAATCATATTGGAACCTGAATCAGTTAGGGAAACAAGAACCTGACAGCTACGAAATCGATTAATTTCAGAGTATCTCATCAAGTGGAGGAACTTAACCACTGAATATTCTACATGGGAGGATGAGAATTTTATACAAAAGCATCTAGAACTACTCAAGCGTTGAGGACAACACTTTTTTGAAGGAGAGGGGCATGTTAGGTCCCTATACTGCTAGTGTAGCCCCTTATTGTTATTAGTGCAACCCCATTATTGTATTATTGTGTCCATGTAGTCCCGATATTGTTATTATTGTGCCCCATTGTGGTGAAGTAAAATTATAAGTGCGGACATGAACGAATTCCTCTAGCCTGATAATGGGTCTAGCCACAACAGATACATTCTATGGAAGATTTCCTTATGTTAGAATCAATCAAGAGGGCCTACCTCTTGGTCCACTTATTCTGCTTCATGATGTCCTCGCTTGCTTACTCCAGCTATCTCTCGCTTCCTTCTTCAAGCACCTGAAACAAGTAAACAACAACAGACAACAAACATGATAATAGACAAATTAAAATTCAACCTACTTAACAAGTCAAGAAACATTAAGCCATGAATATGTAATATTACAAAACATGTAGGAAATCAATCAATAGTTGCATATATTAATATCAAAGAGAGATTACAACCATTCGTCTCGACGTTGCAGTCTTCCTCTGACAAGACCAGGTTCCCACACACTTCTGATAGCATTCCATGATGGCCTAAATCAATAATAGTTTTAAGGCTCTTCCCTTTAGGCTTCACTCCAAACCAAATCACACTTCTCCCTCACACAACTAGATAACTACAACTAGTAATAGCTTGTTGTCTACTCCAAACCAAAATAGCATCAACACTCAACCAAAAACTAGCTTGTGCTTGGGAAGAAGGGAGTTTTATATAGGATGAATGGATGGGATATTGATCCTTTTCTCAGGGGAGAAGGGCTTATCCCTTGAGGTAGTTCCATCATTATAGGGGAAATGATCCCAAACTGAAATCCTTGACCCCATCCAGCCAAACCATTTACTAAACTTCCGTTATGAAGCTTCTAGAGCTGGAATCTTTGGCTCCTATTTTAAAAAACTTTCCATAACAGGATTGGTGTGACTGCAACATAGCTTAGTCGCTCCAGTCGCCGCGAGGGATAGTGCTAATCTCTGCACATCGACGTGGAGGAGACAAAGGTCATTAGCACCGGTCTTGTAAACTGGGCAAAAAATAAGTTTAAGGGGAAATGGTGTAAAAGGGAATCTATCTGCTCATGAAGAGGGACATAACAAGAGTTTCTTCATGAAGGCAAAGCATGTGGGGTTCACTATAGAGGTCCTCCAGTATCAAGGAATGGGGAGTACATGGACAGTGACAAAATGTTGTGTAACACCCATAGAAGCGCACTATTGTTATTGTTGTTCCAACACCGGTCTTGTAAACTGGGCAAAAAATAAGTTTCAGGGGAAATGGTGCAAAAGGGAATCTATCTTCTCATGAAGAGGGACATAATGGGAGTTTCTTCATGAAGGCAAAGCATGTGGGGTTCAATGTAGAGGTCCTCTAGGATCAAGGAACGGGGAGTACAGGGATAGTGACAAAATGCTGTGTAACACCCATAGAAGCCCAAAGTGTTATTGTTGTTCCCATACATTATTATTGTTATGTCATCTCTGATTATATTGTGACTCCTTAGACTCATATATATAGAAAGGAGGTTTTGTCATTTGTATCATCCAAGAATTTTTCGTTTGTGTAATGTAAAGGAGGTTTTCCCCTCGAAAAGGCTTATTTTAAAGTCGTTGATCTATCTCTTCTTCTATTTTGTGAGATGGTTTCATAAATGTAAAAGTGATGATGTGTTTTCGATCGCTTATTAAATTAACAATGACGTTTTGGCCTTTTGTTGATAGTTGGGGTATTGATTCTATTATGATGTACACTTGAGCAAACAATATGATTTATAATATCTTGGAAAGTATGGGGATGCTTGGGTCATGATTGGTCATGTAATTGGACATGTAGTTTGTAAACATTGTACCACATGTTTGCAGAGGGTGTAGGTGTTGGTTCATCACTTATGGCTCCAAAGAACAAGGCTGAAGGAGAAGGAAGTGTGACCCGTCAGGACACTCGTTGTGCAGACAACGTAACACATCAGTCGCAGATTATGTTCATGATTGTTGAGGACCAAAAGCTCCTCAGTGGGGAGGAATGATCCATGTGGCTCTAGAAAAGGGTCAGAAATCAAAGGTGGCTCTAGAAAAGCTTGAAAATCAAAGTCTTAAAAATGTAGCCAAACCAATACCAAGTTGTAGTGCTCGTCATTACGATATCGGTGGTGTAGACGACACTCAAATCCGAGTCCGTATGACCAACTTATGGCTCTTTAAAGTTCAACACGACAAGCAAAAAAAGGGGGGCCTACACTGTGCCACATGGCATCGCAGTCAACAGGTGGGACCCACGAGGAACATGCCAACCCATCAACAATTGACACATGACACTCCATCATTGGCTCTTGCACCTAAAAAAAGACAAATAAAAAAAATGATATTAAAAAATCTCATATAATGACAAAAGTCATTAAAAACAAAAAAAACAAAATCAACTTAAAAATCATATAATATTATTTATAAATAAAAATTATATTAAAAAATAACCATATAACAAATACGGTTTATATTAAATACAAACAATTTTTTTTTAAACAATAAAAATTCGAAAAGATCAAACATGGATTTAATTGAAATATAATATACCACCAAAACAGTTCAACAACCCTCTGCATTGAAAAATATGTCAAAATATTGTAATGACGTGTCAAAAAATTAATGCTACCAACAACCTAACATAAGGAGGTCCATGGGTTTGACCCCAATACCTACCCCCTTCAAATTTCCCCTCTTGCCAACGGCCCAACAACCTTGGCATTGAATAATTTGTCGGCAGGATGTTACTTAAGGAGGTAATTTTCTCATTCGATAGGAGGAGAGGCAAAGCAAAATAGTGCACACGAGGGCTAAGGGTGGAACTAGGATTTGGGCACATTTTTTGAGACGGGTATATTCTATGGAATATTCCATAGCATATTCCATGTAGAATCAATGAGGAATCTAAAAGATTCCCTAGAGGGTGATTTTTATAGAGTCAGATTCATGCCAAGTTTATACTCAAATGAACCATAATTTCATAAGGAACGTGATGGTGTGGTCCGTTTCCCCATTTGAGCAGAATTTTATGTAGTCAACAGTAATGAATCTTTGCAGAATCTTAAGCAATCTAAAAGATCCCCTTGGATGCTAATTTTTGACAAAGGCAGAATGATGTCGACTTTATATAGTCATTTTTATCAGAATTTCGCAATAAGCGCAGTGGTGTGCTGAAAATTTTCATCTGAACAACACATTTTTTTCCTATCTCCAGGAAGGAATCTTTGGGGGAATCTTCAAGATTCTCGAGGGCCTAGATTTTGATGGTGTCAGAAAGGGTAGAGTTTATAGTCATTCAATGCGATTTCACACCACGAACTCAATGGTGATGTTCGTTTCTACAATTGATCTTTGCATTTTCAGGCCATCCCTGAAAGTGGAGGTATATGATGCAATGATGCCATGTATTTCTTTTGATTTGCTGAAATGATGTTTTTGTTATTGAGATCCTTGCCACCATTATGTTGAAGGATACTTGTATGCCATGACATGTGAGAATTTATTATATAGTCATGTTGAAGGAGGGTCCATGCGAGTGAGAGTTCCTATAGGAGAACATCTCGTGGAGAGACATGCCACTTTAGTTGAGGGAGTTTATCCTTGTAATGAAAAATAATATACCATGTACATCATCATCATTTTGCATCATTTAATGAAGCGACATCCCCACTCTTGACACCGGGCCTAGAGACGTAACCCACACTAGGTGAAATCCGTTATCAATGTGTGTGTGTGTTTTCATTTGATGGTTGTCATTATGTTTCCTCTTCTTCAAAAATATGCACATGTGGATTTTCATACTCTTTCATATGCATTTCTGCTAACATCACAAAAGTAAAATATCTTGGTTAATTCTAGTAGTTGAAAGAATCTAGATCATTATATGTAGATTTCAACAAGAAGGCTTAATCCCCTTCCTTATATTTCTTCTTTTTGATGAATTTGTCATGCCATTTTGCTCATTATTGTTGGACGAGATATCTTTGTTGTATGGAATCCTGGTGGATTTCATGAAGTTCATTAAGTTAATCTAGTTGATTTTGTTGTGCTTCTAAAAGATCCATCCCAACATGAAGTGCTTTCCCTAATGTTTTGATCTAAAATTCAATCAGAATAACTACTTGTTTTCCATACACAAGATCATAAGGAGTGAAGCTCGTGGTATTTCTCCAAGTGGTTTTATAAGGCCAAATTTCTTTTGGGAGTTTTTTGGTCCAATCCTTATGATGCTATTGAACTATCTTGGTCAATATTGTTACAGGGAAAAGTGTCTACACAGAACTGCTTATCCCACTAAGGTGTGATAGCTACCTTAGAAACAAACAAAGCAAAGCTACTTTCGTTTTTCCTTTATGAAATATAGATGAGAGAAGAACAAAGAAGACCAACCTCTGTCTTGCGCTAATCTCTTGATTCGATTCCTCTCTCTCTTGATAGTCTTTCGCTACTTGTTCCCTTGCACGCCCAGCTTCACAGAGTACCTGTAAGATCATAGTAGCATAGCACTATACAAGAACATGGATCTATAATCATAAACAATCTAGGATCAGATGTAAATTGACCATACAAATGCAGCAAACATGACACAAGAGTATGGAGGAAAACTTAAATAGATTTTATTGATAAACAAGAAAGAGCCAAGGGGAGTTACAACCAGTTGTTCTGACCTAGCATCATCCTCTCAGCAAGGAAGCCCCTCTTCACCTCATACAAAGCTTAGATCACCCAACAATCTGATGTTTTCTCAAGAAACCAACAACAATTCCTTACAATATGCAAAATTCCAGCCTCTGGATCTCTGGGATGAGGGATCCATATATATAGATATCTGTAAGGGAGATGAGTCAGCTTGTGTTTTGATTAGTGTCTTCCCTCTGATATTTCTTGCTTCCACTTGGAGATTGATGATCTCTTACTCATCCTTGGTCGAATTCAGAGAGGCAAGTGTCATAGGAGAAGTTTCTGGAAGTTTCCATGCCTCTCCACCTCGCGGAATGACACTGCCATTTGTCACTTCTTGCCCATCGCACCCCATAGAAGGGATTTTTGAAATGAAACGCACCCACATAGTGTGTTTAGGTGAGATGCAATGCACTTTGCCTATGGAGCAGCTGAAATGATCCTGTTTTGACCAATTCTGAGCAGTTTTTCATGGAGAACTTCTGGGAGAAGCTGTAATCAGTTGACCTTGTTCCTTTAGGGGTTAGAACAACACTTTTAGGGACTTAGGAGCCCTTGGTTTATGGACATTTCATGCTTGGGGTTGTAGTGCCCAAAAATGTCTATAACATTTGCCCCCTAAAGCATGAGGTCATTAATCTTTTGATGTCGGGTGAAATGCTTTATTATGAGGATCCGAAGTTCTTTCAAGCTGGGAGGAGACCTGTAATAAGATACAATACAATACATTATATTCATAATATTTTCATGATCTAGCTGAGGCGGGCATTCCCATGCTTAGCTTTATAAATTCATTTTCATGTACATAGGACAGACAATCGTCTGAGTGTAGACTGATGATTCTGGTAGAGACATCATCCCTTTGATTGGATGATTATCTGTGCAGAAATGATGTACATTTGATGTCTTTATTTCCCTGAATATATATCGCAGCCCGAATGGATGAAACTAGATCCGAGGTCTTCAATCTCGTTCGATCTTCACTCGAAGTACAAGTCGATCCATGTGAGAGATGTTCTGGAGTCGAACATGGAAAGACATCGCCTGATTACCAGCCAATGATGTAAGCTGTTAACAGGCATGAGAGGAATCATCGATAATGATAATGACCCTCAAGGTACTGCAGTACAATTCACGTGGTGTGAATAAAGGACTTGGCGTCGAACACCACGCAAAATCTTTCGGTCGAAGGTCATTGATGTAAACCTGTCGCCGGAAGTGAGAAACTTGCCATTGAGGCATGCAAGCTTCAAAGTACTGAATGGGGTGTTCCTAGATCGACTTCTTGGATAATGAGCTAATGTCGACAAGAAGCGATCTGTCACAGGAGGGCCTTAATGAATCCCACATCAATGACACGGAACGGAGCAAATGATTTTAATGGAGGTGAAAACGATCTGGTGATATAAGGTTCAGGGTGGCGGTCATGAAAGAATGGAGTGTAAATGTATTGTAGCGGGTGAGACACAGGTGAATTCTCTGAATGACTTCTCTTGAACATATCGGCGACACTGACGTGATGGATTGGTAGCATTAACCCCAAATGTGGATGGTGTGATGGGACCATGGTGATGTGACCGGTGAATGAAACAACCCAACCCGACTTGGATGCGGAGTGAAAGTGTCATGTTCAAGAGCGACTTGCTACCAACAAAGTTTCTTCAAGTTTACTTCCCAATTTTTCCCCAGTCATTGCTGACCAGTACCTCTTTATTTTTTTCAAGCTTGAGGAGGATAACATATGCTTGTTCTATAATTTTCCCTTCGGGCAAACCCATCACTATGTTTTAACGAGCCTAGCGATAGTGAAACTCGTTCTCATCTATAGACAAGTTTGTCGCTATTAAGTTTTAACGAGTTTAACGACAAAGATAACTCAGTCCTTTTCAATTTTAGAGAGTCTGAAAAAGAACGTAAAGGAAACTCCAAAATTCCTTTTTCGTCATCTAATCCCTTAATTCCGAAAAAGTATAAAACAATACAGAAGAGTTGAATTTTCGATACTTTTAACGAGCCGAACAAAACAAGCGCTCGATCTTTTTGTGTAATAATCCCTCGGGTCCAAAAGGATTAAAATCTAAAGGAGGGATAGCACTTCCGGTCCCTTTAACGAGCTGGAGAGGCCAATGGCTCGGCAATCTTTTCATATTTTACGAGTCAGTTGAAAAGAGCTTAAAGGAGACTCGTCTTTTGAGGAACGAGTGATAAAATTGGGTAGCAGCTGATTCCAGGTAAGGTTTGGAATGTTCCAATCACGACAGTGTTACAAGGATGGCTAGTGAGATCACTCTTCGCAGCTGTTCCTCAAAAGGGGTAAACAATCAAATGGAGGTGAATGATCGGCCAATACAGAGTGGAGGTGATGGTGAGAACACGACCAAGGCTTTTAAAGGCTGAATTATTACATTCACGATGGTTATTTATCGGGGAATAGTTCATTTTTTAATGAGCTTAAACGTGGGGGGAAACATTTGCTCATGGCTTATGTTTATTTTTTAACGAGCTTGAACTATGCGATAAAACTGCTCGATGCAACGGTCATTTTTTGACTTTACCATAAATAGCTTTGTTCTTTCAAAGATTGTACTGCCTTTTTAATTGCTTCATCAAACTAGGTAGAAATGAACAATACATGTTTGAAAATGAGTTAGAACACTAATATTTTACTCGAATTACGTAAAAAGTAATGTAAAAGTGCTTTTACCTCTCATTTTACCATTTCATTTGAACTTTGGTTTGTTGGAGCTTTGGAGGTGCTTTCCCCCTTGATTTTCATCAGCTGATTTTGGGAAATTCTGTGGATGATTCTCGGCACTGTCTGGACCAGGTAGGAGCTAAACTTGAGCTCTTTCATTTCATGCTTTCCATTTTGCATTTTGAGCTTGATTCCTGGTTTTTTTGAGCCTCTGAGTTTGAAAAACTTGCCCTGTCTTCAGCGCACCCTTTGTGTATCGAAAGGTGCATTGGATGTTGGCCTGTCTACTGGCCATCTAACATACAACGCACCCAGAGCACTACTGTAGGTGCGATGGGCGCAAAGAAGGAATTTTATGCACAGTTTTTGATGGAAATTTTGCCTGTTTCTTACCAAAATCAGGATCTAACTCTTCTTTGGTTCGCTTTCAGAGATCTTTGGAGCAAGATGACTATTACATGGTGAGAATGTGAGCATGAAGAAGAGGACATGCTTGCTTTACATGATCCGATTACAGTAAATGCACTGCGGAACTGTGGTTTGCTGAAGTTTTTCCGCATTTCTAGCATGAGACAACAGATAAACTTGCTGCAACATTTGCTCGATGCTTGGGATGCTACCAACCAGGTGTTCCAGATTAGGGGCAAATCCATCCCCTTGACTGTAGTGGACATCTATTTCTTGACTGGCTTGTCGAGGCGGGGTGCCCCCATCTCTTTATCAGGTTCGGCCCGAGGAGGTGAATCTGTGAGATATTATGTTCGCCGGTATTGCAGAGAGGGATCTCAGCCGAGTAAAGATGGCAATATCATCATCCGTGATGTCACTGACAGGTCCCTTGGGACTATTCTGTTCACTTTTGGTAGGATGGCTGGTGGTGCGGCTCTTCATGTAGCCAACTGATCTTACATGCAGTATGCCTTGGAATGTCTCCAACCGAAGGTGTTCAACTGGTGCGATGCAGTAACTCTTGTGATGAAAGAACAGTTGACCAAGGTGAAGAGTGGGAGGTTGAAGAACTTTGTTTATGGTTCTATCTTGACCGCCTTTGCCTTGGAAAAGATACCACTGATGCAGCCGTAGTATATTGCACTCGATTTACCTTCACCGACTGAACCACGTATGCAGAGATAGGTCGACCATATGTCTAGGCATGCTGGTCAGTCTCAGATTTCCTTTTTTGATCCTTTCTTCGGGTGGTTTGATCGTCAGGAGATGGTTTATTCCGAGTACCCATACGCTGGTATGGACTTCCGGGGTGACCCAAATTTAATACTGCCGGCTAGCGAACAGTGGGGCGCCATTGGTAAATTCTTTGACCATATTCTTGTTTATCGTTTTTCTTTTATAATGTCCTTGTGCTTTATTCTGTCAAGACTTAATCAAACTCATGTGTTCATGCAGATGTTGGTCCTGTTCGGCCAGTAGTACGCCTGAGAGTGCCAGCTGCCGCCCCAGCAAGAGAGGTTGTTGGAAGGGCTATCCTTCGCGACCTCGATGTGGTCGAGACTCTCACAGCATTACAGGAACAGGTTGAGGGCCTCACTCTTGGTATTCCAGATGTGAGGACTGACGAGCTGCCCTTGAGGTTGCAGCGACATACTACTGGTGTGCCAAGACGATGGACTCGGCTCTTACGCATGATTGCACAGGCTGTGACTTGCTATCACGAGCATCATTAGACTAGGGTGTCCCCTAGCGTTTTGAGTTTTGGGTCATTTGACCAATTTTGTCTTGGTTACAGAACATTATGTGTAAACCATAAACAATTATATATATATTTTTTATTTTCGGAGTTTTATTTTGGTTAAGTTACATGATCCAAATGCAAACATTGATGGTATGCTTCTTTTTATAAATGTTGCAAATGTCTATCTAACACATAATTTGCCAATGAGTCGGTTAATGTGTTTAAGGTTCTGGAAATATGTTGATATTGAATAAAATCAAATTGTCTTTCCAAAATTTTAACCCTTAGGAACATGCGATAAATAGCTGGATTTCGGATAGAGTAGATACCAGTGAGTTGTAGTATGACGAGTTGTGAGTCTAGCCTGACAATCAGTCGGCGTATACCATGTGTGATGGCATCAGAGAGAAGTTCTATCAACGCGCTATATTCAGTGATGTTGTTCGTTGATCGACCAATACATACCCCTCTAAAACTTACTAACTCGCCGATTGGATCAAAAATGGCCCAAGTCACGGAAGATAGGTTCCGCGAACTATGACTCGCTCCGTCGACATATCCAACACACGACTCCAACAGGTTTGACATCTGCAATAAATGTAAAAAGTGGATTACTTGACCAAAACCAACACTTTAGTGAAAACAAAAACATAACAAAAGCATACAGGTTACTATACTGAATCACACATAGTAACGCTTGAGGTACAACCCGTTACGAGGTTGTGCCAGTGGAATTCCGTCATAATCCATTAACTCGTAGGCTCCTTTTGCTAACACTCGTTTAACAATATAGGGGCCCATCCATAAAGACTTGAATTTACCTGCCCCCAATTTATCGGATTCTTGGTCATAAAGCAAGACCAAATCACCTTCTGAGAAGACACGGGGTTTGACATTCTTGTCGAACTGCGCCTTGACTCGTTTCTTATGGGCTTCGTTAGCCAAAGCGGCATCATGACGGGTTTCATCCAATTGGATTAGTTCCAAGAAACGAGCCTCCTCTTCTGAAGTTCCGGGGAGAAGGTCAATTGCGAGTTTGAGGGACGAGATTTCACACTGGATTGGTAAGACTGCTTCCAGGCCATATACCAGTTGGAAAGGTGTAAACCCAGTTTCATTCCTTACCGATGTTCGGTAAGCCCACAAGGCTGAGTACAGGATTAGGTGCCAACTTCTTTTGTGAACTCCAATCATCCTTTGCAGCATGCGCTTCAGGACCTTGTTGATTTCTTCAACTTGTTCGTTGGCTTGCGGGTAATATGGAGTAGAGCTGTCATGAGACAACCCTAGTTTGGCAGCTAATTCGACCATCATGTGATTGCGAAAATGTGATCCATGATCTATGACTATAGCTTGTGGAATGCCGAATCTGGCGACTACATGATTGAAAAAGAAGAGGGCAGCTGTTTCACCAGTATTATCTAATGTAGGCATCGCCTCGGCCCATTTGGTAAAATAGTCAACTGCGACTATGATATACCCATGCCCCTCAGTCGAGGTGGGGTTACATGTCATGAAATCAATGCCCCATTTGGCGAATGGCCTGACAGCAACTATTGCCTGCAGAGGTGCGGGTGGTCTTCTGGTTTTGCTATCGAAAATTTGACAAGCATGGCAACTTTTGACTGCGGTTATGCAATCTTTGAACATTGTTGGCCAGAAGTATCCTGCTCGTAAATTTTTTTGTGATGTAGCATAATCGGATTGATGCCCCCCACATGCGCCTGAATGGAAATCATTCAGGACTTTTTCGGCCTCCTCATGGGTGAGGCACTTTCTCAGAACTGTATCGATACCACGACGGTAAAGTGTATCACTGACTGTCATGTAGTCTTTTGCTTGATATCGAATACGTTTTTTTTCGGAGCGAGAGGTATTTGGCCTATATTTTTGGGTTTGGAGATAAATGATTATATCCCCATACCACTGATTGCTTGAAGATATCATAAACAAATTTTCGTCCACGATTGTTTCTTCGGATGTTTCATCGTTGGACGACGATGGGAGATCGCATAATAATTCCGCGAAAACCAGGGCTTTCTTTGACTTAGATTTTACAAATTCCAGATCAAAATCTTGTAGAATTGCTATCCATTTTGAATATTTTCCCGCCAGCAACTGTCGCGACAATATATAAGTCATGGGGTTGCAATCTGACAGAATGGTAGTTTTTTGAAAGAGAACGTAGTGTCGAAATATCTGTATCACTTGAACAGCTGCGAGTGCTAGCTTTTCAACATAAGAATATTTGATTTCTGTATCATTTAAGTTCTTACTTAAATAATATATAGGATGTTCAATTCCGTTGTCTTCTTGAACTAAAACCATTGCGATTGTTGTATCTGCTGTAGCCAAATACAGGTTAAAGTCTTTTTGATAATCAGGAGCGTACATTAATGATGCTTTCATTAGGGATTCTTTTAAAGCATCAAAGGAAGCTTGCGCAACTTGATCCCAGACAAAGGGTACTTCCTTTTTCAAAAGACGCATATAACCTTTAGCAAGTTTGGCATAATTTGGAATGAATCTCCTCAGAAAGTTTGCTTTCCCTTGGAGTTTCTGAATCTGAAGCAAATTTGAAGGTGGAGGCAAATTTATGATTTCCTAAACCTTACATGGGTCGAGACGAATCCCGTATTTCGAGACTACAAAGCCCAGTAAACGACCAGAACTGACACAAAATACACATTTGTGTGGATTGAGTCGTATTTTGTAGTGTCAGCAATGTATAAATATCGCTCTTAAAAGCTGCGGATGATCAGTCCGCTTTCGCGAATGAGCCGGAAGGTCGTTGAGGTATGGTTGAATGATGTTTTTGATGTCATGGAAGGCATAATTCATTGCCCTCTTAAAAGTTGCCCCTGCGTTCTTTAAACCAAAGGGTAATTTATGCAAACGTGCCCCACGGACAGATAAAGGCAGTTTTTGACTGGTCCTGTGGGCGTATATTTATTTGATTATACCCGAAAAATCCATCCATGAATGAAAAGATTTCACATCCGGCACATTCATCAATTATCTGGTCGATGAAGGGTGTAGGGTAGTTGTCTTTTGGACAAGCTTGATTTACATCCCTATAATCGATGCACACTCTAATTGTTCCTTGTTTCTTCATAACAGGGACAATGTTCGATACCCAATCGGTTAGAGGAACCGGGTAAATGAAACCAGCATGGAGAAGTTTTTCAACTTATGCCTTAATGGCAACGGCTTTCTTGGGGTGCACCTGCCGTAGCCGTTGTCGTACGGGTTTGACATCTGGATACATCTTGATTTCGTGTTCAACGATACTCGAGTCAATACCTGGCATTTCACTATATGACCAAGCAAAGACATCTCTGAATTCGCGAAAAAGAGCGTTATATATTTCAAGTTCTGAAGGAGAACAACATTTGCCAACATAAATATTCTCTACAACATCTGTTTTGGTCGAGATATTTATGGCGATAGTCTGTTCAATGTTGGACAGGTTTCGCTCGGAATCCACCGTGTTTATAGTGTTTGATAGTAAATAAAAAACTGAAGGATGATAAAGGTCATCAGAAGTATTTTCTTCACAATCCAGAAGAAGGGAACGATGGTGGTAATCATCCCATGGTGCTCCTTCATTTACCATTGATTGAACAATTCCTTCGTCGATGACATGCACTCGCGACCAAGGATCTGAAGGGGTACCATATTCCTCAGACCTATCTATCCAAATGCTTGATGAGCGTTGATTTGGGTTTTGCCTCCCATGCTACTGTGATCTTACAGGTACTCTGTGAAGCTGGGCGTGCAAGGGAACAAGTAGCATAGCACTATACAATAACATGGATCTATAATCATAAACAATCTAGGATCAGATGTAAATTGACCATACAAATGCAGCAAACATAAATGACACAAGAGTATGGAGGAAAACTTAAATAGCTTTTATTGATAAACAAGAAAGAGCCAAGGGGAGTTACAACCAGTTGTTCTGACCCAACATCATCCTCTCAGCAAGGAAGCCCCTCTTCACCTCATACAAAGCTTAGATCACCCAACAAGTTGATGTTGTCTCAAGAAACCAACAACAATTCCTTACAATATGCAAAATTCCAACCTCTGGATCTCTGGGATGAGGGATCCATATATAGATATTTGTAAGGGAGATGAGTCAGCTTGTGTTTTGATTAGTGTCTTCCCTCTGATATTTCTTGCTTCCACTTGGAGATTGATGATCTCTTACTCATCCTTGGTCGAATTCAGAGAGGCAAGTGTCATAGGAGAAGTTTCTAGAAGTTTCCATGCCTCTCCACCTCGCGGAATGACACTGCCATTTGTCACTTCTCGCCCATCATACCCCATAGAAGGGATTTTTGAAATGCAACGCACCCACACAGTGTGTTTAGGTGAGATGCAACACACTTTGCCTATGGAGCAACTGAAATGATCCTGTTTTGACCAATTCTGAGCAGTTTTTCATGGAGAACTTCTGGGAGAAGCTGTAATCAGTTGACCTTGTTCCTTTGGGGGTTAGAAAAACACTTTTAGGGACTTAGGAGCCATTGGTTTATGGACATTTCATGCTTGGGGTTGTAGTGCCCAAAAATGTCTATAACAAATATAGATTCTAACACTTTATTAATGACCTTAACATTCCCATTTTCTTATGGATGGTATGGGGTGGGCATCTGGTGCTTAATTTTAAACTGCTCAGTGATGGCTTGGATGAGTTAAGATGTGAAATGAGTTCTTTGATCCATGAAAATTTATCGTGGAATGTCATAGTAAACAAATATTTATTCATATAAAAGTTTGGCCATTGCTTGCTTTGTTTCTTTCAGTAGGGATTTTGCTTCAACCCACTTGGTTACATAGTCAATGCATACCAAAATTTATGCCTTTTGCTTTCATGGTGGGTTGATTGGACCTATAAAATTAAGGGGCCATTTTTCAAAGGGGTCTATCATAATCTATGGTTGTAATGACATCTCATCTGATTGTACATATCTTCCCATATGTTGACATTTGTTTCAGTTCTTGACAATTTTCTTAGCTTCCCTAAAGATAGTTGGTCAATAGTATACCAACCATAATACCTTGTTTGTAGTCTGTTTATTGGAAAAGCGTCTACCACATGGCTCATCATGACATGCTTTAAGAATTTCATAGATCTCATCTTCCTACACAATGTCAGATCACACGATCTAGTTGTGTGGGGCATAAGTATCCCTGAACCGAGGAATACATGGAACTGTGTTTAATGACCTTTTGACATTCTTTTGATGATAAATGTTGTGGAAGATTCCCTGCAACCAAAAAATTAGCGATATCTACAAGCCAAGGTGTATTAGTAGATATTGTAAACAAATTCTCATTAGGAAAAAACATCTTCTATTGGAATATGTTTCTCCTCAATATTAAGTCTAGATAGGAAGGCAACTACAACATTTTCCTTCCTAGGTTTATCAAGGATGGTGATATCAAATTCTTGCGGAGAAGAAGCTATATAATTGCTCTGGTATTATTTACTAGTTGGTTCGTAAGATAATTTAAGGAAGAGTGATCAACATGTAAAAATACTAGATATATAGTGATGTAGTGACATAATTTATTAATGATGTGCATGACAACATGAAACTCTTTTTCAGTCACAATTTAATTTTGTTCAACAATAGTAATATTTTTAGTGTTGTAGTAAATAGCATAGGGTTGTTGTCGTTCCTTTTGAAATAATAGAAATCCAATGGATGTATCTAGAGCATCGGTGGAAATGTGGGAAGGAAGGGACCAATTAGGTACTCGTAAAATAGGGGTTGTGGATAATTTCTCCTTTAAGTTTTCAAACGCCAATTGACATTTGTTAGTCCAGTAGAATTCTACACTTTTAATTAACAAGTGGAATAAGGGAAATTATACCTTAGTAAAATTTTCTATAAACCTTTGATAGTACCATGCATATCCTAGAAAATTGTAGACATATTTTTGTGTAATAGGAGCTCAGAGATTATAGATAACCTCTATCTTAGCTGGGTCTAATTTAACCCTTCATGAGACCCATGGTATCCCAAAATTATACCCATAGTAAGAGGTGTCTGACATTTTTCACTACTGAGAGCAAGGTTGGTTTCCTTACACCCAATAAAAACTTTTTTAGGGTTACCTAAGGCCTCTTCAAAATTTCTTCCATATACTGAAATCACCCATATAGGTATCTACACAGTCATTGGTTAGGTCAATAAATATGCTGAGGAAAACCCTTCCGAATGTAGTAGAAGCATTACATAATCCAAATGGGAATAATTGGTAAGCATAAGCACCCCAGGGATATGTAAAAGTTGTCTTGTCTTGAACTTCAAGGGAAAAATGAATTTGGTTATAGCCACTGAATCCGTGAAGAAATGAGAAAACATTCTTTCCTACCAGGCATCAAGGATTTAATCAATGAATGGTAGAGGAAAATATCATTTCTATATGGCCTTATTCAATACCCTATAATCAACACACACTTACCACTTACCATTCTTCTTGGGCACACTAGCAAGGGGTGAAACCTACTTACTATAAAAATTTAGATAGATAAAACCTAAACTGAGTAGTTTCTAAAGTTCTTCCTTAACTAAATCTTTGAGAGAGTTATTCATCCTTCATTGGGTTTCTAGACAGGTCAAAAATCCTATTTAATATAAATATGATGAGTACATAAATTTGGACAGATTCACTTCATATCTGTATAGTCCCATGCAAAAGCATTGCTGTGTTTTTGTAACATCTGAATAAGTTGATTTTGCTGAAAAGACTCTAACCCAACATTAATGTTTGTATTTTTAATAGCATGGATCTCAATAGGAAGGGAATCTCCCTTAGAAACAATATTCAAACGAGCCATACTATCCCCTTGCTGAATTAATTTAGTAGGTGAGAGGTTCTCCTGAAATATCCCTTCTAGATTTGTGTAAGAGGTAAGTGACTAGATATGTGAGGACATGCTATGAGGGTGAAAATCAAATCATCTTCGGTGCTTTCTTTAAAAATTGAAGCTTGGTCAAGAGTAAGGCAAGGTTTGATTTATTCATCATGGTCTTCAAGTCAAAGTGTATTTTCACAATTATAAATAGTTTTGGCAGGGCAATAGATAATAAGTTTCTTGGTAGAATTTCCACGGTAAATGGTCATATCCCATGACCTGCAACTAATGTATGCATCAAAATTAACCAACCATGGTATTATTAGAATCAAGGTATATCCCCCAAGATTTGATTTATCTTTTAGAACCATAAAGTCAGCTAGATATTCTGATGAATCTATAAAAACAACTATATCTTCTAGGACCCTTCTGGCTTTACAGTGGACCTATCATCTAATCGAAGTATTGTTGGAGTTGGTTGTAATGTCGATAATTGGATTTTTCCATAGTCTCTTTTGTCATAACATTGATAGCTTACCCAAAATCTTTTAAAGCATTAGGGATGGGGGTATTGTTAATATTAACACTTGTGACTAGACTTCTAGGGTTCACATACTTGGGTATGAAATTTTTTCCCAACATCAAGTATCTAGACTTTCCTATCACTTAAACAGTCTTGGGTTCCTTCAATTTCCTTCCTAGCTTCTTAAGACAATTTTCTCACATAATATTAACATAGATTGGAATTATGGCTAGGAACAATGGAATCTTAACGCATACGTTTTTTATTTCCCCTAGAAAGTCGAATTCTATTTATGAAGGAAGTTTATCTAAACATAACCTTTCTAGGTATGGGAATTGATTCCTTTTCTAGTGTAGGTTCATGAAGAGAATATCTATTAGTTAAATTACCTAGTCTTGTGGGTTCTTTCTTGTCATACCGTTCTTGAATAATGGGGGCAACTAGATCACATATCACCCTTCATGATGATAAATGAATATTTTTGCAATCCATTGAATAAATAACATAAGCAGGAAAATGGAGTAATTCAACATTATAGGTTGGTTGTACTACTTCAGTTTTTGGGTTAGGTATGGGATGGGTAGGTAGTTGTGGCCTTTGAGGTGGCTGGTTAAATGGTAATTGAAGATTTTTTAGAGGTGTTTGAGGATGAGAATATTGTGGGCCATGTGGTGGCATATTCCTAAAAGGATATGGTCCCCTCCAACCCTGTGGCCATTTTTGGTTCGGTGCTTGAACAGACCATTGTCGCCATGAAATTGGGGAATACTAGTAAGAGAATGTATTTTTTTGTGGAGATCAATAATGATAAGTATATTGTGTTGGGACAAATGACCTATATGGCCAAGGCTTCTTTGAAATTACAAAAAAAATATGCTCAATCTCCTCATTAGCCCTTTGAAATATTGCCTTAAGTCCTGGAAGATATGGGAATTTTTTAGTGGCATTGTTTTTCTCATAGATGTTGCATATTTCCACACCATTTAGGGGCATTCCTAGAGAGGGTGTTTATTTTGACATCTAGGATAAAATATTGCCAAGGCCAACTCAGATTCCTCCCTTTTCTTTTTAGCTTGCAAAGTATCTATCTGGGAACTTAGTGCAGTAAGAATATTAGTCTTAAATGTGTCTAACATGTCCCCTAGTTCAAATTTGGTTACCCCTGTCCCTTGTGATATGTTAGTTCTAAGGGTGGTATTCCAAGAATCCCTTCCAATACACTAGGAGATTCCTTGAGAATAGTGTCTACATGACTCATAAATGTCTTGATATGTTAATTTGGAAACATACCATGCTCCCATAAAGTTTAATGTGTTTGTTGTATCTCCTAGAGACAACCTTGGATTGCTTCAAGACCAGTGCCTGGGCACATCTAAAATGGTGTGTCTCAAATGATTTACTAGATACTGGAGAAAATGATTATGATCTATAGATACATATGTACATAGAAAATAGATTGGTTCATTAATCCAAAGAAATAAAACATGTATTTCTGGTACTTCTTCACACGTTCAGATCTCAGAAATAAGCATAAAAATAGCGGAGGCTGAGAGATTCAAGGTCTTACAGCTAATAATCTTTTTCAAAGTGTGTGAGAGAGGAAAAGGGAGAAGAGTAACTCATCACATAGAGCATTAAGGCTTCAAGACTTATGTATTTAACACACAGAGCTTGAGACATTAAGGATTTCTATACTGATTTGGGCTACAAGCAGAAATAATGAATGAAGGGGGAGCTGAGAGCTATGATTCATGTGTTGCAGATTTAAAGATCTAATCTCAATGTTCCTCACATGCATATACATAAACAATGTTCAGACAAATGAATCTGTGAAATAGTTAGAGGAATTTGCATTAACATATAGATACTAATGAATCAATAAGGAGCTTGAAATACATCTAGCAACAATAATTACATGAATTCAGGGAAGAAGCATGGACATAGAAATGAGTTAAACAAATGGGAACACATACTGTAATCCTTTGAAAAGGGAATCACCACTATTTCCTTGATATTCTAAAATGAACTGTATTACAAAGGAGATATAGTTTGAAAATATAACATGTAGTTGTTTTCTCTAGAATTTCTTAACCATTTCTAAGTCTTTCTTTCCCCTATTTATCTGGAGAGGGGAGAAAGAAGCGACATTACAACAAAAATATCTATCTCCTAGATTTAGCTGTCTAGTCGACTAGCTATATTATTCGGGAATGGACCTGTGGCCCAAAACGATATTATAGAAATAAATGCCTCATTGAAGGGAGGGATGTTATAGGACATCAAAAATGAATATCAGTCAAAGAGAAGAATTAATTGTCTTAGTGCCCATCCCGGTCATTGTTAAAGATTGTAGTTGGCTTGCTGTATGGCCCTTTCGTGTTGCTTAGCCGGCTCCCATCACTTTTGTTTTTACTGCTTGAAGGCCTTCCTCTATGGAGTAGGGGTTGGGTCACCTGTTAGTGTTGCTATTGGCGGTCCTTTGCTGTGTAGAGGGATGAGGCTCCATACTAAGCCATTAATCCTTCTGAGTCCCTTGTACTGCTCCATCGTTGCGCCATGCTCTATTGAAGTCTTCTAGCTTCCAGCCCATCTTCCCATTAAACCTATGTACTGCATCATTGGTGTCTTGAAGTCGCAGGTGATATGCATTCTAGTGTAACAACATGGAATTGCGAGCGTGGGATTTTTCTTCTCAAACAGGCGAAATGAGCATTTTGGATTTCCCCCTTAATCCCTCGTGTGACTTTCCTCATATGACCGGGAGTTGGAACTAGGGGTTGATCTCTCAGGCGCTAAGGCCTTCAGACCTGTGTCTGGAGGCCTTTTCCTTTGTTATCGTAAATACTGCATATCGACGCTTTAACTATGATTTACCTTGCTCTACCCTTTTTCCTTAGCGTGGGTTGACAGTCTGGACGCGAGGTCCTTATGGACCACGCCATAATAATTTATCGCATCCGTTGGGGGTGGGGTGTCCCGCATATCACAATCGCTCTGCACCATTGTCTTTAGCCTTTTTCCTCTTAACAACTGCGATCGCTGGTGCATGGGGTGACATCATCACTGCCACATGTCACCTTGTGAGTGGTGACACGTGGCACCCAGAAATGGCCCCATGTCACCCCTGAAAACAATGAAACTGGGTGACACGTGTCCTCTGCCATGTCGTCATTTGTACCTCCATGTCACTTGCCATACTGCCACATGGAGGAGAGAGAAAGGGGGTCGTCCGCCTTGGTTTTGCTGGCATTTCCTTTGTTAAATTATTTTAGCCCTCCCCCAGCGATACACCACTATATCGTAAATCGCCCCCCCACAAAGTCTTTGAATTTATTAGAACCTACCAAAGTGACGAGTTGCAGGACTGCTGTGATGTAGGATTGCGCCAGGTGGAGGAGAGAGAAAGGGGGCGGCCCACTCCTGTTTTGTTCAACTTTCCTTCGTTAAATCATTTCTCTACCTTCCCGATGATACAACACTATATCACAATATCGACCCCTACACGGTCTTTCAGGCTTAGAACCACCGATAAGCCTATCTGCGGGACTGCTAGGATGCGGGAACTCGCCATGTGGAGGAGAGATAAAGGAGGTGGCTCGCTCCTGTTTTGTACTCCTTTCTTGTGTTAAACTTTTTCGACCCTCCCCAAACGACTTCTCATTATATCGAAAATCGGCCTCTACAAAGGTATGTTAACTATGGAACCTGTCCATGTGACGAGCTGCAGGACTGCTGGGATGCGGAAACCTGACACGTGGAGGATAGAGAAGGGGGGGCAGCCCGACTCGGTTTTGCACGCCTTTCCTATGTTGAACTCTTTCAGACCTCCCTCGACAGTGTAGCACTTTGTTGCAAATTAGCCCTCACATGGTCTTTGGGGTTTGCTGTGACTGTGGGCCTGCGGTGACAACTGATTTGCGGGATTTTTATCATACATAGCCATTTTTCTTCATTTGTTGGGTTTTTCCATGGTAATCTTCAAAGTGATTTAACTATTTCTCTAGGAGTCCATTTTTGGACTTCTATATACCATTGGAAATATTTTTTCTGAGCACTAGGCATTTGAGGGGGGTTGATCAAGCTCTGAGATATTTCATGGCCTAGGACAGTGGTTCCAAATTTCATTGCTCTTGGGAAACCTTGACCAATTGAAATCCATAATGCAGTGAGTGACAACAAAGGCTCCAACTAGGGACAGTGCCTTGTTAGCCAGGTGCTGAGGACCTGTAGACTAGTACCCTTTCCTTCAATTGGGCATGGAGTTGTTTTTTTTTTTTAGGCTATGGTTCATGGACACCCTGGTCAATGGGTGGAGCTACGTCCATGGAAAAATCTGGGTTGATCGGCCCCGAAGGGAATCTAGCCCCATGGCCCATTAGCAAGACCTGACCCTAAGGGCTTCGGGGAGATTAGACCTTGTGACCTCTCGATGACGAGGCACTGATTTTGACCAACTGAGCTAACCCTTGGGGCTATTGGGCATGGATTTATTCTTAAACAAAATATAATTATGTGAAAAATGACTTTTTGATAATAACTTGAAAAACTCAAATAGAAATTTCAACACACACCGGATATTTATAATGAGCAAGAGACAAATATCTATATTTTTGAAAATAAAATTTTAGGAACTGACCATTTACAGGCAGTTCCAGTAGTTCACCATCCAAGTTTTCAAGCATGTAAGTGTTGTTTCCCCTCTCTTCTGCAATCTTGAAGGGGCCCAACCATAGTGGATCAAATTTCCCATGCTTTCCTTTGTCTTCTTGCCTGACATCCCATCTAAGAACTAAATCTCCTTGCTGAAGAGGTATTTCCTTAGCCTTCTTGTCAAATAGAGATTTCATCCTTTGTTGATAGTTTGAAATTTTGGTCCCCACCTGCTCTCTGTTCTCGTGAAGCTCCACCAGTTGATTTATTCTTCTAGTCAAGGCGCTAGGCTCTTCCTAGACTTCTTGCAACAACTTAGCTACTGACATTGCTAATTGGATAGGGAAGACAACAACCTTACCATATACTAGCTCAAAAGGGGATTTCCCATTGGATCTTTTGGGTGTTACACAGTTAGCCCACAAATAAAAATTTAGTTGAGAGTCCTAGTTCCTTTGATTTTCAGTGATGGTCTTCTTTAGAACTCTCACCATGGTTTTATTAGAAGACTCGACCAAGCCATTCCCTTGAGGGTAGTATGTAGTGGAGTGTCCAATAATGATGTTGAATTTGTGGTGGAAGTTGGTGAACTGAAGACCTGTGCATTATCAGTGGTGATTTTAAAAGGACACCCAAAGCGGGACAATATGTTCTCCTCCATCAATTTTATCACCACTAAATCAATAGCATTCCTAGCTAGGATAGCCTCTACCCACTTGGTAAAATAGTCAGTGGCTGTTAAAATCCACTTGTGTTGGCCGCTAGAAGGTGGGTTGATTTCTCCATTGAAGTCCAATCCCCAATGTCTAAAGGGTTCCTCTACATGCACATGAATCAGGGGCAGTGGAGAAAACTTCTATCTTTCAACAAACAGCTGGCATTTTTGGCATGATATGACTTGAGAATAAACATCTCCAAATAGCGTGGGCCAGTAAAATCCTACCTTGAGGATTTTGTGTGTTGTTGCCTTCCAACTGTAGTGTCCTCCACATACTCCCTCATGGAAACGTCAACCACTTCAAAGATTTCTCCCTCAACCACACATAGCAGCAATACCCCCATCGGATCGTTCCAATAGAGCAGTCCATTAGATATAATGTATTTATGTGCCTGCAATCTCAGACTATGGTATTTAGATCTATCTAGTCCCAACGAGCATCTTAGGAATAAGAGGTAATGAAAAATGTTCTTATACCTGGGCGATCCCTCATATTTGGAATAGATCTTCTGCTCAGCCATTTTTATTCTGCTCTGTTCATCCTCTGGGCTGCCCTCCTCTGTGATCAGGCTTATTCCTAGAGCTTGGCAGTTGGATTCAGACAAAATCTTGGCCAACCCCTAGCCTTTGATGAGCTTGGTAGGCTTGATTTCTAGCTCATATTCCTATATTTTAGCTATCCATCTACCCCTCTTCCCTTCACTGTCTCCTTGCACCAGAATGTCTTTGACTGCAGTCATTGGGAAAAATGTTGTGATTTTGGATTGCAACACATACATACGAAATGACTTCAATGCCTTGACTAATGCATAAGCATGTTTTTCCAATATATCATACTTCAGCTCAACATCCCTCAGGACTTGGCTAAAAAAGGCAATAGGCTGCTTGTAACCATCTTTATTTTTTTGTAACAGCACAACAACAATGGTATGTGGAGAGGTGAAAGAAAAGATGTAGAAGGGCACTAAATAATCGAGGCTGGCTAGCACAGGGGCCTCAACCAAAGCTTGCTTGATCCTAGTGAAAGAATCAGGGGGGCGAAGCTCCACTTAACTTCATTCTCCTTCTTGAGCATATCTATGATACCTTTAACTATCTCAACATAGTTGGGCATGAATCACCTTAAGAAATTTATCCTCCCCAAAAATGCTTGGACTTCTTTCTTATTTCTAGGCAAGGGAATGGGGCTGATGGATTTGACTCGTTTAGGATCAATCTTTACTCCTTCCTACAATACTATGTACCCAAGCAGCTTCCCCTCACTTAGGGTGAACTAAGACTTCTTTGGATTCATAGAGAGACCATACCTTCTGCACTTCTCGAAAACAAGCTGTAAATGGTGGATATGCTCTTCATTAGTCCTAGAAAAGGCTGTGATGCCGTCTAAGTAAACTACTAGAAATTTATCTTGCTTGCCCACGAAATCTATTTTCATAGCTCTCTGGAATGTGGTTCATGAATTTATCAACCCAAATGGTATGCGAGCGTACAAGAAGGTCCCCCACAGGGTGGTGAAAGCAGTCTTTTTCTTGTCCTCTAGGTGGACTACCACTTGGTTATATCCTGAGAATTCGTCCATCATGGACATTTTAGCTGCACCCACTACCTTCTGCAATATATTATCCATCTTGGGCAGAGGGTAGTTGTCCTTTAGGGATTCCCTGTTTAAATTTTGGAAGTCCATGCACAACCTTATCTCTCCATTCTTCTTCTGGATAGGGACCAAATCAACCACCCACTCAGAGTATCTTAGAGGGACTATGATTTTCGCCTGCAACAGTTTCCTTAGCTCCCTTTCAAGGGAGGGGAGTAAGAGTGGGTTTATTTTTCTAAGTTTCTGTTTAGATGGCTTTATCCCACTCTTGAGAGGAACCTTATGTTGAATAATATTTGTGTCAAACGATTTTAAATCATCATAAGACCAAGCAAATACATCTTTGTAAGTTTTGAACAGATCTAAATACCTCTGTCTGTATTGTGGGGGGACTCCTTTGGATAGCTTGATCGTCTACGGTTCCGCCTCTGATCCAATGTTGCAGTCTTCAACTTGCTCATCCTTCTTTGGGGGCATTGGCTTGGATGCTATGTCATCTTTAATGAAAAGTATTTCTAGTGGAACAAGTCCATGAGGGATGGTGTTCCTTTTTAGTTGCCATTTTTTTTTGCCCAGCCACTGTGTATTTCCACGGAGTGGCTTCTTATTTTGCTTCTTCTTCTTCTTTATCGATGGTGGAGTGGGAAAACTCCCCAACGAATTCTATGAATCTTTTTACTTTCTCGTCATCTTCAAATACTTGCCAGTGTTTGACATTATCAAGTATTGAAGCTCTGTGTCTCACTTCTATCTCATATATGAGGAGTGTATTATGTGGGGCACTGAAAGTGCTTGCAGCTACTGCAAGAGAGTTAACCATCCTATTTTCTTCCCTAGGCAGAAACTGGATGTTAAACGCCAGGAAGAAATTATGGATTAAGTCCCACACTTCATTTTGGTATGTCCTCAACCCGGGGTGTTTGGCTTAGCATTGGTCTTGGATTTGCTTCACGACCAGGTCAGAACCTCCATAGACCGATAGGAATTCAATGTTCATATTTATCACCATTTGTAACCCCAGGAGCAGTGCTTCGTACTCCGCTACATTGTTGGTTGCCTCAAATTCGAGCTTGAAAGAGAGGGGTAACATACTGCCTTCCAGAGATACCAACAATGTCCTAGCTCTATTCCCATAATTTGAGCTTGTTCCATCGAAGTATAAATTCCGTACCTCTTTTTCATTCAAATAATGGTATTTCAATTGCCTTGTCAAGTGTATTGATGCTTCTTCTAAGATTTTCTCATCTTCTTCTAATAATAAGCTGGAGATGTCATTATCTTTCCCATGCACTGGGGAGTTCTCTGAGCCTTTAGCTGGGGTCACGGTTTTCACAAACCGAGATTCTCTGTACAACCTTATTTGCTCACCTCCAAAAGTGGGAATGGTGGCATAAGTAAGATCTATCTTGATAGAGCCACCCACCTTGGAACCCCAAGATCTGGATAAGAGAATTCCAAAGCGAGGAGGTATGTCTGCCACCACTATATCCATGACCACACTCTTCAATGGGATCTAAGCCAAGTTTACCACCAGATCCTTTATCATGCCTAAGAACTTGACTCTCTTGGAGTCAAAGGAGTACAAGTCTTTGTATGGTCTGGTGATCTCCAAACCCAGCTGTTCCATTATTGATAATGGCATGAGGTTGTGTGAAGCTCTTGAATCGAACATGCAATTATGCAGCAAAAGGTCATGGATCACTAGAGTCACATAAAACGGTGCAGTAGAGGGATCCAACTCTTCCAAATGCTTCCCAAAAACAACCATTGGCCTCTTCTCGTGGAGGTTCAAACTATCATGGGATGGTGTTGAGCCAATTGGGTGCATGAATTTGGAGACTTGAGCTTTGTAATGGGGTTGCTTTAAAAGCTCAGTCAGAGGAACACTAATTTTTACCTTTTCCAGCTCCTTCTGGAGATTAAACATATGTTGGGCCTTTTTCGCGTATCCATGCTCTGTTCCTTCTCCCTTCCCACTGGTATTTGTCAGTGGAGCAAGTGCCTCTTTTTTGATGTGTCCCTTAGGACCATTGCTCTCTTTATTTGCAGATATTCCTGTCTTGGGTGGGTCAGAATGTAGCTTACCCTTCCCTTTGTTGAGGGTTGGAGGAACCACTTGGGGAGAAGCTTCCCCTTGCTGTTCTAGTTCTCTCGTCCTCTTATTCGAATATCGTAGATTATATTTACATTATGGCTATGTTTTCATGAACTCTGCAAACTGTATACAATAATAATCCATATCTTACTCCTCGACTGCTGCTTTTCTTTGATGACTGGCATTTTGGTGGGCCATATTTTCATGTTCCTCTTTAGTAAAACCAACATATGTATTTCCCTGCGTTTCCTGAGTATCTGATGATTGTTCCTCGGAACTATCTTCCAAGTATAAGTGGTGAGGAATCTGATCCAGCTGCTCCTTTCTTTCCCTTGGAAGTAGTTGTAGTGGAGGCCTTCTATATTACTGGTTATAGTCCTGGTTGTTGACTTGAGCATTCTACCCGGAGAGGTTCTTGTTCTTGATTTCGAGCTTCCCAAATTTTTGTGATAAGCTCTTGATGAGTTTATCTATATCATCCCACTTTGGGTCTGATGATTCCCTAACTCGACCAGAGGAGGATGCCTCTTCTTTTCCTCTTTTGGGTTCGACAAGTTCTTGCTTTTCCCTCGACTTCCTTGCCGAGGCCAGATTTTCTTCCACTTCGAGAGCATCGATCTGAAGTTAGTCCAAAGTGGTAGATTTTATTTCTCTCAGGGTAAAACAAACATTAGAGTCAAAGGATCCCAAGAAAACCACTCGAGCTGCAGCTGGGGGAGGCTTTATGTTAGCTGGTAGGTTATTGAACTGCTTATTGAATCTTTTGATAAATTCTGTAGTATCCTCCTTTGACTTTTTTCTTATTGAATTGAACTCAGTAAGGAGGTGCTCATGGTTCCTCTTTTCTCCCCATTTCTAGGTGAAAGAGTTTTCAAGTAGCTCCCATGTAGTGATGGAGGCATTAGGTAGGGATTTGAACCATTTTCTAGCCTCTCCATCGAAGGATTGTACAAACAATCTCATAACCACATCCAACTGTTCCACATTTATGTTCTCGGCAAAGGCACTAAAGGTTTCAATGTGACTTTGTGCCATGTTATCATCTTCCCCATTGAACCTAGGTAGATGCTCTAGGTAGTCTTGGGCATTATACTTAGAGGCTGAGGAAGGTCAAGAGGTGCATACTTATTGAGCAAGAATCCTGGAAGAGCCATCTGGATTAGTGGAGGAGGATTCAAATTTTTTTGGGGGATTGGGATCAAGACTATAGGGCTTTTAGGGAAAAGAGAGCATGTCAGGGCCTTAGGAGTAAGTCCTAAACACTGAGCAGCAGTAGGCTGAGAACTGGAAGAGGGAACTCCAAAGAATGGTGAGATGGTAGCACAATCTGGGGGAGTTTTTCCTTTCCAGACTTTCTTGGAGATTAATTTTTTAGGGTCAGATATGAATGGGGCTTTCTACTGGGATGTATCTGAGCGAGTATGTGGCATTTTAAAATCCAGGATTATGAATAATAGTGAGGGGGGGGTGGAGTCGCCAAGGTGATATGAAAGCAATCGGAACATACTTTTCTCACTGATCCAGGTCCAGGTGTGACAAAGGACCCTTCCAAGACCTTTTACTTTCGTGATGTGTTAAATCAAATTTTTTTAAAAGAACATAAATGAATACATCTGCATGCTGTAAATAAGAGGAACATGACAAGAATCAGCACATAAAATAACAAGATGTTGATAACGGAGTTCGTCCAGGAGGGGCTACATCTCCAGGCCCTGGTGTCAAGATGGTGTAGGCTGCTACATTAAGTGCTATCAATAATGATGATGTACATAAGAGATGATGTCACTATCATACAAGGAAAATGCCCTCATGCAGGCGTGGCGCCAAGAGATGTTCCAATACAGGAACTATTAGTAAAAAAGATTCCTATTAGTTTGACACAAACTCATGCATGATGTGCATCCCACCAAGATGGCATAAAAGGGATCTCAATGCAAAACATACATGGCGACAAAATTAGTATCCCATCAACATGACGACAAAGGGATCTCAAATAAAACATGATGAATCATGACAACAAGTACATCACACATATGATTCCGCATCACATCAAGCAAGAATCATGAAAACGAGTAAGAAACAAGATCCCTCATCAAACGTCAAACAGGGATCTGTGCAACACAATGCATAGCAAAAGAAGTACATGAACACACTGCATATACCTCACATCCAAGGGTCATTTGAAGAAGTGGATGTCAAACTGTTGAAGCTGTTCGTGCCAGCAATCTCACGACATCAATCGCATGGAAAACGATGCTCGCACATGAATGCTGACACCTGCATTCCACTTAGAAAAGCGGCTGAAGAATAGAATGAGAAAATGAGAAATATGAACCCACCATCAGATTTGTGGTGTCAAATAGTGAAAAATCGACTATCCAATTTTTGAATTATGAGAAAGTGAGAATCTGGGCTCAAGGAATCTTTTAGATTTCCCCTAAATTCTTCAAAGATAGCCTCCTCCGGGTCCTTTGAAAATATGCTGCTTAGATCAAAATTCCGATTGCGTCATCAGGTTCCTGGCAGAATTCTAAGAAAAATGAGTGTGAAGTTGGTTGTATTCTGACTTTGGAAAATTTCAGCGTCCAAGGAATCTAGAAGATTCCCTCCGCTGGGAATCTGCAAATCTGTTGCTCAAAAGACGATTCTGACCTTGCCACGACGTTTCTTGCGAAAATCTGTGAAAATTGACTGTAAACTTGGTTACATTCTGATAAAAAGAACTTTTACCTCCCTAGAGAATCTTTAGGCATCAAAGAATATTCTACCTTGAAATGCGTGTCAAGGTTCTGCCTCCTCTACCTCAAAATGTGTGCCCACTCCTAGTTCCTCCATCTGCCTAGGTGCACTATGAAAATGAGGGTTTATATAAATGTTTTTCGGGCAAAGTTTACAAGAAACTCGGTTGGCGTGATGGTAAAAATAGCGGTTTGTTAAGGAGGGGTTGAGTGGTCAAACCTCGCGCCTCCCTTTTTTTATACATTATGGTTTAAAAACCATATTAATAATTTTTTTAAGCAAACAAAATCACATGAATTGATTTGGTTTATTAAAGGTGCATGACGGTTTCGTAGTACGATGGTTCATGGGTTGTACGTGGGGCTGCTGCATGGTTGCAAGGTAGCGACGTGGTTGGCGCGGGCTCAGTACCCGCTGACCTCTTCATTTAAACTATGGCATGATTACATATGGTGAGGAGAGACATGGGGTGGTGGGGGTGGTGGCCCACCACCCCACTTTATATATATATATATATATATATATATATATATATATATATATATATATATATATATATATATATATATTAATTTTTAATACCAAAAGGCATTTTTGAAATTCTGAATTTTGACGGAAGGAGTCAAACTATCCAGGCCACAAATTCGCCTGAAATCTGGCCTAGGTTGGCCAAAATTTGGTGGCCGGATTCTTTTCCAAATTGCGGCCTCCTTAAGCCTGCCTAGTCAGCAAAAGTCAACTAAACTTTGACTGCTTCTAACTTTCAAATATAGACTCGGTTTGACGAACCGTTTACACTGCTGTGATCAGGACGATGAGAACTACACTTTGGTCCTGGTCCGAAATCATTCTGATCACTTTGATTTTTGAGCATTCGTAAGCCATCTTTGTCTTGTGTGTATCGCTGGAGCCACCTAGATCAATCCTCCCCACTGAGGAGATTTTTGTCCTCCAAAAGCATGAAAAGGAATCTGCAACTTTTCTGTACCTTGTCTGCATCACAAGCATCTTGAAAGGCCTTGCCTCCATCTCCTTCACCTTTGTTCTTCAAAGCCTTAAGCGATGAGCCGGCACTTGCAACCTCTAGTACATTGTTTTGGAAATTACATGCTTGAATTTCATGACCAAATAATGACCCAAGTGTCCCACACTTGCCACGAGTTTATAACCCATACTCAGTGGTCAAGTTTACATTAAGATGGACACAATACCCCAGCTACGAAAACAAGGCCAACATATCATTGTTGCTTCAACAAGTGATGGAAAAACACATCATCACTGCAACACATGATTGACAAAGATAAGGCCAAACACTATTTGCTTTGACAAGTGATGGAAACACGACATCACTTTCACCATTTATCATGCAACACAAAATAAGACTAGACATTGTTGTTGCTGAACAAGTGTTGGAAAACACATCATCATTTTACATTTTAAAATGCAACAAATGATTTACAAAAGCACGACCATGACAAGCTAACATATCTAGGAACCATTTTTCACTTATCAATGTGAATGGGTCACCTCCTTGTGGCGATTTTGCTTGTCGAACAATTGTTTCATTTGGTTCATGCACTGACACTTTGTTTTTAAGGAACCGTTCTGCATGGAGCCTCCAACAAGTGGCTCTTTGATGGCCACTTCTATCGCAATGACTGCAATAGGTTTTCTTCCTCCAAATTTGCTTAAAATTTTGCTTTACCTGTTGTTGAGAGGGTCATTCACGCCTCATTCTTTTGTGTGCTACCATTCTTTTCCAACACTTTGAAAATGTATGGTTATGTAATCCATAAAAGGTACATGTTTTTCGAAGCCATGTTTTACGCTCATCATTAAAAACATGATTACAATTGAAATGAACATTCGAATGTCGAGAGTGGTTATACCTTCCCTTGCTGTCTCTGGTGTAAGTATGGCGATGAGAGCTTGCCTCAGCTATTTCCCTGCAATGGAAACTGCCATGGGATGATGGGGATGTGTTCCCATCATTCACTTTCCTCGACAATTTCGATGACGTCTTGGAAGAATCTGACACCTTCGAGCATTCTCCCTCAGTGTATCTCAAGCCTACAAATTGAGGTCTCTGCACAACCTCCAATGATTGAGTTATGCCTTGGTTATTAACACCAAGTTCTTCTTCCTTCTCGTGCTTCGTCCTGGTAAGGAGCCTCATGTTTTTCCCTGTAATTGGGATCTCCACATCTCCAACAGAAAGCGTACTATGTGACAATGAAACCGAAAGGAAATCAACGTCTTTTACCTCCTTTGTCGATTTGGAAAGAACTAATGAGGGCTTCTCATCATTGGTTGTTGGTGGTTTTCTAGCTGTCTCGGCGCATTCCCCAACTTCCTTTATGACATATCAAAGTCCTGCCTGACGGGGTAATTCTTCTACTTTGATGGGGTTGACAATGCCTTGGCCATTAACGCCTAAGGCGTTTCCTTCATACCCCATTTTCTTCAAAATTTTGGAGCCAACACTTGTTGTATGATTTTCAAAAACACCTAAATCATCATCAGGACACATACATGAATTTAGAGAATTACTTTTACCTCACATGGGTCATGCTGCAGCTTTTCCAAGGCCCCGTCCTTTGCTTGCAGATGTCGTAGTAAACTATGTTTCTCCTCTTTCTCTTCATGTAGACGCATCTTCAATTTAGCGTTATCTGTTTGAAGACTTTGGTTGTTTTGCTTTAGTTCTTCCAGGGCTTCTTCTGTGGCTTGCAACTGAAGCTGCAATTGCTCTTTTTCCTCTGTCTCTTTCTATAGAGTTTCATACATTATTTCCACTCTTTTGGAAATTTTGAGCATGGTCTCGTACATCGCTTTTTCATCCTCTGTTGCTGCACATTCCATTGTTCACACTGTAATTCACATCCACACAAAGACCACTCTGATACCACTTGATCCAGGTCTGGGTGTGACAAAGGACCCTTCCAAGACCTTTTACTTTTGTGATGTGTTAAATTTCATTTTTAAAAGAACATAAATGAATACATCTGCATGTTGTAAAGAAGAGGAACATGACAAGAATCAACACATAAAATAACAAGACGGTGATAACGGAGTTCGTCCAGGAGGGACTACGTCTCTAGGCCCCGGTGTCGAGATGGTGTAGGCCGCTGCATTAAGTGTTGTCAATAGTGATGATGTACATAAGAGATGACGTCGCTATCTCTTATAGCTCCAAATACCACCTTATGTATTTGTGATGATTGGTTTATGGCCTAGGGCAACCCCTCCTTCAAGACTTGCTCCAAATATTCAAAAAACAGTGTTTTACTCCCTGTACGCGACTTTGCACTGTATTAAACGTGTGTACATGTAGGTTAGTCTATACCCAACGGCATATATGTCTTAAAACACTTAAAAAAATTAAATTTCCTTAATTATGGGCGGAGATCATGGGTTTTACCTGTTGATTACCTATTAGTGCCTATGGCCCAAATGTTCCCAACTGTTTCCCAACTAAAAAACTACTTTGGGAGAAGTATAAAAAGACTTCAATGGGAAGGCCTTAAGGAGGAGAGAAAATAGAGAATTACTCTGCTGAGATTATCCCCTGATCAAGTCTGAAGATCCTTGTGCTTCAAGCACTTCCCAAAGTTCAGGAAACCCTTGTTTCCTTGAGAGGTGATATCCTTTCACTTGTTGGAGATATCCTTGTGTTAGTTATGGAACGAGCCTTTTGAACACTGGGACTGGATGGACCTGGAGGACAGTTCTTCTTGGAGCCGGAAGAGGAAGACTCAGGTGAACTCTTTCTATGTTTTTATTATAGTTATCTGTAATAAAAGAAACATCGTCTTGTTCTTGATATCAACTTTGTTCATGCATCTGATGTTATTGTTATGGTTTATGTATGAATGACTATTTCAATGTATAACTAACCATCTACTTATATGTTATAAAGTTGATTTCACTATAATGCTTTATCTATATGCTGTTGTGCGTCTTTGAATTGGTTGTTTTTTAGGTTCAAAGATCGTGAGGAGTTGCAAAGGGTTTGAACCCTGGCTGGAATTACCTGAACGAAGGGCCCCCGGGTATGTACATCCTCGCATAGTTTGCTCGTTTAAGCATTTTGCCTGAGTTATTTTCTTGTTTCTTGCTATAGATTACTCCTGCTCTGCTAGGGTTCTGACCCAAAGCCCTAGGGGACTTTATCCCTTAATAGAATTGGCTACTCCACTAGGGACAAGTTTGGGTTATTTAGTGCCAATCAGGGCTCAACTTTGAGTTTGCTTGCTATGATTGTATTGTTTGCCCCTATAGGAACTCAGACTTCAAATCTGATCCTTTTCATCAGGCCTCATTTTTGTTTTTTCTTGTAAACTTTTATATACGCACCTTTGTCGGGTTACAGAAGCGTATACACGCTAGTTTCTCTGAACTGAAGCCACGTATACGCGAGTTTCTTTTGGCTGAAACGCATGTACATGCAGCTGTGTAGAGACACAGTCGCATATACATTTGTTTTGCATGATTTTTTCAAGTCTTTTTATCTGAAAATATTTGTTTCTTGGCCTGTGTGCTTCCTGAGTGGTCAGTTTCTGTTTTCAGATTTTAGTTTTTCAGTGAGCCTACTATTTCAAGTTCTCTCCTACTTTGAAGAGTTTTTGGTCTCGGTTTGCTTTATAGTGAGTGTTATCATTTGTGTTTGAACACACAAGGCTTCTTGTAGAGGCTCTTGATTGTTCTAGTTTTCCGGAACAAAAGATTGTTTGCAATCTTTGTGTCAAACTTCATTTTTATGGTTTACTTGCTTTGCTTCTCGTTAGGTTTGTGGCCATTCACTTCTTCTTTCTTTTCAAAATTTGTTGTTGTCAAATTTGAAAGTGTGCTTTTCCTGATTTCTTGATCAGTGTCTCAAACCTATTTTTGCTGCTTTTGGGTTGTTTAGTGGATCTTGAAACACTTATTTTGTTAAGTTTTCATTCGTGTCGAATTGACAACTTGCAAAGTTTCCTTGTGATTTGCTTTCGATATTTGAGTCTTTGGTAGCATTTTGAGTACTTTTGAAAAGTTTCTTTTATTGCTTTTTTGAAAAAGAAAAGTCCTTCAAAAACATTGTTTTTGCTTTCTTCGCCGAATTTTGTGTTTGGTTTCTTTTGGTTTTTTGAGAGTGATTTGGGATTTTTGTGTTTAGTCCTTTTTTTGGGAAATATTTTGTGTTCAAAATTCTTATTCCTTTCAAAACACTTAAGTTGGATTATAAAACAAATTACTTTCATTTTCTTTTTAGAGTAATCTAGAATTTTTGCATCATCATGTACACTTTGCATTAGGGTAGTTTCGCATCATTAGAGCATCAATAGTTTTTTTTTAGTTTTTGTGAGTGTGAAGTCTGTTGCAAGAAAAGAAAAAGAAAAAGTTTATTGCTTTAATAGAAGTTTCTTAGAACCCAAGTAGAAGTTGCTTTTCATCGAAGAACAAACAAGTGCATTGTATATAAGTTAGTTTTTCATTAATTTCTTTTGCATCAACGAACACCATCAGTTTCACTTCCGTATTGTCCTTTTGAATTAAAAAGAATAGCCATTTAAAATCAAGCACTAATAAAATAAACTAGAACTTTTTATATTGTCAGCAAGTACACCAACAAGTTTTATGTTATTTAAATAAAGAGTGAAAATCCAATAGTGTTAGGGAGACCGGGAAAGCTCCGTGACTGGGAGTTAAGCATGAGGGTTTTTGAAGATAAGGATGAGAGATACCCCCTCTCTTACTTGTCAGATCTTACCTCACGACTGTTTCACCCGGCTTCTGATACGAGTTGGTATCTTTAGTTGCCCATCCTAGGGATCTACATAGGTGGTTGCAGAGGGGAATCTCGTGGCACCCGAGGTCGACGTTGCATCACTTTCAGTGGTACTTCTAGAGGGCACCCTTACGAAGCTTGGGGGCTTGCATCGGCAAAGGCTGTTATTTGGAGGTCAGCGTAACTTCCTCTGATACCTTCACTAGTACACCTGGGGCATAATTACCCTAGTCTATTTTCGGAAGACCCTTATTATTCACTTTCTTGTATTTTGGTGTCCAGTCCTAATCAGCCGGAGCGGAAATACTTGGAAGTTGTTTGACTGCTTAATTCTTTAGGGACAATTCCTAGTTGGCCTAGCTTTTAAATTTCTCGAGTCTTTAAGTAGATCTTATTAAATAATTCAAAGTGGTTGACCGGTCACTTAGACGGTCTCGTAGACTTCGTGGGCTTTCACTTGCGAGTCCAGAGCCTTCTCCTAGAAGGCGTAGGAGCGATTCTGCTAGTGGTTTTCAACCAGTGGTAGTTGGCACATCGGAGATTGATCCTCCGCTTGGGGGCATCAATGTACAAGGTAGACCTGGTACTACCACAGAGCTAGAGAGAAACACACCAGTTCTTTCTCGGGTACTCTTCCAGTCGGAAGATAATATCGAGGTAGAAGAACTCTCAGAGTCAGTTGCAGTTCCGAATTCTTCTCTCCCTTCTGATCATCCGGACGTATTTTTATACATCGAAACTCCGAAACGCAGGCCTTCAAGCCCAGGTCCACACACAAACATCCCTTTGATGACCACTGTTGGAAGCATGGCATCCACCGCGAGTGCTACGAGTATGTAGACTCCTATATCAGTACAAGAAGGAGGAACTATTTCCATCCCTTATACATCTTTATTTGGGTCTACTGCTAGCACATCCTTGTTTGGGTCTACTTCCATTCCGTTAACGAGTGGAAGTTCCCAAGCGCATGCATCTAGTTTTGGATTCTTCCCTTTTGGAATGCCCTCTCAAGGTATTCCTTCAGTTCCATTAAGTGTACCATTAACTGCCTCCACGTCCATGATGAGTGGATCGACATCTTTTCAGGGTTTTCCTTTTGGAAGTGGTCATATACCACATTCCAATCCGACGGTGGGGTCTATGCCTTTTCCTTTCATAGGTCAAGGTACTAATCCTTTTCAGAGTTGGACTAACCCTACGGTTAGTGGAATCAGAACTGGGAATCCGCTTTTTGGCCAACAAGGGAATGTGCTGTACTCCTCGGTCAATTCATTTCGAAGTTTTCCACCCTTAGCTAATGCTTGGAACCCTTACCAAGGGTTTTCCACTTCGTATAATAATTTGTTAGGGGGAAACTTTGCCGGTTACGGAGGTTTTTCGGCTGGAGTTGGTCAAACTTCGAGTTTTGCTGGACCACAAGGGTCACCTTTTGGTTCAGCAGGTTCTACCAATTACTTTGGGCAACCTGGTGCCTTTCAAAATCCAGGTCATTCTTTTCAGACTTTCAGGAACCCCGCCCAATCTGGGTGGAATCCCCAAGGTCCTCTGAGACTTCCTTTTCTAGCCACGCTCAATCTGCCAGACTTGACTAAGTTAATGAACGATCTAATCAGATACAATCCGACTTGGCCTCTGGTCCCAACCAAACTTCCATCGGATATTCCAAAATTCGAAGGGAAGAGTGGGGAAGACCCAGGTGACCATGTAACCACATTCCATTTATGGTGCTCATCGAACTCCCTCATCGATGATTCGATTAGGTCAATACTATTTCAACGCACCTTAACTAGTAATGCGACTAAGTGGTATATAGAGTTTCCAAGGGGCACCTTTGCATCTTTCCCCGATTTGGCTAACATTTTCTTAAACCATTTTTAGTTGCCTGTTCGTTACGAAGCTAGAACTGAACTTCTGGCCAATTTTCATTAGGACACGACCACTCACATTTCTGATCATATTCAGGAATGGAGACGGAGAAAGAGGCTCATCAAAGCTGAAATTCCACCTGAATTCCATCTCGAATGGTTTTTAAAATCATTACAACCCGAGATCTCCAAGGATGTTTCTATGTCCGGAGTATATTCCGAAGAGCAGGCTATCTTTCATGCCCAATAGTTAGAATTGATATATTCTTAGTCTGGGACCCTTCAGAAGATCTTGCCTGATGCTCCTAGATCCACAGTTGATGTAGCCAAATTGAAGCCAGGCCCGCATGCTGACGGTATTATTGGATCGATTGATGCGAATGCAGTGAACCTTCTGAGCTAATTACAGCAGTTGTCTATACAAACTGCTTCTTCCAATCAGGCTACATCATCTACAACTCCACCTTCTCAGCCTTCTTCCATAAACACCGTTCAGGCTTCTAACCCCAAAGGAAATCAAAATTTTGAGGGGAAGAAGAAGGGATGAGGTAAGAAGAAGAATTAATATGGGAAGGGTAATGCGAATAAGCCCAACAATAATGTTGGTGAGGGTGGAAAAGAGTCTAAGAAGAAAGTTAAGTTCCCATGCAAGCTATGTAGTGGAGACCATTTGACTCATCTCTACCCAAAAATTCAAGATGCTCAGTGCTTGTTAGTGCAGCAAGGGTCTTCTAGCTCCCAAGCTGTCTTAACTAACCCTTTCCCCCAAGGGTAGCAGTTGCTTGCTGGTGCGAATTCAAACCCTAGTACCTCTACAGGGGGCAACCAGGAGGGGGAGAATTCCTCAAATTTTTTCATGATGGGTTCTCACATCAATGTGGCCACATGGTCACGTGATTATGGTGAAGCTGAAACATTCAAGGATAAATCTATTCCCGGAACTACGGATCCACTTCATATTGAGCGACCCTCTGTCGAGTCTATACCTCGGATACCAAAAGGTTCCGCCAAATGTGCGACTATCAACCCTAATGCTAGGGCAGCCCAGAATTACTCCATTGTTGAGGATCTGGCTCAGAGTCCATGCACGATATCTGCTTTAGAGGCACTCTAGTCATGTTCTACTCAAAGAAGTTCTTTGCTTTCGACAATGGGGGCAGGTGATCCAAATAATTCTGTAGCTCTCACTTTTGATATGCATAATGTCAAAAAGAGACTTCCTCATCATATGGCTTTCCAGATAAAGTCTACTTACCAGAAAACCAACATTTTTCGGACAGTTATAGATGAGGGAGCTTCCATGTGTGTCATGTCTCTGTCATGTTGGAAGGCCATTGGATCACCTTCGCCTGTTCCTTCACCCATTCTCCTGACAGCATTTGACGGGCATTCTCATAGGCCACACGGGATTATCCCGGCCTTTCCTATATGTGTTGGAGGGAAGGTCGTTAAAATCGAAGTAGAAATTGTTGATGCCAACCTAGATTACAATCTCCTCTTAGGACGAAAGTGGATTTATGAAATGGATGCCATCGTTTCGACTCTATTTCGAGTCCTTTGCTTTCCTCATGAGGGGAAAATTGTTAAGGTTGATCAATTGTATTATTCTCTCGGCGATCCTCGGGTGGCTTCAGATTCTACCGTTTCATTGGTGGATAACCCTCGTCAACCTATCGAGAATATAGGAGTCGGGATGTACTCTTCCTTGATGGGTGTATTTGATCTTCCCCCTCCTACAGCTAGAATCGATACAATTTCACCCTCCAAGGAACCTTTACAGAAAGAGTTTGTTCAAACTCATTATTTTCGAATCCTGGGGCCTTACCTTCATCCGTGACCACATTAGATGATGGCAAGTTGGGAGGAATAAAATCTCCTATGTTTGCAGCAGATCTTAGATATGAATCTATCAATAATTCTACAGACGACCTTCCTACTCCTCCTTCAGAAAAGGAGTTAGATGGTGAAGTGGCCCCTACTTGGACCCTTGATTCCACTTTTGCTTTGGATTGCTTAGATACAATTTTTCCATCAAACGAAGCAGTATTCAGAGAAATGACGACTGTAGATCGACCATTGGAAGATTTACATCATTGTTCATTTTTCTGTCCTCCTTTGCATGAAGTCGAGTCTAGGTCCTCCAATCTGCCTACTAGCGATGTTTGTATGGTTCCTTTGGCTCTAACAAAGTTTTTTGCTGAAGGTAATATATTGATTAGCTCAATGACTGTACCTATAAACATCTCTAGGAGCAAGCTGGCAGAGCCCCCTGATGGGCTCTACCTCAAGAAGTACTATGCCTAGGCTACGACTGAGCAATGGCTTCTTTGTATATTTTGTATTTTTGTACATATATTATTAGGAGTTTTCATGATATCGACACTTTTTGCTCTGCTTTGGCAGGTGTTGATGGATGACTTGGTCTATTTTTGATTCGCCGATGGTGCTAGTCGACACACTCGAAACCTCGCTTCCGCAGCTTGGGTGCTTTATTATCCAATTGGTCAGTTGATGGTGTCAAGGGGAGTATGTATTGGTCCCGTGTCAAATAATATGGCAAAGTATACTGCCGTCATTAATTTACTATCCGAAGCTATTTCTTATGGAATCAATTCGTTGGTAGTCTATCTTGATTCACAACTGGTAGTGTCACAATTGAATAACATTTATCAGGTTCGGAATCCTTTTTATATCGCCAATATTTGAGAGTGAGGGTGTTGCAAAGATCATTTTTTTATATTACTTATTTGCACATTCCACGATCTGATAATTCATTAGCAGATTCTATCGCTAATCAAGCTTTAGATTGGCATATCATTCATTCATCAAGATAAAATCAAGCATCAAAAAGTTAGAACTATATATATATCTATATATATATATATATATATATCTATATATATATATATATATATATATATATATATAGATATCATAAAATTGCCCGAGCGTACATAAAGTGTGTCAAAAATAATATACAAAATTTGGACTAAAATGCCCATAATCATGTCCAGCACATCTAATGACCCGGTTCAGGATGAGCGGCTAAGTAGGTGACCACTGCTTTGGCCACGCACCGGAAAAGGTGAACCTAGTTACGTGGCACTCCTACCACGCGGCACTGCATATACTCTGGTAGATCTTCTACGGCCTCCATCCGTACCTAGTGGGTCAACCTCACCAAGTTTCGCTGGACCGTGTATAAGACTCTCTCAGTCTCCACAGCCGCCTCTTTGGCACCTCTTCCACGATGCCTGTGTTGTGGAAATCTGTCTAGTCGTACCGGACCCATATCTAGAACATGATCATTATATAAGTCATTTAATCCCATCAAAAAAATCTTTAAGTTCATTTTCATATTTGAAAAACATAAAAATCATAAAAATTGACAAAACTTTAAAAAATGGTTACCTATCTCTCTCCATGCTACATCTGGTGGCAGCACCAGATCCAGATCTCCCTCGAAATCCATGCCAGCATAGGGATAGTCATCCACAGCGATGATTTGCTGCTCCCACCAGGAGAAGAAATCATCGTCAAAAGCAGTCCTGGGTACGTCTCCACCTCGAAGGCGTTTCATCAGGTCGGCCCACCTACCCATCCGAGGATCTCAGGGGCTACTGACAGAAATTGATACTCTGGGATGTAACCCTGGAACCTTCTTGAAGAAGAAGGAGAACAAAATGGTCCCATATCCGAAGTTCTTGGTCTGTCCTTTCTGAATGGAGGATAGCTGACTCTTCATATTGGTCAGAAGAGGTGTACACCAGTTAAACAAAGTAGTGAGACAATCTACGACCAAGCTCATGGATAATCGTGATGATTGGTGCAATGAGGCTGATCCATTTACCCTGGCTATGGTGAATAGTATGATCCTCAAGGACAAACTCTCTACATGTTTGATTGGAATTTGGCTTCCAATCTTCTCTGGATGCCCCAGATAGTATATATGCACGTAGTCTTCCACTGAAAGACTACCTCATGATCATCCAGTTGAATGCACCACTTCTCCTCTCCGGGAGAGTCCAGTGATAAAGTAAATATCTTCTATCTCTATCCTTAAAGGCATTTGATCAATAATGAATCCATCATCTTCGATACTCCAATAGCGGATGAACATTTCAAGCAAGTGGGTGTTTGCCTTCATATTTGGCATTTTGAATAATTTTAATAAACTGCATTATCTCAATGCATCCAAGGCCTGTTGATCATTCATAACCTCATCATCAATAGTAGCATGCTCCCTTTCCCTCCAGGTGATTGTCATCCTGAAAGAAAATCAAGTTTAATCGTTAGATTTTTATGTTTTAATTTCAAACTGCATATACGCGGGTCCATTTCATACACAGTCACGTGTAGGGCCTGCGTATATGCAGGTTTCTCATAACCAACCTGCGTATACGCCGCGTTGGAATTTTTAACATAATTTCCAATGGTAAAACCTCAATTAAAATTTCTAAAAACAATCACAAATTGATGCAAGCTAGATTTGGGGGTTACTTGATGATTTTGAGTCAATTTGAATGGTCGAATTCTTTGAGGGGCAAGTTTGCTTCTTTTTCTCCACAACTTTTGCTCTCAACACAAATGGTAACAATGGTGAGTCAAAAAACCATTTTATAAGCTTTGAAAATGTCAAATTTTTTCAAAACTTGATTTTGTTTTGTGTCATGTATCTTTTAACTTAGGAGCTTGGATTGTCAAGAATGGGTTGTTTTTAAGGACATTTTGGATGCTTTTTCGAAAATTTCAAGTCGGTTCCATGACTACCGACCCGTCATGGCAGTTATCATTTACACACTGGCATAGAGGTTAGGGAAGCCTCTTTTTCGTTGCATTTTGCATACTAGCCTCCATTTGTCAGTACACTTTCCATAGGGTCGATCCCATCGTGTTATGGTTCGTAAACCATCTTCACTTTCCGATTTTTTAAATCATGACATGATGGTAAAGCCATCCTTTTCATGGGCATCGTAGTTAGCACCTCACTGACATTGGTTGCATATTCTACTTTATTGAGTAGGCTCGGGAGTCCTCTCTAGTCCCGCCCTGACTTGTGCGTTGAAGACTCATTCCTCTTTGCTTCTTCACTTCGTTCTGGCCTTATACCCTAGAGGCTCCTTTGTGTTAAGTTGTACTACTACATTGCATTTTAACCATTTGCATCTTTTGGCCTTGAGCCGGCTTCACTTGGACTCGTGTTTAAGCCACTTTTTGACCATGTCTTCTGAAAAAAGAGCAGGAATGGGACAACATTTCCATTTATTGTTGGTAGATAGACTCAGTTTCCATAGGGTCGATCCATTTGGGTGGGATTTAGCTTGACTTAGGTACGCCTTAACCTTGTTATAGAGTCATTTCTCCTCTGATTGGTTATCTCTTCCAATCATATGGAGAGTTCGTTCGTGCCTCTTGCATGACGAACTTATACAAAGTCATCATATGCTGCCAGATGGTCATCATTGAGTAGTGCTTTTGTTCAAGGGAAGTAAGCTTGAGTTGGCCTCTCTGCAGTGTCTCTTGACCTATTTTTCAGTCGACCATCCCTGGTTGTTAGTGTCTTGTCTATCATCACATCCATTATATTGGTCCTTTACTCGTGCCAATTTGAGGAGGTCTCCATTGACTTCTTGCTGGCAGGTCTTGTCCTTATCGACGATGACGTCTTTCTTTGAGGACAGGCCTAGAGCCACACCTTGGCCCTATTTTAATTATTGATAGGTCACCTTGTGCTCAGCATTAATCAGTATCATGGGTCTTTGACTGAGTGGTTTCCATTGTGTTCGACATCAGCTTACATTATCACACATTGGGATTCATGCAGTGCCTTGGTTTCCATTTGACCCTATTGATGGATTCCTCGCCTCTGTGTCAGCTTTCATTATTGGTTGGTTCAGAGGGTTTCTATCGTGTGCTAGCTACATCTTGTGTACACCAAAAACGTGCTTCGATCGGGTTACTACATATTTTTTGTTCGATTCCTTCCACATTATCGGCCTACAGGTTACACTCGCGCTAGATTGATGAAGGATGCCTTAATGCCTTCCTTCTAGCGGATCTTTCCCTATCGACTATGATTCATTACTCTGGGGCAAAGGTCTAGAGTCCATTTGGCAGTACCTTGGGGTTTGCAGTCATTAGTGGCATATCCTTCGCTATAAATAGTGGGAAACCATCATTGTCTCTTGAATGATAGATTATTACAAGTGTTTGACTTCATCTCATGTATTCGCACTTGTTAGATTGTACTGGGTACCTTGACTCTCATTATCATTATCGGTGAGTAGTCTCGCGTTTGTTAACGGTATACATCAATGACCGGTAATCAAACGATTTCTCACATGGTCGACTTCAGATCATTTATTCCCGTTGTGTAGAAATGTACCATGGTGGTTGGTGAAGACCTCGGGTTGCATTAGCATTCTTTAGTTCACTTGTCAATTGCTCTTATTGTTACTGGTTGACACCATTCCACATTATATGTTGCAGTCCTTCACAGCGACATCCTATATGATGGCATTCGAGTTGTGATGTAGTACCATGTTATTCCATCATGTTCATTTGGTACTATTGGGATCAGTTTTTGACATCAGTGATCAACTTCATCTTTCAGCTTTATTGATCATCTTCTTATATTCAGACATGTACTTGTTTGATCATGATCAGATGATCCATTATGTACTTTTAGTTCCTTATACTTGTATACACAGTGGATCCACTTGTACTTGATATGTGGACATGCTTTACTTTCTATGAGCATGGGTATGCCCACCTCAGACAGTTGTTTCTTTCTGATCTTCTTTTGCTGGCTTGGCAGGCTGAAATATGGTGAAGTCCTTCCCAGTTTTTGACAGGTTTCCTTTCCATATACTTAATACATTTCGGCCATCATGTTCCCCTTTTGACCTCATATATTAGGGGGCATCTGTTATAGCTCCAAATACCATCTTATGTATATGTGATGCTTGGTTTATGGCCTAGGGCAACCCCTCCTTCGAGACTTGGTCCAAATATTCAAAAAATAGTGTTTTACTCCCTGTACGCGACTTTGCCCTGTATTAAACGCGTGTACACGTGGGTCAGTCTATACCCAACCTGCGTATATGTCTTAAAACACTTAAAAAAATTAAATTTCCTTAATTATGGGCGGAGATCACGGGTTTTACCTGTTGATTACCAATTAGTGCCCGTGGGTCAACTGTTCCCAACTAGAAAACTACTTTGGGAGAAGTATAAAAAGACTTTAATGGGAAGTCCTTAAGGAGGAGAGAAAATAGAGAATTACACTGCTGAGATTATCCCCTGATCAAGTCTGAAGATCCTTGTGCTTCAAGCACTTCCCAAAGTTCAGGAAACCCTTGTTTCCTTGAGAGTGATATCCTTTCACTTGTTGGAGATATCCTTGTGTTGGTTATGGAACGAGCCTTTTGAAGACTAGGACTAGATGGACCTGGAGGACAGTTCCGCTTGGAGCCGAAAGAGGAAGACTCAGGTGAACTCTTTCTATGTTTTTATTATAGTTACCTGCAATAAAAGATACACTGTCTTGTTCCTGATATCAACTTTGTTCATGCATCTAATGTTATTGTTATGGTTTATGTATGAATGATTATTTCAATGTATAACTAACCATCTACTTATATGTTATAAAGTTGATTTCACTATAATGCTTTATCTGTATGATGTTGTGCGTCTTTGAATTGGTTGTTTTGTAGGTTCAAATATCGCGAGGAGTTTCAGAGGGTTTGAACCCTGGCTGGAACTACTCGAACGAAGGACCCCCCGGGTATGTACATCCTCGCATAGTTTGCTCGTTTAAGCATTTTGCCTGAGTTATTTTCTTGTTTCTTGCTATAGATTACTCCTGCTCTGCTAGGGTTCTGACCCAAAGCCCTAGGGGAATTTATCCCTTAACAGTAGTATACAAGGAAAATTCCCTCACGCAGGAGTGGTACCAAGAGATGTTCCACTACAGGAACTCTCAGTCGAAAAGACTCCTATCAGTATGACACAAACTCATGCATGATGAGCATCCCACCAACATGGCATAAAAGGGATCTCAATGCAAAACATACATGGCAACAACATGCGTATCCCGTCAACATGACGACAAAGGGATCTCAAATAAAACATGACGAATCATGACAACAAGTACATCACACATATGATTTCACATCATATCAAGCAGGAATCATGAAAATGAGTAAGAAACAAGATCCTTCATAAAAAATCAAACAAGGATCTGTGCAGCATAATGCATAGCAAAAGAAGTACATGAACACACTACATATACCTCACATCCAAGGGCCATCTGAAGAAGTGGATGTCAAATTACTGAAGATGTTTGTGCCATCAATCTCACGGCATCAATTGCATGGAAATTGCTGCTCGCACATGAATGCTGACACTTGCATTCCACTTAGAAAAGTGGCTGAAGAATAGAATGAGCAAATGGGAAATTTGAACACACCATCAGATTAGTGGCATCGAATAGTGCAATAGTGCAAAATCGACTGTCCAATTTTTCAATTCTGAGAAAGTGAGAATCTGGGCTCAAGGAATATTTTAGATTCCCCCTAGATTCTTCAAAGATTCCCTCCTCCGAGTCCTCAAAAATTTGCTGCTCAGATCAAAATTCCGACTGTGCCATCATGTTCCTTGTGGAATTCTGAGAAAAATGAGTGTGAAGTTGGCTGTATTCTGACTCTGGCGAATTTCAGCGTCCAAGGAATCTAGAAGATTCCCTCAAGATTGCTCAAAGATTCCCTCCACTGGGAATCTGCAAATCTGCTGCTCAAAAGGTGAAGCTAACCTTGCCATGGCGTTGCTTGCGAAAATCTGTGAAAATTAACTCTAAACTTGGTTACATTATGATAAAAAGCATTTTTACCTCCCTGGAGAATCTTTGGGCATCAAGGAATATTCTGCCTCAAAATGAATGTCAAGGTTCTCCCTCCTCTGCCTCGAAATGCGTGCCCACTCTCCGTTCCTCCATCTGCCTGGGTGCACTGTGGAAATGAGGGTTTATATAAAATTTTTAGGGCGAAGTTTACAAGAAACCCAGTTGGTGTGATGGTAAAAATAACGGTTTGTTGAGGATGGGTGGGGTGGTCAAACCCCACCCCTCCCTTTTTTTTTATACAATATGGTTTAACAACCATATTAATGTTTTTTTTAAAACAAACAAAATCGCATGAACTGATTTGATTTATTAAAGGTGCACGACGATTTGGTAGTACGATGGTTCATGGGTTGTACATGGGTTTTACGTGAGGCCGCTGCATTATGGCAGGCCAACCATGTGGCTGGCGTGGGCTCGGTACTCGCCAGCCTCCTCATTTAAACTATGGCACAGTTAGATATGCTGAGGAGAGGCGTGGGGTGGTGGGGGTGGTGGCCCACCACCCCGCTTTTTTTATGTATTTTTTTAATTTTTAATACCAAAATGCATTTTTGAAATTCCAATTTTTTGACGGAAGGAGTCAAACTAATCAGGCCACAAATTCGCCCAGAATTTGGCCTAGGTTGGCCGAATTTTGTCCAAATTGTGACCTCCTTAACCCGGTCCAATCAGCAAAAGTCAACCGAACTTTGACTGCTTCTAACTTTTGCATACAGACTCGGTGTGACGAATTGTTTACACCACTGCGATTAGGATGACGAGATCTATGCTTTGGTCCTAGTCCGAAATCATTCTGATCACTTTGATTTTTGAGCATTCATAAGCCCTCTTTGTCTTGTGTGTGTCGCTGGAGCCACCTGGATCACTCACCTATACGAAGGGTGCTCAATTTGTCATATCCCATGGGAAAGAGTCCTTCGATAGGCTTTGCGGTAACGACGACAAAAGATGTTGTATCTCCCAGAGATAGCCTTGGATTGCTTCAAGACCAGTGCCTGGGCACATCTAAAATGGTGTCTCAAATGATTTATTGGATACTATAGACAACACTTATGATCTATAGATACATATGTACATAGGAAATATATTGGCTCATTAATCCAAATAAATAAAACATGGATTTCTACTACTTCTTCACAAGTTCAGATCTTAGAAATAAGCATAAAAATAAGGAGGCTGAGAGATTCAAGGTTTTACAGCTAATAATCTTTTGCAGAGTGTCTGAGAGAGGAAAAGAGAGAAGAATAACTCATCACATAGAGCATTAAGGTTTCAATACTTATGTATTCACCACACAGAGCTTGAGACATTAAGGATTTCTATGCTTATTTGGGCTACAAGCATAAATAATGAATGAAGGGGGAGTTGAGGGCTATGATTCATGTGCGACAGATTTAAAGATCTAATCTCAATGTTCCTCACAGACATATACATAAACAATGTTCAGACAAATGAATATGTGAAACGGTTACAGGCATTTGCATTAAGAAAAATAATATAAAAATTTCCATTATCTAAAGTATTTTATTTTGTTCTCTGTAGATTGTATTGAAATATTTCCATGTAATCTTCCAAGGTTTCGTCATCTCCTTGCAACATATTAAATATTTACTCTTTAATGTCTCAAACATTACAATAGTCCTGATATTTGTTTAAAAACTTATTTTTCATTTCATCCCAAGATTGAAAGGAGTTTCCTCTAAGTCCCATTAACCAAGGAAGAGCTGCATCCTTGAGAGTAGCTGGAAATATTTTTAAATTTTGTGCATATGTGGAGTAATTGTAGTTGTGACAAAGGACATCAAATTCAAACAAGAAGGTATCTAGGTCTTCATTTGGGAGAGACAAAATTTAGGAATAACAATAGGAGTGATATTTTTCATAAGAACCATTCCATTGTCTTCATAGATAAGGAATTCAAATGTAACTAGGTTCTTAGGTCCAGCTGCTTCTTCATCCCCCATTCCTACAAATGATTCTTGTTCAGGTTCACTTGGTTGTTCGTGCTCTTGAAACTTATTGAAACCATTAGAATTTGTTGGTTCTCCCATTGCTAAAACTTATTCCCCCATTGTTGGTGGTTCTTCCGTATAGTGCTATGAGGTTGTTTTGGTTGAGGTCCCGATGAGATGCCTTTGTTGTATTTACCTGTTAGGATGTTAATATGGGTGGCTCCTACTGCACCGCGAAGGGTTTATGAAAGCTTATAGTTTCAATGAATCTATCTTACTCTAGTACGCAGGATAATAAGGACGTAGGTTATTGAAAGGGGTAGTTGATAAATTCCTTTGGTTGGTTCTAATCCTGGTATCTTTTCTTACCCTAAATAAGTAAGAAATCCTAATTCTCTTGAGTGCCTCCTCAGCAATGGCGCAAAAAATGGCTGTGTTTATATGCCTCCTATTACAGTGGAGCTTCTAATTACATTATTCACTTAGTTTGTTACCACATGGTTTGTAAACTTGCGAGGTACTACGTGAAATATACATAAGAAGTACGTTCCTCACTTATCTTAAATGACCTAGGCTACTAAACAGAAAAAACCTATGGTGATACAATTTTTGAATGAGGGATAGTCTTGAGGTTATCCCACAACTCATCTAAATGGCACTCCACACATATAATCCCTTTCCTTGAGTGCCTAGCTCTGTGTCACTAGATAAACCAAATCTAAGCAATTCCACAACATGCCAATTCCATAGTAGCTACTTACCACAATTCTACATGAAACTAGTTTTGCAGCAGTTAACCACATATATCATTCCCCAACAAATAAACTTTAAGAAAATAAATCATAATACTACAAACTTTATTATTCATAAAACAAAAAAATACACTACTAAATCACTATGTTAAAATCTTATTCTAAGATCCACTATGATAAATTACATTACAAAGCTAAAACACACATATAAAAATACTAGAATAGAACAAAACATAATTATCACTATCTAAATATTAATATTCTATTATACCTAAATAAAAAATAACAATTGACAAGACAAGAGCTTACCTTGAGTGAGCCTTTCCCCAAGCTTGGCTTGTGCTCTTGATCTTATAAAGCTACCAGCCCAAGCTTCAAATGTATTCTTAAACCATACATAATGAATATCACAAATTGAAACACCGAGCAGTAATTGTTTTATAGCCCGTACACCAACTTTGTATTAATTTGGAAAAATGAGGGGGGCATCACCAACAAATGTGACTTTCGGTTTGGTTACAAAAGGTACGAGATCAATCGTTTAATTACAATAAAAGACAAGGGATCAATAATCTGTTCAAGCTGCCACGGGAGATGACGCTCCTCGTGGATAAGGTTTAACCCATGCTAACTGTATAAGCCCTTGGCATTGCTACCTACGCTACGCGCTAAAATAATACGGAGACCTCTCATTCGATTTGGCTCCAACCATGGTGTGCCTTCCTCGAGCCTATTTCTGAGATTGGGGTATCTGCGAGGTAATAGTAACACATGCGTAGAGCCATTAAGAATGCAATTGTTGTTAACATTTCACTGTGTTATCTCAAATATGTATATGCTCATTCCCTTAAAACGTGAACATGCATAGGCTGTACACACGTTGTTACACATGTAGCTTGATAATTGTATACCTTTGACTAACACATGTTGATAATTGTATCCCTTGGATGACTAGCACACGTTGTTATATATGTATCTTGATAATTGAATACCTTAATCACTAGTATGTTTACAATTAAATATTTTGATGCTAGTAGGTTGCTAATTACATGTGTTGATAATTGAATACTTTGATGACTAGTACGTTGATAATTGCATGTAGCTTGATAATTGCATACCTTGGTGACTAACACGTTGATAATTGTATGCCTTAATGACTAGCATACGTTGTTATACATGTAGCTTGATAATTGAATACCTTGATGACTAGTACATTGATAATTGTATGCCTTGATGACTAGCAAACATTGTTACACATGTAGGTTGATAATTGAATACCTTGATGACTAGTACACTTGTAACTAAAGACCCTTTTGCAACCATCATCAATCCACTTATTCCACACATATAACAATCAATTATACATGTATATATTCCTAGACCACTTATTCCACACATATCACAATCAATTATACCTGTGTATGTAGCGTGATAATTGCATACCTTGATAACCAATACATGTTGATAATTGCATACTTTAATGACTAGCACACGTTGTTATACATGTAGCTTGATAATTACACACCTTGATGACTAGTACCCCTGTAACCAAAGACCTTTTTGCAACCGTCATCAATCCACTTATTCCATACATATCATAATCAATTATACATGTATATATTCCTAGACTTTAAGTCCTATAACTAAAAACTTTTTTGGAACTATAATCAATGTACTTATTCCACACATATCACAATCAATTATACATGTATACATTCCTAGACCACTTATTCCACACATATCACAATCAATTATACATGTATATATAGCCTAATAATTGCATACCTTGATAACTAGTACATGTTGATAATTGCATACTTTAATGACTAGCACACGTTGTTACACATGTAGCTTGATAATTGCACACCTTGATGACTAGTACACTTATAACCAAAAACCTTTTTGCAACCGTCATCAATCCACTTATTCCACACATATCATAATCAATTATACATATATATATTTCTAGACTTTAAGTCCTATAACTAAAGACCTTTTTGGAACCATAATCAATGCACTTATTCCACACATATCACAATCAATTATACATGTATACATTCCTAGACCACTTATTCCACACATATCACAATCAATTATACATATATATATTTTTACACTTCACGAATCTTGTAACTAATGACCCTTTTACAATCATAACCAATCTACTTATTCTACACACATTACAATCAATTATACATGTATACATTTCTAGACTTTATAAGTATTGAAAGCACACCTTAATTTCGATCTAAAAGAGAAAATGAAAGAGATGTAACAAGCATATACACTGTAAGCTTTTGAGATCACAAAAGACATATTTTATAGTTCAAAAATTAAGGAGGTGTGAACTAAGGGAAAAATACAATAATTGAGTGGCAAAAAGGACGTTTATTTTACAACCCATCACGTGTGATATAGTCAATCCTCAATATTTACGAATTGTTGTTGGCTATGTAATAAATCAATTATTATTTATAATATAGTCAATCTTTCATATTTATTGATTGTTACTAGGTATGCAATAAATTAATCGATTATTGTCTATAATATACTCAAATATTTATGGATTTTCACTGGTTATTTAAGTTTTAAAAGTGTTTATTTCATTTTGTTATTTTTAATAAAAAATATTTAATTTTTATTATGTAAATTCATGTTCTATGTTTCACTAAGGGATAAGTCAATGGATTTGGAAGTGATGTTTCATTATTACATATGACATTAAGCTTTGAATGCTTTATTATCTAGTCTCATCTTATTCCATAAACATTACCATAACACAATCAATTAAAAAAAGTTTGATCTCAAACCTATTTTATTTTCTATAGAGATATTGGTTTTTCATTGGGGAATTTTTTAGGGGTGAAATTTTTCCAATTAACTATTTTTTTTTCTTTCTTTCATTTTTTGAAATACATATTCACCCAATTGATAAAAATCACCTATTTTTTACATAGATATAATTCAATTAATAATATTCTCCATAATTTACAAGTTTTAATAATCAATTACATGTTTCTTATTGAATATTCACCTACATTTTGTATATGTAATTTTTCAAACTAGAATAGTTGCCTAAAATATAATACATACGTATAATATTTAAATTCTTAAAAAATATCTTATTTTTTATGCTTATAATAATGAAAGACTGGTGGCGATCCCGAGGAGGGACACGTAGCTGTGACCGTTTAATTCTTTTGGTTTCGAATTAAATTTAGTGGCGGGGTTTTGGTATATGATTTTAATGTGGTTTATTGTACGTTGTCTGCCCTCTGTACTGGCCTCGGGCTTGCAACCATGGGTTATCACTTTCGTCAAGGGTATTTGGAATTCATTTATTCTTTGCTATGGTTTGGCTTTGTGGGTGCTCAGTGCTTTTGCCTGGTTCTTGCGATGGCTGGTAAGTATCATGCCTTGCTTGTCCCGTATGGTGGTTTCTTGTGCTTCGTTGGTTCTTTGTGGTTTGTTGGTGCTATGCCTCTGCTCGCGCTCTGTGGTGATTCACTGCTCTGGTTTTTGGAGGGTTTCAGGTCATTTTCCACCTGCAAGTCTATTTGTCTCTATCATTTGGCTCAAGCTTCGTTTTTTCTTTGTCTGTGGTGATTTCTATGTTTGAAGTTGGGTCTGGTGATGGTTTTGCTTGGCAAACATAGGTTCCTGCCTAGCTGCTACACGAGACGGCTCGACGAACTTGCCCTCAGGTAATCTTCTTGTTCTAATTTCAATTCCACCCTTCGTCTTTGAGGTTCTAACGCTCTAGCTCCTTGGTGAGCAAGCAAAATGCGTTCATGGAACTTCTGTTGGTAGAAACCCTCTGTTACGGGTCTTGGATCTTGTCCTTCGTCGCAGAATTGATCCTCCTCCAGGTAAAACCCTCACTCCTCTTTCGGTTTGCTATTCATTGTTGTTTTGGTATCATGGCCCTAACTAACAACTGCCCTACTCTGTGGTGGTGTGAAGGCCCTTCCAGGGGAACATTGCTCCACGACGTCATCCTTGGGACTATTCGCGGGCTTAGGGAAACCTCGAGTAGGGTCTTTCCGTGGCTATAGCGGTTTCTTTCTTGCTTTGTTACTTATTATGTCTATAATTGTTCTGTTGCTTGCTCTGTCTGTAATCGGTTATACCCTTGGGGTTTTGGTTCCTTCGTATATGTATGTGGTCTCCGAGGTGTTCATGCCCTCGGTGTTTGATTAGGGTCTAGCCTATGGACTGTAATGTTTTTTGCTTGCATGGGTTTGGAACCCTCCACGATTTCCTAGTTATAGATTTTGTATAGTGAACTTTGTTGAATGGAAAACGAAAATGAAATGTACAGGAAATGCTTAAAGTGCTGAATATAATAGTACCTAGTTTTTTTGTTGAGGAAAAAAGGGAAAAATATATGTTGGCGTGCCTCTGTTTGGTTCTCGGTTTTGAAATGCTTCTTGTTACAAAATTCGTGTTGATGCTTATTCAGATCTTTTGATAAATTGATTCACTGTCTTGCTTTCATTTTGATGCTTGAAACATCTATGCATAGGGAATATAATAAAAATTACTCTACTTCCTTAATGACAAATTTTTGAATTGTTTGCTTCTATAGAGATTCAAATAATTGTAAATTACAACTTCTGGGCTCTCTCTCCTCTTTGGATGGCAACCTCTCCATCCTCTCTAGTTTTTCCTTTTCAATGCATTATTAGCAGTTTCTTTACAGTTGAGGAACTGTTCGTCAATTACTTTTCAATTGTTTAACAATTTCTTCAAACAAGTCCCTAACTAACCCTATCCTGATCTGCTTGCCTAATTTTAAAAACTAAGAATGGCCGAGTCAGCCTTAATTTTAAATGAAACAAAATGAAACAAAAACTCAAAGTATTTTCCTCTCTGTCCAGCAAAATAAAATAAAATAAAAACATTTCCCAGCTGTCGCCTTTTCACTCGGATGCTCCTGCATTAGGCTCCTAGGGTAGATTAAACTCATGGCTCCTATCCATGAGCTCTTCAATAGAGTACCCGCCACTGTGAATATGGCCAACATCTAATCAAGAACTGTCTTCAATAGGATGACCCTTCCACTTGACTAGGTACTGTAAATATTCTTTCCTTCGAGTCTGTCTAGCCACTTGGGTGTTTAGGATCTGTTCGATCTCTAGAGGCTTTGCTAGGGGCATTTGTTTAATCCATGAATCATTCTCATTTGGGGTGTCCCATGTTCATCTTTCCGAACTGTCTTCTTCATCTTCCGCAATGTAGGGGTACAAATTTGCCACATTGAAAATGGGTGAAATTCCAATACCTGGGGGTAACTGCAATTCATAAGCATTCACAGAAAATTTCCGAAGAATCCTGCAAGGCCCAATTTTTTTCCATTTCAACTTGTTGTATTCACCTTTAGGAAACCTCTCCTTGCATAGGTGTGCTAATACCAGGTCTCTTACGTTGAATTGTACCTCCCGCCTTTTCAAATCTGCTTTCTGTTTATATCTTTGGCTGGTGTCTTGTAATTTTAATTTCACTTTCATGAAGATCGCTAATTGCCTTTGCGAAATCTTCACCATCAGCACTCCTACGCTCCAGCTGACCCAAATCCCGTAACTCATGTACTCCACGTGGGTGAATTCTGTATAGGATATGGAAAGGACTTCTGCCCGTGCTTCGGTTGGGCGAATCGTTATAAGCAAATTTTGCTTGTGCAAGCACACGATCCCACTGTTAAGAATTTTCTCCAAACAAACTCCTCAATAAATTTCCTAGACTTCGGTTCACCACTTCAATTTTACCATCGGTCTGCAAATGATAAGCTAAGTTGAAGTTTAGTTTGGTGTCTAATTTTTTCCATAAGGTTCGTCAAAAGTGTCCTGTAAACTTAACATCTCGGTCCGAAACAATAGACTTCGGAAAGCCATGTAATCTGACTATCTCTGTGAAGAAAAAATGTGCTACATGTGTGTCATCACTAGTTTTCCTTCATGGAATGAAATGTGCCATTTTGGTGAAATGATCCACCACCACCATGATGGAATCGAATCCCCATTGTGTCTTCGGCAGACTAAGACAAAGTCCCATGGTCTGTTTGGAATAGGTAAGGGTGTATACAACCCTGTGTTCTGGCTGTGTCCCTTTGCAAGCTGATAGACTTTGCATCTAGTCACAAACCTTTGTACATCTCTACGCATCTTCGACCAATAATAAAAGTGGCTCAACTGATCCAAGGTCTTGTCTATGCCAAAATGTTCGGCTAAACCTCCATTATGCTTTTCCTGGATTAAGTTCTCTCTCATAGAACATTCCGGAACACACAACTGCCCTCCTTTCAACAACAATCCTTCCTGCATATTATAGTCCAACCATGAGTTGTTATCTCTCAATAATGGATTTTGGCAAGCTTCATAAGCTTCCTTAAAATCTGCATCTGCCTCATACAAGTCCTTAAGATGTTCGAATCCTAATACTTGTATTGTACTTTCCTGTAGGATCAAATTCCTCATGCTTAATGCATCTGCCACTTTGTTGGCTTGACCGCTGATGTGTTTCAACACAAACATAAAACTTTGTAGGTACTCCACCCACTTCGCATGTTTATGGTTTAGCTTATGCTGATGCATAATATGTTGCAACACAGAATTGTCTGAAAATAAGACAAATTCATTGGCCAACAGATAATGTCTCCAATACTTTAGCACTTGAACCACTGCATAAAATTCCTTGTCATAAGACGTGTACTTCTGCCTACTTTCATTTAGTTTCTCACTGAAATAGGCTACTGACTTGTCCTCTTGGCTGAGTACTGCACCAATGGCTGTCCCATTGGCATCACAACGAACTTGAAAATTTTTGTGAAAGTCTGGTAATCTCAAAATTGGTTTTTCAGTAATTTTCCTTTTGAGTAGTTGAAAACTCTTCTCTTCCATTTTTGTCCAATGGAAAGGTTGATTTGCCTTCTTAATGGTGTCCACCATGGGTGCAAAAATCCCATTGAAATTTTTAATAAATTTCCGATAAAAACTCACTAATCCACGAAAACTCCGTACCTCAAACAAACTTTTCGGAGATGGCCAGCTAACTATGGTTGCAACCTTTTCCGGATCCATTTTTAGTTCATTCTCGGACATCACAAATCCCAAATAAATTAACTCTTTTTTGAAAAAAGAACATTTCTTCAAATTTATCAGTAATTTATTTTGCTGCAATTTTTCCAATACATACCTCACGTATCGAAAATGCTCTTCCTTTGTCTTGCTGAATATAAGTATAACATCCAGATATATAAGCACAAATTTACCAATGAATTTCTTCAGCATCTCATTCATCAACCGCATGAATGTGCTGGGGTCATTGCTCAATCCAAATGGCATAACCAGCCATTCGTACAAGCCTTCATTAGTCTTGAAAGTTGACTTCCACTCGTCACCATCTCGAATTTTGATTTGAGTCGCTTTTCAGGTCTATCTTTGAAATGTACGCTGCTGCACTCAAAAAATCCATCATATCATCCATCTGAGGTAAAGGGAACCTGTATCTAATAGTGATCTTGTTAATGGCCCGGGAATCCGTGCACATTCGCTACTTACCTCCTTTCTTGGTAGCTAAAACAGTCGGAACTGCACAAGGGCTTAAACTCTCTCGAATCAGTGCTTTATCCAATAACTCCTGCACCTGCTTCCGGATTTCTTCATTATCCTTCGGACTCATATGGTAGGCAACCATGTTTGGAAAACTTGCTCTTGGAATAAAATCAATATGGTGACTAATTCTCCACTTCGGTGGTAATTTGTTGGGTAGATCGTCTACCACAATATTACTAAATTCCTGTAGCATGTCTTGTATCTCTTTAGGTAAGTCAGTGACTTCAATATAGATCAATACTGGTTTTTGTCTTCGCACAACTACATACTTCACCTCATCATCCTCCATCTATTGCAAAAACTCTTTTCCACCTAATAGTAATGCTTTTGTCCCATTGGTTTCTGCAACATCCTCTTCCTTCATGTGCACTAGCCTATGCTTTATCCCATATTTAACAAACTTGTAACAATATGTTGCCCCGTCATGGACGACCTTCCTATCATACTGCCATGGTCTGCCCAACAGAATATGGCACACGTCCATAGGCATGATATCGCAAGTCACCTTGTCTTGTACTTGCCAATATGAAACTATACTTCACACTTCTCATCGACCAACAGTTGGTGACCTTTCTACAACTAAGACACCCTATATGGAGTTGGGTGCTTCAACTTCTTCAAACCCAATTTACCCACCATTTCAGTAGCTACGAGATTATCAGTACTTCCACTGTTTATGATTAATTTGCAACATTTCCCATGCGACTTGCACATAGTTCGGAACAATGCTTTCCTTTGTGTCTAATCAGCTACTTCCTTAGCTGGTTTTAATAATACCTTGTTCAACACCAAGGCTTCCCCGATTTTTGGCATATTTTCCACCTCTTGTGGTGGTGCCTCCGCTTTGTCGGGCTGAGTGAAATATGATCCCCTCTGCCCAATTTGTTCATTTTCAGGACATTCAAAGGACCTGTGTCCCCAGTTATGACACTTGTAACACTGATAGGCATTTCCTCTTCCTCGCTGGTATGACCTTCCTCCTCTGGTGTTACCTTCCCTTTCACTCTGTTCCGAAGTCTTCGAACTACTGCCCTCTTCATTGCTGTTGGCAGTCCTACCTCTGCCAAACGTTTTTCCCCAACCTCTACCAAAACCATGTCCTCTTCTGGCATTTTATTTCCTAGCAATCTTTTCCTCTGCCTTCAAAGCACTATGATAAGCTTCCTCTATGGTCTTAGGGGAAATAATACTAATTTCGTCTAGGATCTCCATCCGTAGACCATTTACAAACCTCACTGTTTTCTTAGGGGTATCTTCAACATAACCAGCTCTCAGGTTAACTTTATAAAATTCTTCAGAATATTCCTTCATGGTCATCATTGTCAGCCTCAGGTTTTGTACTCAGCTATACAGGGAAATTTGATAATCTTTAGGCAGAAACTTGCTCTTCATTCTAGCAACCATCTTGTCCCATTTTTTAATCAATGGTTTGTTCAATCTCCTCCTTTCTGCCTGTACACTGTCCCACCATAGTGCTGCATGTCCCTTCAATTTGGTGACAGCAAACCTGATCCTCTTATCTTCGCTGATTTCTTCATACTCAAAATATTTATCTAGTTCACTTATCAGTCTAACAATGCCTCTGTGTACAAATTTCCATCACAATCAGAGACCTCTGGTCTTGGCTTGCTACTAGCCAACAAAACTAACCTCAATATTTTAATTTCTAGTCCTTCGTCATCTGACCCATCCGTCGTGGCTATGTTTTCCTCCTCACTGTCGTCCCCACCTTCCGGATTTCTACACCTTCCTGCTTCCACTGCTGCCAAACGTGCAGTTAAATTCCTAATTTCTTTTCGTAACCCTTCATTTGCTACTCTTTTGATGGCTCTTCCTTGACCCCTTCTTCCTACCTCCATCTTGGCTGAGAGAAAGGAACAACCTGCTATGATACCAAAAATTGGTGGCGACCCCGAGGAGGCACACGTAGCTGTGATCGTTTAATTCTTTCGGTTGCGAATTGAATTTAGTGGTAGGGTTTTGGTATATGACTTTAATGTGGTTTATTGTATGTTGTGTACCCTCTGTATTGGCCTTGGGCTTGCAACCATGGGTTATCACTTTCGCCGAGGGTATTTGGAATTCATTTCTTCTTTGCTATGGTTTGGCTTTATGGGTGCTCGGTGCTTTTGCCTAGTTCTTGCGATGGTTGGTAAGTATCGTGCCTTGCTTTTCCTTTATGGTGGTTTGCTGTGCTTCGCTGGTTCTCTGTGGTTTGTTGGTGCTATGCCTTTGCTCGCTCTTTGTGGTGATTCACTGCTTTGGTTTTTGGAGGGTTTCAGGTCATTTTCCACTCACAAGACTATTTGTCTCAAGCTTCGTTTTTGCTCTATTTGTGGTGTTTTGTATGTTTGATGTTGGATTTGGTGATGGTTCGGCTCTGCAAATGTAGGTTTTTGCCTAGCTGCTGCGTGGGACGGCTTGACAAACTCGCTCTCAAGTAATCTTCTTGTTCCAGTTTCAATTTCACCCTTCGTTTTTGAGGTTCTAACGCTTTGGCTCCTTGGTGAGTAGGAAAAACGCGCTCATGGAACTTCTGTTGGTAGAAACCCTTTGTTGTGGGTCTCGGTTCTGATCCTCCATCGCAGAATCAATCCTCCTCCAAGTAAAACCCTTGTTCCTCTTTCAGTTTTCTATTCACTATTTTTTTGGTATCATGGCCCTAACTAACCACTGCTTTGCACTGTGGTGGTGTACAGACCCTTCCAGGGGAACGCTTCTCCACGACGTCGTCCTTGGGATTGTTCGCGAGCTTAGGGAAAAATCCGGTAGGGTCTTTCCGTGGCTGTAGCGGTTTCTTGCTTGCTTTGTTTCTTGTTCTGTCTGTAATTTCTTTGTTGCTTGTTCTATCTATAATCGGTTATACCCTTGGGGTTTTGGTTTGTTCGTATATGTATGTGGTCTCTGAGGTGTTCATGCCCTCGCTGTTTGATTAGGGTCTAGCCTGTGGACTATAATGTTTTTGGTTTGCATGGGTTTGGAACCCTCCATGATTTCCAGGTAATGGATTTTGTACAGTGAACTTTGTTGAATGGAAAACGAAAATAAAATGTACTGGAAATGCTTAAAGTGCTGAATATGATAGTACCTGGTTTTTTTGTTGAGGAAAAAAAGGAAAAATATATGCTGGTGTACCTATGTTTGGTTCTCGGATTTGAAATGCTTCCTGTTACAAAATTCTTGTCGCTGCTTATTCGGATATTTTGATAAATTGTTTCACTGTATTGCTTTTATTTTGATAACTGAAACATCTATGCATAGGGAATATGATAAAAATTACTCTACTTCTTTAATGACAAATTTTTGAATTGTTTGCTTCTATAAAGATTCAAATAATTGTAAATTACAACTTCTGGGCTCTCTCTCCTCTCTGGATGGCAACCCCTCCATCCTCTTTGGTTTTTCCTTTTCAATGCATTATTAGTAGTTTCTTTACAGTTGAGGAACTGTTCCTCAGTTACTTTTCAGTTGTTTAACAATTTCTTCAAACAAGTCCCTAACTAATCCTATCTTGATTTGCTTGCCTAATTTTAAAAACTAACAATCGTTGAGTCAGCCTTAATTTTAAATGAAACAAAATGAAACAGAAACTCAAAGTGTTTTCCTCTCTGTCTAGCAAAATAAAATAAAATAAAAACATTTCCTAGCTGTCGTCTTTTCACTCGGATGCTCCTGCATCAAAGACGTAAACTATTTACTTAATAATATCAAATAACACTTATTGTGATTACATAAAAATCTTTGATGAGAATAAATAAGTTAAAATATCACAAAATTTTACGTCAAATAGAATAAGGAAAAAATCAATAATTCAATAGGGTTTGACTTTGGATATAATTTTCAATCAGTTATAATTGAAGCCACATTCATGAGATTTGTTAACAAATATCTTTTTGGACACCTAATCCTCTAAGGGTTGGTGTGGAAGCTGAGCAGTTAAAGGGACTCCAAGAGACCACTTGGAATATGAAACCAAGGGTCACTCCAATGTATTATAAATATGTATAATTGTGAATAATAAAGCATTCAATGCTAATGATTCAAAATCTTTTCTTCACCACAGTTGTATTTAACATGGCATCAGAGTGTGCATTCTCCTGCCCAGCTCCAAGTTGAGCCACTCGTTTTTTGGTCTCTATATACATGTCAATTCTTCCTTTCTCCTGATCAGAACTGCCACCTTATAGAGCGGCTTACTCTGCGCATACCTATTTCATTACTATGAGGCTTTCATAGGGTATCAATCCATTTTCCTTGCCACATGCTTGTCAATCTGACCTCTTAGCATGAATCTTGCTGAGCCACTTGTTTTTTGGTCTCTCTATACATGTAAATTCTTCCTTTCTCCGGATCAGAACTATCACCTTATAGAGTGTTTTACTCTGCGCATACCTATTTCATTACTATGCGGCTTTCACAGGGTATTGGTCCATTTTCCTTGCCACACGCTTGTCGATCTGACATCTTATCATGAATCTTGCTGAGCTCTTTGCTAGTATATCTTCCTTTCGATAGTCTATTTGTCAGAAATCTATTTCCTCACGGTGTGCCTACTCTAACGCTCTGAAATCTGCACCTACTCTAACACTTTTTGTACCAATAATGTTAATTGTTGCTTGGACGCTACTTGAACATTGAATGTATTCTATTCTCTATGTGTTTCATGTTATACTTGGATTCACACGTGTTATAGACATTTTCGTGCCTTACAACATAGAGCATGAAATGTCAATAATCTGAGGGATCCAAAGTCCCTAAACATGTTGTTCCTACCCCTAGAGGAACAAGGTCAGCAAACCACAGCACTTCAGATCAGTTCTCCACTGAAAAACACTCAAAAACAGGTCAATTTTGGATCAAAGCAGCTGCTCCACTAAGCATCTGCGCTGAATGTCAAAAGCTCTATGGTGTACCTGCGTTGCATAGCAAGTGAAACAAAGGCTACCTGCGCTGGGCGTACTTTGACATGTGGAGGAATCTTTTCTCAATGTGCCAGTGCCCAGGAAGCTTCCAAAATGACACTTGGATCAGAAGATTCGCCTAATGATGAGTAAAGAGGTTCTAAAACTCCAAGTGGAAGGTAGAAACTCCGAGTGGACTCAAGGACTGAAGAACAACTGGAGTTGAAGAGGACAACAAGTCACACATCAAGCTGACTTATCTTCACTCCAAAACTCTATATAAGGATCTCATCCCATGGGATCTGGAGGCCGGAATTTTGTGCAAAGAATTGCTGTTGGTTTACAGTTGAGAGTATTGGGTGATTGCTTGAGGGAGGTGAAGAGGAGATTTCTTTCCGTCGGTAAGGTGATGCTGGATTGGACCTCTTACGGTTGTATCACCGCCTGAACCTTACTTCCTTATATTAATAAAGCATTTGAGGTTCTTCTATTCACATGTGTTTCAATGGTGTATTGTCTTACTTGCGTATTTGATTTATGCTAATCCTTGAATCAATTATGAATGCATGCTTCTTGTAGTTTCCTTTTCTTGTCTTGTTCGCAGGATCTCGTGTAGCTGGGCCCGTGAGAAGACTTGGAGCTGGGAGCAAGCGGCAAATAGAGGAGATTGGATCGACCATTTGCGCAAGACATCGGTAAGTGGATCTCTTCCTTTCATCTCTTGCATGTCATAAAGAAGTAACTTTAGATAGCTTTGCTTCAGCTGTTGCTAAGGAACTATCGCCCTTAGAGTGGGATAGGGTCATTCCGTGTTGGATACTTTTCCCCACAACAGACTGGCGACTCCACTGGGGAAGCGTGTCTTGTTGGTAGCTTGTGTTTCTTGCTATTCATTTCCTAAACAAAGGGAGTACCGAATTGAACTACATTCGAATCCTTCGAATGCAAAGTAGAGGGCAGCTACTCTAGCTCAGTGCTGGGCATGTTTATGATTTGAAGAGCTGATCCACAAGGACTCTTATTAGCTCTTTGTGATAGTGTTCATCTTCCTTAATCATCCTCTAGTGTATACTTGGCTGATAGCCTCTGATTTGGCCAAAAACCATTGATTTTTGAGCAAACTGTGACCCGGAATCTGAGAGAGACGAGAGTTGTCTCTTCAGTGCAGCTGCAACAAAGGCCACCTGCACTGCAACGCAGGTCCCGAAGGGGCTACCTGCGCTGCATGTCAGATTGATAGTGCAGTACCTGCGCTGATCCAGTTTTGCCTTGTGCAACTGGGGTTCCCTACTGTCTGTTGCCCAGTTTTCAATATTGTTTTTGCAGCCTGTTGTCAACCTGTATACCCAGCTGAAACTACCTTTCTTTGCCTTCATTCCACCTCAGTTGTATGAAGAAACCGTGATTGTTCTTATTGTATTTCTTGCTTTCATTCACAGTTTCCCGTAGCGAAAGTGAACTAGTCTTGCTGTGACCTCTTGGATCTAGACCTGTGATAAAGTGTCGTTGTGATTCTAAGAGCTAGTTTATTGTTGTTCATAGCTGCTTGAGCATTTGCTTTCGTTATATGGTTCGAATTTCAGTATTTCTTGTGTTGAAACGAGTGAATCTTAAGGTGTTCTTTTGATTATTGGACAAAAACTTGTTTTCTTTCGCTTGAAATTGAATTCAAAATTATACAACAGCTTTCTTTTTGTAATACATCAACATTAAGGAAGAAGAAAAGAAATACTTGCATTGTGCATGTGCATTTTGACAGTTTGCATGTCGATTTAGGAAAGTGCATAAGTGTGTGCTCTATGATCTGTTTGAAAAGATGATGTCTTTCTTTTCCTTCAGTAGTTAAGATTTTCATAAGTTGAAAGAATTGAAAAAAGCTTGCTTATCATTCTTAGACTGCATTTAGGAGTTGTATCATACATCACGTGGTGATCCATAAAGGCAAACTGCTAAGCAAGATCAACCTAAAAAGAACTGAATTTATCTAACAACGCTTTGAAACATAACGAAACACAGTAGAGGTCTAAGTAGAGACGTGTTCCGGCGTCGTTAAACATAGTGACCGTCGATCTCTACGAAGGTGGGTGATTCCTCCTGAGGGACGATAGCACTAATACGGACTTGTGCCCCCGCGTACCATCGCGTATATTGGGGGACCCCTATAGGAACAAAGCCTTTATCCATAGGAAGCCGTGTCAGCCGCCCTACTGATCGCGATGCAGTGAACACAGCATTCACGAAGATCGACCACTCGTACCGTAAAACGTATTCTGTGGTTTCGCGAAAGGTTTGGCACACCCTCTGCCTAGAACTCCAGAGTAGTTTCTTTTGGCCTTTTTCAAACTCTATAACTGAAAAAGTCCATCCGAGCATTTGTCACTTCGGGCTCGTTAATACATCGAAGGAGACTAGAGTCATCTTTAGCTTTTTCTCGACTCTTAAAACATGAAAAAGCAAGTTGTGTCTTAAAAAGCGTCTAAAATTAATTCAATTCGAAAACACATTTTACCCTGTGCATTGTTGGTTGATCAAGTAATCCGCAACCATGGAAGAAAGTCAATCGATGAATCGTCGTTCGTGGAGGCGTACGAGTCAACCGTCTTTGTCTCCGGAATCGAAAACAACCCGGGCAAAGCGATCTCGTTCAACTGGTTCCAAATCTCCTGTCAAAGTTAGAACAAGTGTTCCGACGACATATGAGGTTCCGGTTACTCCAAACATTTCTGGAAACCCTGCCCCTATTGAAGAAGTTCAACAGCCCCAGAAGGACAGTAACACTGATCCTAGTTTGAGAGCAAATACTTGTGTTACTGAATCAGTTCCATCAGTGATCGGTTCAGAGAGTCTTGCTCCTCAAACAACTGTCGCTGTCGAAACAACCCCTTCGGCACCAGAAATATTCTACGGACCTGACGGTCTTCCTCTTCCACCCAGTCTGATCGCAATAGAAGAAATTGTAGAAGATCCGCAAGCAACTACTCCAACACATTTTGGAGCAGGGATCACTCTACTTCCTACTGCATCAGAAGCTAGTCTATCACCCAGAGAAGTTCCTGAAGAATCACTAGGAAATCTACTGGATAGACTCAAAATGTCTGAACAACCGTCAACATCTAGGACTGTGCCAAATGACACAGTGACAGCAGAACTCCCTGCAGTCATTCCGACAATGTTCGCCGGCATACCATCTGTCCCTAACTCTCAACAGCTGGAGGGGGTCCCTTCGGGGGCCATGACGACAGTATGGTCTGTTCCTGTTTGTTCTCCTGGGATAATACCCAGTAACTCCTATGTTGGAACTCAACAAATTGATCCTTTCGGAAATCAGTTTGGGCAATCCGGTCCTCGAGGTGTAATAAATCCTCTCGGTTCCGGACCACCACCGTATGGGGGGCAATATGCTTTTTCATTACCCCCTCTGGGAGGTTACCCATACGGGAGCTCACAACCATACTCAGGTTATACTGGAATAACTACAAGTGGTTGGATGCCTATGTTACCCCAGCAACCAAGAGTTGTGTATTCTATGCAACAACAGATGCCTGTGACGAACATCCCGACGACACCAGCAATTGTGACTGTGTCGCAAGTTCAAACAATACCTGTTGCATGTCAACCTCAGTTTTCTCAAGTTGTAATGCAACAACCCTTTGACCCTGCAACCCAACCACAATCGCCGACTGGCGGGGCGACACAAGCACAAACGGGTACCCTTACCCCTCATCTTGGCCCAGTGGTAAGCATCGCACAACAACCAATGGTATCACAACCATGGTTGGTGCAGTATCAACAACCGCAGTTCCAGCAAGTGTACCAAGGTACCGAGCAGCAGATTTTTGCGAACAATGGACAACCGTACCTACAATACGGTCAAAACCAACCACTTTACAGTGGGGTAGTCCACCAACCGTATCAATCATACCAGCATCAAATACATTATGCCGGTATGCAAAGACCAACTGCTCAGGCGATCCCTTCGTATCATGGGTACGCTTCGCCTAATCTGAGTCAACAGCTGCCATTCGTGGCAACTTTGGAGTTACCCGATTTACATCGGTTGACAAACGATCCGATTGCCTACACCCCTTGGTGGCCAGCGATTCCTCACAAACTTCCCTCGGACATTCCTAAATTCAATGGAAATCCAGGTGAAGACCCGTCGAATCACGTCATGACCTTTCATCTATGGTGTTCATCGAACACTCTGAACGATGATTCGATAAGACTTCGCCTCTTCCAGAGGACATTGACAGGTCCGGCGGCTAAATGGTATATAGAATTGCCAAGAGCCTCTTTCGACAATTTCAGCTCCTTAGCCACGACTTTCTTAACCCATTTTCAATTACCAATTAGGTATGAAACAGGAACCGAAATATTGACCAACTTCAAACAAACGACAGCTACTCACATATCTGATCATATACATGAGTGGCGTCGCCGACGTAGGATGGTGAAAACATACGTTCCTGATCAGCTATTAGCCGAATGGTTTATAAAGTCATTACTTCCGGCTATAACGGAAGATGTGGCCAAGGGGGGAGTCGTAACAGAGGAGCAAGTCATCGCTCGTGCTCAATATTTAGACTTGGTATATACTCAGTCTGGCACGCTCTACGACAAAATACCTGATGCCCCCAGACCTGAATTTTCAATTCCTCCCCCTCCTAAATCGAATATTGACTCTCATGCCAGAGATGGCGTGATTGGCACTGCAAGCGCGAAGTCGAAAAAGGCTTCACCTCAGAAAGCCCATAAGACTTCAGATCGAAATGCCCATGAAGAGATTCTTGCTTCGGAAGTAAATGCCATATCAGCAGATAAAGGCAAAGAAACCAATCAACCAGGAAGCAAGAAGAAGCAAAACAAAGGGAAGAAGAAGCAACAGGATGATCCATCACCTGAAAAAACTTCTTCGAACTCTCCTGAGAAAGGGAAAAAGAAATGGCCCTGTATGATATGTGACGAAGATCACAAGACATCAAAGTGTTCGTACAAAGCTGAGCTCAAGAGATTCTTTAAAAGTCCAAAGAACCCAGCTGTGCTGACCAATCCATTTCCCAATCCAGGTCAAAATATGGTTGATAGTGGAAATGCTTCCCCGTCGCAAGTGCTAATGTTGTCGATCTCTAAGCAGCAAAATGATGCTTTGATTTCGACAAGGAACAAAGATTACGAGAATCCGCAACTGTCAAACGAAAAAGGTAAAGATCAACCTAGTAGTTCGACAACAACTTCGACAGAAGTTGTCCCACCCATAATGCCATAATTAACGATAAAACCACCTAAGGGTGTAGTACACAAGTCGACTTTTAATCCTCGTGCCAGAGCGGCGCAGCATTATAACATAGTAGAAGATTTGGCTCAATCGCCATCCGCTATGTCGACTCTAGAAGTACTACAAAATTGTCCATCCCAAAGGCAGGCATTGTTATCGGCAATAGGGGGGGTTGATCCTAAGGATTCCAATCTTGTGTCCTTTGATCACAAAGGGTATGACCCTCAGTTACCAGCTCAACTAGCTTTCCTTATTCAAGTGAAGGCCCTCAACAAAACTGTTCACAGAACAATTATTAACGAGGGGGCATCGACATGTATTATGTCGATGAGCTGCTGGAAAACGCTAGGGTCACCAACCTTGTCGAGATCTTCGACAACACTAAAAGCTTTCGACGGTAGGACATATACCCCTTACGGTATCCTAAGTAACTTGAAAGTTGAACTAGGTGGAAAAACAGTAGAAATTGATGTTGAAGTCATAGATGGGAATCTGGATTACAACATCCTACTGGGAAGACCATGGATTTATGCCATGGCAGCTGTCGTGTCGACTTATTTTAGGAAGATCGCATTCCCGTTTGAAGGAGGGATTACGGTCGTCGACCAACAGAACTTCATCCTTAATGGTTCACAAGTTACAGGCAGCATTCCCATGATCCATGAAAGCGACCATTCAATTCAAGATATAGGAGTAGGCCTGTTGAAAGACCCCACGATGATGGGGATTTTCTCGCTACCAAATCATATGTACATAGGAAATGTACCATTGGTGGCTACCTGCAACATGATATCTTCCACGAAGGTCGCAAAAGACAAAGTCGTCATGGATCGGGCAATGGTCTTGCACCCGAGCCCAATCGAAATATTGTAGCAATCAATGTTTCAGGCATGGGAGGCGAGCCCAAATCAATGCTCGTCAAGCGTTTGGGTAGATAGGTCAGGAGAATGTGGTACCCCTTTGGATCCTTGGTCACGAGTGCATGCAAGTGACGAAGGAATCCTGCAATCAATGTGGATTGAGGGGGCACCATGGGATGATAACCACCATCGTTCCCTTCCTAAGGAAGATACTCAAGGCGACCTGTATCACCCGTCAGTATTTGAATTCCTAACGAATACTGTAAATACGGTGGACTCTGAGAGAAACCTATCCAATATAGAAGAAACTATAGCCATAAATATCTCGACCAGAACAGACATTGTAGAGAATATTTATGTCGGCAAAGGTTGTTCCCCTTCAAAACAAGAAATATATAAAGCTCTCTTCCGCGAATTTAGAGATGTCTTTGCTTGGTCATATGATGAAATGCCAGGCATTGACTCGAGTATCGTTGAACATGAAATTAAGATGTATCCTGATGTCAAACCAGTAAGACAACGGCTTCGGCAGGTACACCCCAAGAAGGCCGCTGCCATTAAAGCAGAAGTTGAGAAGCTTCTCCATGCTGGTTTCATCTACCCGGTTCCTCTAACCGATTGGGTATCGAATATTGTCCCTGTTATGAAAAAACAAGGAACAATACGAGTGTGCGTCGATTATAGGGATGTAAATCAAGCCTGTCCAAAGGACAACTACCCTACACCCTTCATTGACCAGATAATTGATGAATGCGCCGGATGTGAAATCTTTTCGTTTATGGACGGATTTTCCGGGTATAATCAAATTAATATCCGCCCACAGGACCAGTCAAAGACTGCATTTATTTGTCCGTGGGGCACATTCGCTTATCGAAAATTACCCTTTGGTTTAAAGAACGCAGGGGCGACGTTTCAGAGAGCAATGAATTATGCTTTCCATGACATCAAGAACATCGTTCAACCTTATCTTGACAATCTTCCGGCTCATTCGCAGAAGCGGACTGATCATCCGCAGCATTTAAGAGCAATATTTCTACGTTGCCGACACTACAAGATAAGACTCAATCCGTACAAATGTGTGTTTTGCGTCGGTTCTGGTCGTTTACTTGGCTTTATAGTCTCCAAGGATGGAATTCGTCTCGACCCTTGCAAGGTGCAGGCAATCATTAATTTGCCTCCACCTTCGAACTTGCTTCAGATTCAGAAACTCCAAGGGAAAGCAAACTTTCTGAGGAGGTTCATTCCAAATTACGCAGAACTTGCTAAAGGTTATACCCGTCTCCTGAAAAAGGATGTACCTTTCGTCTGGGACCAGGTTGCACAAGCTTCCTTTGATGCTTTGAAAGAAGCGCTAGTCAAAGCATCATTAATGTACGCCCCAGACTATCTAAGGGACTTTAACCTGTATCTGGCTGCAGCAGATACAACCATAGCAATGGTTTTAGTTCAAGAAGTCGATGGAATTGAACACCCTATATATTATTTAAGTAAAAACTTAAATGATACAGAAAGTAGATATTCTCATGTTGAAAAGCTAGCATTGGCGGCTGTTCAAGCGATACAAAGATTTCGGCACTATGTCCTCTTTAGGAAGACCATCGTATTGTCAAATTGCAACCCCATGACTTATATACTGTCGCGACAGTTGCTTGGGGGCAAATATTCAAAGTGGATAGCTATCCTTCAAGAGTTTGATCTGGAATTTGTGAAATCCAAATCAAAGAAAGCTTTAGTTTTCGCAGAATTATTATGCGATCTCCCATCATCGTCCAACGATGAAACGTCCAAAGAATCGATCGTGGACGAAAGTTTGTTTCTGATATCAGCAAGTGATGAGTGGTATGGAGATATAATAGTTTATCTCCAAACCCAAAAGTTTCGGCCAGACACCTCTCACTCAGAACAAAAACGCATTCGATACCAAGCAAAAGACTACATGATCGTCGGTGATACGCTTTACCGTCGTGGTGTCGATACGGTCCTGAGAAGGTGTCTAACCCATGAGGAGGCCGAAAAAGCCCTGAATGAATGTCATTCAGGCACCTATGGGGGGCATCAATCTGGATATGCTACAACACAAAGAATCTTACGAGCAGGATACTTCTGGCCAACCATGTTCAAAGATTGCATAACCGCAGTTAGAAGTTGCCATGCATGTCAGATTTTTGATAGCAAAACCAGAAGACCCCCCGCTCCTTTACAGCCAATAATAGCTGTGGGGCCTTTCGCCAAGTGGGGCATCGATTTCATGCAATGTAACCCCACCTCGACCGGGGGGCATGGGTATATTATAGTCGCAGTTGACTATTTTACCAAATGGGCCGAGGCGATGCCTACATTGGATAACACTGGTGAAACAGCAGCCCTATTCTTTTTCAATCATGTAGTCGCCAGATTCGGCGTACCACAGGCCATAGTAACAGATCATGGATCGCATTTTCGCAATCACATGATGGTTGAATTAACTGCCAAACTAGGATTGTCTCACGACAGCTCTACTCCGTACTATCCGCAAGCTAACGGACAAGTTGAAGCAATCAACAAAGTCCTGAAGCGCATGCTGCAAAGGATGGTGGGGGTTCACAAAAGAAGATGGCATTTGATCCTGTACTCGGCTTTGTGGGCCTACCGAACATCGGTAAGGAATGCCACTGGGTTCACACCGTTTCAACTGGTGTATGGCCTGGAAGCAATCCTACCGATCCAGTGTGAAATTTCGTCCCTTAAACTCGCAATTGATCTCCTCCCCAGAACCTCGGAAGAAGAAGCTCGTTTCTTGGAATTAATCCAGTTGGATGAAACCCGTCGTGATGCCGCCTTGGCCAACGAAGCCCATAAGAAACGAGTCAAAGCGCAGTTTGACAAAAATGTCAAACCCCGTGTCTTCTCGGAAGGTGATTTGGTCTTGCTTTATGACCAAGAATCCGATAAATTGGGAGCTGGGAAATTCAAGTCCTTATGGATGGGCCCTTATATTGTTAAAAGTGTGTTAGCAAAAGGTGCCTACGAGTTGGTAGATTATGACGGAGTTCCACTGGCGCAACCCCGCAACGGGTTGTACCTTAAGCGTTACTATGCCTAATAGTAACCTGTATGCTTTTGTTACATTTTTGTTTTCGCTAAAGCGTTTGTTCCGGTTTAAGTAATCCGCTTTTTACACTTATTGCAGATGTCAAATCCATTGGAACCGTGGGTTGGATATGCTGACGGAGCGAGTCGTAGTTCGAGGAACCTATCCTCTGCAGCATGGGCCATTTTTGACCCAAGCGGCGAGTTAGTGAGTTTCAGGGGGGTATGTATTGGTCAATCAACAAATAATATCGCTGAGTATAGCGCGTTGATAGAGCTCCTCTCTGATGCCATCACCCATGGCATACGCCGGCTAGTCGTCAGGCTAGACTCACAGCTCGTGGTACTACAGCTCAATGGTACCTACTCTGTCCGAAATCCAGCTATTTATCGCAAGTTCCTAAGAGTTAAAATCTTGGAAAGACAGTTTGATTTTATCCAATATCAACACATTTCCAGAAACTTAAACACATTAACCGACTCATTAGCAAACTATGTGTTAGATAGACATTTGCAAAATTGATAAAAAGAGAAGCATCATCGATGTTTCATACATGGATCACATAAAAACTTGAATAAACCCCGAAAATCAAAAATATATATAACTGTTTACGGTTTACATATAATGTTCTGTAACCAAGACAAAATCGGTCATACAACCCCAAAACTCAAAAATGGCTGGGGGGCACCCTAGCCTAGTGATGCTCATGATAACATGCCACGGCCTGTGCAATCATGCGCAGAAGACGAGACCATCGTCTAGGAACACCAGCAGTATGTCGCTGCAATCGTAGAGGCAACTCGTCGATCCGTACATCCGGAATCCCAAGGGTAAGACCCTCGACCTGTTCCTGCACAGCTGCAAGAGTCTCGGCCAAGTCAAGGTCACGGAGAATAGCTCTCCCAGGAGCCTCCCCTGCTGGGGCAGCGGCCGGAGCTCTCGGACGAACTGCTGGACGGACGGGACCAACATCTGCATGCACACATGAGTTTGATTAGAGTCTTGATAGAGTAAAGCACAAGGACATTATAAATAAAAACAGTAAACAGTGATAAGGTCAAAATATTTACCAAGATCACCCCACTGCTCGCCATCCGGTAGCACCAAATCCGGATCACCTCGGAAATCCATGCCAATATATGGATACTCGGAAAAAGCCATATCCTGCCGCTCGAACCACCTAAAGAAGGCATCAGTAAAAGTAATCTGAGATTGACCTGCATGTCTGGACATGTGGTCAACCCACCTCTGCATGCGTGGCTCAGTAGGAGATGGCAAGTCGAGAATAATATACTGAGGTTGCATCAAGGGTATCTTCTCCAAAGCGAAGGCAGTCAAAACTGAACCGAAGCCAAAATTCTTCAGTTTCCCGTCCTTTACTTTGGTCAACTGGTTTTTCATCTGAACCAGTACTGCATCACACCAGTTAAAAACTTTCGGCTGAAGACACTCCAGGGCGTGCTGCACATAAGACCTGTTGGCAACATGAGGGGATGCGCTGCCGGCCATCCTACAAATCGTGTACAGAATAGACCTGAGAGACCTGTCAGTGATATCACGGATAGAAACCTTGCCGTCTCTGCTCGGCTGGGATCCTTCCCTACAATACTGACGGATATAATCTTTCACGGAATCGCTCCCTCGGGCCGAACCAGACAAGGAAATGGGGGCACCCCGCCTTGACAACCCAGTCAAGAAGTAAATGTCCACTATGGTCAAAGGGATGGACTTGCCCCTAATCTGGAACACTTGGTTAACAGGATCCCAAGCATCAAGCAGGTACTGCAGTAAACGTATCTGTGCCCTCATGCTAGATATGCGGAAGAATTTTAGCAAGCCACAGTTCCGCAACGCGCTCACAGTAACAGGATCATGGAGGGCAATCATGTCCTCCTCTTCATGCTCTCGTTCTCGCCACGTAAGAGTCATTCTGCTCCAATAAACTCTGCAAAACAAACAAGAGGAGGAGTAAGATCCCTGACTCAGTAAAGAAAATGGCAAAAATCTCATGAAAAATTGTGCAACCAAGATGTTTTCTGCGCCCAACGCAGGTAGGGAAGGGTCTCACCTGCGTTGGGAGACAAACTGCCTTTGAAAATGAGAACCCCCAACGCAGGTTTCGATATGGGGCACCTGCGCTGATGGCAGAGCGCCCTAGAGAAACCCCAGGGGCTCATGGGGGCAGGAAAACAAGCATAAAACTGAGAAATAAGACCATGAAAAGATAGAGCTAGGGTTTAGCTCCTACCTGGTGGAAACGGCGCTGAAAATCGTCCACAGAATCTCCCGAAATCAGCTGGTGAAAAATCGAGAGGAAGAGGCACCTCCAAAGCTCCAACAAACCAAATGCACATGAAATGGTAAAATGAGAGGTAAAAACATCTTTTAATTGCTTTTTACGTAGTTCAAAGTGAAATATTAGTATTTTTACTTCATGTTATCCGTTTCTAACAAAGTTTGTTGCAGCAATTGATGATACAGTACTATCTCTGAAAAAGAAAAAGCTAGTCATGGTAAAATATGAATTTGATCTTATCAAACGAGCAGTTTTGGCAAAGTTCATGCTCGTTAAAAAATAAACGCAAAACCGAGCAGTTTTAGCAAGAGTTCATGCTCGTTAAAAAATAAATGCACATGTGAGCAAGCTTCCCCCAGAGTTCAAGCTCATTAAGAAAAATGAACCGGTAAATAACCATTTGAGACCGTAAATTCATCAGCCATAAAAGCCTTGGTCGTGTTTGTGCACCGTCACCTCCACTTTTCATTTGGCCGATCATTCACATCCACTTGATTGTTTACCTATTTTGAGGAACAGCTGCGAAGAGTGATTTCACTTAGCCATCCTTGTAATACTGCCGTGATTGGAAAATTCCAACCTGTACCTGGAATCTGCTGCTATCCCTGTTTATCACTCGTTCCTCAAAAGACGAGTCTTCTTTGAGCTCTTTTCACTGACTCGTAAAATATGAAAAGTTTGCCGAGTTTTGGCCTTCCAGCTCGTTAAAAGGACCGGAAGAGCTATCCCTCCTCTAGATTTTAATCTTTTTGGACCTGAGGGATTATTGCACAAAAAGATCGAGCGCTTGTCTAGTTCGGCTCGATAAAGATATCGAACATTCATCCCTTCTGTATTGTTTTATACTTTTTCGGACTTAAGGGATTAGATGACGAAAAAGGACCCCTGGAGTCCACTTTATGTACCCTTTTCAGACTCTCTAAAAATGAAAAGGACCGAGTTGTCTTTGTCGCTGGGCTCGTTAAAAATATTAGATAGCGACAAACTTGTCTTTAGACGAGAACGAGTTTCCCTATCGTTAAGCTCGTTAAAACATAGCGATGGGCTTGCCCGAAGGGCAGGTTATAGAACAAGCATATGTTATCCTCCTCAAGCTTGACAAAAATAAAGAGGTACTGGTCAGAAATGACTGGGGAAAAATTGGGAAGAACCTCAAAGCTTAATGGTAGCAAGTCGCTCTTGAACATGACACTTTTGCCTCCGTAAATATCGGGTTGGGTTATTATCATTCACCGGTCCCTTCACCATGGTCTCGCCATACCATCCATACATGGGGTAATGCTACCGATCCATCACATCAGTGTCGTTATATGTTCAAGAGATGTCATTCAGAAAGTGTCAACCGGGTCCCATCCACTACCATACATCATCTTTCATCCTTCCATGACCGCCACCCTGAATCATATTTCACAGATCGTTTTCACCATCATCACTAGCTCCGTTCCGTGTCACTGATGTGGGATTCATTAAGGCCCTCCTTTGACGGATCACTTCTTGTCGACATCAGCTCATTATCCAAGAAGTTGATCTAGGAACACCCCCTCAGTACTTTGAAGCTTGCATGCCTCAATGGCAAGTTTCTCACTTCCGGCGATAGGTATACATTAATGACCTTCGACCGGGGACTTTGCGTGGTGTTCGACGTCAGATCCTATATTCACACCACGTGAATTGTGCTGCAGTACCTTGAGGGTCATCATCATTATCGGTGATTCCTCTCGCGCTTGTTAACAGTTTACATTATTGACTGGTAATCAAGCGATGTCTTTCCATGTTCGACTTCAAGAAATTCTCACATGGATCGACTTGTACTAGAGTGAAGATCGGACAAGTTTGAAGACCCCGGATCTAGTTTCATCCATCCGGGCTGCGATATATATTCAGGAGATAAAAACATAGACATGTGCAGCAGATGATCATCCTACTAAAAGGATGATAATTAAAAGCAGAGAATTATCAGTCTATTATCAGACGATCGTCTGTTTATGTACAGCAAATGTATTTATAAAGCTGAGCATGGGAAATGCCCGCATCAGCTAGATCATGAAAAGAAAGTATGAAAAGATAATGTATTGTATTGTATTTTGTTACAGGTCACCTCCCGACGATTGAATGAACTTCGGATCCTCCTAATAAAGCATTTCACCCGATAAACGACCTCATACTTTAGGGGGCAACTGTTATAGACATTTTTGTGCCTTACAGCATAGAGCATGAAATGTCAATAATCTGAGGGATCCAAAGTCCCTAAACATGTTGTTCCTACCCCTAGAGGAACAAGGTCAGCAAACCACAGCACTTCAGATCAGTTCTCCACTGAAAAACACTAAAAAACAGGTCAATTTTGGATCAAAGCAGCTGCTCCACTAAGCATCTGCGCTGAATGTCAAAAGCTCTATGGTGTACCTGCGTTGCATAGCAAGTGAAACAAAGGCTACCTGTGCTGGGCGTACTTTGACATGTGGAGGAATCTTTTCTCAATGTGCCAGTGCCCAGGAAGCTTCCAAAATGACACTTGGATTAGAAGATTAGCCTAATGATGAGTAAAGAGGTTCTAAAACTCCAAGTGGAAGGTAGAAACTCCGAGTGGACTCAAGGACTGAAGAACAACAAATCATAACAGGATCATGGAGGGCAATCATGTCCTCCTCTTCATGCTCTCGTTCTCGCCACGTAAGAGTCATTCTGCTCCAATAAACTCTGCAAAACAAACAAGAGGAGGAGTAAGATCCCTAACTAAGTAAAGAAAATGGCAAAAATCTCATGAAAAATTGTGCAACCAAGATTTTTTCTGCGCCCAACGCAGGTAGGGAAGGGTCTCACCTGCGTTGGGAGACAAACTGCCTTTGAAAATGAGAACCCCCAACGCAGGTTTCGATATGGGGCACCTGCGCTGATGGCAGAGCGCCCTAGAGAAACCCCAGGGGCTCATGGGGGCAGGAAAACAAGCATAAAACTGAGAAATAAGACCATGAAAAGATAGAGCTAGGGTTTAGCTCCTACCTGGTGGAAACGGCGCTGAAAATCGTCCACAGAATCTCCCGAAATCAGCTGGTGAAAAATCGAGAGGAAGAGGCACCTCCAAAGCTCCAACAAACCAAATGCACATGAAATGGTAAAATGAGAGGTAAAAACATCTTTTAATTGCTTTTTACGTAGTTCAAAGTGAAATATTAGTATTTTTACTTCATGTTATCCATTTCTAACAAAGTTTGTTGCAGCAATTGATGATACAGTACTATCTTTGAAAAAGAAAAAGCTAGTCATGGTAAAATATGAATTTGATCTTATCAAACGAGCAGTTTTGGCAAAGTTCATGCTCGTTAAAAAATAAACGCAAAACCGAGCAGTTTTAGCAAGAGTTCATGCTCGTTAAAAAATAAATGCACATGTGAGCAAGCTTCCCCCAGAGTTCAAGCTCATTAAGAAAAATGAACCGGTAAATAACCATTTGAGACTGTAAATTCATCAGCCATAAAAGCCTTGGTCGTGTTTGTGCACCGTCACCTCCACTTTTCATTTGGCCGATCATTCACATCCACTTGATTGTTTACCTATTTTGAGGAACAGCTGCGAAGAGTGATTTCACTTAGCCATCCTTGTAATACTGCCGTGATTGGAAAAATTCCAACCTGTACCTGGAATCTGCTGCTATCCCTGTTTATCACTCGTTCCTCAAAAGACGAGTCTTCTTTGAGCTCTTTTCACTGACTTGTAAAATATGAAAAGTTTGCCGAGTTTTGGCCTTCCAGCTCGTTAAAAGGACCGGAAGAGCTATCCCTCCTCTAGATTTTAATCTTTTTGGACCTGAGGGATTATTGCACAAAAAGATCGAGCGCTTGCCTAGTTCGGCTCGATAAAGATATCGAACATTCATCCCTTCTGTATTGTTTTATACTTTTTTGGGCTTAAGGGATTAGATGATGAAAAAGGACCCCTGGAGTCCACTTTATGTACCCTTTTCAGACTCTCTAAAAATGAAAAGGACCGAGTTGTCTTTGTCGCTAGGCTCGTTAAAAATATTAGATAGCGACAAACTTGTCTTTAGACGAGAACGAGTTTCCCTATCGTTAAGCTCGTTAAAACATAGCGATGGGCTTGCCCGAAGGGCAGGTTATAGAACAAGCATATGTTATCCTCCTCAAGCTTGACAAAAATAAAGAGGTACTGGTCAGAAATGACTGGGGAAAAATTGGGAAGAACCTCAAAGCTTAATGGTAGCAAGTCGCTCTTGAACATGACACTTTTGCCTCCGTAAATATCGGGTTGGGTTATTATCATTCACCGGTCCCTTCACCATGGTCTCGCCATACCATCCATACATGGGGTAATGCTACCGATCCATCACATCAGTGTCGTTATATGTTCAAGAGATGTCATTCAGAAAGTGTCAACCGGGTCCCATCCACTACCATACATCATCTTTCATCCTTCCATGACCGCCACCCTGAATCATATTTCACAGATCGTTTTCACCATCATCACTAGCTCCGTTCCGTGTCACTGATGTGGGATTCATTAAGGCCCTCCTTTGACGGATCACTTCTTGTCGACATCAGCTCATTATCCAAGAAGTTGATCTAGGAACACCCCCTCAGTAATTTGAAGCTTGCATGCCTCAATGGCAAGTTTCTCACTTCCGGCGATAGGTATACATTAATGACCTTCGACCGGGGGACTTTGCGTGGTGTTCGACGTCAGATCCTATATTCACACCACGTGAATTGTGCTGCAGTACCTTGAGGGTCATCATCATTATCGGTGATTCCTCTCGCGCTTGTTAACAATTTACATTATTGACTGGTAATCAAGCGATGTCTTTCCATGTTCGACTTCAAGAAATTCTCACATGGATCGACTTGTACTAGAGTGAAGATCGGAAAAGTTTGAAGACCCCGGATCTAGTTTCATCCATCCGGGCTGCGATATATATTCAGGAGATAAAAACATAGACACGTGCAGCAGATGATCATCCTACTAAAAGGATGATAATTAAAAGCAGAGAATTATCAGTCTATTATCAGACGATCGTCTGTTTATGTACAGCAAATGTATTTATAAAGCTGAGCATGGGAAATGCCCGCATCAGCTAGATCATGAAAAGAAAGTATGAAAAGATAATGTATTGTATTGTATTTTGTTACAGGTCACCTCCCGACGATTGAATGAACTTCGGATCCTCCTAATAAAGCATTTCACCCGATAAACGACCTCATACTTTAGGGGGCAACTGTTATAGACATTTTTGTGCCTTACAGCATAGAGCATGAAATGTCAATAATCTGAGGGATCCAAAGTCCCTAAACATGTTGTTCCTACCCCTAGAGGAACAAGGTCAGCAAACCACAGCACTTCAGATCAGTTCTCCACTGAAAAACACTCAAAAACAGGTCAATTTTGGATCAAAGCAGCTGCTCCACTAAGCATCTGCGCTGAATGTCAAAAGCTCTATGGTGTACCTGCGTTGCATAGCAAGTGAAACAAAGGCTACCTGCGCTGGGCGTACTTTGACATGTGGAGGAGTCTTTTCTCAATGTGCCAGTGCCCAGGAAGCTTCCAAAATGACACTTGGATTAGAAGATTCGCCTAATGATGAGTAAAGAGGTTCTAAAACTCCAAGTGGAAGGTAGAAACTCCGAGTGGACTCAAGGATTGAAGAACAACTGGAGTTGAAGAGGACAACAAGTCACACATCAAGCTGACTTATCTTCACTCCAAAACTCTATATAAGGATCTCATCCCATGGGATCTGGAGGCCGGAATTTTGTGCAAAGAATTGCTGTTGGTTTACAGTTGAGAGTATTGGGTGATTGCTTGAGGGAGGTGAAGAGGAGATTTCTTTCCGTCGGGAAGGTCATGCTGGATTGGACCTCTTATGGTTGTATCACCGTGTTACACTAAAAAATGTCACCTTGACTACTTACAGTTAGTATGGCTCAAATCAACAGTCATGCTACCCTCTTAGGCAAGTCTCATGCCTCTGTTATCCATCTCAAACTCAAAGAAGAGAGAAAGTCTTGTAAAAACTATGTTTATCTCTGGGGTCGCAGGTTCTCTCTAGCCTTACCTGCGGGGACGCTGACCATGTTCACAAAATCTGCGTCCATGGACGCTCTGTATGTTAAGGGACAGGTGCGTCCCTCTGTAAAAGGCAAAATGCGCGAGTTTTATCTTGAAAAAGTTACTTGTGGTTACTTCTAGAACATTCTAGAGGTCGGTTTGATGAAATGGATGCGCCTCCAGTTGGTTCATGTATCTCTATTAAGGGGGAACTTATCCCATCAATAAGGGAGCTATCCCACCCAAAGAGGGGGATGATCCCATTGATAGTGGACCTGAATAACCTCTTTACAGCACTATAAATAAAGGCATTGAGCCAGAGGGAGAGGAGGTTGGAGCTATACATTTTCTTTGGGTAAATGCTGCAGGATTTAGGTCTTCCATTAGAGCCTTTGTGAGGAGAGATTGTCTTTACTTGATTCTACTTGGAAGAGGGTGAGCTTTGTCAAAGTAGAGGAAAACCCTTGATGGACCCTGGGAGGAACTTGCACAACACCAAGGCCAGGTTGTAAGAGTTTCTTTGTTTCGTTATTAATACAAACTGGTTTATTTTTCTCAATAGCTTGTGTTAATGAGTTATTTCATGTGTTCCTTGGTCTGCATGTTGAATATATGTTTTATTATATGAAATGCAAGTGCTTGGTAATTGTTTGATTGTTTGTGGTTGCAGGAATTGACTTGAAGGAGGAGCTCATCCGGATCGTCAAGAACGGACTTCAACAACAGCGTTTTGGAATAAGGTAAGCCTAAACACTTGTAGTTTTCATGTTGTAAAAGGTGTATTTAGAGAAAGATCACTCCATTTTGTCTTGTTTGTCATTAGAATGTCTTAGACTTCTAGGAAGGTCAGTCGTGTCCGCACCCTTGACAAATTCCGTGTGACAAATTGGCGACTCCGCTGGGGAATCCATTAATGAGAGAGTCTTTTCCTTTATATGAACTTTGCTTTGAGAAAATCATTTTTATTTTCTGGTTTTTGACTGTGAGAATTAGTATTTGGGTGGCTTAGCTTTAGATTTAGTTAGATTTGGTTTTTCTTCATTTTTCCAGAAGGACGCACCCTCTGAGTACTGCACAGTGCGTCTTTGGACGCGCTGTTGCCGTTTGCACAGAGCGGGGCCGCACCTGTGACAACGGGTTGCCTGCGTCTTCCTGTAAAACTTAAGAAAATTCCATTTTTGCTTTAAATTGCTTTTAGATTTTGTTTTTCCTTAGTGTTTTCTGCCCAGATCCTTTAGTACCCTGTCAAGAATTTTCACCTGAACTTGTTTTGTGAGCTTTGAGTGTTTTAGTGGTTTTCAACGAAGTTTAGACCTAGGGTTTGATTTTTGGATAGGTTTTGTAGTGACTTTGATAGTAGAAAGTTGTCCAGCCTTAGATCTCTCTGGTTAGTCAACCTTCTTAGAAGTCGGGCCTGTCGTAAAGTCTCCTTGTGTGAGCAACTTGCCATTTGAGTTGTTTTGGGTCAAATTTCGAATTGCTTGTTTATAAAGTATTGATTTCCATTTTACAAAAAGAACAAAAAGATTAGAGTTTTGTTTTGGCTAGTTTTTGGTTCTGCAATAAGCTAGTCCTTGATTTGATTGTGATCAAGTAAAACACCTTAGAAATAATCATTGTTAGTTTTGGCCTCGTTAAGATTGCTTAGAGTAAATTTGCCTTTAGTTTGCTTATGAGTGCATTTTCATAGATTTTAATAGTTGTTAAGATTGATTTTTGGTTATATTAGATTTATTTGCTTTATTAAAAGAAAAATACAAAAACATCTTCTTTAAAAAGTCTTGTTTCAAGTAGCTTTTTGTTTTTGAAAGAAGAAAAGAGTTTTTTCGTGCATGTAAAGAGAGGTTATGTTTTTATGCTTGGAAAAGAAAAACGAATTGTTTCTTTGATTGTCTTCAATTAAGAAGTTGCTTTTATAAAGATTGCATTCTCTCAACTTTTTAGTTAAGCAATTCATCGAAAAAGTAAAGTAGTGGATAAATCATTCTAGGTGCATTTTGTAGTGGTTTCGAGTCGAGTCAACACACCACTGGTTTCACTTCCATCACCTTTTGACTTAAGAAACAACCTTAAAAGTAACGCTTAAATTAAAATCAATCTAGTAATCTTTATTTTTCTAGGGCTCTGAAGCACCAACATAGCTTAGGCTAGGGTCTTGGAGTAGGTGAGTACTTAACTCTCCAAGACTACAAAACCAAACAGATAGTCTATCTTGAGTAGAACAAATCCAATTGTTTCAGTTACATTCTGGGAAAGCTCCTCTTAAAGGAGAAGCACGAGCTCGTGTCCGAACCAGTGAGGGGATCATTCCTCCCTCGTTGGGAACGACGCCAGGCAGTACGTATTACAAACGGTAAACCTCGGATTAACCATTGTCGAGGAGCCAGGGGTCACTTATCGGTAAACCTTGGATTGTTGTCAAGGAGCCGGTAAGGGGATTGGAGCTTGCTACTCTGCCCTTGCGTGCTGTCGGAGTTTAGACTGTTCCCCCAGGTGTAATTGTTGTGATTGGTAACCTTAGTGGCCATAATATCTAGGATTCTACCCAAGGTGACGGTGGAGGGAAGGTCCCACTGTACCTGGAGCAGACGTCGGTTATACTCACTTGGATTTTCTGGGGGGTTCGCTTCACTTCGAGACGGTTAAAGTGGAGGAACTTGGTCCAGTCTATTCATTAAGCAGGTTGCCGGGGTAACTGTTCCACCCGCCATTTCTGTACTGAATCCTGCGAGGTTGGGCCTAATCACCAACTAGCGCTTTTGGTCCGGAAGACTACTGTTTGTGTGTGGTTTGACGCTCTAGATTATTTAGGCGTGTGCTTCAAATTTGTTTGCTTCTTTAGAAGACTTTAGGTGGTTTGATTTGAAATTTTTACTTTGTTTTCGTGTGTTGTAGTTAAAAATCTTTAATTGTGGCGGAATTACCGAGAAGGTCCCGTCGAATTGCGGGCCAGTCTCCTGAAGTTGTTTCTGTGGCCGAATTGTTGAGAAGATCCCGTAGACTTAGGGGATCCCCTCCTCGAGACGACCCAGGTAATTTAGAAGGGTTAAAGGTCCTTGTAACTCCTCCTAGTGGCAGTAGAGTAGGATCACCTGAAGAAGGAGAATCTTCCTTGGTAGTCCATCCAGATTACCAAAGTTTAGAAACAGGTTACAATCCCGAAGCTGTTACAGTTTCCGAGCTTGCTGGTAGTTTTTCATCTGCCAGTGAAACAGGCGAAGAACCTGAAATTTCCGAACCTGTTACTCCAACTCCTAGTGTTCCTGATTCACCAAGAATAGAAAGAATTATCACCGAAAATCTTCCTGTTGGATTAATTGCTATAGAAGAACTTGTTCCAGAGGAAGAAATAGGCGTTTCTGATTCTGAAGATCTAATTACCCTTGATCTAAGGGAGCGTGAATCCATCTTTTACAGTCCTCCTAGAAGTGAATCTTGGTACCTTGCATTAACCAATTTTTTAGACAACTCAGTAGGTTTTTCTACACCTCGTACTCCGGTTCCACCTAGAGGAATTCATTCTCCTGTAAATATGTCTGGTCAGTCATCTGTGTTTTCACAAAGTCCTGAATCATTTTTACATGGCGGTCCTTCTGTTCCTACTGGGTATCAATCACTTTCTGGTACCTTTGCGGGAGCATCTCCTCAACCCATTGATCATGGGTTATTAGTTGGAAACAGTGGTAATGTACCATTGAGTATAGGTGACGTTTATATGATGTCAGGTTCAACTCCCATTAACCAACCTCAAGGTGGCCAATTACCGCCTGGGGGGCAACCTTCGTTAATGCCTGGGGGGCAACCTCAAGGTACTTCATTCGTGACTGGGGGGCAACCTCAAGGTACTTCATTCGTGACTGGGGGGCAACCTCAAGGGTATCAACCCCAAGGGTATCAACCCCAGCCTCAATATGTACCCCAAAGTCAACCTCAGTATCAATATCAACCTCAAGGATGGCAACCTCAAGGATGGCAACCCCAAGGGTATCAACCCCAAGGGTATCAACCTCAAGGATACCAACCTCAAGGTCAAGGTCAACCCCAGTATTCGTATTTACCTCAAGGTTATCAACCTACGGGTCAATACCCTGGTCAAGGTTATCAACCACCTCAAGGGCAATCATATGGGACTGCACCTTACAGTTATCAACCCTATCCTCAATACGGCTATGGATCTCAGTATCCTCAACCTGTTACGAGTCAATACCCTGGAATGTTAACATGGGATCCGTCACAGGGTCAACAGATGTCGCAACCAAGTATACAGTCGGTACCTCAAGCAGGACAACCTGCAGTTCCTGGTCCACCCCAGCAACCGCAACCTGTCCAGTCAAGTGTTCAGACCCCTGTAACTTCCGTAGTTACTCAGCCGCCAATTGCACCTGGTACTCCACCTCACACGGCTGCAGCAACTACCGCTTCATCTACCATGCTTACTTCTGGAGTATCGGCAGCTCCGGTTTCTACTGTCCCTGTAACCACTCCTCAGACATCTGTACCGTTGTCTGGACCCACGGTTCAAACCACAGTCCAGATGCCTGCAGGCCAACCTGGTACAAGTACGGTTGTTACTACTCAACCTCAATTTGTTCAACCTCCGTACCAGGGACAGTATCAACCTGGGCAAGCTGCCCAACAACCGGTTTACCAGTATCAACCGTATCCTGGGTACACTTATCAACCACCTCAGCAACCCCAGTACGGTCCGGTTAATCCTGGTTTTCCAGGAGGATATAATATCCCAAATGCGACTCCTGTTCCTAGTTATCCTGGATATCCTCCTCCTGGGGCTGGTATTGTGACTCAGAGTTTTAGAGATCCTAACCGGCAGTTACCGTTTATTGCGACTTTAGATTTACCCGACTTGACGCGCCTAACGAACGATCCAATTCAATATCTTCAGTTCTGGCCGCCAATGCCAAATAAGTTGCCCAGCGATATACCCAAGTTCGAAGGTAAGTCTGGAGAGGATCCGTCTAATCACGTGATGACTTACCACCTCTGGTGTGCATCAAATTCCATCTCAGATGATTCCATCCGCTTACGTCTTTTCCAGCGTACACTCATTGGTCTCGCAGCCAAGTGGTACATTGAGTTACCACGGGCCTCTTTTTACAACTTTAGCCAGTTAGCTACCTCGTTCTTAACTCATTTTCAGTTACCAGTCAGATACGATAATGGTACAGAATTATTAACTTCGCTAAAACAATCGACATCCACGTACATTTCTGATCACATCCATGAGTGGAGACGTCGAAGAAGATTAGTGAAAGTTTTTATCCCGGACCAAATCTTAGCTGAATGGTTTGTCAAATCATTATTACCAAGAATTACTGAAGATGTAGCTAAGGCCGGAGTAGTTACTGAGGAGCAAGTCATTGCTCAGGCACAATACCTTGACTTAGTTTACACTCAGTCGGGTACGTTACACGAGAAAATTCCGGATCTTCCAAAGTCAAACCAAATCGCTGCTGCTCCTTCGGGATCTCATGCCGCTGATGGTATGATTGGTATCGTGACTACGAAGAGTAAGAAGAAGTCTTCCAAGGCCTCCAATACTCCAATTATCACTTTGCCTGATTCTCCGACAGGAGAGTCTTCTCCTCCTGAACTTACCGCCGACATTCACGCTGTAGAGTCATCTACGGCCAAATCAAAAAACGGTGGAAAGAAGAAAGGAAAGAAGAAGGCTAAAGCAGACAAGGCTCCAAAGGAGAAAACGGAAAAGTCGGAAACCAATGACGAAAAACGCAAACCTCGATATCCTTGTCTCATTTGTGAAGAAGATCATTTTACGAGAGACTGCCCTCATCGGGCCGAGGTAGTGAAAATAGTCAAAGGTTCTCCCACTCCTGCTGTGTTAAAAAATCCATTTCCAGAGCAGGAGAATAAGATGATAGGTTCTTCTTCGAATGCCAGTGAAGAACCCATTTTGATGATGTCTCATGTCAGGATTGCGACTCGATCGCAAGATTATGGTAGTAAGGCTCCTGTTGATGGTAAGGAAGCAGAATCTTCTCACTCTAACCCATCAACCTCAGCTCCTGGTTCCGATCCACTACAGATCGAAAAACCTAACCCAGACTTAGTGATTAAGCCGCCCGCCAAGGGTGTACTTCGAAGGTCTGCTTTCAATCCACATGCGAGAGCAGCCCAGAATTACAACATTGTTGAAGACTTAGCTGTTTCACCTTCAGCAATGTCGGCACTCGAAGTGCTGCAATCATGTCCAGCGCAACGAAAATTGCTTTTGTCGGCTATCGGAGCTGTCGATGTTCAGGACCCGAACCTAATGATCTTTGATCTAGAAAATAGTACACCGCGTCTCCCCCATCAAATGGCTTTCCAAATTCCAGTGATAGTCAAAAACAGGCCTATTCATCGGACTGTGATTGATGAGGGAGCTTCTACGTGTATTATGTCGATTCAATGTTGGAGATCGCTTGGTTCTCCTTCGTTGAACCAATCCCCCACCATCCTTAAGGCCTTTGATGGCCGTGGGTTCCGTCCGTTTGGTATTCTACAAGAATTGCCTATAGGGGTCGAAGGTAAAACCGTTAGTCTGGATGTGGAAGTGGTTGATGCCCCTCTAGACTACAACCTTCTTTTGGGTCGAAGTTGGTCATATGCTATGACAGCGGTCGTTTCATCGGTCTTCAGAGTCATTAAGTTTCCACATAACGGTAAGATCGTGACTATTGATCAGCTGACATACTTTTCATCCGACCCAACCTCTTCAGAAACTATCCAGCATGTTGGTAAAACGACAATCCCTTATAGGGACATTGGTGTAGGTTTAGTTAAGGATTCCGGTTTACTGGGAACTTTTCCTCTCCCTCCACTCAATGCAGACCCTTCGTTTGCAACAATTCATATGATCACGTCAGAAAACATTATTTATGATGATCCTTGGTATGTTCCATCTGACTCTGAGCTAGACTCACTCGGTGATGTTATGCCGTTGAGTCCGTATGAGATTGCTTATGAAGCTCTTATGTCTTTTACCGACTTTCATTCAACCGAAACCGACCAAATGAATGTGGTCAGTGAAGAGTCACTTTTCACCTCACCCTTAGAACGGATAACGTTTCCCGAAGAAGTGTCATCTGACGAACAACTTCGCGAAATCCTAAGTGTAGATGATCTACCATGGGAAGATCTCCATCACAGATCTTCGTTTTTACCTAAGGATGATGCATTTGAAAATGATTTTTCATCTATCTTTACCGCTGAATATGTCAAAGACGCTCAGGATCCAACGAAACATTCTGATTCAGAGCTGAATTTAGGGAATATTTCTCGTACTATTCCCATTGATATTTCAGTGAAGCCCGGAATCGAGGAGAACATTCATATAGGTGCCGCATGTACTGAAGAAGAAATCCAAACTTACAAGGCCCTATTCCAAGAATTCCGCGACGTGTTTGCCTGGTCTTACGAGGAAATGCCGGGAATTGATCCTGCCATTGTTGTTCATGAAATCAAAACCTACCCGGATGCTAAACCCATTCGGCAACGGTTGCGTCAGATTCACCCTCGAAAAGCGGCTGCGATTAAAGCAGAAGTCGAAAAGCTGTTGAAAGCAGGTTTCATTTATCCGATCCCGTTAACGGATTGGGTATCGAATATTGTTCCCGTCAATAAAAAACAAGGAACAATAAGAATCTGTATCGACTATAGGGATATCAATCGAGCTTGTCCAAAAGACAACTATCCTACGCCTTATATCGATCAAATTATTGATGATTGTGCCGGAAGTGAGATGTTTTCCTTCATGGATGGTTTCTCAGGCTATAATCAAATCAATATTCTACCTGCCGACCAACCAAAAACGGCATTCATTTGTCCATGGGGGACATTTGCTTATTGCAAATTACCTTTTGGGCTTAAGAATGCCGGCGCTACTTTTCAACGGGCGATGTCTTATGCATTTCATGACATCAAGCACATTGTGCAACCCTATCTCGATGATTTGCCTGCTCATTCTTTACATCGAGCTGATCACCTTGTCCACCTACGAGCAATCTTTATGAGGTGTAGGCATTATCGAATTCGGTTGAATCCCCACAAGTGTGTTTTCTGTATAGAAACAGGTCGATTGCTGGGATTTGTTGTTTCAAAAGCCGGCATTCGCGTCGATCCCTCGAAAGTCGAGGCTATCATCAAATTGCCTCCTCCTTCGAGTTTGCGCCAACTCCAAAGTTTGCAAGGGAAAGCGAACTTTTTACGCCGATTCATCCCAAACTACGCCGAGGTCACTAAAGGTTTTACACGGTTGTTGAAACAGAACGCACAATTCTTTTGGGACGAGATTGCCCAACAATCTTTTGATGCACTGAAACACGCGTTGACCCATGCACCGTTATTGCATCCTCCCAACTACAACCAGGACTACTTCTTATACCTCGCAGCTTCGCATTCCACCATTGGAATGGTGTTAGTTCAAGAAGATGAATTCAAAGCAGAGCATGTGATATATTATCTTAGTAGAACCTTAAATCCCACTGAGTTAAAATATTCGCATGTGGAGAAATTGGCCCTGGCAGCCGTTCAAGCTGTCCAGCGTTTTCGTCACTACATTCTTCTCCGCAAAACTACAGTTATTTCGGATTGCAACCCTATGATTTATATTTTGACAAAACAACTGCTAGGGGGCAAGTACTCTAAATGGATTGTTATCCTGCAAGAGTTCGACTTGGAGTTCGAGAAGTCCAAGTCTAAGAAATCTTTAGTTTTTGCGGAATTGATGTGTGATTTCCCGAGTGCTGACACAGAGACTGTGGCAGAGGAGTCCATTGCGGACGAATCTTTGTTTCTTATTAGCACTTTAGATCCGTGGTATGGGGATATAATCATCTATCTCCAAACCCAAACCTTTCGGCCTGAAGCTTCCAAGGAAGACCGTCGAAAAATTCGGTTTCGATCCCAGCAATACAGAATTATTGGAGATACACTTTATCGCCGGGGGGCAGACTTAGTTTTTCGACGTTGTTTAACTCACGAAGAGGCTGAGAGAGTTTTGAATGATTGTCACTCTGGAGCATGTGGCGGTCATATGTCTGGGTATGCCACAGCTCAGAAGGTGTTGCGCGCTGGCTATTTCTGGCCGTCTATGTTTAAAGATTGTATCCTTGCTGTCAGAACATGCCACAACTGTCAAGTGTTTGATCGAAAGATGCGCGCTCCACCTGCTCCTCTCCACCCTATAATTGCCGCTGGTCCATTCGCCAAATGGGGCATTGACTTTATTACTTGTAACCCTCACTCGGCCGGGGGGCATGCGTATATCATCCTCGCGGTTGATTATTTTACAAAATGGGCCGAGGCGATGCCTACATTCGACGCAAGCGGCAAGACAGCTGCAGTTTTCGTATTCAATCATATCATAACTAGGTTTGGTGTCCCACAAGCAATCATTACTGACCATGGGAGCCATTTTCGAAACGTCATGATGACTGAGCTTACAAGCCAGCTTGGTTTGCGCCACGATAGCTCTACTCCTTATTATCCGCAAGCCAACGGTTTGGTTGAGTCAATCAACAAAGTTCTAGTCATCATGATTCGACGGATCATTGGTATCCATCGAACGAATTGGCATAACATGTTATTTTCGGCGCTATGGGCATATCGAACTTCAGTGAAAAATTCAACAGGTTTCACCCCTTTCCAGCTAGTTTATGGCTTAGAAGCTGTGTTACCTATTGAATGCGAAATCCCATCACTTCAAATGGCTGTCGAATTACTTCCAGCTACTTCCGAAGAGGAGAAACGGTTATTATACTTGGCTAAATTAGATGAGACTCGACGTGACGCTACTTTAGCTATCGAGACTCACGCGAAACGAATGAAAGCTCAGTACGATAAAAATGTAACCCCTCGAAGTTTTTCGGAAGGAGACCTAGTACTATTATATGATCAAGCTAACGATAAGCTAGGTGCCGGAAAATTCGTTCCCATGTGGCATGGGCCCTACATTGTAAAGCGAAAGCTAGCAAAAGGGGCTTATGAGTTAGTTGATTTTGATGGGGACTCTTTGGGTAAACCCAGAAATGGACTTTACCTAAAGAGGTATTATGCTTAAAATGATGGGTATGGAGAAATTTTTAGATAGGTTAGATTTCCTTTCTAGCTAGCAAGTGTGTTAGTTTAGTCAGTGTGCTTAGCTTAGCGAGTGTGGTTTTTCGTCATTATTCTGGCTTATCTTGGTTTTACTCTTGATATTGTAGATGTCGACGCCTCTCCAAACATACATTGGATTTGCTGATGGTGCTTGTCGTAATACACGGAATATCTCTTCCGCAGCTTGGGTTATCTATTCGCCCTCTGACGAGTTAGTTTCTATGCATGGGGTAAGCCTCGGTCAAACAACGAATAACATTGCAGAATACAGTGCAGTGGTTGAATTATTATCCGAATCTATTTCATTTGGAATTCGACGTTTGATAGTGAGGTTAGATTCTGAACTTGTTGTATTACAGCTTAATAGAGTTTATGCCATTAGAAATCCTGTGTTATTAAGGTTGTTTTTGAGAGTGCGTCTCTTGGAACGTGAATTTGATTACATTGAATATCAACATATTCCAAGGTCTTTGAATACATTAGCAGATGCAATTGCTTCTCGAGTGTTGGACAGACATTTATAATAATCATGCAAGTAAATTTAAAAACATTTCATCATACATGTTAAACAAGATAAGCCGGTAATAGTGATATATATAGATAGAAGTGTGTCAAAAAATATATACATCGTCTTCGATCATAGGTTGAAAACACCTTATGATCGGCAAAATGATAGTACAAAAAGTCAAAAATGTCACATGTGACTACAAAAGTGACTAGTCAATCACTGGTGGTGCTCTCTGTACGACACCACTGCGCGGGCTACCTTACGCAAAAATCTCCTAAACGGTCCAGGGACCGCGACTACGAAGCGCTGAAGCCTGATAGGAATGTCGTCCATAGTAGTCTCAGGTATATCTGCCGTGAGACGCTCTAGATCATGCTCCAACTCAGCTAGTACTTCTGCTGTCGCGTCCTGTGGGACCGGTACCGGTGCAGCTGGATGTAGTCTATCATAAGGCCGGAGGTTGGCTGGACGCTGTGGACCAACATCTGCATTTTGAAAAAGTTTTACTATTAGTTTTGAGACGATATATATAAAAAATACAAAAAATACATAACTAGAAAACTTGTGAAAATAAAAGTACCTCTGTCGTCCCATTGTTCTCCCTGTGGAAGAACCATGTCCGGATCACCTCTGAAATCCATTCCGGCATACGGAAAGTCCTGTATCACAAAAAGCTGGCCCTCTAACCAGTCAAAATAACTATCTGAGAATCGAACTACTGTCGCGCCCTCGTCAGGATGCCGGGCCATCACCGCAACCCATCGTATCAGCTTTGGCTGCCGAGGACCCAAGATATCAACAGTGAGTTGCTGAGGGATCAGCATTGGAATTCTCTCCAAGGCAAAGCTCACGACTATAGGCCCATATCCAAAAGTCTTTAGTCGTCCGTTCTTTGCCTTGGTCAGTTGGCTCTTCATATGAGCCGACACAGCTTCACACCAGTTGAAAATGGTGCCTTGGTAACAGTCAATTGCCATCCGCATTTGGGATCCGGAAGCAATGTGTAAAGCGGCCGCGCCGCAAATTCTGGTAACCGTGAACGCTATGACTTTGAGTTCCGGTAGAGTGATGTGTTTTATCTCTATGCCTTTTGAATGGTGAGCCCCACGTGTGCACCAATCCTCGCGGAGACTATCAAGGGATTGGCCACCCGGCCTAGTCCCCGCAAGACTGAGTTGCTCACCTCTGTTTGGCAAGCCAGTGAGAAAGTATACATCCGAGGGCTCTATCTCGAGCTGGTGCCCTCCTATGTAAAAGCATTGTTCTTGAACGTTCCATCGCTCAACCAGCCATTCCAAGAATCTTACCTGGCCCCTCATGCCCGGTATGGTCCAATATTTGTATAATCCGCATGCTCTTAGGGCATCCAGGGAAGGTTGATGATTTATTGCAGCTTCATCTTCCTCTACATGCTCTCTTTCTCTCCAGTCTAACATGATTAATGCCCTGCATATCAAAAATAGCAATTAGAAATTGATTTGGGAATTTTTGGTGGTTTTTTGAGAGAGTTGGGGTTTTGAAATGCGCGTTTCTCGGAGGACGCACCCCGGCTTTGTAGCACAGGGCGCCCGGACGCAGCTGGCCTGAAGGCGGGCTGCGTCTTCCGACCGTTTTCCCGTATGAGAAAAAGTCGGGGGACGCAGGTCACCCGAAGGGCACCTGCGTCCGCCGAGAGGCGCATTCCAAAACCAAAACCCCCCCAAAAAATGAAACTAAGACCTAAAAATTGATTCTAAACGGATAGAAATGCAGAGTAGGATGTGTAAAATACCTGGATGAGACGGCGTTCGATTCCGACGGTCAGATTTTCCGCAGCAACCACGGGAAGTTTCTTGTCAAAAGCTCCTTTTTCAACCTCCAAAGTCAAACGGTAAAAATGACATGGTAAAAGGTCTTTTTATAGGTTTTTTGGATGAATTAGTTCATTTTTTACCATGAAAAGATGTTTTTGAATGTATTTTTGCCTATTTTAAACAGGTATGAGTAATGTGTTGCTTTTGTGCAGGACAAAGGGATTTCGAGGGAAATTGTAATTTTTCACAAACAAAAATATCAGAGTCATCTTTTAAGCCCTTTTCTGACTCCTAAAACATGAAAAGATCGCCGAGTGTTTCTTTTTCACTCGTTAAAACGGAATTAAAAGACGGTCCCCTTTTAGCTCTTTTCTGACCGCAAAATCAGGAAAAGATTGCCGGGTTTTTGTCGTTTCAAACTCGATAAGGAAATAAAACGACGTGTCCTTGATCGCTTTTTACTTTTCAGGTCAACGACACTATTATGAAAGTACTCCTTGGTCGCAAGATCAAGCGGTTCCCCCAGGTATTATTTTATACTTTTTCGGGCTTGAGGGACACAAATATACGAAAAAGTTCAACGTGGAGTCTCCTTTAGTTTTTTCAGACTCTCTAAAATTGAAAAACGCCGAGTTTCTCCTATACTGGGCTCGTTAAACTTTTACAGTAGAGGACCACTCCTTCCTAGGGTTCGAATTTAAACTAGGTTGGACTCGTCCGAAGGATGAGCTTATAATCAAGCATATGTTATCCTCCTCAAGCTTGTTAAAAATAAAGAGGTACTTGCCAGAAATGGTGGGGGAAAAAAGAGAAGAATGAACCTATTTGTCACCTTTTGTCTCAGAAGAAACTTTATTACCGCTCTTGAACACGACACTTTTCATTCACCTGGGTTGGGAAATCTTTTACCTCACAGTTGACCAAACCACTTTGAAAGTCTTTAACCGGGTTCCGGGGATTAACTTTGAGTTATTCGTCACCAACCCATCTGTCGTGTCGTTATGTGTTCAAGAGGTCTGCAAGCAAAAACTTTCATCTGCAAAATACTTGTCATCCATTTGACCATCCCTGAGTCAGTCCTTACAGCAACATTTCTTCAACTTGAACAATGATTTCGTGTTGTGGGCTTGCCTGCAACGGGTCGCTTTCTATCGACATCGACACATTATCTAGAAAGATGACTTAGGAATCGACAGTACCTTGAAGTCTGCATGCATCAATGGCAGGTTTCTCGCCTTTGACGTCAGTTTACATCATTGACTTTCGATCAAAGGATTCCGTGAAGTGTTCGACATCAAAACATCTATTCACATTTCACGGGTTGTGCTTGGTACTTTGAGAACCATTGACATTACTGGTGGTTTCTCTCACGCTTGTTAACAGTTTACATCATCGACTGGTAATCAAGTGGTTTCTAACATGTTCGACATCGAATCATTTAATCACATGGCTAGAATCGTACCAATTCGGGAAGTAGAAGTGAAGACCCTGGATCTAGTTTCTACCATCCAGGCTGCGAGGAGTTTTGTATTCATTATCTATGTAGACTAATCATAAACAGATGGCTGCGTCCATACTGTGTCTACAAAAGTCTATAAAAATGATGTACTGCAAGATCATTCCTGTATCAGAATAGTTAGTCCATTAGTTAAAGTTTTGAATCTGAGTATGGGAATGCCTACCTCAGTGATGATATAATCTTATCCATGTATTTTGTGTTGAAAATTGCAGGTTCCAACCAGGCCATCCACAAGACAATCCTTGAAATGATAAAGCGCTTCACCCTTCCTAGAATTACAAAACCCTACTCTATTCCAGGCTTCGCACTTTAGGGGGCAATCTGTTACACTAAAAAATGTCACCTTGACTACTTACAGTTAGTATGGCTCAAATCAACAGTCATGCTACCCTCTTAGGCAAGTCTCATGCCTCTGTTATCCATCTCAAACTCAAAGAAGAGAGAAAGTCTTGTAAAAACTATGTTTATCTCTGGGGTCGCAGGTTCTCTCTAGCCTTACCTGCGGGGACGCTGACCATGTTCACAAAATCTGCGTCCATGGACGCTCTGTATGTTAAGGGACAGGTGCGTCCCTCTGTAAAAGGCAAAATGCGCGAGTTTTATCTTGAAAAAGTTACTTGTGGTTACTTCTAGAACATTCTAGAGGTCGGTTTGATGAAATGGATGCGCCTCCAGTTGGTTCATGTATCTCTATTAAGAGGGAACTTATCCCATCAATAAGGGAGCTATCCCACCCAAAGAGGGGGATGATCCCATTGATAGTGGACCTGAATAACCTCTTTACAGCACTATAAATAAAGACATTGAGCCAGAGGGAGAGGAGGTTGGAGCTATACATTTTCTTTGGGTAAATGCTGCAGGATTTAGGTCTTCCATTAGAGCCTTTGTGAGGAGAGATTGTCTTTACTTGATTCTACTTGGAAGAGGGTGAGCTTTGTCAAAGTAGAGGAAAACCCTTGATGGACCCTGGGAGGAACTTGCACAACACCAAGGCCAGGTTGTAAGAGTTTCTTTGTTTCGTTATTAATACAAACTGGTTTATTTTTCTCAATAGCTTGTGTTAATGAGTTATTTCATGTGTTCCTTGGTCTGCATGTTGAATATATGTTTTATTATATGAAATGCAAGTGCTTGGTAATTGTTTGATTGTTTGTGGTTGCAGGAATTGACTTGAAGGAGGAGCTCATCCGGATCGTCAAGAACGGACTTCAACAACAGCGTTTTGGAATAAGGTAAGCCTAAACACTTGTAGTTTTCATGTTGTAAAAGGTGTATTTAGAGAAAGATCACTCCATTTTGTCTTGTTTGTCATTAGAACGTCTTAGACTTCTAGGAAGGTCAGTCGTGTCCGCACCCTTGACAAATTCTGTGTGACAAATTGAATGTTCTAGAAGTAACCACAAGTAACTTTTTCAAGATAAAACTCGCGCATTTTGCCTTTTACAGAGGGACGCACATGTCCCTTAACATACAGAGCGTCCATGGACGCAGATTTTGTGAACATGGTCAGCGTCCCCGCAGGTAAGGCTAGAGAGAACCTGCGACCCCAGAGATAAACATAGTTTTTACAAGACTTTCTCTCTTCTTTGAGTTTGAGATGGATAACAGAGGCATGAGACTTGCCTAAGAGGGTAGCATGACTGTTGATTTGAGCCATACTAACTGTAAGTAGTCAAGGTGACATTTTTTAGTGTAACACATCGCCTGAACCTTACTTCCTTATATTAATAAAGCATTTGAGGTTCTTCTATTCGCATGTGTTTCAATGGTGTATTGTCTTACTTGCGTATTTGATTTATGCTAATCCTTGAATCAATTATGAATGCATGCTTCTTGTAGTTTCCTTTTCTTGTCTTGTTCGCAGGATCTCGTGTAGCTGGGCCCGTGAGAAGACTTGGAGCTGGGAGCAAGCGGCAAATAGAGGAGATTGGATCGACCATTTGCGCAAGACATCGGTAAGTGGATCTCTTCCTTTCATCTCTTGCATGTCATAAAGAAGTAACTTTAGATAGCTTTGCTTCAGCTGTTGCTAAGGAACTATCGCCCTTAGAGTGGGATAGGGTCATTCCGTGTTGGATACTTTTCCCCACAACAACACGTCTCTACCAAGGCCCAAATGATTTGCTTTATTCCCAAGCGCTGTCCACAGTGAAAAGATGCGACTGCGTTTCACCCATTGCACATGTTTTCTTCCATTTCTGCACTGTTACATTTCCTACCATATCCACCTTTTTGTCAATAGAAATCCATTTCCTGTGTGCACCCATGATGGAAAGGGAATCCATAGTGGTATTTCATAACAACTATAAATAGTCTTATGAGAAACGACAACTTCGAGTCCGAGTCTCAATCCAGGCATAAAAGCCAACGACATTTATATTTATCTCTGACCCAATGATGTGAAGGCTCCACATATTTTTAATATATTACTGTGCCAAAGATTAATATTGTATCCTCCCCTCGGTACATTTTTCTAGAGATTACCAGTCTCACCGCATAGTTGGCCTATGAACAGTCGACCTGCACTGTTGGTTCCTGTCCCCTCCATCGTGACTAGTGTTGCGTGGTAATATATATACCATATGTTGCGTTGTAACCACTGTAAATCTACTCCTGATTTCACTCCTCAGCTTCGGTCCATATTACCATCATGGCGTTGACAAAGAGTGAGAAAATGAATGGCTGAGGAGGGTGAATGACTATCCACCCCTTGATGATCCACGTCATCAATTCTCGCCATCGTCTTGCTCCTACTCTTCGAAAGGATCAAATTCCCACGAGAGAAGGTAGTATAATGTGAGAGCAGGATAGTAGAGTGGGAACGCTTAGTATTCTATTCATTCTGATTACTGTCTGCTCCGTGAAAGCTATAATTTTATATCGTTGGGATTTGCTAATGTGGAGTTGGCCTTAACTTTAATATTGCCTTAACGACATCCATTATGGCATTCAAAACAATAATAGACAATTATTTGAGACCCTGATTTGAACTCTGCGTGGATTGAACCTGCTCCTGGGAGTATAAGAACATTATAGTTTTGAAGCAAAGAGGTCGTGTAGGGTTGGAAAAGAAATGCATATTGAATGGGTCATATAAAAATGGTTTGACCTGTATGAAGCAGTGAGTCCCATCCATTGAAATCACCTTGCCTAAATTAGTAATACAGATAAATTCCATGCATGGAAATTAATTTTGTTATTTTTGAATTTAGGCAATTTTTTTTGTTCTAATGTTCAAAAAATCGAAGAAGGATCAACAGAGTCCACAACTAGGCTATAAAAGATATTCTAAACTATTTTTCTTTATTAACGAAGAAAACAAAACACTAACAACCTTCTAAATTACTACATATCCTCGAGATTAAAAGCGACGGGGGCTTGATTAACTTCTGCCTCAAGCTGGGAAGCGAGAGAACCTTGGTCAATGGCCATGATATAATCATCTCTTTCATTAGCGTATTCCTCAGAATTGACGTCCTCTGTGTGACCCAAATTACCTAGATGAAAACTCAATAATTCATTTTCCAATTGGAGTCGCTTCATCTCTAATTCTACCATCACCATTTTTTGATTTAAAAGGTTGAAATGGACTTGTGCTTCAGGTTGAATCATTTTAGCATGGTTCGAGACCAAATCGATGAGAAATTCCAGAGCACTGACTATTCTAGCTAAAAAGGTATTGAGCTCGCTTTTGTCCTACAACTCCAGAATCGATCTCCATAAACTTCAATCTATGTTACACTTGATAATAAACTTGGTGAATTACAATTCTAATCCCTCACTCTATGTTTATAGAATCACTCTAGCAATGTAAATATATGATTGAACCTAAGTTTCCTTTGTTTTAAGCCTCTGTATTTGCTATTAGTGCCGATTTTGAGTTAATACGCTATAAAATTTCATTGTTTGAAGGACGTGTGAGGATGACACATGGGAAACAAACCGACGGTGCAGAAGGAAATTTATGCTATCGATGCATAATTAATTTAACTATGAACAGATTTTGAATTAGTTTTACTATGTTTCCTTTTTTGAAGCTTTCCTTGTGCGAAGCTTTTACTTATGTGGAGGAGGGGTAATGTGTGCAAGAAAGGGGATGCAGATGGAATATTGATTTTAAACTATTTTTTCATTTAAAACTTTTACAAATTTAGCTATGTGAAATCAAGGATGTGCGCAAAAAAAGATATGTGCGAGAGAATGAAGGTGCAAAGGAACTTTATAACTTTAATCCTCAATGTAATGAAAGCTCCTATAATATCATCGTGTTGAAAATATAGTAATAAAGGGAAATATAAAAATATTAGATAGTGGGTCATATAAACTGATTAATGTAAGGTTGTTTAAGTTTGCGTTTTCTACAATAAAAGGTTCGATTTGGTTTTCATGTTTCAGACAAATTTCTTTCTACAGAGTTTTATCCACACTCGGTACAATGTTTAGTAAGTTATTTAACACTATTTAGAATTAAAATATTACCAATAATATATAATTGTGGAAATTTTTTGAATTTAAGTTACCGAGAGTAAAACAATAGCTAAATCAATAATACAGATAAATGTCATACATGGAAATTAATTTTTTGCTTTCTATAATAAGAGATTTGATTCGGTTTTTGTGCTTTGAACAAATTTCGTACAACGTTTAGTAAATTACTTAGCAATATTTAGAATTAAAATATTACGAATAATATATGGTAATAATAATAATAATGTCGAAGAAATGTGCGGAAAAAAAAATCTTACAAAAGTGGATATTTTTTGTTATCACAACACAACCTTTAATCAATTAATTAGCAAAGTCTTTAGGGCAAAAGAAGTCGATTATGTGGTGACATTGTCCAAACTACCACAGTTCCTCCTAAACTGGGCTAATAACATAGTAGTGGGGAAAGAGCATGATTTTTAATAAATTGATCAACAAAGTATTTAATGCAGAATAAGTTGATTCTACTGGAGTGAGGAAACCACACTCGGTATGCAAGAGGTGTTCCTTGACATTTGTGCTTAGGCAGAAAGTTTCCTGGGGAAAGATTTCAGTGGAAAGAGAGGTTTCATTGGGGATACAAAAAGTCTAATAAACATTAAATAAGAACCATTACTATTTTATTTTCAATAAGCAATATTAATTTATTGCAATAAGGACTTTTCTTTTGTAATCTTGGCAGGACTACATCTTCATCATGTCAAATATATCACCCCGATCGGGGTGGGGAATTGAATCGGTGACTTGACATCAAGAAGTGATTTAAAAGAGAACCCAATCACCGTCTATCCAAGACCCCATGAAGATTGCAATAAGGAATTTAATAAACATTAAGTAAAAAACATTACTATATCATTTTAAGTAACATAAAAACTATTCATCATTAATAGGGTTCAAATTTCATAAAACTTACTTTCATTCAATCAATATGATGGATTATTGACCAAATTTTTCATTTTTTCGATTATAATGTTATTTCCTGAGAAGATGGGCATATGGTATCACCATTAATGACAAGTGCATCATTTCTAGTGCGTTGATAGTGCATCATCTGCCCATAATGTTAGCACATAACATTATGATCGAGTAGGGCCTCCTGGTAATCATAGGGCTTCTCTCCGGAGCATCTTGGTGAATTTGGATCATAGCACATCACCAAAAAATATAAGATTTTGTTCATTGTAGCTATTCCTTTAACTCTTCTCCGAATTCATAGCATGGCTTTATCTATTCCTGGTACTGTCGTTGCACTACTTAGTTCTTTTGCTGGGTTCGTTCCATTGGTTATTGTTTTATAGCCATAACAGATTCATACAACTTACCATTTTTGATAGATGATTATTACACTGGCTTTATCATTAGTATTTGTAGATCTCGATTAATACACTTATATGTGAAAACTACGTGAAATCCTTTTTAGTTCGGTTAAAAAAGGATAGCATACACATGCCATCTCTGAAATTTATAGAATTTCTTGCTAGTACAAGGCTTTTCAGTTGTATCATTCTGATACCCAATAAGTCGCAATGAACATTTCCGTGCTATTTTTTATTTTTTATTTTCTGGAGTAGCCTAATGAGGATATGGTTTTGCTGCGAAAAAAGTAGAAATTTTGACAAGATTTTGATCAAAGTTCGACAAAGATTTTGGGAAATCTCGGTTTCAACTGTTAAACTTCAAGATTTTGGGTGCCCTAAAGGTTTTTGATAGTGTCGAATCCATTTCCACTATCAAAACAATGATTGTAACACTCATATGGTTAGTTTTTCTTTGAAATAAATATACAGATTCTGGCAAAAATTGACTTTCAGAGAAAATTTGTGGTCTCGGTAGACAATGCTTTTTTTTTGCTGTTAGAATGCGATTCAAGAATAACACCGATTGTTTTATTTCAATTGAATTGTGATTATTAAAGGAAATTATGGTAATTGTTTTCTATTTAGATATAGATTGCATGAGATTGCTTTCTGTCACTTCCATTGGATGTACGTTGTCAATATTGTATCGAAGGTGTTGGGACCATTAAAAATATAGACTAGATAATTGTGTATCAAGATAATGACGAGGACAATTAAACAGTGTTTCAGGAATAACATCGATTATTTTTTCCAATTTAATTGTCATTATTATAGAAATTATGGTACTTCCTTCGTATTTAGATACAAATTGCGTCAAATTGCTTACTATCACTTCCCCTGGCTGTAAATCGTCAAAATTTAATTAAAGGCATTGGGGAAATTACAAATCTAGATAACTGTGTATCTAGATAACGATAAGGACAATTAAAAATCTAGATAACAATTTATCTAGATAATGATCTATCGAGGGGTGTGCAATAACTTCCTATGTTACCTTCGCTAGTAGACCTGGGGCGTAATTACCCCAGTCTATTTTCGGAAGACACTTATTATTCACTTTCTTGTATTTTGGTGTCCGGTCCTAATCACCCAGAGCGGAAATACTTGGAAGTTGTTTGACTGCTGAATTCTTTAGGGACAATTTTAGTGTGTGTTCTGTGCTCCTAGTTGGCCTAGCTTTTAAATTTCTCGAGTCTTTAAGTAGATCTTATTAAATAATTCAAAGTGGCTGACCGGTCACTTAGACTGTCTCGTAGACTTTGTGGGCTTTCACTTGCGAGTCCAGAGCCTTCTCCTAGAAGGCATAGGTGTGATTCTGCTAGTGGTTTTCAACTAGTGGCAGCTGGCACATCGTAGATTGATCCTCCGCTTGGGGGCATGAATGTACAAGGTAGACCTGGTACTACCACAGAGCTAGAGAGAAACACACCAGTTCTTTCTCGGGTACTCTTCTAGTCGGAAGATAATATCGAGGTAGAAGAACTCTCAGAGTCAGTTGCAGTTCTGAATTATTCTCTCCCTTCTGATCATCCGGACATATTGTTATACATCGAAACTCTGAAACGCAGGCCTTCAAGCCCAGGTCCACACACAAACATCCCTTCGATGACCACTGCTGGAAGCATGGCATCAACCGCGAGTGCTACGCGTATGTAGACTCCTATATCAGTACAAGAAGGAGGAACTATTTCCATCCCTTATACATTTTTATTTGGGTCTACTGCTAGCACATCCTTGTTTGGGTCTACTTCCATTCTGTCGACGAGTGGAAGTTCCCAAGCGCATGCATCCAATTTTGGATTCTTCCCTTTTGGAATGCCCTCTCAAGGTATTCCTTCATTTCCATTAAGTGTACCATTAACTGCCTCCATGTCCATGATGAGCGGATCGACATATTTTCAGGGTTTTCCTTTTGGAAGTGGTCATATACCACATTCGAATCCGACGGTGGAGTCTATGCCTTTTCCTCTCACAGGTCAAGGTACTAATCCTTTTAAGAGTTGGACTAACCCTACGGTTAGTGGAATCAAAACTAGGAATCCGCTTTTTGGCCAGAAAGGGAATGTTTCGTACTCCTCGGTCAATTCATTTCGAAGTTTTCCACCCTTACCTAATGCTTGGAACCCTTACCAAGGGTTTTCTACTCCGTATAATAATTCGCTAGGGGGAAACTTTGCCGGTTACGGAGGTTTTTCGGCTGGAGTTGGTCAAACTCCGAGTTTTGTTGGACCACAAGGGTCACCTTTTGGTTCAGCAGGTTCTACCAGTTACTTTGGGCAACCTGGTGCCTTTCAAAATCTAGGTCATTCTTTTCAGACTTTTAGGAACCTCGCCCAATCTGGGTGGAATCCCCAAGGTCCTCCGAGACTTCCTTTTCTGGCCACGCTCAATCTGCCAGACTTGACTAAGTTAACGAATGATCTAATTAGATACAATCCGACTTGGCCTCTGGTCCCAACCAAACTTCCATCGGATATCCCAATATTCAAAGGGAAGATTGGGGAAGACCCAGGTGATCATGTGACCACATTCCATTTATGGTGCTCATCGAACTCCCTCATCGATGATTCAATTAGGTTGATACTATTTCAACGCACCTTAACTAGTAATGCAACTAAGTGGTATATAGAGTTTCCAGGGGGCACCTTTGCATCTTTCCCCGATTTGGCTAACATTTTCTTAAACCATTTTCAGTTGCTTGTTCGTTACGAAGCTGGAACTGAACTTCTGGCCAATTTTCATTAGGACACGGCCACACACATTTCTGATCATATTCAGGAATGGAGACGGAGAAAAAGGCTCATCAAAGCTGAAATTCCACCTTGAATTCCATCTCGAATGGTTTTTAAAATCATTACAACCCGAGATCTCCAAGGATGTTTCTATGTCCGGAGTATATTCTGAAGAGCAGGCTATCTTTAATGCCCAACAGTTAGAATTGATATATTCTCAGTCTGGGACCCTTCAGAAGATCTTGCCTAATGCTCCTAGATCCACAGTTGATGTAGCCAAATTGAAGCTAGGCACGCATGCTGACAGTATTATTCGATTGATTGATGCGAGTGCGGTGAACCTTCTGAGCTAATTACAACAGTTGTCTATACAAACTGCTTCTTCAAATCAGGCTACATCATCTACAACTCCACCTTCTCAGCCTTCTTCCATAAACGTCGTTCAGGCTTCTAACCCCAAAGGAAATCAAAATTCTGATGGGAAGAAGAAGGGATGAGGTAAAAAGAAGAATCAAGATGGGAAGGGTAATGCGAATAAGCCCGACAATAATGTTGGTGAGGGTGGAAAAGAATCTAAGAAGAAAGTTAAGTTCCCATGCAAGCTATGTAGTGGAGACCATTTGACTCATCTCTACCCAAAAATTCAAGATGCTCAGTGCTTGTTAGTGCAACAAGGGTCTTCTAGCTCCCAAGCTGTCTTAACTAACCCTTTCCCCCAAGGGTAGCAGTTGCTTGCTGGCGCGAATTCAAACCCTGGTACCTCTACAAGGGGCAACCAGGAGGGGGATAATTCCTCAAATGTTTTCAGGATGGTTTCTCACGTCAATGTGGCCACATGGTCACGTGATTATGGTGAAGCTGAAACATTCAAGGATAAATCTGTTCCCAGAACTACAGATCCACTTCATATTGAGCGACCCTCTGTCGATTCTATACCTCGGATACCAAAAGGTTCTGCCAAATGTGCGACTATCAACCCTAATGCTAGGGCAGCCCAGAATTACTCCATTGTTGAGGATCTGGCTCAGAGTCCATGCACGATATCTCCTTTAGAGGCACTCTAGTTGTGTCCTACTCAAAGAAGTTCTTTGCTTTCGAAAATGGGGGCAGTGGACCCAAATAATTATGTAGCTCTCATTTTTGATATAATGTCAAAAAGAGAATTCCTCATCATATGGATTTCCAGATAAAGTCTACTTACCAGAAAACCAACATTTTTCGGACAGTTATAGATGAGGGAGATTCCACGTGTGTCATGTCTCTGTCATGTTGGAGGGCCATTAGATCACCTTCGCCTGTTCCTTCACCCATTCTCTTGACAACATTTGACGGGCATTCTCATAGGCCACATGGGATTATCCTGGCCTTTCCTATATGTGTTTGAGGAAAGGTCGTTAAAATCGAAGTAGAAATTGTTGATACCAACCTAGATTACAATCTCCTCTTAGGACGAAATTGGATTTATGAAATGGATGTCGTCGTTTCGACTCTATTTCGAGTCCTTTGCTTTCCTCATGAGGGGGAAATTGTTAAGGTTGATCAATTGGATTATTCTCCAGGCGATCCTCCGACATATTTAGATTCTACCATTCCAATGGTGGATAACCCTCGTCAACCTATTGAGAATATAGGAGTCGGGATGTCCTCTTCCTTGATGGGTGTATTTGATCTTCCCCCTCCTACAACTAGAATCGATACAATTTCATCCTCCAAGGAACCTTTATAGAAAGAGTTTGTTCAAACTCATTGTTTTTTGGATCCTGGGGCCTTACCTTCATCTGTGACCACATCAGATGATGGGAAGTTGGGAGGAATATAATCTCCTATGTCTGCAGCAGAGCTTAGATATGAATCTATCAATAACTCTACAAACGACCTTCCTACTCCTCCTTCAGAAAAGGAGTTAGATGGTGATGTGGCCCCTACTTGGACCCTTGATTCCACTTCTGCTTTGGATTGCTTAGATACAGTTTTTCCATCTGATGAAGTAGTATTCGGAGCAATGACGGCTATAGATCGACCATTGGAAGATTTACATCATCGTTCATTTTTCTGTCCTCCTTTGCATGAAGTCAAGTCTAGGTCCTCCAATCTGCCTACTAGCGATGTTTGTATGGTTCCTTTGGCTCTAAAAAAGTTTTTTGCTGAAGGTAATATATTGATTAGCTCAATGACTATACCTATAAACATCTCTAGGAGCAAGCTGGCAGAGCCCCCTGATGGGCTCTACCTCAAGAAGTAATATGCTTAGGCTACGACTGAGCAATGGCTTCTTTGTATATTTTGTATTTTTGTACATATATTATCAGGAGTTTTCATGATATCGACACTTTTTGATCTGCTTTGGCAGGTGTTGATGGATGACTTGGTCTATTTCGGATTCGCCGATGGTGCTAGTCGGCACACTCGAAACCTCGCTTCCGCAGCTTGGGTGATTTATTATCCAATTGGTCAGTTGATGGTATCAAGGGGAGTATGTATTGGTCCCGTGTCAAATAATATGGCCAAGTATACTGCCGTCATTAATTTACTATCCGAAGTTATTTCTTATGGAATCAATTCATTGGTAGTCTATCTTGATTCACAACTGGTAGTGTCACAATTGAATAACATTTATCGGGTTCGGGATCCTTATTTATATCGCCAATATTTGAGAGTGAGGGTGTTGCAAAGATCATTTGTTTATATTACTTATTTGCACATTCCACGATCTGATAATTCATTAGCAGATTTTATCGCTAATCAAGCTTTATATTGGCATATCATTCATTCATCAAGATAAAATCAAGCATCAAAAAGTCAGAACTGTATATATATATATATATATATATATATATATATATATATATATATATATATCATAAAATCGCCCGTGTGTACATAAAGTGTGTCAAAAATAATATACAAAATCGGGACTAAAATGCCCATAATCATGTCCAATACATCTAATGACCTGGCTCAAGATGAGCGGCTAAGTAGGTGACCACTGCTTTGGCCACGCACCGGAAAAGGCGAACCTAGTTGCGTGGCACTCCTACCACGCGGTGCTGCATATCCTCTGGTAGATCTTCTACGGCCTCCATCGGTACCCGGTGGGTCAACCTCACCAAGTTTCGCTGGACTGTGTATAAGACTCTCTCAGTGTCCACAACCGCCTCTTCGACACAAGCGTTGCGGAAATCCATCTGGTCATGCCGGACCCATATCTAGAACATGATAATTATATAAGTCATTTAATCCCATCAAAAATATCTTTAAGTTCATTTTCATATTTGAAAAACATAAAAATCATAAAAATTGACAAAACTTTAAAAAATGGTTACCTATCTCTCCCCATGCTGCATCTGGTGGTAGCACCAGATCCGGATCTCCCTTGAAATCCATGCCAGCATAGGGATAGTCGTCCACAGTGATGATTTGCTGCTCCCACCAGGAGAAGAAATCATCATCAAAAGCAGTCCTCGGTACGTCTCCACCTCCAAGGCGTTTCATCAGGTCGGCCCACCTACCCATCCGAGGATCTCAGGGGCTACTGACAGGAATTGATACTCTGGGACGTAACCCTGGAACCTTCTCAAAGAAGAAGGAGCACAAAATGGTCCCATATCCGAAGTTCTTGGTCTGTCCTTTCTGAATGGAGGATAGCTGACTCTTCATATTGGTCAGAAGAGGTGTACACCAGTTAAACACAGTAGTGAGACAATCTACGGCCAAGCTCATGGATAATCGTGATGCTTGGTGCAATTAGGCTGATCCATTTACCCTGACTATGGTGAATAGTATGATCCTTAATGACAAACTCTCTACATGTTTGATTGGAATTTGGCTTCCAATCTTCTCCAGATGCCCCAGATAGTATATATGCACGTAGTCTTCCACTGAAAGACTAGCTCGTGATCATCTAGTTGAATGCACCACTTCTCCTCTCCACGAGAGTCCAGTGATAAAGTAAATATCTTCTATCTCTATCCTTAAAGGAATTTGATCAATAATGAACCCATCATCTTCGATACTCCAATAGCGGATGAAAATTTCAAGCAAGTGGGTGTTTGCCTTCATATTTGGCATTTTGAATAATTTTAATAAACCACATTATCTCAATGCATCATTGGCTTGTTGATCATTCATAACCTCATCACCAATAGTAGCATGCTCCCTTTCCCACCAGGTGATTGTCATCCTGAAAGAAAATCAAGTTTAACCGTTAGATTTTTATGTTTTAATTTCAACCTGCATATACGCGGGTGCATTTCATACACAGTCACGTGTACGGCCTGCGTATATGCAGGTTTCTCATAACCAACCCGCGTATACACCGCGTTGGAATTTTTAACATAATTTCCAATGGTAAAACCTCAATTAAAATTTCTAAAAACAATCACAAATTGATGCAAGCTAGATTTGGGGGTTACTTGATGATTTTGAGTCAATTTGAATGGTCAAATTCTTTGAGGGGTAAGTTTGCTTCTTTTTCTCCACAACTTTTGCTCTCAGCACAAATGGTAACAATGGTGAGTCAAAAAACCATTTTATAAGCTTTGAAAATGTCAAATTTTTTCAAAACTTGATTTTGTTTTGTCTCATGTATCTTTTAACTTGGGAGCTTGGATTGTCAAGAATGGGTTGTTTTTAAGGACATTTTGGACGCTTTTTCGAAAATTTCAAGTCGGTTCCATGATTGCTGACCTGTCATGGCAGGTATCATTTACACACTGGCATATAGGTTAGGGAAGCCTCTTTTTCGTTGCATTTTGCATACTAGCTTCCATTTGTCAATACACTTTCCATAGGGTCGATCCCATCATGTTATGGTTCGTAAACCATCTTCACTTGCTGATTTTTTAAATCATGACATGATGGTAAAGCCATCCTTTTCATGGGCATCATAGTTAGCACCTCACTGATATTGGTTGCATATGCTACTTTATTGAGTAGGCTCGGGAGTCCTCTCTAGTCCCGCCCTGACTTGTGTGTTGAAGACTCATTCCTCTTTGCTTCTTCGCTTTGTTCTGGCCTTATACCCTAGAGGCTCCTTTGTGTTAAGTTGTACTACTGCATTGCATTTTAACCATTTGCATCTTTTGGCCTTGAGCCGACTTCACTTGGACTCGTGTTTAAGCCACTTTTTGACCATGTCTTCTGCAAAAAGAGCGGGAATGGGACAACATTTCCATTTATTGTTGGCAGCTAGAGTTAGTCGTGTCACCCTTGAACAAAGCACTTGAACGAAGCATCTCCTCCATTTGGGTGGTATTTAGCTTGATTTAGGTACGCCTTAACCTTGTTATAGATTCAGTTCTCCTCTGATTGGTTATCTATTCCAATCATATGGAGAGTTTGTTTGTGCCTCCTACATGACGAACTTATACAGAGTCATCATATGCTGCCACATGGTCATCATTGAGTCGTGCTTTTGTTCAAGGGAAGTAAGCTTGAGTTGGCCTCTCTACGGTGTCTCTTGACCTATTTTTTAGTTGGCCATCCCTGGTTGTTAGTGTCTTGTCTATCATCACATCAGCTATATTGGTCCTTTACTCGTGCCGATTTGAGAAGGTCTCCATTGACTTCTTGCTGGCGGGTCTTGTCCTTATCGACGATGACATCTTGCTCTGAGGACAGGCCTAGAGCCACACCTTGGCCCTATTTTCATTATTGATAGGTCACCTTGTGCTCAACATTGATCAGTATCATGGGTCTTTGACTGAGTGGTTTCCCTTGTGTTCGACATCAGCTTACATTATCACACATTGGGATTCGTGCAGTGCCTTGGTTTCCATTTGACCCTATTGATGGATTCCTCGCCTCTGTGTCAACTTTCATTATTGGTTGGTTCAGAGGGTTTCTATCGTGTGCTAGCTACATCTTGTGTACACTGGAAACGTGCTTCGATCGGGTTACTACATCTTTTTCGTCTGATTCCTTCCACATTATTGGCCTACGGGTTACACTCGCGCTAGATTGATGAAGGATGCCTTAATGCCTTCCTTCTAGTGGATCTTTCCCTATCGACTATGACTCATTACTCTGGGGCAAAGGTCTAGAGTCCATTTGGCAGTACCTTGGGGTTTGCAGTCATTAGTGGCATATCCTTCGCTATCAATAGTGGGAAACCATCATTGTCTCCTGAATGATAGATTCTTATAGGTGTTTGACTTAGCTCATGTATTCGAACTTGTTAGATTGTATTGGGTACCTTGACTCTGATTATCATTATCGGTGAGTAGTCTTGAGTTTGTTAACGGCATACATCAATGACCGGTAATCAAACGATTTCTCACATGGTCGACTTCAGATCATTTATTCCCATTGTGTAGAAATGTACCATGGCGGTCGATGAAGACCTCGGGTTGCATTAGCATTCTTTGGTTCACTTGTCAGTTGCTCTTGTTGCTGCTGGTTGACACCATTCCACATTATATGTTGCAGTCCTTCATAACGACATCCTATATGATGGAATTCGAGTTGCGAAGTAGTACCATCTTATTCCATCTTATTCCATCTTATTCCATCATGTTCATTTGGTACTATTGGGATCAGTTTTTGACATCAGTGATCAGCTTCATCTTTCAGCTTTATTGATCATCTTCTTATATTCAAACATGTACTTGTTCGATCGTGATCAGATGATCCATTATGTACTTTTAGTTCCTTATACTTGTATACACAATGGATCCACTTGTACTTGATATGTGGACATGCTTTACTTTCTATGAGCATGGGTATGCCCGCCTCAGACGGTTGTTTCTTTCTGATCTTCTTTTGTTGGCTTGGTAGGCTGAAATCTGGTGAAGTCCTTCTCGATTTTTGACAGGTTTTCTTTCCATATACTTAATACAGTTCAGCCATCATGTTCCCCTTCTGACCTCATATATTATGGGGCATCTGTTATAGCTCCAAATACCATCTTATGTATATGTGATGCTTGGTTTATGGCCTAGGGCAACCCCTCCTTCGAGACTTGGTCCAAATATTCAAAAAATAGTGTTTTACTCCCTGTACGCAACTTTGCCCTGTATTAAACGCGTGTACACGTGGATCAGTCTATACCCAACCTGCGTACATGTCTTAAAACACTTAAAAAAATTAAATTTCCTTAATTATGGGTGGATATCACGGGTTTTACCTGTGGATTACCTATTAGTACCCGTGCCTCAATTGTTCCCAACTGTTTCCCAACTAGAAAGCTACTTTGGGAGAAGTATAAAAAGACTTTAATGGGAAGGCCTTAAGGAGGAGAGAAAATAGAGAATTACACTGCTGAGATTATCCCCTGATCAAGTCTGAAGATCCCTGTGCTTCAAGCACTTCCCCAAGTTCAGGAAACCCTTGTTTCCTTGAGAGTTGATATCCTTTCACTTGTTGGAGATATCCTTGTGTTGGTTATGGAATGAACCTTTTGAAGATGAGGACTTGATGGACCTGGAGGACGGTTCCGCTTGGAGCCGAAAGAGGAAGACTCAGGTGAACTCTTTCTATGTTTTTATTATATTACTTGCAATAAAATATACACTGTCTTGTTCCTGATATCAACTTTGTTCATGCATCTGATGTTATTGTTATGGTTTATGTATGAATGACTATTTCAATGTATAACTAACCATCTACTTATATGTTATAAAGTTGATTTCACTATAATGCTTTATCTATATGATGTTGTGCGTCTTTGAATTGGTTGTTTTGCAGGTTCAAAGATCGAGAGGAGTTGCAAAGGGTTTGAACCCTAACTGGAACTACTCGAACGAAGGACCCCCGGGTATGTACATCCTCGCATAGTTTGCTCGTTTAAGCATTTTGCTTAATTTATTTGCTTGTTTCCTGCTATAGATTACTCCTGCTCTGCTAGGGTTCTGACCCAAAGCCCTAGGGGAATTTATCCCTTAACACTACTATACAAGGAAAATTCCCTCACGCAGGAGTGGCACCAAGAGATGTTCCACTACAGGAACTCTCAGTCGAAAAGACTCCTATCAATATGACACAAAATCATGCATGATGAGCATCTCGCCAACATGGCATAAAAGGGATCTCAATGCAAAACATACATGGCAACAACATGTGTATCCCATCAACATGACGACAAAGGGATCTCAAATAAAATATGACGAATCATGACAACAAGTACATCACACATATGATTCAGCAGCATATCAAGCAGGAATCATGAAAATGAGTAAGAAACAAGATCCTTCATCAAAAATCAAACAAGGATCTGTGCAGCATAATGCATAGCAAAAGAAGTACATGAACACACTACATATACCTCACATCCAAGGGCCATCTGAAGAAGCGGATGTCAAACTACTGAAGATGTTCGTGCCATCAATCTCACGGCATCAATCGCATGGAAATCACTGCTCACACATGAACGCTGACACCTGCATTCCACTTAGAAAAGTGGTTGAAGAATAGAATGAGCAAATGGGAAATCTGAACACACCATCATATTTGTGGCGTCGAATAGTGCAATAGTGCAAAATCGACTGTCCAATTTTTCAATTCTGAGAAAGTGAGAATCTGGGCTCAAGGAATATTTTAGATTCCCCCTAGATTCTTCAAAGATTCCCTTCTCCAAGTCCTCAAAAATTTGCTGCTCAGATCAAAATTCTGACTACGCCATCATGTTCCTTGCGGAATTCTGAGAAAAATGAGTGTGAAGTTGGTTGTATTCTGACTCTGGTGAATTTCAGCGTCCAAGGAATCTAGAAGATTCCCTCAAGATTGCTCAAAGATTCCCTCCACTGGGAATCTGAAAATCTGCTACTCAAAAGGCGAATCTGACTTTGCCATGGCGTTCCCTGCGAAAATCTGTGAAAATTAACTCTAAACTTGGTTACATTCTGATAAAAAGCATTTTTACCTCCCTGGAGAATCTTTGGGCATCAAGCAATATTCTGCCTCAAAATGCATGTCAAGGTTCTCCCTCCTCTACCTCGAAATGCGTGCCCACTCTCGGTTCCTCCATCTTCCTGAGTGCACTATGGAAATGAGGGTTTATATAAATTTTTTAGGGTGAATTTTACAAGAAACCCAGTTGGCGTGATGGTAAAAATAACGGTTTGTTGAGGAGGGGTGGGGTGGTCAAACCCCGCCCCTCCCTTTTTTTTTTATACATTATGGTTTAACAACCATATTAATGTTTTTTTTAAAACAAACAAAATCGCATGAATTGATTTGATTTATTAAAGGTGCACGATGGTTTGGTAGTACGATGGTTCATGGGTTGTACGTGAGGCCGCCGCATTATGGCGGGCCAACCATGTGGCTGGCGTGGGCTCGGTACCTGCCAGCCTCCTCATTTAAATTATGGCACGGTTAGATGTGGTGAGGAGAGGCGTGGGGTGGTGGGGGTGGTGGCCCACCACTGTTACAGGGAAAAGTGTCTATATAGAACTGCTCTATCCCACTAAGGTGTGACAGCTGCCTTAGAAACAAACAGAGAAAAGCTACTTTCGTTTTTCCTTTATGAATTATAGATAGAGAGTAAGAGAAAGACCAACCTCTGTCTTGCGCTAATCTCCTGATTTGATCCCTCTTCTTTGATAGTCCTCAGCTACCTGCTCCCTTGCACGCCCAGCTTCACAAAGTACCTGTAAGATCACAGTAGCATAGCACTATACAAAGACATGGATCCATAATCATAAACAATCTAGGATCAGATGTAAATTGACCATCCAAATGTAGCAAGCATCAATGACACAAAAGCATGGAGGAAAACTCGAATAACTTTTATTGATAAACAAGAAAAGAGCCAAGAGGAGTTACAACCAGTTGTTCTGACCCAACATCTACCTCCCAGCAAAGAAGCCCCTCTTCACCTCAAACAAATCTTAGATCACCCAACAATCTGATGTTTGTCTCAAGAAACCAACAACAATTCCTTACAATATGCAAAATTCCAGCCTCTGGATCTCTGGGATGAGGGATCCATATATAGATATCTGTAAGGGGGATGAGTCAGCTTGTGATTTAATTAGTGTGCTCCCTCTGATAGTTCTTGCTTCCACTTGGAGATTGATGGTCTCTTACTCATCCTTGGTCGAATTCAGTGAGGCAAGTGTCACAGGAGAAGATTTTGGAAGCTTCCATTGCCTCTCCACCTCGCGGAATGACACTACCATTTGTCATTTCTCGCCCATCACACCCTACAGAAGGGATTTTTGAAATGCAACGCACCTCGACAGTGTATTTAGGTGAGATGCAATGCACTTAGCTAGTGGAGCAGCTGAAATGATCCTGTTTTGACCAATTCTGAGCGGTTTTTCATGGAGAACTTCTGGGAGAAGCTATAATCTGTTGACCCTGTTCCTTTAGGGGTTAGAACAACAGTTTTAGGGACTTAGGAGGGCTTGATTTATGGACATTTCATGCTTGGGGTTGTAGGGCCCAAAAATGTCTATAACAGTTTCCCCCTAAAGCATGAGGTCATTAATCTTTTGATGTCGGGTGAAATGCTTTATTATGAGGATCTGAAGTTCTTTCAATGCTGGGAGGAGACCTGTAATAAGATACAATACAATACATTATCTTCATAATATTTTCATGCTCTAGCTGAGGCGGGCATTCCCATGCTCAACTTTATAAATTCACTTTCATGTACATAGTACAGACAATCGTCTGAGTGTAGACTGATGATTCTGATAGAGCCATCATCCTTTTGATTGGATGATTATCTGTGCAGCAATGATGTACATTTGATGTCTTTATTTCCCTGAATATATATCGCAGCCCGGATGGATGAAATTAGATCTAGGGTCTTCAATCTCGTTCGATCTTCACTCGAAGTACAAGTCGATCCATGTGAGAAATGTTCCAACGTCGAACATGGAAAGACATCGCTTGATTACCAGCCAATGATGTAAATTTTTAACAAGCGCGAGAGGAATCACCGATAATGATAATGACCCTCAAGGTACCGCAGCACAATTCACGTGGTGTGAATAAAGGACTTGGCGTCGAACACCACGCAAAATCTTTCGGTCGAAGGCCATTGATGTAAACCTGTCGCCTGAAGTGAGAAACTTGCCATCGAGGCATGCAAGCTTCAAAGTACTGAATCGGGTGTTCCTAGATCAACTTCTTGGATAATGAGCTGATGTCGACAAGAAGTGATCCATCACAGGAGGGCCTTAATGAATCCCACATCAATGACACGGAACAGAGCAAATGATTTTAATGGAGGTGAAAATGATCTGGTGATATAAGGTTCAGGGTGGCGGTCATGAAAGAATGTAGTATAAATGTATGGTAGTGGGTGAGACACAGGTGAACTCTCTGAATGACTTCTCTTGAACATATCGACGACACTGATGTGATGGATTGGTAGCATTAACCCCAAATGTGGATGGTATGATGGGACCATGGTGATGCGACCGGTGAATGAAACAACCCAACCCGACTCGGACACGGAGTGGAAGTGTCATGTTCAAGAGCGACTTGCTACCAACAAAGTTTCTTCAAGTTTTCTTCCCAATTTTCCCCAGTCATTGCTGACCAGTACCTCTTTATTTTTTTCAAGCTTGAGGAGGATAACATATTCTTGTTCTATAATTTTCCCTTCGGGCAAACCCATCGCTATGTTTTAACGAGCCTAGCGATAGTGAAACTCGTTCTCGTCTATAGACAAGTTTGTCGCTATTAATCTTTTTAACGAGTTTAACGACAAAGATAACTCGGTCCTTTTCAATTTTAGAGAGTCTGAAAAGGAACGTAAAGATAACTCCAAAATTCCTTTTTCGTCATCTAATCCCTTAAGTCCGAAAAAGTATAAAACAATACAGAAGGGATGAATTTTTGATACTTTTAACGAGCTGAACAAAACAAGCGCTCGATCTTTTTGTGTAATAATCCCTCAGGTCCAAAAAGATTAAAATCTAGAGGAGGGATAGCACTTCCTGTCCCTTTAACGAGTTGGAGAGGCCAATGGCTCGGCAATCTTTTCATATTTTACGAGTCAGTTGAAAAGAGCTTAAAGGAGACTCGTCTTTTGAGGAACGAGTGATAAAATGGGTAGCAGCTGATTCTAGGTAAGGTTTGGAATTTTCCAATCATGGCAGTGTTACAAGGATGGCTAGTGAAATCACTCTTCGCAGTTGTTCCTCAAAATGGGTAAACAATCAAATGGGGGTGAATGATCGGCCAATGCAAAAGTGGAGGTGACGGTGCAAACACGACCAAGGCTTTAATGGCTGAAGTACTACATTCACGATGGTTATTTACCGGTGAATAGTTCATTTTTTAACGAGCTTAAACGCGGGAGGAAACATTTGCTCATGGCTTATGTTTATTTTTTAACGAGCTTGAACTATGTGCTAAAACTGCTCGATGCGGGTTTATTTTTTAACGAGCTTGAACCTTGCGGTAACATTGCTCGATTGAATGGTCCCTTTTTGATTTTACCATAAATAGCTTTGTTCTTTCAAAGATTGTACTGTATTTTCAAATGCTTCATCAAACTAGTCAGAAATGAACAATATATGTTTGAAAACGAGTTAGAACACTAATATTTTACTTTGAACTATGTAAAAAGTAATGAAAAAGTGTTTTTACCTCTCATTTTACCATTTCATTTGAACTTTGGTTTGTTGGAGCTTTGGAGGTGCTTTCCCCCTTTGATTTTCATCAGCTGATTTCGGGAGATTCTGTGGATGATTCTCGGCGCCGTCTGGACCAGGTAGGAGCTAAACCTGAGCTCTTTCATTTCATGGTTTCCATTTTACATTCTGAGCCTGATTCCTAGTTTTTCTGAGCCTCTGGGGTTCGAAAAACTCGTTCTGCCTTCAGCGCACCTTTTGTGTATCGAAAGGTGCGTTGAATGTTGGCCTGTCTAAAGGCTATATGACATGCAATGCACCCAGAACACTACTGTAGGTGCGTCGGGCGCAGAAAAGGAATTCTATGCACAATTTTTGATGGAAATTTTGCCTGTTTCTTACCAAAATCAGGATCTAACTCTTCTCTTGTTTGTTTTTCAAAGATCTTTGGAGTAAGATGACCATTACATGGCGAGAACGTGAGCATGAAGAAGAGGACATGCTTGCCCTACTTGATCCGGTTACAGTAAACGCACTGCGGAACTATGGCTTGTTGAAGTTCTTCCAGATTTCTAGCATGAGATAACAGATCAACTTACTGCAATATTTGCTCAATGCTTGGGATCCTACCAACCAGGTTTTCTAGATCAGGGGCAAATCTATCCCCTTTACTGTAGTAGACATCTATTTCTTGACTGGCTTGTCGAGGCGGGGTGCCCCCATCTCTTTATCAGGTTCGGCCCGAGGAGGCGACTCTGTGAGAGATTATGTTCGCTGGTACTGCAGAGAAGGATCTCAGCCGAGTAAAGACGGCAAGATCATCATCCGTGATGTCACTGACAGGTCCCTCAGGACTATTCTGTTTACTTTTGGTAGGATGGCCGGTGGTGCGGCTCTTCATGTAGCCAACCGATCTTATATGCAGTATGCCTTGGAATGCCTCCAACCGAAGGTGTTCAACTGGTGCGACACAGTACTTCTTGTGATGAAAGAACATTTGAACAAGATAAAGAGCGGGAGGTTGAAGAACTTTGGGTATGGTTCTATTTTGACCGCCTTTGCCTTGGAGAAGATACCACTGATGAAGCTGCAGTATATTGCACTCGATTTACCTTCACCTACTGAACCACGTATGCAGAGATGGGTTGACCATATGTCTAGGCATGCTGGTCAGTCTCAGATTTCATTTTCTGATACCTTCTTCAGGTGGTTTGATCGTCAGGAGATGGTTTATTCCGAGTATCCATATGCTAGCATGGACTTCCGAGGTGATCCAGATCTAGTACTGCCGGATGGCGAACAGTGGGGCGCCATTGGTAAAATCTTTGACCATATTCTTGTTTATCATTTTTCATTTATAATGTCCTTGTGCTTTATTCTATCAAGAATTTAATCAAACTCATGTGTACATACAGATGTTGTTCCTGTTCATCCAGTAGTTCGCCTGAGAGTACCAGCTGTCGCCCCAGCAGGAGAGGCCGTCGGAAGGGCTATCCTTCATGACCTCGATGTGGCCGAGACTCTCACAGCATTACAGGAGCAGGTTGAGGGCCTCACTCTTGGTATTCCAGATGTGAGGACTGACGAGCTACCTTTGAGGTTATAGCGGCATACTACTGGTGTGCCAAGACGATGGACTCGTCTCTTACGCATGATCGCACAGGCTATGACTTGCTATCACGAGCATCATTAGACTAGGGTGCCCCCTAGCATTTTGAGTTTTTTGGTCATTTGACCGATTTTGTCTTGGTTACAGAACATTATGTGTAAACCATAAACAATTATATATATTTTTTATTTTCGGAGTTTTATTTTGGTTAAGTTACATGATCCAAATGCAAACATTGATGGTATGTTTCTTTTTATAAATGTTGCAAATGCCTATCTAACACATAATTTGCCAATGAGTCAGTTAATGTGTTTAAGTTTCTGGAAATATGTTGATATTGAATAAAATCTAATTGCCTTTCCAAAATCTTAAACCTTAGGAACATGCGATAAATAGCTGGATTTCGGACAGAATAGATACCAGTGAGTTGTAGTATTACGAGTTGTGAGTCTAGCCTGACAGTTAGCCGGCGTATACCATGTGTGATGGCATCAGAGAGAAGTTCTATCAACGCGCTATATTCAGCGATGTTATTTGTTGATCGACCAATACATACCCCTCTGAAACTTACTAACTCGCCACTTGGATAAAAAATGGCCCAGGCCGCGGAAGATAGATTCCGCGAACTACGACTCGCTCCGTCGGCATATCCAACACATGACTCCAATAGGTTTGACATCTGCAATAAATGTAAAAAGTGGATTTACTTGACCAAAATAAACACTTTAGCGAAAACAAAAACATAACAAAATCATACAGGTTACCATTACGCATAGTAACGCTTGAGGTACAACCCGTTACGAGGTTGCGCCAGCGGAATTCCGTCATAATCCATTAACTCGTAGGCTCCTTTTGCTAACACCCGTTTAACAATATAGGGGCCCATCCATAAAGACTTAAATTTACTTGCTCCCAATTTATCGGATTCTTGGTCGTAAAGCAAGACCAAGTCACCTTCTGAGAAGACACGGGGTTTGACATTTTTGTCGAACTGCGCCTTGACTCGTTTCTTATGGGCTTCGTTAGCCAAAGCGACATCACGACGGGTTTCATCCAATTGGATTAATTCCAAGAAACGAGCTTCTTCTTCTGAAGTTCCGGGGAGGAGATCAATTGTGAGTTTGAGAGACGAGATTTCGCACTGGATTGGTAAGACTGCTTCCAGGCCATATACCAGTTGTAAAGGTGTAAACCTGGTTGCATTCCTTACCGATGTTCGGTAAGCCCACAAAGCTGAGTACAAGATTAGGTGCCATCTTCTCTTGTGAACTCCAATCATCCTTTGTAGCATGCGTTTCAGGACCTTGTTGATTGCTTCAACTTGTCCGTTGGCTTGCGGATAATATGGAGTAGAGCTGTCGTGAGACAACCCTAGTTTGGCAGCTAATTCAACCATCATGTGATTGTGAAAATGCGATCCATGATCTGTGACTATAGCCTATGGTACGCCGAATCTGGCGACTACATGATTGAAAAAGAAGAGGGCAGCTGTTTCACCAGTATTATCTAATGTAGGCATCGCCTCGGCCCATTTGGTAAAATAGTCAACTGCGACTATGATATACCCATGCCCCTCGGTCGAGGTGGGGTTACATGTCATGAAATCGATGCTCCATTTGGTGAATGGCCCAACTGCAACTATCGGCTGCAGAGGTGCGGGTGGTCTTCTGGTTTTGCTATAAAACATTTGACAAGCATGGCAACTTCTGACTGCGGTTATGCAATCTTTGAACATTGTTGGCCAGAAGTATCCTGCTCGTAAGATTTTTTGTGCTGTAGCATATCCGGATTGATGCTCCCCACACGCGCCTGAATGACAATCATTCAGGACTTTTTCGGCCTCCTCATGGGTGAGGCACCTTCTCAGAACTGTATCGATACCACGACGGTAAAGTGTATCACCGACGATCATGTAGTCTTTTGCTTGGTATCGAATACGTTTTTGTTCGGAGCGGGAGGTGTTTGGCCTGTATTTTTGGGTTTGGAGATAAATGATTATATCCCCATACCACTCATTGCTTGAAGATATCAGAAACAAACTTTCGTCCATGATTGTTTCTTCGAATGTTTCATCGTTGGACGACAATGGGAGATCGCACAATAATTCTGTGAAATCTAGAGATTTCTTTGACTTGGATTTTACAAATTCCAGATCAAACTCTTGCAGGATTGCTATCCATTTTGAATATTTGCCCCCCAGAAACTGTCACGACAATATATAAGTCATGGGGTTGCAATCTGACAGAATGGTAGTTTTCCGAAAGAGGACATAGTGTCGAAATCTCTGTATCGCTTGAACAGCTGTGAGTGCTAGCTTTTCAACGTAAGAATATTTTCTTTCTGCATCATTTGAGTTTTTACTTAAATAATATATAGGATGTTCAATTCCATTGACTTCTTGAACTAAAACCATTGCGATGGTCGTATCCGCTGCAGCCAAATACAGGTCAAAATCTTTTTGATAATCAGTAGCGTACAATAATGATGCTTTCATTAGGGATTCTTTTAAAGCATCAAAGGAAGCTTGCGCAACCTGATCCCAGACAAAGGGTACTTCCTTTTTCAAAAGACGTGTATAACCTTTAGCAAGTTCGGCGTAATTTGGAATGAACCTCCTCAGAAAGTTCGCTTTCCCTTGGAGTTTCTGAATTTGAAGCAAATTCGAAGGTGGAGGCAAATTTATGATTGCCTGGACCTTACATGGGTCGAGACGAATCCCATCCTTTGAGACTACAAAGCCAAGCAAACGACCAGAACTGACGCAAAATACACATTTGTGTGGATTGAGTCGTATCTTGTAGTGTCGGCAACGTAGAAATATCGCTCTTAAATGTTGCGGGTGATCAGTCCGCTTTCGCAAATGAGCCGGAAGGTCGTCGAGGTATGGTTGAACGATGTTTTTGATGTCATGGAAGGCATAATTCATTGCCCTCTGAAACGTCGCCCCTGCGTTCTTTAAACCAAAGGGTAATTTTCGATATGCGAATGTGCCCCACGGACAAATAAATGCAATCTTTGACTGGTCCTGTGGGCGGATATTTATTTGATTATACCCGGAGAATCCATCCATGAATGAAAAGATTTCACATCCGACGCATTCATCAATTATCTGGTTGATGAAGGGTGTAGTGTAGTTGTCTTTTGGACAAGTTTTTTTTTACATCCCTATAATCGACGCACACTCTAATTGTTCCTTGTTTTTTCATAACAGGGACAATATTCGATACCCAATCGGTTAGAGGAACCGGGTAAATGAAACCAGCATGGAGAAGTTTTTCAACTTCTGCCTTAATGGCGGCGGCTTTCTTGGGGTGCACCTGCCGTAGCCGTTGTCGTACTGGTTTGACATCTGGATACATCTTAATTTCGTGTTCAACGATACTTGAGTCAATGCTTGGCATTTCACTATATGACCAAGCAAAGACATCTCTGAATTCGCGAAAAAGAGCGTTATATATTTCCAGTTCTGAAGGAGAACAACATTTGCCAACATAAATATTCTCTACAACATCTGTTTTGGTCGAGATATTTATGGCGATAGTCTCTTCAATGTTGGACAAGTTTCGCTCGGAATCCACCGTGTTTACAGTATTTGATAGAAAATCAAAAACTGAGGGATGATAAAGGTCATCTTGAGTATCTTCTCCACAATCCGGAAGAAGGGAACGATGGTGGGAATCATTCCATGGTGCCCCTTCAATTACCATTGATTGGACAATTCCTTCGTCGGTGACATGCACTCGCGACCAAGGATCTGAAGGGGTACCATATTCTTTAGACCTATCTATCCAAACACTTGATGAGCGTTGATCTGGGTTTGCCATCCAGGCTAGGAACATTGATTGCTACAATATTTCCGTTGGGCTTGGGGGCAAAACCATTGCATGATCCATGTCGATATCGTTTTCTAAGATCTTTTTAGAAGATATCATATTGCAGGTTCCTATTGACGCTACTTCCGCCAGGTTGATTGGGGGTGGAAGGGCGAAAGTTCCCATTAGTATAGGATCTTTTAGTAGGCCTACTCCGATATTTTGAAGCAAATGGGGGCTTCCATTGATCATGGGAATGCTTCCTGTAACTTGAGAACCATTGGGGACGAAGTTTTGTTGATCGACGATTGTAATCCCTCCTTGAAAGGGAAATGCAATCTTCCTAAAATAGGTCAACACAACAACCGCCATAACATATATCCATGGTCTTCCTAGTAGGATGTTGTAATCAAGATTTCCATCGATTACTTCAACATCTATTTCTACTGTTTCCCTCCTAGTTCAACTTTCAAGTTACTTAGAATACCATATGGGGTATATGTCCTTCCGTCGAATGCTTTTAATGTCGTCGAAGATCGCAACAAGGTTGGAGATCCTAAAGTTTTCCAGCAACTCATCGACATAATGCATGTAGATGCCCCCTCATCAATAATTGTTCGATGAACAGTTTTGTTGAGGGCTTTCACTTGAACAAGGAAAGCTAGTTGAGCTGGTAATTGAGGATCGTATCCTTTATGGTCGAAGGATACAAGATTGGAATCCTTTGGGTCTATCCCACCAATGGCTGATAATAAAGCCTGCCTTTGGGATGGGCAATTCTGTAGTACTTCAAGAGTCGACATAGCGGATGGCGATTGGGCCAAATCTTCCACTATATTATAATGCTGTGCCGCTCTAGCGTGGGGATTAAACGTCGACTTGTGTACTACTCCCTTTGGTGGTTTTATTGTCAATTCAAGAATGATGGGTGGCACAACTTCTGTCGAAGTTATTTTCGAACTACTAGGTTGATCTTTATCCTTGTTGTTTGACAGCTGTGGATTCCAATAATCTTTGTTCCTTGTCGATATCAAAGCATCATTTTGTTGTTTTGAAACCGACAACATTAGCACTTGAGACGGGGAATCATTTCCACTTTCAACTAGATTTGTTCCTGGATTTGGAAACAGATCAGTTAACACTGCGGAGGTTTATGAATTCTTGAAGAATTTCTTAAGCTCAGCTCTGTGTGGACAATTTGCAGTCCAATGATCCTCATCGCATATAAAGCATGGATTTATTGGTTTCCTATCTCTAGGAGGGTTTCAAGAAGATTTTTCAGGTGATGATTCCTCCTGTTTCTTCTTCTTCCCTTTGCCTTTCTTCTTGCTCCCTGGTTGTTTGGTTTCTTTGCCTTTATCTGTCGATACGGCATTTACTTCCGAGGCAAGAAGTTCATCTTTTGCATTTTGACCTGAAATCTTATGGGCCTTTTTGGATGTAGCCTTTGTCGATTTCGTGTCTGTTGTGCCAATCACACCATCGCCGGCATGAGAGTCATTGTTTGATTTAGGAGGAGGAACTGAGAATTCCGGTCTATGGGCGTCAGGCATTTTATCATAGAGCGTGCTAGACTGAGTGTAAATCAAGTCCAAATATTGCGCACGAGCGATAACTTACTCTTCTGTTACGACCCCCCCCCTTTACCACATCTTCCGTTATGGAAGGTAGGAATGACTTGATAAACCATTCAGCTAAGAGCTGATCGGGAACATACGTTTTTACCGTTCTACGACGACGTCGCCACTCATGTATATGATCAGATATGTGAGTGGCCGTTGTCTGTTTGAAGTTGGTAAGAAGTTCTGTTCCCATTTCGTACCTTATTGGTAACTGAAAATGGGTTAAAAAGGTTGTGGCTAAGGTACTGAAGTTGTCGAATGAAGCTCTAGGAAATTCGATGTACCATTTTGCCGTTGGACCCGTTAACGTCCTCTGAAAGAGGCGAAGTCTTATCGAATCATCATTTAAAGTGTTTGATGAAAACCATAGATGAAAGGTCATCACATGATTCGATGGATCTTCATCCGGATTTCTATTAAATTTAGGAATATCTGATGGAAGTTTATGTGGAATCGCTAGCCACCAAGGGGCGTAAGCGATTGGATCGTTTGTTAACCGATTTAAATCAGGTAACTCTAAAGTTTCCACAAAGGGTAACTGTTGATTCAGGTTAGGCGAAGCATACCCAGGATAAGATGGGATCGCCTGAGCAGTTGGTCTTTGCATACCGGCATAATGCATTTGATGCTGGTAACTTTGGTAAGGTTGGTGGGCATGACCATTGTAAAATGGTTGATTTTGACCATTTTGAATATACGGCTGTCCACTATTTGCAAAGATTTGTTGCTCAGAACCTTGGTATACTTGTTGGAATTGCGGTTGTTGGTATTGCACTAGCCATGGTTGTGAAGCCATGTGCTGTTGCCCGATACTAACAGTTTGACCAAGATGAGGGGTAATTGTACCCGTCTGAACCTGTGTCATTCCACCAGTCGGCGATTGTGGTTGAGTCGCAGGGTCAAGGGGCTGTTGCATTACAACTTGAGAAACCTGAGGTTGGCATACAACAGGTAGCACTTGAACTTGCGACACCGTCACAATAGGTGGCGTAGTTGGTATATTTGACATAGGTAAGCATTGCTGCATTGAATATACAACTCTTGGCTGTTGAGGTAGTATTGGTACCCAACCGCTTGAGGTGATTCCAGTATAACCCGAATGTTGTTGTGAACTTTCGTATGGATATCCTCCCGGAGGGGATAATGAAAGGGTATACTGCCCCCCATACGGTTGTAATCCAGAACTCAAGGGAATGGTTTGCCCTTGGGGGCCGGAATGCCCAAATTGACCTCCAAATGGATCAATTTGTTGAGACTCAACGTAAGAGTTTCCGGATATTATTCTGGATGAACAAACAGGAACAGACCATACTGTCGAAATGGCCCCTGAGTGGGCTCCTTCTAGCAGTTGAGAGCTAGTTGGGATAGATGGTATACCGGCGAACATTGTTGGAGTGATAGTAGGGAGTTCTGCCGTCGCTGTGTCAGACGACACATTCCTAGATGTTGACGGTTGTTCAGACATTTCTAGTATATCCAAAATATTACCTAGCGATTCTATAGGAGCTTCCGCTGGTGGTAGAATAACTTCTGATGAAGAAGGATATAGAGTGATCTTGACTCCAAATTGCGATGGAGTACTCGTTGGAGGATCTTCTACAATCTCTTCTATGGCAATCAGACCAGGTGGAAGGGGAAGACCGTCAGGTCCGTAGAATATTTCTGGTGCCGAAGAAGGTATAGAATCGGCAGTGACATATGTTTGAAGAGCAAGACTCTCCGAACCGGTTGTAGATGGAACTGGTTCGGTAACGCAAGTGTTTACTCTCAGACTAGGATCAATATCACTGTCCTTCTGTGGCTGCTGAACTTCTTCTGTAGAGGCAGGGATTCCAAAAATGTTTGGAGTAACCAGAGTCTCTGATGTTGTTGTAACACTTGTTCTAACTTTTATAGGAGATTTGGAACCAGTTAAACGAGTTTGCTTTTTCCGTACTAGCTTCGATTCCGGAGACAAAGACGGTTGACTCGTAAGCCTCCGCAAACGACGGAGTTTCAATTGACTTTCCTCCACGATTGCGGATTACTCGATCAACTAAAATAAAGGGGAAGTATGTTTCCAAATTAAATGAATTTTAGACGCTTTGACACAACTTGTTTTTTCAGTTTTTAAGAGTCGAGAAAAAACAAAAGATGACTCTAGTCTCCTTCGATTTTTAATGAGCCTGAAGTGACAAGTGCTCAGATGGACCTTTTCCGTTAAGGAGTCTGAAAAGGAACAAAAGGGACTGCTCTGGAAATCTAGGTAGAGGGATTACCAAACCAATCACAAAACTGCAGAATACTTTTTACGGTACGGAAGTCAATCTTCCCGAATGCTGTGTTCAATGCATTGCGATCAATAGGGTGGCAGACACGACTTCCTATGGATAAAGGATTAAGCCTATTGGGGTCTCCCAAAATATACTCGACGATACGTGGGAGCACAAGTCCATACTGGCACTTATCGTCTCAAAGTGGAGGAATCACCCAACCATCAGTGAGGACAACAGTTACCAGGCTTTACGACGTCGGAATACGTCTCTAGCCTAGACTTCTAAATGTTGTGTGTTAAGTTCCAAAGCATTGTTAGATTCATTGAATTTATTTTAAGTTGATCTTGTTTATGAAGTTTGCCTTTCAGGTTCACCACGAGATGTAGATGTAATTCCTAAAATGCAATCTAAGATGATCAACAAAATTTTTATCTTCTTTGTGCAATGAAAATCCTAGCTACTAAGGAAAAGAAAGACAAAATCTTTTCACAAAGAGCAAAGAGCACACTCTAAATGCACTTTCCTAAATCAAGCCAATCAGACTGTCTATATGCAAATGCACATGCATGTATTTGTTTTCGACTTTCTTAGTATATGAATGCTAACAAGAAAGTTGATGCACAAATCTGAATTTCTTTTCAAGCAACAAATATCAACAAGTTTCTTTTCGAAATCAAAAAATGGAGACGATCACAACACTTTACGATTTTGAACTGAATACTTGTTCTCGACACTAGAAAATTACAAATTTAGACCAAAAGCAATAGTAACAGGATAATCGACCATCAACAGCAATCAAACTCTTTCCTACGATTGAAATCGACACTTGCGACAGTTTCAAATCATAGGACGACAGTACGATTATGCTACTTTTGCAAAGGAGAACTGTAAATGACTCAACAAACACACAAAAACATTTGCAGTTCTTTTGTACAAAGGAGGCGGAATAACAGCAAGGAAAAGGGGTTTCAAACAGACATATACTGATCACAGGCAGCAAAATTCAGGAATAGAACTGGAAAGAATGAATCACAAAAGCCACAACTGCACATAGCTAGTCTGATCAGCGCACCTGTAACACATAGAATTTGAAATGCAGTGCAGCTTGTCCACTCAGGAAGTGCGCTGAAATTCAGAATCTCTGAACAGTACCTGCGCTGGGCCATAAACGAGACTCTGTTCGGGTTCCGGGTCACAGTTTGCAGTTCAATTCTTGGGTTTTGGCCGAGCAAAAAAGCAATCAGTAATGCAACAATCTGGGGTGGATCTAAGGAGGATCTAAGAGCTATCACAAGGGTAATCAGATAGTTTGTGAATCAGTTGTTTAAATCATAAACAGATCTAGTGGATGGATTGAAGTAGCAGTTATCTACTTTGCATTTGTTATGGCAAATGCAGTTCGAATGCTACTTGTAAGTTTATGAAATAGACAACAAAGAATGATAAACAAACAAACTAATTAGCTCCCCAGCGGAGTCGCCATTTTGTTACAGGGAAAAGTGTCTATATAGAACTGCTCTATCCCACTAAGGTGTGACAGCTGCCTTAGAAACAAACAGAGAAAAGCTACTTTCATTTTTCCTTTATGAATTATAGATAGAGAGGAACAGAAAGACCAACCTCTGTCTTGCGCTAATCTCCTGATTTGATCCCTCTCTTCTTTGATAGTCCTCAGCTACCTGCTCCCTTGCACGCCCAGCTTCACAAAGTACCTGTAAGATCACAGAAGCATAGCACTATACAAAGACATGGATCCATAATCATAAACAATCTAGGATCAAATGTAAATTGACCATGCAAATGTAGCAAGCATCAATGACACAAAAGCATGGAGGAAAACTCGAATAGCTTTTATTGATAAACAAGAAAAGAGCCAAGAGGAGTTACAACCAGTTGTTCTGACCCAACATCAACCTCCCAGCAAAGAAGCCCCTCTTCACCTCAAACAAAGCTTAGATCACCCAACAATCTGATGTTTGTCTCAAGAAACCAACAGCAATTCCTTACAATATGCAAAATTCCAGCCTCTGGATCTCTGGGATGAGGGATCCATATATAGATATCTGTAAGGGGGATGAGTCAGCTTGTGATTTGATTAGTGTCCTCCCTCTGATAGTTCTTGCTTCCACTTGGAGATTGATGGTCTCTTACTCATCCTTGGTCGAATTCAGTGAGGCAAGTGTCACAGGAGAAGATTCTGGAAGCTTCCATTGCCTCTCCACCTCGCGGAATGACACTGCCATTTGTCATTTCTCGCCCATCGCACCCTATAGAAGGTATTTTTGAAATGCAACGCACCCCCACAGTGTATTTAGGTGAGATGCAACGCACTTAGTTAGTGGAGCAGCTGAAATGATCCTGTTTTGACCAATTCTGAGTGGTTTTTCATGGAGAACTTCTGGGAGAAGCTGTAATCTGTTGACCTTGTACCTTTAGGGGTTAGAACAACACTTTTAGGGACTTAGGAGCCCTTGATTTATGGACATTTCATGCTTGGGGTTGTAGGGCCCAAAAATGTCTATAACAACCACCCCCCTTTTTATATGTATTTTTTTAATTTTTAATACCAAAATGCATTTTTGAAATTCCAAATTTTTTATGGAAGGAGTCAAACTAACCGGGCCACAAATTCGCCTAGAATTTGGCCTAGGTTGGCCGAATTTTGTCCAAATTGTGACCTCCTTAACCTGGTCCAATCAGCAAAAGTCAACCTAACTTTGACTGCTTCTAACTTTTGCATACAGACTCAGTGTGACGAACTGTTTACACCCCTACGATTAGGATGATGAGATCTATGCTTTGGTCCTAGTATGAAATCATTCTGATCACTTTGATTTTTGAGCATTCATAAGCCCTCTTTGTCTTGTGTGTGTCGCTGGAGCCACCTGGATCACTCACCTATACGAAGGGTGCTCAATTTGTCGTATCCCATGGGAAAGAATCCTTCGATAGGCTCCGCGGTAATAGCGACAAAAGATGTTGTATCTCCCAGAGATAGCCTTGGATTGCTTCAAGACCAGTGCCTGGGCACATCTAAAATGGTGTCTCAAATGATTTACTGGATACTATAGACAACACTTATGATCTATAGATACATATGTACATAGGAAATATATTGGCTCATTAATCCAAATAAATAAAACATGGATTTCTGCTACTTCTTCACAAGTTCAGATCTCAGAAATAAGCATAAAAATAACGGAGGCCGAGAGATTCAAGGTTTTACAACTAATAATCTTTTGCAGAGTGTCCGAGAGAGGAAAAGAGAGAAGAATAACTCATCACATAGAGCATTAAGGTTTCAATACTTATGTATTTACCACATAGAGCTTGAGACATTAAGGATTCTATGCTTATTTGGGCTACAAGCATAAATAATGAATGAAGGGGGAGTTGAGGGCTATGATTCATGTGCGGCAGATTTAAAGATCTAATCTCAATGTTCCTCACATACATATACATAAACAATGTTCAGACAAATGAATATGTGAAACGGTTACAGGCATTTGCATTATCATATAGATACTAATGAATCTGTGAAGGAGCTTGAAACACATCTAGCAACAATAATTACATGAATTCAGGGAAGAAGCATGGACATTAAAATGAGTTAAACAAAGGGGAACACATACTATAATCCTTTGAAGAGGGAATCACCACTATTTCCTTGATATTCTAAAAAGATCTATATTACAAAGGAGACACAATTTGAAAATATATCATGTAGTGTTTTCTCTAGAATTTCTGAACCCTTTCTAAGTCTTGCTTTCCCCTATTTATCTTGAGAGGGGAGCAAGAAGCTACATTACAACATAAATATCTATCTCCTAGATTCAGCTGTCAGGTCAACTAGCTGTATAAGTCGGGAACGGATCTGTGGCCCAAAAAGATATTACATAAATAAATGCCTCATTGAAGGGAGGCATGTTACATGATATAAAAAATGAATATCAGTCAAAGAGAAGCATTAAATGTCTTAGTGCCCATCCTGGTCATTGTTAAAGATTGTATTTGGCTTGCTGTATGGCCCTTTCGTGGTACTCAGTTGGCTCCCATCACTTTTGTTTTTACTGCTTGAAGGCCCTCCTCTGTGGAGTAGGGGATGGGTCACCTATTAGTGCTGGTATTTGTAGTCCTTTGCTGTGTAGAGGGATGAGGCTCCATACTGAGCCATTAATCCTTCTGAGTCCCTTGTACTGCTCCATCGCTGCACCATGCTCTATTAGAGTCTTCTAGCATCCAGCCCATCTGCCCATTAAACCTCTGTACTGCACCATTGGTGTCTTGACGTAGCAGGTGTTATGCATTCCGGTGTAACAACACGGAATCGTCGGCGCGGGTTTTTTCTTCTCAAACAGGTGAAAGAGGTATTTTGGATTTCCCCCTTAGCTCCTTATGTGACTTTCCTCATATGACTGGGAGCTGGAACCAGGGTTTGAGCCCTCAGGTGCTAAGGTCTTTGGACCCGTGTCTGGAGGCCTTTTCCTTTATTATCACAAATCCCGCATATCAGCGCTTTAACTCTGCTTTACCCTACTCTACCCTTTTTCCTTAGTGTGGGCTGATAGTTCGGATGCGAGATCCTTATGGACCATTCTGTAATAATTTATCGCATCCGGGGGGGAGTCCCGCATATCGCAATTGCTCTGCACCCTTGTCTTTAGCCTTTTTCCCCTTAACAACTGTGATCGCTGGTCTGTGGGTTGACGTCATCACTGACATGTGTCACCCTGTGAGTGGTAACATGTGGCACCCAAAAATGGCCCCATGTCATGCCTGAAATTAGTGAAACTGGGTGACATATGTCCTCTACCATGTCATCATCTGTATCGCTGCATCACTTGCCACACTGCCATGTGGACGAGAGAGAAAGGGGCCCATTTGTATTGGTTTTGTAGGCATTTCCTTTGTTAAATCGTTTTAGCCCTCCCACGACAATACGACACTATATTGCAAATCAGCCCCCTCACAGTCTTTGAAGTATATAGAACCTGCCAAGGTGATGAGCTGCGGGACTGATGTGACGTGGGATTGCGCCGCATGGAGGAGAGAGAAAGGGGGCGACCCACTCTTGTTTTGTTCATCTTTCCTTTGTTAAATCATTTCTCTGCCTTCTCGATGATACAACACTATATCGTAATATTGTCCCTTGCACGGTCTTTCAGGTTTGAAAACCGCCGATATGCCTATTTGTGAGATTGTTGTGATGCAGGATTGCTGGGATGCGGGAACCCGCCACGTGGAGGAGAAAGAAGGGAGGTGGCCCGCTCCTGTTTTGTTCACCTTTCCTGTGTTAAACTTTTTCGGCCCTCCCCAGTGATTTCTCATTATATAGCAAATCGGTCCCTACAAAGGTTTGTTAAGTATGGAACCTGTCCATGTGATGATCTGCGGGACTGCCAGGATGTGGGACCCTACCATGTGGAGGAGAGAGAAGGGGGGCAGCTCGACTTTGTTTTTCCTGCTTTTCTTGTGTTGAACTCTTTCGGCCCTCCCTCGACGGTGTAGCACTTTGTTGAAAATCAGTCCTCACACAGTCTTTGGGGTTTGTTGTGACCGCGGGCCCGCGGTGACAACTGATTTGCGGGATTTTTCTCATACTTAGCTATTTTTCTTCATTTGTTGGGTTTTTTCATGGTAATCTTCAAAGTGTTTTAAATGCTACTCTAGGAGTCCATTTTTGGACTTCTATATACCGTTGGAAAGATTTTTCTGAGCACTAGGCATTGGAGGGGGGCTGATTGAGCTCTGAGATCTTCTGTGGCTTGGGACAATGGCTCCAAATTTCACTGCTCTTGGGCAACCTTGACCAATTGAAATCCACAATGCAGTGAGTGACAACAATGTTAATACAATCTTCTTGTACTCCTTTAAGAAAAATAATATAAAAATTTCCATTATCTAAAGTATTTTATTTTGTTCTCTGTAGATTGTATTGAAATATTTCCATGTAATCTTCCAAGCTTTCGTCATCTCCTTACAACATATTAAATATTTACTCTTTAATGTCTCAAACATTACAATAGTCCTGATATTTTTTTAAAAGCTTATTTTTCATTTCATCCCAAGATTGAAAGGAGTTTCCTCTAAGTCCCATAAACCAAGGAAGAGCTGCATCCTTGAGAGTAGCTGGAAATATTTTTAAATTTTGTGCATATGTGGAGTAATTGTAGTTGTGACAAAGGACATCAAATTCAAACAAGAAGGTATCTAGGCCTTCATTTGGGAGAGACAAAATTTAGGAATACAATAGGAGGGATATTTTTCATAAGAACCATTCCATTGTCTTCATAGATAAGGAATTCAAATGTAACTAGGTTCTTAGGTCCAGCTGCTTCTTCATCCCCCATTCCTACAAATGATTCTTGTTCAGGTTCACTTGGTTGTTCATGCTCTTGAAACTTATTGAAACCATTAGAATTTGTTGGTTCTCCCATTGCTAAAACTTATTCCCCCATTGTTGGTGGTTCTTACGTATAGTGCTATGAGGTTATTTTGGTTGAGGCCTTGATGAGATGCCTTTGCCGTATTTACCTGTCAGGATGTTAATATGGGTGGCTCCTACTGCACCGCGAAGGGCTTATGAAAGCTTATAGTTTCAATGAATCTACCTTACTCTAGTATGCAAGATAATAAGGACGTAGGTTATTGAAAGTGGTAGTTGATAATTCCCTTTGGTTGCTTCTAGTCCTGGTATCTTTTCTTACCCTAAATAAGTAAGGAATCCTAATTCTCTTGAGTGCCTCCCTAGAAATGGTGCAAAAAATGACCGTGTTTATATGCCTCCTACTACAATGAAGCTTCTACGTACACTGTTCACTTACTTTGTTACCATAGGGTTTGTAAACTTGCGAGGTATTACGTGCAATATACATAAGAAGTACGTTCCTCACTTATCTTAAATGACCTAGGCTACTAAACAGGGAAAACCTACGATGATACAATTTTTGGATGAGGGATAGTCTTGAGGTTTTCCAACAGCTCATCTAAATGGCGCTCCACACATATAATCCCTTTCCTGGAGTGCCTAGCTCCATGTCACTGGGTAGGCCAAATCCAAGCAATTCCACAACATGACAATTCCATAATAACTACTTACCACAATTCTGCATCAAAATGATTTTACAACAACTAACCACATATGTCGTTCCCCAACAAACAAACTTTAACAAAATAAATCATAATACTACAGACAGTTAATATTCATAAAACAAAAACATACGCTACTAAATCACTATATTTCCAAACAAGCAAAATTTAACAAAAATAAATCATAATACTACAAATTGTGAATATTCATAAAAACAAAACGCATACACTACTAAATCACTGTGTTAAAATCTTATGCTAATATCCACGGTGATAAATTACATTACAAAGCTAAAACACACATATAAAAATACTCGAATAGAACAAACCATAGCTATCACTATCTAAATATTAATATTCTATTATACCTAAATAAAAAATAACAATTGACCAGACAAGAGCTTACCTTGAGTGAGCCTTTCCCCAAGTTTGGCTTGTGCTCTTAATCTTATAAAGCTACCAGCCCAAGCTTCAAATGTATTTTTAAACCATACGTAATGAATATCACAAATTGAAACACCGAGCAGTAATTGTTTTATAGTCATCACACAAACAAATGTGACTTTCGGTTTGGTTACAAAAAGGTATGAGATCAATCGTTTAATTACAATAAAAGACAAGGGATCAATAATCTGTTCAAGCTGCCACGAGAGATGACGCTCCTCGTGGATAAGGTTTAACCCATTCTAACTGTATAAGCCCTTGGCAATGCTACAAACGCTACGCGCTAAAATACTACGGAGACCTCTGATTCGATTTGGCTCCAACCATGGTGAGCCTTCCTCGAGCCTATTTCTGGGATTGGGGTATCTGCGAGGTAATAGTAACACATGCGTAGAGCCATTAAGAATGCAATTGTTGTTAACATTTCACTGTGTTATCTCACATATGTATATGCTCATTCCCTTAAAACGTGAACATATACATATGTGTTATCTCACATATGTATATGATTGGGAATTTTTTAGGGGTGAAATTTTTCCAATTAACTATTTTTTCCTTCTTTCATTTTTTGAAAAACATATTCACCCAACTGATAAAAATCACCTATTTTTACATAGAGATAATTCAATTAATAATATTCTCCATAATTTACAAGTTTTAATAATAAATTACATGTTTCCTATTGAATATTCACCTACATTTTGTATATGTAATTTTTCAAACTAGAATAGTTGCCTAAAATATAATACATATGTATAATATTTAAATTCTTAAAAAATATCTTATTTCTTATGTTTATAATAATGAAAGATTGGTGGTGATCTCGAGGAGGGACACGTAGCTGTGACCGTTTAATTCTTTCGGTTTCGAATTAAATTTAGTGGTGGGGTTTGGTATATGACTTTAATGTGGTTTATTGTATGATGTCCGCCCTTTGTACTGGCCTCGGGCTTGCAACCATGGGTTATCACTTTCGCCGAGGGTATTTGGAATTCATTTCTTCTTTGCTATGGTTTGGCTCTGTGGGTGCTCAGTGCTTTTGCCTGGTTCTTGCGATGGTTGGTAAGTATCATGCCTTGCTTGTCCCGTATGGTGGTTTGTTGTGCTTTGCTGGTTCTTTGTGGTTTGTTGGTGCTGTGCCTCTGCTTGCTCTTTGTGGTGATTCACTGCTCTGGTTTTTGGAGGGTTTCAGGTCATTTTCCACCCACAAGTCTATTTGTCTCTATCATTTGGCTCAAGCTTCATTTCTGCTCTGTTTGTGGTGATTTGTATGTTTGATGTTGGGTCTGGTGATGGTTCGGCTCTGCAAACACAGGTTCCTGCCTAGCTGCTGCATGGGACGACTTGGCGAACTCGCTCTCAGGTAATCTTCTCGTTCTAATTTCAATTTCACCCTTCGTTTTTGAGGTTCTAACGCTTTGGCTCCTTGGTGAGCAAGCAAAACATGTTCATTGCACTTTTGTTGGTAGAAACCCTCTATTGCGGGTCTTGGCTCTCATCCTTCGTCGCGGAATCGATCCTCCTCCAGGTAAAACCCTCACTCCTCTTTCGGTTTGCTATTCACTGTTGTTTTGGTATCATGGCCCTAACTAACCGCTACCCTACTCTGTGGTGGTGTGCAGGCCATTCCAGGGGAATGTTGCTCCACGACTTCGTCCTTGGGACTATTTGCGGGCTTAGGGAAAACCCGGGTAGGGTCTTTCCGTGGCTGTAGCAGTTTCTTTCTTGCTTTCTTGCTTGTTCTGTCTATAATTGGTCTGTTGCTTGCTCTGTCTGTAATTGGTTATACCCTTGGGGTTTTGGTTCCTTCGTATATGTATGTGGTCTCCGAGGTGTTCATGCCCTCGCTGTTTGATTAGGGTCTAGCCTGTGGACTATAATGTTTTTGGTTTGCACGGGTTTGGAACCCTCCACGATTTCCTAGTTATAGATTTTGTATAGTGAACTTCGTTGAATGGAAAACGAAAATGAAATGTACAGGAAATTCTTAAAGTGCTGAATATAATAGTACCTGTTTTTTTGTTGAGGAAAAAAAGGAAAAATATATGCTGGTGTACCTCTGCTTAGTTCTCGGTTTTGAAATGCGTCTTGTTACAAAATTCTTGTCGATGCTTATTCAGATCTTTTGATAAATTGTTTCACTGTCTTGCTTTCATTTTGATGCCTGAAACATCTATGCATAGGGAATATAATAAAAATTACTCTACTTCCTTAATGACAGATTTTTGAATTGTTTGCTTCTATAGAGATTCAAATAATTGGAAATTACAACTTCTGGGCTTTCTCTCCTCTTTGGATGGCAACCCCTCCATCCTCTCTGGTTTTTCCTTTTCAATGCATTATTAGCAGTTTCTTTACAGTTGAGGAACTGTTCCTCAGTTACTTTTTAGTTGTTTAACAGTTTCTTCAAACAAGTCCCTAACTAATCCTATCTTGATCTGCTTGCCTAATTTTAAAAACTAACAATGGCTGAGTCAGCCTTAATTTTAAATGAAACAAAATGAAACAAAAACTCAAAGTGTTTTCCTCTCTGTCCAGCAAAATAAAATAAAATAAAAACATTTCCCAGCTGTCGCCTTTTCACTCGGATGCTCCTGCATCAGGCTCCCGGGGTAAATTAAACTCATGGATCCTATCCATGAGCTCTTCAATAGAGTACCCAATGCTTTGAATATGGCCAACATCTAATCAAGAACTATCTTCAATAGGATGACCCTTCCACTTGGCTAGGTACTGCAAATATTCTTTCCTTTGAGTTCGTCTGGCCACTTGGGTGTCTAGGATCTATTCAATCTCTAGAGGCTTTGCTAGGGGCATTTGTTTAATCCATGAATCATTCTCATTTTGGGTGTCCCATGTTCGTCTTTCCGAACTGTCTTCTTCATCTTCTGCACTGTAGGGGTACGGTTTTGCCACATTGAAAATGGGTGAAATTCCAATACCTGGGGGTAACTGCAATTCATAAGTATTCATAGAAAATTTCCAAGAATCCTGCAAGGCCCAATTTTTTTCCATTTCAACTTGTTGTATTCACCTTTAGGAAACCTCTCCTTGTGTAGGTGTGCTAATACTAGGTCTCCTACGTTGAATTGTACCTCCCGCCTTTTCAAATCTGCTTTCTACTTGTATCTTTAGCTGGTGTATTGTAATTTGAATTTCACTTGTTCATGAATGTCGTTGATTGCCTTTGCAAAATCTTCACCATCAACACTCCTATGCTCCAAATGACCCAAATCCCGTAACTCATGTACTCCACGTGGGTGCATTCCGTATAGGATCTGGAAAGGACTACTACCCGTGCTTTGGTTGGGAAAATCGTTATAAGCAAATTCCTCTTGTGCAAGCACACGATCCCACTGTTGAGAATTTTCTCCAACCAAACCCCTCAATAAATTTCCCAAACTTTGGTTCATCATTTCAGTTTTACCATCGGTTTGCAGATGATAAGCTAAGATGAAGTTTAGTTTGGTGTCTAATTTTTTCCATAAGGGTCATCAAAAATGTCCTGTAAACTTAACGTCTCGGTTCGAAACAATATACTTCGGCAAGCCATGTAATCTGACTATATTTGTGAAGAACAAATGTGCTACATGTGTGTCATCACTGGTTTTCCTGCATGGAATGAAATGTGCCATTTTGGTGAAACGATTCACCACCACCATGATGGAATTGAATCCCCATTGTGTCTTTAGCAGACCTAAGACAAAGTCTAAACTAACTGAGTCCCATGGTCTATTTGGAATAGGTAAGGGTGTATACAACCCTGTGTTCTGGCTGTGTCCCTTTGCACGATGACAAACTTTGCATCTAGTCACAAACCACAATACATCTCTGCGCATCTTCGGCCAATAATAAAAGTGGCTCAACTGATCCAAGGTCTTGTCTATGCCAAAATTTCCGGCTAAACCTCCATTATGCTTTTCCTGGATTACGTTCTCTCTCATAGAACATTTCGGAACACACAACTACCCTCCTTTCAACAACAACCCTTCCTGTATATTATAGTCCAGCCATGAGCTGTTATCTCTCAACAATGGATTTTGGAAAGCTTCATAAGCTTCCTTAAAATCTGCATCTGCCTCATACAAGTCCTTAAGATGTTCGAATCCTAATACTTGTATCGTACTTTCTTGTAGGATCAAATTCCTCATGCTTAACACATCTGCCACTTTGTTGGCTTGACCACTGATGTGTTTCAACACAAACGTAAAACTCTGCAGGTACTCCACCCACTTCGCATGTTTATGGTTCAACTTATGCTGCTGCATAATATACTGCAACGCAAAATTGTCTGAAAATAAGACAAATTCATTGGCCAACAGATAATGTCTCCAATGCTTTAGTGCTTGAACCACTACATAAAATTCCTTGTCATAAGACGTGTACTTCTGCCTACTTTCATTTAGTTTCTCACTGAAATAGGCTACTGGCTTGTCCTCTTGGCTGAGTACTGCACCAATGGTTGTCCCACTGGCATCACAACAAACTTGAAAAAGTTTGTTAAAGTTTGGTAATCTCAAAATCAGTTTTTTAGTAATTTTCCTTTGAGCAGCTGAAAACTCTTCTCTGCCATTTCTGTCCAATGGAAAGGTTGATTTTCCTTCTTAATGGTGTCCACCATGGGTGCACAAATCCCATTGAAATTTTTAATAAATTTCCGATAAAAACTCGCCAATCCATGAAAACTTCGTACCTCAAACAAACTTTTGGGAGATGGCTAGCTAACTATGGCTGCAACCTTTTCCGGATCCATTTTTAGTTCATTCTCGGAAATCACAAATCCCAAATAAATTAACTCTTTCTTGAAAAAATAACATTTCTTCAAATTTATCAGTTATTTATTTTGCTGCAATTTTTCCAATACATACCTCACGTGTTGAAAATGCTCTTCCTTTGTCTTGCTGAATATAAGTATATCATCCAGATATATAATCACAAATTTACCAATGAATTCCTTCAGCGTCTCATTCATCAACTGCATGAACGTGCTGGGGGCATTGCTCAATCCAAATGGCATAACCAGCCATTTGTACAAGCCTTCATTAGTCTTGAAAGCTGTCTTCCACTCATCACCTTCTTGAATTCTGATTTGGTGGTAGCCGCTTTTTAGGTCTATCTTTGAAAAGTACACTGTTCCACTCAAAAAATCCATCATATCATCCATCTGAGGTAAAGGGAACTTGTACCTGATAGTGATCTTGTTAATGGCCCAGGAATCGATGCACATTCGCTACTCACCTCCTTTCTTGGGAGCTAAAACAGTCGGAACTGCACAAGGGCTTAAACTCTCCCGAATCAGTGCTTTATCCAACAACTCCTGCACCTGCTTCCAGATTTCTTCATTATCCTTTGGACTCATATGGTAGGCAGCCTTGTTTGGCAAACTGGCTCTTGGAATAAAATCAATATGGTGACTAATTCTCCACTTCGGTGGTAATTTGTCCAGTAGATCGTCTACCACAATATTACTAAATTCCTCCAGCATGTCTTGTATCTCTTTAGGTATGTCAGTGACTTCCATATGGATCAATACTAGTTTTTGCCTTCACACAACTGCATACTTCACCTCATCATCCTCCATCTACTGCAAAAACTCTTTGCTGCCTAATAGTAATGCTTTTGTCCCACTGGTTTTTGCAACATCCTCTTCCTTCATGGGCATTAACGTATGCTTTATCCCATCTTTAACGAACTTGTAACAATATGTTGCCCCATCATGGACGACCTTCCTATCATACTGCCATGTTCTACCCAACAGAATATGGCACACGTCCATAGGCATGATATCGCAAGTCACCTTGTCTTGTACTTGCCAATATGAAACTCTACTTCACACTTCTCATCGACCAACGGTTGGTGACCTTTCTACAACCAAGACACCCTATATGGAGTTGGGTGCTTCAACTTCTTCAAACCCAATTTCCCCACCATTTCAGTAGCTACGAGATTATCAATACTTCCACTCTCTATGAGTAATTTGCAGCATTTCCCATGCGACTTGCACATAGTCCGGAACAATGCTTTCCTCTGTGTCTAATCAGCTACTTGCTTAGCTGGTTTTAATAATACCTTGTTCAACACCAAGGCTTCCCCGGTTTCTGGCATATTTTCCACCTCCTATGGTGGTGCCTCTGCTTTGTTGGGCTGAGTGAAATATGCTCCCCTCTACCCGGTTTGTTCATTTTCAGGACATTCAGAGGACCTGTGTCCCCACTTATGACACTTGTAACACTAATAAGCATTTCCTCTTCCTCTGCCATTACCTCTTCCTCGCTGGTATGACCTTCCTCCTCTAGTGTTACCTTCCCTTTCACTCTGTCCCGAAGTCTTTGAACTATTTCCCTCTTCATTGCTGTTGGCAGTCCTACCTCTGCCAAAGGTCTGTCCTTGACCTCTACTAGAACCATGTCCTCTTTTGGCATTTTATTTCCTACCAATCTTTTCCTCCGCCTTCAAAGCACTCTGATAAGCTTCCTCTATGGTCTTAGGGGAAAGAATACTAATTTCGTCTAGGATCTCCATCTGTAGACCATTTACAAACCTCGCTGTTTTCTTAGGGGCATCTTCAACATAACCAGCTCTCAGGTTAACTTTATAAAATTCTTCAGAATATTCCTTCACGGTCATCATTCTCGGCCTCAGGTTCTATACTTGTCTATAAAGGGAAATTTGATAATCTTTAGGCAGAAACTTGCTCTTCATTCTAGCAACCATCCTATCCCATTTTTTAATCAATGGTTTGTTCAATCTATTCCTTTCTACTTGTACAATGTCCCACCATAGTGCTTCATGTCCCTTCAATTTGGTGACAGCAAACCTAATCCTCTTATCTTCGCTGATTTCTTCATACTCAAAATATTTATCTAGTTCAATTATCTAGTCTAACAATGCCTCTGTAGACAAACTGCCATCATAATCAGAGACCTCTGGTCTTGGCTTGCTTCTAGCCAACAAAACTGACCTCAATAGTTTGATTTCTAGTCCTTTTTCATTTGACCCATCCGTCGTGGCTATGTTTTCCTCCTCACTATCATCCCCACCTTCCGGATCTCTACGCCTTCCTGCTTCCACTGCTGCCAAACGTGCAATTAAATTCCTAATTTCTATTAGAAAATTATATATTACAGAGCAATGGAACACATAGAATATTGCAGAAATATAAACACAATAAAACACATAAAACCAGAGAGACACAGATATACGTGGTTCACCCAGTTTGGGTTATGTCCACCCCGAACAGCCAGTCCTTCCTTTCTATTATCCAGTAAAATGAAGAGACACCTACAGTAGATCTGCTGTAGTATCCTCTATTTTCTCTCACAGTCTCACCACTCTATTTCTTGCTTGGAGAATACATATCTATTTTTCAGCCTCAATACAATGCCCTCATACAAAGAAAGGGGTTGCCTTCTAGGGCAAAAAACCCTAAACTAAACATAAGTTCTACCATCAGATCATCCGCCTAATGAACGACCCATATTGACTAGAAATTACTATACTTTTACAAGGCAATTTACATCTATTTTTAGCTTCGGGGGCACTGCCCCCAAAACCCCCCACCAGGGGGGGGGGCTCCCCAAAGGTCGCAACCACACCCCCTGCAGCGAATATTTTACGGGCGGCGTTGCTGCCCCATTTTGAACTAGGGTCCAATGTGGCAATACCTTTGAATATAGAAGATAATCAGGCTCCACACCCAAGAATTTCTTCTCATAACCCTTCATTTGCTACTCTTTTGATGGCTCTTCCTCAACCCCTTCTTCCTACCTCCATCTTGGCTGAGAGAAAGGAAAAACCTACTCTGATACCAAAAATTGGCGACAATCCTGAGGAGGCACATGTAGCTGTGACCGTTTAATTCTTTCGGTTTCAAATTGAATTTAGTGGTAGGGTTTTGGTATATGACTTTAATGTGGTTTATTGTATGTTGTCCGCCCTCTGTATTGGCCTTGGGCTTGCAACCATGGGTTATCACTTTCGTCGAGGGTATTTGGAATTCATTTCTTCTTTGCTATGGTTTGGCTCTATGGGTGCTCGGTGCTTTTTGCCTGGTTCTTGTGATGGTTGGTAAGTATCGTGCCTTGCTTGTCCTGTATGGTGGTTTGCTGTGCTTCGCTGGTTCTCTATGGTTGTTGGTGATGTGCCTTTGCTAGCTCTTTGTGGTGATTCACTGCTCTGGTTTTTGGAGGGTTTCAGGTCATTTTCCACTCGCAAGTCTATTTGTCTCTATCATTTGGCTCAAGCTTCGTTTCTTCTCTGTTTGTGGTGATTTGTATGTTTGATGTTGGATCTGGTGATGGTTTGACTCTGCAAATGTAGGTTCCTGCCTAGCTACTGCACAAGACAGCTCGACGAACTCGCTCTCAGGTAATATTCTCGTTCCAATTTCAATTTCACCCTTCGTTTTTAAGGTTCTAACGCTCTAGCTCCTTGGTGAGTAGGAAAAACGTGTTCATGGCACTTCTGTTGGTAGAAACCCTTTGTTGTGGGTCTCGTCTCTCATCCTCCGTCGCAGAATCGATCCTCCTCCAAGTAAAACCCTCGCTCCTCTTTCAGTTCTCTATTCATTGTTGTTTTGGTATCGTGGCCCTAACTAACTACTGCTCTGCGCTATGGTGGTGTGCAGGCCTGAAACCCTCCAAAAACCAGAGCAGTGAATCACCATAAAGAGATAGCAAAGGCACAACACCAACAAACCATAGAGAACTAGCGAAGCACAACAAACCACCATACAGGAAAGACCCTACCCAATTTTTCCTTGCTCTGTCTATAATTGGTTATACCCTTGGGGTTTTGGTTCCTTCGTATCTGTATGTGGTCTCTGAGGTGTTCATGCCCTCGTTGTTTGATTAGGGTCTAGCCTATGGACTGCAATGTTTTTGGGTTTGCATGGGTTTGGAACCCTCCACGATTTCCAGGTTATAGATATTGTACAGTGAACTTTGTTGAATGGAAAACGAAAATGAAATGTATTGGAAATGCTTAAAGTGCTGAATATAATAGTACTTGGTTTTTTTTGTTGAGGAAAAAAAGGAAAAATATATGCTGGTGTACCTCTATTTGGTTCTCGGTTTTGAAATGCTTCTTATTACAAAATTCTTGTCGATGCTTATTCGGATCTTTTGATAAATTGTTTCGCTGTCTTGCTTTCATTTTGATGCCTGAAACATCTATGCACAGGGAATATAAGAAAAATTACTCTACTTATTTAATGACAAATTTTTGAATTGTTTGCTTCTATAGAGATTCAAATAATTGTAAATTACAACTTCTGGGCTCTCTCTCCTCTCTGGATGGCAACCCATCCATCCTATTTGGTTTTTCCTTTTCAATGCATTACTAGTAGTTTCTTTACAGTTGACGAATTGTTCCTCAGTTACTTTTAAGTTGTTTAACAATTTCTTAAAACAAGTCCCTAACTAATCCTATCTTGATTTGCTTGCCTAATTTTAAAAACTAACAATGGCTGAGTCAGCCTTAATTTTAAATGAAACAAAATGAAATAGAAACTCAAAGTGTTTTCCTCTCTTTCCAGCAAAATAAAATAAAATTAAAACATTTCCCAGCTGTCGCCTTTTCACTCGGATGCTCCTGGATCAAAGACGTAAACTATTTACTTACAAATCATTGATGAGAATAAATAAGTTAAAATATCACAAAATTTTACGTCAGATAGAATAAGGGAAAAATCAATAATTCAATAGGGTTTGACTTTGGATATAATTTTCAATCAGTTATAATTGAAACCACATTCATGAGATTTTTTAACAAATATCTTGTTGGACACCTAATCCTCTAAGGGTTGGTGTAGAAGCTGAGCAGTTAAAGGGACTCCAAGAGACCACTTGGAATATGAAACCAAGGGTCACTCCAATGTATTATAAATATGTATAATTGTGAATAATAAAACATTCAATGCTAATGATTCAGAATCTTGTCTTCACCATGGTTGTCTTTAACATGGTATCAGAGTGTGAATTCTCCTGCCCTACTCCAATTTGAGCCACTCGTTTTTTGGTCTCTATATACATGTCAATTCTTCCTTTCTCCTGATCAGAACTGCCACCTTATAGAGTAGTTTACTCTGCGCATACCTATTTCATTACTATGCGGCTTTCACAGGGTATCAATCTATTTTCCTTTCCACACGCTTGTCAATCTAACCTCTTAGCATGAATCTTGCTGAGCCACTTGTTTTTTGGTCTCTCTATACATGTTAATTCTTCCTTTCTCTGGACCAGAACTGCCACCTTATAGAGCGTTTTACTTTGTGCATACCTATTTCATTACTATGTGGCTTTCACAGGGTATCGGTCCATTTTCCTTGCCACACACCTGTCAATCTGACCTCTCAGCATGAATCTTGCTGAGCTCTTTGCCAGTATATCTTTCTTTCACTAGTCTATCTGTCAGAAATTCATTTCCTCACAGTGTGCCTACTCTAACACTCTGAAATCTGCACCTACTCTAACACTTTTTGTACCAATAATGTTAATTGTTGCTTGGACGCTACTTGAACATTGAATGTATTCTGTTCTCTATGTGTTTCATGTTATACTTGGATTCGCACGTCTCTGCCAAGGCCCAAGTGATTTGCTTTATTCTCAAGTGCTGTCCACAGTGAAAAGACACGACTGCGTTTCACTCATAGCACATGTTTTCTTCCATTTCTGCACTATTACGTGTCCTATCATATCCACGTTTCTGTCAATATAGAAATCCATTTCCTCTGTGCACCCATAATGGAAAGGGAATCCACAGTGGTATTTCATAACAACTATGAATAGTCTTATGAGAAACGATGACTTCCAGTCCGAGTCTCAATCCAGGCATAAAAGCCAACGGAATTTATATTTATCTCTAACCCAATGACATGAAGGCTCCACATATTTTTAATATATTACTGTGCCAGAGATTAATATTGTATCCTCCCCTCGGTACTTTTTTCCAAAGATTACTAGTCTCACCGCATAGTCGGCCTATGCACAGTCGACCTGCACTGTTGGTTTGAATCCCCTCCATCATGACTGGTGTTGCATGGTAATATATATACCATATGTTGCGTTGTAACCACTGTAAATCTACTCCTGATTTCACTCCTCGGTTCCAGTCCATATTACCATCATGCCACTAACAAAGAGTGAGAAAATCAATGGATGAGGAGGGTGAAGGACTATCCACCCCTTGAGAATCCACATCATTAATTCTCACCATCGTCTTGCTCCTACTCTTCGAAAGGACCAAATTCCCACGAGAGAAGGTAGTATAATGCGAGAGCAGGATAACAGAGTGGGAACGGTTAGTATTCTATTCATTCTGATTACTGTCTGCTCCATGAAGCTGTCATTTTATATCGTTCGGATTTTCTACTGTGGAGTTGGCCTCAACTTTAAGATTGCCTTAACGACATCCATTATGGCATTCGAAACAATAATAGACAATTATTTGAGACCCTGATTTGAACTCTGCGTGGATTGAACCTGCTCCTGGGAGTATAATAACATTATAGTTTTGAAGCAAAGAGGTCGTGTAGGGTTGGAAAAGAAAGGCATATTGAAAGGGTCATATAAAAACAATTTGACCTGTATGAAGTAGTGAGTCCCGTCCATTGAAATCACCTTGCCTTAATGATTGTTGGTTTTCCAATCAACTATCATGGTTGATTCTCATCTGAATTTTGAAGCTCACGCCTCCTCATAGCACCTTATTATTATAGTGAAAGCTTTGAAGGCCACAAATGTGGTGAAGTGATGAATGAATATCATAGATGCATGAATACAATTCATTGGTTGATACTTTGAGCGCCAGCTTGAATTCCAAACTGCACAACATGGGTCATCAATCAACACAATTTTTTGGTGGTTGTTTCAAAAGAAATACGATCTGTGGGATTTATAGTGTTTGTCCCGGCTTTCAAAATGCAAACGCTAGAGCTAAGTGCGTTGGAATAGTAAGTGCGCCCATATGAGCTATGTTCCTTTGAAGGCTATTATTTATTTTTATATATGTGGAATATATTGTATACACCTAAGTTAACTAATTTTGAAGGCTGATACATGTTTTATGGTGAGCATACATAAGTCAAAGTTTTTAATGGTCATATGTGATGGCATGGTTTGAATAGTGTGTGACTATGTGTTGATTCATTGCTATATTGACCACTGCATATGTCCGTATGGTTCATGAAAGAAAATTTTTTGAGCATATGTATGCATTAAGTTCTGGTGGGACATAAGGTATATAATGATATATATTGAACATTGGACCCTTCATTCAACCATCGTGTGAAGTGAATCACAGTGATTGCTATTGGCTAATTGGAACATTGGGTCTATATGTTAAAGCCCCGATTTATGATGTATTAGATTTATTAAATACTTTGATACAATCCACTGTCGATGGGATGGTGAACATCAACAAGGATAATCTTTATGACATCAAAAACTGTCTACAGAATGCACAGGAAAATATTGATTTTTTGCAACTAGAATCTCAGTTCCAGCGAGATGAGCTTCAATAGAAGCATAGTCCACATTCTAAACCTATTTTTGTTCAGAACATTGAGACATACTCCCATCAACAAAAAATCAATAATGTTGATCTAGTACCCAATGAAGGAGCATATTTCCATGCAGATGCAGAAATTCAACATGCACTTCCCAAGTCGATTATGAGACCGTGGGAAGAGCTTGTCCATAACAAGCACAAAACCGATATTGGATATGACAAGGATGTGTCCTTTCATATTCCAGACTATTCCAATCCAATCCGATTTCAAAGTGCTGGATTTCTTTAGGATGATTCATCTTCACCTGTTCCTCCTCTTGTACAACAACATATTATGAAATGGCAACATTGTGAACGAGTTGGCCATATAAAATATCACTGTTTTGATCTTCATCCGTCCAAGCATTATGGTCAGCGTACTCATTCTTCACACAAATGCTTCAAAAACCAGTCTCCTGTAGGAAAAAAGATTCATATTGCATGGATTGCTTCTCAGCAATGGGTTTCAACAACCAAGAAGATATTTCACTCATACAACATGATTTGTTCTCAAATATTGAAAAGCCTTGTAGTTGAGATCTCTTCATCTTCTCACCTTGTATCTCACAAGGGGGGAAGTGATGGTCATCTAGAAGTTTCAAAGCCACATCAAGCAAGCCTGAGCCACAACCTGCCATACTAGATTCAGAGTTGTATCCAGAGACAAAGATGTCCCTGAGCATGCCATTGGTTGGTGGGAAACCTTAAACCATCTATGTGGGGTGAGACCTCCCTTTTAAGTTTGAGCTTCTCCCTCTTCAAATAGTTAGGGACACTTTCCCTAGCAGAAGATTTCAGTTTTTTTCCAGACTTGGAAGAGTTCCAGGAACTGCACTAACCATTCCAGTGTTAGTGGTTATCCTTAAACCACCCCCTTTATACCAACATTTTAGAGAGCACATTCAACCTAGTGTTGCCAAACATTTTTGCACATTTTGTATTATAACTTGTTTCTTGGACTCACGCATACCCCTTCGGATTAAGGGGGGAATGTTGGACACCTAATCCTTAAAAGGTTGGTGTGGAAGCTAAACAGTGTTGAAAAGTGTGCAACAAGAAATGCTTGTTGAGAATGCAACAAGATGATGGAGCTTAGTGGAAAGGAGTCGCCTTCACTAAGTGGGCCCGCAGGCAAATTATGGCGCAAGTTCTATTTTTGATCACAGTGTGGGTCATCACAGTGTGGGTCATCACAGTGTGGGTCATCACAGTGTGGGTGACCACAGTGTGAGTGATCACAGTGTGAGTGATCAAAGTCTATTTTTAAACTGGCTGTCAAAAATAGAAAAGTCAAATATTATTGTCTCATAATAATATTTGGACTATAAACTTGATCTTATTCTCTTGGAGCACTTCAGGATGAGCTACGGATGTGGTACATGCAGATCCCAGAGGGAAATACGTGGTTACCTATGGGATGACTAATATTTGCATGCAGGACTTCAGTTAGAACTAAAGTGAGTTGAGTTTAGTGGACTGGAGGTGCAGTTGATGAAGTTGTGTTCAGTTTAACTTTGTTAAACTAGTTGTATTTAGTCTAACTGATCAATAGACTAGAGATGAGTTGGGTGAATTAGTTATTAATTAATTCACAAGTTATTAACTCATAATGCAACTATAGAATACATCAGTTAACTCAGTTGCATGTCATTGCATGTTCAGTTCAGTAGGGACAGGTGTTAGAGGATCAGATTGCTATCAGTTGTGACTATAGCTGTGCATTATGATTTGCACAATCAGAGGGATTGAGTATGCCAATTAATTGGCCAATACCAAGAATTGTAGCCTTGCTCCGTCCAACAGAGTGTGAGTGATTATTTGCAGGTCAAATATGAGTATGGTAAGCCATTCTCATCAGTTCTTGAGCAGGTATTGAGCTGGAGAGGCAGGCAAGCAGTGGAATAGATTTGGAGATCAGATCTGAGCTGTATTGTGTGTAACAGGTGGAGCTGGTACTGGATTTCTTGTGATAAGCATTGTACTTTGTAATGTTACATGATTCAATCAATATAATATACAGATAGTGTGGGGTTTTTAGCGAGATGCTTTCCCCGGGATACATACTGTGTTAATGAGTTTGATTGATGCTTCTATGTGTGCCTGTGAATGTTTCTGCTTCTGTAAATTGATGATCAACGTAGAGGAGGTTATGTATTATGCATGTTCCGCTTATAAGTGTATAATCAGGATAATCTCTGTGAATATGTGTCATATTATTCAAAATTTCTACATGGTATCAGAGCTGCTTGATTTGTAGAAGAGATTTTTACAGGATATCAAGCGAGGATTGATCATCGGATCTATTATTAAGAAAGTGTTTACATTTTATTTCTTCAGGCAGAGTCTGTAATTGGGCCAGGTAGCCTCTGGATTCATCCTTCTTTTGGAAGGTGAGATATCCGGTGAATGCCCAGACAGTCAATCTCTGTACAAGAAATACTTTGTTCTCACGAATTCTAGATCGGAAGCGATTGAGTTTTGTGCTGGTGGAATTCGAATTTAATTCCAAAGCAAGAGATAAAACTCAGAAACATTAAGTGTGAGAATGGAGACAATATGCCCCAGTATCTCATGAAGTTCACCCAATGCCGAGATGAGCTGGGAAGTGTGGGGGTGACTGTCGGATGAGGATGGTGAGTCTAGCACTCGACCTTCCTAAGAGTTGGCATAGCTACCAGGACTCGGTGAATGGAAGGGAGAAACTGCCGAATTGGGAACGACTATGGTCGGATTTGATGCAGGAGGAGATTAGACGGAGCACCAGAGACGGTTCTTCATCCATGTAGGATGAGGAGAATTGTGCCTTAGAGAGTAAGGCGAAGAAGGGAAAGAAGAAGGTTTCTTTTTCTGAATCTAGTTCTTCCAGTGATGGGAAGAAGGTTGACAAGGCGAAGGTGAGATGCTTTCGTTGTCATGAGTTGGGTCATTATGCTACTAATTGCCCAAAGAAGAAGTCCAAGAAGGGATCCGGGGAAGGATATGAAGGTGAGGCACTTGCTTCACAGTTTGAGTTGGATTTCACACTCTTCGCATGCATGGTTTCATCCATGATGGGAAGTGGTTGGTTTCTTGACAGTGGAGCTTCTTTCCACATGACCGGTGACAAAAGTTTGTTCAGTACTTTGGATGAGAAGATCTCCAGATACTTATAGGGATGGGTAATGATGAGAAGTATAGTGTCTCAGGTGTAGGCATGGTTATTTTTCAGAGGGAGCATGGAGCTCGCCTTACCTTGACCGATGTCAAGTATGTACCAGGATTGAAGAGAAACTTGGTGTCGATCGTGATGCTGGAAGACATAGGCTATGATGTAGTCTTCAGTAAGGGAAAGGTTTTCCTTAGACACATCATCACCAGACAGGTGAAGCAGATTGGTTCACGGGTCAAGAACTTGTATGCTCTTGAGGTTCAAGATGCATGCAAAGCCTTGAGCAGCGAGGCAACTGATGGAGACTTGGTGGTTGAGAGGGAGCGTATATTACCTCTCAACATGCAAAGCCAGAAGAAGTCTCAGACGATTGTGGAGGAGCCACGATTGGTGCAACAACTTTAGGAGGTTGTGGAGGAGCCACAACAAGGGAAGCTGAGAGGAGATCGAGTAGAGACATCTACTCATGCAGAGACATCCAGTAGGGGGAAACTTCGAGCCAGGTGGGCTGAGGTATCACATGCAGCCATACCTCCAGGTAGGAGGTGGGGCGATATAGAGTGATCGTCACAAGGAGGAGGGGCAGGATCTTTGAGGTACCCAACCTCTTGGATGAGACCTTGCTACGGGAGCCCCAATGTGTAGTAGCAGGAACTAATTGATTGGGTAGAGACAGATGCAGATGGAGTGGCAGAGAGAGCGACAGTGCAGGGAATCCCAGGACAGCGCATAGCTAGCAGGCTGCAACAATGCGAGAGGCACAAGTGTTTTGCACAGTGCTAGGTGGCACAGAGAGGTGTGCAATGGTGCGAGATGCATGGAGATGTTACAATAGCGCAGATGTCAGAGAGGGAGCACTTGTCAGCAACAGGTAGAGCTTCAGCATCAGAGGATGTTTCTAGCCCAACAGGGAGATCAGTTGGGAGGTGCAATGCGGATGCAATGCTGGGAGATAGAACCAGCAGCAGCACATATGCATTCAGAGATCAAAGTGACAGAGGCTAGAGCAGTCAGATACTGAAGAGCACAGAGATGCAGAGTTTTCAGTCGACAGAGGCAATAGCAGTCAGAGACTTTGATGACAGAGCAAGTGGACCGGCCAGATGTGTTGCATGGAGAACATTCCAGAGTTACACGGTCGGGTTTATGAGGAAGCCTTTCTTGTTGAGAGGGAGTGTTGAAAAGTGTGCAACAAGAAATGCTTGTTGAGAATGCAACAAGATGATGGAGCTTAGTGGAAAGGAGTCGCCTTCACTAAGTGGGCCCGCAGGCAAATTATGGCGCAAGTTCTATTTTTGATCACAGTGTGGATGATCACAGTGTGGGTGATCACAGTATGAGTGATCACAGTGTGGGTGATCACAGTGTGGGTGACCACAGTGTGGGTGACCACAGTGTGGGTGACCACAGTGTGAGTGATCACAATGTGAGTGATCAAAGTCTATTTTTAGACTGGCTGTCAAAAATAAAAAAGTCAAATATTATCGTCTCATAATAATATTTGGACTATAAACTTGATCTTATTCTCTTGGAGCACTTCAGGATGAGCTACAGATGTGGTACATGCAGATCCCAGAGGGAAATACATGGTTACCTATGGGATGACTAATATTTGCATGCAGGACTTCAGTTAGAACTCAAGTGAGTTGAGTTTAGTGGACTGGAGGTGCAGTTGATGGAGTTGTGTTTAGTTTAACTTTGTTAAACTAGTTTTATTTAGTCTAACTGATCAATAGACTAGAGATGAGTTGGGTGAATTAGTTATTAATTAATTCACAAGTTATTAACTCATAATGCAACTATAGAATACATCAGTTAACTCAGTTGCATGTCAGTGCATGTTCAGTTCAGTAGGGACAGGTGTTAGAGGATCAAATTGCTATCAGTTGTGATTATAGCTGTGCATGATGATTTGCATAATCAGAGGGATTGAGTATGCCAATGAATTGGCCAATACCAAGAATTGTAGCCTGTGCTCACGTCCAACAGAGTGTGAGTGATTATTTGCAGGTCAAATACGAGTTTGGTAAGCCATTCTCATCAGTTCTTGAGCAGGTATTGAGCTGGAGAGGCAGGCAAGCAGTGGAATAGATTTGGAGATCAGATCTGAGCTGTATTGTGTGTAACAGGTGGAGCTGGTACTGGATTGCTTGTGATAAGCATTGTACTTTGTAATGTTACATGATTCAATCAATATAATATACAGATAGTGTGGGGTTTTTAGCGAGATGCTTTCCCCGGGATACATACTGTGTTAATGAGTTTGATTGATGCTTCTATGTGTGCATAATATATTGATCAAACCAACACATTGAATGCATAAACTCCACATTGAATGCATAAACTCCACTGGGTGCAAACAAAAGCAAATAGAATTTTTTGTGGATGAGACTAATTAAGTGTATCTTGAAGCAGAATAGTTTTTTTTCATAAGAAAAAGATTAATTTGAAAAAATTACATTTTGTAGATGCTTAAAGCATATGCAGATGGTTGTCCATGTAAAGGGGACAAAGTTATAAATAATAGAAAATAAAAACCAGCGAGCCTATGCTTTTCTGCCCTTCTTCTTCTCCACCCTCCGCCAACCTTCAGAGTTGGGAGAGGGAGAAATAATGGATAGTTGGTTTTCTAGCGTGTACATTAGAAGTTCTTTGTCAGATTCTGATCCTTCAGATCCATGAGTTCTTTTGATGGCACTTACTTCCAGCTGAGGTTCTTGTTGCTGTTGCATATTGTCTGGCCCCAGATGAGAATCTGTGGTATTTTCTTCCTGAGTATATTTCTGTCCCATTTGTATGTCGGGCGTTGATTGGTTCCCTATAGGTTCTGTCTGCATATCCTCTTCTTCCATCAAGTTGGTATGCTGCCACCCTTTGGGTTTTTTTTGCTGTTTCTTATTTCCTTTGGGGTCCTTTCTAGCTAGTGGGCAGGTGTATTAGAGGTGCCTTGTTTGCATGCAGCTGCGGCATCTGAATGTTGTGTTCTCATAGTCAAGCAGTTGAGTCCTCAGTGTATTGTTGTAATTCAATGTAATGTGATTAGGTAGCCCCTAACTCAGGTCCACTTCTACGCATATTCTGGCAAATGTGAAGATTCCCCTGCTAACTCTTTCTTCATCTATTTTTAGGAATTTCCCCAAGGAATTCCCAATGGCTATTAAAACTTTGTGATGCCAAAAGTGTAGAGGGAGGTTATGTAGCCTCACCCAAATAGGCATTGTTGAGATTTTCATAGTATTTGCATCAAAATCAGCAAACCAGGGGGTGGTGAAGAGGCCAGCATTGCCCCAAAACCAAGGCCCCTGATTGATAATACTGTCTCGTTCTTGTTCTGTGCTGAAACTAACTATGAAAAATCCTTTTGAGCATAGGTGTATTTCACAGTTAGGTGACCATGTGGAGAAAATCCATTGATGCAGAGCATCGGATTTTGGCCAGAACCCATTAAATCTACAAATGACAACATTTTTGGATAGTTCAGTGTGTAGATCAGTTACCTCTGACAGAGTTACTTGGAGCATTGGGGATTCCAGTTTTTGTTCCACAATATAGGGACCTGGTAGCTCTAGTGCTGGTGCTGATTTGTGCTGCATTTTTTCTTTTCCCTTGACTGCGTCTCGAAAGGAGCCTGTATTTTTTGAGTTGGCTCCATCGCATCCGCCACGCAGTCTCAGATTCAGAATGATGGTTGAATCATTGATGATACCATATTCCTGAAGTGTATGGAGATCCTGTAGACAACGTCCTGTGTATATCAGGTTTTGGTATTTGGTGGGGGTTCCAAGTTGGATCTGGATTTCCTTCTTTAACTCTTGAATATTCAGCCCCTTTCTGAGCCACATGCAATGATGTCTGCCCCTGTCAATTTGATGAATATTCGTATCAGGTCTTCACCCATGCATTTTGAAACAATATTTTTGGATCCACGATCCGTTGGTTTAGGCGTTTTCTCTGTAAACCCCAATGCACCTCTGATTTTTGTATTTTGTCCGCTCCATGATTCCTCCGGTTCTGGTTTGTATGGGTCATTTATTAAGTAACCTGTCACTGTGTCAAGATTTTTTGGGTCCGCTATAGTCAGCCCCCATACATTTGTGCGGGACCTCCCTTGTCCAGCTGTGAACCTGGACACAATAGACCCCTCGTCCCTTATCCACTCTCGCACCTTCTTGTGGGCGGTGGATCTGTTGCCAGAGTATGTCGCTAGCCGATCTGGTTGTTGTGATGCGTCGGCGTCGTCGCTTGGCGTGCCAAGAACCCATGCCATCTCCACTCTGTCCTGTTGCTGCAAGAGGGACCGTGGTTCATGCCCGAGAAAGGATGATTGGTGGACTTTTCCCTGGCCGAACAGTCTTGGAGATTGTAGGTGAGGCTGAGACAAATGAATTCCTTTTTGCGGAAGTATTAACTGTAAGGGAACCCTTTCCAGATGTGATTCCTTCTCCGGATGAGAGGGGACGCCTGCCGGCTTCCGAACGTCTTCAACTGAACTATTGCGAGCCTAGGGGAGAGTCCCTGCAAGATGATAAAGAGGGGTCGCCATTGATAGTTGCAGAGCTTTGTTCCCGCCTTCTCAATCACTCTTTTTTCTTTAAACTGCTGAAGAGAAGACCCTAAAACCATATAAATCTTCAAGTGCACTAGTTAGATATGACTATCCATTACTTGTAATTTTTTAAATTATGAATACGATGCATTATCATAATCTATTTATAAATAATGATGAAGAATAGTTGGAAAAATAATTAATTATTTATTTTCCAAAAAAAAAAAAAAAAAAAAAAAAAAAAAACTTTTTTTTAAGCTACTAATGGTTTATTTTCCAACTTAAATTATAAAAAGATAATTTAACCATTAGGAATAGTTTTTTCCTTCTTCCATAATAAACTCAATTTAGGAAAAGCAAAAAAACATCAATTTATGAAAAACAAAAAAACATTCTAATTATTACTTTTGTTCAACCTTGCAAAATTCATTTGTGAGCATTATAGCAACCGATATAATACAAATATAACCTCTTACTCATTTTAATTATGAACAACTTATTAATATTTTATTTCTTCACCACCAAAATATGGTTGTTTTAATAAAGATTTAATGTTAAATTCATAATGTTAAATTATAGAGAAGTTGCACATTTTTTAATCGCTAAAGTTGTAATATTGAAGTTTTTAAATTATATATATATATATTAATATTTTAATATTTTCATTAGGAACAAATATTTTTATGAGTTATATATTTAAATGTTTAATAACATATATAAGTTTAGTTTGTTTTTTTTGTTTTTGTTTTGTTTTGTTTTTTGTTTTTTGTTTTTTTTTTTAATTATAGAATTTAGAGAAATGAGGAAATATAAAAGGACTTTAAGAGATATGTAATTTAAAGTTTTCTAAATAACTTTTACATTTAGCTAAAGATGCCATTTTTGGCTACCAAAATTGCAATGTTGAAGTTTGTAATTTATAATATTAAATTATCTCTTTTAACAAATATCTTTATAACTTATATACTCACATGTTTGAAAAAACCTATCATAACTTAATTGTCAAGTCACTATTGGAAATCATTACTCATTGTTATAGGGGAATATACACTAATTTATCATCATTATAAAGAAAACCAAACCACCTAATATAACTAGTAAATACTCTTTAATATAAGTCTCTTTCATTTTAACAAGACAAACTCTTAATAAAACAAAAAAACTTATATTAAATCACACTACAAAATCTAAAAAATTAATCTTACAATTATACATATTTTTAAATTAAATTTATTAATTTTTTTTTTAATAATACCCTTAATAATATCCCTATTAAAACCTTAGAAACATATTTTATTTATTAATATTTTATATTTTGAATATATTATAACAACACACCGTGAAAATTAAATTGTTTTCAATAAAAATTGTGAGTCAAGCACTTCACCAAAATTTAGAAAGACAAACCATCCTCGACTATGTACATTATATCACCACGTTGCAAAGAACCTACCATCTTGATAGTGATGTGTACAATATATCTAGAAATAAAAGATTCACGGTGTAAACCATGAACACCTTTTATTTACCCGGGAAAAAATATTTCACGAACATAGTTTATCTTTGTGGGGTTGGTTGAAACTGACACGCATGGAATCGTATGAGCCACACAAACTATGGGATGGCTCGGTACTAATCCTTGGTCCTGTCAACATAAAGTTTATGGATGTATATTTATTTCGTGTTATGGATGTATATTTATTTAGTGTTTGTTAAGTATGGTAGCTCTCAAAAGATATATTTATTTATTTGTAAATGGTTATAAAAAATAATAATAAAAATAATGTAGATAGTACAATAGTAATGATGCAATATATTGAAATTAGTGTTTGTCATCATTATACAATACGGGTGAAAAGTTTTAACCAATTATATTTGAGATAAATGAATTTAAATTTTATTTAAAAATAATAAATTTCATTTTATAATGTTAAACTTTATATAAAATTTAAATTGTTTTAGTCAAAATGAAATTAATAGCAAGTCAATGAAAAAGTGAATATGTTATATCCCAATAACAAGTATAATAAGACTTTGGCCATACTCATATAATTGCTATAATTTTTCGAGGTATATGAGGATTTCGATGATAATAGTGATATGCTCGATGTCTTACTACAACTATCAACCAATAGCCCCTTAGTAAAGTGGGTCGTTTTTCATATGCATCAAGATACTTTTTCCATTTGATGTTGTTTCACTTTATTTTGTATACTTTTCCAACATTGATAATAATAGGTTCGTCTGCTTTCTACAAGGGTACTTTTCCAACATTGATAATAGGTTTGTTTACATTCTACAAGGTATTGAAGGTTGCATATGACATGTTTCTTATGAGATAATGTTTATATCGGTGAGTTAATGGTAGTTTTGTATAACTTATATGCTCGTGTATCCGATTATTAAGAATTTTGATTCTTCAAAGTTTCATGATCATATCTAGGTATCTTTTAAAGTTTTTTTAATTCTTTTGCTACATAATTGACCATGTAATTTATGATTAGATAATTTAAAATAAGTGGAATAACAAAAATGCAGCATAGTCCTTGCCTCTACCGCTAATTAAGTGGGGCTTACATTTTCGTCTCTGCACATGCTTTCTCCACATAGCTTCCCCCGCACAACCACTTACACACAACTTTCTTCACATTGCTACTTCTGCACATGCTTCCTCCGCACAACCACCTCCACAATTGTAATCTCGTCCACTGTAATATCCAAAAGCCATCTGCAACAGATAACAAGGAATTGTCACTAATTAAGTGGGGTTCGCATTTCCACCAATGCACATGCTACCTGTACATAGCTTCCCCCACATAACCACCTCCGCGCAACTTCCTCCACCTTGTTACCTCTGCGCAACACCACATAACCACCTCTACACAACTTCCTCTGCACAACTTTTTCCGAACACGCTCTGGGATAGACTCCACTAGTGCAAGTAGCTATGCTACATCCTACCCTATTTTCTTGTGAATGATTTCTACAATTAACATTGTTTCGCAGTGAAAGCTCCACCACCATGCATCTATCATATTTATTATTAAGCTATTAAATGTTGAAAAGATTTCATGATCGACGATGAAAGATTTTCAGTTTCTTTGTTCTGCAAACAAAGTTCCCTTATTATACTTTTCTAGATTACAAAAACTATGGCAGAAAGCGGATCTAAAAGCCCAATTTTTGCATCTAGAATATTCAATAAGCAATAATGCATCTAGGTAAATACCCGAAAAGAATGAAATTTTTGTCAATCAGGCCACATAAATCATATGAAATGTATCATTGCCACTCTCTGATGTATTGCAAAATAACTATAATGTCAAGTTTCTTTCATAAACGATACTTTTATTTTTCTCATGTTTTTAATGATTTCTGCATTTATCCAGGATGTTTTCACGTCAGTTTTAATGTATAAATAGACTTTGTAGAAAGCTCCACATAAGCAGAGCTCCGCACATTGCTTGTCCATTATGCAAAGGAAAATTTCAAGCTTTCATTGTGAAAATCTCAATGCCATGAAACAACACTCGCACAATGAAATCTTCCCGTAAAAGGAAAGCTGTTGTGTGGAGAGAAAAGTACGTGCGGGAGAATGAAGATGCATAGGGACTTTATTCAGCATGGATGTAATTAATGTTAAAAATATTTCCCTGTGTGAAGCGTTTACTATATGGAGGACGAAGTATGTGTGAGAGAGAAGTTGTGTAGAGCTTTGATTTTAGAGCTATGAATCTTTGCGGAGGACAGGGTATGTGCAAGAGAACATAATAATTAATGTTGTTAATTTTCATTGTGCGAACCTTTTATTGTTTGGAGGTTGGGGCTTATGCAGGAGAATGAGTGGTGCATATGGAAATTAATGTTAAACTATTAATGTTAATCTATGAGATTTGCACAATGTATTTTCTATGAAATTCCGTACATATACATTTGTGTTATATTGGAAGTATATGGGTTTTCTATTTATCAAAGGACATACATCAGTATAATAAAAAACTTGGAAAAAGGGGTATATGTGGGAGAATTGTCGGTTTCACGAGTGCTCTAACAGTGTGTTACTGCTATGAGCATTGGTATTAGGATTGAATCGAGGAATGTAAAGGAGAACATAATAGTTAATAGTACTATGTTTCATTGTGCAAAGATTTTACTATTTATTTGGTAGGAAAAAAATAGGATGGGGTATTTTCGGGAGAATAGGGGATGCATAGGGAAATTACTGTTAAACTATTAATGCTAATCTACTATTATTATTATGTTTCACTGTACTGAGCTTTTTCTATGAGAAAGATGGGGTATGTATGTCAATTTCCCTAATAAATGCTTACGTTAGCAGAAAAGTCACATAAATATTTTGAAATTAAGTTACCGAGAATGAAACAAAAACTAAATTAGTAATATAGATAAATTCCATGCATGGAAATTAATTTTGTTATTTTTGAATTTAGGCAATTTTTTTTGTTCTAATGTTCAAAAAATCGAAGAAGGATCAACACAGTCCACAACTGGGCTATAGAAGCTATTCTAAACTGTTTTTCTTTATTAACGAAGAAAACAAAACACTAACAACTTTCTAAATTACTACATATCCTCGAGATCAAAAACGACGGGGGCTTGATTAACTTCTCCCTCAAGCTGGGAAGCGAGAGAACCTTGGTCAATGGCCATGATATAATCATCTCTTTCATTAGCGTATTCCTCAGAATTGACGTCCTCTGTGTGACCCAAATTACCTAGATGAAAACTCAATAATTCATTTTCCAATTGTAGTCGCTTCATCTCCAATTCTAGCATCACCATTTTTTTATTTAAAAGGTTGAGATGGACTTGTGCTTCAGGTTGAATCATTTTAGCATGGTTCGAGACCAAATCGATGAGAAATTCCAGAGCACCGACTATTCTAGCTAAAAAAGTATTGAGCTCACTCTTGTTTTACAACTCCAGAATCGCTCTCCATAAACTTCAATCTGTGTTACACGTGATAATAAACTTGGTGAATTACAATTCTAATCCCTCACTCTATGTTTATAGAATCACTCTAGCAATGTAAATATATGATTGAACCTAAGTTTCCTTTGTTTTAAGCCTTTGTATTTACTATTAATGCCGATTTTGAGTTAATATGCTATAAAAATTCATTGTTTGAAGGACGTGTGAGGATGACACATGGGAAACAAACCGATGGTGCAGAAGGAAATTTATGCCATCGATGCGTAATTAATTTAACTATGAACAGAAATTGAATCAGTTTTACTATGTTTCCTTTTTTGAAGCTTTCCTTGTGCGAAGATTTTACTTATGTGGAGGAGGGGTAATGTGTGCAAGAAAGGGGATGCAGATGGAATATTGATTTTAAACTATTTTTCATTTAAAACTTTTACAAATTTAGCTATGTGAAATCAAGGATGTGCGCAAAATGAGATATGTGCGAGAGAATGAAGGTGCAAAGGAACTTTATAACTTTAATTCTTAATGTAATGAAAGCTCCTATAATATCATCATGGTGCAAATATAGTAATAAAGGGAAATATAAAAATATTAGATAGTGGGTCATATAAACTGATTAATGTAAGGTTGTTTAAGTTTGCATTTTCTACAATAAAAGGTTCGATTTGGTTTTCATGTTTCAGACAAATTTCTTTCTACAGAGTTTTATCCACACTCGGTACAATGTTTAGTAAGTTATTTAACAATATTTAGAATTAAAATATTACCAATAATATATAATTGTGGAAATTTTTTGAATTTAAGTTACAGAGAGTAAAACAATAGCTAAATCAATAATACAGATAAATGTCATACATGGAAATTAATTTTTTGCTTTCTATAATAAGAGATTTGATTCGGTTTTTGTGCTTTGAACAAATTTCGTACAACATTAAGTAAATTACTTAGCAATATTTAGAATTAAAGTATTACTAATAATATATGGTAATAATAATAATAATGTCGAAGAAATGTGCGGTAAGAAAAATCTTATGAAAGTGGAGATTTTTCGTTATCACAACACAACCTTTAATTAATTAATTAGCAAAGTCTTTAGGGCAAAAGAAGTCGATTATGTGGCGACATTGTCCAAACTTCTGTAGTTCCTCCTAAACTGGGCTAATAACATAGTAGTGGGGAAAGAGCATGATTTTTAATAAATTGATCAACAAAGTATTTAATGCAGAATAAGTTGATTCTATTGGAGTGAGGAAACCACACTCGGTATGCAAGAGGTGTTCCTTGACATTTGTGCTTAGGCAGAAAGTTTCCTGTGGATAGATTTCAGTGGAAAGAGAGGTTTCGTTGGGGATACAAAAAGTCTAATAAACATTAAATAAGAATCATTACTATTTTATTTTAAATAAGCAACATTAATTTATTGCAATAAGGACTTTTCTTTTGTAATCTTGGCAGGACTACATCTTCATCATGTCAAATATATCTGATGGGGCCAGCCCACGTGGTCCCGCCGTCAATGCGCTGATGATGTTATGTACCAGCAATGAATATAATAATAAAAGGGATTTCGGATATATGTGTTGGTTGATTTTTAATCTGTGCTGTATTGATTAGGGTTACGGTGATTGTACCCTGGTTGCTTGCCTGATGAACATCTGTCCCTCCTCGGGATTCTACGAACCCGCCTTGGTTTGGGGTTTTACTCCTTCGCGCTCATTTGGTTCTCGTTGTTTCTCCCGGTCATTTGCTCTGCGAGCTCTCGGCGATCCCTTGCAGCTTCTGTGGTTTTCGTTGTAGTTTTCTGAGTCTCGTCTGCCTGGTTTACTGGTTATGTGCTCCTAATTTCCTTCTCGGCCTCGGTCGTTTGTGTCTCAACCTGGAATGCTTCTGTTCTTCCGATGATTTATTAAAACTCTGGTAAGTTTTGTATAACTCTATCCTTCGGCTTGCATGTTGGCTGTTACTGTGAATTGGGGTTTTACTTTAATGGGTCCCAGCCTCCGTGCGTTGTTGTCTGTGTCTCGTGAGTGGTTATAGTTGCTCTGCTTCAGTGGGCCTCCGCCTCCATGCGCCGCTGTCTGTGTTTTATGAGGGTTTAAGTTATGTGATAGCTGTGTAATTCTTGGTGGTATTTCTTTCAGTACTGGTTCAGCTTCTCCATAGACTTCGGCAGTTCTGTAGCGGCGTTCTCCATTGGGTTCTCTGCCAACTCGTCCGGTAAGTCTCTGTTCTATCTCGGATATTTGCAATTTTCTTTTACCTGTATCTTATGTCTCGGCTCCTTCGTGAGCAAGAGGGTCACTTCGTGGTAGAATCATGGCTATGGTTCGCCGGACATGTACTGTGACACTGTGGTTCGTTTCTCGTTCTTTTCCATTCCTTTTCACTTTGTTGGTATTGTTTCTTGGAGCCTAACCACTTTTGGTCGTTCTCTTGCAGGTGAAACCGCTCGAGGGTTTTGGTGTTTGAGCTCTCAGCTATTCGAGCAAACACGGGTAGCTTCTCTGTTCGTCTGGTAGCTTGCTTGTATAGGTGTTTCGATTTTATTGGGCTGAACTTTCTTTGTTGGCCTTAGGCTGCTCTCTGTCTGTACTTAACTCTCTGGTCGTTGGGCACGACGTTGGCTATGAATTGGGTCCTACGGGAATTGGCTTCTGTTTGCTTTTAGTGTTGATTACCCACGACTGTGAACTGAGTTCAGTCTTCTACTTTGGACAGTATGTAAATGTATGATGAATTTGGGCGGCTGTATTTTTGTAACCATATGAATTTAATAATGGAATAGATTGGTCTTGCGTTCGTAATTTCACATACCTGTTACGAGGTCTTTTAATTATATGGTTATATTGATTCGTGCTGTTACTTGTCGTCCAACTTGTCTATCTTCTTCTCCTGGTCCAGAACCTGTAGCAGTACATCGACAGTATTCACATAATAAAATTTTAACAAAAGTTACACAAGCATTGAGGATGCTTAGGATTGTGTTTGCACCGAATAATAATTATATTTCTCTCTCTGTTTCTTTTCTTACACAGTCGAACCCTGTAATGGGCCTGTTTCCCTCCTTTAATAGCACTGTTTTCAAATGGTTTTTTTAACTGCTGTTGGTTTGTTTTGTTGGTTACATCAGTTGTTTCTTATGTGGAACTTTTTCATAGTTGGCTAGCACACTTTCTTTTCATGCTTTTACAACAGTAATGTAACTGTCTGGAAACAACGACTCTAACTAATTACTACTGCTCCTAATTAAAAGTCATTACATTATTCTTAGGCAACTTTAATTAAAAAAAGATATACTATCCATCCAGCGAACTGTTTTCTTCGTCCTCTTCAGAAAGCATGTCAACTTTGCTTCTGTCTTTGCCTTGTCAGCCATATGCTCCTGCATCAGGCTCCCGGGGTATTAGAAAATCATGGCTCCATTCCATGAGTTCCTCCACCGAATAGCCAGCCTTCTGTATCTGTGCCGCATCGAGCCACGAGGTGTCCTCCATTGGACGGTCTCTCACTTGACGAGATATCGTAGATATTCTGTCCTACGTGTCTTCTTGGCTACCTGGGTACTGAGGATCCCTTCAATCTCATGGGACTGAGCCGAAGGCAGATGCTTCTTCCAAGATCTGTCTTCAATTTGGGTGTCCCGTTCTGGCCGTACCACACTGTCATCCTCTGCTTGGGCATTATATGGGAATAGATCTGCCACATTGAAAATAGGTGATATGCCTATATCAGGTGGCAGCTGAATTTCGTAAGCGTTGGCTGAAAATTTATTTAAGATCTTGCATGGAACAATTTTCTTATATTTTAGTTTATTATACGTGCCCTTAGGAAACCGTTCCTTGCGCAGGTACGCGAGAACCTCATCTCCAACATTAAATTGCACTTCTCTTCGCTTTGAATCTTCTTGTTGCTTATACTTCTGTACACTGTCCTGCAATCTTAATTTGACCCTTTCATGAAGTTCGCTCATTACTTCGGCAAAGTCTTCCCCATCAACGCTTCTCCGTTCCAACTTTCCCAAATCTCGCAGTTCATGTATTCCCCGAGGATGCATGCCGTACAAAATCTAGAATGGGCTGTGTCCGGTGCTACGATTGGGCAAATCGTTATAAGCGAATTCTGCCCGAGCGAGAGCACGATCCCATAACCATGAATTTTCTCCAGTTAAACTCTGTAATAAATTCCCCAAGCTCCTGTTCACCACTTCCGTTTGTCCATCAGTCTGCGGATGATACTCAGAACTGAAATTCAATTGCGTGCCCAACTTTTTCCACAGGGTGCGCCAAAAGTGTCCTGTGAATTTTACATCCCTGTCTGAAATGATAAATCTGGGTAGGCCATGTAGTCTAACAACCTCTGTGAAAAACAGGTGAGCCACGTACGTGGCATCACTAGTTTTCCGGCAAGGAATAAAATGAGCCATTTTCGAAAATCTATCTACCACCACCATTACTGAATCATATCCCCGCTGTGTTCTAGGCAGTCCTAAGACAAAGTCAATGCTGACTGAGTCCCATGGCCTGCTTGGAACAGGTAGTGGTGTGTAAAGTCCAGTATTCTGACTGTGTCCTTTCGCCAGTTGGCAGACTTTACACCTGTTCACATATCTTTGTACATCCCTGCTCATTTTGGGCCAATAATAAAAATGTCTGAGTTGCTCCAAAGTTTTGTTGATGCCAAAATGTCCCGCTAGTCCACCACTATGCTTCTCCCGTACAATATTTTCCCTCATCGAACAGTCCGGGATACATAATTGCCCACCTCTGAACAATAATCCTTCCTGCAAATTATAGTCTAACCATGGGCTTGCATTCCTCAACATGGGATTTTGGCAGGCTTCAAAAGCTTCTTTGAAATTTGTGTCGGTTTGGTACAAATCCTTCAGATGTTCGAATCCCATCACCTGTATGCTACTTTCCTGTAAGAGCAAAGCTCTTCTGCTCAAGGCATCTGCCACCTTATTGGCTTGCCCACTTATGTGTTTTAACACGAAAGTGAAACTCTGCAAGTATTCTACCCATTTGGCGTGCTTATGGTTTAACTTGTGCTGCTGCATTACATATTGTAATGCCGAATTATCAGAAAATAATACGAACTCATTGCCCAGCAGGTAGTGCCTCCAATGTTTTAAAGCTTGGACCACGGCATAAAATTCCTTGTCATACGAGGAGTATTTCTGCCGGCTCTCATTTAATTTTTCACTAAAGAATGCCACTAGTTTGTCTTCCTGACTGAGCACAGCGCCAATAGCTGTTCCACTTGCATCACACCAAACCTGAAAGAGTTTATTAAAATTGGGCAGCCTCAAGATTGACCTCTCCGTAATCTTCCGCTTCAAAAGCCAAAAACTGTCTTCTGCCGCCCTGGTCCAACAAAAAGGCTGACTGGCCTTTTTGATGGTCTCTAGCATTGGCGCACATATTTCATTAAAATTCCTAATAAATTTCTGATAAAAACTTGCCAGTCCGTGAAAACTACGTACCTCAAATAAGCTCTTCGGTGACGGCCAATTTATGATTGCTGCAATCTTTTCTGGGTCCATTTTCAATTCATTTTCTGCAACTACAAACCCCAGATAGACCAGCTCCTTCTGCAGGAAAGTGCATTTCTTTAAGTTTATCAGCAGTTTGTTCTGCTGTAACTTCTCTAACACCCTTCGAACATGTTGAAGATGTTCTCCTTTCGTTCTGCTGAAAATCAAGATATCATCAAGGTAAACTATCACAAACTTGCCAATAAATTCCTTTAACATCTCATTCATCAATCTCATAAAAGTACTAGGAGCGTTGCTTAATCCAAATGGCATGACCAGCCATTCGTACAGCCCTTCATTGGTCTTGAAAGCTGTCTTCCACTCATCTCCTTCTCTAATCCTGATCTGATGATAACCACTCTTCAGATCAATCTTCGTGAAATAAGCTGCCCCGCTAAGACAATCCATCATGTCATCCATTCTGGGTAAGGGAAATCTATACCGAATAGTGATTTTATTAATAGCTCGCGAATCTGTACACATTCGCCATTCTCCACCCTTCTTAGGTGCGAGTACTGTTGGTACCGCACAAGGGCTCAAACTTTCTCTGATCAGTCCCTTATCCAGCAACTCCTGCACTTGTTTACGAATCTCTTCGTTGTCTTTCGGACTCATTCTATACGCTGCCTTGTTCGGTAAGCTTGCTCCAGGTATAAAATCGATATGATGGCTGATGCTCCTCTTGGGAGGCAATTTATCTGGTAGATCGTCAACTACAATGTCTTTAAATTCTTTCAACAGCTCCTGAATCTCTGCAGGAAATTCCGACTTTTCTGTGTTCAACAACATTGTTTTTGTCCTCCTTACAATCGCATAATTGACCTCATTTTCCTCAATTTGCTTCTCAAACTGTTTTCCTCCCATTAACAATGCTTTTGTTCCACTTGGTTCTACTGAATCCTCCTCTTTGATGGGTACAAGTGTATGTTTGATCCCATCTTTCACAAATTTATAACAATTCGTCTTCCCATCGTGCGTCACCTTCCGATCATACTGTGTTGGGTCCTTATAATACTAGTGATTACCCCATTACTATTATAGTTATACCCATTATTTATATTTTTGTGCCCCTATTACCCCCTTATTGTTATTTCTGTGCCCCATAGAATCCCTCTATTGTTATTTTTGTGGCTATATATTATTATTGTTAGGTCGGCTGGATTATATTGTGACTCCTTAGACTCCTATATATAGAAAGGAGGTTTTGTCATTTGAATCATCCAATAAGAGTTCATTTATGTAATGTAAAGGAGGTTGCCCCCTCAAAGAGGTTGAATTCTAAGGCGTTGATCTATCTTTTCTATCTTTTCTTGAGTTGGTTTCATAACATTTGGTATCAGAGCTTTGGATTCTAGGGTTTCGCTGTCCCAAACAGGTCATCGTGGCATTTTCGCTATAACATTTTTTCTGTAATGTTTCAGAAGTCAAAAAAAAAACCCATTTGAGAAGCAATCGCGCTGAACCTTGGGTCCAAAATTCAGAGATTGTCGCGTGATATTTTCGGAGATATGATCTGAGGAAGTTGGTCTTTTTGCAGACTCCTGAATTACATTCAAAACAGGTGACCTACGGAAAATTGTCATAACTTTCTCTCTGGGAATCAGATTGAAATTTTGTAAGAAGGTATAGAAAGAGGACAAAATTTAGTTTCTTGTATATCATTTTCAGAACCAAATATCGAAAATTGTACACGTGGCACTTCATACAAGTTCGCTCTTCTGGAAAGGTCTATAATCAGGTCATCTTGGGAGATTGTGCATAACTCTTTCTTGGAGAATCCAATTTGGATCAGACTGGTGGCATTGGAAAGAGGACACAGAGAGCTACTACAGGTCACCAATTTAGAACTAGATGATTGGAAAGTACAGAGATACATCAGAGGCAATATCGAGCTCCTACAAAGTGAAAAAAGGTGTGTAGATTTTTTTAAATTTTTGCTTAAGCTTGGTTTGAAAATTTATTTTGAAGGAATTCAAAGGGCATAGTAGAGCATTATTATCGGTAACTGATGCCCCGAGGAAAGAAAATGCAAACACCTAGTAAGGAACCTGAAAGCTCTAGCATGACTCATGAAGAAGAGGAAGAAATGCTACATGATATATCAAAATTACAAGAACAAGTGCAACAAATGTCACGCTCACAAAAGTTAACAGATGCTAAGATAAATGGCGTGGAAGCTAAGATAAATGGCGTGGAAGCTAAGATGGACAATTTGAAGATAGATTTGAACACAAATTTGAAGACAGGCATGGCATATTTGAAGACAGATTTGACAAATTTTCTACAAGAAATACTTACTAATGGTGAAAAGGTAGTAAAGGAAACTCATGATGAGAACAAAAGAAATGTTAATCATGATTCCATAGACGCTAATGTTGGATCGAAGAATCACCATATTCCAAAAATCGATATGAGGAAGTTTGATGGCAAGGATCCCGCCACATGGATATTACAGATGGAGCAATTCTTCGATCTCAATAATGTGCAAAACACACAAAAGGTACGTATGGCAATTGTATATTTGGAACCAAATCAGTTTGTATGGTATCAATGGCTTTGTTCTCGTAAACAATTTATCACTTGGGCAATTTTTACGGAAGAATTGATAGCACATTATGAGGATACAAAAAGCAACACTTTTTTTAGCCAATTGATAAGTCTCAAACAAAAGGGTTCAATAATGGAGCACATTGAGGAGTTCCAAAAATTGAACATAAGGGTAAAAGATATTCCAGAGGAGCATAGGATTGATGTGTTCATAGGGTCTTTAAAGGATAATATCCAACATGATGTTCGCCTTTGGGAACCTGATTCATTAGAGAAGGCATTCAGGTTAGCAAGAAAAATGGAAAGCAAAATTATGGCAACTAGGAAGCATACCACTCACAACTATAAAGACGGAAGTGTTGTTGCCCCTAGTCTTCCACAACCTACAAGGTTGACACCACAACAATTGGAAGAAAAAAGAGCAAAAGGGCTTTGTTACAATTGTGATAGCAAATACACAAAAGGTCATAAGTGTGCTGAGAAGAAATTATTCTACATAGATTGTGAAGAGGAAGAAGAAAAGGAGCAAGAAAGGTCAAAAGAAGAGGATATATTCCAGGAACAAAGCCTAGATGAAGAACAAATAAATCCGACCATATCTTGTAATGCATTGGCGGGAATTACCACTCCTCAAACCATCAAGATAGAAGGACAAATCAAGAAGAAAAAGGTAATAGTGTTGATTGATTCAGGAAGCACCCACAATTTTATTCATTGTAGGGTAGCAAAAGAATTGAATTGCTTCCTATATCCAGCACCAGAGTGTCAAGTGATGATTGCAAATGGAGGAACAATAAATTGCTCTGGAAAGTGCCATAATATCAAGCTATCCATGGGAGAATATGTATTGACTAGCCCAATGCTTTCCATTCCAATGGGAGGTGCTGATGTTGTACTAGGAGTCCAATGGCTACAATCCTTGGGTACAATAGCTTTTAATTTTCAAGAACTTTTCATGAAATTTTCTGTGGAAGGAAAGGAAGTTGAATTAAGGGGTATTGCAGGGAAACCAGGAAAGATAATCAGCTCTAATGGCATGACAAAGCTTCTAAAAAAGGAGCAAAGAGGTGTAATTGCACAATTATGTTCGCTAGATGTTTCCACATTGGAATCATCTATTTCTCCAGATCTCCAAAAAGTCCTGGACAATCATTCCAAGGTATTTGAGACTCCCAAAGGTCTCCCACCTATGCGTGATCATGATCATGCTATTCATCTGATTCCAGGAAGTGTTCCTCCAAACATCAGGCCGTACAGATATCCCTATGTCCAAAAAAGTGAAATTGAACGTATGGTTGCAGAAATGCTAGAGGCTGGTATAATTCAACCGAGTCAAAGTTCTTTCTCAGCTCCAGTAGTATTGGTGCACAAGAAGGATGGATCATGGCGCATGTGTCCGGATTATAGGGAGCTCAACAAGCTCACTATTAAAGATAAGTTCCCCATTCCTGTCATTGATGAATTACTGGATGAATTGCATGGATCAATTTACTTCACCAAGTTGGATCTTCGTTCGGATATCATCAAATCAGAATGAAGATTGAAGACATTCCGAAAACGGCATTTAGAACTCATGAGGGTCATTATGAATTTTTGGTCATGCCTTTTGGCCTTACCAATGCACCTTCAACATTTCAAGGTTTGATGAATTCAATTTTCAAACCATTCCTTAGAAAATTTGTGTTAGTATTTTTTGATGATATACTAATCTACAACAAGTCTTGGAAGGATCATGTTGAACATGTTGACAGGGTGCTACAACTATTGGAGGAGAAACAATTATATGCAAAAAGATCCAAATGTTTCTTTGGAGTCCAGGAGGTGGAATATTTGGGTCATATTGTATCTCATGAAGGAGTTAAGGTAGACCCTAGCAAAATTAAAGCCATTAAGGAATGGAAAATCCCCACATCCATAAAGCATCTGCGAGGATTTCTTGGGTTGACAGGGTATTATCGCAAGTTTGTTAAGAATTATGGGAGAATAGCAGCACCTCTAACAACATTATTGAAGAAAGATTCATTTTCATGGACTCCGGAAGCAACAAAGGCCTTTGAACATCTTAAAGAGGCAATGTGCCAAGCACCGGTCTTAGCTACACCGGACTTCACAAAAACCTTTATTGTGGAATGTGATGCTTCAGGAAATGGAATTGGTGCTGTTCTAATGCAAGATGAAAGACCCATTGCTTTTGAAAGTCGTCCAATCAAGGGAAAGTTTTTAAGCAAAGCTATTTATGAGAAGGAAATGTTGGCAATACTCCATGCACTTAAGAAATGGCGACCCTACCTAATGGGAAGACACTTCAAGGTAAAAACGGATCATGATAGCCTTAAATACTTTTTAGAACAAAGATTATCCTCTGAAGAGCAACAAAAGTGGGTCACAAAGATGTTGGGTTATGACTTTGAAATCATCTACAAAAAAGGGAAGCAAAATGTGGTGGCAGATGCACTCTCAAGAAAGGATGAGGATGTGGAAGCATTGTTGTGTGCCATTTCTATTATCCAACCAGATTGGATAAACGAAGCAAGGGAGGAATGGAAGAATGACGAAGAAGTGTGGGCACTTATTCGAAAGCTACAACAAGATTCCAGTACTTCTGATACATTTAGCTGGCAAAATGATTCGTTATGGTACAAAGATCGCTTATACCTCTGTAAGAATTCCCAGCTAAAACAAAAGATTCTTATGGAATTGCACACTTCTCCCTTAGGAGGGCACTCAGGATTTTTAAAAACTTACCACAGGGTTAAGAAGGAATTTTTTTGGGATGGCCTTAAATCAGATATTCAAAAGTTTGTGGCGGAATGTTTGGTTTGCCAACAAAATAAAGTTGAAACAATTAAGACACCGGGTCTATTACAACCTTTATCCATTCCAAGCCAACGTTTGGAGGAGGTTTCAATGGATTTTATCACAGGTTTACCCAAGTCTGAGGGAAAGAGTGTCATCATGGTGGTAGTTGACAGACTTACCAAGTATGCACACTTTTGTGCATTATCACATCCATTTAAAGCCAGTACAGTTTCTACTGCATTTATGGAAACAGTTCAAAAGCTACATGGAAACCCAAAGATTATTGTAAGTGACAGAGATCCCATTTTCACTGGAAATTTTTGGACAGAATTATTTTCTTGTCTTGGTACTCAGTTAGCTCATAGCTCATCTTATCATCCTCAATCTGATGGGAAAACTGAGATAGTAAACAAATGTTTGGAAGGATATCTTCGTTGCTTTGTATCTGATAAACAGACACAATGGGTCAAATGGTTGCCTCTGGCTGAATGGTGGTATAACACTTCCTTCCATACAGCAACAAAAATGACCCCATTTATGGCACTTTATGGGTATCAACCACCATCCATCACATCATATTTAAGAGAAAATTCTAAGGTTCAGGCAGTGGAACATCACATCGAACATCAACAACAAGTCCTCCAACTCTTAAAGGATAACCTCGTGTTGGCACAAAATAGAATGAAACAACAGGCAGATCAACATCGCAGTGAAAGAAGTTTTGATGTAGGTGATTGGGTATTCCTACGGCTACAACCATATAAGCAAATGTCCCTAAAGCAAGCTAAGAAGGATAATAAATTATCACCAAAGTATTATGGTCCGTACAAGGTGTTGCAAAAGATTGGTACTATGGCATACAAATTGGAGCTTCCTGCAGCTTCTCGATTGCACCCAGTTTTCCATGTTTCATGTTTAAAGAAGGTTATAGGCGACAAGCTCCCAATTCAAACAATATTGCCAGAACTTGACGAGGAAGGAAAAATTATATTGGAACCGGAAGCAGTCACAAAAACAAGAACTCGACAGCTACGAAATCGATCAATTTCAGAGTATCTTATCAAGTGGAAGAACTTATCCGCTGAAGATTCCACATGGGAGGATGAGAATTTTATGCAGAAGTATCCAGAACTACTCAAGCGTTGAGGACAACACTTTTTTGAAGGAGAGGGGCATGTTGGGTCCCTATAATACTAGTGATTACCCCATTACTATTGTAGTTATACCCCTTATTTATATTGTTGTGCCCCTATTACCCCCTTATTGTTATTTCTGTGCCCCATAGAATCCCTCTATTGTTATTTTTGTGGCTTTATATTATTATTGTTAGGTCGGCTGGATTATATTGTGACTCCTTAGACTCCTATATATAGAAAGGAGGTTTTGTCATTTGAATCATCCAAGAAGAGTTCATTTATGTAATGTAAAGGAGGTTGCCCCCTCGAAGAGGCTGAATTCTAAGGCGTTGATCTATCTTTTCTATCTTTTCTTGAGTTGGTTTCATAACATACTGCCACGGTCTCCCTAGCAGTATATGGCATACGTCCATTGGCATAATATCGCAGACCACCGTGTCTTGGTATTTGCCAATGTGAAATTCAACCTCGCACTGCTCATCAACTAATAGTTGGTGGCCTTTCTGTAGCCACGACACCTTGTAAGGTGTGGGATGCTTAAGCCATTTCAATCCCAGCTTTTCCACCATTTCGGTGGCAACTAAATTGTTTGTACTTCCGCTGTCTATGATCAATTTACAACACTTTCCATGTGATTTGCAAACTGTTCGAAACAACGCCTTTCGCTGGGTCTGTTGAACCATCTCCTTGGTTGGCTTCAACAATACTTTGTTCAAAACTAAAGCCTCTCTTGTTTCTGCCACGTTTTCTATCTCCCGGGGCTGTGCTTCAGCTTCCTCAGGCTGTGCAACAAATGCTCCCCTTTGGCCAGCGTGCTCAGCTTCCGGGCATTAAAAGGATCTGTGCCCCCACTTATGGCACCTGTAGCACTGGACATTAGTCCCCCTTCCGCGACCATTTCCTCTTCCCCGCTGATATGGCCGACCTCCTCTGGTGCTATCTCCCTTCTCTGCTGTCCCTGAAGCTCTGGAACTGCTGCCTTCTTCGCTGTTAGTAGCAGTTCTCCCTCTACCATAGGACTGTCCTCATCCTCTGCCATTTCCTCACACTCTCCTATTATTCTGTTTCCTGTTAATTTTTTCTTCAGCCTTTACAGCACTCTGAAAGGCCTCTTCTATATTTCGTGGAGAGAGAATACTGATCTCGTCTAGTATTTCCAGTCTCAAGCCATTCATGTACCTCGATGTTTTTTCTGGAGTATCATTCGTATAACCAGCACATAAATTTACACGATAAAACTCCTCTGTTTACTCCTTCACAGTCATACCTTTCTGCCTTAAATTCTGCACTCGTCGATAAAGTTCGACCTGGTAGTCTTTAGGCAAAAATATGCCCTTGAGTTTTGCCACCATCCTTGGCCACTTTCTTATTGGTAGCTTGTTCATTCGTCTCCTGTCCGCTTGGATACTATCCCACCATAAGGCGGCGTGTCCTTTTAACTTAGTCGTAGCAAATCTAACTCTTTTGTCCTCACTGATCTCTTCATTTTCAAAATACTTATCTAACTCACTTACCCAATCCAGCAAAACATCTGCGGACAGACTGCCATCATAGTTAGGGATCTCAGGTTTGGGTTTGCTGCTAGCTAACAGTACCGATCTCAACAGTATTAACTCCGAGGATTCTTCCTCTGACCCATCTATAGCAGTTGCTGCCTCTTCTTCACTATCATCCCCAAGTTCTGGGTCTCTTTGCCTACCTGCCTCTACTGCTTCCAAGCGAGCAGTAAGGATTCTCAACTGTTCTCTCAAGCTCTCGTCTGCTACTCTGTGTGCACCTCTTCCACGTCCTCATATTTGTACTTCCATCTTCCTCTGTTTCCTTAAATTTATGCTCTGATACCACTTTATGTGGCCAGCCCACGTGGTCCTGCCGTCAATGCGCTGATGATGTTATGTACCAGCAATGATTAGGGTTACGGTGATTGTACCCTGGTTGCTTGCCTGATGAACACCTGTCCCTCCTCGGGATTCTACGAACCCGCCTTGGTTTGGGGTTTTACTCCTTCGTGCTCATTTGGTTCTTGTTGTTTCTCCCGGTCATTTGCTCTGCGAGCTCTCGGCGATCCCTTGCAACTTCTGTGGTTTTCGTTGTAGTTTTCTGAGGCTCGTCTACCTGGTTTACTGGTTATGTGCTCCTAGTTGCCTTCTCGGCCTCGGTCATTTGGGTCTCGACTTGGAATTCTTTTGCTCTTCCGGCGATTTATTAAAACTCTGGTAAGTTTTGTATAACTCTATCCTTCGGCTTGCATGTTGGCTGTTACTGTGAATTGGGCCTTTACTTTAATGGGTCCCCGCCTCTGTGCGTTGTTGTCTGTGTCTCGTGAGTGGTTACAGTTGCTCTGCTTCAGTGGGCCTCCGCCTCCATGCATCGTTGTCTGTGTTTTATGAGGGTTTAAGTTATGTGATAGCTGTGTAATTCTTGGTGGTATTTCTTTCAGTACTGGTTCAGCTTCTCCACAGACTTCGGCAGTTCTGTAGCGGCGTTCTCCGTTGGGTTCTCTGCCAACTCGTCCGGTAAGTCTCTGTTCTATGCCGGATATTTGCAATTTTCTTTTACCTGTATCTTATGTCTCGGCTCCTTCGTGAGCAGGAGGGTCACTTCGTGGTAGAATCGTGGCTATGGTTCACCAGACAAGTACTATGACACTGTGGTTCATTTCTCATTCTTTTCCGTTCCTTTTCGCTTTGTTGGTATTGTTTCTTGGAGCCTAACCACTTTTGGTCGTTCTCTTGCAAGTGAAACTGCTCGAGGGCTTCGATGTTTGAGCTCTCAGCTATTCGAGCAAACACAGGTAGCTTCTCTGTTAATCTGGTAGCTTGCTTGTATAGGTGTTTCGATTTTATTGGGCTGAAATTTCTTTGCTGGCCTTAGGCTGCTCTCTGTGTACTTAACTCTCTGGTCGTTGGGCACGGCGTTGGCTATGAATTGGGTCCTACGGGAATTGGCTTCTGTTTTCTTTTAGTGTTGATTACCCACGACTGTGAACTGAGTTCAATCTTCTACTTTGGACAGTATGTATATGTATGATGAATTTGGGCTGCTGTATTTTTGTAACCATATGAATTTAATAATGGAATAGATTGGTCTTGCGTTTGTAATTTCACATACCTGTTACGAGGTCTTTTAATTATCTAGTTATATTGATTCGTGCTATTACTTGTCGTCCAACTTGTCTATCTTCTTCTCCTGGTCCAGAACCTGTAGCAGTACATCGACAGTATTCACATAATAAAATTTTAACAAAAGTTACACAACCATTGAGGACGTTGTATGATTGTGTGTGCACCGAATAATAATTATATTTCTCTCTTTGTTTCTTTTCTTACACAGTCGAACCCTGTAATGGGCCTGTTTCCCTCCTTTAATAGCACTGTTTTCAAACGGTTTTTTAAACTGCTGTTGGTTTGTTTTGTTGGTTACATCAGTTGTTTCTTATATGGAACTTTTTCATAGTTGGCTAGCACACTTTCTTTTCATGCTTTTACAACAGTAATGTAACTGTCTGGAAACAACAACTCTAACTAATTACTACTGCTCCTAATTAAAAGTCATTACATTATTCTTAGGCAACTTTAATTAAAAAAAGTAAAATAAAATAAAAACAGATATACTATCCATCCAGCGAACTGTTTTCTCCGTCCTCTTCAGAAACCATGTCAACTTTGCTTCTGTCTTTTCCCTATCAGCCAGATGCTCCTGCATCAATATCACCCCAATCGGGGCGGGGAATTGAATCGGTGACTTGACATCAAGAAGTGATTTAAAAGAGAACCCAATCACCGTCTATCCAAGACCCCATGAAAATTGCAATAAGGAATTTAATAAACATTAAATAAAAAACATTACTATATCATTTTAAGTAACATAAAAACTATTAATCATTAATAGGGTTCAAATTTCATAAAACTTACTTTCATTCAATCAATATAATGGATTATTGACCAAATTTTTCATTTTGTCGATTATAATGTTATTTCCTGAGAAGATGGGCATATGGTATCACCATTAATGACAAGTGCATCATTTCTGGTGCGTTGATAGTGCATCATCTGCCCATAATGTTAGCACATAACATTATGATCAAGTAGGGCCTCTTGGTAATCGTAGGGCTTCTCTCCAGAGCATATTGGTGAATTTGGATCATAGCACATCAACAAAAAATATAAGATCTTGTTCATTATAGCTATTCCTTTAACTCTTCTCCGAATTCATAGCATGGTTTTATCTATTCCTGGTACCATCGTTGCACTACTCAGTTCTTTTGCTGGGTTCGTTCCGTTGGCTATTGTTTTATAGCCATAACAGATTCATACGACTTACCATTTTTGATAGATGATTATTACACTAGCTTTATCATTAGTATTTGTAGATATCGATTGATACACTTATATGTGAAAACTACGTGAAATCCTTTTTAGTTCGGTTAAAAAAGGATAGCATACACATGCCATCTCTGAAATTTATAGAATTTCTTGCTAGTACAAGACCTTTCATTTGTATCATTCTGATACCCAATAAGTCGCAATGAAAATTTCCGTGCTATTTTTTTATTTGTTTATTTTTTATTTTCTGGAGTAGCCTAATGAGGATATGGTTTTGCCGCGAAAATAGTAGAAATTTTGACAAGATTTTGATCAAAGTTCGGCAAAGATTTTGGGAAATATCGGTTTCAACTGTTAAACTTCAAGATTTTGGGTGCCCTAAAGGTTTTTGATAGTGCCGAATCCATTTCCACTATCAAAACAATGATTGTAACACTCATATGGTTAGTTTTTCTTTGAAATAAATAGGCAGATTCTGTCAAAAAATGACTTTCAGAGAAAATTTGTGGTCTCGGTAGACAATGCTTTTTTTGCTGTTAGAATGTGATTCAAGAATAACACCGACTGTTTTATTTCAATTGAATTGTGATTATTGAAGGAAATTATGGTAATTGTTTTCTATTCAGATATAGATTGCATGAGATTGCTTTCTGTCACTTCCATTTGATGTACATTGTCAATATTGTATCGAAGGTGTTGGGACCATTAAAAATATAGACTAGATAATTGTGTATCAAGATAATGACGAGGACAATTAAACAGTGTTTCAGGAATAACATCGATTATTTTTTCAATTTAATTGTCATTATTATAGAAATTATGGTACTTCCTTCGTATTTAGATACAAATTGCGTCAAATTGCTTACGATCACTTCCCCTACCTGTAAGTCGTCGAAATTTCATTAAAGGCATTGGGGAAATTACAAATCTAGATAACTGTGTATCTAGATAACGATAAGGACAATTAAAAATCTAGATAACAATTTATCTAGATAATGATCTATCCAGGGGTGTGCAAAAATATGTCAGTGTGTTGGTTTGCCTACTCACATATCGATTTGTCGTTTTGCATTATCGACACTTCATTTATCATTTTCGCTTATGCTAGACTGTGAAAATTAAAAAATAAACATATTGCATCAGATTGCTTGCTATTGCTTTTGCAACATTGTTTATGGTGTCGCCACAAACAAACATATTTTTGTAAATTTTGTGATTAAAGAACTTGTTTATGAGTACAAACATGCATGAATTATGCGAAAGGTTTGTGATTGTGTAGAATGCGGAGGCAAAGTGTAGAGGTTTGCATGATGAAAGCTTGAAAGCTTACTCCGCATAATGGATTTCCTCTATAGTTCCTCACATATTCCTATTTACATAAGGATAAAGATAAACAAAGCTTTCACTATGTATGGAGCACAACCTTTGATCAATTGATCAACAAAGTCTTTAGTGCAGAAGAAGTTGATTCTACTGGAGTGTGGAAACTGCACTCATTCTGTAAGAGGTGTGCATTGGCATTTGTGCTTCGGCAGAAATTTTCTTGCGGATAGATTTAAGTGTGTGGAGAGGTTTCGTTAGGGACACAAAAATCCTAATAAACATTAAATAACATAGAAACTATTCATCATTAATAAGGTTTAATTTTGTAAAAATTACTTCCATTACATGCTAATGGATCATTAATCAAATTTTTCATTTCGTCGATTATAATGTTAAGTGTTGTTTTCTTTCAGTTCAATAGTGATTATTGTTGAAAATGCAACAAGAAACTCCAAATTTAATTTTGCCTTGATTTAATTAGGAGAAATTCGAATTTCAATTTCAGCAGAATGCTTGGAGGTAGATAACTGAGGTGACATGGCACTTTTCACTCAATTATCTCAATAAATTCGAGTTGGAGACACTTGAGTTTAGTTCTACATGATTGATTGCTAATTTGTAGCAATTTATTTAAGTTAATTTGAGTTATTGTTAGCGTAACTAGTTCTCAATGTTAGTAAAACTAGTGGAGGTTCAGTCAAGGGTGTGTAACTTTTTTCACACTAAGTGATCTCCGGCAGGGTGCGTAGCACGCTCGACTAATAAGGCCGCCATCGGCTCGACCATAAGGACCGGTAGGGACGGAGTCACTTGCTTCATCGACTGTCCCCGCTCTCCTTCTAGTGATGGATCAATAGGTTCTTTATCTAGGTGATGGATCAATAGGTTCTTTATCTAGGATCAGATCTACTACTGCAGAATCTATAGCTTCATCTACTGGATCAACTAATATGACTGGTGGAAGGGATGCTGCGGGATATGGATTTGGATCTGAACGAAGGTCATAATCTCGATCACGATCAGGAACTGGAATAGGCGCCTCTAGTCCTGGGTCTGCTACTAGGTATACTCCTGCCAGTGGATCTAGAAATGAAATGGGCTCTGCTCCGCTCTCTGCTCCCTTCACCTTAGCCCTGACATTCAGGCTACACTCGAGACTTCGAATCTATCTCTACGCGGCACTACTTCCTTGCACTCATCTAGTTAAATTATCAATCAACCTAAATTAACTCATGCATGCAGAGAATTTGAGTTACCCAGTTGATATTGGAGTTCAAGGGCAATCTACTATTAGTTGTAAACTATTCCAAGTTGTATAGGTCATGAATTCAGTCAGAGAAGGACCTATTATCACTCTGTAATTTCCTTTAGGCTAAGAAATGATTACAAAGGTAACTACATACCACTTTTAGGCTAGAATCTAGCCCTTATAGCCCTGGGGAGGGCTCTCTCACTAGGGTTTTCTCAGTCAATTAGTTGACTAAATGTTTCATACGTTAAGCTAGTTATGAGGATAAAAAAAAGTGAAAAAGTTTTTAAAGTTGTGGCTATAGGGTGAAAGAGAGATCCATTGGGCATGGAGTCAAAATAATGTTTAGTTACTAATCACAATCAACATATAATTTTGAACTAGGGGGAGGTAGGCATACTCCTGGATCTACAAATTTTTTTGTACTATGGCTGTGATGAAACAAGAGTAAGGATCCATTAAATATAAAGCATGTATAGATGAATTCTATACCTAACTTCAGAAGAAAACACTGAAGTTGTTTGACAACCCTGAGCATAGTACCAACATAAATTCTACAACATAATTTTCTTTCAAACAATTAAGAAGCAAAGTACATGTAAAAACTAGAAGGGAAGACACATCACAAAGAGAGGCACATCACCATTATGTCTGACACAAGAATTCTAGAACAAAATTGTCTCTATATTGATGTATTGATCATTGCTTAAAAATTTCTCCACTGTTTACAAATTTTTCGAAAGATACACTCTATTCACAAAGAGAGGCACATCGCCATTATGTCTGACACAAGAATTCTAGAACAAATTGTCTCTGTATTGATGTATTGATCACTGTTTAAAAAATTTCTCCACTGTTTACAAAGTTTTCGAAAGATACACTCTATTCACTCCTTACTCTAATCCCTTCCACATTCATATTCATGAATTATATATATTATACTCTTCCTGAGTTAAAGGGGGTCGAAATCCACCTATTCCCCCAATAGATAAAACTAATTACATCAAAATAGAACTGATAACAAACTACTTCCCTAAAAAATAGGAAAAATGTTTTGATTCATTAATTACATGGGATTTGTTTGAACAAAATGAATTAAATCACTCCCAAAAGATGATTCATGGATGTATAAATTGGTAAGAACAACTGTCACAGTCATAAAAACCATATGTAAAAGTTTTCGAGTCAAATTCATTGGTGAAAAGTTTGACTGTCTAAAAAACACAAAAAAATTGCCGTGAATCTCTAGTTTCACAACAACTTGTGCAACAATCCAAGTTGTGCATACCTTCAGTCCATCTCTAAAAGGATGAAGCTAATGGGTTGTCTTGAAATGTCCTTGAGAAGTTTATGACCTAATGAAACAACTTCGAATTGAAAACATACCTCCGAACCACTATCTCCCTTTTGTTATCAAATTTGCAGCAAACTTGTGCAACACCTCCCCTGTGACTGATATTTTTTTAATATTCCCTAAACGATGAATCAAATTGAGTTTATTTTTTTTCATTAGGTTAATATCATCAATATTCTTCTCCACCAAAAAAGTGAGCTAAATAAGACTCACAAATTTCTAGAAAATCTGAAAATGGCAGTAGATAACGATGACCCATTTATAAAAAATCGTGAAGCATTTAGACCTAAAATTAAGTGGGTTTATTCATCTCACCTCCATACATTTCTTGTAAAAATTTAATGGAAAATAGTTATAGGGTTCAAGAGATAAGTTGAAAATATGTGGATTGTCTAAACGCGCAATAACTGGTGTTGTGTTCCTTTAAATGCACAATGTACTTGCACAACACTCCAATCTTGAACTATCTATGGTCATCCTATGAACTTCTAAAGGCTATGTGTTGGTGTGGAATGATCCATGCAACAGTGCAAATCCATCAGACAAGTTGTAAACCAAGCACAAACCTCCAAGCATAAAAAACTCTCCTTGTAGAAAAAAACAACACAGTTGCACAACATACCTTCATCTGATTGATTTGATCTGATGCTAACCTTCTGATTGAGAAAATTACTGAGAGGTGATGTTGAAATTCTCAAAAACCTCCTTATACGTTTGTGCATAGGAAGCAGTGCCAAAAACATGCTTTATCACTAAAATTTGATGCCTTGGTAGAAGCGCAACACCCCCTGCAGACAACTCGAAAAAAACTTCTTGTGGATTCCAGGAGTGTCCAAGGAACATATGCATGCCTTTAGTGAGTGCTTTTGAAAATAAAGATGCATATTTGTTCCTACAAAAACTTCTAGAGCATCCCTTGTTGTGATGGTGAAGATATGATTCCTACAACTAACCTCTATGAATCATCATAACTGACCCATAATAACTGACACCACTCATGATATGCCACCTTTCATTCCTTTTCTCATGATGACAAATGAACCCCCAATTTCTCTCTTTTCATGGAATCACATGACACCAAACCTCTACTTTTCTAAATAGGCCCCTTTGAGATTTTTTGGAGATTAGAACCTTTATATGCTACTTAAAATCTAGAAGTTAGACTTTTATTTAGAAATGACCCTTTTTAGACCATGATATTCATGAGATCAAGACTAATACTTTACAAATTGACTGCAAGTGTATAGAAAGAATGAAATGACTAAGATCCCTATAATATAGGACCATAACAAGACCTATAGGAATTGTGCAATCCAAATGGAGGAATTTCCCAATTAATAGGGGGCTTATTCCCAAGGGAACAACACAAGGAAATAGGAGCTTGGAGGCTCAAAATTTTAGCTAAGTATTAGCCAAGGTCAGTCAGTCAAGAAGAGGATAGAAGATACATGTGCAAGTTGAGCTCAAGTTTTAGCAAAGCATATTTTAGTCATCCAGATTATTTGATTAATGAAATACATATAGTAATGGGTTTGAGCAATTTCTTTTCCCTAGATAAATCTCTATGTATGCGTGTTGAATCTTGATGCATGTTAATGACTTGTGTTCTCGATTGTGAATTTACTTCCACAGATCAATAGAGTAACTTCTAGTATTTTGTTTTAGAAAATTTCATGAGTAGTTTATAATCTACAGATTAATTTCTACATGGTATTGGAGCTAGATTCACAGTAGAGAAGACATTTCGAAGTTTTCATTGAAGGATGTTCGAATTTAGATCAATGTTATATATTTTCTCCAGGACTGAGAAGATAGATTTCAATGGAATCAAGCTTGAATACGATTTGGAAGGGACCACAAATTTCCGATATTGTACTGTTTTTCGATAAGGGGATAGCAATATTTATTTAGACTCCGATTAAAAGGATCTCTCGATTTTAATATAGATCCACGTTATAAAATTAAAAGGCTTAAAAGCCTAAAACGCTTCTGATGGGACTTAGTGGGCCATAACCCACACGCCCAAGTTCGAAATTTATACATGAAAGGAGATTTTGGGCTTACCCCAAGATTTCTTTTCATCAAGTGGTATCAGAGCAGGGAAAGGATTTCCTGCGAGAAGGAAGAAGAATGCAAGCGGAAGGGGAAAGAGGTACAATTGTGTTAAAGCTGGAGAGTTCATGGTCTTACTGTCGTGCAGATGGCGGCAGCGGAAGGTGAGAAGATTTGCAGCAACCTAGAGCAAGGTGTGCTCAATTGGTTCCAGAGGAGAGAACCAGAAGGATGCCAAAAGACCGAGTGCGGAGGGCTTGGTGAGGTATCGTGTAACAGAGGAGACTATTACTGCAGAGGTTGGTTGCAGCTCATAGAAGATCATGAAAGCAGTTCTACTGAAGGAATGCAGTGGACAGAATTGCTAAGGACCAGGGCAAGAATATGACGAGGAGGTCATAAATTATTTTTTTACCTCGGGTGTCTGATGCAGGAGCATCTAAACCCCTTCTAAATTAAAGAGGAACCCAAGCAGAGCGAGGAAGACGTGGACAGTCGATCTGAACGAAGGGAGGAAAATATGCTCTAAAACAGATTTAAAGAGGATTTGATGGATATGTTATCTGTGTGCATATATTTTGGAGAGTTTTTGTTGGATAAAAATCTGGAGAGGATCGGATCGATCCTTCCTATCTAAGGCTTCTTATATAAATGTGATAGGGGTATGATAGATATCTTTTCTGTGAGGAAAATTGTGAGTGAGAAGAATGTAGTCGAGCGTGAGCTCATTTCTAAGGCTGAAAGGGCCTTAGTATGTAACTGTTTTGTATAATATATATAAGCCCGTTCTAGTGTATGTTGTGTACGTTTATGTGTAAATCCTGTGTTGCGTGCTGGATCGATCATCGATCACTTAAAAGATCGATGACGATCTAATTTAACGTTTAACTGTTATATATAAAGAGCAAGTGAGGATTGGCGTGTTAGCAATTGCCTGATGTGGTTTTCGATCTGTATTTCTAATAGAAATCATGAATATTCTATGTTTAATGCCATCCTGGCAGTGCTGCAGTTTAAGAACTGAAATATAGAGGAACGACTTCACAGGGATTGGAGCGAAGGCGAATCCATATATGTATTGGCTTTGTATTAGATCGGATCCAGTACAGTGGTCAGATCAGAACTATAATGCGTTGAAATACAGTCGGTAAATTGAACACGGTTTTGTTTGTGGTCCAGTATGATGAGCAACGGTGGAATTGGAAGCACAGAGTTACACGAACGTTGGAAAGAAATCTCAAGAGCGCAGATGAGGCGATGTTGAATCGTGTGGATGAATTTGGATCTGTGGGATCCGAAGCAAAGTAAGAGTGTTGAGCTGTAGCACTTACAGGATGTTGAACTGCAGCGTTAAACACTCAGTTGATTTGCAAATAAATGGACGGTTATTGTGGTAGCAATGCACCAATCAGTAAATGCGTTGACCAGTTTTGAAAAGTGTTAAACACAGAGCTGGGAAGCGTCCGACGAAGATGAAGAGAAAATCGATTTGTTGTGTGGAGCTGCTGACGGTTGTGAGGTCCATTCTTTGCGATCTCCGATCGCCAATGATACATATCGCATCGGAATTGTTAAGACTGTCGATGGATGGAGATGTGCATGCGACCGCCGATGTTTATAGAGTCGACTGTAATTATTTTTAAATCCATATATTCCCGTATATTTGTATTATCTGTGGTGTGGGATTTTAAACCTTAACGCCGATATTGTACTGTTTTCCGATAAGGGGATAGCAATATTTATTTAGACTCCGATTAAAAGGATCTCTCGATTTTAATATAGATCCACGTTATAAAATTAAAAGGCTTAAAAGCCTAAAACGCTTCCGATGGGACTTAGTGGGCCATAACCCACAGGCCCAGGTTCGAAATTTATACATGAAAGGAGATTTTGGGCTTACCCCAAGATTTCTTTTCATCATGTTCCTCCCACGTTTTACTAAAAATCAGAATGTCATCCAGATACACAATAACACAATCATCAAGAAAAGGTCTAAGTACATCATTCATTAATCTCATGAAAGTAGCAGGGGCATTGGTCAAGCCAAAAGGCATAACCAACCACTCATACAATCCCTGCTTTGTTTTGAAAGCAGTCTTCCATGCATCTTGCTCTGTAACTCTGACCTGATGGTATCCACTGTGCAAGTCGAGCTTGGTGAAATAAACAACTTCCTTCAATTGATCTAAAAGATCATCTATGCGAGGAAGGGGATAACGAATTTTGATTGTTGTTTTATTTAGTGCTCGGTAGTCAATGCAAATTCTCCACGAGCCATCTTTCTTTCTCACCAAAACGATTGGTGACCCACATGGTGATGTTCTAGGCCTGATGAACCCCTTCTTGAGCAACTCCTGCACCTACTTCTTGATTTCAGCATTCTCTAAAGCAGACAACCTGTACATTCCAATATTAGGAAATGGAACATCTTGCTGCAAAATAATATCATGTACAATTTCCTTTTTGGGTGGCATACCTTTAGGTTCTTCAAACATGACATCATACTCTAAAACAAGCTTTTCTATATCAGCTTGTTGCTTAGCATTACAACCCTCAAATACATTGGTTTTATCAGGTTTCTTTTCCTTTACAACCATTAGTAAGAATTGTTTGCACGAATTTATCATTCTTTTCATCTACCCTGCGTTTATGAGAGTATAATTATTCTTGAGCTTATGAGCTCTTACAAAGTATTTGATTCCATCTTTAACAAGTAGATACTTGTTCTCAGCTCTATAGAAAACGACTTTTCTATCATACAAGTAAGGACTCCATAAAACAATTCCACATATATCCAAAGGAATTATGTCTAACTCAACCTCATCTACAAATGCTGACCCAAAAGAAAACTTGAGTTTGCACTGTCTAGTCACTTGTAGTTGTGCTTTATCATTCAACCATCCTAATGGGTATGGTTTCTTGTGAGGTGTAGTTGCTAATCCAAATTTATTTACAATTGCTTCAGAAATAAAATTTACTTGTGAGCCACTATCTAACAAAGTATCAATCTTTTGATGTTTGGAAACAACTCGAATATGGAAAAGCTCATGTCTTTTTCTCTCATGTTCTTCATCAATAATAGATTGAGCAGAATTACTAGTAGATGCTTTAGAATTCTTACCTTTGATACCTGTGGCTGCAATGGTTGTTTCATCTCCCAAGTCTAACCCCAAATCTTTATGAATAGCTACAATAGTCTTCTTCTTCTTGCCCTCGGACTTCTTAGGTCTCAGCTCTGGATGCAGAATACAACAGTGCTCATCATCATGCCCATCCTTTTTATAGTGAGTGCATGAAGCTTTGCTTTTCTGTGCAGTGTTAGCCTTCCTTGCTTTCCACTTCTGCTTTCTTTTCTCCTTGCTCTCGCTTGCAGTGGGTTGGGATGCTCCCCCAACTTCTGGATTTCCATTCTTTCCTCTAGCCTCTAAATGAGTAGCTTGTACAGATACCTCATCTATACTAGTGGGATTAAACATGAGGATAGTATGTATCATGTAGCTGTGTAGATCACCAATGTACTTCAAAAGAGTATCTGGTGAGTCTAATGAGATCCCTAGAATCAATGCTCTCTTTCTAAATTCTTGAGTGTACCCTTGCACACTTTTCCCTTTCAACTTTCGAAGAGTTTGCCAACTCATCATGGCTTGTTGCATGTAGGCCAATGGATATAATTGCTTCTTGATGGCAGAAACAAATTCAATCCAGACAGAGATAGTCTTACCATGTCTTTTCATGTCAGCTTGGGTTCTGCCTTCCCACCAAACCAAGGCAGTGCCTCCTAGGCGTAGGCTTTGCAATTGAATTTTTCTCTTGTCTAAGTCGATGTTTTGCACTCTACAATACACATCAATTTGTCTAATCCAATTGTCCAACTTTTCAGCATTTAGCTCTCCATCATATATATGCAAGTCGAATTTAACATCTAGCTTGATTAAATATGCTTTCCTATTATGCACAGGGCTATTAGGAGGTGTGAGAAAATTTTCCTCTTTCCCTTTTCCTTTTGAGTGGTCATGGGAATGAGATTCATATTCTTCTTTATCTTGTTTAGAGCTTGATGAATCTTCATCCTTATGCTTTCTAAAGTCCCTATACATTTCTTCTACCATAGACTTTATAGCTAGGAAACTCTCTATGAATTGAGGGTCTGGCCCCATAGAACCTTCCTCTGACATAGTCTTCCGAGGATAGACTCTCCCAATCTCAGGATTAGTTTCGACCAACTCTCCTTCTCCTAATTTGAGCTTTGATTGAGTGAGCATTCAATAGCTAAACCAACAAAAGCTTGTCTAACCTTTTAGCCTAGAGCTCTGATACCACTTGATCTGATAATCACCCTATGAGTGATCTCAGTTAAGAATTATTAAAGATAGGTATTACAGACTCATGTTTTGGTGTGTCTCTAGGTTATTTAAGCAACGGATCGATCAGATTGCCAATACATAGACACTTGAAATGGAAGACAACAGAGAAACACAGTAAGCAAATATAAGAACACAAAAAATTAATAAGGAGTTCACCCTATCCTCCAGGGCTACATCTTTGGTCCAGCTTTCATTGGTGGCCTTCTTTTATTGTGTCTTAAAGCAGAGAATTACAAAGAAGGAGCTCAATAAGAGTCTCCTGTCACAGGATAACTTGGCAGGGTGGTTCTTGGAATTCCCAAGCCACTAGAGTACACATACTCTTGGCCTTACCAGCTTTTTGACCTCTCGGGTCTACAATGTGTTATCACTCAGGTTGTCCTTAAGCTCCTTTAAAGGATACGGCCGAGGTAACCACAAACCAATCTTTGGATTGCAGGTCGTAGCCTACCTGCAATCAGAGAGGGCTCTCTCTTTCTGATTTAGCTTTGTTGATGATGATTTTAGTCTAGTTATTGAGTTTAGGGTTTTTTTTTAAGTTTTGGTGGGAAGGATGATGCTTTCAAGTTGAGAGGCAAAGCATAGAAGGATGATGCTTTCACCGCTTTCTTTGACTTTGTTGGAGGCCATTCAATGCTCACCTGCTTTGGGAAATAAAGATTTCCACTAAAAACACTTAACTGATACTCTTTGCCGCAACATTGATACTCTTTGACATGCATTTGGGCTTTCTCTTTCCTCTGATACTCTTTAAACTGTCCAATCACCCATTTATGGCCGCTGCTCGGCCCAAGTACCTGCTGCGAGGCGCTTTGTTACTTCTGGGTGGTTATCGGCCCTTGGCCGACTCAAAATGCTTTAGCAACACTTAAAATCACGAACTGGATGAGTAAAGGGTCATTGAAGGCCTGCCGAGGTGAAAACCCTGCGTTTGGAGCTAATCTGGGCCTGGGGCGATCGAAATTGATTAAAGAATGACTCTTTTCCCTTGACGAAGAGGCGCGCACGACATATATGAATAATATGAAAAATAGCCCCTTTTCCTTTGTAACAGGCAAAATGCCCATTTTACAAGCAAAAATAGCGAAGAATATGGGCGGGCGCGACACTGTTCATTAGATTAAATGCTGGCAGTTGGATCCGGCGCGGGCCGATCCAACGGCTGGCGCTAAATTGCATCGGGGCGGACCATTGGTCCCAACTCATAAAACCTCCGATGGAGCGATATAGCTTGCGGACCCGAAATGCCTTTGTGCCCATTTTTTATGGAGATCGGGTCCGAACCATCGGAACCCATCATATCGGTGGATTTACATTTGAAACGGGTACAACGGACCCGAAATCCCTTTCAAAACTGCCCTTTATAAATTATCGGCTCCGGAATATCGGAGACCTCCCTTTTCACTGTGCCCGGGGACCTTACGGACCCGAAAGCTTTTACAAACCCGCCCTGATAATATTTCGGCTCCGCCATATCGGAGCCAAACATAAGGGGTGATCGCCGATCAAACATGGGCCATTGATTTGGTGAAGGCGATGGACGACAGAGATTACGTCAGCATTTCGCTATCGGCGGGGTCATGGGGCTGCCACATAGAAACGCCGAAACCCATCGGACCCGAAATGCCTTTGCAAGCCCTTTATTATTTTGAAATCGGGTCCGGCCCGGGCTTTCGGCAATGCAACATAGAGTAAACACATCTTATCGCCCGACCTCCGACAGCGATATCGCATCGGAGGGAGGGCACATGCCTTGAGACTTAGCCATTTTCGCTTATAATATGCCACTGCCCCCTCCCGATAGCGATATCGCATCGGAGGGGGACCAAATAGATCCTTTTCTCATCGGAGCATGCATTTTATTAATATGCAAAAGAAAAAATGAATTCGGGGGGGTAGCCTTTGGTGTTTCGGATGGATTCTAAGGCATCAGAAGGGGTCCGATAGCCAAAAAGGGAGAATTTTATCATTTTTTGAAGGTTTTTCATGGTTTTTTCATGGTTTTTGTATTCTTATGCCTTGGAAGGAGTCCAAAGGCACTTGGGAGGATTTCAATGGATTTGAGAAGGATTTTAGGCCTTTAAAAGGGTTTGTGCCTTGGAAAAGGTAGAAACAAGGCCAAAAAGATGGTTTTTTTATACATATGAAGGGAATTTATGCTTTGTGAAGGAATCAAAAAGCATTAGAGGGGTTTTATGGAGTGATGAAGGGCTTTATGCATCGGAAGGAGTCCGAAATGCATATGGAAGATGGTTAGAGGGGGGCAGTGTGGGTTCTTGCTGAGTTTCTGATAAACTTAGCAATTCCCAAGGATGTATATGGTTATTTTTCAACCAGGGGGAAGGGATAAGTATACAGGGGAGTTATATACATAGTTTTAGTAGGGGAAGGGAAAATAGATAGGGAGTTACATAATAAAGTTAGTAGTTAATATGATAATGATGAGAAAAAGCGCTAAGAATGATGTCTTAGGCTATCAATGGGGGAAAATGACTGATAGAAGAAGTGTGAACATTCCTTGAGTGAAGCAGATCTCCACCAAGGCAAATGATATGGAGAATGATGAATCTAAGAGGTATCAAGCAGATCTTGACCTCTTTAGGGGAAGTTAGTGAGTGATTTGGGGAAAGAGGAAGAAGGGGAAGTTAGTCATGCCTCGCTTGAAGTCCTCCAACTGAAAAACCACCTTCAACTTGTGATATGATAGATATAACACTTGACAATATGAAATGGATCACAAGCCATGATTCTGCAACCACAAAGCTACCTACCTGACCTACTCACCTAGCATTTTCTCTTCTTTTTGGTCTGGGTGCACTTGAACTAGCATACCCAGCTTTTCATTCTTTTCTTATTGCTGTTTTCCTATCTACCTCTACACTTATTTCAGCCAGGGGCTCAGATTAAGCTGTTGAGCACACTTGTTTCTCTACCTAACTACAAATCTGCCAAGATTAAGCTGTCTGGACAGATGTTTATTCTCTATATTCTACAACATGAAATTGAAACCCAGGGAAGCCAAGATTAAGCTGTTTGGCCTTCCCATACTTGAAAACTGATCAAAATGGATTACTCATCAAGACTGGAACAAAGCAGTGGCATTTAGATTAGCTCACTTTCACGGATACTTCTCTGGCCATCTGTATCAAATATGGAGAATTGTAGCAAGCAAAGTATGACATATTTGGCATGTAAAAATGTCGATCATGAAAGATGATTAACCTGCCGCAGCAGGAGGCTAACACAATGGAAGGAGCCCAATGTGGTGCTCGGTCCTGACAGATCCCCTTCAAGGATGGCTCAAATTTCTCAAGCCCTTTGGTGCTTGATGCTGCCTTTGGTTAGCTCGACCCTCTGTCTTCTTACTGCTTCTTACTCTCTTTGTCTGCTTTCTCTGTTCTTCCGTGTGTGTGGGTGTTCCTTTTGCTGGTCTGTGCATGGCTTTAAAGCCACTCGAGCTCATGGCGGTTCGATTCCTCTTCCAACTCCATTAGATCGCCTGCTACAGCTTCACTTGGAGTTCCCTATCTCAGTGTCATCATCAGACTCACAGGGAGTGGCCACTTGTCCTCCTGCGAACTACACCAGCTTGCTTCATTGGTTCGTTTCTTTAGTTACGTCATGGAATGAGTCATTTGCCACCTTGGCGGTCAAATCAGACCTCAAATTCTTATAGGTTGTGGCTTAATCTCCTGTTAATTCTGGTTTTCCCATTGGGCGTGATCTCAGCCATTAGATCTGGATCCCTCAGATTCGTCACCATTCACTCATTTTGCGCGATAGATTTGCTCGACCATTAGTGTGCGATGAGCGATGGTTTTCTCTCTCCTCCGCCTGCCAAGTGTCGGGCGTTGAGTGGAATCGCTCTGTTTTCGCCAAAACTTCTTACCGCCCAGGGATGCCCCCGATCAATACCACCGGTTTTTGGAGCGTGGGTCCTGCTTTTGCCTTTAGCCTTTTCCACACGGTTTTCGCGGCTCTCATGCGACCGAGCGCTCGGGGCCTCTCCATTTCGAGGGTTTTCGCCAAAAACTCCCTCTGTTTCCTGATTCGAGTTTCCCAGGGGCTAATTTTACCTCCTGCGCAGTCTCCATGGGCCTCGGTCAGCACGCTTTGACCGAGGTCCTCGTCATTCCACGCTGGCTGCCAACTACCACTGGTTTAGAGGTGTTTTTTATCACTGCTCTTAATTCTTTGAAGTCTGTCCCGACCTGGTACAACCATGGTTTTGTTGATCATTCTTTATGGATCCAATTCGGATCACTTGGGGTTTGTAGTCATCAGTGGCAGATCCTTCGCTATCAATAGTGGGAAACCATCATTGTCTCCTGATTGATAGATTCTTACAAGTGTTCAACTTCAGCTCATCTATTCGCACTTGTTAGATTGTATTGGGTACCTTGACTCTCATTATCATTATCGGTGAGTAGTCTCGCGTTTGTTAATGGTATACATCAATGATTGGTAATCAAATGATTTCTCACATGGTCGACTTCAGATCATTTATTCCCATTGTGTAGAAATGTACCACGGCGGTCGGTGAAGACCTCGAGTTGCATCAGCATTCTTTGGTTCACTTGTCAGTTTCTCTTGTTGCTGCTAGTTGACACCATTCCACATTATATGTTGCAGTCCTTCACAGTGACATCCTATATGCTGGCATCCGATTTGCGATGTAGTACCATCTTATTCCATCATGTTCATTTGGTACTATTGGGATCAGTTTTTGACATTAATGATTAGCTTCATCTTTCAGCTTTATTGATCATCTTCTTATATGTGATATTCAGACATGTACTTGTTCGATCGTGATCAGATGATCCATTATATACTGTTAGTTCCTTATACTTGTATACATAGTGGATCTGCTTGTACTTGATATGCGGACATGCTTTACTTTCTATGAGCATGGGTATGCCCACTTCAGATGGTTGTTTCTTTCTGATCTTCTTTTGCTGGCTTGGCAGGCTGAAATCTGGTGAAGTCCTTCCCGATTTTTGATAGGTTTCCTTTCCATATACATAATACATTTCGGCCATCATGTTCGCCTTCTGACCTCATATATTATGGGGCATCTGTTATAGCTCCAAATTCCATCTTATGTATTTGTGGTGCTTGGTTTATGGCCTAGAGCAACCCCTCCTTCCAGACTTGGGCCAAATATTCAAAAAACAGTGTTTTACTCCCTGTACGTGACTTTGCCCTGTATTAAATGCATGTACACGTAGGTATGTCTATACCCAACCTCCGTAAAAAATTAAATTTCCTTAATTATGGGCGGAGATCACGAACTTTACCTGTTGATTACCTATTAGTGCACGTGGCCCAACTGTTCCCAACTATTTCCAACTAAAAAACTACTTTGGAGGAAGTATAAAAAGACTTCAATGGGAAGGCCTTAAGGAGGAGAGAAAATAGATAATTACTCTGCTAAGATTATCCCTTGATCAAGTCTGAAGATCCCTGTGCTTCAAGCACTTCCCCAAGTTTAGGAAACCCTTGTTTCCTTGAGAGTTGATATCCTTTCACTTGTTGGAGATATCCTTGTGTTGGTTATGGAACGAGCCTTTTGTAGACCAAGACTGGATGGACTTGGAGGACGGTTCCGCTTGGAGTCGGAAGAGGAAGACTCAGGTGAACTCTTTCTATGTTTTTATTATAGTTACCTACCATAAAAGATACACTATCTTGTTCCTGATATCAACTTTGTTCATGCATCTGATGTTATTGTTATGGTTTATGTATGAATGACTATTTCAATGTATAACTAACCATCTACTTATATGTTATAAAGTTGATTTCACTATGATGGTTTATCTATATGCTGCTATGCATATTTGAATTGGTTGTTTTGCAGGTTCAAAGATTGCGAGGAGTTGCAGAGGGTTTGAACCCTGGCCGGAACTACCCGAACGAAGGACCCCTGGGTATGTACATCCTCACATAGTTTGCTCGTTTAAGCATTTTGCCTGAGTTATTTGCTTGTTTCTTGCTGTAGATTACTCCTGCTCTGCTAAGGTTCTGACCTAAATCCCTAGGGGACTTTATCCCTTAACACTATCATACAAGGAAAATTCCCTCACGCAGGAGTGGCGCCAAGATATGTTCCACTACAGGAACTCTCAGTCAAAAAGACTACTATTAGTATGACACAAACTCATGCATGATGAGCATCCTGCCAACATGGCATAAAAGGGATCTCAATGCAAAACACACATGGCAACAACATGAGTATCCCATCAACATGACGACAAAGGGATCTCAAATAAAACATGATGAATCATGACAACAAGTACATCATACATATGATTTCGCATCATATCAAGCAGGAATCATGAAAATGAGTAAACAAGATCCTTCATCAAAAATCAAATAAGGATCTGTGCAGCACAATGCATAGAAAAAGAAGTACATGAACACACTACATATACCTCACATCCAAGGGCTATTTGAAGAAGCGGATGTCAAACTGCTGAAGATGTTCGTGCCGTCAATCTCATGGCATCAATCGCATGGAAATTGCTGCTTGCACATGAATGCTGACACCTGCATTCCACTTAGAAAAGTGGTTGAAGAATAGAATGAGCAAATGTGAAATCTGAACACACCATCAAATTTGTGGTGTTGAATAGTGCAATAGTGCAAAATCGACTGTCCAATTTTTGAATTATGAGAAAGTGAGAATTTGGGCTCAAGGAATCTTTTAGATTCCCCCTAGATTCTTCAAAGATTCCCTCCTTCAAGTCCTAAAAAATTTGCTCCTCAGACCAAAATTCCGACTATGCCATCAGGTTCCTTGCGGAATTCTGAGAAAAATGAGTGTGAAGTTGGTTGTATTCTAACTCTAGCGAATTTCAGCATCCAAGGAATCTAGAAGATTCCCTCAAGATTCCTCAAAGATTCCCTCCACTGGGAATTTGCAAATCTGTTGCTCAAAAGGTGAATCTAACCTTGCCATGGCATTCCCTGCGAAAATCTGTGAAAATTAACTGTAAACTTGGTTACATTCTGATAAAAAGCATTTTTACCTCCCTGGAGAATCTTTGGGCATCAAGGAATATTCTGCCTTGAAATGCGTGTCAAGGTTCTCCCTCCTTTGCCTTGAAATGCGTGCCCACTCCCGGTTCCTCCATCTGCCTGGACACACTGTGGAAATGAGGGTTTATATAAAATTTTTAGGGCGACGTTTACAAGAAACCCAGTTGGCGTGATGGTAAAAATAACGGTTTGTTGAGGAGGGGTGGGGTGGTCAAACCCTACCCCTCCCTTTTTTTTATACATTATGGTTTAACAACCATATTAATGTTTTTTTCTTAAAACAAACAAAATCGCATGAATTGATTTGATTTATTAGAGGTGCACGACGGTTTGGTAGTGCGATGGTTCATGGGTTGTACAAGTGTTGTACGTGGGGCCGCCGCATTGTGGCGGCCCAACCACGTGGCTAGCGCGGGCTCGGTACCCGCCAACCTCCTCATTTAAACTATGGCACGGTTAGATATGGTGAGGAGAGGCATGGGGTGGTGGGGGTGGTGGCCCACCACCCCCCTTTTTATATGTATTTTTTTAATTTTTAATACCAAAAGGAATTTTTGACGGAAGGAGTCAAACTAACCAGGTCACAAATTCGCCCAAAATCTAACCCAGGTTGGCCGAATTTTGTCCAAATTGCGGCCTCCTTAAGCCTGTCCAATTAGCAAAAGTCAACTAAACTTTGACTGCTTCTAACTTTCGCATACAAACTCGATTTGACAAACTGTTTACACCACTACTATTAGGATGACGAGATCTATGCTTTGGTCCTAGTCCAAAATCATTTTGATCACTTTGATTTTTGAGCGTTCATAAGCCCTCTTTGTCTTGTGTGTGTCGCTAGAGCCACCTGGATCACTCACCTATATGAAGGGTGCTCAATTTGTCGTATCCCTTGGGAAAGAATGCTTTGATAGGCTCCACAGTAACGACGACAAAAGATGTTGTATCTCCCAGAGATAGCCTTGGATTGCTTCAAGACCAGTGCCTGGGCACATCTAAAATGGTGTCTCAAATGATTTACTAGATACTGTAGACAACACTTATGATCTATAGATACATATGTACATAGGAAATATATTGGCTCATTAATCCAAATAAATAAACATGGATTTCTGCTACTTCTTCAGAAGTTCAGATCTTAGAAATAAGTATAAAAATAACGGAGGCTGAGAGATTCAAGGTTTTACAACTAATAATCTTTTGCAGAGTGTTTGAGAGAGGAAAAGAGAGAAGAGTAACTCATCACATAGAGCATTATGTTTTCAATACTTATGTATTTACCACACAGAGCTTGAGACATTAAGGATTTCTATGCTTATTTGGGCTACAAGCATAAATAATGAATGAAGGGGGAGTTGAGGGCTATGATTCATGTGCGGCAGATTTAAAGATCTAATCTCAATGTTCCTCACAGACATATACATAAACAATGTTCAGACAAATGAATATGTGAAATGGTTATAGGAATTTGCATTAACATATAGATACTAATGAATCTGTGAAGGAGCTTGAAACACATCTAGCAACAATAATTATATGAATTCAAGGAAGAAGCATGGACATAAAAATGAGTTAAACAAAGGGGAACACATACTGTAATCCTTTAAAGAGGGAATCACCACTATTTCCTTGATATTCTGAAAAGATCTGTATTACAAAGGAGACATAGTATGAAAATATAACATGTAATGTTTTCTCTAGAATTTCTGAACCCTTTCTAAGTCTTGCTTTCCACTATTTATCTTGAGAGGGGAGAAAGAAGCTACATTACAACATAAATATCTATCTCCTAGATTCAGCTGTCACGTCAACTAGCTGTATCAGTTGGGAACGGATCTATGGCATAAAAAGATATTACATAAATACATGCCTCATTGAAGGGAGACATATTATAGGATATAGAAAATGAATATCAGTCAAAGAGAAGCATTAAATGTCTTAGTGCCTATCTTGGACATTGTTAAAGATTGTAGGTGGCTTGCTGTATGGCCCTTTCGTGCTACTCAGTTGGCTCCCATCACTTTTGTTTTTACTGCTTGAAGGCCTTCCTCTGTGGAGTAGGGGTTGGGTCACCTGTTAGTGCTGGTATTTGTGGTCCTTTGCTGTGTAGAGGGATGAGGCTCCATACTGAGCCATTAATCCTTCTGAGTCCCTTGTACTGCTCCATTGCTGCGCCATGCTCTATTAGAGTCTTCTAGCATCCAGCCCATCTGCCCATTAAACCTCTGTACTGCATCATTGGTGTCTTGACGTAGCAGGTGATATGCATTCCAGTGTAACAACACGGAATTACCGGCGCGAGTTTTTTCTTCTCAAACTGGCAAAACAGGTATTTTGGATTTCCCCCTTAGCTCCTTATGTGACTTTCCTCATATGACTGGGAGCTGGAACCAGGGGTTGAGCCCTTAGGTGCTAAGGTCTTCAGACCCGTGTCTGGAGGCCTTTTCCTTTATTATCACAAATCCTGCATATCAGCACTTTAACTCTGCTTTACCCTGCTCTACCCTACTCTACCCTTTTTCCTTAGCGTGGGTTGATAGTTTGGATGTGAGATCCTTATGGACCACGCCGTAATAATTTATCGCATCCGGGGGGGAGTCCCACATATCGCAATTTCTCTGCACCTTTGTCTTTAGCATTTTCCCCCTTAACAACTATGATCACCAGTCTGTGGGGTGACATCATCACTGGCATGTGTCACCCTGTGAGTGGTAACATGTGGCACCCGAAATAGCCCCATGTCATGCTTGAAAATAGTGAAACTGGGTGACATGTGTCCTCTACCACGTCATCATCTGTATTGCTGCATCACTTGCCATACTACCATGTGGACGAGAGAGAAAGGGGCCCGTCTGCCTTGGTTTTGCAGGCATTTCCTTTGTTAAATCGTTTCAGCCCTCCGTCGACAATACGACACTATATTGCAAATCAACCCCCTCAAAGTCTTTGAAGTATATAGAACCTGCCAAGGTGATGAGCTGCGGGACTGTTGTGACGTGGGATTGCGTTACATGGAGGAGAGAGAAAGGGGGTGACCCACTCTTGTTTTGTTCATCTTTCCTTTGTTAAATCATTTCTCTACGTTCTCGACGATACAACACTATATCGCAATATCGGCCCCCGCATGGTCTTTCAGGTTTGAAACCTGTCAATACGCCTATTTGTGAGACTGTTGTGATGCAGGATTGCTGGGATGCGGGAACCCGCCACGTGGAGGAGAAAGAAGGGAGGTGGACCGCTCCTGTTTTGTTCACCTTTCCTGTGTTAAACTTTTTCGGCCCTCCCCCGGTGATTTCTCATTATATACCAAATCAACCCTTGCAAAGGTCTGTTAAGTATGGAACCTGTCCATGTGATGATCTGCGGGACTGCGAGGATGTGGGACCCTGTCATGTGGAGGAGAGAGAAGGGGGGTGGCTCGACTTTGTTTTTCCTACCTTTCTTGTGTTGAACTCTTTTGACCCTCCCCCGATGGTGTAGCACTTTGTTGAAAATCAGTCCTCGCATGGTCTTTGGGGTTTGTTGTGACTGCGGGCCTACGGTGTCAACCGATTTGCGGGATTTTTCTCATACTTAGCTAATTTCCTTCATTTTTTGGGTTTTTCCATGGTAATCTTCGAAGTGCTTTAAATGCTTCTCTAGGAGTCCATTTTTGGACTTCTATATACCGTTGGAAAGATTTTTTCTGAGCACTAGGCATTGGAGGGGGCTTGATTGAGCTTTGAGATCTTCTATGGCTTGGGACAGTGGCTCCAAATTTCATTGCTCTTGGGAAACCTTGACCAGTTGAAATCCACGCAGTGAGTGACAACAATGTTAATACAATCTTCTTGTACTCCTTTAAGAAAAATAATACAAAAATTTCCATTATCTAAAGTATTTTATTTTGTTCTCTGTAGATTGTATTGAAATCTTTCCATGTAATCTTCCAAGCTTTTGTCATCTCCTTGCAACATATTAAATATTTATTCTTTAATGTCTCAGACATTACAATAGTCCTGATATTTGTTTAAAAACTTATTTTTCATTTCATCCCAAGATTGAAAGGAGTTTCCTCTAAGTCCCATAAACCAAGGAAGAGCTGCATCCTTGAGAGTAGCTGGAAATATTTTTAAATTTTGTACATATGTGGAGTAATTGTAGTTGTGAAAAAGGACATCAAATTCAAACAAGAAGGTATCTTGGTCTTCATTTGGGAGAGACAAAATTTAGGAATAACAATAGGAGGGATATTTTTCATAAGAACCATTCGATTTTCTTCATAGATAAGGAATTCAAATGTAACTAGGTTCTTAGGTCCAGCTACTTCTTCATCCCCCATTCCTACAAATGATTCTTGTTCAGGTTCACTTGGTTGTTCGTGCTCTTGAAACTTATTGAAACCATTAGAATTTGTTGGTTCTCCTATTGCTAAAACTTATTCCCCCATTGTTGGTGGTTCTTCCGTATAGTGCTATGAGGTTATTTTGGTTGAGGTCCCGATGAGATGCCTTTGCTGTATTTACCTGTCAGGATGTTAATATGGGTGGCTCCTACTGCACCACGAAGGGTTTATGAAAGCTTACAGTTTCAATGAATCTATCTTACTCTAGTACGCAGGATAATAAGGACGTAGGTTACTGAAAGGGGTAGTTGATAAATTCCTTTGGTTGTTTCTAGTCTTGGTATCTTTACTTACCCTAAATAAGTAAGAAATCCTAATTCTCTTGAGTGCCTCCTCAGAAATGGCACAAAAATTGGCTGTGTTTATATGCCTCCTATTATAGTGGAGCTTCTAAGTACACTATTCACTTAGTTTGTTACCACATGGTTTGTAAACTTGCGAGGTACTACGTGAAATATACATAAGAACTACATTCCTCACTTATCTTAAATGACCTAGGCTACTAAACTGAAAAAACATACGGTGATACAATTTTTGAATGCGGGATAGTCTTGAGGTTATCCCACAGCTCATCTAAATGGCACTCCACACATATAATCCCTTTCCTTGAGTGCCTAGCTCTGTGTCACTAGGTAGGCCAAATCCAAGCAATTCCACAACATGCCAATTCCATAGTGGCTACTTACCACAATTCTACATCAAACTGGTTTTGCAACAGTTAACCACATATATCGTTCCCCAACAAATAAACTTTAACAAAATAAATCATAATACTACAAACTTTTAATATTCATAAAACAAAAAAATACACTACTAAATCACTATGTTAAAATCTTATTCTAAGTTCCACTATGATAAATTACATTACAAAGCTAAAACACACATATAAAAATACTAGAATAAAACAAAAACATAATTATCACTATCTAAATATTAATATTCTATTATACCTAAATAAAAAATAACAATTGACAAGACAAGAGCTTACCTTGAGTGAGCCTTTCCCCAAGCTTGGCTTGTGCTCTTAATCTTATAAAGCTACCAGCCCAAGCTTCAAATGTATTCTTAAACCATACATAATGAATATCACAAATTGAAACACCGAGCAGTAATTGTTTTATAGCCCGCACACCAACTTTGTATTAATTTGGAAAAATGAGGGGGGCATCACACAAACAAATGTGACTTTCGGTTTGGTTGCAAAAAGGTACGAGATCAATCGTTTAATTACAATAAAAGACAAGGGATCAATAATCTGTTCAAGCTCCTCGTGGATAAGGTTTAACCCATGTTAACTGTATAAGCCCTTGGCATTGCTACAAACGCTACGCGCTAAAATACTACGGAGACCTGTGATTCGATTTGGCTCCCACCATGGTGTGCCTTCCTCGAGCCTATTTCGAGATTTCTGAGATTGGGGTCCCTGCGAGGTAACAGTAACACATGCGTAGAGCCATTAAGAATGCAATTGTTGTTAACATTTCACTTAAGAATGCAATTGTTGTTAACATTTCACTTTGTTATCTCAAATATGTATATGCTCATTCCCTTAAAACGTGAACATGTATAGGCTGTACACAGGTTGTTACACATGTAGCTTGATAATTGTATACCTTTGACTAACACATGTTGATAATTGTCTGTCTTGGATGACTAGCATACGTTGTTATACATGTATTTGGATAATTGAATACCTTAATAACTAGTACGTTTATAATTAAATATTTTGATGCTAGTACGTTGCTAATTACATGTGTTGATAATTAAATACTTTGATGACTAGTACGTTGATGATTACATGTAGCTTGATAATTGCATACCTTGGTGACTAACACATTGATTATTGTATGTCTTGATGACTAGCACACGTTGTTATACATGTAGCTTGATAATTGAATACCTTGATGACTAATACATTGATCACTATATGCCTTGATGACTAGCAAACGTTGTTACACATGTAGCTTGATAATTGAATACCTTGACACATTGTTACACATGTAGCTTGACAATTGAATATCTTGATGGCTAGTACACCTATAACTAAAGACCCTTTTGCAACCATCATCAATCCACTTATTCCACACATATAACAGTGAATTATACATGTATATATTCCTAGATCACTTATTCCACACATATCACAATCAATTATACATGTATATATAGCCTAATAATTGCATACCTTGATAACTAGTACATGTTGATAATTGCATACCTTGATGACTAGCACATGTTGTTACACATGTAACTTGATAATTGCACACCTTGATGAGTAGTACACCTGTACCCAAAGACCTTTTTGCAATCGTCATCAATCCACTTATTCCACACATATCATAATCAATTATACATGTATATATTCCTAGACTTTAAGTCCCGTAACTAAAGACCTTTTTGGAACCACAATCAATGCACTTATTCCACACATATCACAATCAATTATATTTATATATCTATCTATATATATATGTATATATATATATATTCCTAGACCACTTATTCCACACATATCACAATCACTTATACATCACAATCAATTATAGACTTCAACATCACAATCAATTATAGACTTTATAAGTATTTAAAGCACACCTTAATTCCGACCTAAACAAGAAAATGAAAGAGATATAAAAAGCACATATACCGTAAGCTTTTGAGATCACAAAGGACATATTTTATAGTTCAAAAATTAAGGAGGTGTGAACTAAGGTAAAAAAAACAATAGTTTAGTGGCAAAAAGGATGTTGATTATACAACCCATCACGTGTGATATAGTCAATCCTCAATATTTATGAATTGTTGTTGGCTATGTAATAAACCAATAGTCAATCTTTCATATTTATTGATTGTTACTAGGTATGTAATAAATCAATCAAGTATGGTCTATAATATACTCAATTCTATATTTATGGATTTTCACTGGTTATGTAAGTTTTAAAAGTGTTTATTTCATTTTGTTATTTTTAATAAAAAAAAATTAATATTTATTATGTAAATTCATGTTTTATGTTTCACTAAGAGATAAGTCGATGGATTTGGAGGTGATGTTTCATTATTACATATGACATTATTAATAGCTTTGAATGCTTTATTATTTAGTCTCATCTTATTCCATAAACATTACTATAACACAACCAATTAAAAAAAGTTTGATCTCAAACCTATCCTAATTTTTTGGAGACATTGGTTTTTCATCGGGAATTTTTTAGGGGTTAAATTTTTCCAATTAACTATTTTTTTCTTTTATTTTTTAAAAAACATATTCACCCAACTGATAAAAATCACCTATTTTTTACATAGATATAAAAAAATTAATAGTATTCTCCATAATTTACAAGTTTTAATAATAAATTACATGTTTCCTATTGAATATTCACCTACATTTTGTATATGTAATTTTTCAAACTAGAATAGTTGCCTAAAATATAATACATATGTATAATATTTAAATTCTTAAAAAATATCTTATTTCTTATGCTTATAATAATGAAAGACTAGGGGCAATCCCGAGGAGGGGCACATAGCTGTGACCGTTTAGTTCTTTCGGTTTCGAATTAAATTTAGTGGCGAGGTTTTGGTATATGACTTTAATGTGGTTTATTGTATGCTGTCTACCCTCTGTACTGGCCTCGGGCTTGCAACCACGGGTTATCACTTTCGCTGAAGGTATTTGGAATTCATTTCTTCTTTGCTATGGTTTGGCTTTGTGGGTGCTCGATGCTTTTGCCTAGTTCTTGCGATGGTTGGTAAGTATCATGCCTTGTTTGTCCCGTATGGTGGTTTCTTGTGCTTCGCTGGTTCTTTGTGGTTTGTTGGTGCTGTGCCTCTGCTCGCTCTCTGTGGTGATTCACTGCTCTGGTTTTTGGAGGGTTTCAGGTCATTTTCCACCTGCAAGTCTATTTGTCTCTATCATTTGGCTCAAGCTTCGTTTCTACTCTGTTTGTGGTGATTTGTATGTTTGATGTTGGGTCTGGTGATGGTTCGGCTCTCCAAACACAGGTTCCTGCCTGGCTGTTGCATGGGACGGCTCATCGAACTTTCTCTCAGGTAATCTTCTCGTTCTAATTTCAATTTCACCCTTTGTTTTTGAGGTTCTAACGCTCTGGCTCCTTGGTGAGCAGGCAAAATGCGTTCATGGAACTTCTGTTGGTAGAAACCCTCTGTTATGGGTCTTGGCTCTCGTCCTTCATCGCGGAATTGATTCTCCTCCAGGTAAAACCCTCACTCCTCTTTCGGTTTCCTATTCACTGTTGTTTTGGTATTGTGGCCCTAACTAACTGCTGCCATACTCTGTGGTGGTGTGCAGGCCCTTCCAGGGGAACGTTGCTCCACGGCTTCGTCCTTGGGACTATTCGCGGGCTTAGGGAAAACCCGGGTAGGGTCTTTCCATGGCTGTAGCGGTTTCTTGCTTGCTTTGTTGCTTGTTCTGTCTATAATTGCTCTGTTGCTTGCTCTGTCTGTAATTGGTTATACCCTTGGGGTTTTGGTTCCTTCGTGTATGTATGTGGTCTCTGAGGTGTTCATGCCCTCGCTGTTTGATTAGGGTCTAGCCTGTGGACTGTAATGTTTTTGGTTTGCATGGGTTTGGAACCCTCCACGATTTCCAGGTTATAGATTTTGTACAGTGAACTTTGTTGAATGGAAAACGAAAATGAAATGTACAGGAAATGCTTAAAGTGCTGAATATAATAGTACCTGGTTTTTTTGTTGAGGAAAAAAAGGAAAAATATATGCTGGTGTACCTCTGTTTGGTTCTCGGTTTTGAAATGCTTCTTGTTACAAAATTCTTGTCGATTCTTATTTGGATCTTTTGATAAAGTGTTTCATTGTCTTCCTTTCATTTTGATGCCTGAAACATCTATGCATAGGGAATATAATAAAAATTACTCTACTTCCTTAATGACAGATTTTTGAATTGTTTGCTTCTATAGAGATTCAAATAATTGTAAATTACAACTTCTGGGCTCTCTCTCCTCTCTGGATGGCAGCCCCTCCATCCTCTCTGGTTTTTCCTTTTCAATGCATTATTAGCAGTTTCTTTACAGTTGAGGAACTGTTCCTCAGTTACTTTTCAATTGTTTAACAATTTCTTCAAACAAGTCCCTAACTAATCCTATCTTGATCTGCTTGCCTAATTTTAAAAACTAAGAATGGCTGAGTCAACCTTAATTTTAAATAAGACAAAATGAAACAAAAGCTCAAAGTGTTTTCCTCTCTGTCCAGCAAAATAAAATAAAATAAAAACATTTCCCAGTTGTCGCCTTTTCACTCGGATGCTCCTGCATCAGGCTCCCAGGGTAAATTAAACTCATGGCTCTTATCCATGAGCTCTTCAATAAAGTGCCCGACGCTTTGAATATGGCTAGCATCTAACCAAGAACTATCTTCAATAGGATGACCCTTCCACTTGACTAGGTACTGCAAATATTCTTTCCTTCGAGTCCGTCTGGCCACTTGGGTGTCTAGGATCTGTTCTATCTCTAGAGGCTTTGCTAGGGGCATTTGTTTAATCCATGAATCATTCTCATTTGGGGTGTCCCGTGTTCATCTTTCTGAACTGTCTTCTTCATCTTCTGCAATGTACGGGTACAATTTTGCCACATTGGAAATGGGTGAAATTCCAATACCTGGGGTTAACTGCAATTCATAAGCAATCACAGAAAATTTCTGAAGAATCCTGCAAGGCCCAATTTTTTTCCATTTCAACTTGTTTTATTCACCTTTAGGAAACCTCTCCTTGCGTAGGTGTGCTAATACCAGGTCTCCTACGTTGAATTGTACCTCCCGTCTTTTCAAATCTTCTTTCTGCTTGTATCTTTGGCTGCTGTCTTGTAATTTTAATTTCACTTGTTCATGAAGATTGTTGATTGCCTTTATGAAATCTTCACCATCAACACTCCTACGCTCCAACTGACCCAAATCCCGTAACTCATGTACTCCATGTGGGTGCATTTCGTATAGGATATGGAAAGGGCTACTGCCCATGCTTCGGTTGGGCGAATCATTATAAGCAAATTCTGCTTGTGCAAGCACACGATCCCACTGTTGAGTATTTTTTCAAACCAAACACCTCAATAATTTTCCCAAACTTCGGTTCACCACTTCAGTTTTACCATCTGTCTGCAGATGATAAGCTAAGCTGAAGTTTAGTTTGGTGTCTAATTTTTTCCATAAGGTTCGCCAAAAATGTCCTGTAAACTTAACGTCTCGGTCCGAAACAATAGACTTCGGCAAGCCATGTAATCTGACTATCTCTGTGAAGAACAAATGTGCTACATGTATGGCATCACTGGTTTTCCTGCATGGAATGAAATGTGCCATTTTGGTGAAACGATCCACCACCACCATGATGGAATCGAATCCCTATTGTGTCTTCGGCAGACCTAAGAAAAATTCTAAATTGACTAAGTCCCATGGTCTGTTTGGAATAGGTAAGGGTGTATACAACCCTGTGTTCTGGCTGTGTCCCTTTGCAAGCTGACAGCCTTTGCATCTAGTCACAAACCTCTGTACATCTCTGCACATCTTCGGCCAATAATAAAAGTGGCTCAATTGATCCAAGGATTGTCTATGCCAAAATTTCTGGCTAAACCTCCATTATTCTTTTCCTGGATTAAGTTCTCTCTCATAGAACATTCTGGAACACACAACTGCCCTTCTTTCAACAACAACCCTTCCTGCATATTATAGTCCAGCCATGAGTTGTTATCTCTCAACAATGGATTTTGGCAAGCTTCATAAGCTTCCTTAAAATCTGCATCTGCCTCATACAAGTCCTTAAGATGTTCGAATCCTAATACTTGTATCGTACTTTCCTATAGGATCAAATTACTCATGCTTAATGCATTTGCCACTTTGTTGGCTTGATCGCTGATGTGTTTCAACACAAACGTAAAACTTTGTAGGTACTCCACCCACTTAGCATGTTTACGGTTCAACTTATGCTGATGCATAATATATTGCAACATAGAATTTTCCGAAAATAAGACAAATTCATTGGCCAACAGATAATGTCTCCAATACTTTAGCACTTGAACCACTGCATAAAATTCCTTATCATAAGACGTGTACTTCTGCCTACTTTCATTTAGTTTCTCACTGAAATAGGCTACTGGCTTGTCCTCTTGGCTGAGTATTGCACCAATGGCTGTCCCACTGGCATCACAACGAACTTGAAAAAGTTTGTTAAAGTCTGGTAATCTCAAAATCGGTTTTTTAGTAATTTTCCTTTTGAGCAGTTGAAAACTCTTCTCTGCCATTTCTGTCCAATGGAAAGGTTGATTTTCCTTCTTAATGGTGTCCACCATGGGTGCACAAATCCCACTGAAATTTTTAATAAATTTCTGATAAAAACTTGCCAATCCATGAAAACTCCGTACCTTAAACAAACTTTTGGGCGATGGCCAACTAACTATGGCTGCAACCTTTTCCGAATCCATTTTTAGCTCATTCTCAGAAATCACAAATCCCAAATAAATTAACTCTTTCTTGAAAAAAGAACATTTCTTCAAATTTATCAGTAATTTGTTTTGTTGCAATTTTTCCAATACATAACTCATGTGTCAAAAATGCTCTTCTTTGTCTTGCTGAATATAAGTATATAATCCAGATATATAATCACAAATTTACCAATGAATTTCTTCAGCATCTCATTCATCAACCGCATGAACGTGCTAGGGGCATTGCTCAATTCAAATGGCATAACCAGCCATTCGTATAAGCCTTCATTAGTCTTGAAAGTTGTCTTCCACTCGTCACCTTCTCGAATTCTGATTTGGTGGTAGCTTCTTTTCAGGTCTATCTTTGAAAAGTACGCTGCTCGACTCAAAAAATCCATCATATCATCCATTTGAGGTAAAGGGAACCTATACCTGATAGTGATCTTGTTAATGGCCCGGGAATCCTTGCACATTCGCTACTCACCTTCTTTCTTGGGAGCTAAAACAGTCAGAACTGCACAAGGGCTTAAACTCTCCCGAATCAGTGCTTTATCCAACAAATCCTGCACCTGCTTCCGAATTTCTTCATTATCCTTCGGACTCATATGGTAGGCAGCCATGTTTGGCAAACTGGCTCTTGGAATAAAATCAATATGGTGACTAATTCTCCACTTCGATGGTAATTTGTCCGGTAGATCGTCTACCACAATATTACTAAATTCCTGTAGCATGTCCTGTATCTCTTTAGGTAAGTCAGTGACTTCAATATGGATCAATACTGGTTTTTTCCTTCGCACAACTACATACTTCACCTCATCATCCTCCATCTATTGCAAAAACTCTTTTCTACCTAATAGTAATGCTTTTGTCCCACTGGTTTCTGTAGCATCCTCTTCCTTCATGTGCACTAGCATATGATTTATCCCATCTTTAACAAACTTGTAACAATATGTTGCCCCGTCATGGACGACCTTCCTATCATACTGCCATGGTTTGCCCAACAGAATATGGCACACGTCCATAGGCATGATATCGCAAGTCACCTTGTCTTGTACTTGCCAATATGAAACTCTACTTCACACTTCTCATCGACCAACAGTTGGTGACCTTTCTACAACCAAGACACCCTATATGGAGTTGGGTGCTTCAACTTCTTCAAATCCAATTTCCTCACCATTTCAGAAGCTACAAGATTATCAATACTTCCACTGTCTATGATTAATTTGCAGCATTGCCCATGCGACTTGCACATAGTTCGGAACAATGCTTTCCTTTGTGTCTAATCAACTACTTCCTTTGCTGGTTTTAATAATATCTTGTTTAACACCAAGGCTTCCTTGGTTTCTGGCATATTTTCCACCTCTTGTGGTGGTGCCTCCGCTTTGTCGGGCTGAGTGAAATATGATCCCCTCTGCAGTTTGTTCATTTTCAGGACATTCAAAGGACCGGTGTCCCCACTTATGACACTTATAACACTGATAGGCATTTCCTCTTCCTCTACCATTACCTCTTCCTCACTGGTATGACCTTCCTCCTCCGGTGTTACCTTCCCTTTCACTCTATACTGAAGTATTCGAACTACTGCCCTCTTCATTGCTGTTGGCAGTCCTACCTCTAACAAAGGTCTATCCCCGACCTCTACTAGAACCATGTCCTTTTCTGGCATTTTATTTCCTAGCAATATTTTCCTCTACCTTCAAAGCACTATGATAAGCTTCCTCTATGGTCTTAGCGGAAAGAATACTAATTTTTTCTAGGATCCCCATCCGTAGACCATTTACAAACCTCACTGTTTTCTTAGGGGTATCTTCAACATAACCAGATCTCAAGTTAACTTTATAAAATTCTTCAGAATATTCCTTCACGGTCATCATTATCAGCCTCAGGTTTTGTACTTGTCTATAAAGGGAAATTTGATAATCTTTAGGTAGAAACTTGCTCTTCATTCTAGCAACCATCCTGTCCCATTTTTTAATCAATGGTTTATTAAATCTCCTCCTTTCTGCCTGTACAATGTCCCACCGTAGTGCTGCATGTCCCTTCAATTTGGTGACAACAAACCCGATCCTCTTATCTTCGCTGATTTCTTCATACTCAAAATATTTATCTAGTTCGCTTACCCAATCTAACAATGCCTTTGTGGACAAACTGCCATCATAATTAGAGAGCTCTGGTCTTGGCTTGCTACTAGCCAACAAAACTGACCTCAATAGTTTAATTTTTGGTCCTTCGTCATCTGACCCATCCGTCGTGGCTATGTTTTCCTCCTCACTGTCATCCCCACCTTCCGGATCTCTATGCCTTCCTGCTTCCACTATTGCCAAACGTGCAGTTAAATTCCTAATTTCTTCTCGTAACCCTTCATCTGCTACTCTTTTGATGGCTCTTCCTTGACCCCTTCTTCCTACCTCCATCTTGGCTGAGAGAAAGGAACAACCTGCTCTGATACCAAAAATTGGTGGTGATCTCGAGGAGGCACACATAGCTATGATCGTTTAATTCTTTTGGTTTCGAATTGAATTTAGTGGTAGGGTTTTGGTATATGACTTTAATGTGGTTTATTGTATGTTGTGTACGCTCTGTATTGGCCTTGGGCTTGCAACCATGGGTTATCACTTTCGCCAAGGGTATTTGGAATTCATTTCTTCTTTGCTATGGTTTGGCTCTATGGGTGCTTGGTGCTTTCGCCTAGTTCTTGTGATGGTTGGTAAGTATCGTGCCTTGCTTGTCCTGTATGGTGGTTTGCTATGCTTCATTGGTTCTCTGTGCTTTGTTGGTGCTGTGCTTTTGCTCGCTCTCCATGGTGATTCACTGCTCTGGTTTTTGGAGGGTTTTAGGTCATTTTCCACTCGCAAGTTTACTTGTCACTGTCATTTGGCTGAAGCTTCGTTTCTGCTCTGTTTGTGGTGATTTGTACGTTTGATGTTGGATTTGGTGATGGTTCGGCTATGTAAATGTAGGTTTTTTCCTAGCTGTTGCACGGGACGACTCGACAAACTCGCTCTCAAGTAATCTTCTCATTCCAATTTCAATTTCACCCTTCGTTTTTGAGGTTCTAACGCTCTGGCTCCTTGGTGAGTAGGAAAAATGCGTTCATGGCACTTCTGTTGGTAGAAACCCTTTGTTGTGGGTCTTGGTTCTCGTCCTTTGTCGCGGAATCAATCCTCCTCCAGGTAAAACCCTCGCTCCTCTTTCAGTTTTCTATTAACTGTTGTTTTGGTATCATGGCCCTAACTAACTGTTGCTCTGCATTGTGGTGGTGTGCAGGCCCTTCCAGGGGAACGCTGCTCCACGACTTCGTCCTTGGGACTATTCGCGGGCTTAAGGAAAAATCGGGTAGGGTCTTTCTGTGGCTGTAGCGGTTTCTTGCTTGCTTTGTTGCTTGTTCTGTCTGTAATATCTTTGTTGCTTGCTCTATCTGTAATCGGTTATACCCTTGGGGTTTTGGTTCCTTTGTATATGTATGTGGTCTCTGAGGTGTTCATGCCCTCGCTGTTTGATTAGGGTCTAGCCTATGGACTATAATGTTTTTGGTTTGCATGGGTTTGGAACCCTCCACGATTTCTAGGTAATGGATTTTGTACAATGAACTTTATTTAATAGAAAACAAAAATGAAATGTACTAGAAATGCTTAAAGTGCTGAATATAATAGTACCTGGTTTTTTTGTTGAGGAAAAAAAGGAAAAATATATGTTGGTGTACCTATGTTTGGTTCTCGGTTTTGAAATGCTTCCTGTTACAAAATTCTTGTTGCTGCTTATTCGGATCTTTTGATAAATTGTTTCACTATCTTGCTTTCGTTTTGATGCCTGAAACATCTATGCACAGGGAATATGATAAAAATTACTCTACTTCTTTAATGACAAATTTTTGAATTGTTTGCTTCTATAAAGATTCAAATAATTGTAAATTACAACTTCTGGGCTCTCTCTCCTCTCTGGATGGCAAGCCCTCCATCCTTTTTGGTTTTTCCTTTTCAATGCATTATTAGTAGTTTCTTTATAGTTGAGGAACTGTTCCTCAGTTACTTTTTAGTTGTTTAACAATTTCTTCAAACAAGTCCCTAACTAATCCTATCTTGATTTGCTTGCCTAATTTTAAAAACTAACAATGGCTGAGTCAGCCTTAATTTAAATGAAACAAAATGAAACAGAAACTCAAAGTGTTTTCCTCTCTGTCTAGCGAAATAAAATAAAATAAAAACATTTCCCAGTTGTCGCCTTTTCACTCGGATGCTCCTGCATCAAAGACGTAAACTATTTACTTAATAATATCAAATAACACTTATTGTGATTACATACAAATCTTTGATGAGAATAAATAAGTTAAAATATCACAAAATTTTACGTCAGATAGAATAAGGAAAAAATCAATAATTCAATAGGGTTTGACTTTGGATATAATTTTCAATAAGTTATAATTGAAACCACATTCATGAGATTTGTTAACGAATATCTTGTTGGACACCTAATCCTCTAAGGGTTGGTGTGGAAGCTGAGAAGTTAAAGGGACTCCAAGAGACCACTTGGAATATGAAACCAAGGGTCACTCCAATGTATTATAAATATGTATAATTGTGAATAATAAAACATTCAATGCTAATGATTCAGAATCTTGTCTTCACCATGGTTGGATTTAACATGGTATCAGAGTATGCATTCTCCTACCCTGCTCCAATTTGAGCTACTCGTTTTTTGGTCTCTATATACATGTCAATTCTTCCTTTCTCCTGATCAGAACTGCCACCTTATAGAGCGGTTTACTCTACGCATACCTATTTCATTACTATGCGGCTTTCATAGGGTATCAATCTATTTTCCTTGCAACACGCCTGTCAATTTGACCTCTTAACATGAATCTTACTGAGCCACTTGTTTTTTGGTCTCTCTATACATGTAAATTCTTCCTTTCTCCAGATCAGAACTACCACCTTATAGAGTGTTTTACTCTGCGCATACCTATTTCATTACTATGCAGCTTTCATAGGGTATCGGTCCATTTTCCTTGCCACACACTTGTCGATTTGACCTCTTAGCATGAATCTTGCTGAGATTTTTACCAATATATCTTCCTTTCGCTAGTCTATTTGTCAGAAATTTATTTCCTCATGGTGTGCCTACTCTAATGCTATGAAATTTGCACCTACTCTAACACTTTTTGTACCAATAATGTTAATTTTTTCTTGGATGCTACTTGAACATTGAATGTATTATGTTCTCTATGTGTTTCATGTTATACTTGGATTCACATGTCTCTGCTAAGGCCCAGGTGATTTTCTTTATTCCCAAGTGTTGTCCATAGTGAAAAGATGCGACTGTGTTTCACCCATTGCACATGTTTTCTTCCATTTCTGCACTGTTGCGTTTCCTACCATATCCACCTTTCTGTCAATATAGAAATCCATTTCCTGTGTGCACCCATGATGGAAAGGGAATCCACAATGGTATTTCATAACAACTACGAATAGTCTTATGAGAAACGACAACTTCCAGTCCGAGTCTCATTCCAGGCATAAAAGCCAACGACATTTATATTTATCTCTAACCCAATGACGTGAAGGCTCCACATATTTTTAATATATTACTGTGCCAAAGATTAATATTGTATCCTCCCCTCGGTACATTTTTCTAGAGATTACTAGTCTCACCGCATAGTCGGCCTATGAACAGTTGACCTGCACTATTGGTTCCAGTCCCCTCCATCATGACTAGTGTTGTGTGGTAATATATATACCATATGTTGCATTGTAACCACCGTAAATCTACTCCTAATTTCACTCCTCGGCTCCGGTCCATATTACCATCATGGCGCTGACAAAGAATGAGAAAATCAATGGCCGAGGAGGGTGAAGGACTATCCACCCCTTGAGAATCCACATCATTATCTCTCACCATTGTCTTGCTCCTACTCTTCAAAAGGATCAAATTCCCACGAGAGAAGGTAGTATAATGTGAGAGCAGGATAGTAGAGTGGGAACACTTAGTATTCTATTCATTCTGATTACTGTTTGCTCCGTGAAAGATGTCATTTTATATCGTTGGGATTTGCTATTGTGGAGTTGGCCTTAACTTTAAGATTGCCTTAACGACAACCATTATGGCATTCGAAACAATAATAGACAATTATTTGAGACCCTGATTTGAACTCTACGTGGATTGAACTTGCTCTTGGGAGTATAATAACATTATAGTTTTGAAGTAAAGAGGTCATGTAGGGTTGGAAAAGAAAGGCATGTTGAAAGGGTCATATAAAAACAGTTTGACCTGTATGAAGCAGTGAGTCCTGTCCATCGAAATCACCTTGCCTTAATGACTGTTGGTTTTCCAATCAACTATCATGGTTGATTCTCATCGGACTTTTGAAACTCACGTCTCCTCATGGTGCCTTATTATTATAGTGAAAGCTGTGAAGGCCACAAATGTGGTGAAGTGATGAATGAATATCATAGATGAATGAATTCAATTCATTGGTTGATACTTTGAGCCCCAACTTGAATTCCAAACTGCACAACATGGGTCATCAATCAACGCAATTTTCTGGTGGGTGTTTCAAAAGAAATATGACCTGCGGGATTTATAGTGTTTGTCCCTGCTTTCAAAACGCAAAATCTGGAGCTAAGTGCATTGGAATAGTAAGTGCGCCCATATGAGCTATGTTCCTTTGAAGGCTATTGTTTATTTTTATATATGTGCTATATATTGTATACACCTAAGTTAACTAATTTTGATGGTTGATACATGTTTTATGGTGAGCATACATAAGTCAAAGTTTTTAACGGTCATATGTGATGGCATGGTTTGAATAGTGTGTGACTATGTGTTGATTCCTTGCTATATTGACCACTGCATATGTCCGTATGGTTCATGAAAGAAATTTTTTTGAGCATATGTATGCATTAAGTTCTAGTGGGACATAAGGTATATAATGATATATATTGAACATTGGACCCTTCATTCAACCACCGTGTGAAGTGGATCACAGTGATTGCTATTGGCTGATTGGAACATTGAGTCTATATGTTAAAGCCCCGATTTATGATGTATTAGATTTATTAAATACTTTGATATAGTCCACTTTCAATGGGATGGTGAACATCAACAAGGATAATCTTTATGATATCAAAAACTGTCTACAGAATGCACATGAAAAGATTGATTTTTTGCAACTAGAATCTCAGTTCCAGCGAGATGAGCTTCAATAGAAGCATAGTCCACATTCTAAACCTATTTTTGTTTAGAACATTGAGACATACTCCCATAAAAAACAAATCAATAATGTTGATCTAGTACCTAATGAAGGAGCATATTTCCATGCAGATGTAGAAATTCAACATGCACTTCCCAAGTTGATTATGAGACCTTGGGAAGAGCTTGTCCATAACAAGCACAAAATCGATATTGGATATGACAAGGATGTGTCCTTTCATATTCCAGACTATTCCAATCCAATCCGATTTCAAAGTGTTGGATTTCTTTAGGACTATTCATCTTCACTTGTTCCTCCTCCTGTACAACAACAGATTGTGAAATGGCAACATTGTGACCGAGTTGGCCATATAAAATATCATTGTTTTGATCTTCATCTGTCCAAGCATTATGGTTAGCGTACTCATCCTTCACACAAATGCTTCAAAAAATAGTCTCTTGCAGGAAAAAAGATTCATATTGCATGGATCGCTTCTTGGTAATGGGCTTCAACAACCAAGAAGATATTTCACTCATACAACATGATTTGTTCTCAAATATTGAAAAGCCTTGCAGTTGAGATCTCTTCATCTTCTCACCTTGTATCTCACAAGGGGGGAAGTGATGGTCATCTAAAAGTTTCAAAGCCACATCAAGCAAGCCTGAGCCACAACCTGCCATACTAGATTCAGAGTTGTAGCCAGAGACAAAGATGTCACTGATCATGCCATTGGTTGGTGGGCAGCCTTAAACCATCTATGTGGGGTGAGACCTCCCTTTTAAGGTTGAGCTTCTCCCTCTTCAAAGAACTAGGGACACTTTCTCTAGCAGAAGATTTCAGTTTTTTTCCAGACTTGGAAGAGATCCAGGAACTGCACTAACCATTCCAGTGTTAGTGGTTATCCTTAAACTAGCCCCTTTATACCAACATTTCAGAGAGCACATTCAACCTAGTGCTGCCACACATTTTTGCACCCTTTGTATTATAACTCGTTTCTTGGACTCACACATACCCCTTTGGATTAAGGGGGGAATGTTGGACACATAATCCTCGAAAGGTTGGTGTGGAAGCTAAACAGTTAAAGGGAGTCCAAGAGACCACTTGGAATATGAAACCAAGAGTCACTCCAATGTACTATAAATATGTATCATTGTGAATAATAGAACATTAAATGCTCATCATTCAAATTCTTGTCTTTACCATAGTTGTCTTTAACATATCTAAACCATGGTTTTTTACACCTGTGATCATATTTCTCAAATATGGTAGTGAATAATATTTATAAATCCATTTTATGACCTTTGACTTGCATATGATAATTAATATATAATTATCTATAATCTATAAATCCATTTCATGACCGCGACCTTAACTTAAATATGATAATTGATATATAATTGAAGGAAAATTCCTCAAATATTTATCCATATAACCTATCTTGCTCTTAATGGAATGGTAAACATATGTGGAAAATGTTAGCATAGTTTTTCATCCATCTTTAAAAACGCTTTTATCCAACGAAACTCATTTTATTGATTATTAAAATGTATTTGATATACTATATTTCTTCCTTACAGGTATTCAAAGTCATCCCATCTAATTATTTCACATCTTTTATTTGGACGTGAAATGTATAATATATTGATCAAACCAACACATTGAATGCATAAACTCCAGTGGGTGCAAACAAAAGCAAAGAGAATTTTTTGTGGATTAGACTAATTAAGTGTATCTTCAAGTTCACTACGTTTTTTTCCCATAAGAAAAAGACCTAATTTTATTTATATGAAAAAAATACATTTTGTAGATGCTAAAGCATATGCAGATGGTTGTCCATGTAAAGGGGACAAATTTATAAATAATAGAAAATAAAAACTAGCAGGCCTATGCTTTTCTGCCCTTCTTCTTCTCCACCCTCCGCTAACCTTCAGAGTTGGGAGAGGGAGAAATAATGGCTAGCTGGTTTTCCAGTGTGTTCATTGGAAGTTCTTTGTCAGATTCAGATCCTTCAGATCCATGAGTTCTTTTAATGCCACTTACTTCCAGCTGAGGTTTTTGTTGTTGTTGCATATTGTTTGGCCCCAGATGAGAATCTGTGGTATTTTCTTCCTGAGTATATTTCTGTCCCATTTGTATGTCAGGTGCTGATTGGTTCCCTGTAGGTTCTGTCTGCATGTCCTCTTCTTCCATCAGGTCGATATTCTGCCACCCTTTGAGTTTTTTTTTGTTTTTTCTTATTTCCTTTGGGGTCCTTTCTAGCCAGTGGGTAGGTGTATTGGAGGTGCCTTGTTTGCATGCAGTTGTGGCATCTGAATGCTGTGTTCTCATAGTCAAGTGGTTGAGTCCTTAGTGTATTGTTGTAATTCAATGTAATGTGATTAGGTAGCCCCTGACTCAGGTCCACTTCTACACATATTATGGCAAATGTGAAGATTCCCCTGCTAACTATGTCTTCATCTATTTTTAGGAATTTCCCCAAGGAATTCCCAATGGCTATTAAAACTTTGTGATGCCAAAAGTGTAGAGGGACGTTATGTAGCCTCACCCAAATAGGAATTGTTGAGATTTTCATAGTATTTGCATCAAAATCAACAAACCAGGGGGTGGTGAAGAGGCCATCATTGCCCCAAAACCAAGGCCCCTGATTTATAATACTATCTCGTTCTTGTTCTGTACTGAAGCTAACTATGAAGAATCCTTTTGAGCATAGGTGTATTTCACAGTTAGGTGACCATGTTGAGAAAATCCATTGATGCAGAGTGTCGGATTTTTGCCAGAACCCATTAAATCTAGAAATGATAGCATTTTGGGATAGTTCAGTGTGTAGATCAATTACCTCTGACAGAGTTACTTGGAGCATTGGGGATTCCAGTTTTTGTTCCACAATATAGGGACCTAGTAGCTTTGGTGCTGGTGCTGATTTGTGCTGCATTTTTTCTTTTCCTTTGACTGCGTCTCGAAAGGAGCCTATACTTTTTGAGCTGGCTCCATCGCATCCGCCACACAGTCTCAGATTTAGAATGATGGTTGAAGCATTGATGATACCATGTTCCTGAAGTGTATGGAGATCTTGTAGACAACGTCCTATGTATATCAGGTTTTGGTATTTGGTGGGGGTTCCAAGTTGGATATGGATTTCCTTCTTTAACTCTTGAATATTCAGCCCCTTTCTGAGTTGCATGCAATGATGTCTGCCCCCTATCAATTTGTGAATATTTGTATCAGGTCTTCACCCATGCGTTTTGAAACAATATTTTTGGATCCACGATCCGTTGGTTTAGGCATTTTCTCTGTAAACCCCAATGCACCTCTGATTTTTGTATTTTGTCTGCTCCATGATTCCTCTGGTTCTGGTTTTTATGGGTCATTTATTAAGTAACCTGTCACTGTGTCAAGATTTTTTGGGTCCGCTGTAGTCGGCCTCCATACATTTGTGCGGAACCTCCCTTGTCCAGCTGTGAACCTGGACGCAGCAAGCCCCTCGTCCCTTATCCACTTTCGCACCTTCTTGTGGGCGGCGAATCTGTTGCCAGAGTATGTCATTAGCAGGTCTGGTTGTTGTGATGCGTCGACGTCATCACTTGGCATGCCAGGAACCCATGCCATCTCCACTTTGTCCTGTTGCTGCAAGAGGGGTCGTGGTTCATGTCCGAGAAAGGATGATTGGTGGACCTTGCCCCGTCCGAACAGTCTTAGAGATTGCAAGTGAGGCTGAGACAAATGAATTCCTTTTTGCGGAAGTATTAACTGTAAGGGAACCCTTTCCAAACGTGAATCCTTCTCTGGATGAGAGGGGATGCCTGCCAACTTGCGAACGTCTTCAACTAAACTGTTACGAGATGCAGAGTTCTGTTCCCGCCTTCTTGATCACTCTTTCTTCTTTAAACTGCTAAAGCGAAAACCCTAAAACCATATAAATCTTCAAGTGCACTAGTTAGATATGACTTTCCATTACTTGCAGTTTTTAAAATTATGAATACAATGCATTATCATAATCTATTTATAAATAATGATGAAGAATAGTTGGAAAAATAATTAATTAATTTTTTTTCAAGTTAAATTTAAAAAAATAGTTTTTTTTTAAGCTACTACTATTTTATTAATGGTTTATTTTCCAAATTAAATTATAAAAAGATAATTTAACCATTAGAAATAGTTTTTTCCTTCGTCCATAATAAACTCAATTTAGGAAAAGAAAAAAAAACATCAAATTATTACTTAGGTTCAACCTTGCAAAATTCATTTGTGAACATTATAGCAATCCGATATAATACAAATATAACCTCTTACTCATTTTAATTATGAACAACTTATTGATATTTTATTTCTTCACCATCAAAATTTGGTTGTTTTAGTAAAGATTTAATGTTAAATTCATCATGTTAAATTATAGAGAAGTTGCATTTTTTTAATAGCTAAAGTTGTAATAAATTATAACATTATTATCTTTTTTTTTAATATTTTCATTAGGAACAAATATTTTTATGAGTTATATATTTAAATGTTTAATAACATATATAAGTTTAGTTTGCTGATTTTTTTTGGTTTTGTTTATTTTTATTTTTTTAATTATGGAATTTAGAGAATTGAGGAAATATAAAAAGACTTTAAAAGATATGTAACCTTATACTTGGAAAGTCAATTTGTTTTTTGAATAAAATGAAAGTTTATGATGCAACAACATTTAAAGTTTCCTAAATAATTTTTATCTTTAACTAAAGATGCCATTTTTGGCCACCAAAATTGCAATGTTGAAGTTTGTAATTTATAATATTAAATTATGTCTTTTAACAAATATCTTTATAACTTATATACTCACATGTTTGGAAAAACCTAGGTATCATAACTTAATTGTTAAATAACCATTCGAAGTCATTACTCATTGTTATAAGAAAATATATACTAATTTATCATCATTATGAAGAAAATCAAACCACCTAATATAATTAGTAAATACTCTTTAATATAAGTCCCTTTCATTTTCACAAGACAAACTCTTAATAAAACAAAAAAAACTAATACTAAATCACACTACAAAATCAAAAAAATTAAATATCTCACACTTATCCATATTTTTAAATTAAATTTATTAATTAAATTAAATTGTTTTCAATAAAACTTGCAAGTCACGCACTTCACCCAAATCTAGAAAGACAAACAATCCTCGACTATGTACATTATATCACCACATTGCAGAGAACCTACCATCTTGATAGTGATGTGTACAATAATTCTAGAAATAAAAGATTCACGGTGTAAACCATGAACACATTTTATTTACCCAGGAACAAATATTTCACGAACATGGTTTATCTTTGTGAGGTTGGTTGAAACTGAACCGCATGGAATCGTATGAGCCCCACAAACTATGGGATGGCTCGGCGCTAATCCTTGGTCCCGTCAACATAAAGTTTATGGATGTATATTTATTTCGTGTTATGGATGTATATTTATTTAGTGTTTGTTAAGTATGGTAGCTCTGAAAAGATATATTTATTTATTTATGTGCAAATGGTTATAAAAAATAATAATAAAAACAATGTAGATAATAAAATAGTAATAATGCAATATATTGAAATTAGTGTTTGTCATCATTACACAATACGAGGTGAAAGTTGTAACCAATAATATTTGAGATAAATGAATTTAAATTTTAATGGCATGAGGTTGTGTGAAGCTCCTGAATCCAACATGCAGTTATGCAGCAAAAGGTCATGGATCACTAGAGTCACATAAAATGGTGCAGTAGAGGGATCCAACTCTTCCACATGCGGCCCAAAAACAACCATTGGCCTCTCCTCCTAGAGGTTCAAACTATCATGGGATGGTGTTGAGCCAGTTGGGTGCATGAATTTGGAGACTTGAGCTTTGTAATGAGGCTACTTTAAAAGCTCAGTCAGAGGAACAATAATTTTTACCTTTTCCAGCTCCTTCTGGAGATTGAACATATGTTGGGCCTTTTCTGCATCTCCATGCTCTGTTCCTTCTCCCTTCCCACTAGTAGTTGTCAGCAGAGCAAGTGCCTCTTTTTTTATGTGTCCCTTAGGACCATTGCTCTCTTTATTTGCAGAGACTCCTGTCTTGGGTGGGTCAGGATGTATCTTACCCTTCCCTTTGTGGAGGGTTGGAGGAACCACTTGGGGAGAAGCTTCCCCTTACTATTCTGGTTCTCTTGTCTTCTTATTCAAATATCGTAGATTATATTTAGATTATGGCTATGTTTGCATGAACTTTGCAAACTGTCTGCAATAATAATCCATATCTTCTTTCTCAGCTGCTGCTTCTCTATGATGATTGGCCTTCTGGTGGGCCATATTTTCATGTTCCTCTTTAGTAAAACCAACATATGTATTTCCCTACGTTTCTTGAGTATCCGACGATTGTTCCTCGGAACTATCTTCCAAGTATAAGGGGTGAGGAATTTGACCCAGTTGCTCCTTTCTTTCCCTTGGAAGTAGTTGTAGTGGAGGCCTTCTATATTACTGGTTATAGCCCTGGTTGTTGACTTGAGCAGTCTACCCGGAGAGGTTCTTGTTCTTGATTTCGAGCTTCCCAACTTTTTTTGATAAGCTCTTGATGAGTTTATCTATATCATCCCACTCTGGGTTTGATGATTCCCCAACTCAACCAGAGGAGGATGCCTCTTCTTTTCCTCTTTTGGTTTCGGCAAGTTCTTGCTTTGCCCTTGACTTCCTTGCCGAGGCGAGATTTTCTTCCACTTCGAGAGCATCGATCTGAAGTTGGTCCAAAGTGGTAGATTTTCTTTCTCTCAAGGTAAAACAAACATTAGAGTCAAAGGATCCCAAGAAAACCACTCGAGCTACAACTGGGGTAGGCTTTATGTCAGCTGGTAGGTTATTGAACTGCTTATTGAATCTTTTGATAAATTCTGTAGTACCCTCCTTTGACTTTTTCCTTATTGAATTGAACTCAGTAAGGAGGTGCTCATGGTTCCTCTTTTCTCCCCATTTTTGGGTGAAAGAGTTTTCATGTAGCTCCCATGTAGTGATGGAGGCATTAAGTAGGGATTTGAACCATTTTCTAGCCTCTCCATTGAGGGATTGTACAAAGAATCTCATAACCACATCCAACTGTTCCACATTTATGTTCTCAGCAAAAGCACTAAAGGTTTCAATGTGACTTTGTGCCATGTTATCATCTTCCCCATTTAACCTAGGTAGATGCTCTAGGTAGTCTTGGGGCATTATACTCAGAGGCTGAGGAAGGTCAAGAGGTGCATACTTATTGAGCAAGAAGCCTGGAAGAGCCATCTAGACTAGTGGAGGAGGATTCAATTTTTTTTGGGGGATTGGGATCAAGACTATAGGGGTTGTAGGTGAAAGAGGGCATGTCAGGGCCTTAGGAGTAAGTCCTAAACACTGAGCATCAGTAGGCTGAGAACTGGAAGAGGGAACTCCAAAGGATGGTGAGATGGTAGCACAATCTGGGGGAGTTTTTCCTTTCCAGACTTTCTTGGAGATTAATTTTTTAGGGTCAGATACGAATGGGGATTTCTACTAGGATGTATCTAAGCCAATATGTGGCCTTTTAAAATCCAGGATTATGAATAATAGTGGGGGTGTTGGGAGTTGCCAAGGTGATATGAAAGCAATCAGAACATACTTTGCTCACTGATCCAGGTCCGGGTGTGACAAAGGACCCTTCCAAGACCTTTTACTTTCGTGATGTCTTAAATTGCATTTTTTTTAAAGAACATAAATGAATACATATGCATGCTGTAAAGAAGATGAACATGACAAGGATCAACACATAAAATAACAAGACGTTGATAACGAAGTTCGTCCAGGAGGGATTACGTGTCCGGGCCCTGATGTCAAGATGGTGTAGGCCGCTACATTAAGTGCTATCAATAATGATGATGTACATAAGAGATGATGTCGCTATCATACAAGGAAAATGCCCTCATGCAGGAGTGGCGCCAAGAGATGTTCCGCTACAAGAACTCTTAGTCGAAAAGACTCCTATCAGTATGACACAAACTCATGCATGATGAGCATCCCACCAACATGGCATAAAAGGGATCTCAATGCAAAACATACATGGTGACAACATTAGTATCCCATAAACACGACGATAAAGGGATCTCAAATAAAACATGATGAATCATGACAACAAGTACATCACACATATGATTCTGTATCACATCAAGCAGGAATCATGAAAACGAGTAAGAAACAAGATCCCTCATCAAACATCAAACAGGGATCTATGCAGCACAATGCATAACAAAAGAAGTACATGAACGCACTGCATATACCTCACATCCAAGGGTCATCTAAAGAAGCAGATATCAAACTTCTGAAGCTGTTCGTGCCATCAATCTCACGACATCAATCGCATGAAAATGACTGCTCGCACATGAATGTTGACACCTGCATTCCACTTAGAAAAGCAGCTAAATAATAGAATGAGAAAATGAGAAATATGAACGCACCATCAGATTTGTGGCGTCAAATAGTGCAAAATCGACTGTCCAATTTTTGAATTCTGAGAAAGTGAAAATCTGGGCTCAAGGAATCTTTTAGATTTCCCCTAAATTCTTCAAAGATTGCATCCTTCGGGTCCTCTGAAAATATGCTTCTTAGATCAAAATTCCGATTGTGCCATTAGGTTCCTTGCGGAATTCTGAGAAAAATCAGTGTGAAGTTGGCTATATTCTGACTCTGGCAAATCTCAGCGTCCAAGGAATCTGGAAGATTCCCTCCGTTGGGAATCTGCAAATCTGCTGCTCAAAAGGTGAATTTGACCTTGCCACGACATTTCCTGCAAAAATCTGTGAAAATTGACCGTAAACTTGGTTACATTCTGATAAAAAGAATTTTTACCTCCCTAGAGAATCTTTGGGCATCAAGGAATATTCTACCTTGAAATGCATGTTAAGGTTCTATCTCCTCTGCCTCGAAATGTGTGCCCGCTCCTGGTTCCTCCATCTGCCTAGCCACACTGTGCAAATGAGGGTCTATATAAATGATTTTAGGGCAAATTTTACAAGAAACTCGGTTGGCATGATGGTAAAACTAATGGTTTGTTGAGGAGGGGTTGAGTGGTCAAACCTCGCCCCTCCCATTTTTTATACATTATGGTTTAACAACCATATTAATATATTTTTTTTTAAACAAACAAAATCGCATGAATTGATTTGGTTTATTAAAGGTGCCCGACGATTTGGTAGTACGATGGTTCATGGGTTGTACATGGGTTGTATGTGGGGCCGTCGCATGGTGGCAAGCCAGCGACATGGTTGGCCCAGGCTCGGTACCTGCTGACCTCCTCATTTAAACTATGGCACGATTACATATGGTGAGGAGAGACGTGGGGTGGTGGGGGTGGTGGCCCCACATACAACCCATATATATATATATATATATATAGATATATATATATATATTTTTTTTAATACCAAAAGGCATTTTTGAAATTCCGAATTTTTGATGGAAGGAGTCAAACTATCCAGGCCACAAATTTGCCTAGAATCCAGCCTAGGTTGGCCAGAATCCGGTGGCTGGATTTTGTCCAAATTGCAGCCTCCTTAAGTCTGTCCAGTCAGCAAAAGTCAACTGAACTTTGACTACTTCTAACTTTCGCATACAGACTCGGTTTGATGAACCATTTACATCGCTGCGATCAGGACGACGATTTCTACACTTTGGTCCTGGTCTGAAATCATTCTGATCACTTTGATTTTTGAGCGTTCATAAGCCCTCTTTGTCTTGTGTGTATCGCTGGAGCCACCTAGATCAATCCTCCCCACTAAGGAGTTTTTTGTCCTCCAAAAGCATGAAAAGGAATCTGCAGCTTTTCTGTACCTTGTCTGCATCACAAGTGTCTTGAAAGGCCTCGCTTCCATCTCCTTCACCTTTGTTCTTCGAAGTCTTAAGCGATGAGCCGACACCTTCAACCTCTAGTACATTGTTTTGGAAATTACATGCTTGAATTTCATGACCAAATAATGACCCAAGCGTCCCACATGTGCCACGAGTTTGTAACACATACTCAGTGGTCAAGTTTACATTAAGATGGACACAATACCCTAGCTACAAAAACAAGGCCAACATATCATTGTTGCTTCAACAAGTGATGGAAAAACACATCATCATTGCAACACATGATTGACAAAGATAAGGCCAAACACTATTTGCTTTGACAAGTGATGGAAACACGACATCACTTTCACCATTTATCATGCAACAAAAATAAGACTAGACATCGTTGTTGTTGAACAAGTGATGGAAAACACATCATCACTTTTACATTTTAAAATGCAACAAATGATTTACAAAAGCACGACCATGAGAAGCTAACATATCTAGGAACCATTTTTCACTTATCAATGTGAATGGGTCACCTCCTTGTGACGATTTTTCTTGTCAAACAATTGTTTCATCTGGTTCATGCACTGACACTTTGTTTTTAAGGCATCGTTCTGGATGGAGCCTCCAACAAGTGGCTCTTTGATGGCCACTTCTGTCGCAATGACTGCAATAGGTTTTCTTCCTCTAGATCTGATTAACATGTTGCTTTACCTATTGTTGAGAGGGTCTTTCACACCTCATTCTTTTGTGTGCTGCCATTCTTTTCCAACACTTCGAAAATGTATGGTTATGTAATCCACAAAAGGTACATGTTTTTCGAAGCCGTGTTTTATGCTCATCATTAAAAACATGATTACAATCGAAATGAACGTTCGAATGTCGAGAGTGGTTATGCCTTCGCTTGCTGTCTCTGGGGTATGTATGGCGATGAGAGCTTGCCTCAGCTCTTTCCCTGCAATGGAGACTGCCATGGGATGATGGGGATGTGTTCCCATCATTCACTTTCCTCGACAATTTCGATGATGTCTTGGAATAATCTGACACCTTCGAGCATTCCCCCTTAGTGTATCTCAAGCCTGCAAATTGAGGTCTCTGCACAAACTCCAATGATTGAGTTATGCCTTGGTTATTAACACCAAGTTCTTCTTCCTTCTCGTGCTTTGTCCTGGTAAGGAGCCTCATGTTTGTACCTGTAATTGGGATCTCTATATCTCCAATAGAAAGCATACTATGTGACGATGAAACCGAAAGGAAATCAACGTCTTTTACCTCCTCTATCAATTTGGAAAGAACTGATGAGGGCTTTTCATCAGCGCTTGTTGATGGTTCGTTAGTTGTCTCGGCGCATTCCCCAACTTCCTTTCTGACATATCCAAGTCCTGCCTAATGGGGTAATTCTTCTACTTTGATGGGGTTGACAATGCCTTGGCCATTAATGCCCAAGACTTTTCCTTAATACCCCATTTTCTTCAACAGTTTGGAGCCAATTCCTGTGGTATGATTTTCAAAAACAGCGAAATCATCATCAAGACACATACATGAATTCAGAGAATTACATTTTACCTCACATGGGTCATGCTGTAGCTTTTCCAAGGCCTCGTCCTTTGCTTGCAGCTGTCGTAGCAAACTATGTTTCTCCTCTTTCTCTTCATGTAGACGCATCTTCAATTTAGCGTTATCTGTTTGAAGACTTTGGTTGTTGTGCTTCAATTCTTCCAGGGCCTCTTCCGTGGCTTGCAACTGAAGCTGCAATCGCTCCTTTTCCTCTGTCTCTTTTTGTAGAGTTTCATACATTATTTCCACTCTTTTGGAAATTTTGAGCATGGTCTCGTACATCGCTTTTTCATCCTCTATCGCTGCACATTCCATTGTTCACGCTGTAATTCACATCAACACAAATACCACTCTGATACCACTTGATCCAGGTCTGGGTGTGACAAAGGACCCTTCCAAGACCTTTTACTTTCGTGATGTGTTAAATTTCATTTTTAAAAGAACATAAATGAATACATCTGCATGCTGTAAAGAAGAGGAACATGACAAGAATTAGCACATAAAATAACAAGACAGTGATAACGGAGTTCATCCAGGAGGGACTACGTCTCCAGGCCCGGTGTCAAGATGGTGTAGGCCACTACATTAAGCACTGTCAATAGTGATGATGTACCTAAGTGATGACGTCGCTATCTGTTATAGCTCCAAATACCACCTTATGTATTTGTGATGCTTGGTTTATGGCCTAGGGCAACCCCTCCTTCCAGACTTGGTCCAAATATTCAAAAAACAGTGTTTTACTCCCTGTACGTGACTTTGCGCTGTATTAAACACATGTACATGCGGGTCAATCTATACCCAACCGTGTATATGTCTTAAAACACTTAAAAAAATTAAATTTCCTTAATTATGGGCGGAGATCACGGGTTTTACCTATTGATTACCTATTAGTGCCCGTGGCCCAAATGTTCCCAACTGTTTCCCAACTAAAAAACTACTTTGGGAGAAGTATAAAAAGAATTTGGTGGGAAGGCCTTAAGGAGGAGAGAAAATAGAGAATTACTTTGCTGAGATTATCCCCTGATCAAGTCTACAGATCCCTGTGCTTCAAGCACTTCCCAAAGTTCAGGAAACCTTTGTTTCCTTGAGAGTTGATATCCTTTCACTTGTTGGAGATATCCTTGTGTTGGTTATGGAACGAGCCTTTTGAAGACTGGGATTGGACGGACCTGGAAGACGGTTCCGCTTGGAGCCGGAAGAGGAAGACTCAGGTGAACTCTTTCTATGTTTTTATTATAGTTATCTGCAATAAAAGAAACACTGTCTTGTTCCTGATATCAACTTTGTTCATGCATCTGATGTTATTGTTATGGTTTATGTATGAATGACTATTTCATTGTATAACTAACCATCTACTTATATGTTATAAAGTTGATTTCACTATAATGCTTTATCTATACGCTGTTGCACATCTTTGAATTGGTTGTTTTACAGGTTCAAAGATCGCGAGGAGTTGCAGAGGGTTTGAATCCTGGCTGGAACTACCCGAATGAAGGACCCCCGAGTATGTACATCCTCACATAGTTTGCTCGTTTAAGCATTTTGTCTGAGTTATTTGCTTGTTTATTGTTGTAGATTACTCCTGCTCTGCTAAGGTTCTGACCCAAAGCCCTAGGGGACTTTATCCCTTAACAGAATTGGCGACTCCACTGGGGACAACAATCTTATTGTTCCTAGTTTGGGTTTTTAGTGCCAATCAGGGCTCAACTTTCAGTTTTCTTGTTGTGATTGTATTGTCTGCCCCTGTAGGAACTCAGACTTCAAGTCTAATCCTTTTCATCAGGTCTCATTTTTGTTTTTTCTTGTAAACTTTTATATACACACCTTTGTTGGGTTGCAAAAGCATATAAACACTAGTTTTTCTGAACCAAAGCCGCGTATACACTGGTTTCTTTTGGCTGAAACGTGTGTACACGCAATTGTGTAGAGACACAATCGCGTATACATTTGTTTTGCATGATTTTTTCAAGTATTTTTATCTGGGAAGATTTGTTTCTTGGCCTGTGTGCTTCATGAGTCGTCAGTTTCTATTTTCAGATTTTAGTTTCTCAGTGAGCCTACTATTTCAAGTTCTCTCCTGCTTTGAATAGTTTTTGGTCTCGGTTTGCTTTATGGTGAGTGTTATCATTTGTGTCTGAACACACAAGGCTTCTTGTAGAGGATCTTGATTGTTTTTGGTTTTCCGGAACAAAATATTGCTTGCAATCTTTGTGTCAAACTTCATTTTTATGGTTTACTTGCTTTGCTTCCTGTTAAGTTTGTGGCCATTCACTTCTTCTTGCTTTTCGAAAGTTGTTATTGACAAATTTGAAAGTGTGCTTTTCCTGATTTCTTGATCAGTGTCTCAAACCTCTTTTTGCTGCTTTTGGGTCGTTTAGTGCATCTTGAAACACTTATTTTGTTAAGTTTTCATTCGTGTCGAATTGACAACTTGCAAAGTTTCCTTGTGATTTGCTTTCGATCTTTGAGTCTTTGGTAGAATTTTGAGTTCTTTTGAAAAGTTTCTTTTATTTCTTTTTTGAAAAAGAAAAGTCCTTCAAAAACATTGTTTTTGCTTTCTTCGCCGAATTTTGTGTTTGGTTTCTTTTGGTTTTTTGAGAGTGATTTGGGATTTTTGTGTTTAGTCCTTCTTGTTTTGGGAAAGATTTTGTGTTCAAAATTCTTATTCCTTTCAAAACACTTAAGTTGGATTATAAAAAAAATTACTTTTATTTTCTTTTTAGAGTAATCTAGAATTTTTGCATCATCATGTACACTTTGCATTAGGGTAGTTTCGCATCAATAGTTTTTTTTTTTTTTTAGTTTTTGTGAGTGTGAAATCTCTTGTAAGAAAAGAAAAAGAAAAAGTTTATTTCTTTAATAGAAGTTTCTTAGAATCCAAGTAGAAATTTCTTTTCATCGAAGAACAAATAAGTGCATTGCATATAAGTTAGTTTTTCATTAATTTATTTTGCGTCAATGAACACCATCAGTTTCACTTCCGCATTGTCCTTTTGACTTAAAAAGAACATCCATTTAAAATCAAGCACTAATAAAATAAACTAGAACTCTTTATATTATCAATAAGTACACCAACAAGTTTTAGGTTATTTAGGGCCTTGGATTAGGCGAGAGGAAAGTAAACTCTCCAAGGTCACTCTAAATTGTCAAACGTAGAAGTCTGAATAAAAAGTGAAAATCCAATAGTGTTAGGGAGACCAAGAAAGCTCCGTGACTGGGAGTCAAGCACGAGGGTTTTTGAAGATAAGGACGAGAGATACCCCCTCTCTTACTTGTCAAATCTTACCTCACGACTGTTTCGCCCGGCTTCTGATACGAGTTGGTATCTTTAATTGCCTATCCTAGGGATCTACATAGGTGGCTGTGGAGGGGAATCTCGTGGCACCTGAGGTCGATGTTGCATCACTTTCAGCGGTACTTCTGGAGGGCACACTTGCGAAGCTTGGGGGTATGCACCAGCAAAGGCTGTTGTTTGGAGTTCAGCATAACTTCCTCTAATACCTTTGCTAGTAGACCTGGTGCGTAATTACCGCAGTATATTTTCACAAGACCCTTGTTATTCAATTTCTTGTATTTTGTTGTCCGGTCCTAATCACCCGGAGCAGAAATACTTGGAAGTTGTTTGACTGCTGAATTCTTTAGGGCCACTTTTAGTGTGTATTCTGTGCTCCTAGTTGGCCTAGCTTTTAAATTTCTCGAGTCTTTAATTATATCTTATTAAATAATTCAAATTGGCTGACCGGTCACTTAGACGGTCTCGTAGACTTCGTGGGCTTTCACCTGCGAGTCCAGAGCCTTCTCTTAGAAGGCGTAGGCACGATTCTGCTAATGGTTTTCAACCATTGGCAGCTGGCGCATCGGAGATTGATCCTTCGCTTGGGGGCATCAATGTACAAGGTAGACTTGGTACTACCACAGAGCTAGAGAGAAACACACTAGTTCTTTCTCGGGTACTCTTCCAGTCGGAAGATATTATTGAGGTAGAAGAACTCTCAAAGTCAGTTGCGGGTTTGAATTCTTCTCTCCCTTCTGATCATCTGGATGCACTGTTATACATTGGAACTCCGACAAATAGGCCTTCAAGCCCAGGTCCACACACAAACATCCCTTCAATGACCACTGCTGGAAGCATGGCATCCACCGCGAGTGCTAGAGTGTGTAGACTCCTATATAAGTACAAGGGGGAGGAACTATTTCCATCCCTTCTACATCTTTATTTGGGTCTACTGCTAGCAAATCCTTATTTAGGTCTACTTCCATTCCGTCGATGAGTGGAAGTTCCCAAGCGCATGCATCCAGTTTTAGATTCTTCCCTTTTGGAATGCCCTCTCAAGGTATTCCTTCAGTTCCATTAAGTGTACCATTAACTACCTCCACGTCCATGATGAGTGGATCGACATCTTTTCAAGGTTTTCCTTTTGGAAGTGGTCATATACCACATTCCAATCTGACGGTGGGGTCTATGCCTTTTCCTTTCACAGGTCAAGGTATTAATCCTTTTCAGAGTTGGACTAACCGTATGGTTAGTGGAATCAGAACTGGGAATCCACTTTTTGACGAACAAGGGAATGTGCCGTACTCCTCAGTCAATTCATTTCAAAGTTTTCCACCCTTATCTAATGCTTGGAACCCTTACCAAGGGCTGTCCACTCCGTATAATAATTCGTTAGGGGGAAAATTTGCCAGTTACGGAGGTTTTTCAGCTGGAGTTGGTCAAACTCCGAGTTTTGCTGGACCACAAGGGTCACCTTTTGGTTCAGCAGGTTCTACCAGTTACTTCGGGCAACCTGGTGTCTTTCAAAATCCAGGTCATTCTTTTCAGACTTTCGGGAACCCCACCCAATCTGGGTGGAATCCCCAAGGTCCTCTGAGACTTCCTTTTCTGGCCACGCTCAATCTGCTAGACTTGACTAATTTAATGAACGATCCAATCAGATACAATCCGGTGTGGCCTCCGTTCCCAACCAAAATTCCAATATATATCCCAAAATTTGAAGGGAAGGGTGGGGAAAACCCGGGTAACCATGTAACCACATTCCATTTATGGTGCTCATCGAACTCCCTCATCGATGATTCGATTAGGTCAATACTATTTCAATGCACCTTAACTGGTAATACGACTAAGTGGTATATAGAGTTTCCAGCGGGCACCTTTCCATCTTTCGCCAATTTGGCTAACATTTTCTTAAACCATTTTCAGTTTCCTGTCCGTTACGAAGCCGGTTTGAACTTCTGGCCAATTTTCATCAGGACATGACCACTCACATTTTTGATCATATTCAAGAATAGAGATGGAGAAAGAGGCTCATCAAAGCTGAAATTCCTCCTGAATTACATCTCGAATAGTTTTTAAAATCATTACAACCCAATATCTCCAAGGATGTTTCTATGTTTGGAGTATATTCCGAAGAGCAGGCTATCTTTCGCGCCCAACAGTTAGAACTGATATATTCTCAGTCTGGGACCCTTCAGAAGATCTTGCCTGATGCTCCTAGATCCATGGTTGATGTAGCCAAACCAAAGCCAGGCCCGCATGTTGACGGTATTGTTGGATCAATTGATGCAAATGCGGTGAACCTTTTGATCCAATTGTAGCAGTTGTCTATACAAACTGCTTCTTCTAATGAAGCTACACCGTCTACAACTCCACCTTCTCAACCTTCTTCCGTAAATTCCGTTCAGGCTTCTAACCCCAAAGGAAATCAAAATTCTGATGGGAAGAAGAAGGGACGAGGTAAAAAGAAGAATCAAAATGGGAAGGGTAATGCGAATAAATCTGAAAATAACGCTAGTGAGGGTGGAAAAGAGTCTAAGAAGAAAGTTAAGTTCCCATGCAAGCTATGTAGTGGAGACCATTTGACTCATCTCTGCCCAAACATTCAAGATGCTCAGCGCTTGTTAATGCAACAAGGGTCTTCTAGCTCCCAAGCTGTCTTAACTAACCCTTTCCCCTAGGGGCAACAGTTGTTTGCTAGCGTGAATTCAAACCCTGGTACCTCTGTAGGGGGCAACCAGGAGGGGGAGAATTCCTCAAATGTTTTCATGATGAGTTCTCACGTCAATGTGGCCACACGGTCACGTGATTATGGTGAAGCTGAAACATCCAAGGATAAATCTGTTCCTGGAACTACGGATCCACTTCATATTGAGCGACCCTCTGTCGAGTCTATACCTTGGATACCGAAAGGTTTTGCCAAATGCGCGACTATCAACCCTAATGCTAGGGTAGCCCAGAATTACTCCATTGTTGAAGATCTGGCTCAGAGTCCATGCGCGATGTCTGCTTTAGAGGTACTCCAGTCGTGTCCTGCTCAAAGAAGTGCTTTTCTTTCGACAATGGGGGCAGTGGATCCAAATAATTCTTTAGCTCTCACTTTTGATATGCATAATGTCAAAAAGAGACTTCCTCATCATATGGCTTTCTAGATAAATTCTACTTACCGGAAAACCAACATTTTTTGGAAAATTATAGATGAGGGAGCTTCACGTGTGTCATGTCTCTATCATGTTGGAGGGCCATTAGATCACCTTCGACTGTTCCTTCCCCCATTCTCTTGACAGCACTTGACGGGAATTCTCATAGGCCACACGAGATTATCTCGGCCTTTCCTATATGTGTTGGAGGAAAGGTCGTTAAAATCAAAGTAGAAATTGTTGATGCCAACCTATATTACAATCTCCTCTTAGGAAAGAATTGGATTTATGAAATGGATGCCATCGTTTCGACTCTATTTGGAGTCCTTTACTTTCCTCATGAGGGGAAAATTGTTAAGGTTGATCAATTGGATTATTCTCCAGGCGATCCTCGGGCAACTTCAGATTCTACCGCTCCAATGGTGGATAACCTCTGTCAACCTATCGAGAATATAAGAGTAGGGATGTACTCTTCCTTGATGGGTGTATTTGATCTTCCCCCTCCTATAGCTAGGATCGTTACAATTTCATCCTCCAAGGAGCCTTTATAGAAAGAGTTTGTTCAAACTCATTATTTTTCGGATCCTGGGGCCTTACCTTCATCTGTGACCACATCAGATGATGACAAGGTGGGTGGAATAGAATATCCTATGTCTGCAGCAAATCTTAGATATGAATCTATCAATAACTCTACAGACAACCTTCCTACTCCTCCTTCAAAAAAGGAGTTAGATGGTGATGTGGCCCCTACTTGGACCCATGATTCCACTTCTGCTTTGGATTGCTTAGATATAGTTTTTCCATCTGACGAAGCAGTATTCGGAGCAATGACAGTTGTAGATCGACCATTGGAAGATTTACATCATCGTTCATTTTTCCATCCTCCTTTGGCTCTAACAAAGTTTTTTTCCAAAGGTAATATATTGATTGGCTCAATGACTGTACCTATAAACATCTCTAGGAGCAAGCTGGCAGAGCCCCCTGATGGGCTCTACCTCAAGAAGTACTTTGCCTAGGCTACGACTGAGCAATGGCTTCTTTGTATATTTTGTATTTTTGTACATATCTTATCGGGAGTTTTCATGATATCGACACTTTTTGCTCTACTTTGGCAGGTGTTGATGGATTACTTGGTCTATTTCAGATTCGCTGATGGTGCTAGTCGGCACACTCAAAACCTTGCTTCCGCAGCTTGGGTGATTTATTATCCAACTAGTCAGTTGATGGTATCAAGAGGAGTATGTATTGGTCTCGCATCAAATAATATGGCCGAGTATACTGCTGTCATTAATTTACTATCTGAAGCTATTTCTTATGGAATTGATTTGTTGGTAGCCTATCTTGATTCACAACTGGTAGTGTCACAATTGAATAACATTTATCAGGTTCGGGATCCTTATTTATATCGCCAATATTTGAGAGTGAGGGTGTTGCAAAGATCATTTGTTTATATTACTTATTTGCACATTCCATGATATGATAATTCATTAGCATATTCTATCGCTAATCAAGCTTCAGATCGGCATATCATTCATTCATCAAGATAAAGTAAAACATCAAAAAGTCGGAATTGCATATATATATATATATATATATATCATAAAATTGCCCGTGTGTACATAGAGTGTGTCAAGAATAATATACAAAATTGGGACTAAAATGCCCATAATCATGTCCATCACATCTAATGACCCGGCTTAAGATGAGCGACTAAGTAGGTGACCACTGCTTTGGCCACGCTCCAGAAAAGGCGAACCCAGTCGCGTGGCACTCCTACCACGCGGCACTGCATATCCTCTGGTAGATCTTCTACGGCCTCCATCGGTACTCGGTGGGTCAACCTCACCAAGTTTCGCTGGACTGCGTATAAGACTCTCTCAGTCTCTGGAGCTGCCTCTTCAGCACATCTTCCGTGATGCCTGTGCCGTGGAAATCCATTTGGTCGTACTGGACCCACATCTGGAACATGATCATTATATCAGTCATTTAATCCCATCAAAAATATCTTTAAGTTCATTTTCATATTTGAAAAACATAAAAATCATAAAAATTGACAAAACTTTAAAAAATGGTTACCTATCTCTCCCCATGTTGCGTCTGGTGGCAGCACCAGATCCAGATCTCCCCTAAAATCCATGCCAACATAGGGATAGTCGTCCACAATGATGATTTGCTGCTCCCACCAGGAGAAGAAATCATCGTCAAAAGCAGTCCTTGGTACGTCTCCACCTCCAAGGCGTTTCATTAGGTCGGCCCACCTACCCATCCGAGGATCTCGAGGGCTACTGATAGGAACTGATACTCTGGGACGTAACCCTGGAACCTTCTCGAAGAAGAAGGAGCACAAAATGGTCCCATATCCGAAGTTCTTGGTCTGACCTTTCTGGATGGAGGATAGCGGACTCTTCATATTGGTTAGAAGAGGTGTACACCAGTCAAACACAGTAGTGAGACAATCTACGACCAAGCTCATGGATAGTCGTGACGCTTGGTGCAATGAGGCTGATCCATTTACCCTGGCTATGGTGAATAGTATGATCCTCAAGGACAAACTCTCTACATGTTTGATTGGAATTTGGCTTCCAATCTTCTCCGGATGCCCCAAACAATATATATGCACGTAGTCTTCCACTGAAAGAATACCTCGTGATCGTCCACATGGGGTAGCTCAAGCGGCAGGGGCCGTGGAAATGAAGTCTCACCGAACCGGAAGTCTTGGGTTCAAATCTTGGGCTACCCCTCCCCCGTAGAGGGGTACATAATGGACATGTAAATCAGAGAGTCCTGCCCTAGCTTACAAAAAAAAAAAAAAAAAAAAAAAAAAGAAAGAATACCTCGTGATCATCCAGTCGAATGCACCACTTCTCCTCTGCGGGAGAGTCCATTGATAAAGTAAATATGTTCTATCTCTATCCTTAAAGGCATTTGATCAATAATGAACGCATCATCTTCGATAATCCAATAGCGGATGAACATTTCAAGCAAGTGGGTGTTTGCCTTCATATTTGGCATTTTGAATAATTTTAATAAACTGCATCCTCTCAATGCATCCAAGGCCTATTGATCATTCATAACCTCATCATCAATAGTAGCACACTACCTTTCCCTCCAGGTGATTGTCATCCTGAAAGAAAATCAAGTTTAACCATTAGATTTTTATGTTTTAATTTCAAACCGCGTATACGTGGGTCCATCTCATACACAATTTCATGTAGGGCCTGCGTATATGCGGGTTTCTCATAACCAACCAGTGTATACGCTGCGTTGTAATTTTTAGCATAATTTCCAACGGTAAAACCTAAATTAAAATTTCTAAAAATAATCACAAATTGATGAAAGCTAGATTTGGGGGTTACCTGATGATTTTGAGTCAATTTGAACAGTCGAATTCTTTGAGGGGCAAGTTTGCTTATTTTTCTCCACAAATTTTGCTCTCAGCACAAATGGTAACAATGGTGAGTCAAAGAACCATTTTATAAGCTTTGAAAATGTCAAATTTTTTCAAAACTTGATTTTTTTTCGTGTCATGTATCTTTTAACTTGGGAGCTTGGATTGTCGAGAATGGATTGTTTTTCAGGACATTTTGGACGTTTTTTCGAAAATTTCAAGTCGGTTCCATGACTGCTGACCCGTCATGGCATGTATCATTTACTCACTTGCATATAGGTTATGGAAGCCTCTTTTCCATTGCATTTTGCATACTAGCCTCCATTTTTCGATACACTTTCCATAGGGTCGATCCCATCGTGTTATGGTTTGTAAACCATCTTCACTCACCGATTTTTTAAATCATGACACGATGGTAAAGCCATCCTTTTCATGGGCATCGCAGTTAGCACCTCACTGACATTGGTTGCCCATGCTGCTTTATTGAGTAGGCTTAGGAGTCCTCTCTAGTCCCACCATGACTTGTGCATTGAAGACTCATTCCTCTTTGCTTCTTCGCTTCATTCTAGACTTATACCCTAGAGGCTCCTTTGTGTTAAGTTGTACTACTACATTGCATTTTGACCATTTGCATCTTTTGGCCTTGAGCTAGCTTCACTTGGACTCGTGTTTAAGCCACTTTTTGACCATGTCTTCTGCAAAAAGAGCGGGAATAGGACAACATTTCCATTTACTGTTGGCAGCTAGAGTCAGTCGTGTCACCCTTGAACAAAGCACTTGAACAAAGCATCTCCTCCATTTGGGTGGGATTTATCTTGAATTAGGTACACCTTAACCTTGTTATAGAGTCAGTTCTCCTCCGATTGGTTATCTCTTCCAATCATATGGAGAGTTCGTTCGTGCCTCCTGCATGACGAACTTATACAGAGTCATCATATGCTGCCACATGGTCATCATTGAGTCGTGATTTTGTTCAAGGGAAGTAAACCTGATTCGGCCTCTCTGCGGTGTCTCTTAATCTATTTTTTAGTCGGCCATCCCTGGTTGTCAGTGTCTTGTCTATCATCACATCAGTTATATTGGTCCTTTACTCGCGCCGGTTTGAGAAGGTCTCCATTGACTTCTTGCTGGTGGGTCTTGTCCTTATTGATGATGACATCTTGCTCTGAGGACAGGCCTAGAGCCACACCTTGGCCCTATTTTCATTATTGATAGGTCACCTTGTGCTCAACTTCGATCAGTATCATGCGTCTTTGACTGAGTGGTTTCCCTTGTGTTCGACATCAGCTTACATTATCACACATTGGGATTCATGCAGTGCCTTAGTTTCCCTTTGACCCTATCGATGGATTCCTCGCCTCTGTGTTAGCTTTCATTATTGGTTGGTTAAGAGGGTTTCTATCGTGTGCTAGCTACATCTTGTGTATTCTAGAAACATACTTCGGTCGGGTTACTAGATTGTTTTCTTCCGATTCCTTCCACATTATCGACCTACAGGTTACACTCGTGCTAGATTGATGAAAGATGCCTTAATGCATTCTTTCTAGCGGATCTTTCCCTATCAACTACGACTCATTGCTCTGGGGAAAAGATCTAGAGTCCATTTGGCATAACCTTGGGATTTGCAGTCATCAGTGGCAGATCCTTTGTTATCAACAATGGGAAACCATCATTGTCTCCTGATTGATAGATTCTTACAGGTGTTCGACTTCAACTCATCTATTCGCACTTGTTAGATTGTACTGGGTACCTTGACTCCCATTATCATTATCGGTGAGTAGTCTCGCATTTGTTAATGGTATACATCAATGACCAGTAATCAAATGATTTCTCACATGGTTGACTTCAGATCATTTATTCCCATTGTGTAGAAATGTACCACGGTGGTCGGTGAAGACCTCGGGTTGCATCGACATTCTTTGGTTCACTTGTCAATTGCTCTTGTTGCTGCTGGTTGACACCACTCCACATTATATGTTGTAGTCCTTCACATCGACATCCTATATGCTGGCATCCCAGTTGCGATGTAGTACCATCTTATTTCATCATGTTCATTTGGTACCATTGGGATCAGTTTTTGACATCAACGATTAGCTTCATCTTTCAACTTTATTGATCATCTTCTTATATGTGATATTTAGACATGTACTTGTTCGATCGTGGTCAGATGATCCATATGTACTTTCAATTCCTTATACTTGTATACACAGTGGATCCGCTTGTACTTGATATGTAGACATTCTTTAATTTCTATGAGCATGGGTATGCCCACCTAAGACAATTGTTTCTTTCTGATCTTCTTTTGCTAGCTTGGCAGGCTGAAATCTGGTGAAGTCCTTCCCAGTTTTTGACAGGTTTCCTTTCCACATACTTAATATATTTCGGCCATCATGTTCCCCTTCTCACCTCATATATTAGGGGGCATTTGTTATAGCTCCAAATACCATCTTATGTATTTGTGATGCTTGGTTTATGGCCTAGGGCAACCCCTCCTTCCAGACTTCATCCAAATATTCAAAAAATAGTGTTTTACTCCTTGTACGCGACCTTTCCCTGTATTAAGCACGTGTACACGCAGGTCAGTCTATACCCAACCTGCGTATATGTCTTAAAACACTTAAAAAACTTAAATTTCCTTAATTATGGGTGGAGATCATGGGTTTTACCTGTTGATTACCTATTAGTGCCCGTGGCCCGACTGTTTCCCAACTAAAAAACTACTTTGGGAGAAGTATAAAAAGAATTCAATGGGAAGGCCTTAAGGAGGAGAGAAAATAGAGAATTACTCTCTGAGAATATCCCCTAATCAAGTTTGAAGATCTCTGTGCTTCAAGCACTTGCCCGAGTTTAGGAAACCCTTGTTTCCTTGAGAGTTGATATCCTTTCACTTGTTGGAGATATCATTGTGTTGGTTATGGAACGAGCCTTTTGAAGACCAGGACTGGATGGACCTAGAGGACGGTTCCACTTGGAGCCGGAAGAGGAAGACTCAGGTGAACTCTTTCTATGTTTTTATTATAGTTACCTGCAATAAAAGATACAATGTATTGTTCCTGATATCGACTTTGTTCATGCATCTGATGTCATTGTTATGGTTTATGTATGAATGACTATTTCAATGTATAACTAACCCTCTACTTATATGTTATAAAGTTGATTTCACTATAATGCTTTATCTATACGCTGTTGTGGGTCTTTGAATTGGTTGTTTTGCAGGTTCAAAGATCACAAGGAGTTGCTGAGGGTTTGAACCCTGGCTGGAACTACCTGAACGAAGGACCCCTGGGTATGTACATCCTCACATAGTTTGCTCATTTAAGCATTTTGCCTGAGTTATTTGCTTGTTTCTTGCTGTAGATTACTCCTGCTTTGCTAGGGTTCTGACCCAAAGCCCTAGGGGAATTTATCCCTTAACACTATCATACAAGGAAAATTCCCTCACGCAGGAGTGGCACCAAGAGATGTTCCACTATAGGAACTCTCAGTCAAAAAGACTCCTATTAGTATGACACAAACTCATGCATGATGAGCATCCCACCAACATGGCATAAAAGGGATCTCAATGAAAAATATACATGGCAACAACATGAGTATCCCATCAACATGATGACAAAGGGATCTCAAATAAAACATGACGAATCATGACGAAACATGACGATTCCGCATCATATCAAGCAAGAATCATGAAAATGAGTAAGAAACAAGATCTTTCATCAAAAATCAAACAAGGATCTGTGCAGTACAATGCATAGCAAAAGAAGTACATGAACAAACCACATATACCTCACATCCAAGGGCCATCTGAAGAAGCAGATTTCAAACAACTGAATATATTCATGCCATCAATCTCACGGCATCAATCACATGGAAATCGCTGCTTGCACATGAATGCTGACACCTGCATTCCACTTAGAAAAGTGGCTGAAGAATAGAATGAGAAAATGGAAAATTTGAACACACCATCAAATTTGTGGCGTCAAATAGTGTAATAGTGAAAAATCTATTGTCAAATTTTTTAATTCTGAGAAAGTGAGAATCTGGGCTCAAGGAATCTTTTAGATTCCCCCTAGATTCTTCAAAGATTCCCTCCTCCGAGTCCTCAAAAATTTGCTGCTCAGATCAAAATTCCGACTGTGCCATCAGGTTCCTTGCAGAATTCTGAGAAAATTGAGTGTGAATTTGGCTGTATTCTAACTCTAGCGAATTTCCGCATCCAAGGAATCTAGAAGATTCCCTCAAGATTCCTCAAAGATTCCCTCCACTAGGAATTTGCAAATCTGCTGCTCAAAAGGCGAATCTAACCTTGCCATGGCGTTCCCTACAAAAATTTGTGAAAATTAACTTTAAACTTGGTTACATTCTGATAAAAAGCATTTTTACCTCCCTAGAGAATCTTTGGGCATCAAGGAATATTCTGCCTCGAAATGCATGTCAAGGTTCTCCCTCCTCTTCCTCGAAATGCGTGCCCACTCCCAGTTCCTCCATCTGCCTGGGCGTATTGTGGAAATGAGGGTTTATATAAATTTTTTAGGGCAAAGTTTACAAGAAACCCAGTTGGTGTGATGGTAAAAACAATGGTTTGTTGAGGAGGGGTGGGGTGGTCAAACCCCACCCCTCCCTTTTTTTCATACATTATGGTTTAACAACCATATTAATGTTTTTTTTTTAAACAAACAAAATCACATGAATTGATTTGATTTATTAAAGGTGCACGACGGTTTGGTAGTACGATGGTTCATGGGTTGTACATGGGTTGTACGTGGGGCCACTACATTGTGGTGGGCCAGCCACGTGGCTGGCGTGGGCTCGATACCCGCTAGCCTCCTCATTTAAACTATGGCACGGTTAGATATGGTGAGGAGAGGCGTGGGGATTTTTATATGTATTTTTTTAATTTTTAATACCAAAAGGAATTTTTGAAATTCCAAATTTTTGATGGAAGGAGTCAAACTAACCAGGCCACAAATTCGCCCAGAATTTGGCCCAGGTTGGCCGAACTTTGTCCAAATTGCGGCCTCCTTAAGCCTATCCAATCAACAAAAGTCAACCAAACTTTGACTGCTTCTAAATTTCGCATACAGACTTGGTTTGACGAATTATTTACACCACTACCATTAGGATGACGATATCTATACTTTGGTCCTAGTCTGAAATCATTTTGATCACTTCGATTTTTGAGCATTCATAAGCCCTCTTTGTCTTGTGTGTGTCGTTGGAGCCACCTGGAACACTCACCTATACGAAGGGTGCTCAATTTGTCATATCCCATGGGAAAGAATCCTTCGATAGGCTTCGCAGTAACGTCGACAAAAGATGTTGTATCTCCCAGAGATAACCTTGGGTTGCTTCAAGACCAGTGCTTTGGCACATCTAAAATGGTGTCTCAAATGATTTACTGGATACTGTAGACAAAACTTATGATCTATTGATACATATGTACATAGGAAATATATTGGCTCATTAATCCAAATAAATAAAACATGGATTTCTGCTACTTCTTCACAAGTTCAGATCTCAGAAATAAGCATAAAAATAATGGAGGCCGAGAGATTCAAGGTTTTACAGCTAATAATATTTTGCAGAGTGTCTGAGAGAGGAAAAGAGAGAAGAGTAACTCATCACATAGAGCATTAAGGTCTCACTACTTCTGTATTTACCACACAGAGCTTGAGACATTAAGGGTTTCTATGCTTATTTGGGCTACAAGCATAAATAATGAATGAAGGGGGAGTTGAGGGCTATGATTCATGTGCGGTAGATTTAAAGATCTAATCTCAATGTTCCTCACAGGCATATACATAAACAAAGTTCAGACAAATGAATATGTGAAACGGTTACAGGAATTTGCATTAACATATAGATACTAATGAATCTATGAAGGAGCTTGAAACACATCTAGCAACAATAATTACATGAATTCAGGGAAGAAGCATGGACGTAAAAATGAGTTAAACAAAGGGGAACACATACTGTAATCCTTTGAAGAGGGAATCACCACTATTGCCTTGATATGCTGAAAAGATCTGTATTACAAAGGAGACATAGTCTGAAAATATAACATGTAGTGTTTTCTCTAGAATTTCTGAACCCTTTCTAAGTCTTGCTTTCCCCTATTTATCTCGAGAGGGGAGCAAGAAGCTACATTACACCATAAATATCTATGTCCTAGATTCAACTGTCAGGTCAACTAGCTGTATCAGTCAGGAATGGATCTGTGACCCAAAAAGATATTACATAAATAAATGCCTCATTGAAGGGAGGCATGTTACAAGATATAAAAAATGAATATCAGTCAAAGAGAAGCATTAAATGTCTTAGTGCCCATCTGTTCATTGTTAATGATTGCAGTTGGCTTGTTGTATGGCCCTTTCGTGCTACTCAGTTGGCTCCCATCACTTTTTTTTTTACTGCTTGAAGGCCTTCCTCTGTGGAGTAGGGGTTGGGTCACCTGTTAGTGCTGGTATTTGTGGTCCTTTGCTGTGTAGAGGGATGAGGCTCCATACTGAGCCATTAATCCTTCTGAGTCCCTTGTACTGCTCCATTGCTGCGCCATGCTCTATTAAAGTCTTCTAGCTTCCAGCCCATCTGCCCATTAAACCTCTGTACTGCACCATTGGTGTCTTGAAGTAGCAGGTGATATGCATTCTAGTGTAACAACATGGAATCGCGGGCGCGTGTTTTTTCTTCTCAAACAAGCGAAATGGGTATTTTGGATTTCCCCCTTAGCTCCTTGTGTGACTTTCCTCATATGACTAGGAGCTGGAACCAGGGGTTGAGCCCTTAGGCGCTAAGGTCTTTGGACTTGTGTCTAGAGGCCTTTTCTTTTATTATCACAAATCCCACATATTAGCACTTTAACTCTGCTTTACCCTGCTCTACGCTACTCTACCATTTTTCCTTGGCGTGGGCTGATAGTTCGGAAGCAAGATCCTTATGGACCATGCCGTAATAATTTATCACATCTGGGGAGGAGTCCCGCATATCGTAATTGCTCTGCACCTTTGTCTTTAGCCTTTTCCCCCTTAACAACTATGATCACCAGTCTGTGGGGTGACGTCATCACTGACACGTGTCACCCTGTGAGTGGTAACATGTGGTACCCAAAAATGGCCCCATGTCATGCCCGAAAATAGTGAAATTGGGTGACATGTGTCCTCTGCCATGTCATCATTTGTATCGTTGCATTACTTGCCATACTACCATGTGGATGAGAGAGAAAGGGGTCTGTTTACCTTGGTTTTGTAGGCATTTCCTTTGTTAAATTGTTTTAGCCCTCCCTCGATAATACGACACTATATTGCAAATTAGCCCCCTCAAAGTCTTTGAAGTATATAGAACCTGCCAAGGTGATGAGTTGCGGGACTGCTGTGATGTGGGATTGTGCCGCATGGAGGAGAGAGGAAGGGGGCGACCCACTCTCGTTTTGTTCATCGTTCCTTTGTTAAATCATTTATCTGCCTTCTCGACGATACAACACTATATCGCAATATCCCTACATGGTCTTTTAGGTTTGAAACCCGCCGATACACCTATTTGTGAGATTGTTGTGATGTGGGATTGCTGGGATGTGGGAACCCACCACATGGAGGAGAAAGAAGGGAGGTGGCCCGCTCCTGTTTTGTTCACCTTTCCTGTGTTAAACTTTTGCGGGACTGCCAGGATGTGGGATGTTAAAATTGGCAACCAGGGAAAAACTTCATGTGGGTCATCTTATTCATGGCTAATAATATTTTTATTAGATTCCTCTCGTCGAGAGGTGTAGGATTGATATAAATATCATCTAATTCCGATAAGTATTCATGGAGATACGAATTTATTTTGATTATGGAATTATTATCAAGCCGACCTACAACTCATGTAGGCTCAGAGGCCCAACAGTCGCATCTATTCACCCACCAACGTTGTGTATAAATAGAAGATGACTTTTCCTCATTTTTACTCACTCTTCTCATCACATCTCTCTCTATTGCGCATAAATGAGTCTCTTCTCTACTGCGCAGAAATGGGTCTCCCTCTCACACATGTGAAGCTGGAAGCTGTTGAATTTGAAGCTGCAACTACAGAAGTAAAGATTGACTTGTGTGGCCTAGAAGATCTCCTCTTTGGAACTACACTGTAGGTTCATCTGAACCTCCTCTGAAAGCCAAAACTTTTGGTGGTGGAATGAAGTCAATCCGACGAATGGTTTGCAAGATATCGACTACCCTAGTTTGAAGCCGGAAATTGCCGAAACTGAAGTTGCAACTGCAGAAGTAAAGATTGACTTGTGTGGCCTAGAAGATCTGCTATTTAGAACTGCGCTATAGGTTCATTTGAACCTCCTCTGAAAGCAAAAACTTTTGGTGGTGGAATGAAGTCAAACCGACGGTCGATTTGTGAGATATCGTCTGCCCTAGTTTGATATTGAAGCCGCTAATGCTGATGCTGTTGATCTAGGGTTTGCTACTACTAATATGAATCAGATTTATTGTACTACTTCTCTCTACTGAATTATTGAAGATAAAAGAATATTTGATCAAAGGGTTTCCCCACACATTGTGGGGTTTGTCCTTGGCTAGCCGCCACATCTTGTGTCTCTTGTCTTGGCTTGTTTTCTATCAATCGTTTAATGTTCTATCTGCACTTTACTTTATGTATATGTGATTGCTAATCTGTGGAATATAATAAGAAAAATAAGTAAACTGTTATAAGCATAGAACATACCATAACCTAACATGGTATCAGAGCTGAGGTGAAGACAAAGCCCGAGCAAGAACAAGAGCAATCACCGAAGAGAATATTCGCAAGGCTATCCCAAGAAAACTATGGGGTCCTCAACACTCTTTCTTGCCGAAGACAAGCTCCGTGAGAAAGCTAACTATCATGGATGGAAGATGTCTATCGATCTAACCCTTGAGAATCAAGGAGTGTTGGATCATGTGAGAGGCAATATTGTTGAGCCTCCATCAAATGCATCCGCTGTTGCCTGGAACAAATGGAAAAATGGAGAAGTCAAAAATAGAAGATCATCCAGGACTCTATCGTCAAACACTTGGTGGACTACATCTCTGAACTGGACACCTCCAAGGAAATCTATGATAGACTGGTGAGTTTATTTAATGTTAATGATGCAAATCAAGTTTTGTTTCTTAGAAATAAGCTTAGGGAAATCAAGAAGGGTAAAGATGAAAGTATGCAAGCATACTTCTTAAGAATCACCGAGATCAAGAACGATCTCCTATCTATTGGGGAAACTATTATTGACAAATAAATGGCACTCACGACTCTTGGAGGATTACCATTCGAATGGTACGTGTTCAGGACTACTCTTCTGAACCATAATGTAATTCTTGGTTTCGAGGAATTAATGGCTAGATGCATTCAAGAAGAAACAAGGGAAGAAGAGCAAGAAATGCCCATGCCTAAAGGTCCTCCTGCTGCCTTTTCTTCTCATTCTAAGAAAATAAATAATTCCAGGACTAAATCAAAAGGAAAGGCTGAACCTAAGGCTAGAAGAAAATGACGAATTTACATTTGCAATAAAGCAAGTCACTATGCAAGGGAGTGCCTTGATAGAAAGGACTCACATCGGGACGATGATCAAAATCCCTCTGATGGAAATCAAAGGAATGACAAATTCAACAACAAAGGTAAGAGGAGAGCTAGGAATCAAGGAATAGGACAAGCATTCAAGGAGGCTAGAAATTCCAGGATGTATTAAATGCACCTGACCTCAAAAAGAACCTAGTGTCCATCTCGGCAATGGAAGACAAAGGCTACAAGGTAACCTTTAAAAATGGCAAGGTATGTATATGGAAAAATAATGTTAAAGATGCCTTTACTCTTGGGTTTAGTGTTGATTCATTATATCAGGTCGATGGAATTCCGCTAGGTGTCATGTCTTGTGACACAACTCTTCAGTCCAAACTTTGGCATTGGAGGTTTGCCCACCTTCATTATAAAGCTCTACTCGATGTAAGGCAGATGGTAACAAGAATGCCTGAATTCCAAGTAGAGAAAGAAGTTGTATGTCCGGGATGTGCCAAAGGAAAGCTCAAAAGGGGACCATTCCCCTCAAGCCAAAGCAAGACCTCCGATATATTACAGTTGGTTCACTTAGGCACATCTGAGGCTAGCATTAAGAGGGAGACTACTACACCACATACTCCTGAGTAGAATGGTGTGGCGGGAAGGAAGAATCACACGATTATGGAATGATCAAGGACTTCTAAAGTTTCTATGGGCTGAAACTACAAACAGTGCCGTATATGTACACAATCGATGGCCTCATAAAGCATTGGGTTCCAAGACTTCGAAAGAAAAGGATGATGAATCAATGCTTAATGTAGAAGAACCCATGGATCTGATTGATCCTCCTCCACATGAGCCTTCCTCTTCTAGCAAGAGGCCTTCATGGCTTAGGGGGATACTTGATGATGCTGAAGGACATGTTGCACCCTGAGGAACCTTTCATCAAAGTAAGAAACGTAACAGGTATCAGGGATACCTGACCATCATGAGCATGATCATACAAAATGAGCCTTCATCATTCTCAGATGTCGTCAAGCATTAACTATGGAAGGATGCTATGACCATAGAATATGAGTCTATTATGGAGAATGATGTCTGGGAAGTAGTTCCCAAACCCTGGACAAGACAATTGTTACTTCAAAATGGCTTTACAAGATAAAGCATGCAGCAAATGGAAGTATGGAAAAGTATAAGGTTCATTTTGTAGCTTGTGGTTTATCCCAGAAGGAAGGTATAGGCTATGATATTTGCACCTGTTTCCAGATATACGACCATCCGCTTGATCATAGCCCATGTGGCTTCACAAGGATGGAACCTACATCAGATGGATGTCAAGACCGTGTTCTTGCATGGTTCTATCAAAGAAGAGGTATATGTGGAGTAACCTGAAGGATTTGAGATTTATGATTGAAAATCTCATGTATGCAGGTTGAAGAAGGCCCTTTATGGGCTGAAGCAAGCACCTCGAGCATGGTATGAGAGGATCGATAGCTACTTGATGAAGCTGGGATTCACTAGGAGGAAGCCGATCCTAACCTTTACTTTAAGGTTGAAGATGACAAGCCTCTCATACTGGTGTTGTGGATGACCTCTTTCTAATAGGTGTAGACCCTCTTGTTCACAAATGTAAGAGGGAGTTGGCTTCTGAATTTGAAATGAAGGACCAAGGACTTGAAGTATGGCAGAAGCCAAGGGAAATTTTCCTATCTCAAGGAAAATATGTGGTAAAGATATTGGAAAGATTTGGTATGATGGACTGCAAGCTTGTGACTACCTCGAGGATCTTAACTTTTAGAAGTTATATGGGAGTGATGTCGGACCAGACTTGGGAAATGCCTCCGAGTTTAAAAAAAACTCATTCGCATTGATGTTCTTAGTGAACCTCCGTCCGAACATATGTTTTGCAGTTAGCACTGTGAGCTCATATTTGGTTGAGCCTCACTGCATTGATGCCAGGAATCTTCTGAGATGTCTTTAGGACACAATCTCTCATGGATTAAGATACACTGCTGGAGATGTGAGACTACTTGGATATACTGATGTTGATTGGACAGGTAGTGTGGTGGACCATAAGAGCACTTCCGAGTCCTGTTTCACCTTGGGATCTGCTTCCATATCCTGGATGAGTAGGAAGCAGAAGTCGGTGGCTTTGAGCACCGTTGAAGCAGGATATATTGTTGCTAGCATGACCTCGTGTGAGGTAGTCTGGTTGTGAAAGCTCTTCAGTGAGTTGTTTGGGTTTACATTGGATACCACTGTGATTCTCTATAACAACCAGAAGTGGGATTCTATTATTGAGGAATCCTGTATTCGTCGATTGCTCCAGCAAATAGACATCATCTGGGATATGGTAAGTTGATGAGAAAGGAGGCTACATCGCATTAAGATGATGTACAGGTTGATACACCTTGTCAAAGCCCCGAGGAAAGATCTAATCTGTGATTTTCCCAAACGACTTGGAGTCGGCAAGAAACCCTTGTACAAGGGTCCTGCATGTTGCATACATTGAGCTCTAGGAGCTCTGAGGGCTTGCGGTTCTTTCTGGAACAACATACAACCACAGGGTGACTCACCCTCCCCTGGTGGTGTGCACTGGAACCAGATGATTCGCTCTCTTGTGGGACAAGATGATTCGCTCTCTTGTGGAACAGGTTGATTCTCTCTCCTATGTAGCATGATGATTAGTTCTCCTGTGAGGCCTGGATTGATGTGTTCTCCATGGCGATTGTAGTAGGATTGATGTTTTCTCTTGTGAGGCATGGACTGATGTGTTCTCCATGGCGGCCTGGATTGATGTGTTCTCCATGGCGATTGTAGCAGGATTGATGTGTTCTCCTGTGTGGACAGGATTGGTTAGTTCTCCTGTCGAGGCTTCCTACCCTTGCAGTCTGGGACTCATGGGAAGCACCTCTCATCTTATCAATGAGCAGGGAAATGAAGTTAGGGACCATAGTAGTACCGATGGACGCATTATTGTATCTACCGTACTCCCTACGCTAGGATGACCTCCATTGATCTGGGATCAATGATACTGGTCTAGGACCAGTGGTAGGAGTTGTACCATACTATGACGCTGACTTCGGGTCGGTTGAGACTGGTCTGGGATCAGTGGTACATACTCCGAGACTGACTTCGTGTCAGTGCAGTACTGGTCTAGGACCAGTGAGAGTGGTACATACTATGACACTGACTTCGGGTCAGTTGAGACTGGTCTGGGACCAGTGGTACACTCTCTGAGACTGCGATACTAGTCTGGGACCAGCAGTAGGGGTTGTACCATACTATGAAGCTGACTTCGGGTCGGTTGAGATTGGTCTGGGACCGGTGGTACATACTTCGAGACTGACTTTGTGTCAGTGCAGTACTGGTCTAGGACCAGTGAGAGTGGTACATACTATGACACTAACTTCGGGTCGATTGAACTGGTCTAGGACCAGTGGTACACTCTCTGAGACTACGATACTAGTCTGGGACCAGTGGTAGGAGTGGTACTTACTATGAGGCTGACCTCGGGTCAGCTGAGACTGGTCTGGGACTAGTGGTACACACTCTGAGACTGACTTTGAGTCAGTGGAGGATGATACTGGTCTAGGACCAGTGGAGTTGTACTCACTATGACGCTGACTTCGGGTTGGTTGAGACTGGTCTGGGACTAGTGGTACATACTCTAAGACTGACTTTGAGTCAGTATGATACATCCTCGATCATTTCTTCTTCTTCATAATTCGGACAAAAGCAGATCAGAACAGAACAATGAAAGATCAGAGCAAAACAGAGCAAAACAGTACTGATCAGTACAGGGCAGAACAAGACAAAGCAAAATAGGCAGAATAGAGCAGAGTAGGGCAAGGGTCAGGCTATACAGGGCAGTGTATTTGATGGATGAATAGTAACGACCGATAGATAGATTGCGGATGAAGTTCTCCTTGGTTGAGAGGGAGTGTTAAAATTGGAAACCAGGGAAAAACTTCGTGTGGGTCATCTTATTCATGGATGATAATAGTTTTATTAGATTCCTCTCGTCGAGAGGTGTAGGATTGATATAAATATCATCTGATTCCGATAAGTATTCATGGAGATATGAATTTATTTTGATTATGGAATTATTATCAAGCCGACCTACAACTCATGTAGGCTTAGAAGTCCAAGAAATGCATCTATTCACCCACCAACGTCGTGTATAAATAGAAGAGGACTTTTCCTCATTTGGACTCACTCTTCTCATCACATCTCTCTCTCTCTACTGCGCAGAAATGAGTCTCTTCTCTACTGCGCAGAAATGGGTCTCTCTCTCACACATGTGAAGCCGGACGCTGTTGAATTTGAAGCTGCAACTACAGAAGTAAAGATTGACTTGCGTGGCCTAGAAGATCTCATCTTTGGAACTGCACTGTAGGTTCATCTGAACCTCCTCTGAAAGCCAAAACTTTTGGTGGTGGAATGAAGTCAATCCGACGAACGGTTTGCAAGATATCGACTGTCCTAGTTTGAAGCCGGAAACTGCTGAAACTGAAGCTGCAACTGCAGAAGTAAAGATTGACTTGCGTGGCCTAGAAGATCTCCTCTTTTGAACTGCACTGTAGGTTCATCTGAACCTCCTCTGAAAGCCAAAACTTTTGGTGGTGGAATGATGTCAATCCGACGGTCGGTTTGTGAGATATCGTCTGCCCTAGTTTGATAATGAAGCCGCTGATCTAGGGTTTGCTACTGCTGATATGAATCAGATTTATTGTACTATTTCTCTCTGCTGAATTATTGAAGATAAAAGAATATTTGATCAAGGGGTTTCCCCACACATTGTGGGGTTTGTCCTTGGTTAGCCGCCACATCTTGTGTCTCTTGTCTTGGCTTGTTTTCTGTTGATCGTTTAATGTTCTATCTGCACTTTACTTTATGTATATGTGATTGCTAATTTGTGGAATATAATAAGAAAAATCAGTAAATTTTTATAAGCATAGAACATACCATAACTTAACATGGGACCCTGCCATGTGGAGGAGAGAGAAGGGGGGCGGCTCGAATTTGTTTTTCCTGCCTTTCTTGTGTTGAACTGTTTCGGCCCTCCTCCGACAGTGTAGCACTTTGTTGAAAATCGGTCCTCGCACGGTCTTTAGGGTTTGTTGTGACTATGGGCTTGCGGTGACAACCGATTTGTGGGATTTTTCTCATACTTAGCTATTTCTCTTCTTTTGTTGGGGTTTTCCATGGTAATCTTCAAAGTGCTTTAAATGTTGCTCTAGGAGTCCATTTTTGGACTTCTATATATCGTTGGAAAGATTTTTCTGAGCACTAGGCATTGGAGGGGGGCTGATTGAGCTCTGAGATCTTCTGTGGCTTGGGAAATTGGCTCCAAATTTCACTGCTCTTGGGCAACCTTGACCAATTTAAATCCAAAATGCAGTGAGTGACAACAATGTTAAAACAATCTTCTTGTACTCCTTTAAGAATAATACAAAAATTTCCATTATCTAAAGTATTTTATTTTGTTCTCTATAGATTGTATTGAAATCTTTCCATGTAATCTTCCAAGCTTTTGTCATCTCCTTGCAACATATTACATATTTATTCTTTAATGTATCAAACATTACAATAGTCTTGATATTTGTTTAAAAACTTATTTTTCATTTCATCCCAAGATTGAAAGGAGTTTCCTCTAAGCCCCATAAACCAAAGGAGAGCTGCATCCTTGAGAGTAGCTGGAAATATTTTTAAATTTTGTGCATATGTGGAGTAATTGTAGCTGTGACAAAGGACATCAAATTCAAACAAGAAAGTATCTAGGTCTTCATTTGGGAGAGACAAAATTTAGGAATAACAATAGGAGGGATATTTTTCATAAGAACCATTCCATTGTCTTCATAGATAAGGAATTCAAATGTAACTGGGTTCTTAGGTACAACTGCTTCTTCATCCCCCATTCCTACAAATGATTCTTGTTCAGGTTCACTTGGTTGTTCGTGCTCTTGAAACTTATTGAAACCATTAGAATTTGTTGGTTCTCCCATTGCTAAAACTTATTCGCCCATTGTTGGTGGTTCTTTCGTATACTGCTATGAGGTTATTTTGGTTGAGATCCCGATGAGATGCCTTTGCTGTATTTACCTGTCAGGATGTTAATATGGGTGGGTCCTACTGCACCACGAAGTGTTTATGAAAGCTTATAGTTTCAATGAATCTATCTTACTCTAGTACGTAGGATAATAAGGATGTAGGTTATTGAAAGGGGTAGTTGATAAATCCCTTTAGCTGCTTCTAGTCCTGGTATCTTTTCTTACCCTAAATAGGTAAGAAATCCTAATTCTCTTGAGTGCCTCCTCAGAAATGGCGCAAAAAATGGTTGTGTTTATATGCCTCCTATTACAGTGGAGCTTCTAAATACACTATTCACTTAGTTTTTTACCACATGGTTTGTAAACTTGCGAGGTGCTACGTGAAATATACATAAGAAGTACGTTCCTCACTTATCTTATATGACCTAGGCTACTAAACGTAAAAAACATACGGTGATGCAATTTTTGAATGAGGGATAGTCTTGAGGTTATCCCACATCTCATCTAAATGGCACTCCACACATATAATCCCTTTCCTTGAGTGCCTAGCTCTGTGTCACTAGATAGGCCAAATCCAAGCAATTCCACAACATGCCAATTCCATAGTAGCTACTTACCACAATTCTACATCAAACTGGTTTTGCAGCAGTTAACCACATATATCGTTCCCCAACAAATGAACTTTAAGAAAATAAATCATAATACTACAAACTTTTAATATTCATAAAACAAAAAAATACACTACTAAATCACTATGTTAAAATCTTATTCTAAGATCCACTATGATAAATTACATTACAAAGCTAAAACACACATATAAAAATACTAGAATAGAACAAAACATAATTATCACTATCTAAATATTAATATTTTACTATACCTAAATAAAAAATAACAATTGACAAGACAAGAGCTTACCTTGAGTGAGCCTTTCCCCAAGCTTGGATTGTGCTCTTAATCTTATAAAGCTACCAGCCCAAGCTTCAAATGTATTCTTAAACCATACATAATGAATATCACAAATTGAAACACCGAGCAGTAATTATTTTATAGCCCGCACACCAACTTTGTATTAATTTGGAAAAATTGTAGGAATTTACAGGGTAAGTTCCTCATACAGAACACCAAAGGACACCGCTCACAAACAGATCACAGATCAATACACCAATACTTTTGACATGGTTAAAACCCTCAAAGAGGGAAACAGTCCATGGCCTGAGCCGACGTGGCCACTTCAGGCAATTTATTAATAAAAGAATGAAAATTTACATATGCTTCTCTCATGGATGGTTAACCTACAAATGACCCTCCATGCTCTTTAAATAGAGATCATGGACCAATCGGGTGTTAAGCCATGGATCAAGTGTCGGTAATACCGAGGAGAGAATGAACCATCGGATCACTACATATTGTGACCGTCGGATTGTAAGTTACAAAATGTACATAGTAAATAAACACACTTTACCTAACTCTATACTAGACCAAGTTATACTTAACTATTTCCTATGTGTCAGAATATCCTAACATCCCCCCTTAAGAACAACTTGGGATATGATTGAAGGATTTACAAATATGACAAAATAGGAGAAGGAAGGAGGCACTAGAGCCTATCCCCCCTTAGTGACAACTTCCTGAACTCCAACCATAATCGAAGTTTAGTAAACTTTGCCTCTGTGAGAGCTTTTGTAAAGATGTCTGCAACTTGATCATCTGTTGAACAATATTGCACTTCAAGAACATGGTCGTGAATGAGCTTTCTGATGAAGTGCATGTGCAGTTCAATGTGTTTGCTGCACTGATGTTGGACTGCATCTTTGCATAGTTGAATGGCACTTTGATTATCACACCAAAGTGTAGTCAGATGCTACTGCTGAAAGCCAAACTCTGATAGGATCTGACGAACCCACAAGGCTTCCTTACTGGCTTCTACAACACCACGATACTCTACTTCTGCTGAATAAAGAGAAATGACACCTTGTTTCTTGCAAGCCCATGTAATAGGTCTTGAACCAAGAGTGAACACATAACCTGCAGTAGACTTCCGATCATCAGTATCACTAGCCCAATCGGAATCAATGAAACCAACCAATAGAGGAGATGCTTCGGCAGTGTAATGAATCTGAAACTGAACTATACCTCGAACACAATGAAGTATTCTTTTAGCTGCTTTCCAATGACTTTCATGTGGGTTTTGCATAAACCGAGCAATAAGGCCAACAACAAAGGAAAGGCCAGGACGAGTATGGGTTAGATACAAAAGTTTTCCTACAAGTTGACGGTATAAGGTAGCATCAACTTGAGGAGAAGTACAAGTGACTGAAAGTTTGACTCCAGGCTGAAAGGGTGAAGGGGTTGGCTTACAGTCTTCCATGTGAAAATGGCGTAGAATATCACAGGCATACTTGGACTGGGAAAGGGAAATACCTTCCTTGGATTGCAAGACTTGAAGACCAAGAAAATAATGTAAGTGTCCTAAGTCTGTCATTTCAAACTTCCTTTTAAGGCTAGACTTCACATGTTTTATAAGGTTGGGATCACTACTAATCAGGATAAGATCATCAACATAAAGAACAAGAATGATAAGAGACTTGCCCACTTTCTTGGTGTAGACAGTATTGTCAAAATGACACCTAGAAAAGCCATTTTCTAAAAGAAAGTTATCCATTTTGGCATGCCAAGCTCGAGGAGCTTGCTTGAGACCATAAAGGGATTTCTTAAGCCGACATACAAGGCTGGAGTCTATTTGTATAAAGCCAATAGGTTTTTCCATATAGATTTCTTCATGCAAGTCCCCATGCAAGAAGGCAGATTTAACATCCATATGATGGACTTCCCATTTGAAAGAGGTAGCAAGGGAAAGAACAAGGCGGATAGAGTTCATTTTGGCAACAGGGGAGAAGGTTTCAGTGTAGTCAATGCCTTCAACTTGTGAAAAACCCTTAGCAACAAGACGAGCTTTATGTTTATCAACTTTCCCATCTGGTCCATACTTGGTTCTGTAAACCCATTTGCATCTAACAAGTTTTCGTCCCTTTGGTAGAGGAACAAGATCCCATGTATCATTTGCCAATAATGAATGATATTATTCATTCATAGCTGCTTGCCAATCTGGATGGCCTGAAGCTTCTGCAAAGGTGTCAGGATCATAATTCACTGAAGCTTGAGCCAGTAAAGAAGAGGCTCTATCAAACTGAGAACATGTACGTCGCTGATCTGTAGGATCATCGGCAAGATCACCTCCTGCATCCCGAGTAGCACAAACCCATTTTGGAAGCTGAGGAGCTGAAGGAGGATCCTGAGAAGGTGGGGGAGGATTTTCATCCTCGCTTTCATCATCTGAAGAAGAAATATTTTCAAAAGTAGAAGAGATAGGGAGAGATGGCACATCCGCCGAACTAGGCTCGTAGGCTGATATATTTTCAGTAAACTTTACATCTCTTCTAATGATAAAATTTTTGGACTTAAGTGGAATAAGTATATATCCTTTGACATCTTCAGAATATCCAACAAAAATACATTTTTCACTCTTAGGTTCTAAAGCTTTATGTTTCTCATCTGGAATATGGGCCCATGCTTCACTTCCAAAAACATGAAAGTGACTTACATCTGGTTTAATTGAGCTCCATGCTTCTTCTGGAGTGATATTCTTTAAAACCTTAGTAGGAGTGCGATTTATTATGTAATTTGCACAGTTAATTCCTTCTACCCAATAATTAAGACTAAGTCCTTTAGATTGAAGTATACAATTAGCCATTTCCTTTAAGGTGCAATTCTTCCTTTCAGCTACACCATTTTGTTGTGGAGTATATGGAACAGTATGTTGCATTTGAATTCCATTCTCAGTGCAAAAGTTGATGAATTTTTTGTTAACATATTCTCCACCATTATCAGATCTTAGCTTAAGAATTTGATGTCCAGATTGTTTTTCAACAAAGGCCTTAAAGGCCAAGAACATGTTAAATACTTCACTCTTGAGTTTTAAGAAGTATACCCAAGTGCATCTGGAGAAATCATCAATGAAAGTTAAGAAATACTTGTAGCTAGAGAATGAAACAACTGGAAGTGGACCACATAAATCACTATGCACAAGCTGTAAAGGGGCTGAGGCGTGCCAAGAGGCACGTTTTTCAAAACTGTCCCGATGATGTTTTCCGAGTACACATCTGGAACAAACACCATCTCTGCAAGATACCATTGGAAGACCTATCACCATATTTTCTTTACATAGATTCTGAAGAGAGCGATAGTTTAAGTGACCAAATCGCTCATGCCGAAGTTTGCTCACTTCATCATTATGAGCAACAAATACCGAGGGAAGATTTGATGACGCAAAGTTGTGAAACTTATACAAACTTGTAGAATCATCAGCAATGCAGTAGCTAAAATCTGTCTAGGATCTCTTAGGTCCTTAATTACAACATCGTGAGGTGAAAATTCAACGATTTTACCTTCACCTAAATGAGTTATCTGATATACAGATAGAAGGTTGCAGGATAAGGTTGGAACACATAGTACATCATTAAACTGACCATTGTCTATATGAACAGTTCCAGTCCCTACAACACTAAGAGATCTATCATCACCAACATATATATTTTTGGTGTTACAATAATTTAAAGAAGAAAACATGGCTTTGTTTTTGGCCATGTGATAAGAAGCTCCAGAATCAATGAGTCACTCATGAGAATGAGAAGAAGAAGATACATTTAGTGCATAGCTAGACCGAGATGCTTGACAACCACATGCAGAAAGTGCCATTCCTGAAGATGAAGCTGAAGTTGAAGAGTGCTCCAAATGGATGTTATGATTCTTCATTGCTGCTTCCAACGCTTCCATCTTCTTAAAGCATTTGGATTCTAAGTGGCCATCTCGATTACAAAAGTTGCAATGTCTATCAATCTTCTTCCCTTTGTTTTTATTTGTCTTATCATTTTGTTGAAATGATTTTTCATTTTGAGGCTGAAATTGCTTAGGACCTTTGTTTGGTTTAGGATCATTCCTTTTAGGATACAACTTCTTAGGATTCTTTGAATATGGTTGCTGCTGGGCGGTTAATGATTTCTTAGAAGAGTTTCCAAGATTAAGAAGACCAAGGTGTAAGAGTTTTTCTTATTCTCTTATTAAAGAATCACAAAAATAATCAAAGGAAGGGGACTTGTAGTCTTGTCCTTGAGAAATGAAGGCTTTTCTTGTAGAATGGAAGGTGGAAACAAACACAGAGTAGGCTGGTCCCAACTTAGTATGAATGGAATAGATAAGGTTACTATCTTCTTTCTTAACCTTAACACCTTCCAAGAGAAGTCTAAGGGTCTTGAACTTGGACAAAAAATCTTCAATGCAAGAAAAATTATTGGGGTCCAATGTAAGCAACTCATTTTCAAGTTGATGGGCTCTAAGTTCATTTTTTATTCCAAAAACTTTAGTAATCTGTTTTAATGCTTCATCAGGAGTATCAAGTTCTGCAATATGGAATCTAAGATCTGGAGAAATAGACATCCCTATCAACCCACGTGCTTGATCTTGCCTATTTTCCCATTTAGCTGCCTTATCTTCATCTTTCGGTTTGGTTTCTTGGCCTGAGGCTATTCTGTAGAGACCTTTACTTCTAAGTAAATCCACAATGTAGGACCACCATTGGAAGTAGTTGGTGCTGTCAAGAATAACTTGGCATGGAATTTCCATTTTAATAGAAACTAGAGCTATATATGCTGAAACTAAGTGCTCCAATGGAAAGATCTCGAAAAATTAGGCTGTTTCAAAAAAAACGGCTCGGAAAACGACTTCCGGATGAAGAAGTTATGGCTTTTTGAAGAAAATTTGATGAAGATGCCGACGAAGTGCGGGAATGTGCGGAAATGAAAAATCCGCCCCCACAAAAAGGAGACTTGAACTCAAGACCTCTACTCTCATAAATTAGCTTTGGACCAAGTGAGCTAAACAAAAAGTTTGAGAGAGAGAGAGAGAGAGGGAGAGAGAGGGGGGTTGAAGCTTTGGGTTGCGTGCTTGCTTTGAGAAAGCTCTTTTTCCCTACAAAACAAAAAACACAAAACCAAACACGGACATACAAAAAAAAAAACAAACCTTACGGCTCGAACTTAGCTTTAGTCGGAAACTAAATATTTTCCTCAATGTTTCTGATTTTCCGAGATCACACTAAGGCGTAGCGGAAAAGAGCATACGCATGAGAAAAATCCTTCCTTTCTGTTTCTGATTTGCCCAGATCGCATAGAGTCGCAGGGCAAAGAGCATACGCAGAAATGAAAGGTTCAGATCCGGTAATAAAAAAAGGGTAAATAAACCGAAACCGAAATAAACAGAGAGAAAATAACTGTAAACTGCAAATAAACACTGTATACCTCCAAATCTTAAAAATGACGCAGCTAGGGCTACCAGAAACCTTTTCGTGTGAAACGAAAGGGGTTCCTCACTAGAATAGATGCTCCCAACACAACAGAGCAGTCCTCTCGGCCCGAAAGCATTCAGAAACAGTAGATCTAGGAAACAGTAGTCGGATGCAGTTCTACCGGCTTCAGATTTGGATCACCAACGGACGCGGCCCTCAACCTGGCTCTAATACCATGTAGGAATTTACAGGGTAAGTTCCTCAGATAGAACATCAAAGGACACCGCTCACAAACAGATCACAGATCAATACACCAGTACTTTTGACGTGGTTAAAACCCTCAAAGAGGGAAACAGTCCACGGCCTGAGCCAATGCGACCACTTCAAGCAATTTATTAATAAAAGAATGAAAATTTACATAAGCTTCTCTCATGGACGGTTAACCTACAAATGACCCTCCATGCTCTTTAAATAGAGATCATGGACCAATCGGGTGTTAAGCCACGGATCAAGTGTCGGTAATACCGAGGAGAGAATGAACCGTCAGATCACTACATATCGTGACCGTCGGATTGTAAGTTACAAAATTTGCATAGTAAAGAAACACACTTTACCTAACTCTATACTAGACCAAGTTATACTTAACTATTTCCTATGTATCGGAATATCCTAACAAAAATGATGGGGGGGGTCATCACACAAACAAATGTGACTTTCGGTTTGGTTACTAAAAGGTACGATATCAATCGTTTAATTACAATAAAAGACAAGGGATCAATAATCTGTTCAAGCTGCCACGGGAGATGACGCTCCTCGTGGATAAGGTTTAACAAATTCTAACTGTATAAGCCCTTGGCATCACACAAACAAATGTGACTTTCGGTTTGGTTACTAAAAGGTACGATATCAATCGTTTAATTACAATAAAAGACAAGGGATCAATAATCTGTTCAATAATAAGGTCGCGAGATTATTTTGCTACCTTTCATTCTCGTAAAACAAATGAAAATGCCGAGTTCTTTCCGTCTTTTCCTGCTCGTAAATTAAATTGAAAGTCGGCCATATGAGTACATTTTTATCATTTTTTCGAACTCATTAAAACTTATGAAAAAGTGAAAACCATGAGTACATTTTCAGTGTTAAGAGTGCGGACACTACCGACCTTCCTAGAAGTCTAAGACATTCTAATGACAAACAAAACAAACTAGAGCTATCCTTCTCTAAACATGCATTATGATATGAGAAATCAAGTGTTTCGTTCTTACCTTTGTCCAAACGCTATTGTAGAAGTCCAAGCTTTGTTGATCTGGATGAGCTCCTCTTTTTCTCCAAAACCTGCAATCACCAACAATCAAACAATTAAATAGCACCTGATTATAACATAAAACAAAGCATATTCAACATATAGACCAAGGAGTACATGAAATAACCCATAAACAACAAGTTATTGAGAAGAATGGACCAATTTGCATTAAAGGTAATCAAAAGGAACCATTACAACCTGAGCCTTGGTGTTGTGCAAGCTCCTTCCAGGGTCCACAAGAGTTTTCCTCTACTTTGACAAAGCTCACCCACTTCCGAATAGAACAAGTAAAGATGGCAATCTCTCCTCACAAGCTTCTAAATGGGAGTCCTAATTCCTGCAGCATTTACCCTTAGAAATGTATAGCTTTCAACCTCCCTCCTTCTGGCCCAATGCCTGTATTTATAGTGCTCAAGAGGAAGTTAATCAGGTCCACCATCAATGGGATAATCCCCTCTTTGGATGGGATAGCTCCCCTATTGATGGGATAAGTTCCTCTTTGCTAGGAGTGCATGAACCATCTGGAGGCGCTCAATACACGTCGAACAACCTTCTAGAATGCTCTAGAAATGACCACAAGTGACTTTTTAAAGATGAAACTTGCGCATTTTAACCTTTTCAGGGGGACGCACCTGCCCCTTTACATACAGAGCGTCCAAAGACGCAGCTTTTGTGAACATTGGGTGCGTCCCCGCAGGTAAGGTTGAGAGAACTTGCGTCCCCAGAGATAAATACATTTATAAAGACTTTCTCTCTTTTTGGAGTTTGGCATGGATAGCAGAGGCATAAGACTTGCTTAAGAGGGTAGTATGACTGTTGATAGAGCCATACTAACTGTAAATAGTCATGGTGACATTTTTTAGTGTAACAGATTGCCCCCTAAAGTGCGAAGCCTGGAATAGATTAGGGTTTTGTATTATCTAGGAAGGGTGAAGCGCTTTATCATTTCGAGGATTATCTCATGGAGAACCTGGTCAGAACCTGCAATTTTCAACACAAAATACATGTATAAGATTATATCATCACTGAGGTAGGCATTCCCATACTCAGATTGAAACTTTAACTAACAGACTAACTACTCTGATACAGAAATGATTTTGCAGTACATCATAATCATAGACTTTTGTAGACACAGTATGGGCGCAGCCATCTGTTTATGGTTAGTCTACTTAGATAATGAATACAAAACTCCTCGCAGCCTGGATGGTAAAGATTCGATCCAGGGTCTTCATTCCTACTTCTCGAATTGGTACGATTCTAACCATGCGAATAAATGAGTCGATGTCGAACATGGTAGAAACCACTTGATTACCAGTCGATGATGTAAACTGTTAACAAGCGTGAGAGAGACCACCAGTAATGTCAATGGTTCTCAAAGTACCCAGTACAATCCATGAGATGTGAATGAATGAGTTGATGTCGAACATTTCACGGAATCCTTCGATCGAAAGTCAATGATGTAAACTGACATCAAAGGCGAGAAACCTGCCATTGATGCATGCAGACTTCAAGGCACTGACGATTTCTAAGTCATCTCTCTAGATAATGTGCTGATGTCGATAGAAAGTGACCTGTTGCAGGCAAGCCCACAACACGAAATCATTGTTCAAGTTGAAGAAATGTTGCTGTAAGGACTGACTCAGGGATGGTCAAATGGATGACAAGTATTTTGCAGATGAAAGTTTTGTTTGCAGACCTCTTGGATACATAACGACACGACAGATGGTTTGGTGCTAAATAACTCAAAGTTAATCCCCCGAACCCGGTTGAAGACTTTCAAAAGTGGTTTGATCAACTGTGAGGTAAAGGATTTCCCAACCCAGGTGAATGAAAAGTGTCGTGTCCAAGAGTGGTAATAAAGTTTCTTCTGAGACAAAAGGTAACAAATAGGCTCATTCTTCTCTCTTTTCCCCCACCATTTCTGGCAAGTACCTCTTTATTTTTAACAAGCTTGAGGAGGATAACATATGCTTGATTATAAGCTCATCCTTCGGATGAGTCCAACCTAGTTTTGATTCGAACCCTAGGAAGGAGTGGTTCGTTCCTGTTTGTAATTGAACAGGTCCTTTACTGTGAAATGTTTAACGAGCCCAGTATAGGAGAAACTCGGCGTTTTTCAATTTTAGAGAGTCTGAAAAACTTAAGAAGACTCCAAGTTGAACTTTTTCGTAGATTTGTGTCCCTCAAGCCCGAAAAAGTATAAAATAATACCTGGGGGAACCGCTTGATCTTGCGACCAAGGAGTACTTTCATAATTAGTGTCACTAACCTGAAAAGTAAAAATCGATCAAGGACACGTCGTTTTATTTCCGTATCGAGTTTGAAACGACAAAAACCCGGCAATATTTTCTTGTTTTTACGGTCAGAAAAGAGCTATAAGGGGACCGTCTTTTAATTCCATTTTAACGAGTGTAAAAGAAACGCTCGGCAATCTTTTCATGTTTTAGGAGTTAGAAAAGGGCTTAAAAGATGACTCTGAGGTTTCACTTTTTCGTAAGTTTTAACGAGTTCGAAAAAATGATAAAAATGTACTCATGGTTTTCACTTTTTCATAAGTTTTAATGAGTTCGAAAAAATGATAAAAATGTACTCATATGGCTGACTTTCAATTTAATTTACGAGCAGGAAAAGACGGAAAGAACTCGGCATTTTCATTTGTTTTACGAGAATGAAAGGTAGCAAAATAATCTCGAGATTTTCATGAGTTTAACGAGTCTTGAAAATAACTGAAATTGACTCAAGATAGGTTTCATTTTTACAAAAGCTTGAAACAGATAAAAACTATGCTTCAAAGTAGTTTCATTTTTACACAAGCTTGAAAAAGATAAAAACTATGCTTGATGCCCCCTAAGCATAACTGCTAGAGCGCATGCCCCCCAGCTTCATTTCATTCAACTAGTTGGATGAAATGAAGGTTCATGAACGAGATCGTTTGAAAGACTCAACCTAAAACTGTAAGAAAATTATGCAAAACACTGAAATAACTAACCTAAATATACAACTTAACATTTACGAGATCTAGTCAATCTCTCGACTCAAGTAGAGGAGGATTTGTTTCATTTTTTAACGAGCTTCACACAGGAAAAGAACTATGCTCGGATTCGGTTTCATGTTTACGCAAGCTTGAAACGAAAAACTATGCTTGTTATAAGTTCACATGCCCCCAGCATAATAACGCAAAACGAGGTACATGCCCCCCAAGCTTCATTGCATTCAATGAGGTGGATGGAATGAAGCTTTAATTTCGAGATCTTGGAAAGACTTGTGGGAGTTGTTTCTTTTTTTAGTGAGGTTGACACAGGAAAAGAACTATCCTCAAAACCCTTGTTTCATTTTTTAAACGAGCTTGACACAAGATAAGGAACTATGCTCGTAACTACTCTCTACAATCTACCTAACAAAAACTCTACTCTAAAAACCTTGATTCATTTTTTAACGAGCTTGACACAAGACAAGGAACTATGCTCTTACATCCTTGATTCATGTTTTAATGAGCTTGACACAAGACAAGGAACTATGCTCATGACTACTATCTACAATCTACCTACTTAACCTACCCTTGTTTCATTTTTTAACGAGCTCGACACAAGACAAGGAACTATGCTCAAAAAGTTCGCATGCCCCCAGCATAATGATGCAAAGCGAGGTACATGCCGCCCAGGCTTCATTGCATTCAACTGGCTGGATGGAATGAAGGTTTACTTTCAATATTTAACTTGAAAAGGGAGTTGTTTCATTTTTATGGAGGTTGACACAAGAAAAGAACTATCCTCATACCTGATTCATTTTTTAACGAGGTTGACTCAGTAACAGGAACTATCCTCAAAACCCTACTTTCTACAATCTACCTACATATCCTAAAATCTAGCTGATTCATTTTTTAATGAGGTTGACTCAGTAAAAGAACTATCCTCATAACACCCTGTTTCATTTTTTAATGAGGTTGAGATAGGAACAAAACTATCCTCGTAACACCCTGTTTCATTTTTTTAACGAGGTCGACACAGTAAAAGTAACTTTCCTCGATGCAGCCTGTTTCATTTTTTAACGAGGTTGGTACAGGAAAAAACTATCCTCGCAACTCCTTGTTTCATTTTTTAATGAGCTTGACACAAGACAAGGAACTATGCTCATGACTCCTAGTTTCATTTTTTAATGAGGTTGAGACTAGAAGAAACTATCCTCACTACTCCTTGTTTCATTTTTTAACGAGGTTGATACAAGAAAAAACTATCCTCGCGCTCACTGATTCATTTTTATTGAGGTTGACACAGTAAAAGGAACTTTCCTCACAACTCCTTGTTTCATTTTTTAATGAGCTTGACACAAGACAAGGAACTATGCTCATGACTCCTAGTTTCATTTTTTAATGAGGTTGAGACTAGAAGAAACTATCCTCACACACACTGATCATGGCTTCCAACTGGAAGAAAGACATGTCAATGGACACACCTTGATCATGGCTTCCAAGAGGTCTTCATCAGAAGGAAGAATACTTCTTTGGAAGGAACACATGTCAAGGGACTCAAAAGGGATAAGAACATCGCGTTCAAGTAATCCCATAGAGTTTTCCATGTCAATTACCGGATCTAAATCAACAGTGAGAGGCTCACTTACCTCGGTAACTGAAAACATGGGACCAGTTGCCACATAATTAACCCGTGGCAGGGTAGATACCACTTTAGAATCAGGAACATTTAGGGGTGTGCTATTATTGGTAGTTGAGACAAGACTAGGGAATGAAAGCTGGTCTACAGTCACAATACTGCCATTGTGAGGGAAAGACATCACGCGAAAGAGTGTCGATACGACAGCTTTCATTGCATAAACATAGTCTCGCCCAAGGAGTAAATTGAAATCCAAGGGACCTCGAACTACCATAAGATCAATACAGACAGTTTTACCTTCCAAGGTAATAGAAAACTTAGGAAGGATCCCTAAAGGTTCACTAATGGTTCTGTTAAAAGCTTTCAGATTCTGCATAATAGGCGCAAGCTGAGGGGAACCCAAAGTTTTCCAAACAGTTGAGGATAAAATACTAACAGAAGCACCTTCATCTACCTGAGTACGATGTATATCCCTACCACCAGCCTTGACAATGATTTGGAAAGGGATGGAGGAAGGAAGACGAGGTTCTGTCAGTCTATTCCAATCAAAGGAAAAGACCTCAGTACTTGGAGGGGGTTCTGTAGAAACAGGTGAAATGCCCCCCGGCATAGAAGAATCTGATGTAACAAGAAGAACCTGAGCGGTATGAAGTTCACTCTCCAAAGGGAAAGTGGGATCGACCGAATGTGAAATTGGATCGACCACTTGATCAACTAACGGATCATCAACCTGAGTGACATGAGTTTCACTCTCCAATGGGAGAGTGTGATCGACTATACTTGAATTTAGATCAATCACTCTGTCAGTTGACGGTAGGTTGGGAGGAATTTTACGGTAACCAGTTGGAAATTCTTGCTGTGGAACAGGAAGGTTTTCCAACAATGTTGAGGCTTCATCCATGTGAGGGCAAATGTGAGTTTGATGACTCCCTTTGCATAACTTACAAGGAAACCTAACTTTACCCTTTTTCCCAGGAACCTGACTATCACTGGTTGATGGATCAATGGAAAGTTGATGAGATTTTTCTGACCATACTTCCAAGACCTTTGGAATACCAGGACAATTGACAAGGAAGTGGTCACCCTTACAAAGCCTGCAAGGGTATTTGGGTTTACGGTGCATGTCGGAATTTTCCTCAACACAACTAACACTTACAACCATGGTTGGTTGGTTGACTTCTTTCTTATCTTGCTTCTTCTTCTTCTTCTTCTTCTTCCATTTCTTCTTCTTCTTAGCCTCCTGGTTACTAGCATCAAGGCTTTTACCAGGCGAAGAGGAAGAAATGGAGGAAGAAAAATTAGGCGAAGAAGGTAAAGGGTCAATAGAAGGTGGTTGATGTTGAGATGGTGAACTCTGTTGAGGTGAAGCATCCGGTTGAGATGGAACAATTGGAGTACTTTGGGCCAACGAAGTTGAAAATAACCATATCGGTAATCCTATTGTAAATCCAGGTAATGACAAAGTAGCCATATAAGGAGGACCAACATTTCCAAAGTAAGGAAAAGTACTAGGATTCTCATTAGGAGGGGTTCCTAGGTTGATAAATTCCGGAACATTTGCCATTATATTCAACTTCGGTGAATTTTATTAACAATTTATAACTAAAACTAAAATTAACAATTCACAATTCACACTTAACAATTAAAATTCACAATTCACACCTATGGTCTCTAAAAGTAAAAACAAACAAATTAACACGCGCTATCAAATCTAGGAGTCAAACCACACACAAACAGTAGCCTTCTGGACCGAAAACACTAGTTGGTGATGAAATCCAACATCGCCGAATTCAGTACAAAAGTGGAGGGTGGAACAGTTACCCCGGCAACCTGCTTAATGAATAGACCGGCACAAGTTCCTCCACTTTAACCGTCTCGAAGTGAAGCGAACCCACCGGAAAATCCAAGTGAGTATAACCGACGTCTGCTCCAGGTACAGTGGGATCTTCCCTCCACCGTCACCTTGGGTAGAATCCTAAAGATTATGGTCACTAAGGTTACCAACGGCCACAAGTACACCTGGGGGAACAGTCTAAACTCCGACAGCACGCAAGGGCAGAGTAGCAAGCTCAATCCCCTTACCGGCTCCTTGACAGTAATCCAAGGTTTACCGATAAGTGACCCCTGGCTCCTCGACAATGGTTAATCCGAGGTTTACCGTTTGTAATACGTGCGTGTCTGGCGTCTTTCCCAACGAGGGAGGATGGATCCCCTCACTGGTTCGGACACGAGCTCGTGCTTCTCCTTTAAGAGGAGCTTTCCCAGAGTGTAAATGTAACAATTGGATTTGATTCTATCACAAGATCAGCTACTTGTTTGGTTTTACTGTCTTGGAGAGTTAAGTACTCACCTACTCCAAGACACTAGCCTAAGCTATGTTGGTGCTTCAGAGCCCTAGAAATGTAAAAATTACTAGATGAATTTTAATTAAGCGCTGTGTTATTAAGGCTGTTATTACTCAAATGGGTAAATGGATATGAAACCAATGGTGTTATGACCCGACTCAACTGAATGCAATCGAATATGATAATGTAATCGTTTCAATTCGTTGAATCCTAACTAAAGTAAAGAGAGAGTTTCCATTCACTTCCAACAATGCAAAAAATTGACCACTAAGAGAAAATATAACAAATTCTCTAATGCACTAATTTTATCAAGAAAAACTAATGCAAATCAATTCCAAACCATTTTATTTTATTTTTATTTTTTGTGTAAATTCAAATCAAAGAAAGCTGATATAAACTATACAATGGTAATCTAAGCACAATTCACTTGAAAAGTATGCAAATGTAATCTATGCACATTTTTCATTCATATTCCGAAAATGAGAATTCTAATTATGCAAATGTGATCTATGCAAGAGAATTCTCAAACACAAGACGATTCTAATGTGATCTAAGAACCAATATAGTGAAAATTGAGAAAATTGGGTGAGAGTTCCAAAGATCAAAAATAAAAACACTCAAAGGCGATTAACACTGAGAGAAACCTCCAAGTAATGACCAAAGGAAATCAAATCAAGAATTTCTCAAAAAAGAGACTCAAAACACCCAATTGATGAAAGCTAAAAGCAGGAATGCCAATGAAACAAGCCTAGGTGAAGATCTTTGACAAGGGACTAATGAATCTGGGCAGTAAAAACTAAGAAAAAACAAAATCTAAGAGCAAAAAATGCAAAAAATGGAATTTTCTCAAAATTTTAGCAGGGGACGCAGGCAACCTGTTAGCACAGGTGCGGGCCCGCTCTGTGCACACAACAAAAGTGCGTCCCGGGACGCACTGTGCAGCACTCAGAGGGTGCGTCCTACCGAAAAACTCAAGAAAAACCAAAGTAAAACTAATCCTACGCTAACCCACCCAGAGACAAGGTCACAGAGCCAAAACCAGAAAAATAAACCAATTTTCTCAAAGCAAAGTTCACACAAAAGAAAAGACTCTTCTCATCAATGGAATTTATCCCCAGCGGAGTCGCCAATTTGTCACACGGAATCAGTCAAGAGTGCGGACACTACCGACCTTCCTAGAAGTCTAAGACATTCTAATGACAAACAAATCAAACTAGAGCTATCCTTCTCTAAACATGCATTATGATATGAGAAATCAAGTGTTTCATTCTTACCTTTGTCCAAACGCTGTTGTAGAAGTCCAAGCTTTGTTGATCTGGATGAGCTCCTCTTTTTCTCCAAAACCTGCAATCACCAACAGTCAAACAATTAAATAGCACCTGATTATAACATAAAACAAAGCATATTCAACATATAGACCAAGGAGTACATGAAATAACCCATAAACAACAAGTTATTGAGAAGAATGGACCAATTTGCATTAAAGGTAATCAAAAGGAACCATTACAACCTGAGCCTTGGTGTTGTGCAAGCTCCTTCCAGGGTCCACAAGAGTTTTCCTCTACTTTGACAAAGCTCACCCACTTCCAAATAGAACAAGTAAAGATGGCAATCTCTCCTCACAAGCTTCTAAATGGGAGTCCTAATTCCTGCAGCATTTACCCTTAGAAATGTATAGCTTTCAACCTCCCTCCTTCTGGCCCAATGCCTGTATTTATAGTGCTCAAGAGGAAGTTAATCAGGTCCACCATCAATGGGATAATCCCCTCTTTGGATGGGATAGCTCCCCTATTGATGGGATAAGTTCCTCTTTGCTAGGAGTGCATGAACCATCTGGAGGCGCTCAATACACGTCGAACAACCTTCTAGAATGCTCTAGAAATGACCACAAGTGACTTTTTAAAGATGAAACTTGCGAATTTTAACCTTTTTAGGGGACGCACTTGCCCCTTTACATACAGAGCGTCCAAAGACGCAGCTTTTGTGAACATTGGGTGCGTCCCCGCAGGTAAGGTTGAGAGAACCTGCGTCCCCAGAGATAAATACATTTATAAAGACTTTCTCTCTTTTTGGAGTTTGGCATGGATAGCAGAGGCATAAGACTTGCTTAAGAGGGTAGTATGACTATTGATAGAGCCATACCAACTGTAAATAGTCATGGTGACATTTTTTAGTGTAACAGTCATCACACAAACAAATGTGACTTTTGGTTTGGTTACTAAAAGGTACGATATCAATCGTTTAATTACAATAAAAGACAAGGGATCAATAATCTGTTCAAGCTGCCACGGGAGATGACGCTCCTCATGGATAAGTTTTAACAAATTCTAACTGTATAAGCCCTTGGCATTGCTACAAACGCTACGCGCTAAAATACTACGGAGACCTTTGATTCGATTTGGCTCCCACCATGGTGTGCCTTCCTTGAGCCTATTTCGAGATTTTTGAGATTGGGGTATTTGCAAGGTAATAGTAACACATGCGTAGAGCCATTAATAATGCAATTGTTAACATTTAACTCTGTTATCTCAAATATATATATGCTCATTCCCTTAAAACGTGAACATGTATAGGCTCTATACACGTTGTTACACATGTAGCTTGATAATGGTATACTTTTGACTAACACACGTTGTGTGTTGATAATTGTATGCCTTGGATGACTAGCACATGTTGTTATACATGTATCTTGATAATTGAATACTTTAATGACTAGTATGTTTATAATTAAATATTTTGATGCTAGTACGTTGCTAATTACATGTGTTGATAATTGAATACTTTGATGACTAGTACGCTAATAATTGCATGTAGCTTGATAATTGAATACCTTGGTGACTAACACATTGATAATTGTATGCCTTGATGACTAGCACACATTGTTATACATGTAGCTTGATAATTGAATACCTTGATGACTAGTACATTGATAACTGTATGCCTTGATGACTAGCAAACATTGTTACACATGTAGGTTGATAATTGAATACCTTGATGACTAGTACACCTGTAACTAAAGACCCTTTTGCAACCATCATCAATCCACTTATTCCACACATATAACAGTGAATTATACATGTATATATTCCTAGACCACTTATTCCACACATATCACAATCAATTATACATGTATATATAGCCTGATAATTGCATACCTTGATAACTAGTACATGTTGATAATTGCATAGTTTAATGACTAGCACATGTTGTTACACATGTAGCTTGATAATTGCACACCTTGATGACTAGTACACTTGTAACCAAAGACCTTTTTGCAACCATCATCAATCCACTTATTCCACACATATCATAATTAATTATACATGTATATATTCCTAGACTTTAAGTCCTGTAACTAAAAACTTTTTTGGAACTATAATCAATGTACTTATTCCACACATATCACAATTAATTACACATGTATACATTCCTAGACCACTTATTCCACACATATCACAATAAATTATACATGTATATATATCCTGATAATTGCATACTTTGATAACTAGTACATGTTGATAATTGCATACCTTAATGACTAGCACACGTTGTTCCACATGTAGCTTGATAATTGCACACCTTGATGACTAGTACACCTATAACCAAAAACCTTTTTGCAACCGTCATCAATCCACTTATTCCACACATATCATAATCAATTATACATGTAAATATTTCTAAACTTTAAATCTTTTAACTAAAGACCTTTTTGAAACCATAATCAGTGCACTTATTCCACACATATCACAATCAATTATACATGTATACATTCCTAAACCACTTATTCCACACATATCAGAATCAATTATATATATATATATATATATATATATATATATATATATATATATATATATATATATATATATATATATATATATATATATATATATATATATATTCTTACACTTCACAAGTCTTGTAACTAACGACCCTTTTACAATCATAATCAATTATACATGTATACATTTCTAGAGTTTATAGACTTTATAAGTATTTAAAGCACACCTTAATTCCGATCTAAAAAAGAAAATGAAAGAGATATAACAAGCATATACTCTGTAAGCTTTTGAGATCACAAAAGACATATTTTATCGTTCAAAAATTAAGGAGGTGTGAACTAAGGGAAAAAAACCAATAGTTGAGTGGCAAAAAGGACGTTTATTTTACAACCCATCACGTGTGATATAGTCAATCCTCAATATTTATGAATTGTTGTTGGCTATGTAATAAATCAGTTATTATTTATAATATAGTCAATCTTTCATATTTATTGATTGTTACTAGGTATGCAATAAATCAATCAATTATTGTCTATAATATACTCAATTCTATATTTATGGATTTTCACTGGTTATTTAAGTTTTAAAAGTGTTTATTTTATTTTGTTATTTTTAATAGAAAATATTTATTTTTATTATGTAAATTCATGTCCTATGTTTCATTAAGGGATAAGTCAATGGATTTGGAAGTGATGTTTCATTATTACATATGACATTATTAATAGTTTTGAATGCTTTATTATCTAGTTTCATCTTATTCCATAAACATTACCATAAGACAACCAATTAAAAAAAGTTTGATCTCAAAGCTATCCTAATTTCTTTGGAGATATTGGTTTTTCATTGGGGAATTTTTTAGGGGTGAAATTTTTCCAATTAACTATTTTTTTCTTTCTTTCATTTTTTGAAAAACATATTCACTGGTAAAAATCACCTATTTTTTACATAGATATAATTCAATTAATAATATTCCCCATAATTTACAAGTTTTAATAATAAATTACATGTTTCCTATTGAATATTCACCTACATTTTGTATATGTAATTTTTCAAACTAGAATAGTTGCCTAAAATATAATACATACATATAATATTTAAATTCTTAAAAAATATATTATTTCTTATGCTTATAATAATGAAAGACTAGTGGAGTCCCGAGGAAGGACAAGTAGCTGTGACCGTTTAATTCTTTCGGTTTCGAATTAAATTTAGAGGCAGGGTTTTGGTATATGACTTTAATGTGGTTTATTGTATGCTGTCCGCCCTCTATGCTGCCTCGGGCTTGCAACCATGGGTTATCACTTTCACCGAGGGTATTTGGAATTCATTTCTTCTTTGCTATGGTTTGGCTATGTGGGTGCTCAGTGCTTTTGTTTGGTTCTTGCGATGGTTGGTAAGTATCATGCCTTGCTTGTCCCATATGGTGGTTTCTTGTGCTTCGTTGGTTCTTTGTGGTTTGTTGGTGATGTGCCTCTGCTCGCTCTCTGTGGTGATTCACTGCTTTGGTTTTTGGAGGGTTTCAGGTCATTTTCCACCCGTAAGTCTATTTGTCTCTATCATTTGGCTCAAGCTTCATTTCTGCTCTGTTTGTGGTGATTTTTATGTTTGATGTTGGGTCTAGTGATGGTTTGCCTCTGCAAACACAGGTTCCTGCCTAGCTGCTGCATGGGACGGCTCGACGAACTCACTCTATGGTAATCTTCTCGTTCTAATTTCAATTTCACCCTTCGTTTTTGAGGTTCTAACGCTTTGGCTCCTTGGTGAGCAGGAAGAATGCGTTCATGGCACTTTTGTTGGTAGAAACCCTCTATTGCGGGTCTTGGCTCTCGTCCTCCATCGCGGAATCGATCCTCCTCCAGGTAAAACCCTCACTCCTCTTTCAGTTTGCTATTCACTGTTGTTTTGGTATCATGGCCCTAACTAACCGCTGCCCTACTCTATGGTGGTGTGCAGGCCCTTCCAGGGGAACGTTGCTCCACGGCGTCGTCCTTGGGACTATTTGCGAGCTTAGGGAAAACCCAGGTAGGGTCTTTCTGTGGCTATAGCGGTTTCTTTCTTGCTTTGTTGCTTGTTCTGTCTATAATTGCTCTGTTGCTTGCTCTGTTTGTAATCGGTTATACCCTTGGGGTTTTGGTTCCTTCGTATATGTATGTGATCTCCGAGGTGTTCATGCCCTCGCTGTTTTATTAGGGTCTAGTCTGTGGATTGTCATGTTTTTGGTTTGCATGGGTTTGGAACCCTCCACGATTTCCTGGTTATAGATTTTGTACAGTGAACTTTGTTGAATGGAAAACGAAAATGAAATGCACAGGAAATGCTTAAAGTGATGAATATAATAGTACCTAGTTTTTTTGTTGAGGAAAAAAAGGAAAAATATATGCTGGTGTACCTCTGTTTGGTTCTCGGTTTTGAAATGCTTCTTGTTACAAAATTCTTGTTGATGCTTATTCAGATCTTTTGATAAATTGCTTCATTGTATTGCTTTCATTTTGATGCCTGAAACATCCATGCATAGGGAAGATAATAAAAATTACTCTACTTCCTTAATGACAGATTTTTGAATTATTTGCTTCTATAGAGATTCAAATAATTGTAAATTACAACTTTTGGGCTCTCTCTCCTCTCTAGATGGCAGCCCCTCCATCCTCTCTGGTTTTTCCTTTTCAATTCATTATTACCAGTTTCTTTACAATTGAGGAACTATTCGTCAGTTACTTTTCAGTTGTTTAAAAGTTTCTTCAAACAAGTCCCTAACTAATCCTATCTTGATCTGCTTGCCTAATTTTAAAAACTAACAATGGCTGAGTCAACCTTAATTTTAAATGAAACAAAATGAAACAAAAACTCAAAGTGTTTTCCTCTCTGTCTAGCAAAATAAAATAAAATAAAAACATTTCCCAGCTGTCGCCTTTTCACTCGGATGCTCCTGCATCAGGCTCCCGGGGTAAATTAAACTCATGGCTCCTATCCATGAGCTCTTCAATAGAGTACCCAATGCTTTGAATCTGGCCAGCATCTAACCAAGAACTATCTTCAATAGGATGACCCTTCCACTTGACTAGGTACTGCAAATATTCTTTCCTTCGAGTTCGTTTGGCCACTTGGGTGTCTAGGATCTATTTGATCTCTACAGGCTTTGCTATGGGCATTTGTTTAATCCATGAATCATTCTCATTCTGGGTGTCCCGTGTTCGTCTTTTTGAACTGTCTTCTTCATCTTCCGCAATGTAGGGGTACAGTTTTGCCACATTGAAAATGGGTGAAATTCCAATACGTGGGGGTAACTGCAATTCATAAGCATTCACATAAAATTTCCGAAGAATCCTGCAATGCCCAATTTTTTTCCATTTCAACTTGTTGTATTCACCTTTAGGAAACCTCTCCTTGCGTAGGTGTGCTAATACCAGGTCTCCTATGTTGAACTGTACCTCCCGCCTTTTCAAATCTGCTTTATGCTTGTATCTTTGGCTGGTGTCTTGTAATTTTAATTTCACTTGTTCATGAAGATCGTTGATTGCCTTTACGAAGTCTTCAACATCAACACTCCTATGCTCCAACTGACCCAAATCCCATAACTCATGTACTCCACGTGAGTGCATTCTATATAGGATATGGAAAGGACTACTTCCTGTGCTTTGGTTGGGGGAATCGTTATAAGAAAATTTCACTTGTGCAAGCACACGATCCCACTATTAATAATTTTCTCCAACCAAACTCAATAAATTTCCTAGACTTCAGTTCACCACTTTAGTTTCACCATCGATCTGCAGATGATAAGCTAAGCTGAAGTTTAGTTTGGTGTCTAATTTTTTCCATAAGGTTCATCAAAAATGTCTTGTAAACTTAACGTCTTGGTCCGAAACAATAGACTTCAGCAAGCCATGTAATCTGACTATCTCTGTGAAGAACAAATGTGCTACATGTGTGTCATCACTAGTTTTCCTGCATGGAATGAAATGTGCCATTTTGGTGAAACGATCCACCACCACCATGATGGAATCGAATCCCCATTGTGTCTTCGGCAGACCTAAGACAAAGTCTAAATTGACTGAGTCCTATGGTCTGTTTGGAATAGGTAAGGTTGTATACAACCCTGTGTTTTGGCTGTGTCCCTTCGCAAGCTGCTAGACTTTGCATCTAGTCACAAACCTTTGTACATCTCTACGCATCTTCGGCCAATAATAAAAGTCGCTCAACTGATCCAAGGTCTCGTCTATGCCAAAATGTCCAGCTAAACCTCCATTATGCTTTTCCTGGATTAAGTTCTCTCTCATATAACATTCCAAAACACACAACTGCCCTCCTTTCAACAACAACCCTTCCTGCATATTATAGTCCAACCATGAGTTGTTATCTCTCAAAAATGGATTTCGGCAAGCTTCATAAGCTTCCTTAAAATCTGCATCTGCCTCATACAAGTCCTTAAGATGTTCGAATCCTAATACTTGTATCGTACTTTCCTGTAGGATCAAATTCCTCATGCTTAACGCATCTGCCACTTTGTTGGCTTGACCATTGATGTGTTTCAACACAAACGTAAAACTCTGTAGGTACTCCACCCACTTTGCATGTTTATGGTTCAGCTTATGCTGCTGCATAATATACTGCAATGCAGAATTGTCTGAAAATAAGACAAATTCATTGGCCAACAGATAATGTCTCCAATGCTTTAGCGCTTGAACCACTGCATAAAATTCCTTGTCATAAGACGTGTACTTTTGCCTACTTTCATTTAGTTTCTCATTGAAATAGGCTACTGGCTTGTCCTCTTGGCTGAGTACTGCACCAATGGCTATCCCACTGGCATCACAACGAACTTGAAAAAGTTTGTTAAAGTCTGGTAATCTCAAAATCAGTTTTTTCAGTAATTTTCCTTTTGAACAACTGAAAACTCTTCTCTGCCATTTTTGTCCAATGGAAAGGTTGATTTTCCTTCTTAATGGTGTCCACCATGGGTGCACAAATCCCATTGAAATTTTTAATAAATTTCCGATAAAAACTCGCCAATCCATGAAAACTTCGTACCTCAAACAAACTTTTGGGAGATGGCCAGATAACTATGGCTGCAACCTTTTCCGGATCCATTTTTAGTTCATTCTCAGAAATCAGAAATCCCAAATAAATTAACTCTTTCTTGAAAAAAGAACATTTCTTCAAATTTATCAGTAATTTATTTTGTTGAAATTTTTCCAATACATACCTCACGTGTCGAAAATGCTCTTCCTTTGTCTTGCTGAATATAAGTATATCATCCATATATATAATCATAAATTTACCAATGAATTCCTCCGGCATCTCATTCATCAACTGCATGAACATGCTGGGGGCATTGCTCAATCCCAATGGCATAACGAGCCATTTGTACAATCCTTCATTAGTCTTGAAAGATGTCTTCCACTCGTCACCTTCTCGAATTCTGATTTGGTTGTAGCTGCTTTTGAGGTCTATCCTTGAAAAGTGCGCTGCTCCACTCAAAAAATCCATCATATCATCCATCTGAGGTAAAGGGAACATGTACCTGATAGTGATCTTGTTAATGGCCCAGGAATTCGTGCACATTCGCTGCTCACCTCCTTTCTTGGGAGTTAAAATAGTCGGAACTGCACAAGGGCTTAAACTCTTCCGAATCAGTTCTTTATCCAACAACTCCTGCACCTGCTTTCAGATTTCTTCATTATCCTTCAGACTCATATGGTAGGCAACCGTGTTTGGCAAACTAGCTCTTGGAATAAAATCAATATGGTGACTAATTCTCCACTTCGGTGGTAATTTGTCCGGTAGACCGTCTACCACAATATTACTAAATTCCTGCAGCATGTCCTGTATCTCTTTAGGTAAGTTAGTGACTTCAATATGGATCAATACTGGTTTTTGCCTTCGCACAACTACATACGTCACCTCATCATCCTCCATCTACTGCAAAAAATCTTTTCCACCTAATAGTAATGCTTTTGTCCCACTGGTTTCTGCAACATCCTCTTCCTTCATGAGCACTAGCACATGCTTTATCCCATCTTTAACAAACTTGTAACAATATGTTTCCCCGTCATGGACGACCTTCCTATCATACTGCCATGGTCTACCCAACAGAATATGGCACACGTCCATAGGCATGATATCGCAAGTCACCTTGTCTTGTACTTGCAAATATGAAACTCTACTTCACACTTCTCATCGACCAATAGTTGGTGACCTTTCTACAACCAAGACACCCTATATGGAGTTGGGTGCTTCAACTTATTCAAACCCAATTTCCCCACAATTTTAGTAACTATGAGATTATCAGTACTTCCACTGTCTATGATTAATTTGCAGCATTTCCCATCCGACTTGCACATAGTCCGGAACAATGCTTTCCTCTGTGTCTAATCAGCTACTTCCTTAGTTGGTTTTAATAATAACTTGTTCGACACGAAGGCTTCCCCGGTTTCTGGCATATTTTCCACCTCCTGTGGTGGTGCCTCCGCTTTGTCGGGCTGAGTGAAATATGCTCCCCTTTGCCCACTTTGTTCATTTTCAGGACATTCAAAGGACCCGTTTCCCCACTTATGACACTTGTAACACTGATAGGAATTTCCTCTTCCTCGCTGGTATGACCTTCCTCCTCTGGTGTTACCTTCCCTTTCACTCTGTCCCGAAGTCTTCGAACTACTGCCCTCTTCATTGTTGTTGGCAGTCCTACCTCTGCCAAAGGTCTGTCCTCGACCTCTACCAGAACCATGTCCTCTTCTGGCATTTTATTTCCTAGCAATATTTTCCTCCGCCTTCAAAGCACTCTGATAAGCTTCCTCTATGGTCTTAGGGGAAAGAATACTAATTTCGTCTAGGATCTCCATTCGTAGACCATTTACAAACCTCACTGTTTTCTTAGGGGTATCTTCAACATAACCAGCGCTCACGTTAACTTTATAAATTTCTTCAGAATATTCCTTCACGGTCATCGTTCTCAACCTCAGGTTCTATACTTGTCTATAAAGGGAAATTTGATAATATTTAGGCAGAAACTTGCTCTTCATTCTAGCAACCATCCTATCCCATTTTTTAATCAATGGTTTGTTCAATCTCCTCCTTTCTGCCTGTACACTATCCCACCATAGTGCTGCATGTCCCTTCAATTTGGTGACAACAAACCTGATCCTTTTATCTTCGCTGATTTCTTCATACTCAAAATATTTATCTAGTTCACTTATCCAGTCTAACAATGCCTCTGTGGACAAACTGCCATCATAATTAGAGAGCTCTGGTCTTGGCTTGCTGCTAGCCAACAAAAATGACCTCAATAGTTTAATTTCTAGTCCTTCGTCATCTGAACCATCCATCGTGGCTATGTTTTCCTCCTCACCGTCATCCTCACCTTCTGGATCTCTACACCTTCCTACTTCCATTGCTGCCAAACGTGCAGTTAAATTCCTAATTTCTGTTAGAAAATTATATATTACAGAGCAATAGAACACATAGAATATTGCAGAAATATAAACACAATAAAACACATAAAACCAGAGAGACACAGATATATGTGGTTCACCCAGTTTGGGCTATGTCCACCTCGAACAGCCAGTCCTTCCTTTCTATTATCCAGCAAAATGAAGAGACACAACCTACAACAGATCCGCTCTTGTATCCTCTGTTTTCTCTCATAGTCTCACCACTCTATTTCTTTCTTGGAGAATACACATCTATTTTTCAGCCTCAATACAATGCCCTCATACAAAGAGAGGGGTTGCCTTCTAGGGGAAAAAACCCTACACTAAACATAAGTTCTACCGTCAGATCATCCACCTAATGAACGGCCCAGATTGACTAGAAATTACTATACTTTTACAAGGAAATTTTACATCTAGTTTTAGCTTCGGGGGTGCTACCCCGGAAACCCCCCGCCAAGGGGGGGCTCCCCAAAGGTTGCAGCCGCCCCCCCTGGACCCCCCTGCAGCGAATATTTAACTGGTCGTGTTGCCGCCCCATTTCGAACTGGGGTCCAATGTGGCAATACCTATGAATATAGAAGATAAGCAGGGTCCACATCCAACAATTTCTTCTCGTAACCCTTCATATGCTACTCTTTTGATGGCTCTTGCTCGACCCCTTCTTCCTACCTCCATCTTCGCTGAGAGAAAGGAACAACATGCTCTGATACCAAAAATTGGTGGTGATCCCGAGGAGGCACACGTAGCTGTGACCGTTTAATTCTTTCAGTTTCGAATTGAATTTAGTGGTAGGGTTTTGGTATATGACTTTAATGTGGTTTATAGTATGTTGTTTGCCCTCTATATTGGCCTCGGGCTTGCAACCATGGGTTATCACTTTCATCGAGGGTATTTGGAATTCATTTCTTCTTTGCTATGGTTTGGCTCTGTGGGTGCTCAGTGCTTTCGCCCGGTTCTTGCGATGGTTGGTAAGTATTGTGCCTTTCTTGTCCTGTATGGTGGTTTTCTGTGCTTTGCTAGTTCTCTGTGGTTTGTTGGTGCTATGCCTTTGCTCGCTCTCTGTGGTGATTCACTGCTCTGGTTTTTGGAGGGTTTCAGGTCATTTTCCACTCGCAAGTATATTTGTCTCTATCATTTGGCTCAAGCTTTGTTTCTGCTCTGTTTGTGGTGATTTGTATGTTTGATGTTGGATCTGGTGATGGTTGGGCTCTGAAAATGTAGGTTTCTGCCTAGCTACTGTATGGGACGGCTCGACGAACTCGCTCTCAGGTAATCTTCTTGTTCCAATTTCAATTTCACCCTTCTTTTTTGAGGTTCTAATGCTTTGGCTCCTTGGTGAGTAGGAAAAACGCGTTCATGGCACTTATGTTGGTAGAAACCCTTTGTTGTGGGTCTCGGCTCTCATCCTCTGTCGCAGAATCGATCCTCCTCCAAGTAAAACCCTTGCTCCTCTTTTAGTTTTCTATTCACTGTTGTTTTGGTATCGTGACCCTAACTAACTGTTTCTCTGCACTGTGGTGGTGTGCAGGCCCTTCCAGGGGAACGCTACTCCACGACTTCATCCTTGGGATTGTTTGCGGGCTTAGGGAAAAATCAGGTAGGGTCTTTCCGTGGCTATAGCGGTTTCTTACTTGCTTTGTTGCTTGTTATATCTGCAATTTATCTGTTGCTTGCTCTGTCTGTAGTCAGTTATACCCTTGGAGTTTTGGTTCCTTCGTATCTGTATGTGGTCTTTGAGGTGTTCATTCCCTCACTGTTTGATTAGGGTCTAGCTTGTGAACTGTAATGTTTTTGGATTGCATGGGTTTGGAACCCTCCACGATTTCCAGGTTATAGATTTTGTATAGTGAACTTTGTTGAATAGAAAACGAAAATGAAATGTATTGGAAATGCTTAAAGTGTTGAATATAATAGCACCTGGTTTTTTTGTTGAGGAAAAAAAGGAAAAATATATGCTGGTGTACCTCTATTTTGTTCTCGGTTTTGAAATGCTTCATGTTACAAAATTCTTCTCGATGCTTATTTAGATCTTTTGATAGATTGTTTCACTGTCTTGCTTTTGTTTTGATCATCGAAACATCTGTGCACAAGGAATATAATAAAAATTGCTCTACTTCTTTAATGACAAATTTTTGAATTGTTTGCTTCTATAGAGATTCAAATAATTGTAAATTACAACTTCTGGGCTATCTCTCCTCTTTGGATGGCAACCCCTCCATCCTCTTTGGTTTTTCATTTTCAATGCATTATTAGTAGTTTCTTTACAATTGAGGAACTGTTCCTTAGTTACTTTTCAGTTGTTTAACAATTTCTTCAAACAAGTCCCTAACTAATCCTATCTTGATTTGCTTGCCTAATTTTAAAAACTAACAATGGCTGAGTCAGCATTAATTTTAAATGAAACAAAATGAAGCAGAAACTCAAAGTGTTTTCCTCTCTGTCCAGCAAAATAAAATAAAATAAAAACATTTCCCAGCTGTCGCCATTTCACTCGGATGCTCCTGCACCAAAGATGTAAACTATTTACTTAATAATATCAAATAACACTTATTGTGATTACATACAAATCTTTGATGAGAATAAATAAGTTAAAATATCACAAAATTTTACATCAGATAGAATAAGGAAAAAATTAATAATTCATTAGGGTTTGACTTTGGATATAATTTTCAATCAATTATAATTGAAACCATATTCATGAGATTTGTTAAAAAATATCTTGTTGGACACCTAATCCTCTAAGGGTTGGTATGGAAGCTAAGCAGTTAAAGGGACTCCAAGAGACCACTTGGAATATGAAACCAAGGGTCACTCCAATGTATTATAAATATGTATAATTGTGAATAATAAAAAATTCAATGCTAGTGATTCAAAATCTTGTCTTCACCATGGTTGTCTTTAACATGGTGTCAGAGTGTGCATTCTCCTACCCTACTCCAATTTGAGCCACTCATTTTTTGGTCTTTATATACATGTCAATTCTTCCTTTCTCCTGATCAAAACTGCCACCTTATAGAGTGGTTTACTCTGCGCTTACCTATTTCATTAATATGCAGCTTTCACAGGGTATCAATCCATTTTCCTTGCCACACGCCTGTCAATCTGACCTCTTAGCATGAATGTTGTTGAGCCACTTATTTTTTGGTCTCTCTATACATGTCAATTCTTCCTTTCTACGGATCAGAACTGCCACCTTATAGAGCATTTTACTCTGCGCATACCTATTTCATTACTATGCGACTTTCACAGGGTATCGGTCCATTTTCCTTGCCACACGCCTGTCGATCTAACTTCTTAGCATGAATCTTGCTGAGCTCTTTGCCAGCATATCTTCCTTTCGCTAGTCTATCTGTCAGAAATTCATTTCCTCACGGTGTGCCTACTCTAATGCTCTGAAATCTGCACCTACTCTAACACTTTTTGTACCAATAATGTCAATTGTTGCTTGGACGCTACTTGAACATTGAATGTATTCTTTTCTCTACGTGTTTAATGTTATACTTGGATTCACACGTCTCTGCCAAGGCCCAAGTGATTTGCTTTATTCCCAAGCGTTGTCCACAGTGAAAAGATGCGATTGAGTTTCACCCATTGCACATGTTTTCTTCCATTTCTGCACTGTTACGTTTCCTACCATGTCCAACTTTCTATCAATATAGAAATCCATTTCCTGTGTGCACCCATGATGGAAAGGGAATCCACAGTGGTATTTCATAACAACTATGAATAGTCTTATGAGAAACGACAACTTCCAGTCTGAGTTTCAATCCAAGCATAAAATCCAACGACATTTATATTTATCTCTAACCCAATGACATGAAGGCTCCACATATTTTTAATATCTTACTGTGCCAGAGATTAATATTTTATCCTCCCCTCGGTACATTTTTCCAGAGATTACCAGTCTCACCGCATAGTCGACCTATGGACATTCGACCTGCACTATTGGTTCCAGTCTCCTCCATCATGACTAGTGTTGCGTGGTAATATATATACCATATGTTGTGTTGTAACCACTGTAAATCTACTCCCAATTTCACTCCTCGGCTCCGGTCCATATTACCATCATGGCGCTGAAAAAGAGTGAGAAAATCAATGGCTGAGGAGGGTGAAGGACTATCCACCCCTTGAGAATCCACGTCATTAATTCTCACCATCATCTTGCTCCTACTCTTCGAAAGGACCAAATTCCCACGAGAGAAGGTAGTATAATGCGAGAGCAGGATAGCAGAGTGGGAACACTTAGTATTCTATTCATTCTGATTACTGTCTGCTTCGTGAAAGCTATCATTTTATATTGTTGGGATTTGCTACTGTGGAGTTGGCCTCAACTTTAAGATTGCCTTAGCGATATCCGTTATGGCATTCGAAATAATAATAGACAATTATTTGAGACCCTTATTTGAACTCTGCGTGGATTGAACCTGCTCTTGGGAGTATAATAACATTATAGTTTTGAAGAAAAGAGGTCGTGTAGGGTTGGAAAAGAAAGGCATATTGAAAGGGTCATATAAAAATAGTTTGACTTGTATGAAGCAGTGAGTCCCATCCATTGAAATCACCTTGCCTTAACAACTGTTGGTTTTCTAATTAACTATCATGGTTGATTCTCATCGGAATTTTGAAGCTCACATCTCCTCATAGCACCTTATTATTATAGTGAAAGCTTTGAAGGCCACAAATGTGGTGAAGTGATGAATGAATATCATAGATGCATGAATTCAATTCATTGGTTGATACTTTGAGCCCCAGCTTGAATTCCAAACTGCACAACATGGGTCATCAATCAACACAATTTTCTGGTGGGTGTCAAAAGAAATATGACCTGTGGGATTTATAGTGTTTGTCCCTGCTAAGTGCGTTGGAATAGTAAGTCTGCCCATATGAGCTATGTTCCTTTGAGGGCTATTGTTTATTTTTATATATGTGGTATATATTGTATACACCTGAGTTAACTAATTTTGAAGGCCGATACACATTTTATGGTGAGCATACATAAGTCAAAGTTTTTAATGGTCATATGTGATGGCACAGTTTGAATAGTGTGTGACTATGTGTTGATTCCTTGCTATATTAACCACTGCATATGTCTGTATGGTTCATGAAAGAATTTTTTTTGAGCATATGTATGCATTAATTTTTGGTGGGACATAAGGTATATAATGATATATATTGAACATTGGACCCTTCATTCAACCACCGTGTGAAGTGGATCACAGTGATTGCTATTGGCTGATTGGAACATTGAGTCTATATGTTAAAGCCTCGATTTAAGATGTATTAGATTTATTAAATACTTTGATATAGTCCACTGTCGATGGGATGGTGAACATCAACAAGGATAATCTTTATGAGATCAAAAACTGTCTATAGAATGCACAGGAAAAAAATTATTTTTTACAACTAGAATCTTAGTTCCAGCGAGATGAGCTTCAATAGAAGCATAGTCCACATTCTAAACCTGTTTTTGTTCAGAACATTGAGACATACTCCCATCAAAAACAAATCAATAATGTTGATCTAGTACCCAATGAAGGAGCATATTTCCATGCTGATGTAGAAATTCAACATGCACTTCCCAAGTGGATTATGAGACCTTGGGAAGATCTTGTCCATAACAAGAACAAAATCGATATTGGATATGACAAGGATGTGTCTTTTCATATTCCAAACTATTCCAATCCAATCCGATTTCAAATTGCTAGATTTCTTTAGGATGATTCATCTTCACTTTTTCCTCCTCCTGTACAACAACAAATTGTGAAATGGCAACATTGCGACTGAGTTGGCTATATAAAATATCACTGTTTTGATCTTCATCCATCCAAGCACTATGGTCACCGTACTCATTCTTCACACAAATGCTTCAAAAAACAGTCTCTTGCAGGAAAAAATATTCATATTGCATGGATCGCTTCTTGGCAATGGACTTCAACAACCAAGAAGATATTTCACTCATACAACATGATTTGTTCTCAAATGTTGAAAATCCTTGCAATTGAGATCTCTTCATCTTCTCACCTTGTATCTCACAAGGGGGGAAGTGATGGTCATCTATAAGTTTCAACGCCACATCAAGCAAGCCTGAACCACAACCTGCCATACTAGATTCAGAGTTGTAGCCAGAGACAAAGATGTCCCTGAGCATGCCATTGGTTGGTGGGCAGCCTTAAACCATCTATGCAGGGTGAGACCTCCCTTTTAAGGTTGAGCTTCTTCCTCTTCAAAGAATTAGGGACACTTTCTCTAGCAGAAGATTTCAGTTTTTTTCTAGACTTGGAAGAGTTCCAGGAATTGCACTAACCATTCTAGTGTTAGTGGTTATCCTTAAACCACCCGCTTTATACCAACATTTCAAAGAGCACATTCAACCTAGTGCTGCCACATATTTTTGCACATTTTGTATTATAACTCGTTTCTTGGACTCACACATACCCCTTCAGATTAAGGGGGCAATGTTGGACACCGAATCCTCTAAAGGGTGGTGTGGAAGATAAACAATTAAAGGGAGTCCAAGAGACCACTTAGAATATGAAAGCAAGAGTCACTTTGATGTACTATAAATATGTATCATTGTGAATAATAGAACATTAAATACTCATCATTCAAATTCTTGTCTTTACCATAGTTGTTTTAAACATATCTAAACCATGTTTTTTTACACCTGTGATCATCTTTCTCAAAGATGGTAGTGAATAATATTTATAAATCCATTTTATGACCTTTGACTTGCATATGATAATTAATATATAATTAAATATAATCTATAAATCCATTTCATGACCGTGACCTTAACTTAAATATGATAATTGATATATAATTGAAGGCAAATTCCTCAAATATTTATCCATATAACCTATCTTGCTCTTAAGGGAATGGTAAACATATGTGGAAAATGTTAGCATAGTTTTTCATCCATCTTTAAAAACGCTTTTCTCCAATGAAACTCATTTGATTGATTATTAAAATGTATTTGATATACTATATTTCTTCCTTAAAGGTATTCAAAGTCATCCCATCTAATTATTTCATATCTTTTATTTGGACGTGAAATGTATAATATATTGATCAAACCAACACATTGAATGCATAAACTCCAGTGGGTGCAAACAAAAGCAAAGGGAATTTTTTGTGGATTAGACTAATTAAGTGTATCTTCAAGTGCACTAGTTTTTTTTCCCATAAGAAAAAGATGTAATTTATTCATATGAAAAAATTACATTTTGTAGATGCTTAAAGCATATGTAGATGGCTGCCCATGTAAAGGGGACAAAGTTATAAATAATAGAAAATAAAAACCAGCAGGCCTATGCTTTTTTGCCCTTCTTCTTCTCCACCCTCCGCCAACCTTCAGAGTTGGGAGAGGGAGCAATAATGGCTAGCTGGTTTTCCAGTGTGTTCATTGGAAGTTATTTGTCAGATTCAGATCCTTTAGATCCATGAGTTCTTTTGATGTCACTTACTTCCAGTTGAGGTTCTTGTTGCTGTTGCATATTGTCTGGCCCCAGATGAGAATTTGTGGTATTTTCTTCCTGAGTATATTTCTGTCCCATTTGTATGTCGGGTGTTGATTGGTTCCCTGTAGGTTCTGTCTGCGTGTCTTCTTCTTTCATCAGGTCAGTATGCTGCCACCCTTTGGGTTTTTTTTGTTGTTTCTTATTTCCTTTGGGGTCCTTTCTAGCTAGTGGGCAGGTGTATTGGAGGTGCCTTGTTTTCATGCAACTGTAACATCTAAATGCTGCGTTCTCATAGTCAAGCGGTTGAGTCCTTAGTGTATTTCTGTAATTCAATGTAATGTGATCAGGTAGCCCCTGACTCAAGTCCACTTCTATGCATATTTTGGCAAATGTGAAGATTCCCCTGCTAACTCTGTTTTCATCTATTTTTAGGAATTTCTCCAAGGAATTCCCAATGGCTATTAAAACTTTGTGATGCCAAAAGTGTAGAGGGAGGTTATGTAGCCTCACCCAAATAGGCATTGTTGAGATTTTCATAGTATTTGCATCAAAATTAGCAAACCAGGGGGTGGTGAAGAGGCCAGCATTGCCCCAAAACCAAGATCCCTAATTTATAATACTGTCTCGTTCTTGTTCTGTGCTGAAGCTAACTATGAAGAATCCTTTTGAGCATAGGTGTATTTCACAGTTAGGTGACCATGTGGAGAAAATCCATTGATGCTGATGCAGCCCAGGCCGCTCCTACCAGGATCTCCCTCAACCACGCACATAAAAGCTTATTTCCTGATGTTGAATCTCATGATTTATAACATTCATTGGCAATTCAATAACTGTTCAAACTTAGAGTTGCAAACTATATGTGCGCTCTTTACCAAGCTCAATCCAACAGTCCTTTCATGCTCTGCGTTGTATTTAAGACAATTTCCCTTTGACCGGAGAGCGGTGGTACATTTAAGAACAATGCCATATACTCAATTAATATCAAAAGAATAGCGATAACAATACATCGTTTTATAAAACCTTATGCTCGGCGGATTCAATGCTATAAAAACCCTACTTTTAACACACGGTGCTTTCATGCAATTCTTTTAAAAGACTCACATATCGTGGACTTCTATTTGTACACACCTCCAGGTTATAATTGTCCATGCAATACAGATATATGCCTTTGTTACATATACCCACGGAATTTCCTTACCTCCTTTTCCACCGGCGGTGATCATGCGCTGGCTTGTGCTATGGCAAAGGCTCTTATATTATGACCGACTGTTATATCTCTTCTCTTTATGCGATTTGGGGTCGATATATATCTACAAATTGCTATATATCTATTTTCGGTCGATGGATAGATATAATTGCAGTTGTTCAACCAACCAACAGTGTAAATTCCGTTGTTCGGCGATGCTCTAATGTTTCTGTGGCCGCTTCTCTAGCAGTTGCTCCGTGGTTATTACACCTCCGAATGACGGAGCTGTCGGTCCATATCCGTTGCAATTTATATTAAATCGTTTCCAAATTCCAGTCCTCGCCCCTGTTGCGCTATGGTTCGCCTGTTACACACTTTTTGATGCAAATATGATTCCAACCGGAATGGTTAAGACTTTAACCTTTGAAGCGTTCGAACAACCACCGAGCCGCTTCCTGAATTCTTAAAAGAATTCTTCAATTGGGTCTCACATAACATAATAAGGATATATGTATTACCTTATAATTAACCACGCATCTTCTTTGTCTATCGGCGCTAGTTCACGGGCAAGGTTCTGAATCACAAATTAATTGCTATCTGTCATGCTGCAAATACATGTAACAGGATCCTCTATACAGATTCCGCCGATGACTATATTCTTAACCGATGTATATGCGTTAGAGCGCATGCACACACAACATCCTCGCAATTAAACATACATACACAACGTTTAGAATTCGTTGTCGCCCACAGAGTTAAATATATCAAAGGAAATTCAATGGTACCGTGGAAGACTTTCTCTTAATTAACATCGCCATGATTCTTCCAATCCACAGTTAAAATCAACCATTGGATACATGCATAGCATCATCTCTCAGAATTCATCAAACACAAACATGTTAGAACTGAATTCAACATCCTTATATTCACATAAAACAAATATTCACACAGTGCTTGCTATTCATGGCCAGATATACAAATCTATGGCCCTTTTACAAATTGCCCGAAGGCTCCCAAGGAGAAACCTTGCTCACTCCTCACTCACTCCTCAGCTTTTTAATTTATTAACTTAGCATGCTCTAAAAATCCTCAAATCACTCAACTAAAGCTCATGCAATGCATACATATGGCAAAAGCATCTTTTTAGCTTTATTCTGTCTTTTTCCTATTCTAAAATAGAAAAGCTTTCCTTATCACTTAAAGTCCATATCCACTCCTTTATGCCTAAAATCTCTCCTAGTTTTATTTGAGAATATCTAATTAATTTGGAATTTAGGAAACTAATGCCTGACCCCTATGTCTATTATTTACAATAATTTCCCTTTGGGCTAGATGCTCCCGCATCAGATGCAGAGCGTCGGATTTTGGCCAGAACCCATTAAATCTACAAATGACAACATTTTTGGATAGTTTAGTGTGTAGATCAGTTACCTCTGACAGAGTTACTTGGAGCATTGGAGATTCCAGTTTTTGTTCCACAATATAGGGACCTGGTAGCTATGGTGTTGGTGCTGATTTGTGCTGCATTTTTTCTTTTCCCTTGACTGCATCTCAAAAGGAGCCTGTATTTTTTGAGCTGGCTCCATTGCATCCGCCACACAGTCTCAGATTAAGAATGATGGTTGAATCATTGATGATACCATATTCCTGAAGTGTATGGAGATCCTGTAGACAACGTCCTGTGTATATCAGGTTTTGGTATTTTGTGGGGGTTCCAAGTTGGATCTGGATTTCCTTCTTTAACTCTTGAATATTCAGCCCCTTTCTAAGCCGCATGCAATGATGTCTGCCCTCATCAATTTGATGAATATTTGTATCAGGTCTTCACCCATGCAGTTTGAAACAATCTTTTTGGATCCACGATCCGTTGGTTTGGGCGTTTTCTCTGTAAACCCCAATGCACCTCTGATTTTTGTATTTTGTCAGCTCCATGATTCCTCTGGTTCTGGTTTGTATGGGTCATTTATTAAGTAACCTGTCACTGCGTCAAGATTTTTTGGGTTCGCTGTAGTCGGCCTCCATACATTTGCGCGGGACCTCCCTTGTCCAGCTGTGAACCTGGACACAACAGGCCCCTCGTCCCTTATCCACTCTCGCACCTTCTTGTGGGCAGTGGATCTGTTGCCAGAGTATGTCGCTAACCGGTCTGGTTGTTGTGATGCATCGGCGTTGTCGCTTGGCATGCCAGGGACCCATGCCATCTCCACTTTGTCCTTTTGCTGCAAGAGGGCCCGTGGTTCATGCCCGAGAAAGGATGATTGGTGGACCTTGCCCTGGCCGAACAGTCTTGGAGATTGTAGGTGAGGCTGAGACAAATGAATCCCTTTTTGTGGAAGTATTAATTGTAAGGGAACCCTTTCCAGATGTGATTCCTTCTTCGGATGAGAGGGGACGCCTACCGGCTTGCGAACGTCTTCAACTGAACTATTGCGAGCCTGGGGGAGAGTCCTTGCAAGATGATAAAGAGGGGCCACCATTGGTAGTTGCAAAACTCTGTTCCCGCCTTCCCGATCACTCTTTCTTCTTTAAACTGCTGAAGCGAAAACCCTAAAACCATATAAATCTTCAAGTGCACTAGTTAGATATGACTTTCCATTACTTGTAGTTTTTTAAATTATGAATACGATGCATTATCATAATCTCTTTATAAATAATGATGAAAAATAATTGGAAAAATAATTAATTATTTATTTTTCAAATTAAATTTAAAAAAAGAGTAGATTTTTTTTAAGCTACTAATATTTTATTAATGGTTTATTTTCCAAATTAAATTATAAAAAGATAATTTAACCATTAGAAATTGTTTTTTCCTAATTCCATAATAAACTCAATTTAGGAAAAACAAAAAAACATCAATTTATGAAAAACAAAAAAAACATTCTAATTATTACTTTTGTTCAACCTTGCAAAATTCATTTGTGAGGATTATAGCAATCCGATATAATACAAATATAACCTCTTACTCATTTTAATTATGAACAACTTATTGATATTTTATTTCTTCACCATCAAAATTTGGTTGTTTTAGTAAAGAGGATTATAGCAATCCGATATAATACAAATATAACCTCTTACTCATTTTAATTATGAACAACTTATTGATATTTTATTTCTTCAACATCAAAATTTGGTTGTTTTAGTAAAGATTTAACATTAAATTTATAATGTTAAATTATAGAGAAGTTACATTTTTTAAATCATTAGAGTAGTAATATTGAAGTTTTTAAATTATATTATTATTATTATTAGTTATATATTTAAATGTTTTTTTTTTTGAATTATGGAATTTAGAGAATTGAGGAAATATAAAAAGACTTTAAGTGATATGCAATCTTATATTTGGAAAGTCAATTTGTTTTTTTAATAAAATGAAACTTGGTGATGCAACATGATTTAAAGTTTTCTAAATAACTTCTACCTTTAGCTAAAGATGCCATTTTTGGTCACCAAAATTGCAATGTTGAAGTTTGTAATTTAGAATATTAATTTATCTCTTTTAACAAATATCTTTATAACTTATATACTCACATGTTTGGAAAAACCTATTATAACTTAATTGTCAAATAACGGTTGGAAGTCATTACTCATTGTTATAGGGGAATATACACTAATTTATCATCATTATGAAGAAAACCAAACCACCTAATATAACTAGTAAATACTCTTTAATATAAATCTTTTTCATTTTAATAAGACAAACTCTTAATAAAACAAAAAAACTTATATTAAATCACACTACAAAATCTAAAAAATTAAATCTTACAATTATCCATATTTTTAAATTAAATTTATTAATTATTCTTTTTAATAATACGCATAATAATATCCTTATTAAAACCTTGGAAACATATTTTATTGATTAAATATTTTATATTTTAAATATGTTATAACAACATACCATGAAAAGTAAATTGTTTTCAATAAAAATTGTGAGTCACGCACTTCACCAAAATTTAGAAAGAGAAACAGTCCTCGACTATGTACATTATATCACCACGTTGCAAAGAACCTACCATCTTGATGGTGATGTGTACAATAATTCTAGAAATAAAAGATTCACGGTGTAAACCATGAACACATTTTATTTACCCAGGAACAAATATTTCACGAACATGGTTTATCTTTGTGAGGTTGGTTGAAACTGACACGCATGGAATCGTATGAGCCACACAAACTATGGGATGGCTCGGTACTATGGATGTATATTTATTTAGTGTTTGTTAAGCATGGTAGCTCTCAAAAGATATATTTATTTATTTGTAAATGGTTATAAAAAATAATAATAAAAACAATGTAGATAGTATAATAGTAATGATGTAATATATTGAAATTAGTGTTTCTCATCATTACACAATATGAGTGAAAAGTTTTAACCAATTATATTTGAGATAAATGAATTTAAATTTTATTTAAAAATAATAAATTTCATTTTATAATGTTAAATTTTATATAAAATTTAAATTGTTTTAGTCAAAATGAAATTAATAGCAAGTCAATGAAAAAGTGAATATGTTATATCCTGCCAACAACAAGTATAATAAGATTTTGGCCATACTCATATAATTGCTATAATTTCTCGAGGTATATGAGGATTTCGATGATAATAGTGATATGCTCGATGTCTTACTACAACTATCAACCAATAGCCCCTTAGTAAAGTGGGTCGTTTTTCATATGCATCAAGATACTTTTTCCATTTGATGTTGTTTCACTTTATTTTGTATACTTTTCCAACATTGATAATAATAGGTTCGTCTGCTTTCTACAAAGGTACTTTTCCAACATTGATAATAGGTTCATTTACATTCTACAAGGTATTGAAGCATATGACATGTTTCTTATGAGATAATGTTTATATCAGAGAGTTAATGGTAGTTTTGTATAACTTATATGCACGTGTATCTGATTATTAAGAATTTTGATTCTTCAAAGTTTCATGATCATATCTAGGTATCTTTTAAAGTTTTTTTAATTCTTTTGCTACATAATTGACCATGTAATTTATGATTAGATAATTTAAAATAAGTGGAATAGTAGCAATGCAGCATAGTCCTTGCCTCTACCGCTAATTAAGTGGGGCTTACATTTTCATCTCCGCACATGCTTTCTCCACATAGCTTCCCCCGCACAACCACTTACACACAACTTTCTTCACATTGCTACTTCTGCACATGCTTCCTCCGCACAACCACCTCCACAATTGTAATCTCATCCATTGTAATATCCAAAAGCCATCTGCAACAGATAACAAGGAATTACCACTAATTAAGTGGGGTCCGCATTTCCATCAGCGCACATGCTTCCTGCACATAGCTTCCCCCACATAACCACCTCCGTGCAACTTCCTCCACCTTGCTACCTCTGCGCAACACTACATAACCACCTCTACACAACTTCCTCTACACAACTTTTTCCTGCATGGAATGAAAAGTGCCATTTTGGTGAAACGATCCACCACCACCATGATGGAATTGAATCCCCATTGTGTCTTTGGCAGACCTAAGACAAAGTCTAAACTGACTGAGTCCCATGGTCTGTTTGGAATAGGTAAGGGTGTATACAACCCTGTGTTCTAGCTGTGTCCCTTTGCAAGCTGACAGACTTTGCATCTAGTCACAAACATCAGTACATCTCCGCGCATCTTCGGCTAATAATATAAGTGGCTCAACTGATCCAAGATCTTGTCTATGCCAAAATTTTCAGCTAAACCTCCATTATGCTTTTCCTGGATTAAGTTCTCTCTCATAGAACATTTCGGAACACACAACTACCCTCCTTTCAACAACAACCCTTCGTGCATATTATAGTCCAGCCATGAGCTGTTATCTCTCAACAATGGATTTTGGCAAGCTTCATAAGCTTCCTTAAAATCTACATCTACCTCATACAAGTCCTTAAGATGTTCGAATCCTGATACTTGTATCGTACTTTCCTGTACTTGTTCGTGCTCTTGAAACTTATTGAAACCATTAGAATTTGTTGGTTCTCTCATTGCTAAAACTTATTCCCCCATTGTTAGTGGTTCTTCTGTATAGTGCTATGAGGTTATTTTGGTTGAGTTCCCGATGAGATGCCTTTGCTGTATTTACCTGTCAGGATGTTAATATGGGTGGCTCCGACTGCACCGCGAAGTGTTTATGAAAGCTTATAGTTTCAATGAATCTATCTTACTCTAGTATGCATGATAATAAGGACGTAGGTTATTGAAAGGGGTAGTTGATATATGTGTTGAATAAAATCCACTATGATAAATTACATTACAAAGCTAAACACACATATATAAATACTAGAATAAAACAAAACATAATTATCACTATCTAAATATTAATAATCTATTATACCTAAATAAAAAATAACAATTGACAAGACAAGAGCTTACCTTGAGTGAGCCTTTCCCAGGCTTGGCTTGTGCTCTTAATCTTATAAAGCTACCAGCCCAAGCTTCAAATGTATTCTTAAACCATACATAATGAATATCACAAATTGAAACACCGAGCAGTAATTGTTTTATAGCCCGCACACCAACTTTGTATTAATTTGGAAAAATGAGGGGGGCATCACACAAACAAATGTGACTTTCGGTTTGGTTACAAAAAGGTACGAGATCAATCGTTTAATTACAACAATAAAAGACAAGGGATCAATCGTTTAATTACCCATGCTAACTGTATGAGGCCTTGGCATTGCTACAAACGCTACGCGCTAAAATACCACGGAGACCTCTGATTCGATTTGGCTCCCACCATGGTGTGCCTTCCTCGAGCCTATTTCGAGATTTCTGAGATTGGGGTACCTGCGAGGTAATAGTAACACATGCGTAGAGCCATGAAGAATGCAATTGTTGTTAACATTTCACTTAAGAATGCAATTGTTGTTAACATTTCACTGTGTTATCTCAAATATGTATATGCTCATTCCCTTAAAACGTGAACATGTATGAACATGTATAGGCTGTACACACGTTGTTACACATGTAGCTTGATAATTGTATACCTTTGACTAACACATGTTGATAATTGTATGCCTTGGATGACTAGCACACGTTGTTATACATGAATCTGGATAATTGAATACCTTAATGACTAGTACGTTTATAATTAAATATTTTGATGCTAGTACGTTGCTAATTACATGTGTTGATAATTAAATACTTTGATGACTAGTACGTTGATGATTACATGTAGCTTGATAATTGCATACCTTGGTGACTAACACATTGATAATTGTATGTCTTGATGACTAGCACACGTTGTTATACATGTAGCTTGATAATTGAATACCTTGATGACTAATACATTGATCACTATATGCCTTGATGACTAGCAAACGTTGTTACACATGTAGCTTGATAATTGAATACCTTGACACATTGTTACACATGTAGCTTGACAATTGAATGCCTTGATGACTAGTACACCTGTAACTAAAGACCCTTTTGCAACCATCATCAATCCACTTATTCCATACATATAACAGTGAATTATACATGTATATATTCCTAGATCACTTATTCCACACATATCACAATCAATTATACATGTATATATAGCCTAATAATTACATACCTTGATAACTAATACAAGTTGATAATTGCATACCTTGATGACTAGCACATGTTGTTACACATGTAGCTTGATAATTGCACACCTTGATGAGTAGTACACCTGCACTCAAATACCTTTTTGCAATCGTCATCAATCTACTTATTCCACACATATCATAATCAATTATACATGTATATATTCCTAGACTTTAAGTCCCGTAACTAAAAACCTTTTTAAAACCACAATCAATGCACTTATTCCACACATATCACAATCAATTATATATATATATATATATATATATATATATATAGATATATATATATATATATTTTCCTAGACCATTTATTCCACACATATCACAATTAATTATACATATATCTATATTTCTAGACTTGACCAACCTGATAACTAATGAACTTTTGCAACCATAATCAATCTACTTATTCCACACACATCACAATCAATTATACATCACAATCAATTATAGACTTTATAAGTATTTAAAGCACACCTTAATTCCGATCTAAACAAGAAAATGAAAGAGATATAACAAGCACATATACCGTAAGCTTTTGAGATCACAAAGGACATATTTTATAGTTCAAAAATTAAGGAGGTGTGAACTAAGGGAAAAAAACAATAGTTTAGTGGCAAAAAGGATGTTGATTATACAACCCATCACGTGTGATATAGTCAATCCTCAATATTTATGAATTGTTGTTGGCTATGTAATAAACCAATAGTCAATCTTTCATATTTATTGATTGTTACTAGGTATGTAATAAATCAATCAATTATTGTTTATAATATACTCAATTCTATATTTATGGATTTTCACTGGTTATGTAAGTTTTAAAAGTGTTTATTTCATTTTGTTATTTTTAATAAAATAATATTTAATATTTATTACGTAAATTCATGTTTTATGTTTCACTAAGAGATAAGTCGATGGATTTGGAGGTGATGTTTCATTATTACATATGACATTATTAATAGCTTTGAATGCTTTATTATTTAGTCTCATCTTATTCCATAAACATTACTATAACACAACCAATTAAAAAAAGTTTGATCTCAAACCTATTTTAATTTTTTTTTGGAGACATTGGTTTTTCATCGGGGAATTTCTTAGGGGTTAAATTTTTCCAATTAACTATTTTTTTTCTTTTATTTTTTGGAAAACATATTCACCCCACTGATAAAAATCACCTATTTTTTACATAGATATAATTAAATTAATAATATTCCCCATAATTTACAAGTTTTAATAATAAATTACATGTTTCCTATTGAATATTCACCTACATTTTGTATATGTAATTTTTCAAACTAAAATAGTTGCCTAAAATATAATACATATGTATAATATTTAAATTCCTAAAAAATATCTTATTTCTTATGCTTATAATAATGAAATACTAGGGGCGATCCCGAGGAGGGACACATAGCTGTGACCGTTTAGTTCTTTCGGTTTCGAATTAAATTTAGTGGTGGGGTTTTGGAATATGACTTTAATGTGGTTTATTGTATGCTGTCTGCCCTCTGTACTGGCCTCGGGCATGCAACCATGGGTTATCACTTTCGCCGAGGGTATTTGGAATTCATTTCTTCTTTGCTATGGTTTGGCTTTGTGGGTGCTCGATGCTTTTGCCTGGTTCTTGCGATGGTTGGTAAGTATCATGCCTTGTTTGTCCCGTATGGTGGTTTGTTGTGCTTCGCTGGTTCTTTGTGGTTTGTTGGTGCTGTGCCTCTGCTCGCTCTCTGTGGTGATTCACTGCTCTGGTTTTTGGAGGGTTTCAGGTCATTTTCCACCCGCAAGTCTATTTGTCTCTATCATTTGGCTCAAGCTTCGTTTCTGCTATGTTTGTGGTGATTTCTATGTTTGATGTTGGGTCTGGTGACGGTTCAGCTCTGCAAACACAGGTTCCTGCCTAGATGCTGCATGGGATGGCTCAACGAACTTTCTCTCAGGTAATATTCTCGTTCTAATTTCAATTTCACCCTTTGTTTTTGAGGTTCTAACACTCTGGCTCCTTGGTGAGCAGGCAAAATGCGTTCATGGAACTTCTGTTGGTAGAAACCCTCTGTTACGGGTCTTGGCTCTCGTCCTTCATCGCGGAATTGATTCTCCTCCTGGTAAAACCCTCACTCCTCTTTCAGTTTCCTATTCACTGTTGTTTTGGTATCGTGGCCCTAACTAACCGCTGCCATACTCTGTGGTGGTGTGCAGGCCCTTCCAGGGGAACGTTGCTCCACGGTGTCGTCCTTGGGACTATTCGCGGGCTTAGGGAAAACTTGGGTAGCGTCTTTCCATCGCTGTAGCGGTTTCTTTCTTGCTTTGTTGCTTGTTCTGTCTATAATTGCTCTGTTGCTTGCTCTGTCTGTAATTGGTTATACCCTTGGGGTTTTGGTTCCTTCGTATATGTATGTGGTCTTTGAGGTGTTCATACCCTCGGTGTTTGATTAGGGTCTAGCCTGTGGACTGTAATGTTTTTGGTTTGCATGGGTTTGGAACCCTCCACGATTTCCTGGTTATAGATTTTGTATAGTGAACTTTGTTGAATGGAAAACGAAAATGAAATGTACAGGAAATGCTTAAAGTGCTGAATATAATAGTCCCTGGTTTTTTTGTTGAGGAAAAAAAGGAAAAATATATGCTGGTGTACCTCTGTTTGGTTCTCGGTTTTGAAATGATTCTTGTTACAAAATTCTTGTCGATTCTTATTTGGATCTTTTGATAAATTGTTTCATTGTCTTTCTTTAATTTTGATGCCTGAAACATCTACGCATAGGGAATATAATAAAAATTACTCTACTTCCTTAATGACAGATTTTTGAATTGTTTGCTTCTATAGAGATTCAAATAATTGTAAATTACAACTTTTGGGCTCTCTCTCCTCTCTGGATGGCAGCCCCTCCATCCTCTCTGGTTTTTCCTTTTCAATGCATTATTAGCAGTTTCTTTACAGTTGAGGAACTGTTCCTCATTTACTTTTCAATTGTTTAACAGTTTCTTCAAACAAGTCCCTAACTAATCCTATCTTGATCTGCTTGCCTAATTTTAAAAACTAAGAATGGCTGAGTCAACCTTAATTTTAAATAAGACAAAATGAAACAAAAACTCAAAGTGTTTTCCTCTCTGTCCAACAAAATAAAATAAAATAAATACATTTCCCAGCTGTCGCCTTTTCACTCGGATGCTCCTGCATCAGGCTCCCAGGGTAAATTAAACTCATGGCTCTTATCCATGAGCTCTTCAATAGAGTACCCGACGCTTTGAATATGGCTAGCATCTAACCAAGAACTATCTTCAATAGGATGACCCTTCCACTTGACTAGGTACTGCAAATATTCTTTCCTTCGAGTCTGTCTGGCCACTTGGGTGTCTAGGATCTGTTCTATCTCTAGAGGCTTTGCCAGGGGAATTTGTTTAATCCATGAATCATTCTCATTTGGGGTGTCCTGTGTTCATCTTTCTGAACTGTCTTCTTCATCTTCTGCAATGTAGGGGTACAATTTTGCCACATTGAAAATGGGTGAAATTCCAATACCTGGGGTTAACTGCAATTCATAAGAAATCACAGAAAATTTCCGAAGAATCCTGCAAGGCCCAATTTTTTTCCATTTCAACTTGTTGTATTCACCTATAGGAAACCTCTCCTTGCATAGGTTTGCTAATACCAGGTCTCCTACGTTGAATTGTACCTCCCGTCTTTTCAAATCTGCTTTCTGCTTGTATCTTTGGCTGGTGTCTTATAATTTTAAATTCACTTGTTCATGAAGATTGTTGATTGCCTTTATGAAATCTTCACCATCAACACTCCTACGCTCCAACTGACCCAAATCCCGTAACTCATGTACTCCATGTGGGTGAATTTCGTATAGGATATGGAAAGGACTACTGCCCATGCTTCGGTTGGGCGAATCATTATAAGCAAATTCTGCTTGTGCAAGCACACGATCCCACTGTTGAGTATTTTTTCAAACCAAACACCTCAATAATTTTCCCAAACTTCGGTTCACCACTTCAGTTTTACCATCTGTCTGCAGATGATAAGCTAAGCTGAAGTTTAGTTTGGTGTCTAATTTTTTCCATAAGGTTCGCCAAAAATGTCCTGTAAACTTAACGTCTCGGTCCGAAACAATAGACTTCGGCAAGCCATGTAATCTGACTATCTTTGTGAAGAACAAATGTGCTACATATGTGTCATCATTGGTCTTCCTGCATGGAATGAAATGTGCCATTTTGGTGAAACGATCCACCACCACCATGATGGAATCGAATCCCTATTGTGTCTTCGGCAGACCTAAGACAAAGTCTAAATTGACTGAGTCCCATGGTCTGTTTGGAATAGGTAAGGGTGTATACAACCCTGTGTTCTGGCTGTGTCCCTTTGCAAGCTGACACACTTTGCATCTAGTCACAAACCTTTGTACATCTCTGCACATCTTCGGCCAATAATAAAAGTGGCTCAATTGATCCAAGGTCTTGTCTATGCCAAAATGTTTGGCTAAACCTCCATTATGCTTTTCCTGGATTAAGTTCTCTCTCATAGAACATTCCGGAACACACAACTGCCCTTCTTTCAACAACAACCCTTCCTGCATATTATAGTCCAGGAATGAGTTGTTATCTCTCAACAATGAATTTTGGCAAGCTTCATAAGCTTCCTTAAAATCTGCATCTACCTCATACAAGTCCTTAAGATGTTCGAATCCTAATACTTGTATCGTACTTTCCTATAGGATCAAATTACTCATGCTTAATGCATTTGCCACTTTGTTGGCTTGATCGTTGATGTGTTTCAACAGAAACGTAAAACTTTGTAGGTACTCCACCCACTTAGCATGTTTACGGTTCAGCTTATGCTGATGCATAATATATTGCAACACAGAATTGTCTGAAAATAAGACAAATTCTTTGGCCAACAGATAATGTCTCCAATACTTTAGCACTTGAACCACTGCATAAAATTCCTTATCATAATACGTGTACTTCTGCCTACTTTCATTTAGTTTCTCACTGAAATAGGCTACTGACTTGTCCTCTTGGCTGAGTATTGCACCAATGGCTGTCCCACTGGCATCACAACGAACTTGAAAAATTTTGTTAAAGTCTGGTAATCTCAAAATCAGTTTTTTAGTAATTTTCCTTTTGAGCAGTTGAAAACTCTTCTCTGCAATTTCTGTCCAATGGAAAGGTTGATTTTCCTTCTTAATGGTGTCCACCATGGGTGCACAAATCCCATTGAAATTTTTAATAAATTTCTGATAAAAACTTGCCAATCCATGAAAACTCTGTACCTTAAACAAACTTTTGGGAGATGGCCAGCTAACTATGGCTGCAACCTTTTCCGAATCCATTTTTAGCTCATTCTCAGAAATCACAAATCCCAAATAAATTAACTCTTTCTTGAAAAAAGAACATTTCTTCAAATTTATCAGTGATTTATTTTGCTGCAATTTTTCCAATACATAACTCACGTGTCGAAAATGCTCTTCCTTTGTCTTGCTGAATATAAGTATATCATCCAGATATATAATCACAAATTTACCAATGAATTTCTTCAGCATCTCATTCATCAACCGCATGAACGTGCTAGGGGAATTGCTCAATTCAAATGGCATAACCAGCCATTCGTATAAGCCTTCATTAGTCTTGAAAGTTGTCTTCCACTCGTCACCTTCTCGAATTCTGATTTGGTGGTAGCTTCTTTTCAGGTCTATCTTTGAAAAGTACGCTGCTCCACTCAAAAAATCAATCATATCATCCATTTGAGGTAAATGGAACCTATACCTGATAGTGATCTTGTTAATGGCCCGGGAATCCTTGCACATTCGCTACTCACCTTCTTTCTTGGGAGCTAAAACATTCGGAACTGCACAAGGGCTTAAACTCTCCCGAATCAGTGCTTTATCCAACATATCCTGCACCTGCTTCTGAATTTCTTCATTATCCTTCGGACTCATATGTAGGCAGCCATGTTTGGCAAACTGGCTCTTGGAATAAAATCAATATGGTGACTAATTCTCCACTTCGGTGGTAATTTGTCCGGTAGATCGTCTACCACAATATTACTAAATTCCTGTAGCATGTCCTGTATCTCTTTAGGTAAGTCAGTGACTTCAATATGGATCAATACTGGTTTTTCCTTCGCACAACTACATACTTCACCTCATCATCCTCCATCTATTGCAAAAACTCTTTTCTACCTAATAGTAATGCTTTTGTCCCACTGGTTTCTGTAGCATCCTCTTCCTTCATGGGCACTAGCATATGCTTTATCCCATCTTTAACAAACTTGTAACAATTTGTTGCCCCGTCATGGACGACCTTCCTATCATACTGCCATGGTCTGCCCAACAGAATATGGCACACGTCCATAGGCATGATATCGCAAGTCACCTTGTCCTTGTACTTGCCAATATGAAACTCTACTTCACACTGCTCATCGACCAACAGTTGGTGACCTTTCTACAACCAAGACACCCTATATGGAGTTGGGTGCTTCAACTTCTTCAAACCCAATTTCCCCACCATTTCAGTAGCTACAATATTATCAGTACTTCCACTGTCTATGATTAATTTGCAGCATTTCCCATGCGACTTGCACATAGTTCAGAACAATGCTTTCCTTTGTGTCTAATCAGCTACTTCCTTTGCTGGTTTTAATAATACCTTGTTTAACACCAAGGCTTCCTTGGTTTCTGGCATATTTTCCACCTCTTGTGGTGGTGCCTTCGCTTTGTCGGGCTGAGTGAAATATGATCCCCTCTGCCCAGTTTGTTCATTTTCAGGACATTCAAAGGACCGGTGTCCCCACTTATGACACTTATAATACTGATAGGCATTTCCTCTTCCTCTACCATTACCTCTTCCTCACTGGTATGACCTTCCTCCTCTGGTGTTACCTTCCCTTTCACTCTATACTGAAGTCTTCGAACCATTGCCCTCTTCATTGCTGTTAGCAGTCCTACCTCTACCAAAGGTCTATCCCCGACCTCTACTAGAACCATGTCCTTTTCTGGAATTTTATTTCCTAGCAATATTTTCCTCTACCTTCAAAGCACTATGATAAGCTTCCTCTATGGTCTTAGCGGAAAGAATACTAATTTTTTCTAGGATCCCCATCCATAGACCATTTACAAACCTCGCTGTTTTCTTAGGGGTATCTTCAACATAACCAGATCTCAGGTTAACTTTATAAAATTCTTCAGAATATTCCTTCACAGTCATCATTATCAGCCTCAGGTTTTGTACTTGTCTATAAAGGGAAATTTGATAATCTTTAGGTAGAAACTTGCTCTTCATTCTAGCAACCATCCTGTCCCATTTTTTAATCAATGGTTTATTCAATCTCCTCCTTTCTGCCTGTACAATGTCCCACCGTAGTGCTGCATGTCCCTTCAATTTGGTGACAACAAACCTGATCTTCTTATCTTTGCTGATTTCTTCATACTCAAAATATTTATCTAGTTCACTTACCCAATCTAACAATGCCTCTATGGACAAACTGCCATCATAATCAGAGACCTCTGGTCTTGGCTTGCTACTAGTCAACAAAACTGACCTCAATAGTTTAATTTTTGGTCCTGAGTCATCTGACCCATCTGTCGTGGCTTTGTTTTCCTCCTCACTGTCATCCCCACCTTCCGGATCTCTATGCCTTCCTGCTTCCACTGTTGCCAAACGTGCAGTTAAATTCATAATTTCTTCTCGTAACCCTTCATCTACTACTCTTTTGATGGCTCTTCCTTGACCCCTTCTTCCTACCTCCATCTTGGCTGAGAGAAAGGAACAACCCGCTCTGATACCAAAAATTGGTGGCGATCCCGAGGAGGCACACGTAGCTATGATCGTTTAATTCTTTTGGTTTCGAATTGAATTTAGTGGTAGGGTTTTGGTATATGACTTTAATGTGGTTTATTGTATGTTGTGTACCCTCTGTATTGGCCTTGGGCTTGCAACCATGGGTTATCACTTTCGCCAAGGGTATTTGGAATTCATTTCTTCTTTGCTATGGTTTGGCTCTATGGGTGCTTGGTGCTTTCGCCTAGTTCTTGTGATGGTTGATAAGTATCGTGCCTTGCTTGTCCTGTATGGTGGTTTGCTATGCTTCACTGGTTCTCTGTGCTTTGTTGGTGATGTGCTTTTGCTCGCTCTCCATGGTGATTCACTGCTCTGGTTTTTGGAGGGTTTTAGGTCATTTTCCACTCGCAAGTCTATTTGTCACTATCATTTGGCTGAAGCCTCGTTTCTGCTCTGTTTGTGGTGATTTGTACGTTTGATGTTGGATTTGGTGATGGTTCGGCTATGTAAATGTAGGTTTTTGCCTAGCTGTTGCATAGGACGGCTCAACAAACTCGCTCTCAAGTAATCTTCTCATTCCAATTTCAATTTCACCCTTCGTTTTTGAGGTTCTAACGCTCTGGCTCCTTGGTGAGCAAGAAAAATGCATTCATGGCACTTCTGTTGGTAGAAACCCTTTGTTGTGGGTCTCGGTTCTCGTCCTCTGTCGCGGAATCGATCCTCCTCCAGGTAAAACCCTCGCTCCTCTTTCGATTTTCTATTCACTGTTTTTTTGGTATTATGGCCCTAACTAACTGTTGCTCTGCACTGTGGTGGTGTGTAGGCCCTTCCAGGGAAACGCTACTCCACGACTTCGTCCTTGGGACTATTCGCGGGCTTAGGGAAAAATCGGGTAGGGTCTTTCTGTGGCTGTAGCGGTTTCTTGCTTGCTTTATTGCTTTTTCTGTCTGTAATATCTCTGTTGCTTGCTCTATCTGTAATCGGTTATACCCTTGGGGTTTTGGTTCCTTTGTATATGTATGTGGTCTTTGAGGTGTTCATGCCTGATGCGGGAGCATTCAGCCAAGGGAAATTATTGTAAATAATAGACATAGGGGGGTCATGCATTTTAGGGATTAATTTCCTAAGTAGTATTTTAAGTGTGATTTAAATTAGATATTCTCAAAATAAATAAATAAGAGCATGGGTATTCCATGATTCTAGAAGTAAGGGAGAGCTTTTAGGCATAAAAGAAATAGATGTGGATAAGGAGGCTTTTCTGTTTTAAAACAGAGAAAAGATAGAATAAAGCTTCAAGAGGCTTTTTACCATATATGCATGCATGTAAAAACTTTAGGCTTTTGATACCAATGTTTATTATATATATGAATGTAAGCCTACGGGCAAGGGGGCAAGGATAATTTTAGGGGCGAATGTTCGCCCTTTGGCGAAATTAAGGGGTTTTAAATTTTTAGTGGGCGAATATTTTGTATCATAGTACATTTTTACAAATCACCTCAAATAGCCCACCTTATTTTAAGGGAGAGGGTAAAAAAGGTAAATTTAGCCCTTGAAATTAGGACTTACAACCTTCCATTCGCCCATTTTCAAGAATAGGTTTTATTTAAGTGAATCCATTCGCCCATTTTCAAGAATAGGTTTTATTTAAGTGAATCCATTCACCCATTTTCAAGAATAGGTTTTATTTAAGTGAATCCTATGGGCCAAATACCATATTTAAAAAAGAGGTATGGTAAATTAATAAAAATATAAATAAATGAGAGGTATGGTAAATAAATAAAACATTTTTTATATTTACTCCATAAGTCACCTTATATACATGTAAGGGTGTAAACAAATAAAAATATAAGTAAAGTGGAGGAATGGTAAATAAATAAAACGTTTTTTTATACTTACTCAAAAGGTATGGTAAATAAATAAAAATATAAATAAACTAGACGTATCGTAAATAAATAAAACCTCTTTTTATATTTAGTCCATAACCCTCGTTCTATTTATGAAGGCTCAAGAAAGAGGTTTTATTTAAGTGAATCCTATGGGCCAAATACCATATTTGTAAAAGAGGTATGGTAAATTAATAAAAATATAAATAAACTAGAGGTATGGTAAACAAATAAAACATTTTTTTATATTTACTCCATAAGTCACCTTATATTTACGAACACTCAAAAAATGGGTTATATTTAGGTGAAACCTAATGGGTTATATTTAGGTGAAACCTATGGCCAAAATACTATGGGACAAATACCATGGACTAGATTGTTATTAATACCATGCAAAAAACCATTATTAACCCTAATATTAGAATTAATAAAAATAAAAATGGCACATGGTATTGACCCATGGTATTCACCAAAATGGCACATGGTATTGACCCATGATATTCACCTGGAATGTAGCCTATTTAAATAGGGGAATTAAATCAGCATGTAGCCTATGCTAAGATTCGCTAGGACTTTACAAAGTTTTATTATTTAGTGAAAGACTCACCAAGATCTTACAAGATTTTATAATTGAGTAAAATATTCGCCATGCCTGGTGAGGGATTCGCCAAAAAATTATATATACATATTATATTATTGATAAAATCGCCTTCCATTTTTCCTATATACCATGGAGATTTGCCCATTTATTATATTTATAAATTTAGGGGGGGTTCTTAAAATTTTCCCTGCAAGGGGGAGAGCCACCAGAGGAGAGCCACTAGAGGAGAGAATTTGGCTTGTGAGTAGAGGAGAGAATTTGGCTTGTGAGAAGAGAGGAGAATTTGGCTTGTGAGAGGAGAGGCACCATAATTGATAGTCGGGCCTGTGAGAGAGTGCAACATTGACTGTTAGGCCTGCGTGCCTGTATATGTGTGTGTATGTATGAGACCGAAGTCTCAATATAGATTTATTGCTTTCAGATTAATATATGCATAGTTTCTGATGAAGGGCACGTATGAAGTGTCTGCCTGTGATTATTTATGGTATGGATGAGAATTAATGGTTCTGTTAATGTGCATGTATCGGACAGCTTAATTACTGTATATTGAAAGTATTGGAAGTGGTTTATTTCCCTGCATAATGTTTGGTTGGAGCCTTCATGGCGTTTCCATTTAACTGCTGCTTCCGTGGACTCTCTAAGTCCTTTTTATAATGTTCTGCGTATAACTCTGTTTACATAGAGAATTGCGATATTTTTCCTTAAGTGGCATTGTAGCAGACGCGAATTATTATAGTGGCTGATTAAACCCTTATCGGGTCTGAACCCTATTATCGGATCGGAAGAGAGCCTTTGGGATCATTGAAGTGGAAGCCGAAATCTTATAAAGCAGAATGGAAAGCATATTGGGTCCAAAACCCATATCGCGTCAGAAGGGAGAGAGGGCCTTAACCTTGTGAACGCTCCGATACACCGGAGCCGAATTGTTATGAAGCGCAACATATAAATAGCGTCGGGTCCGAAGAGAAGCCTTAGCAGTGTTCCGAAATCCGGAGCCGAATTTATATTAAGGAGCACCCTAAAGGAGATCGGGTCCGCAACCCCGTCAAGACTGGCCGATAAGGAATCCGCCGATACGACGGATCCGAAATCAGTTTAGAAAGGAGTGTAAGGAGGCATCGGGTCCGCGTTCCGTCGGAGGACTGAATCTATTATTTACAGCGAGTGCCGATATATATCGGACCCGAAACCGATATATAAAGGAGTATAAAAGTACATCGGGTCTGCACCTCATCGGAGGTCAAGCCTTAAGAGTTTTATTGTGGTTGCGAAATCTGACCCGCCGAATTTATGAAAGCGACTATATAATCCTTGAGATCCGCGTACATTGAGTTAAGCGGGTTTTATGTTGGTTCTATGTATTGATATTATATGGTTATATATGGCCATGAGGGGTTTTATGGTATCTCCATATATGTTTATATGTGTGGCGGGTTGATTAAAGTGCTCGGTGATGGTTGATTATAAAGAGCCGATAAAAAGGTGGTTGTGATTCTAAATAAGCCCATGGTTCATAAAAGGCTTAGAGCCTAAGCTGAAGCTTCCGATAGGACTTTGTGGCCATATCCACAGGTCCAAAGTTTTGGAATTTATAATAGAAAGGGGATTTTGGGCTTGTACCAGATCTCTTTTCATCAGGTGGTATCAGAGCAGGGAAAGTTTCCTGCGGGGGAAAGAATTCCAGAAAGGAAAAGTTGATATCAGAGAAGGATTGAGGTAAAAGTAGCACTACTGTCAGAACAAAAAAATAAAGCAGGGAAGATTTATGTGAAAAGGAACATGCACACAGGAAAAGGCAATGAGCTGAATGATGGAAGACTACAGTGGGAAATGTAGCAATCCTACAGAGGATTAAAGTAAACAGGAATAGAGAAAGAGAAAGCAAGATTGATTAATGTGAGTTCTGGTTGGTTTCTCAAGCAGAGGACAAGCCATTCAAGGTGCAGAAGAATGGAGGTAATATGTTATGCTCTGAGTGTGTTTTATGTTAATGCACAGGTGGTAGCAAGAGAAGCTGTGAGAGAAGAACCAAGTGAGTTCTTAAAGACAGAGTAAGGAGAATACTCTTATAGAGAAGTGGCAGTGAACCTGAAGAATCCAATAAGAAATTGGATAGAGAGGACAACTGAAGTGTTCTCAGAAGAGAGTGAGAGGATTGCAGAAGCCTAGAAGGAGCAAAGGTGTTGCTCAGGAGAAGGTTCCAGACAAAGAACCGTGCTTACCAAAAGACTAAGTAAGGAGAGCTTAGTGAGGTAAGATTGCAGCCAGGAGGACTAGCTGTTGCAGAGGCTTGTTGCAAAGGAGAATCATCAAAGGTTGAAGAAAGTTGCAGATGAGAGAAGTCTGAAAGAGTAGTGGAGAATGCTCGAAAGGTTGCAGTAGAGGACCGGTGATTACGAAAAGACCAGATCCGGAGGGAAGGATTGGTGAGGTAAGTGGCAGCAAGAGATTTTGTTGTTGAAGAGGCTTGATGCAACTCATGGATGAGAAACTCATGGCGGAGAAGATGACTACCGATAGTCATAGCAGAGGTTCAAGAAAAAGCCACAGTAGAGGACATAAGAAAGAGGATTCCAAGGTAAATGGCAAGAAGATAACTCCAAAGGAAGTTGAATTGGAAGAATACATTTGTGAACCAGAACAAGGAGAATTTCTGGGAGATAGTGAAGATGAAGACTTGAAGACTGAAACTTCAAGTAAGACCAAAGGGTCATATGGTTTTAAATCTGACAATTTGAGGATGTTTGTAGGTGAAAGACAATTGGCTGATATTGTCATGAAGAAGGAAAGAGACCAGCAGAATCAAAATTCTGTTCTGGAAGAGCATGAGGTAGATAGGTCTTATATACAGCTGGAGAAGTTGATCATGGAAAATCAGAGAAGAAGTCTAGAGAAATGGCACAGAGATAAGATGACTGCAGAAGTTCGAGAAAGAGAGATTGCAGTAATGAAGGTACAATTGCAAGTATTGGAAGAATGGCTGCAAGAGCAGAAAAATCAAAATAGAAAATGGATCTTTCCACTGAAAGGAAAGAGAGTGATTTGGCGACAATTGCAGAGGAGGTTGAGGAAAACTGTGATTGCCTTGCTAAAAGAGGAACTTAGAGTTCATGTGCCAGAGATGGGAATTGAAGATTCCAAATGCAGATTTGTTCATAAAGAAGTAATGGAGGAAGCAGTCAAGACTGAAAAGCCTTGTGGTTTTAAAACTAATGAGTTGCGCATGTTGGCAGGTACAGAACAGGGAGATGAACAAGCTTTAGAGTTTGTCCAAGAAGAGTTGAAAGTGGAGGTTTCCATTGGTGAAACAGAAGAGGAGATCATTGATGATTTCTTGAGTTATTGGGTAGATCCAGATCAACGGGATAATGTGAACTCTTGTATTTTTGTAACTGACAATTGTGATGTGGTTACAGGGTCTGAGGAGGATGCGCAATCTTGTGAAGTTGTCGCAAGTGTGAAAAGAAGTCTTTCAGGAGATAAGTACTCGGAAGATAGCAGTGATGATAATGGTCCATTGATTTTATTAAGTGATAGACAGATAACTGAGGTTATTGCAGGAGTTGAGAATCAGAATTATGTTCTGATAACAGATGATGATATGGTGACAACATAAAGCTTGGCTGGTGAAAGTATTGAAGAAAGTTTCTCAAAGGAGATGACAGGTTTATGGCATGAGTTACAGGTTCTGGAGCAAAGACTACAAGCACAGAGGATAAGTATTCAAAGTATAAAAACAGAGATGAGTGAAAATAAAGAGGTTCCAAGACACAGAGGTATTCTCGAAGAAGAAAATGTTGAGGAGAGACTAACTGATAATCTCAAGAAGGATTGGAATCAGCAAGCGGATATGCTGACCAAGGAGAAGGAGAAAACAGAGGATCAAATTGAATTATTGCCAAAAGGAGATAAGGCACATCAGCCTTATGTTTTTAATTTTAACAAGTGTTTTGTGAGTGCAGGTGATGTAGAAAACAGTCCATCACTTGGAATTGTCTCAAGAGAAGGAGAACTGTTGCGGTTATAAGATGAGACAGTCATGTCCCATAACCAAAGGATTGTTTCCATGAGTGACAATAAAGAGTTGGCTTGCTTAAATGACCACGAGAAGACTGGTGTACAAAATTTTGAAGTTGATACAAGAATACAGGATGAAACCATAGTGGTTGAATAAGAAGACAAAGGTTATAATTTACAGCATGTTGATGAAGTGCTTAAGAAGAAGAGGCCAAAATATGATGAGCAAAAGAATGTTGCAGAGGGACAGGAAGTTTGGGAGGTAGCAACATCTGTGAAAGCAGCGATAGCAACATCAATGGCAGCAACATCTATGGTGGTAGCTGAAGTAACATCTATGGCGACATTCACAGCAGTAGTATCAATGTTGGGAACAAGAAGAGTAGTAACAACAGTTACAACAAAAGCAGCTACAACAACTGAAATAATAAAGTTTGAAGATAGTAGCAGCAGGCAAGGAAATTCCCATACAGAAGAAAGGCTGGACATAGAAATTGAAGAAATATGGAAGCTGATGATGCAGCAATCCAAATAGAGGAAAATAGAAATAACAGCAAGCAAGATCAATCAGAAGCTGAACCTGATTGATAGGGAGAAGAAAATGGAGCAAAGGACAGCAGAAATGCAGCGGCAACAAAGGAATAAAGCATTTGGACAGTTGCAGAACAAGATATGGGATCCAGGAAGACCAAGACCACAAGACACATGATCAGGAGATCATGAAATTTTTCTACCTTGGGAGTCTGATGCGGGAGCATTCAACCAAGGGAAATTATTGTAAATAATAGACACAAGGGGGTCATGCAATTTAGGAATTAATTTCCTAAGTAGTATTTTAAGTGTGATTTAAATTAGATATTCTCAAAATAAATAAATAAGAGCATGAGTATTCCATGATTCTAGAAGTAAGGGAGAGCTTTTAGGCATAAAAGAAATAGATGTGGATAAGGAGGCTTTTCTGTTTTAAAACAGAGAAAAGATAGAATAAAGCTTCAAGAGGCTTTTTACCATATATGCATGCATGTAAAAGCTTTAGGCTTTTGATACCAATGTTTATTATATATATGAATGTAAGCCTACGGGCAAGGGGGAGAGCCACTAGAGGAGAGAATTTGGCTTGTGAGTAGAGGAGAAAATTTGGCTTGTGAGAAGAGAGGAGAATTTGGCTTGTGAGAGGAGAGGCACCATAATTGATAGTCGGGCCTGTGAGAGAGTGTAGCATTGACTGTTAGGCCTGCGTGCCTGTATATGTGTGTGTATGTATGAGACCGAAGTCTCAATATAGATTTATTGCTTTCAGATTAATATATGCATAGTTTCTGATGAAGGGCACGTATGAAGTGTCTGCCTGTGATTATTTATGGTATGGATGAGAATTAATGGTTCTGTTAATGTGCATGTATCGGACAACTTAATTACTGTATATTGAAAGTATTGGAAGTGGTTTATTTCCCTGCATAATGTTTGGTTGGAGCCTTCATGGCGTTTCCATTTAACTGCTGCTTCCGTGGACTCTCTAAGTCCTTTTTATAATGTTCTGCGTATAACTCTGTTTACATAGAGAATTGCGATATTTTTCCTTAAGTGGCATTGTAGCGGACGCGAATTATTATAGTGGCTGATTAAACCCTTATCGGGTCCGAACCCTATTATCGGATCAGAAGAGAGCCTTTGGGATCACTGAAGTGGAAGCCCGAATTACCGGAGCCGAAATCTTATAAAGCAGAATGGAAAGCATATCGGGTCCGAAACCCATATCGCGTCAGAAGGGAGAGAGGGCCTTAACCTTGTGAACGCTCCGATACACCGGAGCCGAATTGTTATGAGGGGCAACATATAAATAGCGTTGGGTCCGAAGAGAAGCCTTCGCAGTGTTTCAAAATCCGGAGTCGAATTTATATTAAGGAGCACCCTAAAGGAGATCGGGTCCGCAACCCCGTCAAGACTAGCCGATAAGGAATCCGCCGATACGACGGATCCGAAATCAGTTTAGAAAGGAGTGTAAGGAGGCATTGGGTCCGCGTTCCGTCAGAGGACTGAATCTATTATTTACAGTGAGTGCCGATATATATCGGAACCGAAACCGATATATAAAGGAGTATAAAAGTACATTGGGTCCGCACCTCATCGGAGGTCAGGCCTTAAGAGTTTTGTTGTGGTTGCGAAATCCGACCCGCCGAATTTATGAAAGCGGCTATATAATCCTTGAGATCCGCGTACATTGAGTTAAGCGGGTTTTATGTTGGTTCTATATATTGATATTATATGGTTATATATGGCCATGAGGGGTTTATGGTATCTCCATATATGTTTATATGTGTGGCGGGTTGATTAAAGTGCTCGGTGATGGTTGATTATAAAGCGCCGATAAAAAGGTGGCTGTGATTCTAAATAAGCCCATGGTTCATAAAAGGCTTAGAGCCTAAGTTGAATCTTCCGATAGGACTTTGTGGCCATATCCACAGGTCCAAAGTTTGGGAATTTAAAATAGAAAGGGGATTTTGGGCTTGTACCAGATCTCTTTTCATCAGGTGGTATCAGAGCAGGGAAAGTTTCCTGCGGGGGAAAGAATTCCAGAAAGGAAATGTTGATATCAGAGAAGGATTGAGGTAAAAGCAGCACTACTGTCAGAACAAAAAAATAAAGTAGGGAAGATTTATGTGAAAAGGAACATGCACACAGGAAAAGGCAATGAGCTGAATGATGGAAGACTACAGTGGGAAATGTAGCAATCCTACAGAGGATTGAAGTAAACAGGAATAGAGAAAGAGAAAGCAAGATTGATTAATGTGAGTTCTGGTTGGTTTCTCAAGCAGAGGACAAGCCATTCAAGGTGCAGAAGAATGGAGGTAATATGTTATGCTCTGGGTGTGTTTTATGTTAATGCACAGGTGGTAGCAAGAGAAGCTGTGAGAGAAGAACCAAGTGAGTTCTTAAAGACAGAGTAAAGAGAATAATCTTATAGAGAAGTGGCAGTGAACCTGAAGAATCCAATAAGAAATTGGATAGAGCGGACAACTGAAGTGTTCTCAGAAGAGAGTGAGAGGATTGCAGAAGCCTAGAAGGAGCAAAGGTGTTGCTCAGGAGAAGGTTCCAGACAAAGAACCGTGCTTACCAAAAGACTAAGTAAGGAGAGCTTAGTGAGGTAAGATTGCAGCCAGGAGGACTAGCTGTTGCAGAGGCTTGTTGCAAAGGAGAATCAACAAAGGTTGAAGAAAGTTGCAGATGAGAGAAGCCTGAAAGAGCAGTGGAGAATGCTCGAAAGGTTCCAGCAGAGGACCGGTGATTACCAAAAGACCAGATCCAGAGGGAAGGATTGGTGAGGTAAGTGGCAGCAAGAGATTTTGCTGTTGTAGAGGCTTGATGCAACTCATGGGTGAGAAACTCATGGCGGAGAAGATGACTACTGATAGTCATAGCAGAGGTTCAAGAAAAAGCCACAGTAGAGGACATAAGAAAGAGGATGCCAAGGTAAATGGCAAGAAGATAAGTCCAAAGGAAGTTGAAATGGAAGAATACATTTGTGAACCAGAACAAGGAGAATTTCTGGGAGATAGTGAAGATGAAGACTTGAAGACTGAAACTTCAAGTAAGACCAAAGGGTCATATGGTTTTAAATCTGACAATTTGTGGATGTTTGCAGGTGAAAGACAATTGGCTGATATTGTCATGAAGAAGGAAAGAGACCAGCAGAATCAAAATTCTGTTCTGGAAGAGCATGAGGTAGATAGGCCTTATATACAGCTGGAGAAGTTGATCATGGAAAATCAGAGAAGAAGTCTAGAGAAATGGCACAGAGATAAGATGACTGCAGAAGTTCGAGAAAGAGAGATTGCAGTAATGAAGGTACAATTGCAAGTATTGGAAGAATGGTTGCAAGAGTAGGAAAATCAAAATAGCAAATGGATCTTTCCACTGAAAGGAAAGAGAGTGATTTGGCGACAATTGCAGAGGAGGTTGAGGAAAACTATGATTGCCTTGCTAAAAGAGGAACTTAGAGTTCATGTGCTAGAGATGGGAATTGAAGATTCCAAATGCAGATTTGTTCATAAAGAAGTAATGGAGGAAGCAGTCAAGACTGAAAAGCCTTGTGGTTTTAAAACTAATGAGTTGCGCATGTTGGCAGGTACAGAACAGGGAGATGAACAAGCTTTAGAGTTTGTCCAAGAAGAGTTGAAAGTGGAGGTTTCCATTGGTGAAACAGAAGAGGAGATCATTGATGATTTCTTGAGTTATTGGGTAGATCCAGATCAGCGGGATAATGTGAACTCTTGTATTTTTGTAGCTGACAATTGTGATGTGGTTACAGGGACTGAGGAGGATGCGCAATCTTGTGAAGTTGTCGCAAGTGTGAAAAGAAGTCTTTCAGGAGATAAGTACTCGGAAGATAGCAGTGATGATAATGATCCATTGATTTTATTAAGTGATGGACAGATAACTGAGGTTATTGCAGGAGTTGAGAATCAGAATTATGTTCTGATAACAGATGATGAGATGGTGACAACAGAAAGCTTGGCTGGTGAAAGTATTGAAGATTGCATAGAAAGTTTCTCAAAGGAGATGACAGGTTTATGGCATGAGTTACAGGTTCTGGAGCAAAGACTAGAAGCATAAAGGATAAGTATTCAAAGTATAAAAACAGAGATGAGTGAAAATAAAGAGGTTCCAGGACACAGAGGTATTCTCGAAGAAGAAGATGTTGAGGAGAGACTAACTGATAATCTCAAGAAGGATTGGAATCAGCATGCTGATATGCTGACCAAGGAGAAGGAGAAAACAGAGGATCAAATTGAATTATTGCCAAAAGGAGATAAGGCACAACAGCCTTATGTTTTTAATTTTAACAAGTGTTTTGTGAGTGCAGGTGATGTAGAAAACAGTCCATCACTTGGAATTGTCTCAAGAGAAGGAGAACTGTTGCGGTTAGAAGATGAGACAGTCATGTCCCATAACCAGAGGATTGTTTCCATGAGTGACAATAAAGAGTTGGCTTGCTTAAATGACCAAGAGAAGACTGGTGTACAAAATTTTGAAGCTGATACAGGAATACAGGATGAAACCATAGTGGTTGAAGAAGAAGACAAAGGTTATAATTTACAGCATGTTGATGAAGTGCTTAAGAAGAAGTGGCCGAAATATGATGAGCAAAAGAATGTTGCAGAGGGATAGGAAGTTTGGGAGGTAGCAACATCTGTGAAAGTAGCGATAGCAACATCAATGGCAGCAACATCTATGGTGGTAGCTGAAGTAACATCTATGGCGACATTGATAGCAGTAGTATCAATGTTGGGAACAAGAAGAGCAGTAACAACAGTTACAGCAAAAGCAGCTACAGCAACTGAAATAATAGAGTTTGAAGACAGTAGCAGCAGGCAAGGAAATTCCCATACAGAAGAAAGGCTGGACATAGAAATTGAAGAAATATGGCAGCTGATGATGCAGCAATCCAAATGGAGGAAAATAGAAATAACAGCAAGCAAGATCAATCAGAAGCTGAACCTGATTGACAGGGAGAAGAAAATGGAGCAAAGGACACAAGAAATGCAGCGGCAACAAAGGAATAAAGCATTTGGATAGTTGCAAAATAAGATATGGGATCCAGGAAGACCAAGACCACAAGACACATGATCAGGAGATCATGAAATTTTTCTACCTTGGGTGTCTGATGCGGGAGCATTCAGCCAAGGGAAATTATTGTAAATAATAGACATAGGGGGGTCATGCATTTTAGGAATTAATTTCCTAAGTAGTATTTAAGTGTGATTTAAATTAGATATTCTCAAAATAAATAAATAAGAGCATGAGTATTCCATGATTCTAGAAGTAAGGGAGAGCTTTTAGGCATAAAAGAAATAGATGTGGATAAGGAGGCTTTTCTGTTTTAAAACAGAGAAAAGATAGAATAAAGCTTCAAGAGGCTTTTTACCATATATGCATGCATGTAAAAGCTTTAGGCTTTTTATACCAATGTTTATTATATATATGAATTTAAGCCTACGGGCAAGGGGGAGAGCCACCAGAGGAGAGCCACTAGAGGAGAGAATTTGGCTTGTGAGTAGAGGAGAGAATTTGGTTTGTGAGAAGAGAGGAGAATTTGGCTTGTGAGAGGAGAGGCACCATAATTGATAGTCGGGCCTGTAAGAGAGTGCAGCATTGACTGTTAGGCCTGCGTGCCTGTATATGTGTGTGTATGTATGAGACCGAAGTCTCAATATAGATTTATTGCTTTCAGATTAATATATGCATAGTTTCTGATGAAGGGCACGTATGAAGTGTCTGCCTGTGATTATTTATGGTATGGATGAGAATTAATGGTTCTATTAATGTGCATGTATCGGACAGCTTAATTACTGTATATTGAAAGTATTGGAAGTGGTTTATTTCCCTGCATAATGTTTGGTTGGAGCCTTCATGGCGTTTCCATTTAAATGCTGCTTCCGTGGACTCTCTAAGTCCTTTTTATAATGTTCTGCATATAACTCTGTTTACATAGAGAATTGCGATATTTTTCCTTAAGTGGCATTGTAGCGGACGCGAATTATTATAGTGGCTGATTAAACCCTTATCGGGTTCGAACCCTATTATCTGATCGGAAGAGAGCCTTTGGGATCACTGAAGTGGAAGCCGAATTATCGGAGCCGAAATCTTATAAAGCAGAATGGAAAGCATATCGGGTCCGAAACCCATATCGCGTCAGAAGGGAGAGAGGGCCTTAACCTTGTGAACGCTCCGATACACCGGAGCTGAATTGTTATGAAGCGCAACATATAAATAGCGTCGGGTCCGAAGAGAAGCCTTCACAGTGTTTCAAAATCCGGAGCCGAATTTATATTAAGGAGCACCCTACAGGAGATCGGGTCCGCAACCCTGTCAAGACTGGCCGATAAGGAATCCGCCGATACGACGGATCCGAAATCAGTTTAGAAAGGAGTGTAAGGAGGCATCGGGTCCGCGTTCCATCGGAGGACTGAATCTATTATTTACAGCGAGTGCCGATATATATCGGACCCGAAACCGATATATAAAGGAGTATAAAAGTACATCGGGTCCGCACCTCATCGGAGGTCAGGCCTTAAGAGTTTTGTTGTGGTTGCGAAATCCGGACCCGCCGAATTTATGAAAGCGGCTATATAATCCTTGAGATCCGCGTACATTGAGTTAAGCGGGTTTTATGTTGGTTCTATGTATTGATATTATATGGTTATATATGGCCATGAGGGGTTTTATGGTATCTCCATATATGTTTATATGTGTGGCGGGTTGATTAAAGTGCTCAGTGATGGTTGATTATAAAGCGTCGATAAAAAGGTGGCTGTGATTCTAAATAAGCCCATGGTTCATAAAAGGCTTAGAGCCTATGTTGATGCTTCCGATAGGACTTTGTGGCCATATCCACAGGTCCAAAGTTTGGGAATTTATAATAGAAAGGGGATTTTAGGCTTGTACCAGATCTCTTTTCATCAATGCCCTCGCTGTTTGATTAGGGTCTAGCCTATGGACTATAATGTTTTTGGTTTGCATGGGTTTGGAACCCTCCACGATTTCTAGGTAATGGATTTTGTACAGTGAACTTTATTTAATAGAAAATAAAAACGAAATGTACTAGAAATGCTTAAACTGTTGAATATAATAGTACCTGGTTTTTTTGTTGAGGAAAAAAAGGAAAAATATATGCTGGTGTACCTATGTTTGGTTCTCGGTTTTGAAATGCTTCCTGTTACAAAATTCTTGTCGCTGCTTATTCAGATCTTTTGATAAATTGTTTCACTATCTTGCTTTCGTTTTGATGCCTGGAACATCTATGCACAAGGAATATGATAAAAATTACTCTACTTCTTTAATGACAAATTTTTGAAATGTTTGCTTCTATAAAGGTTCAAATAATTGTAAATTACAACTTCTCGGCTCTCTCTCCTCTCTGGATGGCAAGCCCTCCATCCTTTTTGGTTTTTCCTTTTCAATGCATTATTAGTAGTTTCTTTATAGTTGAGGAACTGTTCCTCAGTTACTTTTTAGTTGTTTAACAATTTCTTCAAACAAGTCCCTAACTAATCCTATCTTGATTTGCTTGCCTAATTTTAAAAACTAACAATGGCTGAGTCAGCCTTAATTTTAAATGAAACAAAATGAAACAAAAACTCAAAGTGTTTTCCTCTCTATCTAGCGAAATAAAATAAAATAAAAACATTTCCCAGCTGTCGCCTTTTCACTCGGATGCTCCTGCATCAAAGACATAAACTATTTACTTAATAATATTAAATAACACTTATTGTGATTACATACAAATCTTTGATGAGAATAAATAAGTTAAAATATCACAAAATTTTACGTTAGATAGAATAAGGAAAAGATCAATAATTCAATAGGGTTTGACTTTGGATATAATTTTCAATAAGTTATAATTGAAACCACATTCATGAGATTTGTTAACGAATATCTTGTTGGACACCTAATCCTCTAAGGGTTGGTGTGGAAGCTGAGCAGTTAAAGGGACTCCAAGAGACCACTTGGAATATGAAACCAAGGTTCACTCCAATTTATTATAAATATGTATAATTGTGAATAATAAAACATTCAATGCTAATGATTCAGAATCTTGTCTTCACCATGGTTGGATTTAACATGGTATCAGAGTATGCATTCTCCTACCCTGCTCCAATTATAGCCACTCGTTTTTTGGTCTCTATATACATGTCAATTCTTCCTTTCTCCTGATCAGAACTGCCACCTTATAGAGCGGTTACTCTGCGCATACCTATTTCATTACTATGCGGCTTTCATAGGGTATCAATCCATTTTCCTTGCCACACGCCTGTCAGTCTGACCTCTTAACATGAATCTTGCTGAGCCACTTGTTTTTTGGTCTCTCTATACATGTAAATTCTTCCTTTCTCCGGATCACAACTACCACCTTATAGAGTGTTTTACTCTGCACATACCTATTTCATTACTATGCGGCTTTCACAGGGTATCGGTCCATTTTCCTTGCCACACGCTTGTCGATTTGACCTCTTAGCATGAATCTTGCTGAGATTTTTACCAGTATATCTTCCTTTCGCTAGTCTATTTGTCAGAAATTCATTTCCTCATGGTGTGCCTACTCTAACGCTATGAAATTTGCACCTACTCTAACACTTTTTGTACCAATAATGTTAATTGTTGCTTGGATGCTACTTTAACATTGAATGTATTATGTTCTCTATGTGTTTCATGTTATACTTGGATTCACATGTCTCTGCTAAGGCCCAAGTGATTTTCTTTATTCCCAAGTGCTGTCCATAGTGAAAAGATGCGACTGTGTTTCACCCATTGCACATGTTTTCTTCCATTTCTGCATTGTTGCATTTCCTACCATATCCACCTTTCTGTCAATATAGAAATCCATTTTCTGTGTGCACCCATGATGGAAAGGGAATCCACAGTGGTATTTCATAACAACTACGAATAGTCTTATGAGAAATGACAACTTCCAGTCCGAGTCTCAATCCAGGCATAAAAGCCAACGACATTTATATTTATCTCTAACCCAATGACGTGAAGGCTCCACATATTTTTAATATATTACTGTGCCAAAGATTAATATTGTATCCTCCCCTCGGTACATTTTTCCAAAGATTACCAGTCTCACCGCATAGTCGGCCTATGCACAGTCGACCTGTACTGTTGGCTCCAGTCCCCTCCATCGTGACTGGTGTTGTGTGGTAATATATATACCATATGTTGCATTGTAACCACAGTAAATCTACTCCTGATTTCACTCCTCGGCTTTGGTCCATATTACCATCATGGCGCTGACAAAGAATGAGAAAATCGATGGCTGAGGAGGGTGAAGGACTATCCACCCCTTGAGAATCCACATCATTATCTCTCACCATTGTCTTGCTCCTACTCTTCAAAAGGATCAAATTCCCACGCGAGAAGGTAGTATAATGTGAGAGCAGGATAATAGAGTGGGAACGCTTAGTATTCTATTCATTTTGATTACTGTCTGCTCCGTGAAAGATGTCATTTTATATCGTTGGGATTTGCTACTGTGGAGTTGGCCTTAACTTTAAGGTTGCCTTAACGACATCCATTATGGCATTCGAAACAATAATAGACAATTATTTGAGACCCTAATTTGAACTCTACGTGGATTGAAATTTCTCCTGGGAGTATAATAACATTATAGTTTTGAAGCAAAGAGGTCGTGTAGGGTTGGAAAAGAAAGGCATGTTGAAAGGGTCATATAAAAACAGTTTGACCTGTATGAAGCAGTGAGTCCTGTCCATCGAAATCACCTTGTCTTAACGACTGTTGGTTTTCCAATCAACTATCATGGTTGATTCTCATCTAACTTTTGAAACTCATGTCTCCTCATGGCGCCTTATTATTATAGTGAAAGCTTTGAAGGCCACAAATGTGGTGAAGTGATGAATGAATATCATAGATGCATGAATTCAATTCATTGGTTGATACTTTGAGCCCCAGCTTGAATTCCAAACTGCACAACATGGGTCATCAATCAACGCAATTTTCTGGTGGGTGTTTCAAAAGAGATATGACATGTGGGATTTATAGTGTTTGTCCCTGCTTTCAAAACACAAACTCTGGAGCTAAGTGCATTGGAATAGTAAGTGCGCCCATATGAGCTATGTTCCTTTGAAGGCTATTGTTTATTTTTATATATGTGCTATATATTGTATACACCTAAGTTAACTAATTTTGATGGCCGATACATGTTTTATGGTGAGCATACATAAGTCAAAGTTTTTAACGGTCATATGTGATGGCATGGTTTGAATAGTGTGTGACTATGTGTTGATTCCTTGCTATATTGACCACTGCATATGTCCGTATGGTTCATGAAAGAAATTTTTTTGAGCATATGTATGCATTAAGTTCTGGTGGGACATAAGGTATATAATGATATATATTGAACATTGGACCCTTCATTCAACCACCGTGTGAAGTGGATCACAGTGATTGCTGTTGGCTGATTGGAACATTGAGTCTATATGTTAAAACCCCGATTTATGATGTATTAGATTTATTAAATACTTTGATACAGTCCACTGTCAATGGGATGGTGAACATCAACAAGGATAATATTTATGATATCAAAAACTGTCTACAGAATGCACATGAAAAGATTGATTTTTTGCAACTAGAATCTCAGTTCCAGCGAGATGAGCTTCAATAGAAGCATAGTCCACATTCTAAACCTATTTTTGTTCAGAACATTGAGACATACTCCCATCAACAACAAATCAATAATGTTGATCTAGTACCTAATGAAGGAGCATATTTCCATGCAGATGTAGAAATTCAACATGCACTTCCCAAGTCGATTATGAGACCTTGGGAAGAGCTTGTCCATAACAAGCACAAAATCGATATTGGATATGACAAGGATTTGTCCTTTCATATTCCAGACTATTCCAATCCAATCCGATTTCAAAGTGCTGGATTTCTTTAGGACTATTCATCTTCACTTGTTCCTCCTCCTGTACAACAACAAATTGTGAAATGGCAACATTGTGACTGAGTTGGCCATATAAAATATCATTGTTTTGATCTTCATCTGTCCAGGCATTATGGTTAGCGTACTCATCCTTCACACAAATGCTTCAAAAAACAGTCTCTTGCAGGAAAAAAGATTCATATTGCATGGATCGCTTCTTGGTAATGGGCTTCAACAACCAAGAAGATATTTCACTCATACAACATGATTTGTTCTCAAATATTGAAAAGCCTTGCAGTTGAGATCTCTTCATCTTCTCACCTTGTATCTCACAAGGGGGGAAGTGATGGTCATCTAAAAGTTTCAAAGCCACATCAAGCAAGCCTGAGCCACAACCTGCCATACTAGATTCAGAGTTGTAGCCAGAGACAAAGATGTCACTGAGCATGCCATCGGTTGGTGGGCAGCCTTAAACCATCTATGTGGGGTGAGACCTCCCTTTTAAGGTTGAGCTTCTCCCTCTTCAAAGAACTAGGGACACTTTCTCTAGCAGAAGATTTCAGTTTTTTTCCAGACTTGGAAGAGTTCCAGGAACTGCACTAACCATTCCAGTGTTAGTGGTTATCCTTAAACTAGCCCCTTTATACCAACATTTCAGAGAGCACATTCAACCTAGTGCTGCCACACATTTTTGCACCTTTTGTATTATAACTCGTTTCTTGGACTCACTTATACCCCTTCGGATTAAGGGGGGAATGTTGGACACATAATCCTCTAAAGGTTGGTGTGGAAGCTAAATAGTTAAAGGGAGTCCAAGAGACCACTTGGAATATGAAACCAAGAGTCACTCCAATGTACTATAAATATGTATCATTGTGAATAATAGAACATTAAATGCTCATCATTCAAATTCTTGTCTTTACCATAGTTGTCTTTAACATATCTAAACCATGGTTTTTTACACCTGTGATCATATTTCTCAAATATGGTAGTGAATAATATTTATAAATCCATTTTATGACCTTTGACTTGCATATGATAATTAATATATAATTATATATAATCTATAAATCCATTTCATGACTGCGACCTTAACTTAAATATGATAATTGATATATAATTGAAGGCAAATTCCTCAAATATTTATCCATATAACCTATCTTGCTCTTAATGGAATCGTAAACATATGTGGAAAATGTTAGCATAGTTTTCCATCCATCTTTAAAAACGCTTTTCTCCAACGAAACTCATTTTATTGATTATTAAAATGTATTTGATATACTATATTTCTTCCTTACAGGTATTCAAAGTCATCCCATCTAATTATTTCACATCTTTTATTTGGACGTGAAATGTATAATATATTGATCAAACCAACACATTGAATGCATAAACTCCAGTGGGTGCAAACAAAAGCAAAGAAAATTTTTTGTGGATTAGACTAATTAAGTGTATCTTCAAGTTCACTAGGTTGTTTTCCCATAAGAAAAAGACCTAATTTTATTTATATGAAAAAAAAATACATTTTGTAGATGCTAAAGCATATGCAGATGGTTGTGCATGTAAAGGGGACAAAGTTATAAATAATAGAAAATAAAAACCAGCAGGCCTATGCTTTTCTGCCCTTCTTCTTCTCCACGCTCCGCTAACCTTCAGAGTTGGGGGAGGGAGAAATAATGGCTAGCTGGTTTTCCAGTGTGTTCATTAGAAGTTCTTTGTCATATTCTGATGCTTCAGATCCATGAGTTCTTTTGATGCCACTTACTTCCAGCTGAGGTTTTTGTTGCTGTTGCATATTGTTTGGCCCAGATGAGAATCTGTGGTATTTTCTTCTTGAGTATATTTCTGTCCCATTTGTATGTCAGGTGCTTATTGGTTCCCTGTAGGTTCTGTCTGCATGTCCTCTTCTTCCATCAGGTCGGTATGCTGCCACCCTTTGAGTTTTTTTTTGTTGTTTCTTATTTCCTTTGGGGTCCTTTCTAGCCAGTGGGTAGGTGTATTGGAGGTGCCTTGTTTGCATGTAGTTGCGGCATCTGAATGCTGTGTTCTCATAGTCAACCGGTTGAGTCCTTAGTGTATGTTGTAATTCAATGTAATGTGATTAGGTAGCCCCTGACTCAGGTCCACTTCTACACATATTCTGGCAAATGTGAAGATTCCCCTGCTAACTCTGTCTTCATCTATTTTTAGGAATTTCCCCAAGGAATTCCCAATGGCTATTAAAACTTTGTGATGCCAAAAGTGTAGAGGGACGTTATGTAGCCTCACCCAAATAGGAATTGTTGAGATTTTCATAGTATTTGCATCAAAATCAGCAAACCAGGGGGTGGTGAAGAGGCCAGCATTGCCCCAAAACCAAGGCCCCTGATTTATAATACTATCTCGTTCTTGTTCTGTACTGAAGCTAACTATGAAGAATCCTTTTGAGCATAGGTGTATTTCACAGTTAGGTGACCATGTGGAGAAAATCCGTTGATGCAAAGTGTCGGATTTTGGCCAGAATCCATTAAATCTAGAAATGGCAGCATTTTGGGATAGTTCAGTGTATAGATCAATTACCTCTGACAGAGTTACTTGGAGCATTGGGGATTCCAGTTTTTGTTCCAGAATATAGGGACCTAGTAGCTCTGGTGCTGGTGCTGATTTGTGCTGCATTTGTTCTTTTCCTTTGACTGCGTCTCGAAAGGAGCTTGTATTTTTTGAGCTGGCTCCATCGCATCCGCCACACAGTCTCAGATTTAGAATGATGGTTGAATCATTGATGATACCATATTCCTAAAGTGTATGGAGATCCTGTAGACAACGTCCTATGTATATCAGGTTTTGGTATTTGGTGGGGGTTCCAAGTTGGATATGTATTTCGTTCTTTAACTCTTGAATATTCAGCCCCTTTTTGAGTTGCATGCAATGATGTCTGACCCCTATCAATTTGATGAATATTTGTATCAGGTCTTCACTCATGCGTTTTGAAACAATATTTTTGGATCCACGATCCGTTGGTTTAGGCGTTTTCTCTGTAAACCCCAATGCACCTCTGATTTTTGTATTTTGTCTGCTCCATGATTCCTCTGGTTCTGGTTTTTATGGGTCATTTATTAAGTAACCTGTCACTGTGTCAAGATTTTTTGGGTCCGCTGTAGTCGGCCTCCATACATTTGTGCGGAACCTCCCTTGTCCAGCTATGAACCTGGACGCAGTAGGCCCCTCGTCCCTTATCCACTTTCACACCTTCTTGTGGGCGGCGGATCTGTTGCCAGAGTATGTCATTAGCAGGTCTGGTTGTTGTGATGCGTCGACGTCATCACTTGGCATGCCAGGAACCCATGCCATCTCCACTTTGTCCAGTTGCTGCAAGAGGGGTCGTGGTTCATGCCCGAGAAAGGATGATTGGTGGACCTTGCCCCGGCCGAACAGTCTTAGAGATTGCAGGTGAGGCTGAGACAAATGAATTCCTTTTTGCGGAAGCATTAACTGTAAGGGAACCCTTTCCAAACGTGAATCCTTCTCCGGATGAGAGGGGACGCCTGCCAGCTTGCGAACGTCTTCAACTGAACTGTTACGAGATGCAGAGTTCTGTTCCCACCTTCTTGATCACTCTTTCTTCTTTAAACTGCTAAAGCGAAAACCCTAAAACCATATAAATCTTCAAGTGCACTAATTAGATATGACTTTCCATTACTTGTAGTTTTTAAAATTATGAATACGATGCATTATCATAATCTATTTATAAATAATGATGAAGAATAGTTGGAAAAATAATTAATTATTTTTTTTTCCAAGTTAAATTTAAAAAAATAGATTTTTTTTAAGCTACTACTATTTTATTAATGGTTTATTTTCCAAATTAAATTATAAAAAGATAATTTAACCATTAGGAATAGTTTTTTCCTTCTTCCATAATAAACTCAATTTAGGAAAAGCAAAAAAACATCAAATTATTACTTAGGTTCAACCTTGCAAAATTCATTTGTGAACATTATAGCAATCCGATATAATACAAATATAACCTCTTACTCATTTTAATTATGAACAACTTATTGATATTTTATTTCTGCACCATCAAAATTTGGTTGTTTTAGTAAAGATTTAATGTTAAATTCATAATGTTAAATTATAGAGAAGTTACATTTTTTTAATAGCTAAAGTTGTAATAAATTATAACATTATTATTTTTTTTTAATATTTTCATTAGGAACAAATATTTTTATGAGTTATATATTTAAATGTTTAATAACATATATAAGTTTAGTTTGCTTATTTTTTTTGGTTTTGTTTATTTTTATTTTTTTAATTATGGAATTTAGAGAATTGAGGAAATATAAAAAGACTTTAAGAGATATGTAACTTTATACTTGGAAAGTCAATTTGTTTTTCGAATAAAATGAAAGTTTATGATGCAACATTATTTAAAGTTTTCTAAATAACTCTTATCTTTAACTAAAGATGCCATTTTTGGGCGCCAAAATTGCAATGTTGAAGTTTGTAATTTATAATATTAAATTATGTCTTTTAACAAATATCTTTATAACTTATATACTCACATGTTTGGAAAAACCTATCATAACTTAATTGTTAAATAACCATTGGAAGTCATTACTCATTGTTATAAGGAAATATATACTAATTTATTATCATTATGAAGAAAACCAAACCACCTAATATTAAATACTCTTTAATATAAGTACAAACTCTTAATAAAACAAAAAAAACTAATATTAAATCACACTACAAAATCTAAAAAATTAAAAATCTCACAATTATCCATATTTATCCATATTTGTAAATTAAATTGTTTTCAATAAAACTTTCGAGTCACGCACTTCACCCAAATCTAGAAAGACAAACAATCCTCGTCTATGTACATTATATCACCACATTGCAGAGAACCTACCATCTTGATAGTGGTGTGTACAATAATTCTAGAAATAAAAGATTCACGATGTAAACCATGAACACATTTTATTTACCCAGGAACAAATATTTCACGAACATGGTTTATCTTTGTGAGGTTGGTTGAAACTGAACCGCATGGAATCGTATGAGCCCCACAAACTATGGGGTGGCTCGGTGCTAATCCTTGGTCCCGTCAACATAAAGTTTATGGATGTATATTTATTTCGTGTTATGGATGTATGGTAGCTCTCAAAAGATATATTTATTTATTTATTTGCAAATGGTTATAAAAAATAATAATAAAAACAATGTAGATGGTAAAATAGTAATAATGCAATATATTGAAATTAGTGTTTGTCATCATTACACAATACGAGGTGAACGTTTTAACCAATAATATTTGAGATAAATGAATTTAAATTTTAATGGCATGAGGTTGTGTGAAGCTCCTGAATCCAACACGCAGTTATGCAGCAAAAGGTCATGGATCACTAGAGTCACATAAAATGGTGCAGTAGAGGGATCCAACTCTTCCACATGCGGCCCAAAAACAATCATTGGCCTCTGCTCCTAGAGGTTCAAACTAACATGGGATGTGTTGAGCCAATTGGGTGCATGATTTTGGAGACTTGAGCTTTGTAACGAGGCTACTTTAAAAGCTCAGTCAGAGGAACAATAATTTTTACCTTTTCCAGCTCCTTGTGGAGATTAAACATATGTTGGGCCTTTTCCGCGTCTCCATGCTCTGTTCCTTCTCCCTTCCCACTGGTAGTTGTCAGCGGAGCAAGTGCCTCTTTTTTTATGTGTCCCTTAGGAACATTGCTCTCTTTATTTGCATATACTCCTGTCTTGGGTGGGTCAGGATGTATCTTACCCTTCCCTTTGTGGAGGGTTGGAGGAACCACTTGGGGAGAAGCTTCCCCTTACTATTCTGGTTCTCTTGTCTTCTTATTCAAATATCGTAGATTATATTTATGTTTGCATGAACTCTGCAAACTGTCTGCAATAATAATCCATATCTTCTTTCTCGACTGCTGCTTCTCTATGATGAATGGCCTCCTGGTGGGCCATATTTTCATGTTCCTCTTCAGTAAAACCAACATATATATTTCCCTACATTTCCTGAGTATCTGACGATTGTTCATCGGGACTATCTTCCAAGTATAAGGGGTGAGGAATCTGATCCAATTGCTCCTTTCTTTCCCTTGGAAGTAGTTGTAGTGGAGGCCTTCTATATTACTGGTTATAGCCCTGGTTGTTGACTTGAGCAATCTACCCGGAGAGGTTCTTGTTCTTGATTTCGAGCTTCCCAACTTTTTTTGATAAGCTCTTGATGAGTTTATCTATATCATCCCACTTTGGGTTTGATGATTCCCCAACTCAACCAGAGGAGGATGCCTCTTCTTTTCCTCTTTTGGTTTCGGCAAGTTCTTGCTTTGCCCTCGACTTCCTTGCCGAGGCGAGATTTTCTTCCACTTCGAGAGCATCGATCTGAAGTTGGTCCAAAGTGGTATATTTTCTTTCTCTCAAGGTAAAACAAACATTAGAGTCAAAGGATCCCAAGAAAACCACTCGAGCTACAACTGGGGTAGGCTTTATGTCAGCTGGTAGGTTATTGAACTGCTTATTGAATCTTTTGATAAATTCTGTAGTATCCTCCTTTGACTTTTTTCTTATTGAATTGAACTCAGTAAGGAGGTGCTCATGGTTCCTCTTTTCTCCCCATTTTTGGGTGAAAGAGTTTTCATGTAGCTCCCATGTAGTGATGGAGGCATTAAGTAGGGATTTGAACCATTTTCTAGCCTCTCCATTGAGGGATTGTACAAACAATCTCATAACCACATCCAACTGTTCCACATTTATGTTCTCGACAAAAGAACTAAAGGTTTCAATGTGACTTTGTGCCATGTTATCATCTTCCCCATTTAACCTAGGTAGATGCTCTAGGTAGTCTTGGGGCATTATACTCAGAGGCTGAGGAAGGTCAAGAGGTGCATACTTATTGAGCAAGAAGCTTGGAAGAGCCATCTGGACTAGTGGAGGAGGATTCAAATTTTTTTGGGGGATTGGGATCAAGACTATAGGGGTTGTAGGTGAAAGAGGGCATGTCAGGGCCTTAGGAGTAAGTCCTAAACACTGAGCATCAGTAGGCTGAGAACTGGAAGAGGGAACTCCAAAGGATGGTGAGATGGTAGCACAATCTAGGGGAGTTTTTCCTTTCCAGACTTTCTTGGAGATTAATTTTTTAGGGTCAGATACGAATGGGGCTTTCTACTAGGATGTATCTAAGCGAGTATGTGGCCTTTTAAAATCCAGGATTATGAATAATAGTGGGGGTGTTGGGAGTTGCCAAGGTGATATGAAAGTAATCAGAACATACTTTGCTCACTGATCCAGGTCCGGGTGTGACAAAGGACCCTTCCAAGACCTTTTACTTTCGTGATGTCTTAAATTGCATTTTTTTTAAAAGAACATAAATGAATACATCTGCATGCTGTAAAGAAGAGGAACATGACAAGGATCAACACATAAAATAACAAGACGTTGATAACGAAGTTCGTCCAGGAGGGACTACGTCTCCGGGCCCTGATGTCAAGATGGTGTAGGCCGCTACATTAAGTGCTGTCAATAATGATGATGTACATAAGAGATGATGTCGCGATCATACAAGGAAAATAACCTCATGCAGGAGTGGCGCAAAGAGATGTTCCGCTACAGGAACTCTTAGTCGAAAAGACTCCTATCAGTATGACACAAACTCATGCATGATGAGCATCCCACCAACATGGCATAAAAGGGATCTCAATGCAAAACATACATGGTGACAACATTAGTATCCCATAAACACGACGATAAAGGGATCTCAAATAAAACATGATGAATCATGACAACAAGTACATCACACATATGATTCTGCATCACATCAAGCAGGAATCATGAAAACGAGTAAGAAACAAGATCCCTCATCAAACATCAAACAGGGATCTGTGCAGCACAATGCATAACAAAAGAAGTACATGAACACACTGCATATACCTCACATCCAAGGGTCATCTAAAGAAGCAGATGTCAAACTTCTGAAGCTGTTCGTGTCATCAATCTCACGACATCAATCGCATGAAAATGGCTGCTCGCACATGAATGCTGACACCTGCATTCCACTTAGAAAAGCAGCTAAAGAATAGAATGAGAAAATGAGAAATATGAACGCACCATCAGATTTGTGGCGTCAAATAGTGCAAAATCGACTGTCCAATTTTTGAATTATGAGAAAGTGAGAATCTGGGCTCAAGGAATCTTTTAGATTTCCCCTAAATTCTTCAAAGATTGCCTCCTTCGAGTCCTCTGAAAATATGCTTCTTAGATCCAAATTCCGATTGCGCCATTAGGTTCCTTGCGGAATTCTGAGAAAAATGAGTGTGAAGTTGGCTATATTCTGACTTTGGCGAATTTCAGCGTCCAAGGAATCTGGAAGATTCCCTCCATTGGGAATCTGCAAATTTGCTGCTCAAAAGGTGAATTTGACCTTGCCACGACGCTTCTTGCAAAAATCTGTGAAAATTGACCGTAAACTTGGTTACATTCTGATAAAAAGAATTTTTACCTCCCTAGAGAATCTTTGGGCATCAAGGAATATTCTGCCTTGAAATGCATGTTAAGGTTCTATCTCCTCTGCCTCGAAATGTGTGCCCGCTCCTAGTTCCTCCATCTGCCTAGCCACACTGTGCAAATGAGGGTTTATATAAATAATTTTAGGGTAAATTTTACAAGAAACTCGGTTGGCATGATGGTAAAAATAATGGTTTGTTGAGGAGGGGTTGAGTGGTCAAACCTCGCCCCTCCCATTTTTTATACATTATGGTTTAACAACCATATTAATATATTTTTTTTAAACAAACAAAATCGCATGAATTGATTTGGTTTATTAAAGGTGCCCGAAGGTTTGGTAGTACGATGGTTCATGGGTTGTACATGGGTTATATGTGGGGCCGCCGCATGGTGGCAGGCCAGCAACATGGTTGGCCCAGGCTCGGTACCCGCTGACCTCCTCATTTAAACTATGGCACGATTACATATGGTGAGGAGAGAGGTGGGGTGGTGGGGGTGGTGGGGGTGGTGGCCCCACATACAACCCATATATATATATATATTAATTTTTAATACCAAAAGGAATTTTTGAAATTCCGAATTTTTGATGGAAGGAGTCAAACTATCCAGGCCACAAATTTGCCTAGAATCCAGCCTAGTTTGGCCAGAATCCAGTGGCCGGATTTTGTCCAAATTGCAGCCTCCTTAAGTCTGTCCAGTCAGCAAAAGTCAACTGAACTTTGACTACTTCTAACTTTCGCATATAGGCTCGGTTTGATGAACCATTTACATCACTTCGATCAGGATGACGATTTCTACACTTTGGTCCTGGTCCGAAATCATTCTGATCAATTTGATTTTTGAGCGTTCATAAGCCCTCTTTGTCTTATGTGTATCGCTGGAGCCACCTAGATCAATCCTCCCCACTAAGGAGTTTTTTTTCCTCCAAAAGCATGAAAAGGAATCTGCAGCTTTTCTGTACCTTGTCTGCATCACAAGCATCTTGAAAGGCCTCGCTTCCATCTCCTTCACCTTTGTTCTTCGAAGTCTTAAGCGATGAGCCGACACCTGCAACCTCTAGTAAATTGTTTTGGAAATTACATGCTTGAATTTCATGACCAAATAATGACCCAAGCATCCCACATGTGCCACGAGTTTGTAACACATACTCGGTGGTCAAGTTTACATTAAGATGGACACAATACCCTAGTTACGAAAACAAGGCCAACATATCATTGTTGCTTCAACAAGTGATGGAAAAACACATCATCATTGCAACACATGATTGACAAAGATAAGGCCAAACACTATTTTCTTTGACAAGTGATGGAAACACGACATCACTTTCACCATTTATCATGCAACAAAACTAAGACTAGACATCGTTGTTGTTGAACAAGTGATGGAAAACACATCATCACTTTTACATTTTAAAATGCAACAAATGATTTACAAAAGCACGACCATGAGAAGCTAACATATCTAGGAACCATTTTTCACTTATCAATGTGAATGGGTCACCTCCTTGTGACGATTTTTCTTGTCGAAAAATTGTTTCATCTGGTTCATGCACTGACACTTTGTTTTTAAGGCATCGTTCTGGATGGAGCCTCCAACAAGTGGCTCTTTGATGGTCACTTCTGTCGCAATGACTGCAATAGGTTTTCTTCCTCTAGATCTGCTTAACATGTTGCTTTACCTATTGTTGAGAGGGTCTTTCACGCCTCATTCTTTTGTGTGTTGACATTCTTTTCCAACACTTCGAAAATGTATGGTTATGTAATCCACAAAAGGTACATGTTTTTTGAAGCCATGTTTTATGCTCATCTTTAAAAACATGATTACAATCGAAATGAACGTTCGAATGTCGAGAGTGGTTATACCTTCCCTTGTTGTCTCTGGGGTATGTATGGCGATGAGAGCTTGCCTCAGCTCTTTCCCTGCAATGGAGACTGCCATGGGATGATGGGGATGTGTTCCCATCATTCACTTTCCTCGACAATTTCGATGATGTCTCCGAAGAATCTGACACCTTCGAGCGTTCCCCCTTAGTGTATCTCAAGCCTGCAAATTGAGGTCTCTTCACAAACTCCAATGATTGAGTTATGCCTTGGTTATTAACACCAAGTTCTTCTTCCTTCTCGTGCTTTGTCCTGGTAAGGAGCCTCATGTTTGTACCTGTAATTGGGATCTCTATATCTCCAACAGAAAGCATACTATGTGACGATGAAACCGAAAGGAAATCAACGTCTTTTACCTCCTATATCAATTTGGAAAGAACCGATGATGGCTTTTCATCAGCGCTTGTTGATGGTTCGTTAGTTGTCTCGGCGCATTCCCCAACTTCCTTTTTGACATATCCAAGTCCTGCCTAATGGGGTAATTCTTCTACTTTGATGGGGTTGACAATGCCTTGGCCATTAACGCCCAAGACTTTTCCTTAATACCCCATTTTCTTCAAAAGTTTGGAGCCAATTCCTGTGGTATGATTTTCAAAAACAGATAAATCATCATCAAGACACATACATGAATTCAGCGAATTACATTTTACCTCACATGGGTCATGCTGTAGCTTTTCCAAGGCCTCGTCCTTTGCTTGCAGCTGTCGTAGCAAACTATGTTTCTCCTCTTTCTCCTTATGTAGACACATCTTCAATTTAGCGTTATCAGTTTGAAGCCTTTGGTTGTTTTGCTTCAATTCTTCCAGGGCCTCTTCCGTGCAACTGAAGCTTCAATCGCTCCTTTTCCTCTGTCTCTTTTTGTAGAGTTTCATACATTATTTCCACTCTTTTGGAAATTTTGAGCATGGTCTCGTACATCGCTTTTTCATCCTCTATCGCTGCACATTCCATTGTTCACGCTGTAATTCACATCCACGCAAATACCACTCTGATACCACTTGATCCAGGTCTGGGTGTGACAAAGGACCCTCCCAAGACCTTTTACTTTCGTGATGTGTTAAATTTCATTTTTTTTAAAAGAACATAAATGAATACATCTGCATGTTGTAAAAAAGAGGAACATGACAAGAATCAACACATAAAATAACAAGACAGTGATAACGGAGTTCGTCCAGGAGGGACTACGTCTCCAGGCCCGGTGTCAAGATGGTGTAGGCCACTACATTAAGCACTGTCAATAGTGATAATGTACATAAGAGATGACGTCGCTATCTGTTATAACTCCAAATACCACCTTATGTATTTGTGATGCTTGGTTTATGGCCTAGGGCAACCCCTCCTTCCAGACTTGGTCCAAATATTCAAAAAACAGTGTTTTACTCCCTGTACGTGACTTTGCACTGTATTAAACACGTGTACATGCGGGTCAGTCTATACCCAACCACGTATATGTCTTAAAACACTTGAAAAAATTAAATTTCCTTAATTATGGGCGGAGATCACGGGTTTTACCTATTGATTACCTATTAGTGCCCGTGGCCCAAATGTTCCCAACTAAAAAAATACTTTGGGAGAAGTATAAAAAGACTTTGGTGGGAAGGCCTTAAGGAGGAGAGAAAATAGAGAATTACTTTGCTGAGATTATCCCCTGATCAAGTCTACAGATCCCTGTGCTTCAAGCACTTCCTAAAGTTCAGGAAACCTTTGTTTCCTTGAGAGTTGATATCCTTTCACTTATTGGAGATATCCTTGTGTTGGTTATGGAACGAGCCTTTTGAAGACTGGGATTGGACGGACCTGGAAGACGGTTCCGCTTGGAGCCGGAACAGGAAGACTCAGGTGAACTCTTTCTATGTTTTTATTATAGTTATCTGCAATAAAAGAAACAATGTCTTGTTCCTGATATCAACTTTGTTCATGCATCTGATGTTATTGTTATGGTTTATGTATGAATGACTATTTCATTGTATAACTAACCATCTACTTATATGTTATAAAGTTGATTTCACTATAATGCTGTATCTATATGCTGTTGCACATCTTTGAATTAGTTGTTTTACATGTTCAAAGATCGCGAGGAGTTGCAGAGGGTTTGAATCCTGGCTGGAACTACCCGAACGAAGGACCCCCGAGTATGTACATCCTCACATAGTTTGCTCGTTTAAGCATTTTGCCTGAGTTATTTGCTTGTTTCTTGTTGTAGATTACTCCTGCTCTGCTAGGGTTCTGACCCAAAGCCCTAGGGGACTTTATCCCTTAACAGAATTGGCGACTCCACTGGGGACAACAATCTTGTTGTTCCTAGTTTGGGTTATTTAGTGCCAATCAGGGCTCAGCTTTCAGTTTTCTTGTTGTGATTGTATTGTCTGCCCCTGTAGGAACTCAGACTTCAAGTCTAATCCTTTTCATCAGGTCTCATTTTTGTTTTTTCTTGTAAACTTTTATATACACACCTTTGTTGGGTTACAAAAGCATATACACGCTAGTTTTTCTGAACTGAAGCCGCGTATACGCGGGTTTCTTTTGGCTGAAACACGTGTACACGCAGTTGTGTAGAGACACAGTCGCGTATACATTTTTTTTGCATGATTTTTTCAAGTCTTTTTATCTGGAAAGATTTGTTTCTTGGCCTGTGTGCTTCCTGAGTGGTCAGTTTCTATTTTCAGATTTTAGTTTTTCAGTGAGCCTACTATTTCAAGTTCTCTCCTGCTTTGAAGAGTTTTTGGTCTCGGTTTGCTTTATAGTGAGTGTTATCATTTGTGTTTGAACACACAAGGCTTCTTGTAGAGGATCTTGATTGTTTTTGGTTTTCCGGAACAAAAGATTGCTTGCAATCTTTGTGTCAAACTTCATTTTTATGGTTTACTTGCTTTGCTTCCTATTAAGTTTGTGGCCATTCACTTCTTCTTGCTTTTCGAAAGTTGTTGTTGACAAATTTGAAAGTGTGCTTTTCCTTATTTCTTGATCAGTGTCTCAAACCTCTTTTTGCTGCTTTTGGGTCGTTTAGTGTGTCTTGAAACAATTATTTTGTTAAGTTTTCATTCGTTTCGAATTGACAACTTGCAAAGTTTCCTTGTGATTTGCTTTCGATCTTTGAGTCTTTGGTAGAATTTTGAGTACTTTTGAAAAGTTTCTTTTATTGCTTTTTTGAAAAAGAAAATTCCTTCAAAAACATTGTTTTTGCTTTCTTCGCCGAATTTTGTGTTTGGTTTCTTTTGGTTTTTTGAGAGTGATTTGGGATTTTTGTGTTTAGTCCTTCTTTTTTTGGGAAAGATTTTGTGTTCAAAACTCTTATTCCTTTCAAAACACTTAAGTTGGATTATAAAACAAATTACTTTTATTTTCTTTTTAGAGTAATCTAGAATTTTTGCATCATCATGTACACTTTGCATTAGGGTAGTTTCGCATCAATAGTTTTTTTTTTTTTTTAGTTTTTGTGAGTGTGAAGTCTCTTGTAAGAAAAGAAAAAGAAAAAGTTTATTGATTTAATAGAAGTTTCTTAGAATCCAAGTAGAAATTTCTTTTCATTGAAGAACAAACAAGTGCATTGCATATAAGTTAGTTTTTCATTAATTTATTTTGCGTCAATGAACACCATCAGTTTCACTTCCGTATTGTCCTTTTGACTTAAAAAGAACATCCATTTAAAATCAAGCACTAATAAAATAAACTAGAACTTTTTATATTATCAATAAGTACACCAACAAGTTTTAGGTTATTTAGGGCCTTGGATTAGGCGAGAGGAAAGTAAACTCTCCAAGGTCACTCTAAATTGTCAAACGTAGAAGTCTGAATAAAGAGTGAAAATCCAATAGTGTTAGGGAGACCAAGAAAGCTCCGTGACTGGGAGTCAAGCATGAAGGTTTTTGAAGATAAGGACGAGAGATACCCCCTCTCTTACTTGTCGAATCTTACCTCACGACTGTTTCGCCCGGCTTCTGATACGAGTTGGTATCTTTAATTGCCTATCCTAGGGATCTACATAGGTGGCTGTGGAGGGGAATCTCGTGGCACCTGAGGTCGATGTTGCATCACTTTCAGCGGTACTTATGGAGGGCACCCTTGCGAAGCTTGGGGGCCTGCACCAGCAAAGGCTTTTGTTTGGAGGTCAGCGTAACTTCCTCTGATACCTTCGCTAGTAGACCTGGGGCGTAATTACCGCAGTATATTTTCAGAAGACCCTTATTATTCACTTTCTTGTATTTTGGTGTCCGGTCCTAATCACCCGGAGCAGAAATACTTGGAAGTTGTTTGACTGCTGAATTCTTTAGGGCCACTTTTAATGTGTATTCTATTCTCCTAGTTGGCCTAGCTTTTAAATTTCTCGAGTCTTTAATTAGATCTTATTAAATAATTCAAATTGGCTGACTGATCACTTAGACGGTCTCGTAGACTTCGTGGGCTTTCACCTGCGAGTCCAGAGCCTTCTCTTAGAAGGCGTAGGCACGATTCTGCTAGTGGTTTTCAACCATTGGCAGCTGGCGCATCGGAATTGATCCTTCGCTTGGGGGCATCAGTGTACAAGGTAGACTTGGTTCTACCACAGAGCTAGAGAGAAACAAACTAGTTCTTTCTCGGGTACTCTTCCAGTCGGAAGATATTATTGAGGTAGAAGAACTCTCAAAGTCAGTTGCGGGTCCGAATTCTTCTCTCCCTTCTGATCATCTGGATGCATTGTTATACATTGGAACTTCGACAGATAGGCCTTCAAGCCCAGGTCCACACACAAACATCCCTTCGATGACCACTGCTGGAAGCATGGCATCCACCACGAGTGCTAGAGTGTGTAGACTCCTATATAAGTACAAGGGGGAGGAACTATTTCCATCCCTTCTACATCTTTATTTGGGTCTACTGCTAGCACATCCTTGTTTAGGTCTACTTCCATTCCGCCGACGAGTGGAAGTTCCCAAGCGCATGCATCCAGTTTTAGATTCTTCCCTTTTGCAATGCCCTCTCAAGGTATTCCTTCAGTTCCATTAAGTGCACCATTAACTACCTCCACGTCCATGATGAGTGGATCGACATATTTTCAAGGTTTTCCTTTTGGAAGTGGTCATATACCACATTCCAATCTGACGGTGGGGTCTATGCCTTTTCCTTTCACAGGTCAAGGTATTAATCCTTTTAAGAGTTGGACTAACCCTACGGTTAGTGGAATTAGAACTGGGAATCCGCTTTTCGGTGAACAAGGGAATGTGTCGTACTCCTCAGTCAATTCATTTCAAAGTTTTCCACCCTTATCTAATGCTTGGAACCCTTACCAAGGGCTGTCCACTCTGTATAATAATTCGTTAGGGGGGAAATTTTCCAGTTACGGAGGTTTTTCAGCTGGAGTTGGTCAAAATCTGAGTTTTGCTGGATCACAAGGGTCACCTTTTGGTTCAGCAGGTTCTACCAGTTACTTCGGGCAACCTGGTGCCTTTCAAAATCCAGGTCATTCTTTTCAGACTTTCGGGAACCCCACCCAATCTGGGTGGAATCCCCAAGGTCCTCTGAGACTTCCTTTTCTAGCCACGCTCAATCTGCTAGACTTGACTAAGTTAGCGAACGATCCAATTAGATACAATCCGGCGTGGCCTCCGTTCCCAACCAAAATTCCATTAGATATCCCAAAATTTGAAGGGAAGGGTGGGGAAACCCGGGCGACCATGTAACCACATTCCATTTATGGTGCACATCGAACTCCCTCATCGATGATTCGATTAGGTCAATACTATTTCAACGCAACTTAACTGGTAATGCGGCTAAGTGGTATATAGAGTTTCCAGGGGGCACCTTTGCATCTTTCGCCAATTTGGCTAACATTTTCTTAAACCATTTTCAGTTTCCTGTCCGTTACGAAGCCGGAACTGAACTTCTGGCCAATTTTCATCAGGACATGACCACTCACATTTTTGATCATATTCAAGAATAGAGATGGAGAAAGAGGCTCATCAAAGCTGAAATTCCACCTGAATTACATCTCGAATAGTTTTTAAAATCATTACAACCCAATATCTCCAAGGATGTTTCTATGTTTGGAGTATATTCCGAAGAGCAGGCTATCTTTCGCGCCCAGCAGTTAGAACTGATATATTCTTAGTCTGGGACCCTTCAGAAGATCTTGCCTGATGCTCCTAGATCCATGGTTGATGTAGCCAAACCGAAGCCAAGCCCGCATGTTGACGGTATTGTTGGATCGATTGATGCAAATGCGGTGAACCTTTTGAGCCAATTGTAGCAGTTGTCTATACAAACTGCTTCTTCTAATGAGGCTACACCGTCTACAACTCCACCTTCTCAACCTTCTTCCGTAAATTCCGTTCAGGCTTCTAACCCCAAAGGAAATCAAAATTCTGATGGGAAGAAGAAGGGACGAGGTAAAAAGAAGAATCAAAATGGGAAGAGTAATGCGAATAAATCTGACAATAATGCTAGTGAGGGTGGAAAAGAGTCTAAGAAGAAAGTTAAGTTCCCATGCAAGCTATGCAATGGAGACCATTTGACTCATCTCTGCCCAAAAATTCAAGATGCTCAGTGCTTGTTAGTGCAGCAAGGGTCTTCTAGCTCCCAAGTTGTCTTAACTAACCCTTTCCCCCAGGGGCAACAGTTGTTTGCTAGCGTGAATTCAAACCCTGGTACCTCTGTAGGGGGCAACCAGGAGGGGGAGAATTCCTCAAATGTTTTCATGATGAGTTCTCACGTCAATGTGGCCACACGGTCACGTGATTATGGTGAAGCTGAAACATCCAAGGATAAATCTGTTCCTGGAACTACGGATCCACTTCATATTGAGTGACCCTTTGTCGAGTCTATACCTTGGATACCGAAAGGTTTTTCCAAATGCGCGACTATCAACCCTAATGCTAGGGCAACCCAGAATTACTCCATTGTTGAAGATCTGGCTCAGAATCCATGCGCGATGTCTGCTTTAGAGTACTCCAGTCGTGTCCTGCTCAAAGAAGAGCTTTTCTTTCGACAATGGGGGCAGTGGATCCAAATAATTATTTAGCTCTCACTTTTGATATGCATAATGTCAAAAAGAGACTTCCTCGTCATATGACTTTCTAGATAAATTCTACTTACCGGAAAACCAACATTTTTTGGACAATTATAGATGAGGGAGCTTCACGTGTGTCATGTCTCTGTCATGTTGGAGGGCCATTAGATCACCTTCGACTGTTCCTTCCCCCATTCTCTTGACAACACTTGACGGGAATTCTCATAGGCCACACAGGATTATCTCGGACTTTCCTATATGTGTTGGAGGAAAGGTCGTTAAAATCGAAGTAGAAATTATTGATGCCAACCTATATTACAATCTCCTCTTAGGAAAGAATTGGATTTATGAAATGGATGCCGTCGTTTCGACTCTATTTGGATTCCTTTACTTTCCTCATGAGGGGAGAATTGTTAAGGTTGATCAATTGGATTATTCTCCAGGCGATCCTCTGGCAACTTCAGATTCTACCGCTCCAATGGTGGATAACCTCTGTCAACCTATCGAGAATATAAGAGTAGGGATGTACTCTTCCTTGATGTGTGTATTTGATCTTCCCCCTCCTATAGCTAGAATCGTTACAATTTCATCCTCTAAGGAGCCTTAATAGAAAGATTTTGTTCAAACTCATTATTTTTCGGATCCTGGGGCCTTACCTTCATCTGTGACCACATCAGATGACGATGAGGTGGGTGGAATAGAATATCCTATGTTTGCAGCAGAGCTTAGATATGAATCTATCAATAACTCTACATACAACCTTCCTACTCCTCCTTCAGAAAAGGAGTTAGATGGTGATGTGGCCCCTACTTGGACCCATGATTCCACTTCTGCTTTGGATTGCTTAGATACAGTTTTTCCATTTGACGAAGTAGTATTCGGAGCAATGACAGCTGTAGATCGACCATTGGAAGATTTACATCATTGTTCATTTTTCCATCCTCCTTTGCATGAAGTTGAGTCTAGGTCCTCCAATCTACCTACTAGCGATGTTTGTACGGTTCCTTTGGCTCTAACAAAGTTTTTTTCCAAAGGTAATATATTGATTGGCTTAATGACTGTACCTATAAACATCTCTAGGAGCAAGCTGGCAGAGCCCCTTGATGGGCTCTACCTCAAGAAGTACTATGCCTAGGCTACGACCGAGCAATGGCTTCTTTGTATATTTTGTATTTTTGTACATATATTATCAGGAGTTTTCATGATATCGACACTTTTTGCTCTACTTTAGCAGGTGTTGATGGATTACTTGGTCTATTTCAGATTCGCCGATGGTGCTAGTCGGCACACTCGAAACCTTGCTTCCGCAGCTTGGGTGATTTATTATCCAACTAGTCAGTTGATGGTATCAAGAGGAGTATGTATTGGTCTCGCATCAAATAATATGGCCGAGTATACTGCTGTCACTAATTTACTATCCGAAGCTATTTCTTATGGAATTGATTTGTTGGCAGCCTATCTTGATTCACAACTAGTAGTGTCACAATTGAATAACATTTATCAGGTTCGGGATCCTTATTTATATTGCCAATATTTGAGAGTGAGGGTGTTGCAAAGATCATTTGTTTATATTACTTATTTGCACATTCCATGATATGATAATTCATTAGCATATTCTATCGCTAATCAAGCTTCAGATCGACATATCATTCATTCATCAAGATAAAATCAAGCATCAAAATGTCGGAATTGCATATATATATATATATATATAAATATATCATAAAATCGCCCGTGTGTACATAAAGTGTGTCAAAAATAATATACAAAATTGGGACTAAAATGCCCATAATCATGTCCAGCACATCTAATGACCCGGCTTAAGATGAGCGGCTAAGTAGGTGACCACTGCTTTGGCCACGCTCCAGAAAAGGCGAACCCAGTCGTGTGGCACTCCTACCACACGGCGCTGCATATCCTCTGGTAGATCTTCTACGGCCTCCATCGGTACCCGGTGGGTCAACCTCACCAAGTTTCGCTGGACTGCGTATAAGATTCTCTCAGTCTCCGGAGCTGCCTCTTCGACACATCTTCCGTGATGCCTGTGCCGTGGAAATCCATTTGGTCGTACTGGACCCACATCTGGAACATGATCATTATATCAGTCATTTAATCCCATCAAAAATATCTTTAAGTTCATTTTCATATTTGAAAAACATAAAAATCATAAAAATTGACAAAACTTTAAAAAATGGTTACCTATCTCTCCCCATGCTGCGTCTGGTGGCAGCACTAGATCTAGATCTCCCCTGAAATCCATGCCAACATAGGGATAGTCGTCCACAACGATGATTTGCTGCTCCCACCAGGAGAAGAAATCATCGTCAAAAGCAGTCCTTGGTACGTCTCCACCTCCAAGGCGTTTCATTAGGTCGGCCCACCTACCCATCCGAGGATCTCGAGGGCTACTGATAGGAACTGATACTCTGGGACGTAACCCTGGAACCTTCTCAAAGAAGAAGGAGCACAAAATGGTCCCATATCCGAAGTTCTTGGTCTGTCCTTTCTGAATGGAGGATAGCTGACTCTTCATATTGGTTAGAAGAGGTGTACACCAGTCAAACACAGTAGTGAGACAATCTACGACCAAGCTCATGGATAGTCGTGATGCTTGGTGCAATGAGGCTGATCCATTTACCCTGGCTATGGTGAATAGTATGATCCTCAAGGACAAACTCTCTACATGTTTGATTGGAATTTGGCTTCCAATCTTCTCCGAATGCCCCAAACAATATATATGCACGTAGTCTTCCACTGAAAGAATATCTCGTGATCATCCAGTCGAATGCACCACTTCTCCTCTGCGGGAGAGTCCATTGATAAAGTAAATATCTTCTATCTCTATCCTTAAAGGAATTTGATCAATAATGAACGCATCATCTTCGATAATCCAATAGCGGATGAAAATTTCAAGCAAGTGGGTGTTTTCCTTCATATTTGGCATTTTGAATAATTTTAATAAACTGCATCCTCTCAATGCATCCAAGGCCTGTTGATCATTCATAACCTCATCATCAATAGTATCACGTTACCTTTCCCTCCAGGTGATTTTCATCTTGAAAGAAAATCAAGTTTAACCATTAGATTTTTATGTTTTAATTTCAAACCGCGTATACGTGGGTCCATCTCATACACAGTTTCATGTAGGGCCTGCATATATGAGGGTTTCTCATAACCAACCAGTGTATACACCGCGTTGTATTTTTTAGCATAATTTCCAACGTAATACCTAAATTAAAATTTCTAAAAAAAATCACAAATTGATGCAAGCTGGATTTGGGGGTTACCTGATGATTTTGAGTCAATTTGAACATTCGAATTCTTTGAGGGGCAAGTTTGCTTATTTTTCTCCACAAATTTTGCTCTCAGCACAAATGGTAACAATGGTGAGTCAAAGAACCATTTTATAGGCTTTGAAAATGTCAATTTTTTTCAAAACTTGATTTTGTTTCATGTCATGTATCTTTTAACTTGGGAGCTTGGATTGTCAAGAATGGATTGTTTTTCAGGACATTTTGGACGCTTTTTCGAAAATTTCAAGTCGGTTCCATGACTGCTGACCCATCATGGTAGGTATCATTTACTCACTTGCATATAGGTTATGGAAGGCTCTTTTCCATTTCATTTTGCATACTAGCCTCCATTTTTCGATACACTTTCCATAGGGTCGATCCCATCGTGTTATGGTCTGTAAACCATATTCACTCACCGATTTTTTAAATCATGACACGATGGTAAAGCCATCCTTTTCATGGGCATCGCAGTTAGCACCTCACTGACTTTGGTTGCCCATGCTGCTTTATTGAGTAGGCTTAGGAGTCCTCTCTAGTCCCACCATGACTTGTGCATTGAAGACTCATTCCTCTTTGCTTCTTTGCTTCATTCTAGCCTTATACCCTAGAGGCTCCTTTGTGTTAAGTTGTACTACTGCATTGCATTTTGACCATTTGCATCTTTTGGCCTTGAGCTAGCTTCACTTGGACTCGTGTTTAAGCCACTTTTTGACCATGTCTTCTGCAAAAAGAGCAGGAATAGGACAACATTTCCATTTACTGTTGGAAGCTAGAGTCAGTCATGTCGCCCTTGAACAAAGCACTTGAACAAAGCACCTCCTCCATTTGGGTGGGATTTATCTTGACTTAGGTACACCTTAACCTTGTTATAGAGTCAGTTCTCCTCCGATTGGTTATCTCTTCCAATCATATGGAGAGTTCGTTCGTGCCTCCTGCATGACGAACTTATACAGAGTCATCATATGCTGCCACATGGTCATCATTAAGTCGTGCTTTTGTTCAAGGGAAGTAAACCTGAGTCGGCCTCTCTGCGGTGTCTCTTAACCTATTTTTTAGTCGGCCATCCCTGGTTGTCAGTGTCTTGTCTATAATCACATCAGTTATATTGGTCCTTTACTCGCGCCGGTTTGAGAAGGTCTCCATTGACTTCTTGCTGGTGGGTCTTGTCCTTGTTGATGATGACATCTTGCTCTGAGGACAGGCCTAGAGCCACACCTTGGCCCTATTTTCATGATTGATAGGTCACCTTGTGCTCAACATCGATCAGTATCATGCGTTTTTGACTGAGTGGTTTCCCTTGTGTTCGACATCAGCTTACATTATCACACATTGGGATTCATGCAGTGCCTTAGTTTCCATTTGACCCTATCGATGGATTCCTCGCCTCTGTGTTAGCTTTCATTATTGGTTGGTTCAGAGGGTTTCTATCGTGTGCTAGCTACATCTTGTGTATTCTAGAAACGTACTTCGGTCGGGTTACTAGATCTTTTTCTTCCGATTCCTTCCACATTATCGGCCTACGGGTTACACTCGTGCTAGATTGATGAAAGATGCCTTAATGCCTTCTTTCTAGCGGATATTTCCCTATCAACTACGACTCATTTCTCTGGGGAAAAGATCTAGAGTCCATTTGGCATAACCTTGGGATTTGCAGTCATCAGTGGCAGATCCTTTGTTATCAACAATGGGAAACCATCATTGTCTCCTGATTGATAGATTCTTACAGGTGTTCGACTTCAACTCATCTATTCGCACTTGTTAGATTGTACTGGGTACCTTGACTCTCATTATCATTATCGGTGAGTAGTCTCACGTTTGTTAATGGTATACATCAATGACCAGTAATCAAATGATTTCTCACATGGTTGACTTCAGATCATTTATTCCCATTGTGTAGAAATGTACCACGGTGGTCAGTGAAGACCTCGGGTTGCATCAACATTCTTTGGTTCACTTGTCAATTGCTCTTATTGCTGCTGGTTGACACCATTCCACATTATATGTTCCAGTCCTTCACATCGACATCCTATATGCTGGCATCCCAGTTGCGATGTAGTACCATCTTATTCCATCATGTTCATTTGGTACCATTGGGATCAGTTTTTGACATTAGTGATTAGCTTCATCTTTCATCTTTATTGATCATCTTCTTATATGTGATATTTAGACATGTACTTGTTCGATCGTGGTCAGATGATCCATATGTACTTTCAATTCCTTATACTTGTATACACAGTGGATCCGCTTGTACTTGATATGCAGACATGCTTTAATTTCTATGAGCATGGGTATGCCCACCTCAGACAGTTGTTTCTTTCTGATCTTCTTTTGCTAGCTTGGCAGGCTGAAATCTGGTGAAGTCCTTCCCAGTTTTTGATAGGTTTCCTTTCCACATACTTAATATATTTCGGCCATCATGTTCCCCTTCTCACCTCATATATTAGGGGGCATTTGTTATAGCTCCAAATACCATCTTATGTATTTGTGATGCTTGGTTTATGGCCTAGGGCAACCCCTCCTTCCAGACTTGGTCCAAATATTCAAAAAATAATGTTTTACTCCTTGTACGTGACTTTTCCCTGTATTAAACACGTGTACACGCAGGTCAGTCTATACCCAACCTACATATATGTCTTAAAACACTTAAAAAATTAAATTTCCTTAATTATGGGTGGAGATCATGGGTTTTACCTGTTGATTACCTATTAGTGCCCGTGGCCCAACTGTTCCCAACTGTTTCCCAACTAAAAAACTACTTTGGGAGAAGTATAAAAAGACTTCAATGGGAAGGCCTTAAGGAGGAGAGAAAATAGAGAATTAATCTGCTGAGAATATCCCCTAATCAAGTTTGAAGATCTCTGTGCTTCAAGCACTTGCCCAAGTTTAGGAAAACCTTGTTTCCTTGAGAGTTGGAATCCTTTCACTTGTTGGAGATATCATTATGTTGGTTATGGAACGAGCCTTTTGAAGACCAGGACTGGATGGACCTAGAGGACGGTTCCACTTGGAGTCGGAAGAGGAAGACTCAGGTGAACTCTTTCTATGTTTTTATTATAGTTACCTGCAATAAAAGATACACTGTATTGTTCCTGATATCGACTTTGTTCATGCATCTGATGTCATTGTTATGGTTTATGTATGAATGACTATTTCAATGTATAACTAACCATCTACTTATATGTTATAAAGTTGATTTCACTATAATGCTTTATCTATATGCTGCTGTGCATCTTTGAATTGGTTGTTTTGCAGGTTCAAAGATCATGAGGAGTTGCAGAGGGTTTGAACCCTGGCTGGAACTACCTGAACGAAGGACCCCCGGGTATGTACATCCTCACATAGTTTGCTCATTTAAGCATTTTGCCTGAGTTATTTGCTTGTTTCTTGCTGTAGATTACTCCTGCTCTACTAGGGTTCTGACCCAAAGCCCTAGGGGAATTTATCCTTGAACACTATCATACAAGGAAAATTCCCTCACGCAGGAGTGGCACCAAGAGATGTTCCACTACAGGAACTCTCAGTCAAAAAGACTCGTATTAGTATGACACAAACTCATGCATGATGAGTATCCCACCAACATGGCATAAAAGGGATCTCAATGAAAAATATACATGGCAACAACATGAGTATCCCATCAACATGACGACAAAGGGATCTCAAATAAAACATGATGAATCATGACAACAAGTACATCACACATATGATTCCGCATCATATCAAGCAAGAATCATGAAAATGAGTAAGAAACAAGATCTTTCATCAAAAATCAAACAAGGATATGTGCAACGTAATGCATAGCAAAAGAAGTACATGAACAAACCACATATACCTCACATCCAAGGGCCATCTGAAGAAGCAGATGTCAAACAACTGAATATGTTCATGCCATGAATCTCACGGCATCAATCACATGGAAATCGCTGCTTGCACATGAATCCTGACACCTGCATTCCACTTAGAAAAGTGGCTGAAGAATAAAATGAGCAAATGGGAAATTTGAACACACCATCAGATTCGTGGCGTCGAATAGTGCGATAGTGAAAAATCTATTGTCCAATTTTTTAATTCTGAGAAAGTGAGAATCTGGGCTCAAGGAATCTTTTAGATTCCCCCTAGATTCTTCAAAGATCCCTCCTCCGGGTCCTCAAAAATTTGCTACTCAGATCAAAATTCCGACTGCGCCATCAGGTTCCTTGCAGAATTCTGAGAAAATTGAGTGTGAAGTTGGCTTATTCTAACTCTATCGAATTTCAGCATCCAGGGAATCTAGAAGATTCCCTCAAGATTCCTTAAAGATTCCCTCCACTAGGAATTTGCAAATCTGCTGCTCAAAAGGCGAATCTAACCTTGCCATGGCGTTCCCTACAAAAATCTGTGAAAATTAACTTTAAACTTGGTTACATTCTGATAAAAAGCATTTTTAATTCCCTAGAGAATCTTTGGGCATCAAGGAATATTCTGCCTCGAAATGCATGTCAAGGTTCTCCCTCCTCTGCCTCGAAATGCATGCCCACTCCCGGTTCCTCCATCTGCCTGGGCGCATTATGGAAATGAGGGTTTATATAAATTTTTTAGGGCAAAGTTTACAAGAAACCCAGTTGGTGTGATGGTAAAAACAATGGTTTGTTGAGGAGGGGTGGGGTGGTCAAACCCCGCCCCTCCCTTTTTTTTTATACATTATGGTTTAACAACCATATTAATGTTTTTTTTTTAAACAAACAAAATCACATGAATTGATTTGATTTATTAAAGGTGCACGACGGTTTGGTAGTACGATGGTTCATGGGTTGTACATGGGTTGTACGTGGGGCCACTGCATTGTGGTGGGCCAGCCACGTGGCTGGCGCGGGCTCGATACCCACTAGCCTCCTCATTTAAACTATGGCACGGTTAGATATGGTGAGGAGAGGCGTGGGGCTTTTTATATGTATTTTTTTAATTTTTAATACCAAAAGGCATTTTTGAAATTCCAAATTTTTGATGGAAGGAGTCAAACTAACCAGGCCAAATATTCGCCCAGAATTTGGCCCAGGTTGGCCGAATTTTGTCCAAATTGTGGCCTCCTTAAGCCTGTCCAATCAACAAAAGTCAACCAAACTTTGACTGCTTCTAAATTTCGCATACAGACTTGGTTTGACGAATTATTTACACCACTGCCATTAGGATGACGAGATCTATACTTTGGTCCTAGTCCGAAATCATTCTGATCACTTCGATTTTTGAGCATTCATAAGCCCTCTTTGTCTTGTGTGTGTCGCTGGAGCCTCCTGGATCACTCACCTATACGAAGGGTGCTCAATTTGTCATATCCCATGGGAAAGAATCCTTCGATAGGCTCCGCGGTAACGTCGACAAAAGATGTTTTATCTCCCAGAGATAGCCTTGGGTTGCTTCAAGACCAGTGCTTGGGCACATCTAAAATGGTGTCTCAAATGATTTACTGGATACTGTAGACAAAACTTATGATCTATTGATACATATGTACATAGGAAATATATTGGCTCATTAATCCAAATAAATAAAACATGGATTTCTGCTACTTCTTCACAAGTTCAGATCTCAGAAATAAGCATAAAAATAATGGAGGCCGAGAGATTCAAGGTTTTACAGCTAATAATATTTTGCATAGTCTCTGAGAGAGGAAAATAGAGAAGAGTAACTCATCACATAGAGCATTTCTGTTATAGAAAATTTTGTGCCTTACAGCAACAAGCATGAATTGTCAATAATCCAAGGGATCCAAAGTTCCCTAAACATGATGTTCCTACCCCTAGAGGAACAAGGTCAGCAAACCAACAGCTCTCAGATCAGTTCTCCACCTGAAAACACTCAAAAACAAGCAATCCTGAAATCAAAGCAGGTGCTCCACTAGGCTTCTGCGCTGAAACACAACTGCTCCATGGTGTACCTGCGTTGCAAAGCAGGTAGAACAAAGCCCACCTGCGTTGGGCGAGTTTGGACATGTGGCACAGTGAGTCATTGCTTTGGAATCTTCCAAAAATGACACTTGGATCAGGTATTTCACCTTGTGATGAGTCAGAGGCTTTGTTTCTCCAAGTGGAAGCAAGGTTCACCAAGTGGACTCAAGAACTGAAGATCAACTAAAGATTAACTGAAGAGAGAGAGGACACAAGGCAGCTACACATCAGTTGCAAGCTGACTCATCCTTTCTCAATTCATCTATATATTGAGCTCTCTCCTATGAGCTCAAGAGGCTGGAATTTGGTGCAAAGTAATGATATGCTGTTGGTTTCATTCTCGAGTTATTGGGTGATTGTTTGAGAGAGGTGAAGAAGAGCAATTCTTTCTGCTGGGAGGTGTTGCTGGGTTGGAGCCTGCAATGGTTGTAATACTCTCAGAACCTTTTCTTCTACATTAATAAAAGCTATTGAGGTTCTTCTATGTGCTCTTGTTTCAATTATATATTGTGATGATTGCATGTTTGGTTTACACTAATCCATGAACCAGTTATGATTGCATGCCTCTTGTAGTTTCCTTCTTTGTTATTTTGCAGGATCTCATTGTAGCTGGGCGAGCAGAAGGACAAAGAGCTAGGAGCAAGCGGCCAAAGAGAAGAGTTTGGATTCGACATTAAGCGCAAGGAAACGGTTAGTGCTTCCTCCATTCTCTTTTGCTTTCATAAAGAAGTAAACCTTAAGTAGTTTGTTTTACAGTTGTTGCTAAGGAACTGTCACCCTTAGAGTGGGATAGGGTCATCCGAGTCAGATACTTTTCCCTACAACAAACTGGCGACTCCACTGGGGATCGTATCCGTTTGATTGTGTTTGTAGTATCTTTGCTATTCATTTCCTGAACCAAAGAGTACCAAATCGAAAAGCTTTTGACTATATCAAAAGCGAAGTAGAGGGCAGCTACTCTGGCTCATTTCTGAGCAAGTTCATGATTTGAAGAGCTGATCTACAAAGATCCTTGTAAGCTCTTAGTGATAGCTTTGCACCTTCTAAATCATCCCTTTGAGTGTGCTTGACTGAATGTCTCTGATTTGAGCAAAAACCGTGCATTTTTGAGAAAATTATGACCCGGAAACTGTGAAAACGCAATTCTCGTTTTCCAAAGCAGGTAGTACACAGGCTACCTGCTTTGCAACGCAGGTCCTGAAGGGGCTACCTGCGCTGAGAGCCAGTTTGGCTGTGCAGAGACTGCGTTGGCCCAAATTTGCCTAGTGCATTTGGGGTTTCCTCCTTTCTCTTGCCTGTTTTCACTTAGATTTGCTGCTAAGTGTCAGTCTTGTACTTGTTTTGAAACCAATATTACTTGCCATCATTCTGCCTCTGTTATATAACGAAATTGTACTTGTTCTTTGTATTTCTTACTCATTTACAATTTCCCATAACGAAAAGTAAACTAGTCATGCTTTTGGCCTCTTAGATCTGAACCTGTGTTAGGCATTTTGCTGGTCTAAAGAGTTAGCTTGTTTGCTGTCCATAGCTGATTAGTCATTTTGCTTTCGTTAGTATGGTTTGATTTCATGTATTTCCAGTGATTAAACAAGTGAATCTTAAGGTGTCTTTTGATTTTGGATGAACTTGTTTACTTTCGCTTTAAATCGAAATCAAAGTTATATAACCACTTTCTTTTTGTATCCATCCACATTAAGAAAGGGAAAAGAAAATACATGCATTGTGCATTTTGCATTTGACTGTGTGCTTGACGATTTAGGAAAATTTGCATTTTAGTGTGTGCTCTATGATCTGTGTGAAAAGATTTGCCTTTCTTTTCCCTCAGTAGTTAAGGTTTTTCAAAGTTGAAAGATTGAAAAGTTTGCTTCTCATCTTAGATTGCATTCAGGAATTTGTTATATACATCTCGTGGTGATCCTTAAAGACAAACTGTTAAGCAAGATCAACATTAAAATAAATCCAATTTACATAACAACGCTTTGTAACATAACGCAAACATCCAGAGGTCTAGGTAGAGACGTGTTCCGGCGTCGTTAAACATAGTGACTGTCGATCTCTACGAAGGTGGGTGATTCCTCCTGAGAGTCGGTGGCACTAATACGGACTTGTGCTCCCACGTACCGTCGCGTATATATTGGGAGACCCCTATAGGCAATTATCCTTTATCCATAGGAAGCCGTGTCGACCACCCTACTGATCGCGATGCAGTGAACACAGCATTCACGAAGATCAACCACCCGTATCGTAAAACGTATTCTGTGGTTTCGCGAAAAGTTTGGCACACCCTCTACCTAGAACTCCAGAGCAGTTTCTTTTGGCCTTTTTCAAACTCTATAACTGAAAAAGTCCATCCGAGCATTTGTCACTTCGGGCTCGTTAAAACATCGAAGGCGACTAGAGTCATCTTTAGCTTTTTCTCGACTCTTAAAACATGAAAAAGCAAGTTTGTGTCTAAAAGCGTCGTTAATAAAATTTATTTTAAGCGGAACATAATCACCTGTTATTCCCACGTTGATCTTCCAGTTGAAAAGTATGGAGCCCACCAACCAAGGAAGTAACCTTGGCGGAAGTCCAAATCCCTTCTCCTCTTGGGGAGATGTTGGTGCGCCTCATATGGCAACATTGTCACTTCCAGGATTGACAATTGGCCTACCTGTACGGCTCTTTTCAACTAATGTAGTCCAGATCGCCACTAATCCTGAGCAGTCGAATCAACAGTCAGACCAATCTAGAGCTACCCACCAGCCTTCCACTTCTTACAATTCTTCCCCTCATCCTTCATCTTCACAAGGTAGAGCCGGCAAAAGTCAGCCTCCCATGGAGAAGAAGGAAAAGAAGAAGAGAGAAAAGAAGCAGAAGGAGCCTATGGCGAAGGCGACTGGGGGCAAGCAAAAGACAGCTGACAAAAACCCACACACTGCACCGACCGGGCCTAAATCGCCATGTGTCATTTGCAAAGGGACCCACTTCCATCGTGATTGTCCTTGTATTCCCCGGATACTAAGGGACTGGTCCCCAAGGTTGCACAATCCGGTAGCATCAACCTCTGGTAGTCATGTTGATTGCAGTCCGTCAACTAGCGAGAGTGAAGGACGAAGAGGGAGACCAAGATCACCCTGTATGTTGTGTGAAGGCGAGCATGCCATCCACCGATGTCCATTCTTAGATGAGGCAAAGAGAGTTTTGGAAGATCGTCCGGTTTCACCGTTACGACTTCCTCCTGGATACCAAAAACTCGCGCCTAATCCCTCGATAGTTGAAAATCCAGCTGACCCGCTCAAGTGGTCAGCTGAAGTGTCGATCATTGAGAATGAACCTACTAAATCCAGACCAGACGAAAGTCTAAAGGTCGAAACGGCAGTTGACCCGGTTCTTCCTTCAGAGGTTTCATCATCCAATGACTCCGTCATTGAAGACCCATCTTCAAATGACACCCTCACTGAAAAGGATAAGGATGACACCGTCCATATTCTTTTCATCAACACAGACTCTGATGAGCATCAGGGCAATGCGCCCATTCCTTTATCGCAGGAAGGAACATCGTCAGGGTCGTATCCGGCCGTATATTCGGTCCCACCACCAAGCAACCTAGTTGTATCCTTTGATTGGAATCAACTAGGCAGACCTCGGTTACCAGCCAGTATCCCATTCAGAATCATAGTCCAAATCTACAGAATGGTGATGGCTGGAACTATCATTGATGAAGGGGCATCTGTGAGTATCCTTTCCTCTATTGCTTGGAAAGAACTGGGTTGCCCGGCGCTTTTACCTGAGATGAGAAATCTATCAGGTTTTGATAAAGGAACCAGTCACCCGTTAGGGATTCTCCCCAATGTTCCAGTTACATTGAAAGGGAAGACAGTTCGCATGAACATCATGGTCGTCCAGGGACCCTTGGCATATAACTTACTCCTTGGACGAGACTATATATATTGCATGGAGGCAATAGTGTCCTCGCTCTTTAGAGTCATGTGTTTTCCGCACGAAGGAAGAATGGTCAAGCTCGTAGACCAACTTTCATTTCCAGGATCACGCATTGCAAATAGTCAAATACCATCCCTTAACGGTTTATTCACTCAAGGAATGCCACCGCCCCCGGTTCTACTTCCCGATGAATGCGAGTAATTCGAGAAGAAAAGAATGGGGACCCAGGGGGCATGCACCCTGGCCTGCCTCGGGCAGAGAAAACCTTAGGTATAAAGTTAATTTCCGCAGAAGGATGGACTAGTCCGTACCCCGTCCGGCAGAGGAAGAGAGGGTTGTTCTAGGATAAAATTCTTTTGTCAAAGTTATGTTGAAGCGGAAGAATCGCTCCCTTTGTCTAAAGAAGTGGGCTCTCCTAAGGAGGGGGTCTATTTGTGACAGCAAGAAGGCACCATCTTTGAATGTCAAGCCTCACCCATTAAAACAGCATGTTTTAAAGGAGAAGTAGGGGCAGTCTTCAAAGAAAGAGAGGAAATTGCTGCAACAAGTAGTCACCATCCTTAGCAACCTAATGATAGACATCGTCGAAAAGAGAGTTTAGTTTGTGGCAGCAAACAAAAACCATTTTCCGGATAATAAGTAAGAGGGCAGTCTCTAGAAATTATACTTTATACCTGGGGGCATGCAAACCTTTTGGAGTGCAAGCACGGGACGACTATTTATTTTTTAAATTTTTAGGTCCTCCCTTTAAACCTGTAGGTCTAACCCGTTAAACTCGTAGGATTAGCCGTTTCCAGCTTGCATAAAGAAAGGATGAAGGGCAAAAGTTAAAACCTGCCAAATTGGAGTAATTAGTGAGGTATCGCTCCTTAAATAAGATTACCTCACCTAAAGCATTCCTTGTATTAAGACTGGTATAAATCGAGCAATTTTAGCAATGTTCATGCTCGTTAAAAAATAAACACGAGAATCGAGCAGTTTTTGTGTGGAGTTCATGCTCGTTAAAAAATAAACATAAATTGTGAGCAATCTTTCCCTAACAGTTCAAGCTCACCCAGAAAAAATGAACCGGTAAACAACCTCGAGAAATGTAACCTTTGAAAGCCATATTAAAAACCCTTGGTCGCGTTTATATGCCATCACCTCCATCCGTTCATTTGGCCAATCGTTCACCTCCATATGTGTGTTTACCCATTTTGAGGAACAGCTGCGAAGAGTGATTTCACTTAGCCATCCTTGTGACACTGCCGTGATTGGAGAATTCCAACCTGTACCTGGAATCTGCTGCTATCCCTGTTCATCACTCGTTCCTCAAAAGACGAGTCTTCTTTGAGCTCTTTTCACTGACTCGTAAAATATGAAAAGTTTGCCGAGTTTTGGCCTTCCAGCTCGTTAAAAGGACCGGAAGAGCTATCCCTCCTCTAGATTTTAATCTTTTTGGACCTGAGGGATTATTGCACAAAAAGATCGAGCGCTTGTTTTGTTCGGCTCGTTAAAGAAATCGAAAACTCATCCCTTCTGTATTGTTTTATACTTTTTCGGACTTAAGGGATTAGAAGACGAAAAAGGAATTGTGGAGTTAACTTTTCGTACCTTTTCAGACTCTCTAAAAATGAAAAGGACCGAGTTTTCTTTGTCGTTAGACTCGTTAAAATGATTAAATAGCGACAAACTTGTCTTTAGACGAGAACAAGTTTCCCTATCGCTAGGCTCGTTAAAACATAGCGATGGGCTTGCCCGAAGGGCAGGTTATAGAACAAGCATATGTTATCCTCCTCAAGCTTGACAAAAATAAAGAGGTACTGGTCAGCAATGACTGGGGAAAAATTGGGAGAACCTCACAGCATTAATGGTAGCAAGTCGCTCTTGAACATGACACTTTGTCCTCCGTACCGCATCGAGTTGGGTTGTTTCATTCACCGGTCGCAGAATCATGGTCCTCGCCACACCATCCACAATTGGGGTAATGCTACCAATCCATCACATCAGTGTCGTTATATGTTCAAGAGATGTGGTTCTGTAAAAGAGTCAACCGTGTTCCACCCACTGCCATACATTATCCTTCATCCACTTCATGACCGCCACCCTGAATCATACATCACAGTTCGTTTTCACCTCATCACAATCACTAGCTCCGTTCCGCGTCACTGATGTGGGATTCATTAAGGCCCTCCTTTGACGGATCGCTCCTTGTCGACATCAGCTCATTATCCAAGGAGTTGATCTAGGAACACCCCCCTCAGTACTTTGAAGCTTGCATGCCTCAATGGCAAGTTTCTCACTTCCGGCGACAGGTATACATTAATGAACTTCGACCAGGAGATTTTGCATGGTGGTCGACGCCAAGTCCTTTATTCCCACCATGTGGATTGTATTGCCGTACCTTGAGGGTCATCATCCTTATCGGTGATTCCTCTCGCGCTTGTTAACGGTTTACATCATTGACCGATAATCAAGCGATGTCTTTCCATGTTCGACTTCAAGAAATTCTCACATGGATCGACTTGTACATCGAGTGAAGATCGGAAGAGATTGAAGACCCCGGATCTAGTTTCACCCATCCGGGCTGCGATATATATTCAGGACATAAAGACATTTGATATGTACATCAGCAGATGATCATCCTTCTCAGAGGATGATAATGTCGGCAGAGAATTATCAGTCTATATCAGACGATTGTCTGTTCTATGTACCAAAATGTATTTATAAAGCTGAGCATGGGAATGCCCGCCTCAGCCAGATCATGAAAAATGTATGAAAAATAATGTATTGTATTGTATCTTATTACAGGACACTTCTCAGCAGATTGAATGAACTTCGGATCCTCTCAATAAAGCATTTCACCCGATAAACGATCTCATACTTTAGGGGGCATCTGTTATAGACAATTTTGTGCCTTACAGCAACAAGCATGAATTGTCAATAATCCAAGGGATCCAAAGTTCCCTAAACATGATGTTCCTACCCCTAGAGGAACAAGGTCAGCAAACCAACAGCTCTCAGATCAGTTCTCCACCTGAAAACACTCAAAAACAAGCAATCCTGAAATCAAAGCAGGTGCTCCACTAGGCTTCTGCGCTGAAACACAACTGCTCCATGGTGTACCTGCGTTGCAAAGCAGGTAGAACAAAGCCCACCTGCGTTGGGCGAGTTTGGACATGTGGCACAGTGAGTCATTGCTTTGGAATCTTCCAAAAATGACACTTGGATCAGGTATTTCGCCTTGTGATGAGTCAGAGGCTTTGTTTCTCCAAGTGGAAGCAAGGTTCACCAAGTGGACTCAAGAACTGAAGATCAACTAAAGATTAACTGAAGAGAGAGAGGACACAAGGCAGCTACACATCAGTTGCAAGCTGACTCATCCTTTCTCAATTCATCTATATATTGAGCTCTCTCCTATGAGCTCAAGAGGCTGGAATTTGGTGCAAAGTAATGATATGCTGTTGGTTTCATTCTCGAGTTATTGGGTGATTGTTTGAGAGAGGTGAAGAAGAGCAATTCTTTCTGCTGGGAGGTGTTGCTGGGTTGGAGCCTGCAATGGTTGTAATACTCTCAGAACCTTTTCTTCTACATTAATAAAAGCTATTGAGGTTCTTCTATGTGCTCTTGTTTCAATTATATATTGTGATGATTGCATGTTTAGTTTACACTAATCCATGAACCAGTTATGATTGCATGCCTCTTGTAGTTTCCTTCTTTGTTATTTTGCAGGATCTCATTGTAGCTGGGCGAGCAGAAGGACAAAGAGCTAGGAGCAAGCGGCCAAAGAGAAGAGTTTGGATTCGACATTAAGCGCAAGGCAACGGTTAGTGCTTCCTCCATTCTCTTTTGCTTTCATAAAGAAGTAAACCTTAAGTAGTTTGTTTTACAGTTGTTGCTAAGGAACTGTCACCCTTAGAGTGGGATAGGGTCATCCGAGTCGGATACTTTTCCCTACAACAAACTACAATTTTGTGCCTTACAGCAACAAGCATGAATTGTCAATAATCCAAGGGATCCAAAGTTCCCTAAACATGATGTTCCTACCCCTAGAGGAACAAGGTCAGCAAACCAACAGCTCTCAGATCAGTTCTCCACCTGAAAACACTCAAAAAAAAGCAATCCTGAAATCAAAGCAGGTGCTCCACTAGGCTTCTGTGCTGAAACACAACTGCTCCATGGTGTACCTGCGTTGCAAAGCAGGTAGAACAAAGCCCACCTGCGTTGGGCGAGTTTGGACATGTGGCACAGTGATTCATTGCTTTGGAATCTTCCAAAAATGACACTTGGATCAGGTATTTCGCCTTGTGATGAGTCAGAGGCTTTGTTTCTCCAAGTGGAAGCAAGGTTCACCAAGTGGACTCAAGAACTGAAGATCAACTAAAGATTAACTGAAGAGAGAGAGGACACAAGGTAGCTACACATCAGTTGCAAGCTGACTCATCCTTTCTCAATTCATCTATATATTGAGCTCTCTCCTATGAGCTCAGGAGGCTGGAATTTTGTGCAAAGTAATGATATGTTGTTGGTTTCATTCTCGAGTTATTGGGTGATTGTTTGAGAGAGGTGAAGAAGAGCAATTCTTTCTGCTGGGAGGTGTTGCTGGGTTGGAGCCTGCAATGGTTGTAATACTCTCAGAACCTTTTCTTCTACATTAATAAAAGCTATTGAGGTTCTTCTATGTGCTCTTGTTTCAATTATATATTGTGATGATTGCATGTTTGGTTTACACTAATCCATGAACCAGTTATGATTGCATGCCTCTTGTAGTTTCCTTCTTTGTTATTTTGCAGGATCTCATTGTAGCTGGGCGAGCAGAAGGACAAAGAGCTAGGAGCAAGCGGCCAAAGAGAAGAGTTTGGATTCGACATTAAGCGCAAGGCAACGGTTAGTGCTTCCTCCATTCTGTTTTGCTTTCATAAAGAAGTAAACCTTAAGTAGTTTGTTTTACAGTTGTTGCTAAGGAACTGTCACCCTTAGAGTGGGATAGGGTCATCCGAGTCGGATACTTTTCCCTACAACAAACTGGCAACTCCGCTGGGGATCGTATCCGTTTGATTGTGTTTGTAGTATCTTTGCTATTCATTTCCTGAACCAAAGAGTACCAAATCGAAAAGCTTTTGACTATATCAAAAGCGAAGTAGAGGGCAGCTACTCTGGCTCATTTCTGAGCAAGTTCATGATTTGAAGAGCTGATCTACAAAGATCCTTGTAAGCTCTTAGTGATAGCTTTGCACCTTCTAAATCATCCCTTTGAGTGTGCTTGACTGAATGTCTCTGATTTGAGCAAAAACCGTGCATTTTTGAGAAAATTATGACCCGGAAACTGTGAAAACGCAATTCTCGTTTTCCAAAGCAGGTAGTACACAGGCTACCTGCTTTGCAACGCAGGTCCCGAAGGGGCTACCTGCGCTGAGATCCAGTTTGGCTGTGCAGAGCCTGCATTGGCCCAAATTTGCCTAGTGCATTTGGGGTTTCCTCCTTTCTCTTGCCTGTTTTCACTTAGATTTGCTGCTAAGTGTCAGTCTTGTACTTGTTTTGAAACCAATATTACTTGCCATCATTCTGCCTCTGTTATATAACGAAATTGTACTTGTTCTTTGTATTTCTTACTCATTTACAATTTCCCATAACGAAAAGTAAACTAGTCATGCTTTTGGCCTCTTAGATCTGAACCTGTGTTAGGCATTTTGCTGGTCTAAAGAGTTAGCTTGTTTGTTGTCCATAGCTGATTAGTCATTTTACTTTCGTTAGTATGGTTTGATTTCATGTATTTCCAGTGATTAAGCAAGTGAATCTTAAGGTGTCTTTTGATTTTGGACAAACTTGTTTACTGTCGCTTTAAATCGAAATCAAAGTTATATAACCACTTTCTTTTTGTATCCATCCACATTAAGAAAGGGAAAAGAAAATACATGCATTGTGCATTTTGCATTTGAAAAAGTTTGCATGATGATTCAGGAGAAAGTGCATTAGTTTGTGCTGTATGAACTGTGTGAAAAGAATTTGCCTTTCTTCTCCCTCAGTAGTTAAGATTTTCATCAGTCAAAAAGATTTGAAAAAGCTTGCTTCTCATCTTAGGCTGCATTTAGGAATTTGTCATATACATCTCGTGGTGAACCTTGAAAGGCAAACTTTAAAAAAGATCAACTTAAAATATACTGAATGAACCTAACAACGCATTTGAAACATAACGCAAACATCTAGAGGTCTAGGTAGAGACGTGTTCCGGCGTCGTTAAACATAGTGACTGTCGATCTCTACGAAGGTGGGTGATTCCTCCTGAGAGTCGGTGGCACTAATACGGACTTGTGCTTCCACGTACCGTCGCGTATATATTGGGAGACCCCTATAGGCAATTATCCTTTATCCATAGGAAGCCGTGTCAGCCGCCCTACTGATCGCGATGCAGTGAACACAGCATTCACGAAGATCGACCACCCGTACCGTAAAACGTATTATGTGGTTTCGCGAAAGGTTTGGCACACCCTCTGCCTAGATCTCCAGAGCAGTTTCTTTTGGCCTTTTTCAAACTCTATAACTGAAAAGGTCCAACCGAGCATTTGTCACTTCGGGCTCGTTAATACATTGAAGGAGACTAGAGTCATCTTTAGCTTTTTCTCGACTCTTAAAACATGAAAAAGCAAAGTTATGTTTAAAAGCGTCTAATAAAATTCATTCAAATCGGAAACACAAATTTTCCCCTTTATATTTTAGTTGATCGAGTAATCCGCAATCGTGGAAGAAAGTCAATTGAATATCCGTCATTCTCGGAGGCTTGCGAGGCAACCGTCTTTGTCTCCGGAATCGAAAACAATCCGGACAAAGCGAGCTCGTCGAACCAGTTCAAAATATCCTTTAAAAGTTAGAACAAGCGTTCCAACAACATCTGAGATTCTGGTCACTCCAAACATTTCCGGAAACCCTGCCTCAATAGAAGAAGTTCAATCGCCACAGAGGGACAGTAATACTGATCCTAGTCTGGGGGCAAATACTTGTATGACTGAACCAGTTCCATCTGTAACCGGTCCAGAGAGTTTTGTTCCTCAAACATCCGTCGCGGTCGATACAACCCCTTCTTCGGCACCGGAAATCTTTTACGGACCTGACGGTCTTCCTCTTCCACCTGGTCTGATTGCGATAGAGGAAATTATAGAGGAACCGCAAGTATCCACTCCAATTCAATTTGGAGTAGGGGTCACTCTATTTCCTGCTACAACAGAAGTTTGTCCATCACCAGTGGAAGTTCCTGTAGAATCACTAGGCGATCAATTGGATAGACTAAAAATGACTGAACAACCGTCGACATCTAGGACTGTGTCAAATGACACGGCGACGGCAGAATTACCTGCTGCAAATCCAACAATGTTCGCCGGCATACCATCTGTCCCAACTAGCTCTCAGTCGCTAGAAGGAGTCCACCAAGAGACTATCTCGACAGTATGGTCTGTTCCTGTTTGTTCCGGAGTAATGTCTGGTAACTCTCATGGTGAGACTCATCAAATTGACCCTTTTGGGAATCTAATTAGGCCATCCAATCCTCCAGGACAATCAATTGCCTTGAGTTCTGGATTGCTACCGTATGGGGGGCAGTATGCCCTTTCATTACCCCCTCCGGGAGGGTACCCATACGGGAGTTCTCAACCTTATTCAAGTTATGGCGGAATTGCGACGAGTAGTTGGGTACCTATGCTATCCCAGCCACCGAGAGTTGTATATTCTATGCAACAGTGTGTACTTGTGACAAACATCCCAACTACACCAACTATTGTGACCGTGCCGCAAGTTCAAACAATTCCTGTTGTATGTCAACCTCAGATTTCTCAGGTTCTCATGCAACAGCCCCTTGACCCTGCGACCCAACCACAATCGCCTACTGGTGGGGCAACACAAGTACAGTCGGGTACAACTACCCCACATCTTGGTCCAATGGTTAGTGTAGCGCAACAACCCATGGTGTCGCAACCGTGGATAGTGCAATACCAACAGCCGCAATTCCAACAAGTGTACCAAGGTTCTGAACAGCAAATATTTGCGAATACGGGACAACCATATATTCAAAATGGTCAAAATCAACCACTTTATAGTGGTCAAGTCCATCAACCGTATCAATCATACCAACATCAACTCCATTATGCTGGTATGCAAAGACCGATTGTTCAGGTGATTCCATCGTATCCTGGTTACGCTTCACCTAACTTGAATCAACAGTTACCATTCGTGGCGACTTTAGAGTTGCCTGATTTACATTGGTTAACCAATGATCCAATTGCTTACGCCCCATGGTGGCCAGTGATTCCGCACAAACTTCCATCTGACATCCCTAAATTCAATGGAAATCCAGGTGAAGACCCGTCGAATCATGTGATGACATTTCATCTATGGTGTTCGTCGAACACTTTAAATGACGATTCGATAAGGCTTCCCCTCTTTCAGAGGACATTGACAGGTCCAGCGGCAAAATGGTATATAGAATTGCCTAGAGCTTCATTCGACAATTTTAGCTCCCTTGCCACGACATTCTTAACCCACTTTCAATTACCAATAAGGTATGAAACGGGAACAGAGATATTGACTAACTTCAAACAGACAACCGCAACTCATATATCAGATCATATACATGAGTGGCGACGTCGACGAAGAATGGTTAAAACATACGTTCCTGATCAGCTTTTAGCTGAGTGGTTTATAAAGTCGTTACTTCCGGCCATAACGGAAGATGTGGCGAAGGGAGGAGTCGTAACAGAAGAGCAGGTTATTGCTCGTGCGCAATATTTGGATTTAGTGTATACTCAGTCCGGCACGCTCTATGACAAGATACCAGACGCCCCTAGACCAGAGTTTTCAATTCCTCCTCCTCCTAAATCGAATAGTGACTCTCATGCCGGCGATGGCGTGATTGGCACGGCAAACGCGAATCCGAGAAAGGCCAATCCCAAGAAGGCCCGTAAAGATTCGAATCAAAATGCTCAAGAAGAGATTCTTGCTTCGGAAGTAAATGCCGTATCAGCAGATAAGGGCAAAGAAACCAATCAACCAGGAAGCAAGAAAAATCAAAACAAAGGGAAGAAGAAGAAACAAGGAGAGTCATCTCCTCGAAAAACTTCTTCAAGCCCTCCTCGAGATAGGAAACCACCTTATGGGTGTCAGATATGTGATGAGGATCACTGGACGAGAGAATGTCCATACAAAGCTGATCTAAAAAGATTCTTAAAGAGTTCGCAAACTCCAGCTGTGTTAACTGATCCATTTCCCGATCGAGGAAAAAATCTGGTTGGTAGTGGAAATGCTTCACCGTCGCAAGTGCTTATGTTATCGATATCGAAGCAACAGAATGATGCTTTGATTTCGACAAGGAACAAAGATTACGGGAATCCACAGGTGTCGAACGATAAAGGTAAAGATCAACCTAGCAGTTCGACAACAACTTCGGCAGAAGTTGTACCCCCCATCACACATGAATTAACAATAAAACCGCCAAAGGGAGTAGTACACAAGTCGACATTTAATCCTCGTGCCAGAGCGGCACAACATTATAATATAGTGGAAGATTTGGCGCAATCGCCGTCTGCTATGTCGACTCTTGAAGTACTACAAAATTGCCCATCCCAAAGGCAGGCATTGTTATCAGCAATTGGTGGGGTGGATCCTAAAGATTCCAATCTTGTATCCTTTGATCACAAAGGATATGATCCTCAGTTACCAGCTCAACTAGCTTTCCTCGTCCAAGTGAAAGCCCTCAACAAAACTGTTCATCGAACAATTATTGATGAGGGGGCATCGACATGTATTATGTCGATGAGTTGCTGGAAAACTTTAGGATCTCCAACCTTGTCGCGATCATCGACAACATTAAAAGCATTCGACGGAAGGACATATACCCCTTACGGTATCCTTAGTAACTTGAAAGTTGAACTAGGGGGCAAAACAGTAGAAATAGATGTTGAAGTCATCGATGGCAATCTTGACTATAATATCCTACTGGGAAGACCATGGATTTATGCCATGGAAGCTGTTGTGTCGACCTATTTTAGGAAAATCGCATTCCCCTTTCAAGGAGGGATTACGATCATTGACCAACAAAATTTCCTCCCTAATGGTTCACAAGTTACAGGAAGCGTTCCTCTGATCCATGGAAGCGACCATTCGTTTCAAAATATCGGAGTAGGCCTACTAAAAGATCCTACATTAATGGGAACTTTCACCCTTCCGCCAACGTTCATTGTGGGAGAAGTGGCGACTGTAGGAACCTGCAATATGATATCTTCCGCACAAAAGATGTCAGAAAACGATATCAGCATGGATCATGCAAAGGTTTTGTCCCCAAGCCCAATGGAAGTATTGTAGCAATCAATTTTCTTGGCCTGGGGGGCAACCCCAAATCAACGCTCATCAAGCGTTTGGATAGATAGGTCTAGAGAATATGGCACCCCTTTAAGTCCTTGGTCGCGAGTGCATGGAACCGACAAAGGAATAGTCCAATCAATGGTAATTGACGGGGCACCATGGAATGATTCCCACCATCGTTCCCTTCTCTCGAGTTATGGGGAAGATACTCCAAATAACCTTTATCATCCTTCAGTTTTCGATTTTCTATCGAGTACTGTAAATACAGTGGGCAATGAGGATAGTTCTTTTACTATGTCAACCTCATTAAAAAATGAAACGATCCCCTTTCCAGATCTCAATGGTAAACCTTCATTCCAACCAACAAAGTTGAATGCAATGAAGCTTGGGGGGCATGCACCTCGATTTGCGTTATTATGCTGGGGGCATGCAAACATATCATCGAGCAGTTTTAGCAGAGTTCATGCTCGTTAAAAAATAAACACAAGTTGTGAGCAATCTTTCCCTAGCAGTTCAAGCTCATCCAGAAAAAATGAACCGGTAAATAACCTGGAGAAATGTAACCTTTGAAAGCCATATTAAAAGCCCTTGGTCGTGTTTATATGCCATCACCTCCATCCGTTCATTTGGCCAATCGTTCACCTCCATATGTTTGTTTACCCATTTTGAGGAACAGCTGCGAAGAGTGATTTCACTTAGCCATCCTTGTGACACTGCCGTGATTGGAGAATTCCAACCTGTACCTGGAATCTACTGCTATCCCTGTTCATCACTCGTTCCTCAAAAGACGAGTCTTCTTTGAGCTCTTTTCACTGACTCGTAAAATATGAAAAGTTTGCCGAGTTTTGGCCTTCCAGCTCGTTAAAAGGACCGGAAGAGCTATCCCTCCTCTAGATTTTAATCTTTTTGGACCTGAGGGATTATTGCACAAAAAGATCGAGCGCTTGTTTTGTTCGGCTCGTTAAAGCAATCGAAAACTCATCCCTTCTATATTGTTTTATACTTTTTCGGACTTAAGGGATTAAATGACGAAAAAGGAATTGTGGAGTTAACTTTTCGTACCTTTTCAGACTCTCTAAAAATGAAAAGGACCGAGTTTTCTTTGTCGTTAGACTCGTTAAAATGATTAAATAGCGACAAACTTGTCTTTAGACGAGAACGAGTTTCCCTATCGCTAGGCTCGTTAAAACTTAGCGATGGGCTTGCCCGAAGGGCAGGTTATAGAACAAGCATATGTTATCCTCCTCAAGCTTGACAAAAATAAAGAGGTACTGGTCAGCAATGACTGGGGAAAAATTGGGAGAACCTCACAACATTAATGGTAGCAAGTCGCTCTTGAACATGACACTTTGTCCTCCGTACCGCATCGGGTTGGGTTGTTTCATTCACTGGTCGCAGAATCATGGTCCTCGCCACACCATCCACAATTGGGGTAATGCTACCAATCCATCACATCAGTGTCGTTATATGTTCAAGAGATGTGGTTCTGTAAAGAGTCAACCGTGTTCCACCCACTGCCATACATTATCCTTCATCCACTTCATGACCGCCACCCTGAATCATACATCACAGTTTGTTTTCACCTCATCACAATCACTAGCTCCGTTCCGTGTCACTGATGTGGGATTCATTAAGGCCCTCCTTTGACGGATCGCTCCTTGTCGACATCAGCTCATTATCCAAGGAGTTGATCTAGGAACACCCCCCTCAGTACTTTGAAGCTTGCATGCCTCAATGGCAAGTTTCTCACTTCCGGCGACAGGTATACATTAATGACCTTCGACCAGGAGATTTTGCATGGTGGTCGACGCCAAGTCCTTTATTCCCACCATGTGGATTGTACTGCCGTACCTTGAGGGTCATCATCCTTATCGGTGATTCCTCTCGCGCTTGTTAACGGTTTACATCATTGACCGGTAATCAAGCGATGTCTTTCCATGTTCGACTTCAAGAAATTCTCACATGGATCGACTTGTACATCGAGTGAAGATCGGAAGAGATTGAAGACCCCGGATCTAGTTTCATCCATCCGGGCTGCGATATATATTCAGGACATAAAGACATTTGATATGTACATCATTGCAGCAGATGATCATCCTTTTCAAAGGATGATAAATTCGGCAGAGAATTATTAGTCTACAATCAGACGATCGTCTGTTCTATGTACCAAAATGTATTTATAAAGCTGAGCATGGGAATGCCCGCCTCAGCTAGATCATGAAAAATGTATGAAAAATAATGTATTGTATTGTATCTTATTACAGGACACTTCTCAGCAGATTGAATGAACTTCGGATCCTCTCAATAAAGCATTTCACCCGATAAACGACCTCATACTTTAGGGGGCATCTGTTATAGACAATTTTGTGCCTTACAGCAACAAGCATGAATTGTCAATAATCCAAGGGATCCAAAGTTCCCTAAACATGATGTTCCTACCCCTAGAGGAACAAGGTCAGCAAACCAACAGCTCTCAGATCAATTCTCCACCTGAAAACACTAAAAAACAAGCAATCCTGAAATCAAAGCAGGTGCTCCACTAGGCTTCTGCGCTGAAACACAACTGCTCCATGGTGTACCTGCGTTGCAAAGCAGGTAGAACAAAGCCCACCTGCGTTGGGCGAGTTTGGACATGTGGCACAGTGAGTCATTGCTTTGGAATCTTCCAAAAATGACACTTGGATCAGGTATTTCGCCTTGTGATGAGTCAGAGGCTTTGTTTCTCCAAGTGGAAGCAAGGTTCACCAAGTGGACTCAAGAACTGAAGATCAACTAAAGATTAACTGAAGAGAGAGAGGACACAAGGCAGCTACACATCAGTTGCAAGCTGACTCATCCTTTCTCAATTCATCTATATATTGAGCTCTCTCCTATGAGCTCAGGAGGCTGGAATTTTGTGCAAAGTAATGATATGTACTTCTGTATTTACCACACAGAGCTTGAGACATTAAGGATTTCTATGCTTATTTGGGCTACAAGCATAAATAATGAATGAAGGGGGAGTTGAGGGCTATGATTCATGTGCGGCAGATTTAAATATCTAATCTCAATGTTCCTCACAGCCATATACATAAACAAAGTTCAGACAAATGAATATGTGAAACGGTTACATGAATTTGCATTAACATATTGATACTAATGAATCTATGAAGGAGCTTGAAACACATCTAGCAACAATAATTACATGAATTCAGGGAAGAAGCATGGACGTAAAAATGAGTTAAACAAAGGGGAACACATACTGTAATCCTTTGAAGAGGGAATCACCACTATTGCCTTGATATGTTGAAAAGATCTGTATTACAAAGGAGACATAGTCTGAAAATATAACATGTAGTGTTTTCTCTAGAATTTCTGAACCCTTTCTAAGTCTTGCTTTCCCTATTTATCTCGAGAGGGGAGCAAGAAGCTACATTACACCATAAATATCTATGTCCTAGATTCAACTGTCAGGTCAACTAGCTGTATCAGTCAGGAACAGATCTGTGACCCAAAAAGGTATTACATAAATAAATGCCTCATTGAAGGGAGGCATGTTACAAGATATAAAAAATGAATATCGGTCAAAGAGAAGCATTAAATGTCTTAGTGCACATCTGTTCATTGTTAATGATTGCAGTTGGCTTGCTGTATGGCCCTTTTGTGCTACTCAGTTGGCTCCCATCACTTTTGTTTTTACTGCTTGAAGGCCTTCCTCTGTGGAGTAGGGGTTGGGTCACCTGTTAGTGCTGGTATTTGTGGTCCTTTGCTGTGTAGAGGGATGAGGCTCCATACTGAGCCATCCTTCTGAGTCCCTTGTACTGCTCCTTTTCTGCGCCATGCTCTATTAAAGTCTTCTAGCTTCCAGCCCATCTGCCCATTAAACCTTTGTACTGCACCATTGGTGTCTTGAAGTAGCAGGTGATATGCATTCCGGTGTAACAACATGGAATCGTGGGCACAGGTTTTTTCTTCTCAAACAAGCGAAACGGGTATTTTGGATTTCCCCCTTAGCTCCTTGTGTGACTTTCCTCATATGACTAGGAGTTGGAACCAGGGGTTGAGCCCTTAGGCGCTAAGGTCTTCAGACTTGTGTCTGGAGGCCTTTTCTTTTATTATCACAAATCCCACATATTAGCACTTTAACTTTGCTTTACCCTGCTCTACGCTACTCTACCCTTTTTCCTTGCCGTGGGCTGATAGTTCGGAAGCGAGATCCTTATGAACCACGCCGTAATAATTTATCGCATCTGGGGAGGAGTCCCGCATATCGTAATTGCTCTGCACCTTTGTCTTTAGCCTTTTTCCCCTTAACAACTATGATCATCGGTCTATGGGGTGACGTCATCACTGACACGTGTCACCCTATGAGTGGTAACATGTGGTGCCCAAAAATGGCCCCATGTCATGCCCGAAAATAGTGAAATTGGGTGACATGTCTCCTCTGCCATGTCATCATTTGTATCGTTGCATTACTTGCCATACTACCATGTGGATGAGAGAGAAATGGGTCTGTTTACCTTGGTTTTGTAGGCATTTCCTTTGTTAAATTGTTTTAGCCCTCCCTCGATAATACGACACTATATTGCAAATTAGCCCCCTCAAAGTCTTTGAAGTATATAGAACCTGCCAAGGTGATGAGTTGCGGGACTGCTGTGATGTGGGATTGTGCCGCATGGAGGAGAGAGAAAGGGGGGACCCACTCTTGTTTTGTTCATCGTTCCTTTGTTAAATCATTTATCTGCCTTCTCGACGATACAACACTATATCGCAATATCCCTACACGGTCTTTCAGGTTTGAAACCCGCAGATACGCCTATTTGTGAGATTGTTGTGATGCGGGATTGCTGGGATGTGGGAACCCACCACATGGAGGAGAAAGAAGGGAGGTGGCCCACTCCTGTTTTGTTCACCTTTCCTATGTTAAACTTTTGCGAGACTGCCAGGATGTGGGATGTTAAAATTGATAGCTAGGGAAAAACTTCATGTGGGTCATCTTATTCATGGCTAATAATATTTTTATTAGATTCCTCTCGTCAAGAGGTGTAGGATTGATATAAATATCATCTAATTCCGATAAGTATTCATGGAGATATGAATTTATTTTGATTATGGAATTATTATCAAGCCGACCTACAACTCATGTAGGCTCAGAAGCCCAACAGTCGCATCTATTCACCCACCAACGTTGTGTATAAATAGACGAGGACTTTTCCTCATTTGGACTCACTCTTCTCATCACATCTCTCTCTCTATTGCGCAGAAATGAGTCTCTTCTCTACTGCGCAGAAATGGGTCTCCCTCTCACACATGTGAAGCTGGAAGCTGTTGAATTTGAATCTGCAACTACAAAAGTAAAGATTGACTTGTGTGGCCTAGAATATCTCCTCTTTGGAACTACACTGTAGGTTCATCTGAACCTCCTCTGAAAGCCAAAACTTTTGGTGGTGGAATGAAGTCAATCCGACGAACGGTTTGCAAGATATCAACTGCCCTAGTTTGAAGCCGAAAACTGCTGAAACTGAAGCTGCAACTGCAGAAGTAAATATTGACTTGTGTGGCCTAGAAGATATCCTCTTTGGAACTGCCCTGTAGTTTCATTTGAACCTCCTCTGAAAGCCAAAACTTTTGGTGGTGGAATGAAGTCAAACCGACGGTCGATTTGTGAGATATCGTCTGCCCTAGTTTGATAATGAAGCCGCTAATGCTGATGCTGCTCATCTAGGGTTTGCTACTGCTGATATGAATCAGATTTATTGTACTACTTCTCTCTGCTGAATTATTGAAGATAAAAGAATATTTGATCAAAGGGTTTCCCCACACATTGTGGGGTTTGTCCTTGGCTAGCCGCCACATCTTGTGTCTCTTGTCTTGGCTTGTTTTCTGTCAATCGTTTAATGTTCTATCTGCACTTTACTTTATGTATATGTGATTGCTAATCTGTGGAATATAATAAGAAAAATAAGTAAACTGTTATAAGCATAGAACATACCATAACCTAACATAGTATCAGAGCTGAGGTGAAGACAAAGCCCGAGCAAGAGCAAGAGCAATCACCGAAGAGAATATTTGCAAGGCTATCCCAAAAAAACTATGGGGTCCTCAACACTCTTTCCTGCCGAAGACAAGCTCCGTGAGAGAGCTAACTATCATGGATGGAAGATGTCTATTGATCTAACCCTTGAGAATCAAGGAGTGTTGGATCATGTGAGAGGCAATATTGTTGAGCCTCCATCGAATGCATCCGCTGTTGCCTGGAACAAATGGAAAAATGGAGAAGTCAAAACAATAGAAGATCATCCTGGACTCTATCGTCAAACACTTGGTGGCCTACATCTCTAAACTGGACACCTCCAAGGAAATCTACGATAGACTGGTGAGTTTATTTAAAGTTAATGATGCAAATCAAGTTTTGTTTCTTAGAAATATGTTGAGGGAAATCAAGAAGGGTAAAGATGAAAGTAGGCAAGCATACTTCTTAAGAATCACCGAGATCAAGAATGATCTCCTATCTATTGGGGAAACTATTACTGACAAAGAAATGGCACTCACGACTCTTGGAGGATTACCATTCGAATGGTACGTGTTCAAGACTACTCTTCTGAACTATAATGTAATTCTTGGTTTCGAGGAATTAATGGCTAGATGCATTCAAGAAGAAACAAGGGAAGAAGAGCAAGAAATGCCCATGCCTAAAGGTCCTCCTGCTAGCTTTTCTTCTCATTCTAAGAAAATAAATAATTCCAGGACTAAATCAAAAGGAAAGGCTGGACCTAAGGCTAGAAGAAAATGACGAATTTACATTTGCGATAAAGCAAGTCACTATGCAAGGGAGTGCCTTGATAGAAAGGACTCACATTGGGACAATGATCAAAATCCCTCTAATGGAAATCAAAGGAATGACAAATTCAACAATAAAGGTAAGAGGAGAGCTGGGAATCAAGGAAGAGGACAAGCATTCAAGAAGGCTAGAAATTCCAGGATGTATTAAATGCACCTGACCTCAAAAAGAACCTAGTGTCCATCTCGGCAATGGAAGACAAAGGCTACAAGGTAACCTTCAACAATGGCAAGGTATGTATATGGAAAAATAATGTTAAAGATGCCTTTACTCTTGGGTTTAGTGTTGATTCATTATATCAAGTCGATGGAATTCCGCTAGGTGTCATGTCTTGTGACACAACTCTTCAGTCCAAACTTTGGCATTGGAGGTTTGCCAACCTTCATTATAAAGCTCTACTCGACGTAAGACAGATGGTAACAGGAATGCCTGAATTCCAAGTAGAGAAAGAAGGTGTATGTCCGGGATGTGCCAAAGGAAAGCTCCAAAGGGGACCATTCCCCTCAAGCCAAAGAAAGACCTCCGATATATTACAGTTGGTTCACTTAGGCATATCTGAGGCTAGTATTAAGAGGGAGACTACTACACCACATACTCCTGAGTAGAATGGCGTGGCAGGAAGGAAGAACTGCACGATTATGGAATGATCAAAGACTTCTAAAGTTTCTATGGGTTGAAACTACAAACAGTGCCGTATATGTACACAATCGATGCCCTCATCAAGCATTGGGTTCCAACACTCCGAAAGAAAAGGATGATGAATCAATGCCCAATGTAGAAGAACCCATGGATCTGATTGATACTCCTCCACATGAGCCTTCCTCTTCTAGCAAGAGGCCTTCATGGCTTAGGGGGATACTTGATGATGTTGAAGGACATGTTGCACCCTGAGGAACCTTTCATCAAAGTAAGAAACTTAACAGGTATCAGGGATACCTGACCATCATGAGCATGATCATACAAAATGAGCCTTCATCATTCTCAGATGTCGTCAAGCATTAACTATGGAAGGATGCTATGACCATAGAATATGAGTCTATTATGGAGAATGATGTCTGGGAAGTAGTTCCCAAACCCTGGACAAGACAATTGTTACTTCAAAATGGCTTTACAAGATAAAGCATGCAGCAAATGGAAGTAGGGAAAAGTATAAGGTTCATTTTGTTGCTTGTGGTTTATCCCAGAAGGAAGGTATAGGCTATGATATTTGCACCTGTTGCCAGATATACGACCATCTGCTTGATCATAGCCCTTGTGGCTTCAAAAGGATGGAACCTACATCAGATGGATGTCAAGACCGCGTTCTTGCATGGCTCTATCAAAGAAGAGGTCTATGTGGAGCAACCTGAAGGATTTGAGATTTATGATTGAAAATCTCATGTATGCAGGTTGAAGAAGGCTCTTTATGGGCTGAAGCAAGCACCCCGAGCATGGTATGAGAGGATCGATAGCTACTTGATGAAGCTGGGATTCACTAGGAGTGAAGCTGATCCTAACCTTTAATTTAAGGTTGAAGATGACAAGCCTCTCATACTGGTGTTGTGGATGACCTCTTTCTAACAGGTGCAGACCCTCTTGTTCACAAATGTAAGAGGGAGCTGGCTTCTGAATTTGAAATGAAGGACCAAGGACTTGAAGTATGGCAGAAGCCAAGGGAAATTTTCCTATCTCAAGGAAAATATGTGGTAAAGATATTGGAAAGATTTGGTATGATGGACTGCAATCCTGTGACTACCTCAAGGATCTTAACTTTTAGAAGTTATATGGTGGTGATGTCGGACCAGACTTGGGAAATGCCTCTGAGTTAAAAAAAAAACTCATTCGCATTGATGTTCTTGGTGAACCTCCGTCCGAACATATGTTTTGCAGTTAGCACTGTGAGCTCATATTTGGTTGAGCCTCACTGCATTGATGCCAGGAATCTTCTGAGATGTCTTCAGGACACAATCTCTCATGGATTAAGATACACTGCCAGAGATGTGAGACTACTTGGATATACTGATGTTGATTGGGCAGGCAGTGTGGTGGACCGTAAGAGCACTTCCGAGTCCTGTTTCACCTTGGGATCTGCTTCCATATCCTGGATGAGTAGGAAGCAGAAGTCGGTGGCTTTGAGCACCGCTGAAGCAGGATATATTGTTTCTAGCATGACCTCGTGTGAGGCAGTCTGGTTGTGAAAGCTCTTCAGTTAGCTGTTTGGATTTACATTGGATACCACTGTGATTCTCTATAACAACCAGAAGTGGGATTCTATTATTGAGGAATCCTGTATTCGTCGATTGCTCCAGTAGATAGACATCATCTGGGATATGGTATGTTGATGAGAAAGGAGGCTACATCGCATTAAGATGATGTACAGGTTGATACACCTTGTCAAAGCCCCGAGGAAAGATCTAATCTGTGATTTTCCCAAACGACTTGGAGTCGGCAAGAAACCCTTGTACAAGGGTCCTGCATGTTGCATACATTGAGCTCTAGGTGCTCTGAGGGCTTGCAGTTATTTCTGGAACAACATATGACCACATGGTGACTCACCCTACCCTGGTGGTGTGCACTGGAACAAGATGATTCGCTCTCCTATGTAGCAGGATGATTATTTCTCCTGTGAGGCCTGGATTGATGTGTTCTCCATGGCGATTGTAGCAGGATTGATGTTTTCTCTTGTGAGGCATGGATTGATGTGTTCTCCATGGCGGCCTATATTGATGTGTTCTCCATGGCGATTGTAGCAGGATTGATGTGTTCTCCTGTGAGGACAAGATTGGTTAGCTCTCCTGTCGAGGCTTCCTACCCATGCAGTCTGGGACTCATGGGAAGTACCTCTCATCTGATCAATGAGCAGGGAAATGAAGTTAGGGACCATAGTAGTACCGATGGAGGCATTGTTGTATCTACCGTACTCCCTACGCTAGGATGACCTCCATTGATATGGGATCAATGATACTGGTCTAGGACCAGTGGTAGGAGTTGTACCATACTATGACGCTGACTTCGGGTCAGTTGAGACTGGTCTGGGACCAGTGGTACATACTCCGAGACTGACTTCGTGTCAGTGCAGTACTGGTCAGGAACCAGTGAGAGTGGTACATACTATGACACTGACTTCGGGTCGGTTGAGACTGGTCTAGGACCAGTGGTACACTCTCTGCGATTGTGATACTGGTCTGGGACCAGCGATAGGAGTTGTACCATACTATGAAGCTGACTTCGGGTCGGTTGAGATTGGTCTCGGACCAGTGGTACATACTCCGAGACTGACTTTGTGTCAGTGCAGTACTAGTCTGGGACCAGTGAGAGTGGTACATACTATGACACTAACTTCGGGTCGATTGAACTGGTCTAGGACCAGTGGTACACTCTCTGAGACTACGATGTTGGTCTGGGACCAGTGGTACTTACTATGAAGCTGACCTCGGGTCAGCTGAGACTGGTCTGGGGCTAGTGGTACACACTCTGAGACTGACTTTGAGTCAGTGGAGGATGATACTGGTCTAGGACCAGTGGAGTTGTACTCACTATGACGCTGACTTCGGGTTGGTTGAGACTGGTCTGGGACTAGTGGTACATACTTTGAGACTGACTTTGAGTCAGTATGATACATCCTCGATCATTTCTTCTTCTTCATAATTCGGACAAAAGCAGAGCAGAACAGAACAATGCAAGAGCAGAGCAGAACAGAGTAAAACAGTACTGATCTGTACAGGGCAGAACAAGACAAAGCAGAATAGGCAGAATAGAGCAGAGCAGGGCAAGGGTCAGGCTATACAGGGCAGTGTATTTGATGGATGAATAGTAATGACTGATAGATAGATTGCGGATGAAGTTCTCCCTGGTTGAGAGGGAGTGTTAAAATTGGCAACCAGGGAAAAACTTCATGTGGGTCATCTTATTCATGGATGATAATAGTTTTATTAGATTCCTCGCGTCGAGAGGTGTAGGATTGATATAAAGATCATCTGATTCCGATAAGTATTCATGGAGATATGAATTTATTTTGATTATGGAATTATTATCAAGCCGACCAACAACTCATGTAGGCTTAGAAGTCCAACAGTCGCATCTATTCACCCACCACCGTTGTGTATAAATAGAAGAGGAGTTTTCCTCATTTGGACTCACTCTTCTCATCACATCTCTCTCTCTCTACTACGCAGAAATGGGTCTCTCTCTCACACATGTGAAGCCGGACACTGTTGAATTTGAAGCTGCAACTACAGAAGTAAAGATTGACTTGCGTAGCCTACAAGATCTCATCTTTGGAACTGCACTGTAGGTTCATCTGAACCTCCTCTGAAAGCCAAAACTTTTGGTGGTGGAATGAAGTCAATCCGACGAACGGTTTGCAAGATATCGACTGTCCTAGTTTGAAGCCGAAAACTGCTGAAACTGAAGCTGCAACTGCAGAAGTAAAGATTGACTTGCGTGGCCTAGAAGATCTCCTCTTTTGAATTGCACTATAGGTTCATCTAAACTTCCTCTGAAAGCCAAAACTTTTGGTGGTGGAATGAAGTCAATCCGACGGTTGGTTTGTGAGATATCGTCTGCCCTAGTTTGATAATGAAGCCGCTGATCTAGGGTTTGCTACTGCTGATATGAATCAGATTTATTGTACTATTTCTCTCTGCTGAATTATTGAAGATAAAAGAAGATTTGATCAAGGGGTTTCCCCACACATTGTGGGGTTTGTCCTTGGTTATCCGCCACATCTTGTGTCTCTTGTCTTGGCTTGTTTTCTGTTGATCGTTTAATGTTCTATCTGCACTTTACTTTATGTATATGTGATTGCTAATCTGTGGAATATAATAAGAAAAATCAGTAAATTTTTATAAGCATAGAACATACCATAACTTAACATGGGACCCTGCCATGTGGAGGAGAGAGAAGGGGGGTGGCTCGAATTTGTTTTTCCTGCCTTTCTTGTGTTGAACTGTTTCGGCCCTCCTCCGATAGTGTAGCACTTTGTTGAAAATCGGTCCTCGCACGGTCTTTAGGGTTTGTTGTGACTATGGGCCTGCGGTGACAACCGATTTGTGGTATTTTTCTCATACTTAGCTATTTTTCTTCTTTTGTTGGGTTTTTCCATGGTAATCTTCAAAGTGCTTTAAATGTTGCTCTAGAAGTCCATTTTTGGACTTCTATATGTCGTTGGAAAGATTTTTCTGAGAACTAGGCATTGGAGGGGGGCTGATTGAGCTATGAGATCTTCTGTGGCTTCGGAAATTGGCTCCAAATTTCACTGCTCTTGGGCAGCCTTGACCAATTGAAATCCAAAATGCAGTGAGTGACAACAATGTTAATACAATCTTCTTGTACTCCTTTAAGAATAATACAAAAATTTCCATTATCTAAAGTATTTTATTTTGTTCTCTATAGATTGTATTGAAATCTTTCCATGTAATCTTCCAAGCTTTCGTCATCTCCTTGCAACATATTAAATATTTATGCTTTAATGTCTCAAACATTACAATAGTCTTGATATTTGTTTAAAAACTTATTTTTCATTTCATCCCAAGATTGAACGGAGTTTCCTCTAAGTCCCATAAACCAAAGAAGAGATGCATCCTTGAGAGTAGCTGGAAATATTTTTAAATTTTGTGCATATGTGGAGTAATTGTAGCTGTGACAAAGGACATCAAATTCAAACAAGAAGGTATCTAGGTATTCATTTGGGAGAGACAAAATTTAGGAATAACAATAGGAGGGATATTTTTCATACGAACCATTCCATTATCTTCATAGATAAGGAATTCAAATGTAATTGGGTTCTTAGGTACAACTGCTTCTTCATCCCCCATTCCTACAAATGATTCTTGTTCAGGTTCACTTGGTTGTTCGTGCTCTTGAAACTTATTGAAACCATTAGAATTTGTTGGTTCTCCCATTTCTAAAACTCATTCCCCCATTGTTGGTGGTTCTTCCGTATACTGCTATGAGGTTATTTTGGTTGAGATCCCGATGAGATGCCTTTGCTGTATTTACCTGTCAGGATGTTAATATGGGTGGGTCCTACTGCACCACGAAGTGTTTATGAAAGCTTATAGTTTCAATGAATCTATCTTACTCTAGTATGCAGGATAATAAGGATGTAGGTTATTGAAAGGGGTAGTTGATAAATCCCTTTGGCTGCTTCTAGTCCTGGTATCTTTTCTTACCCTAAATAGGTAAGAAATCCTAATTCTCTTGAGTGCCTCCTTAGAAATGGCGCAAACAATGGTTGTGTTTTTATGCCTCCTATTACAGTGGAGCTTCTAAATACACTATTCACTTAGTTTGTTACCACATGGTTTGTAAACTTGCAACGTGCTACGTGAAATATACATAAGAAGTACGTTCCTCACTTATCTTAAATGACCTAGGCTACTAAACGTAAAAAACATACGGTGATACAATTTTTGAATGAGGGATAGTCTTGAGGTTATCCTACAACTCATCTAAATGGAACTCCACACATATAATCCCTTTCCTTGAGTGCCTAGCTCTGTGTCACTAGATAGGTCAAATCCAAGCAATTCCACAACATGCCAATTCCATAATAGCTACTTACCATAATTCTACATCAAACTAGTTTTGCAGCAGTTAACCACATATATCGTTCCCCAACAAATAAACTTTAAGAAAATAAATCATAATACTACAAACTTTTAATATTCATAAAACAAAAAAATACACTACTAAATCACTATGTTAAAATCTTATTCTAAGATCCACTATGATAAATTACATTACAAAGCTAAAACACACATATAAAAATACTAGAATAGAACAAAACATAATTATCACTATCTAAAAATTAATATTCTATTATACCTAAATAAAAAATAATAATTGACAAGACAAGAGCTTACCTTGAGTGAGCCTTTCCCCAAGCTTGGATTGTGCTCTTAATCTTATAAAGCTACCATGCCAAGCTTCAAATGTATTCTTAAACCATACATAATGAATATCACAAATTGAAACACCGAGCAGTAATTATTTTATAGCCTGCACACCAACTTTGTATTAATTTGGAAAAATTGTAGGAATTTACAGGGTAAGTTCCTCATACAGAACACCAAAGGACACCGCTCACAAACAGATCACAGATCAATACACCAATACTTTTGACATGGTTAAAACCCTCAAAGAGGGAAACAGTCCACGGCCTGAGCCAACGCGGCCACTTCAGGCAATTTATTAGTAAAAGAATGAAAATTTACATAAGCTTCTCTCATGGACGGTTAACCTACAAATGACCCTCCACGCTCTTTAAATAGAGATCATGGACCAATCGGGTGTTAAGCCACGGATCAAGTGTTGGTAATACCCAGGAGAGAATGAACCATCGGATCACTACATATCGTGACCGTCGGATTGTAAGTTACAAAATGTACATAGTAAAGAAACACACTTTACCTAACTCTATACTAGACCAAGTTATACTTAACTATTTCCTATGTGTCGGAATATCCTAACATCCCCCCTTAAGAACAACTTGGGATAGGATTGAAGGATTTACAAATATGACACAATAGGAGAAGGAAGGAGGCACTACAGCCTATCCCCCCTTAGTGACAACTTCCTGAACTCCAACCATAAATCGAAGTTTAGTAAACTTCGCCTCTGTGAGAGCTTTTGTAAAGATGTCTGCAACTTGATCATCTGTTGAACAATATTGCACTTCAAGAACATGGTCGTGAATGAGCTTTCTTATGAAGTGCATGTGCAATTCAATGTGTTTGCTGCGCTGATGTTGGACTGGATCTTTGCATAGTTGAATGGCACTTTGATTATCACACCAAAGTGTAGTCGGATGCTGCTGCTGAAAGCCAAACTCTGATAGGATCTGAAGAACCCACAAGGCTTCCTTACTGGCTTCTACAACACCACGATACTATGCTTCTACTGAAGAAAGAGAAATGGCACCTTGTTTCTTGCAAGCCCATGTAATAGGTCTTGAACCAAGAGTGAACACATAACCTGGAGTAGATTTCCGATCATCAGGGTCACCAGCCCAATCGGAATCAGTGAAACCAACCAATAGAGGAGATGGTTTGGCACTGTAATGAATCCGAAACTGAACTGTATCTCAAACATAACGAAGTATTCTTTTAGCTGCTTTCCAATGACTTTCATTTGGGTTTTGCATAAACTGAGCAATAAGGCCAACAACAAAGGAAAGGTCAGGACGAGTATGAGTTAGATACAAAAGTTTTCCTACAAGTTGACGGTATAAGGTAGCATCAACTTGAGGAGAAGTACAAGTGACTGAAAGTTTGACTCCATACTGAAAGGGAGAAGGGGCTGGCGTACAGTCTTCCATGTGAAAATGGCGTAGAATATCATAGGCATACTTGGACTGGGAAAGGGAAATACCTTCCTTGGATTGCAAGACTTGAAGACCAAGAAAATAATGTAAGTGTCCTAAGTCTGTCATTTCAAACTTCCTTTTAAGGCTAGACTTCACATGGTTTATAAGGTTGGGATCACTACTAGTCAGGATAAGATCATCAACATAAAGAACAAGAATGATAAGAGACTTGCCCACTTTCTTGGTGTAGACAGTATTGTCAAAATGACACCTAGAAAAGCCATTTTCTAAAAGAAAGTTATCCATTTTGGCATACCAAGCTCGAGGAGCTTGCTTGAGACCATAAAGGGATTTCTTAAGTCGACATACAAGGCTGGAGTCTGTTTGTATAAAGCCAATAGGTTGTTCCATATAGATTTCTTCATGCAAGTCCCCATGCAAGAAGGCAGATTTAACATCCATATGATGGACTTCCCATTTGAAAGAGGTAGCAAGGGAAAGAACAAGGTGGATAGAGTTCATTTTGGCAACAGAGGAGAAGGTTTCAGTGTAGTCAATGCCTTCAACTTGTGAAAAACCCTTAGCAACAAGACGAGCTTTATGTTTATCAACTTTCCCATCTGGTCCATACTTGGTTCTGTAAACCCATTTGCATCTAACAATTTTTCGTCCCTTTGGTAGAGGAACAAGATCCCATGTATCATTTGCCAATAATGAATGATATTCTTCATTCATAGCTGCTTCCCAATCTAGATGGCTTGAAGCTTCTGGAAAGGTGTCAGGATCATAATTCACTGAAGCCTGAGCCAGTAAAGAAGAGGCTCTATCAAACTGAGAACGTGTACATCGCTGATCTGTAGGATCACCGGCAAGATCACCTGCTGCATCCCGAGTAGCACGGACCCATTTTGGAAGCTGAGGAGCTGAAGGAGGATCCTGAGAAGGTGGGGGAGGATTTTCATCCTCGCTTTCATCATCTAAGAAGAAATATTTTCAAAAGTAGAAGAGATAGGGAGAGATGGCACATCCGCCGAACTAGGCTCGTAGGCCGATATATTTTCAGCAAACTTTACATCTCTTCTAATGATAACATTTTTGGACTTAAGTGGAATAAGTCTATATCCTTTGACATCTTCAGAATATCCAACAAAAATACATTTTTCACTCTTAGGTTCTAAAGCTTTATGTTTCTCATCTGGAATATGGGCCCATGCTTCACTTCCAAAAACACGAAAGTGACTTACATCTGGTTTAATTGAGCTCCATGCTTCTTCTGGAGTGATATTCTTTAAAACCTTAGTAGGAGTGTGATTTATTATGTAATTTGCACAGTTAATTGCTTCTTCCCAATAATTAAGACTAAGTCCTTTAGATTGAAGCATACAATTAGCCATTTCCTTTAAGGTGCAATTCTTCCTTTCAGCTACACCATTTTGTTGTGGAGTATATGGAACAGTATGTTGCATTTGAATTCCATTCTTAGTGCAAAAGTTGATGAATTTTTTGTTAACATATTCTCCGCCATTATCAGATCTTAGCTTAAGAATTTGATGTCCAGATTTTTTTTCAATAAAGGCCTTAAAGGCCAAGAACATGTTAAATACTTCACTCTTGAGTTTTAAGAAGTATACCCAAGTGCATCTGGAGAAATCATCAATGAAAGTTAAGAAATAATTGTAGCTAGAGAATGAAACAACTGGAAGTGGACCACATAAATCACTATGCACAAGCTGTAAAGGGGCTGAGGCATGCCAAGAGGCACGTTTTTCAAAACTGCCCCGATGATGTTTTTCGAGTACACATCCGGAACAAACACCATCTCTGCAAGATACCATTGGAAGACCTGTCACCATATTTTCTTTACATAGATTCTGAAGAGAGCGATAGTTTAAGTGACCAAATCGCTCATGCCAAAGCTTGCTCACTTCATCATTATGAGCAACAAATACCGAGGGAAGATTTGATGACCCAAAGTTGTGAAACTTATACAACCTTGTAGAATAATCAGCAATGCCAGTAGCTAAAATTTGTCTAGGATCTCTTAGGTCCTTAATTACAACATCATGAGGTGAAAATTCAACGATTTAACCTTCACCTAAATGAGTTACCTGATATACAGATAGAAGGTTGCAGGATAAGGTTGGAACACATAGTACATCATTAAATTGACCATTGTCTATATGAACAGTTCCAGTCCCTACAACACTAAGAGATCTATCATCACCAACATATATATTTTTGGTGTTACAATAATTTAAAGAAGAAAACATGGCTTTGTTTTTGGCCATGTGATAAGAAGCTCCAGAATCAATGAGTCACTCATGAGAATGAGAAGAAGAAGATACATTTAGTGCATAGCCAGACTGAGATGCTTGACAACCACATGCAGAAAGTGCCATTCTTGAAGATGAAGTTGAAGTTGAAGAGTGCTCCAAATGGATGTTATGCTTCTTCATTGCTTCTTCCAACGCTTCCATCTTCTTAAAGCATTTGGATTCTAAGTGGCCATCTCGATTACAAAAGTTGCAATGTCTATCAGTCTTCTTCCCTTTGTTTTTATTTGTCTTATCATTTTGTTGAAATGATTTTTCATTTTGAGGCTGAAATTTCTTAGGACCTTTGTTTGGTTTAGGATCATTCCTTTTAGGATACAACTTCTTAGGATTCTTTGAATTTGGTTGCTGCTGGGCTGCTAATGCTTTCTTAGAAGAGTTTCCAAGATTAAGAAGCCCAAGGTGTAAGAGGTTTTCTTGTTCTCTTATTAAAGAATCACAAAAAGAATCAAAGGAAGGGGACTTGTAGTCTTGTCCTTGAGAAATGAAGGCTTCTCTTGTAGAATGGAAGGTGGAAACAAACACAGAGTAGGCTGGTCCCAACTTAGTATGAATGGAATAGATAAGGTTACTATCTTCTTTCTTAACCTTAACACCTTCCAAGAGAAGTCTAAGGGTCTTGAACTTGGACAAAAAATCTTCAATGCAAGAAAAATTATTGGGGTCCAATGTAAGCAACTCATTTTCAAGTTGATGGGCTCTAAGTTCATTTTTGATTCCAAAAACTTTAGTGATCTGTTTCAATGCTTCATCAGGAGTATCAAGTTCTGCAATATGGAATCTAAGATCTGGAGAAATAGACATCCCTATCAACCCACGTGCTTGATCTTGCCTATTTTCCCATTTAGCTGCCTTATCTTCATCTTTCGGTTTCGTTTCTTGGCCTGAGGCTATTCTGTAGAGACCTTTACTTCTAAGTAAATCCACAATGTAGGACCACCATTGGAAGTAGTTGGTGCTGTCAAGAATAACTTGGCATGGAATTTCCATTTTAACAGAAACTAAAGCTATAGATGCTGAAACTAAGTGTTCCAATGGAAAGATCTCGAAAAATTAGGCTGTTCCAAAAAAAATAGCTCTGAAAACGGCTTCCGGATGAAGAAGTTATGGCTTTTTGAAGAAAATTTGATGAAGATGCCGACGAAGTGCGGGAATATGCAGAAATGAAAAATCTGCCCCTACAAAAAGGAGACTTGAACTCCAGACCTCTACTCTCATAAATTATCTTTGGACCAAGTGAGCTAAACAAAAAGTTTGAGAGAGAGAGAGAGAGAGAGAGAGAGAGAGAGGGGGTTGAAGCTTTGGGTTGCGTGCTTGCTTTGAGAAAGCTCTTTTTCCCTACAAAACAAAAAACACAAAACCCAACACGGACATACAAAAAAAAACAAACCTTACGGCTCGAAGTTAGCTTTAGTCGGAAACTAAATATTTTCCTCAATGTTTCTGATTTTCCGAGATCACACTAAGGCGTAGCGGAAAAGAGCATACACATGAGAAAAATCCTTCCTTTCTGTTTCTGATTTTCCCAAATCACACAGATTCACGGGGCAAAGAGCATACGCAGAAATGGAAGGTTCAGATTCGATAATAAAAAAAAGGTAAATAAACCGAAATCGAAATAAACAGAGAGAAAATAACTGTAAACTGCAAATAAACACTGTATACCTCCAGATCTTAAAAATGATGCAGCTAGGGCTACCGGAAACCTTTTCGTGTGAAACGAAAGGGGTTACTCACTGGAATAGATGCTCCCAACACAACAGAGTAGTACTCTCGGCCCGAAAGCAGTCAGAAACAGTAGATCTAGGAAACAGTAGTCGGATGCACTTCTACCGGCTTCAGATTTGGATCACCAACGGACGCGGCCCTCAACCTGGCTCTGATACCATGTAGGAATTTACAGGGTAAGTTCCTCAGACAGAACATCAAAGGACACCGCTCACAAACAGATCACAAATCAATACACCAGTACTTTTGACGTGGTTAAAACCCTCAAAGAGGGAAATAGTCCACGGCCTGAGCCAACGCGGCCACTTCAGGAAATTTATTAATAAAAGAATGAAAATTTACATAAGCTTCTCTCATGGACGATTAACCTACAAATGACCCTCCATGCTCTTTAAATAGAGATCATGGACCAATCGGGTGTTAAGCCACGGATCAAGTGTCGGTAATACCGAGGAGAGAATGAACCGTCATATCACTACATATCGTGACCGTCAGATTGTAAGTTACAAAATGTACATAGTAAAGAAACACACTTTACCTAACTCTATACTAGACCAAGTTATACTTAACTATTTCCTATGTGTCGGAATATCCTAACAAAAATGATGGGGGGGGGGTCATCACACAAACAAATATGACTTTCGGTTTGGTTACAAAAAGGTACGATATCAATCGTTTAATTACAATAAAAGACAAGGGATCAATAATCTGTTCATGCTGCCATGGGAGACGACGCTCCTCGTGGATAAGGTTTAACCCATTCTAATTGTATAAGCCCTTGGCATTGCTACAAACGCTACGCACTAAAATACTACGAAGACCTCTGATTCGATTTGGCTCCCACCATGGTGTGCCTTCCTCGAGCCTATTTCGAGATTTTTGAGATTGGGGTATCTGCAAGGTAATAGTAACACATGCGTAGAGCCATTAATAATGCAATTGTTAACATTTAACTCTTATATATCTATATATATATATATATATATATATATATATATATATATATATATATATATATATATATATATATATATATATATATATATATATATATATATATATATATATATGCTCATTCCCTTAAAACGTGAACATGTATAGGCTCTATACACGTTGTTACACATGTAGCTTGATAATGGTATACTTTTGACTAACACACGTTGTGTGTTGATAATTGTATGCCTTGGATGACTAGCACATGTTGTTATACATGTATCTTGATAATTGAATACTTTAATGACTAGTATGTTTATAATTAAATATTTTGATGCTAGTACATTTCTAATTACATGTGTTGATAATTGAATACTTTGATGACTAGTACGTTAATAATTGCATGTAGCTTGATAATTGAATACCTTGGTGACTAACCCATTGATAATTGTATGCCTTGATGACTAGCACACGTTGTTATACATGTAGCTTGATAATTGAATACCTTGATGACTAGTACATTGATAACTGTATGCCTTGATGACTAGCAAACATTGTTACACATGTAGGTTGATAATTGAATACCTTGATGACTAGTACACCTGTAACTAAAGACCCTTTTGCAACCATCATCAATCCACTTATTCCACACATATAACAGTGAATTATACATGTATATATTCCTAGACCACTTATTCCACACATATCACAATTAATTATCCATGTATATATAGCCTGATAATTGCATACCTGATAACTAGTACATGTTGATAATTGCATACTTTAATGACTAGCACATGTTGTTACACATGTAGCTTGATAATTGCACACCTTGATGACTAGTACACTTGTAACCAAAGACCTTTTTGCAACCATCATCAATCCACTTATTCCACACATATCATAATTAATTATACATGTATATATTCCTAGACTTTAAGTCCTGTAACTAAAAACTTTTTTGGAACTATAATCAATGTAGTTATTCCACACATATCACAATTAATTATACATGTATACATTCCTAGACCACTTATTCCACACATATCACAATCAATTATACATGTATATATAGCCTGATAATTGCATACTTTGATAACTAGTACATGTTGATAATTGCATACCTTAATGACTAGCACACGTTGTTACACATGTAGCTTGATAATTGCACACCTTGATGACTAGTACACCTATAACCAAAAACCTTTTTGCAACCGTCATCAATCCACTTATTCCACACATATCACAATCAGTTATACATGTATATATTTCTAGACTTTAAGTCTTTTAACTAAAGACCTTTTTGAAACCATAATCAATGCACTTATTCCACACATATCACAATCAATTATATATGTATACATTCCTAGACCACTTATTCCACAAATATCACAATCAATTATATATATATATATATATATATATATATATATATATATATATATATATATATATATATATATATATATATATATATATATATATATATATATATATATATTCTTAGACTTCACGAGTCTTGTAACTAACGACCCTTTTACAATCATAATCAATCTACTTATTCTACACACATCACAATCAATTATACATGTATACATTTCTAGAGTTTATAGACTTTATAAGTATTTAAAGCACACCTTAATTCCGATCTAAAAAAGAAAATGAAAGAGATATAACAAGCATATACTCTGTAAGCTTTTGAGATCACAAAAGACATATTTTATCGTTCAAAAATTAAGGAGGTGTGAACTAAGGGAAAAAAACCAATAGTTGAGTGGCAAAAAGGACGTTTATTTTACAACCCATCACGTGTGATATAGTCAATCCTCAATATTTATGAATTGTTGTTGGCTATGTAATAAATCAATTATTATTTATAATATAGTCAATCTTTCATATTTATTGATTGTTACTAGGTATGCAATAAATCAATCAATTATTGTCTATAACATACTCAATTCTATATTTATGGATTTTCATTGGTTATTTAAGTTTTAAAAGTGTTTATTTCATTTTGTTATTTTTAATAAAAAATATTTATTTTTATTATGTAAATTCATGTCCTATGTCTCATTAAGGGATAAGTTAATGGATTTGGAAGTGATGTTTCATTATTACATATGACATTATTAATAGCTTTGAATGCTTTATTATCTAGTCTCATCTTATTCCATAAACATTACCATAACACAACCAATTAAAAAAAGTTTGATCTCAAAGCTATCCTAATTTCTTTGGAGATATTGGTTTTTCATTGGAGAATTTTTTAGGGGTGAATTTTTTCCAATTAACTATTTTTTCTTTCTTTCATTTTTTGAAAAACATATTCACTGATAAAAATCACCTATTTTTTACATAGATATAATTCAATTAATAATATTCCCCATAATTTACAAGTTTTAATAATAAATTACATGTTTCCTATTGAATATTCACCTACGTTTTGTATATCTAATTTTTCAAACTAGAATAGTTGCCTAAAATATAATACATACATAAAATATTTAAATTCTTAAAAAATATATTATTTATTATGCTTATAATAATGAAAGACTAGTGGAGATCCCGAGGAGGGACACGTAGCTGCGACCGTTTAATTCTTTCGGTTTCGAATTAAATTTAGAGGCAGGGTTTTGGTATATGACTTTAATGTGGTTTATTGTATGCTGTCCGCCCTCTATGCTGCCTCGGGCTTGCAACCATGGGTTTTCACTTTCACCGAGGGTATTTGGAATTCATTTCTTCTTTGCTATGGTTTGGCTATGTGGGTGCTCAGTGCTTTTGTTTGGTTGTTGCGATGGTTGGTAAGTATCATGCCTTGCTTGTCCCGTATGGTGGTTTCTTGTGCTTCGCTGGTTCTTTGTGGTTTGTTGGTGATGTGCCTCTGCTCGCTCTCTGTGGTGATTCACTGCGTTGGGTTTTGGAGGGTTTCAGGTTATTTTCCACCCGTAATTCTATTTGTCTCCATCATTTGGCTCAAGCTTCATTTCTGCTCTGTTTGTGGTGATTTTTATGTTTGATGTTGTGTCTAGTGATGGTTTGCCTCTGCAAACACAGGTTCCTGCCTAGCTGCTGCATGGGACGGCTCGACGAACTCGCTCTCTGGTAATCTTCTTGTTCTAATTTCAATTTCACCCTTCGTTTTTGAGGTTCTAACGCTTTGGCTCCTTGGTGAGCAGGCAGAATGCGTTCATGGCACTTCTGTTGGTAGAAACGCTCTATTGCGGGTCTTGGCTCTCATCCTTCGTCGCGGAATCGATCCTCCTCCAGGTAAAACCCTCACTCCTCTTTCAGTTTGTTATTCACCATTGTTTTGGTATCATGGCCCTAACTAACCGCTGCCCTACTCTGTGGTGGTGTGCAGGCCCTTCTAGGGGAACGTTGCTCCACGACGTCGTCCTTGGGACTATTCGCGGGCTTAGGGAAAACCCAGGTAGGGTCTTTTTGTGGCTGTAGCGGTTTCTTTCTTGCTTTGTTGCTTGTTCTGTCTATAATTGCTCTGTTGCTTGCTCTATCTGTAATCGGTTATACCCTTGGGGTTTTGGTTCCTTCGCATATGTATGTGATCTCCAAGGTGTTCATGCCCTCGCTGTTTTATTAGGGTCTAGTCTGTGGATTGTCATGTTTTTGGTTTGCATGGGTTTGGAACCCTCCACGATTTCCTGGTTATAGATTTTGTACAGTGAACTTTGTTGAATGGAAAACGAAAATGAAATGTACAGGAAAAGCTTGAAGTGATGAATATAATAGTACCTAGTTTTTTTGTTGAGGAAAAAAAGGAAAAATATACGCTGGTGTACCTCTGTTTGGTTCTCGGCTTTGAAATGCTTCTTGTTACAAAATTCTTGTCAATGCTTATTCGGATCTTTTGATAAATTGTTTCATTTTCTTGCTTTCATTTTGATGCCTGAAACATCCATGCATAGGGAAGATAATAAAAATTACTCTACTTCCTTAATGACAAATTTTTGAATTGTTTGCTTCTATAGATATTCAAATAATTGTAAATTACAACTTTTGGGCTCTCTCTCCTCTCTAGATGGCAGCCCCTCCATCCTCTCTGGTTTTTCCTTTTCAATTCATTACTACCAGTTTCTTTACAGTTGAGGAACTATTCGTCAGTTACTTTTCAGTTGTTTAATAGTTTCTTCAAACAAGTCCCTAACTAATCCTATCTTGATCTGCTTGCCTAATTTTAAAAACTAACAATGGCTGAGTCAACCTTAATTTTAAATGAAACAAAATGAAACAAAAACTCAAAGTGTTTTCCTCTCTGCCTAGCAAAATAAAATAAAATAAAAACATTTCCCAGCTGTCGCCTTTTCACTCGGATGCTCCTGCATCAGGCTCCCGGGGTAAATTAAACTCATGGCTCCTATCCATGAGCTCTTCAATAGAGTACCCGATGCTTTGAATATGGCCAGAATCTAACCAAGAACTATCTTCAATAGGATGACCCTTCCACTTGGCTAGGTACTGCAAATATTCTTTCCTTCAAGTCCGTTTCGCAACTTGGGTGTCTAGGATCTGTTTGATCTCTAGAGGCTTTGCTAGGGGCATTTGTTTAATCCATGAATCATTCTCATTCTGGGTGTCCCGTGTTCGTCTTTCCCAACTGTCTTCTTCATCTTCTGCAATGTAGGGGTATAGTTTTGCCACATTGAAAATGGGTGAAATTCCAATACGTGGGGGTAACTGCAATTCATAAGCATTCACAGAAAATTTCTGAAGAATCCTGCAAGGCCAAATTTTTTTCCATTTCAACTTGTTGTATTCACCTTTAGGAAACCTCTTCTTGCGTAGGTGTGCTAATACTAGGTCTCCTATGTTGAACTGTACCTCCCGCCTTTTCAAATCTGCTTTCTGCTTGTATCTTTGGCTGGTGTCTTGTAATTTTAATTTCACTTGTTCATGAAGATCGCTGATTGCCTTTGTGAAGTCTTCACCATCAACACTCCTGTGCTCCAACTGACCCAAATCCCATAACTCATGTACTCCACGTGGGTGCATTCTGTATAGGATAAGGAAAGGACTACTTCCTGTGCTTTGGTTAGGTGAATCGTTATAAGAAAATTTCACTTGTGCAAGCACACGATCCCACTATTGATAATTTTCTCCAACCAAACTCAATAAGTTTCCTAGACTTCAGTTCACCACTTTAGTTTTACCATCGGTCTGCAGATGATAAGCTAAGCTGAAGCTTAGTTTGGTGTCTAAGTTTTTCCATAAGGTTCATCAAAAATGTCTTGTAAACTTAACGTCTTGGTCCGAAACAATAGACTTCAGCAAGCCATGTAATCTGACTATCTCTGTGAAGAACAAATGTGCTACATGTGTGTCATCACTAGTTTTCCTGCATGGAATGAATGTGCCATTTTGGTGAAATGATCCACCACCACCATGATGGAATCGAATCCCCATTGTGTCTTCGGTAGACCTAAGACAAAGTCTAAAGTGACTGAGTCCCATGGTCTGTTTGGAATAGGTAAGGGTGTATACAACCCTGTGTTCTGGCTGTGTCCCTATTATAGACATTTTTGTGCCCTACAACTCCAAGCATGAAATGTCCATAAACCAAGGGCTCCTAAGTCCCTAAAAGTGTTGTTCTAACCCCTAAAGGAATAAGGTCGACAGATTACAGCTTCTCCCAAAAGTTCTCCATGAAAAACTACTCAAAATTAGCCAAAACAGGATCATTGCAGCTGCTCCACTGGCTAGGTGCGTTGCATCTCACCCAAATGCACTGTGAGGGTGCGTTGCATTTCAAAACTCCCTTCTGTGGGGTGCGATGGGCGAGAAATGACAAATGGCAGTGTCATTCCGCGAGGTGGAGAGGCAATGGAAGCTTCCAGAATCTTCTCCTGTGACACTTGCCTCACTGAATTCGACCAAGGATGAGTAAGAGGCCCCCAGTCTCCAAGTGGAAGCAAGAACTGACAGAGTGAAGACACTAATCAAATCACAAGCTGACTCATCCTCCTTACAGATATCTATATATGGATCCCTCATCCCAAAGATCCAGAGGCTGGAATTTTGCATATTGTAAGGAATTGCTTTTGGTTTCTAGAGACAAACATCAGATTGTTGGGTGATCTATGCTTTGCTTGAGGTGAAGAGGGGCTTGTTTGCTGGGAGGTTGATGCTGGGTCGGAACCACTGGTTGTGACTCCTCCTGGATCTTTTCTTGTTTATCAATAAAAACTATTTGAGTTCTCCTCCATGCTTTTGTATCATTGATGCTTGTTACATTTGTATGGTCAACTTAAATCTGATCCTAAGTTGTTTATGAATATAGATCCATGTCTTTGTATAGTGCTATGCTTCTGTGATCTTACAGGTACTTTGTGAAGCTGGGCGTGCAAGGGAGCAGGTAGCTGGAGACTATCAAAGAAGAGAGGGATCGAATCAAAGGATTAGCGCAAGACACAGGTTGGTTCTTTCTATTCCTCTCTATCTATAATTCATAAAGGAAATACAAAAGTAGTTTTTCTCTATTTGTTTCTAAGGTAGCTCTCACACCTTAGTGGGATAGAGCAGTTCTAAATAGACACTTTTCCCTGTAACAAAATGGCGACTCCGTTGGGGACTGTCTAATTAGTTTGTTTGTGTATCATTCTTTGTTGTTTGTTTCATAAACTTATAAGTAGCATTCGAACTGCATTTGCCATAACAAATTCAAAGTAGATAACTGCTGCTTCAATCCATTCACTGGATCTATTTATGATTTAAACTGCTGATTCACAAACTATCTGATTGCCCTTGTGATAGCTCTTAGACCCTCCTTAGATCTACCCCTGATTGTTGCATTACTGATTGCTTTTTACTCGGCCAAAAACCAAGGACTGAACTACAAACTGTGACCCAGAATCCGGACAGAGTCTCGTTTCTAGCCTAGCACAGGTACTGTTCAAAGATTCTGAATTTCAGCGCACTTCCCGAAGGGGCAACCTGCGCTGCATTTCAGATTCTCTGTGTTACAGGTGCGCTGATCAGACTAGCTCTGTGCAGCTGTGGTTCCTGTGCTTCATTCTTTCCAGTTCTATCCTTGAATTTTGCTGCCTGTGATCAGTATATGCCTGTTTGAAACCCCTTTTCCTTGCTGTTATTCCGCCTCCTTTGTACAAAAGAACTGTAGATGTTTTTGTCTGTTTTTTGAGTCATTTACAGTTTTCCTTTGCAAAAGTAGCATAGTCGTACTGTCGTCCTTTGATTTGAATCTGTCGCAAGTGTCGATTTCGATCATAGGAGAAAGTTTGATTAATGTTGATGTTCGATTATCCTGTTACTATTGCTTTTGGTTTGAATTTGTAATTTTCTAGTGTCTAAAACAAGTATTCATTTCAAAATCGTAAGGTGTCGTAATCATCTCTATTTTTGATTTCGAAAAGAGCTTGTTTATATTTGTCGCTTGAAAAGAAATTCAGATTTGTATATCCACTTTCTTTTTAGCATCAATAATAAGAAAGTCGAAAACAAATACATGCATGTGCATTTGCATATAGACAGTCTGTTTGGCTTGATTTAGGAAAGTGCATTTACAATGTGCTCTTTGCTCTTTGTGAAAAGATTCTGTCTTTCTTTTCCCTAGTAGCTAGGATTTTCATTGCACAAAAGAGATAAAAAGTTTGTTTATCATCATTAGATTGCATTTTAGGAATTACATCTACATCTCACGGTGAACCCGAAAGGCAAACTTCATAAACAAGATCAACTTAAAATAAATTCAATGAATCTAACAACGCTTTGGAACTTAACACACAACATTTAGAGGTCTAGGCTAGAGACGTATTCCGGCGTCGTAAAGCCTGGTAACTGTTGTCCTCACTGATGGTTGGGTGATTCCTCCACTTTGAGACAATAAGTGCCAGTACGGACTTGTGCTCCCACGTACCGTCGAGTATATTTTGGGAAACCCCTATAGGCTTAAATCCTTTATCCATAGGAAGCCGTGTCTGCCGCCCTATCGATCACAATGCACTGAACACAGCATTCGGGAAGATTGACTGCCGTACCATAAAAAGTATTCTGCAGTTTTGCGATTGGTTTGGTACTCCCTCTACCTAGACTTCCATAGCAGTCCCTTTCGTTCCTTTTCAGACTCCTTAACGGAAAAGGTCCATCTGAGCACTTGTCACTTCAGGCTCATTAAAAATCGAAGGAGACTAGAGTCATCTTTTGTTTTTTCTTGACTCTTAAAAACTGAAAAAACAAGTTGTGTCAAAGTGTCTAAAAATTTATTTTAAACGGAATATTCATTACCTCTTTCCTATGTTGATCTTGGGTTGAGCAAATGGAGTCCACCAACTAAGGAATTCCCCTTGGAGGAAATCCTAGTCCCTTTTCCTCTTGGGGAGATGTTGGTGCACCGCATATGGCCACATTTTCACTTCCAGGACTGACAATTGGTTTGCCTGTATGGCTCTTCTCAACCTCTGTCGTTCAGAACACCACTATTCCTGAACAATCGAATCAGCAATTAGACGAATCCAGAGTTACCCACCAACCTTCTACTTCCTCTAATTCTTCCTCTCCTCCTTCCTCTTCGCTTGATGGGGCTGGTAAAGCCAAAAGTCAAGTTCCTAAGGAGAAGAAGGAAAAGAAGAAGAAAGAGAAGAAGAAGAAGGAGCCAAAAGCGAATGGGGGCAAACGAGTGTCATCTAACGAAAATCCACACACTACACTGACCAGGCCTAAATCGCCATGTGTCATTTGCAAAGGAGACCACTTTCACAAAGATTGTCCTTGCATCCCTCGGATCTTAAGGGACTGGTCTCCTCGTTTGCACAACCCTGTGTTGTCAACCTTTGATGATCATGTTGAAAACACACCATCAACTAGTGAAAGTGAAGCCCCAGGACAAAAAGGAAAATATAGATTTCCTTGTAAACTGTGCGAAGGCGATCATGCCGTCCACCGTTGTGCCTTCTTAGACGAAGCTAAAAGAGTTTTGGATGATCGTTCGGTTTCACCGTTACGACTTCCTCCTGGATATAAAAAACTCTTGCCGAGTCCGTCACTAGTTGAAAATCCGGCTGACCCGCTCAGGTGGTCGGCCGAAGCATCTATCATTGAAGATGAACCATCTGAATCCATACCAGACAAAAGTCAAAAGGTCGAGGCGGCAGTTGACCCGGTCTTGCCTTCAGAGGTTCCATCTTCAGATGATACAATCACTGAAGAGAACAAGGACGACACCATCCAAATTCTTTTCATAAGCACAGACTCCAATGAACATGGGGGTAATTTACCCGTTCCTTTACCGTAGGAAGGAAGTTCGTCAGAGTCGTACCCGGCCGTCTATTCGGTCCCACCTCCAAGCAACCTAGTTGTCTCCTTCGACTGGAATCAACTAGGCAAACCCCGTTTACCAGCTAGTGTACCATTCCGAATTATTGTTCAAATATATAGAATGGTTATGGCTGGTACCATCATAGATGAGGGGGATTCTGTGAGTATCCTTTCCTCAACTGCTTGGAAAGCGCTTGGTTCGCCATCACTTTTTCCTGAGATGAGAAATCTGACAGGCTTTGATAAAGGAACCAGTTGACCGTTAGGGATCCTTCCCAATGTGCCCATAACATTGAGAGGGAAAACAGTTCACATGAACGTAATGGTAGTTGAAGGACCCCTGGATTACAATCTACTCCTTGGACGAGACTATATTTATTGCATGGGAGCAATTGTCTCCTCACTCTTTAGAGTAATGTGTTTTCCGCACGAAGGAAGAGTGGTCAAGCTCGTGGACCAGCTTTCATTTCCTGGATCATACAGAACAAATAGTCATATACCATCCCTGAATGGTCTTTTCACGCAAGAAATGTCTCAGTCTCCAGTCCGTCCACTCGATGAGCGTGAGTAATTTGGAGGGACATGACTGAAACCCAGGGGGCATGCACCCTGGTCTGCTTCGGCAGGAAACTTCGGGTATATGGTAGGTTTCTGCGAGAGAATATGACTAGTCTGTACTCCCGTCCGTGATTGGAAGAGGGGGTTATTCTAGAACAAGATTCTCTTGTCAAAGTTATGTGAGTGGAGTAGCCTCCTTCACTCACCTTTATTTATCTCGGTGGACATCGCCGAAGAAGTGTTTTGTTTGTGCTGTGAATAGAACAATCTTTGGGTGACCTGTAAGAGGTAGGCCTATCTCGGTAAAACAAATGTTTTAACGGACTAAAGAAGGGGTAACCTTGAAACTCTATTTTATACCTGGGGGCATGCAAAACTTTTAAAATGCAAGCGAAGAGTGACTATTTATTTTTTAAATTTTTAGGACCTCTAAGCCTTTAAACTCGTAGGATTGGTCATTTCCTAACTTGCATAAAGAAAGGATGTGGGGAAAATCTCTAAAAGTTGCCGTTTTTATATGAGAAATTCTTATCACAAGACTGGATTGATAGAGCAGTTTTAGCACATAGTTCAAGCTCGTTAAAAAATAAACATAAGACATGAGAAAATGTTTCCACCCGCGTTTAAGCTCATTAAAAATGAACTATTCCCCGGTAAATAACCATCGTGAATGTAGTACTTCAGCCATTAAAGCCTTGGTCGTGTTTGCACCGTCACCTCCATTTGATTGTTTACCCATTTTGAGGAACAACTGCGAAGAGTGATTTCACTAGCCATCCTTGTGACACTGCCGTGATTGGAAAATTCCAAACCTTACCTGGAATCAGCTGCTACCCGTTTTATCACTCGTTCCTCAAAAGACGAGTCTCCTTTAAGCTCTTTTCAACTGACTCGTAAAATATGAAAAGATTGCTGAGCCATTGGCCTCTCCAGCTCGTTAAAGGGACAGGAAGTGCTATCCCTCCTCTAGATTTTAATCTTTTTGGACCTGAGGGATTATTACACAAAAAGATCGAGCGCTTGTTTTGTTCAGCTTGTTAAAACTATCAAAAATTCATCCCTTCTGTATTGTTTTATACTTTTTCGGACTTAAGGGATTAGATGACGAAAAAGGAATTATAGAGTTACCTTTACATTCCTTTTCAGACTCTCTAAAATTGAAAAGGACCGATTTATCTTTGTCGTTAAACTCGTTAAAAAGATTAATAGCGACAAACTTGTCTTTAGACAAGAACGAGTTTCACTATCGCTAGGCTCGTTAAAACATAGCGATGGGTTTTCCCGAAGGGAAAATTATAGAACAAGCATATGTTATCCTCCTCAAGCTTGAAAAAAATAAAGAGGTACTGGTCAGCAATGACTGGGGAAAAATTGGGAAGAAAACTCAAAGAAACTTTGTCGGTAGCAAGTCGCTCTTGAACATGACACTTCCACTCCGTGTCCAAGTTGGGTTGGGTTGTTTCATTCACCGGTCACATCACCATGGTCACGCCATACCATCCACATTTTGGGTTAATGCTACCAATCCATCACATTAGTGTCGTCGATATGTTCAAGAGAAGTCATCCAGAGAAGTCACCTGTGTCTCACCCACTACCATACATTATACTCCATTCTTTCATGACTGCCACCCTGAACCTTATATCACCAGATCGTTTTCACCTCCATCAAAATCATTTACTCCGTTCCGTGTCATTGATGTGGGATTCATTAAGGCCCTCCTGTGACGGATCACTTCTTGTCGACATCAGCTCATTATCCAAGAAGTTGATCTAGGAACACCCCATTCAGTACTTTGAAGCTTGCATGCCTCAATGGCAAGTTTCTCACTTGCAGCAACAGGTTTACATCAATGGCCTTCGACCGAAAGATTTTGCGTGGTGTTCGACGCCAAGTCCTTTATTCATACCACATGAATTGTACTGCAGTACCTTGAGGTTCATTATCATTATCGGTGATTCCTCTCGCACTTGTTAACAATTTACATCATTGACTGGTAATCAAGCGATGTCTTTCCATGTTCGACTTCAGAACATTTCTCACATGGATCGACTTGTACTTCGAGTGAAGATCGGATGAGATTGAAGATCCCGGATCTAGTTTCATCCATCCGGGTTGTGATATATATTCAGGGAAATAAATACATTAAATGTACAACATTGCGGCACAGATAATCATCCTACCAAAAGGGTGATGGCTCTATCAGAATCATCAGTCTACACTTAGACGATTGTCTGTCCTATGTACATGAAAATGAATTTATAAAGTTGAGAATGGGAATGCCCGCCTCAGCTAGATCATGAAAATATTATGAAGATAATGTATTGTATTGTATCTTATTACATGTCTCCTCCCAGCATTGAAAGAACTTCGGATCCTCATAATAAAGCATTTCACCCGACACCAAAAGGTTAACGGCCTCATACTTTAGGGGGCAACTGTTATAGACATTTTTGTGCCCTACAACTCCAAGCATGAAATGTCCATAAACCAAGGGCTCCTAAGTCCCTAAAAGTGTTGTTCTAACCCATAAAGGAACAATGTCAACAGATTATGACTTCTCCCAGAAGTTCTCCATGAAAAACTACTCAAAATTAGTCAAAACAGGATCATTGCACCTGCTCCACTGGCTAGGTGCATTGCATCTCACCCAAATGCATTGTGAGGGTGCGTTGCATTTCAAAACTCCCTTTTGTGGGGTGCGATGGGCGAGAAATGACAAATGGAAGTGTCATTCCGCGAGGTGGAGAGGCAATGGAAGCTTCCAGAATCTTCTCCTGTGACACTTGCCTCACTGAATTCGACCAAGGATGAGTAAGAGGCCCTCAGTCTCCAAGTGGAAGCAAGAACTGACAAAGAGAAGACACTAATCAAATCACAAGCTGACTCATCCTCCTTACAGATATCTATATATGGATCCCTCATCCCAGAGATCCAGAGGCTGGAATTTTGCATATTGTAAGGAATTGCTGTTGGTTTCTAGAGACAAACATCAGATTGTTGGGTGATCTATGCTTTGCTTGAGGTGAAGAGGGGCTTCTTTGCTGGGAGGTTGATGCTGGGTCGGAACCACTGGTTGTAACTCCTCCTGGATCTTTTCTTGTTTATCAATAAAAGCTATTTGAGTTCTTCTCCATGCTTTTGTATCATTGACGCTTGTTACATTTGTATGGTCAACTTAAATCTGATCCTAAGTTGTTTATGAATATAGATCCATGTCTTTGTATAGTGCTATGCTTCTGTGATCTTACAGGTACTTTGTGAAGCTGGGCGTGCAAGGGAGCAGGTAGCTGGAGACTATCAAAGAAGAGAGGGATCGAATCAAAGGATTAGCGCAAGACACATGTTGGTTCTTTCTATTCCTCTCTATCTATAATTCATAAAGGAAATACAAAAGTAGTTTTTCTCTGTTTGTTTCTAAGGTAGTTGTCACACCTTAGTGGGATAAAGCAGTTCTAAATAGACACTTTTCCCTGTAATAGTCCCTTCGTAAGCTGCTAGACTTTGCATCTAGTCACAAACCTTTGTACATCTCTACGCATCTTCGACCAATAATAAAAGTGGCTCAAGTGATCCAAGGTCTCGTCTATGCAAAAATGTCCAGCTAAACCTCCATTATGCTTTTCCTGGATTAAGTTCTCTCTCATAGAACATTCCAAAACACAGAACTGCCCTCCTTTCAAAAACAACCCTTCCTGCATATTATAGTCCAACCATGAGTTGTTATCTCTCAACAATGAATTTTGGCAAGCTTCATAAGATTCCTTAAAATCTGCATCTGCCTCATACAAGTCCTTAAGATGTTCGAATCCTAATACTTGTATCGTACTTTCCTGTAGGATCAAATTCTCATGCTTAACGCATTTGCCACTTTGTTGGCTTGACCACTGATGTGTTTCAACACAAACGTAAAACTTTGCAGGTACTCCACCAACTTTGCATGTTTATGGTTCAACTTATGCTGCTGCATAATATACTGCAATGCAGAATTGTCTGAAAATAAGATAAATTCATTGGCCAAGAGATAATGTCTCCAATGCTTTAGCGCTTAAACCACTGCTTAAAATTCCTTGTCATAAGACGTGTACTTTTGCCTACTTTCATTAGTTTCTCATTGAAATAGGCTACTGGCTTGTCCTCTTGGTTGAGTACTGCACCAATGGCTATCCCATTGGGATCACAACGAACTTGAAAAAGTATGTTAAAGTCTGGTAATCTCAAAATCCGTTTTTCAGTAATTTTCCTTTTGAACAACTGAAAACTCTTCTCTGCCATTTTTTTCCAATGGAAAGGTTGATTTTCCTTCTTAATGGTGTCCACCATGGGTGTACAAATCCCATTGAAATTTTTGATAAATTTCCGATAAAAACTTGCCAATCCATGAAAACTCCGTACCTCAAACAAAATTTTGGGAGATGGCCAGCTAACTATGGCTGCAACCTTTTCCGGATCCATTTTTAGTTCATTCTCAGAAATCAAAAATCCCAAATAAATTAACTCTTTCTTAAAAAAAGAACATTTCTTCAAATTTATCAGTAATTTATTTTGTTGCAATTTTTCCAATACATACCTCACGTGTCGAAAATGCTCTTCCTTTGTCTTGCTGAATATAAGTATACCATCCATATATATAATCATAAATTTACCAATGAATTCCTCCAGCATCTCATTCATCAACTGCATGAACATGCTGGGGGCATTGCTCAATCCCAATGGCATAACCAGCCATTCGTACAAGCCTTCATTAGTCTTGAAAGCTGTCTTCCACTCGTCACCTTCTCGAATTCTGATTTGGTTGTAGCTGCTTTTGAGGTCTATATTTTAAAAGTGCGCTGCTCCACTCAAAAAATCCATCATATCATCCATCTGAGGTAAAGGGAACATGTACCTGATAGTGATCTTGTTAATGGCCTAGGAATTCGTGCACATTCGCTACTCACCTCCTTTCTTGGGAGTTAAAATAGTCGGAACTGCACAAGGGCTTAAACTCTCCTGAATCAATTCTTTATCCAACAACTCCTGCACCTGCTTTCAGATTTCTTCATTATCATTCAGACTCATATGGTAGGCAACCTTGTTTGGCAAACTAGCTCTTGGAATAAAATCAATATGGTGACTAATTCTCCACTTTGGTGGTAATTTGTCCGGTAGATCGTCTACCACAATATTACTAAATTCCTGCAGCATGTCCTGTATCTCTTTAGGTAAGTTAGTGACTTCAATATGGATCAATACTGGTTTTTGCCTTCGCACAACTACATACTTCACCTCATCATCCTCCATCTATTGCAAAAAATCTTTTCCGCTTAATAGTAATGCTTTTGTCCCATTGGTTTCTGCAGAATCCTCTTCCTTCATGGGCACTAGCATATGCTTTATCCCATCTTTAACAAACTTGTAACAATATGTTTCCCCGTCATGGATGACCTTCCTATCATACTGCCATGGTCTTCCCAACAGAATATGGCACACGTCCATAGGCATGATATCGCAAGTCACCTTGTCCTTGTACTTGCCAATATGAAACTCTACTTCACACTTCTCATCGACCAAAAGTTGGTGACCTTTCTACAACCAAGACACCCTATATGGAGTTGGGTGCTTCAACTTCTTCAAACCCAATTTCCCCACAATTTCAGTAGCTACGAGATTATCAGCACTTCCACTGTCTATGATTAATTTGCAGCATTTCCCATCCGACTTGCACATAGTCCGGAACAATGCTTTCCTCTGTGTCTAATCAGCTACTTCCTTAGTTGGTTTTAATAATACCTTGTTCGACACGAAGGCTTCCCCGGTTTCTGGCATATTTCCACCTCCTGTGGTGGTGCCTCCGTTTTGTCGGGCTGAGTGAAATATGCTCCCCTTTGCCCAGTTTTTTCATTTTCAGGACATTCAAAGGACCCGTTTCCCCACTTATGACACTTGTAACACTGATAGGAATTTTCTCTTCCTCGCTGGTATGACCTTCCTCCTCTGGTGTTACCTTCCCTTTGACTCTGTCCCGAAGTCTTCGAACTACTGCCCTCTTCATTGCTGTTGGCAGTCCTACCTCTGCCAAAGGTCTGTCCTCGACCTCTACCAGAACCATGTCCTCTTCTGGCATCTTATTTCCTAGCAATATTTTCCACCGCCTTCAAAGCACTCTGATAAGCTTCCTCTATGGTCTTAGAGGAAAGAATACTAATTTCGTCTAGGATCTCCATTCGTAGACCATTTACAAACCTCACTATTTTCTTAGGGGTATCTTCAACATAACCAGTGCTCACGTTAACTTTATAAAATTCTTCAGAATATTCCTTCACGTTCATCATTCTCGACCTCAGGTTCTATACTTGTCTATAAAGGGAAATTTGATAATATTTAGGCAGAAACTTGCTCTTCATTCTAGCAACCATCCTATCCCATTTTTTAATCAATGGTTTGTTCAATCTCCTCCTTTCTGCCTGTACACTATCCCACCATAGTGATGCATGTCCCTTCAATTTGGTGACAACAAACCTGATCCTCTTATCTTCGCTGATTTCTTCATACTCAAAATATTTATCTAGTTCACTTATCCATTCTAACAATGCCTCTGTGGACAAACTACCATCATAATTAGAGACCTCTGGTCTTGGCTTGCTGCTAGCCAAAAAAACTGACCTCAATAGTTTAATTTTTAGTCCTTCGTCATCTGACCCATCCGTCGTGGCTATGTTTTCCTCCTCACTGTCATCCCCACCTTCCGGATCTCTACACCTTCCTACTTCCATTGCTGCCAAACATGCAGTTAAATTCCTAATTTCTGTTAGAAGATTATATATTACAGAGCAATAGAACACATATAATATTGCAGAAATATAAACATAATAAAACACATAAAACCAGAGAGACACAGATATATGTGGTTCACCCAGTTTGGGCTATGTCCACCTCGAACAGCCAGTCCTTCCTTTCTATTATCCAGCAAAATGAAGAGACACAACCTACAACAGATCCGCTCTTGTATCCTCTGTTTTCTCTCACAGTCTCACCACTCTATTTCTTGCTTGGAGAATACACATCTTTTTTTCAGCCTCAATACAATGCCCTCATACAAAGAGAGGGGTTGCCTTCTAGGGTAAAAAACCCTACACTAAACATAAGTTCTACCGTCAGATCATCCACCTAATGAATGGCCCAGATTGACTAGAAATTACTATACTTTTACAAAGAAATTTTTTCATCTATTTTTAGCTTCGGGGGTGCTACCCTCGAAACCCCCGCCAAGGGGGGGCTCCCCAAAGGTTGCAGCCGCCCCCCCTGGACCCTCCCTGCAGCGAATATTTTACTGGCGGTGTTGCCGCCCCATTTCGAACTGGGGTCCAATGTGGCAATACCTATGAATATAGAAGATAATTAGGGTCCACACCCAACAATTTCTTCTCGTAACCCTTCATATGCTACTCTTTTGATGGCTCTTCCTCGACCCCTTCTTCCTACCTCCATCTTCGCTGAGAGAAAGGAACAACATGCTCTGATACCAAAAATTGGTGGCGATCTTGACGAGGCACACGTAGCTGTGACCGTTTAATTCTTTCGGTTTCGAATTGAATTTAGTGGTGGGGTTTTGGTATATGACTTTAATGTGGTTTATAGTATGTTGTTTGCCGTCTATATTTTCCTCGGGCTTGCAACCCTGGGTTATCACTTTCATCGAGGGTATTTGGAATTCATTTCTTCTTTGCTATGGTTTGGCTTTGTGGGTGCTCAGTGCTTTTGCCTGGTTCTTGCGATGGTTGGTAAGTATTGTGCCTTTCTTGTCCTGTATGGTGGTTTTCTGTGCTTTGCTAGTTCTCTGTGGTTTGTTGGTGCTGTGCCTTTGCTCTCTCTCTGTGGTGATTCACTGCTCTGGTTTTTGGAGGGTTTCAGGTCATTTTCCACTCGCAAGTATATTTGTCTCTGTCATTTGGCTCAAGCTTTGTTTCTGCTCTGTTTGTGGTGATTTGTATGTTTGATGTTTGATCTGGTGATGGTTCGGCTCTGCAAATGTAGGTTCCTGCCTAGCTACTGTATGGGACGGCTCGACGAACTCGCTCTCAGGTAATCTTCTTGTTCCAATTTCAATTTCACCCTTCTTTTTTGAGGTTCTAATGCTTTGGATCCTTGGTGAGTAGGAAAAATGCGTTCATGGCACTTATGTTGGTAGAAACCCTTTGTTGTGGGTCTTGGCTCTCATCCTCTGTTGCAGAATCGATCCACCTCCAAGTAAAACCCTTGCTCCTCTTTCAGTTTTCTATTCACTGTTGTTTTGGTATCATGACCCTAACTAACTGCTGCTCTGCACTGTGGTGGTGTGCAGGCCCTTCCAGGGGAACGCTGCTCCACGGCTTCATCCTTGGGATTGTTTGCGGGCTTAGGGAAAAATCAGGTAGGGTCTTTCCATGGCTATAGCGGTTTCTTTCCTGCTTTTTTGCTTATTCTATCTGTAATTTCTCTGTTGCTTGCTCTGTCTGTAATCGATTATACCCTTGGAGTTTTGGTTCCTTCGTATCTGTATGTGGTCTTTGAGGTGTTCATTCCCTCGCTGTTTGATTAGGGTCTAGCTTGTGGACTGTAATGTTTTTGGATTGCATGGGTTTGGAACCCTCCACGATTTCCAGGTTATAGATTTTGTATAGTGAACTTTGTTGAATGGAAAACGAAAATGAAATGTACTGGAAATGCTTAAAGTGCTGAATATAATAGCACCTGGTTTTTTTGTTGAGGAAAAAAAGGAAAAATATATGCTGGTGTACCTCTATTTTGTTCTCGGTTTTGAAATGCTTCATGTTACAAAATTCTTCTCGATGCTTATTCAGATCTTTTGATAGATTGTTTCACTGTCTTGCTTTTGTTTTGATCCCCAAAACATCTGTGCACAAGGAATATAATAAAAATTTCTCTACTTCTTTAATGGCAAATTTTTGAATTGTTTGCTTCTATAGAGATTCAAATAATTTTAAATTACAACTTCTGGGCTGTCTCTCCTCTTTGGATGGCAACCCCTCCATCCTCTTTGGTTTTTCATATTCAATGCATTATTAGTAGTTTCTTTACAGTTGAGGAACTGTTCCTTAGTTACTTTTCAGTTGTTTAACAATTTCTTCAAACAAGTCCCTAACTAATCCTATCTTGATTTGCTTGCCTAATTTTAAAAACTAACAATGGCTGAGTCAGCATTAATTTTAAATGAAACAAAATGAAACAGAAACTCAAAGTGTTTTCCTCTCTGTCCAGCAAAATAATATAAAATAAAAACATTTCCCAGCTGTCGCCTTTTCACTCGGATGCTCCTGCACCAAAGATGTAAACTATTTACTTAATAATATCAAATAACACTTATTGTGATTACATACAAATATTTGATGAGAATAAATAAGTTAAAATATCACAAAATTTTACATCAGATAGAATAAGGAAAAAAATAATAATTCATTAGGGTTTGACTTTGGATATAATTTTCAATCAATTATAATTGAAACCATATTGAGATTTGTTAAAAAATATCTTGTTGGACACCTAATCCTCTAAGGGTTGGTATGGAAGCTAAGCAGTTAAAGGGACTCCAAGAGACCACTTGGAATATGAAACCAAGGGTCACTCCAATGTATTATAAATATGTATAATTGTGAATAATAAAACATTCAATGCTAATGATTCAAAATTTTGTCTTCACCATGGTTGTCTTTAACATGGTGTCAGAGTGTGAATTCTCCTACCCTGCTCCAATTTGAGCCACTCATTTTTTGGTCTTTATATACATGTCAATTCTTCCTTTCTCCTGATCAAAACTTCTACCTTATAGAGCGGTTTACTCTGCGGTTACCTATTTCATTAATATGCGGCTTTCACAGGGTATCAATCCATTTTCTTTGCCACACGCCTGTCAATCTGACCTCTTAGCATGAATGTTGTTGAGCCACTTATTTTTTGGTCTCTCTATACATGTCAATTCTTCCTTTCTCCGGATTTGAACTGCCACCTTATAGAGCATTTTACTCTGCGCATACCTATTTCATTACTATGCGGCTTTCACAGGGTATCGGTCCATTTTCCTTGCCACACGCCTGTCGATCTAACTTCTTAGCATGAATCTTGCTGAGCTCTTTGCCAGTATATCTTCCTTTCACTAGTCTATCTGTCAGAAATTCATTTCCTCATGGTGTGCCTACTCTAAAGCTCTGAAATCGGCACCTACTCTAACACTTTTTGTACCAATAATGTCAATTGTTGCTTGGACGCTACTTGAAAATTGAATGTATTCTGTTCTCTACATGTTTAATGTTATACTTGGATTCGCACGTCTCTGCCAAGGCCCAAGTGATTTGCTTTATTCCCAAGCGGTCCATAGTGAAAAGATGCGATTGAGTTTCATCCATTGCACATGTTTTCTTCCATTTCTGCACTGTTACGTTTCCTACCATGTCTAACTTTCTATCAATATAGAAATCCATTTCCTGTGTGCACCCATGATGGAAAGGGAATCCACAGTGGTATTTCATAACAACTATGAATAGTCTTATGAGAAACGACAACTTCCAGTCTGAGTTTCAATCCAAGCATAAAATACAACGACATTTATATTTATCTCTAACCCAATGACGTGAAGGCTCCACATATTTTTAATATCTTACAGTGCCAGAGATTAATATTTTATCCTCCCCTCGGTACATTTTTCCAGAGATTACCAGTCTCACCGCATAGTCGACCTATGCACATTCGACCTGCACTATTGGTTCCAGTCTCCTCCATCATGACTAGTGTTGCGTGGTAATATATATACCATATGTTGTGTTGTAACCACTATAAATCTACTCCCAATTTCACTCCTCGGCTCCGGTCCATATTACCATCATGGCGCTGACAAAGAGTGAGAAAATCAATGGCTGAGGAGGGTGAAGGACTATCCACCCCTTGAGAATCCACGTCATTAATTCTCGCCATCGTCTTGCTCCTACTCTTCGAAAGGACCAAATTCCCACGAGAAAAGGTAGTATAATGCGAGAGCAGGATAGCAGAGTGGGAACACTTAGTATTCTATTCATTCTGATTACTGTCTGCTTCGTGAAAGCTGTCATTTTATATCGTTGGGATTTGCCACTATGGAGTTGGCCTCAACTTTAAGATTGCCTTAACGATATCCGTTATGGCATTCAAAATAATAATAGACAATTATTTGAGACCCTTATTTGAACTCTGCGTGGATTGAACCTGCTCCTGGGAGTATAATAACATTATAGTTTTGAAGCAAAGAGGTCGTGTAGGGTTGGAAAAGAAAGGCATATTGAAAGGGTCATATAAAAACAGTTTGACTTGTATGAAGCAGTGAGTCCCATCCATTCAAATAACCTTGCCTTAACAACTGTTGGTTTTCTAATCAACTATCATGGTTGATTCTCATCGGAATTTTGAAGCTCACATCTCCTCATAGCACCTTATTATTATAGTGAAAGCTTTGAAGGCCACAAATGTGGTGAAGTGATGAATGAATGTCATAGATGCATGAATTCAATTCATTGGTTGATACTTTGAGCCCCAGCTTGAATTCCAAACAGCACAACATGGGTCATCAATCAACACAATTTTCTGGTGGGTGTCAAAAGAAATACGACCTGTGGGATTTATAGTGTTTGTCCTTGCTAAGTGCATTGGAATAGTAAGTCCGCCCATATGAGCTATGTTCCTTTGAGGGCTATTATTTATTTTTATATATGTGGTATATATTATATACACCTGAGTTAACTAATTTTGAAGGCCGATACACGTTTTATGGTGAGCATACATAAGTCAAAGTTTTTAATGGTCATATGTGATGGCACGGTTTGAATAGTGTTTGACTATGTGTTGATTCCTTGCTATATTAACCACTGCATATGTCCGTATGGTTCATGAAAGAATTTTTTTTGAGCATATGTATGCATTAAGTTCTAGTGGGACATAAGGTATATAATGATATATATTGAACATTGGACCCTTCATTCAACCACCGTGTGAAGTGGATCACAGTGATTGCTATTGGCTGATTGGAACATTGAGTCTATATGTTAAAGCCTCGATTTAAGATGCATTAGATTTATTAAATACTTTGATACAGTCCACTGTCGATGGGATGGTGAACATCAACAAGGATAATCTTTATGATATCAAAAACTGTCTACAGAATGCACAGGAAAAAAATTATTTTTTGCAACTAGAATCTCAGTTCCAGCGAGATGAGATTCAATAGAAGCATAGTCCACATTCTAAACCTGTTTTTTTTCAGAACATTGAGACATACTCCCATCAAAAACAAATCAATAATGTTGATCTAGTACCCAATGAAGGAGCATATTTCCATGCAGATGCATAAATTCAACATGCACTTCCCAAGTGGATTATGAGACCTTGGGAAGATCTTGTCCATAACAAGAAAAAATTCGATATTGGATATGACAAGGATGTGTCCTTTCATATTCCAAACTATTCCAATCCAATCCGATTTCAAAGTGCTAGATTTCTTTAGGATGATTCATCTTCACTTGTTCCTCCTCCTATACAACAACAAATTGTGAAATGGCAACATTGTGACTGAGTTGGCTATATAAAGTATCACTGTTTTGATCTTCATCCATCCAAGCATTATGGTCAGCATACTCATTCTTCACACAAATGCTTCAAAAAACAGTCTCTTGTAGGAAAAAATATTCATATTGCATGGATCGCTTCTTGGCAATGGACTTCAATAACCAAGAAGATATTTCACTCATACAACATGATTTGTTCTCAAATGTTGAAAAGAATTGCAATTGAGATCTCTTCATCTTCTCACCTTGTATCTCACAAGGGGGGAAGTGATGGTCATCTATAAGTTTCAAAGCCACATCAAGCAAGCCTGCGCCACAACCTGCCATACTAGATTCAGAGTTGTAGCCAGAGACAAAGATGTCCCTGAGCATGCCATTGGTTGGTGGGCAGCCTTAAACCATATATGCAGGGTGAGACCTCCCTTTTAAGGTTGAGCTTCTTCCTCTTCAAATAATTAGGGACACTTTCTCTAGCAGAAGATTTCAATTTTTTTCTAGACTTGGAAGAGTTCCAGGAACTGCACTAACCATTCTAGTGTTAGTGGTTATCCTTAAACCACCCCCTTTATACCAACATTTCAAAGAGCACATTCAACCTAGTGCTGCCACATATTTTTGCACATTTTGTATTATAACTCGTTTCTTGGACTCACACATACCCCTTCAGATTAAGGGGGCAATGTTGGACACCGAATCCTCTAAAGGGTGGTGTGGAAGCTAAACAGTTAAAGGGAGTCCAAGAGACCACTTAGATTATGAAAGCAAGAGTCACTTTGATGTACTATAAATATGTATCATTGTGAATAATAGAACATTAAATACTCATCATTCAAATTCTTGTCTTTACCATAGTTGTTTAACATATCTAAACCATGTTTTTTTACACATGTGATCATCTTTCTCAAAGATGGTAGTGAATAATATTTATAAATCCATTTTATGACCTTTGACTTGCATATGATAATTAATATATAATTAAATATAATCTATAAATCCATTTCATGACCGTGACCTTAACTTAAATATGATAATTGATATATAATTGAAGGAAAATTCCTCAAATATTTATCCATATAACCTATCTTGCTCTTAAAGGAATGGTAAACATATGTGGAAAATGTTAGCATAGTTTTTCATCCATATTTAAAAACGCTTTTCTCCAACGAAACTCATTTGATTGATTATTAATATGTATTTGATATACTATATTTCTTCCTTAAAGGTATTCAAAGTCATCCCATCTAATTATTTCATATCTTTTATTTGGACGTGAAATGTATAATATATTGATCAAACCAACACATTGAATGCATAAACTCCAGTGGGTGCAAACAAAAGCAAAGGGAATTTTTTGTGGATTAGACTAATTAAGTGTATCTTCAAGTGCACTAGTTTTTTTTTCCCATAAGAAAAAGATGTAATGTATTCATATGAAAAAATTACATTTTGTAGATGCTTAAAGCATATGTAGATGGTTGCCCATGTAAAGGGGACAAAGTTATAAATAATAGAAAATAAAAACCAGCATGGCTATGCTTTTTTGCCCTTCTTCTTCTCCACCCTCCGCCAACCTTCAGAGTTGGGAGAGGGAGCAATAATGGCTAGCTGGTTTTCCAGTGTGTTCATTGGAAGTTATTTGTCAGATTCAGATCCTTTAGATCCATGAGTTTTTTTGATGTCACTTACTTCCAGCTGAGGTTCTTGTTGCTGTTGCATATTGTCTGGCCCCAGATGAGAATTTGTGGTATTTTCTTCCTGAGTATGTTTCTGTCCCATTTGTATGTCAGGTGTTGATTGGTTCCCTGTAGGTTCTGTCTGTGTGTCTTCTTCTTTCATCAGGTCGGTATGCTGCCACTCTTTGGGTTTTTTTTGTTGTTTCTTATTTCCTTTGGGGTCCTTTCTAGCTAGTGGGCAGGTGTATTGGAGGTGCCTTGTTTGCATGCAACTGCAACATCTAAATGCTACGTTCTCATAGTCAAGCGGTTGAGTCCTTAGTGTATTGCTGTAATTCAATGTAATGTGATCAGGTAGCCCCTGAATCAGGTCCACTTCTATGCATATTTTGGCAAATGTGAAGTCCCCTGCTAACTCTGTTTTCATCTATTTTTAGGAATTTCCCCAAGGAATTCCCAATGGCTATTAAAACTTTGTGATGCCAAAAGTGTAGAGGGAGGTTATGTAGCCTCACCCAAATAGGCATTGTTGAGATTTTCATAGTATTTGCATCAAAATTAGCAAACCAGGGGGTGGTGAAGAGGCCAGCATTGCCCCAAAACCAAGATCCCTAATTTATAATACTGTCTCATTCTTATTCTGTGTTGAAGCTAACTATGAAGAATCCTTTTGAGCATAGGTGTATTTCACAGTTAGGTGACCATGTGGAGAAAATCCATTGATGCAGAGCGTCGGATTTTGGCCAGAACCCATTAACTCTACAAATGACAACATTTTTGGATAGTTTAGTGTGTAGATCAGTTACCTCTGACAGAGTTACTTGGAGCATTGGAGATTCCAGTTTTTGTTCCACAATATAGGGACCTGGTAGCTATGGTGCTGGTGCTGATTTGTGCTGCATTTTTTCTTTTCCCTTGACTGCATCTCAAAAGGAGCCTATATTTTTTGAGCTGGCTCCATCGCATCCGCCACATAGACTCAGATTCAGAATGATGGTTGAATCATTGATGATACCATATTCCTGAAGTGTATGGAGATCTTGTAGACAACGTCCTGTGCATATCAGGTTTTGGTATTTTATGGGGGTTCCAAGTTGGATCTAGATTTCCTTCTTTAACTCTTGAATATTCAGCCCCTTTCTGAGCCGCATGCAATGATGTCTGCCCTCATCAATTTGATGAATATTTGTATCAGGTCTTCACCCATGCATTTTGAAACAATCTTTTTGGATCTACGATCCGTTGGTTTAGGCGTTTTCTCTGTAAACCCCAATGCACCTCTGATTTTTGTATTTTTTCAACTCCATGATTCCTCTGGTTCTAGTTTGTATGGGTCATTTATTAAGTAACCTGTCACTACGTCAAGATTTTTTGGGTTGGCTGTAGTTGGCCTTCATACATTTGCGCGGGACCTCCCTTGTCCAGCTGTGAACCTGGACACAACAGGCCCCTCGTCCCTTATCCACTCTCGCACCTTCTTGTGGGCAGTGGATTTGTTGCCAGAGTATGTCGCTAACCGGTCTGGTTGTTGTGATGCGTCGGCGTTGTCGCTTGGCGTGCCAGGGACCCATGCCATCTCCACTTTGTCCTTTTGCTGCAAGAGGGCCCGTGGTTCATGCTCGAGAAAGGATGATTGGTGGACCTTGCCCTGGCCGAACAATCTTGGAGATTGCAGGTGAGGCTGAGACAAATGAATCCCTTTTTGTGGAAGTATTAATTGTAAGGGAACCCTTTCCAGATGTGATTCCTTCTCCGGATGAGAGGGGACGCCTACCGGCTTGCGAACATCTTCAACTGAACTATTGCGAGCCTGGGGGAGAGTCCCTGCAAGATGATAAAGAGGGGCCACCATTGATAGTTGCAAAGCTCTGTTCCCGCCTTCCCGATCACTCTTTCTTCTTTAAACTGCTAAAGCGAAAACCCTAAAACCATATAAATCTTCAAGTGCACGAGTTAGATATGACTTTCCATTACTTGTAGTTTTTTAAATTATGAATACGATGCATTATTATAATGTATTTATAAATAATGATGAAAAATAGTTGGAAAAATAATTAATTATTTATTTTTCAAATTAAATTTAAAAAAAGAATAGATTTTTTTTTAAGCTACTAATATTTTATTAATGGTTTATTTTCCAAATTAAATTATAAAAAGATAATTTAATCATTAGGAATAGTTTTTTCCTTTTTCCATAATAAACTCAACTTAGGAAAAGCAAAAAAAACATCAATTTATGAAAAACAAAAAAAACATTCTAATTATTACATTTGTTCAACCTTGCAAAATTCATTTGTGAGCATTATAGCAATCCGATATAATACAAATATAACCTCTTACTCATTTTAATTATGAACAACTTATTGATATTTTATTTCTTCACCATCAAAATTTGGTTGTTTCAGTAAAGATTTAATGTTAAACTATAGAGAAGTTACATTTTTTTAATCGCTAAAGTTGTAATATTGAAGTTTTTAAATTATATTATTATTATTACTTAATATTTTTATTAAGAACAAATATTTTTATGAGTTATATATTTATATGTTTAATAACATATATAAGTTTTGTTTTTTTTTGGTTTTTTTTATTTATTTTTTAATTATGGAATTTAGAGAATTGAGGAAATATAAAAGACTTTAAGAGATATGTAATATTATATTTGGAAAGTCAATTTTTTTTTTAATAAAATGAAACTTTGTGATGCAATATGGTTTAAAGTTTTCTAAATAACTTATACTTTTAGCTAAAGATGCCATTTTTGGCCACCAAAATTGCAATGTTGAAGTTTGTAATTTATAATATTAAATTATCTCTTTTAACAAATATCTTTATAACTTATATACTCATATGTTTGGAAAAACCTATCATAACTTAATTGTCAAATAACCATTAGAAGTCATTCCTCATTGTTATAGGGGAATATACACTAATTTATCATCATTATGAAGAAAACCAAACCACCTAATATAGCTAGTAGATACTCTTTAATATAAGTCTCTTTCATTTTAACAAGACAAACTCTTAATAAAACAAAAAAACTTATATTAAATCACATTACAAAATCTAAAAAATTAAATCTCACAATTATCCATATTTTTAAATTAAATTTACTAATTATTTTTTTAATAATACCCGATATCCCTATTAAAACTTTGGAAACATATTTTATTTGTTAAATATTTTATATTTTGAATATGTTATAACAACATACCATGAAAATATGTCCTGTTGAATATGTCCATATTTTGAATATGTCCTGTTGCTGCAAGAGGGACCGTGGTTCATGCCCGAGAAAGGATGATTGGTGGACCTTGCCCCGGCCGAACAGTCTTGGAGATTGCAGGTGAGGCTGAGACAAATGAATTCCTTTTTGCAGAAGTATTAACTGTAAGGGAATCCTTTCTAGACGTGATTCCTTCTCCGGATGAGAGGGGACGCCTGCCAGCTTACGAACGTCTTCAACTCAACTGTTGCGAGCCTGGGGTCCCTGCAAGATGATAAAGAGGGGCCGCCATTGATAGTTGCAGAGATCTGTTCCCGCCTTCCCGATCACTCTTTCTTCTTTAAACTGCTGAAGCAAAACCCTAAAACCATATAAATCTTCAAGTGCACTAGTTAGATATGACTTTCCATTACTTGTAGTTTTTTAAATTATGAATACGATGCATTATCATAATCTCTTTATAAATAATGATACAGAATAGTTGGAAAAATAATTAATTAATTATTTTTCAAATTAAATTTAAAAAAAATAGATTTTTTTTAAGCTACTATTATATTATTAATGGTTTATTTTCCAAATTAAATTATAAAAAGATAATTTAACCATTAGAAATAGTTTTTTCCTTCTTCCCTAATAAACTCAATTTAGGAAAAGCAAAAAAAATCAATTTATGAAAAACAAAAAAACATTCTAATTATTACTTTTGTTCAACCTTGCAAAATTCATTTGTGAGCATTATAGCAATCCGATATAATAATACAAATATAACCTCTTACTCATTTTAATTATGAACAACTTATTGATATTTTATTTCTTCACCATCAAAATTTGGTTGTTTTATTAAAGATTTAATGTTAAATTCATAATATTAAATTATAGAGAAGTTGCACATTTTTTAATCGCTAAAGTTGTAATAGTGAAGTTTTTAAATTATAATTATAATTATTTATTTATATATATATATATATATATATATATATATATTTTTTTTTTAATATTAATATTTTTATTTTTATTAAGAACAAATATTTTTATGAGTTATATATTTAAATGTTTAATAACATATATAAGTTTAGTTTGTTTATTTTTTTAATTATGGAATTTAGAGAATTGAGGAAATATAAAAGGATTTTAAGAGATATGTAATCTTATATTTGGAAAGTCAATTTGTTTTTTAATAAAATGAAACTTTGTGATACAACATGATTTAAAGTTTTCTAAATAACTTCTACATTTAGTTAAAGATGTCATTTTTGGCCACCAAAATTGCAATGTTGAAGTTTGTAATTTATAATATTAAATTATTTCTTTTAACAAATATCTTTATAACTTATATACTCACATGTTTGGAAAAACCTATCATAATTTAATTGTCAAATAACCGTTGAAAATCATTACTCATTGTTATAGGGGAATATACACTAAGTTATCATCATTATGAAGAAAACCAAACCACCTAATATAACTAGTAAATACTCTTTAATATAAGCCTCTTTCATTTTAACAAGACAAATTCTTAATAAAACAAAAAAACTTATATTAAATCACACTACAAAATCTAAAAAATTAAATCTTACAATTATACATATTTTTAAATTAAATTTATTAATTTTTTTTTAATAATACCCTTAATAATATCCCTATTAAAACCTTAGAAACATATTTTATTTATTAATATTTTATATTTTGAATATATTATAACAACACACCATGAAAATTAAATTGTTTTCAATAAAAATTGTGAGTCACGCACTTCCCCAAAATTTAGAAAGACAAACCATCCTCGACTATATACATTATATCACCACGTTGCAAAGAACCTACCATCTTGATGGTGATGTGTACAATAATTCTAGAAATAAAAGATTCACGGTGTAAACGATGAACACATTTTATTTACCCAGGAAAAAATATTTCACGAACATAGTTTATCTTTGTGGGGTTGGTTGAAACTGACACGCATGGAATCGTATGAGCCACACAAACTATGGGATGGTTCGGTACTAATCCTTGGTCGTGTCAACATTTTTATGGATGTATATTTATTTCGTGTTATGGATGTATATTTATTTAGTGTTTGTTAAGTATGGTAGTTGTCAAAAGATATATTTATTTATTTGTAAATGGGTATAAAAAATAATAATAAAAATAATGTAGATAGTAGAATAGTAATGATGCAATATATTGAAATTAGTGCTTGTCATCATTACACAATATAAGGTGAAAAGTTTTAATCAACTATATTTGAGATAAATGAATTTAAATTTTATTTAAAAATAATAAATTTCATTTTATAATGTTAAACTTTATATAAAATTTAAATTGTTTTAGTCAAAATGAAATTAATAGCAAGTCAATGAAAAAGTGAATATGTTATATCTTGCCAACAACAAGTATAATAAGACTTTGGCCATACTCATATAATTGCTATAATTTCTCGGGGTATATGAGGATTTCGATGATAATAGTGATATGCTCAATGTCTTACTACAACTATCAACCAATAGCCCCTTAGTAAAGTGGGTCGTTTTTCATATGCGTCAAGATACTTTTTCCATTTGATGTTGTTTCACTTTATTTTGTATACTTTTCCAACATTGATAATAATAGGTTCCTCTGCTTTCTACAAGGGTACTTTTCCAAAATTGATAAAAGGTTCGTTTACATTCTACAAGGTATTGAAGCATATGACATGTTTCTTATGAGATAATGTTTATATCGGTGAGTTAATGGTAGTTTTGTATAACTTATATGCTCGTGTATCCGATTATTAAGAATTTTGATTCTTCAAAGTTTCATGATCATATCTAGGTATCTTTTAAAGTTTTTTTAATTCTTTTGCTACATAATTGACCATGTAATTTATGATTAGATAATTTAGAATAAGTGGAATAGCAGCAATGCAGCATAGTCCTTGCCTCTACCGCTAATTAAGTGGGGCTTACAGTTTCGTCTCCGCACATGCTTTCTCCACATAGCTTCCCCCACACAACCACTTACACACAACTTTCTTCACATTGCTACTTTTGCACATGCTTCCTCCGCACAACCACCTCCACAATTGCAATCTCGTACACTGTAATATCCAAAAGCCATCTGCAACAGTTAACAAGGAATTGTCACTAATTAAGTGGGGTTCGCATTTCCACCAGCGCACATGCTTCCTGCACATAGCTTCCCCCATATAACCACCTCCGCGCAAGTTCGTCCACCTTGCTACCTCTGCGCAACACCACATAACCACCTCTACACAACTTCCTCTACACAACTTTTTCCGAACACACTCTGGGATAGACTCCACCAGTGCAAGTAGCTATGCTACATCCTACCCTATTTTCTTGTGAATGATTGCTACAATTAACATTGTTTCGCAGTGAAAGCTCCACCACCATGCATCTATCATATTTATTATTAACCTATTAAATGTTGAAGAGATTTCATGCTCGACGATGAAAGATTTTCAGTTTCTTTGTTCTGCAAATAAAGTTCCCTTATTATAATTTTCTAGATTACAAAAACTATGGCAGAAAACCGATCTAAGAGCCCAATTTTTGCATCTAGAATATACAATAAGCAGTGATGCATCTAGGTAAATACCCAAAAAGCATGAAATTTTTGTCAATCAGGCCACATAAATCATATAAAATGTATCATTGCCACTCTCTGATGTATTGCAAAATAACTATAATGTCAAGTTTATTTCATAAACGATACTTTTATTTTTCTCATGTTTTTAATGATTTCTACATTTCTCCAGGATGTTTTCACATTAGTTTTAATGTATAAATAGACTTTGTAGAAAGCTCCACATAAGCAGAGCTCCGCACATTGCTTGTCCATTATGCAAAGGAAAATTTCAACCTTTCATTGTGAAAATCTCAATGCCATGAAACAACACTCGCACAATGAAATATTCCCATAAAAGGAAAGCTGTTGTGTGGAGAGAAAAGTATGTGCGGGAGAATGAAGATGCATAGGGACTTTATTCAGCATGGATGTAATTAATATTAAAAATATTTCCCTGTGTGAAGCGTTTACTATATGGAGGACAAAGTATGTGTGAGAGAGAAGTTGTATAGAGCTTTGATTTTAGAGCTATGAATCTTTGCGGAGGACAGGGTATGTGCAAGAGAACATAATAATTAATGTTGTTAATTTTCATTGTGCGAACCTTTTATTGTGTGGAGGTCGGGGCTTATGCAGGAGAACGGGTGGTGCATATGGAAATTAATGTTAAACTATTAATGTTAATCTATGAGATTTGCACAATGTATTTTCTATGAAATTCCGTACATATACATTTGTGTTATATTGGAAGTATATGGGTTTTCTATTTATCAAAGGACATACATCAGTATAATAAAAAACTTGGAAAAAGGGGTATATGCGGGAGAATTGTGGGTTTCACGAGTGCTCTAACAGTGTGTTACTGCTATGAGCATCGGTATTAGGATTGAATCGAGGTATGTAAAGGAGAACATAATAGTTAATAGTACTATGTTTCATTGTGCAAAGATTTTACTATTTATTTGGTAGGAAAAATTTAGGATGGGGTATTTTCGGGAGAATGGGGGATGCATAGGGAAATTACTGTTAAAATATTAATGCTAATCTACTATTATTATTATGTTTCACTGTACTGAGCTTTTTCTATGAGAAGGATGGGGTATGTATGTCGATTTCCCTAATAAATGCTTGCGTTAGCAGAAAAGTCACATAAATATTTTGAAATTAAGTTACCGAGAATGAAACAACAACTAAATTAGTAATACAGATAAATTCCAGGCATGGAAATTAATTTTGTTATTTTTGAATTTAGGCAAATTTTTTTGTTCTAATGTTCAAAAAATCGAAGAAGGATCAACACAGTCCACAAATGGGCTATAGAAGCTATTCTAAATTGTTTTTCTTTATTAACGAAGAAAACAAAACACTAACGACTTTCTAAATTACTACATATCCTCGAGATCAAAAGCGACGGGGGCTTGATTAACTTCTCCCTCAAGCTGGGAATCGAGAGAACCTTGGTCAATGGCCATGATATAATCATCTCTTTCATTAGCGTATTCCTCAGAATTGACGTCCTCTGTGTGACCCAAATTACCTAGATGAAAACTCAATAATTCATTTTCCAATTGTAGTCGCTTCATCTCCAATTCTAGCATCACCATTTTTTGATTTAAAAGGTTGAAATGGAATTGTGCTTTAGGTTGAATCATTTTAGCAAGGTTCGAGACCGAATCGATGAGAAATTCAGAGCACTGACTATTCTAGCTAAAAAAGTATTGAGCTCGCTCTTGTTTTACAACTCCAGAATCGCTCTCCATAAACTTCAATCTGTGTTACACTTGATAATAAACTTGGTGAATTACAATTCTAATCCCTCACTCTATGTTTATAGAATCGCTCTAGCAATGTAAATATATGATAGAACCTAAGTTTCCTTTGTTTTAAGCCTCTGTATTTGCTATTAATGCCGATTTTGAGTTAATACGCTATAAAAATTCATTGTTTGAAGGACGTGTGAGGATGACACATGGGAAACAAACCGATGGTGCAGAAGGAAATTTATGCCATCGACGTGTAATTAATTTAACTATGAACAGATTTTGAATTAGTTTTACTATGTTTCCTTTTTTGAAGCTTTCCTTGTGCGAAGCTTTTACTTATGTGGAGGAGGGGTAATGTGTGCAAGAAAGGGGATGCAGATGGAATATTGATTTTAAACTATTTTTCATTTAAAACTTTTACAAATTTAGCTATGTGAAATCAAGGATGTGCGCAAAATAAGATATGTGTGAGAGAATGAAGGTGCAAAGGAACTTTATAACTTTAATCCTTAATGTAATGAAATCTCCTATAATATCATCGTGTTGCAAATATAGTAATGAAGGGAAATATAAAAATATTAGATAGTGGGTCATACAAACTGATTAATGTAAGGTTGTTTAAGTTTGCATTTTCTACAATAAAAGGTTCGATTTGGTTTTCATGTTTCAGACAAATTTCTTTCTACATAGTTTTATCCACACTCGGTACAATGTTTAGTAAGTTATTTAACAATATTTAGAATTAAAATATTACCAATAATATATAATTGTGGAAATTTTTTGAATTTACGTTACCGAGAGTAAAGCAATAGCTAAATCAATAATACAGATAAATGTCATACATGGAAATTAATTTTTTTCTTTCTATAATAAGAGATTTGATTCGGTTTTTGTGCTTTGAACAAATTTCGTACAACGTTTAGTAAATTACTTAGAAATATTTAGAATTAAAATATTACTAATAATATATGGTAATAATAATAATAATGTCGAAGAAATGTGCGGAAAGAAAAATCTTACAAAAGTGGAGATTTTTCGTTATCACAACACAACCTTTAATCAATTAATTAGCAAAGTCTTTAGGGCAAAATAAGTCGATTATGTGGCGACATTGTCCAAACTTCCGTAGTTCCTCCTAAACTGGGCTAATAACATATTAGTGGGGAAAGAGCATGATTTTTAATAAATTGATCAACAAAGTATTTAATGCAGAATAAGTTGATTCTACTGGAGTGAGGAAACCACACTCGGTATGCAAGAGGTGTTCCTTGATATTTGTGCTTATGCAGAAAGTTTCCTGCGGATAGATTTCAGTGGAAAGAGAGGTTTCATTGGGGATACAAAAAGTATAATAAACATTAAATAAGAATCATTACTATTTTGTTTTAAATAAGCAACATTAATTTATTGCAATAAGGACTTTTCTTTTGTAATCTTGGCAGGACTACATCTTCATCATGTCAAATATATCTGATGGGGCTAGCCCACGTGGTCCCGCCGTCAATGCGCTGATGATGTTATGTACCAGCATTGAATATAATAATAAAAGGGATTTCAGATATATGTGTTGGTTAATTTTTACTTTGTGCTGTATTGATTAGGGTTACGGTGATTGTACCCTGGTTTCTTGCCTAATGAACATCTGTCCCTCCTCGGGATTCTACGAACCTGCCTTGGTTTTGGGTTTTACTCCTTCGCGCTCATTTGGTTCTCGTTGTTTCTCCAGGTCATTTGCTCTGCGAGCTCTCGGCGATCCCTTGCAGCTTTTGTGGTTTTCGTTGTAGTTTTCTGAGGCTCGTCTGCCTGGTTTACTGGTTATGTGCTCCTGGTTGCCTTCTCGGCCTCGGTCGTTTGGGTCTCGACCTGGAATGCTTCTGTTCTTCCGGTGATTTATTAAAACTCTGGTAAGTTTTGTATAACTCTATCCTTCGGCTTGCATGTTGGCTGTTACTGTGAATTGGGGTTTTACTTTAATGGGTCCCCGCCTCTGTGCGTTGCTGTCTGTGTCTCGTGAGCGGTTACAGTTGCTCTGCTTCAGTGGGCCTCCGCCTCCATGCGTCGCTGTCTGTGTTTTATGAGGGTTTAAGTTATGTGATAGTTGTGTAATTCTTGGTGGTATTTCTTTCAGTAGTGGTTCAGCTTCTCCACAGACTTCAGCAGTTCTGTAGCGGCGTTCTCCATTGGTTTCTCTGCCAACTCATCCAGTAAGTCTCTGTTCTATGCCGGATATTTGCAATTTTCTTTTACCTGTATCTTATGTCTCGGCTCCTTCGTGAGCAGGAGTGTCACTTCGTGGTAGAATCGTGGCCATGGTTCGCCGGATAGGTACTATGACACTGTGGTTCGTTTCTCGTTCTTTTCCGTTCCTTTTCACTTTGTTGGTATTGTTTCTTGGAGCCTAACCACTTTTGGCCGTTCTCTTGCAGGTGAAACCGCTCGAGGGTTTCGGTGTTTGAGCTCTCAGCTATTCGAGCAAACACAGGTAGCTTCTCTGTTCGTCTGGTAGCTTGCTTGTATAGGTGTTTCGATTTTATTGGGCTGAACTTTCTTTGCTGGCCTTAGGCTGCTCTCTGTCTGTACTTAACTCTCTGGTCATTGGGCACGACGTTGGCTATGAATTGGGTCTTACGGGAATTGGCTTCTGTTTGCTTTTAGTGTTGATTACCCATGACTGTGAATTGAGTTTAGTCTTCTACTTTGGACAGTATGTAAATGTATGATGAATTTGGGCGGCTGTATTTTTGTAACCATATGAATTTAATAATGGAATAGATTGGTCTTGCGTTTGTAATTTCACATACCTGTTACGAGGTCTTTTAATTATCTGGTTATATTGATTCGTGCTGTTACTTGTCATCCAACTTGTCTATCTTCTTCTCTTGGTCCAGAACCTGTAGCAGTACATCGACAGTATTCACATAATAAAATTTTAACAAAAGTTACACAACTATTGAGGATGTTGTAGGATTGTGTGTGCACCGGATAATAATTATATTTCTCTCTCTGTTTCTTTTCTTACACAGTCGAACCCTGTAATGGGCCTGTTTCCCTCCTTTAATAGCACTGTTTTCAAACGGGTTTTTTAAGTGCTGTTGGTTTGTTTTGTTGGTTACATCAGTTGTTTCTTATGTGGAACTTTTTCATAGTTGGCTAGCAAACTTTCTTTTCATGCTTTTACAACAGTAATGTAACTGTCTGGAAACAACGACTCTAACTAATTACTACTGCTCCTAATTAAAAGTCATTACATTATTCTTAGGCAACTTTAATTAAAAAAAGTAAAATAAAATAAAAACAGATATACTATCCATCCAGCGAACTGTTTTCTCTGTCCTCTTCAGAAACCATGCAACTTTGCTTCTGTCTTTTCCCTGTCAGCCATATGCTCCTGCATCAGGCTCCTGGGGTAAAAGAAAATCATGGCTCCATTCCATGAGTTCCTCCACCGAATAGCCAACATTCTGTATCTGCGCCACGTCGAGCCACGAGCTGTCCTCCATTGGACGGTCTCTCCACTTGACGAGATATCGTAGATATTCTTTCCTACGTGTCTTCTTGGCTACCTGGGTACTGAGGATCCCTTCAATCTCATGGGACTGAGCCGAAGGTAAATGCTTCTTCCAAGAACTGTCTTCGATTTGGGTGTCCCGTTCTGGCCGTACCACACTGTCATCCTCTACTTGGGAATTATATGGGAACAAATCCACCACATTGAAAATAGGTGATATGCCTATATCAGGTGGCAGCTGAATTTCATAAGCGTTGGCTGAAAATTTACGTAAGATCTTGCATGGACCAATTTTCTTATATTTTAGTTTATTATACGTGCCCTTAGGAAACCGTTCCTTGCGCAGGCACGCGAAAACCTCATCTCCAACATTAAATTGCACTTCTCTTCGCTTTGAATCTTCTTGTTGCTTATACTTCTGTACGCTATCCTGCAATCTTAATTTGACCCTTTCATGAAGTTCGCTCATTGCTTCAGAAAAGTCTTCCCCATCCGCGCTTCTCCGTTCCAACTTTCCCAAATCTCGCAGTTCATGTATTCCCCGAGGATGCATGCCGTACAAAATCTGGAATGGGCTGTGTCCGGTGCTACGATTGGGCGAATCGTTATAAGCGAATTCTGCCTGAGCAAGAGCACGATCCCATAACCATGAATTTTCTCCAGTTAAACTCCGTAATAAATTCCCCAAGCTCCTGTTCACCACTTCTGTTTGTCCATCAGTCTGCGGATGATACGCAGAACTGAAATTCAATTGCGTGCCCAACTTTTTCCACAGGGTGCGCCAAAAGTGTCCTGTGAATTTTACATCCCTGTCTGAAATGATAAATCTGGGTAGGCCATGTAGTCTAACAACCTCCGTGAAAAACAGGTGAGCCACGTACGTGGCATCACTAGTTTTCCGGCAAGGAATAAAATGAGCCATTTTCGAAAATCTATCTACCACCACCATTACTGAATCATATCCCCGCTGCGTTCTAGGCAGTCCTAAGACAAAGTCAATGCTGACTGAGTCCCATGACCTGCTTGGAACAAGTAGTGGTGTGTAAAGTCTAGTATTCTGACTGTGTCCTTTCACCAGTTGGCAGACTTTACACCTGTTCACATATCTTTGTACATCCCTGCTCATTTTGGGCCAATAATAAAAATGTCTGAGTTGCTCCAAAGTTTTGTTGATGCCAAAATGTCCCACTAGTCCACCACTATGCTTCTCCTGTACAATATTTTCCCTCATCGAACAGTCTGGGATACATAATTGCCCACCTCTGAACAATAATCCTTCCTGCAAATTATAGTCTAACCATGGGCTTGCATTCCTCAACACGGGATTTTGGCAGGCTTCAAAAGCTTCTTTGAAATCTGTGTCGGTTTGGTACAAATCCTTCAGATGTTTGAATCCCATCACCTATATGCTACTTTCCTGTAAGAGAAAAGCTCTTCTGCTCAAGGCATCTGCCACTTTATTGGCTTACCCACTTATGTGTTTTAACACGAAAGTGAAACTCTGCAAGTATTCTACCCATTTGGCGTGCTTATGGTTTAACTTGTGCTGCTGCATTACATATTGTAATGCCGAATTATCAGAAAATAGTACGAAATCATTGCCCAGCAGGTAGTGCCTCCAATGTTTTAAAGCTTGGACCATGGCATAAAAATCCTTGTCATACGAGGAGTATTTCTTCCAGCTCTCATTTAATTTTTCACTAAAGAATGCCACTGGTCTGTCTTCTTGACTGAGCACAACGCCAATAGCTGTTCCACTTGCGTCACACCGAACCTGAAAGAGTTTATTAAAATCGGGCAGCCTCGAGATTGGCCACTCCGTAATCTTCCGCTTCAAAAGCTGAAAATTGTCTTCTGCCGCCCTGGTCCAACAAAAAGGCTAACTAGCCTTTTTGATGGTCTCTAGCATTGGCGCGCAGATTTCACTAAAATTCCTAATAAATTTCCGATAAAAACTTGCCAGTCCGTGAAAACTATGTACCTCAAATAATCTCTTTGGTGACGGCCAATTTATGATTGCTGCAATCTTTTATGGGTCCATTTTCAATTCATTTTCTGCAACTACAAACCCTAGATAGACCAGCTCCTTCTGCAGGAAAGTGCATTTCTTTAAGTTTATCAACAGTTTTTTCTGCTGTAACTTCTCTAACACTCTTCGAACATGTTGAAGATGTTCTCCTTTCATTCTGCTGAAAATCAAGATATCATCAAGGTAAACTATCACAAACTTGCCAATAAATTCCTTTAACATCTCGTTCATCAATCTCATAAAAGTACTAGGAGCGTTGCGTAATCCAAATGGCATGACCAGCCATTCGTACAACCCTTCATTGGTCTTGAAAGCTATCTTCCACTCATCTCCTTCTCTAATCCTGATCTGATGATAACCACTCGTCAAATCAATCTTCGTGAAATAAGATGCCCCGCTAAGACAATCCATCATGTCATCCATTCTGGGTAAGGGAAATCTATACTGAATAGTGATTTTATTAATAGCTCGTGAATCTGTACACATTCGCCATTCTCCACCCTTCTTAGGTGTGAGTACTGTTGGTACCGCACAAGGGCTCAAACTTTCTCTGATCAGTCCCTTATCCAGCAACTCCTGCACTTGTTTACGAATCTCTTCATTGTCTTTCGGACTCATTCTATACACTGCCTTGTTCAGTAAGCTTTCTCCAGGTATAAAATCGATATGATGGCTGATGCTCCTCTTGGGAGGCAATTTATCTGGTAGATCGTCAACTACAATGTCTTTAAATTCTTTCAACAGCTCCTGAATCTCTGCAGGCAATTCCAACTTTTCTGTGTTCAGCAACATCGTTTTTGTCCTCCTTACAATCACATAATTGACCTCATTTTCCTCAATCTGCTTCTCAAACTATTTTCCTCCCATTAACAATGCTTTTTTTCCACTTGGTTCTACTGAATCCTCCTCTTTGATGGGTACAAGCGTATTTTTGATCCCATCTTTCACAAATTTATAGCAATTCGTCTTCCCATTGTGCATCACCTACCGATCATACTGCCATGGTCTCCCTAGCAGTATATGGCATACGTCCATTGGCATAATATCGCAGACCACCGTGTCTTGGTATTTAACAATGTGAAATTCAACCTCGCACTGTTCATCAACTAATAGTTGGTGGCCTTTCTATAGCCACGACACCTTGTAAGGTGTGGGATGCTTAAGCCGTTTCAATCCCAGCTTTTCCACCATTTCGGTGGCAACTAAATTGTCTGTACTTCCGCTGTCTATGATCAATTTACAGCACTTTCCATGTGATTTGCAAACTGTTCGAAACAACGCCTTTCGCTGGGTCTGTTCAGCCATCTCCTTGGCTGGCTTCAACAATACTTTGTTCAAAACTAAAGCCTCTCCTGTTTCTGCCACGTTTTATATCTCCCGGGACTGTGCTTTAGCTTCCTCAGGCTGCGCAACAAATGCTCCCCTCTGGCTAGCGTGCTCAGCTTCCAGGAATTCGAAGGATCTGTGCCCCCACTTATGGCACTTGTAGCACTGGACATTAGTCCCCCTTCCACGACCATTTCCTCTTCCCCGCTGATATGGCCGACCTCCTCTGGTGCTATCTCCCTTCTCTGCTGTCCCTGAAGCTCTGGAACTGCTGCCTTCTTCGCTGTTAGTGGCAGTTCTCCCTCTGCCGTAGGACTATCCTCGTCCTCTGCCATTTCCTCGCCCTCTCCTATTATTCTATTTCCTGTTAATTTTTTCTTCAGCCTTTATAGCACTCTGAAAGGCCTCTTCTATATTTCATGGAGAAAGAATACTGATCTCGTCTAGTATTTCCAGTCTCAAGCCATTCACGTACCTCGCTGTTTTTTCTGGAGTATCATCCGTATAACCAACACGTAAATTTACACAATAAAACTCCTCTATGTACTCCTTCATAGTCATAACTTTCCGCCTTAAATTCTGCACTCGTCGATAAAGTTCGACCTGGTAGTCTTTAGGCAAAAATCTGCCCTTTAGTTTTGCCACCATCCTTGGCCACTTTCTTAGTGATAGCTTGTTCATTCGTCTCCTGTCCGCTTGGACACTATCCCACCATAAGGCGACGTGTCCTTTTAACTTAGTCGCAACAAATCTAACTCTTTTGTACTCACTGATCTCTTCATTTTTAAAAATACTTATCTAAATCACTTACCCAATCCAGCAAAACATCTGCGAACAGACGGCCATCATAGTTAGGGATCTCAGGTTTGGGTTTGCTGCTAGCTAACAGTACCGATCTCAACAGTCTTAACTCCGGGGCTTCTTCCTCTGACCCATCTATAGCAGTTACTTCCTCTTCTTCACTATCATCCCCAAGTTCTGGGTCTCTTCGCCTACCTGCCTCTACTGCTTCCAAGCGAGCTGTAAGGATTCTCAACTGTTCTCTCAAGCCCTCGTCTGCTACTCTGCATGCACCTCTTCCACGTCCTCGTCTTTGTACTTCCATATTCCTCTATTTCCTTAAATTTCTGCTCTGATACCACTTGATGGGGCTAGCCCATGTGGTCTCGTCGTCAATGCGCTAATGATGTTATGTACCAGCAATGAATATAATAATAAAAGGGATTTCGGATATATGTGTTGGTTGATTTTTACTCTGTGTTGTATTGATTAGGGTTACGGTGATTGTACCCTGGTTGCTTGCCTGATGAACATCTGTCCCTCCTCGGGATTCTACGAACCCGCCTTGGTTTGGGGTTTTACTCCTTCGCGCTCATTTGGTTCTCGTTGTTTCTCCTGGTCATTTTCTCTGCGAGCTCTCGGCGATCCCTTGCAGCTTCTGTGGTTTTCGTTGTAGTTTTCTGAGGCTCGTCTACCTGGTTTACTGGTTATGTGCTCCTAGTTGCCTTCTCGGCCTCGGTCATTTGGGTCTCGACCTGGAATGCTTCTGTTCTTCCGGCGATTTATTAAAACTCTGGTAAGTTTTGTATAACTCTATCCTTCGGCTTGCATGTTGGCTGTTACTGTGAATTGGGGTTTTACTTTAATGGGTCCCCGCCTTCGTGCGTTGTTGTCTGTGTCTCGTAAGCGATTACAGTTGCTCTGCTTCAGTGGGCCTCCGCCTCCATGCATCGTTGTCTGTGTTTTATGAGGGTTTAAGTTATGTGATAGCTGTGTAATTCTTGGTGGTATTTCTTTTAGTACTGGTTTAGCTTCTCCACAGACTTCGGCAGTTCTATAGCGGCGTTCTTCGTTGGGTTCTCTGCCAACTCGTCCGGTAAGTCTCTGTTCTATTCCGGATATTTGCAATTTTCTTTTCCCTGTATCTTATGTCTTGGCTCCTTCGTGAGCAGGAGGGTCACTTCGTGGTAGAATCGTGGCTATGGTTCGCCGGACAGGTACTGTGACACTGTGGTTCGTTTCTCGTTCTTTTCCGTTCCTTTTCGCTTTGTTGGTATTGTTTCTCGTAGCCTAACCACTTTTGGTCGTTCTCTTGTAGGTGAAACCGCTTGAGGGTTTCGGTGTTTGAGCTCTCAGCTATTCGAGTAAACACGGGTAGCTTCTCTGTTCGTCTGGTAGCTTGATTGTATATGTGTTTCAATTTTATTGGGCTGAACTTTCTTTACTGGCCTTAGGCTGCTCTTTCTCTGTACTTAACTCTCTGGTCGTTGGGCACGATGTTGGCTATGAATTGGGTCCTACAGGAATTGTCTTCTGTTTGCTTTTAGTGTTGATTACCCACGACTCTGAATTGAGTTCAGTCTTCTACTTTGAACAATATGTAAATGTATGATGAATTTGGGGGGCTGCATTTTTGTAACCATATGAATTTAATAATGGAATAGATTGGTCTTGCGTTCATAATTTCACATACCTGTTACGAGGTCTTTTAATTATCTGGTTATATTGATTCGTGCTGTTACTTGTCGTCCAACTTGTTTATCTTCTTCTCCTGGTCCAGAACCTGTAGCAGTACATCGACAATATTCACATAATAAAATTTTAACAAAAGTTACACAACCATTGAGGACGCTGTAGGATTGTGTGTGCACCGAATAATAATTATATTTCTCTCTCTGTTTCTTTTCTTACACAGTCGAACCCTGTAATGGGCCTGTTTCCCTCCTTTAATAGCACTATTTTCAAACGGTTTTTTTAATTGTTGTTGGTTTGTTTTGTTGGATACATCAGTTGTTTCTTATGTGGAACTTTTTCGTATTTGGCTAGCACACTTTCTTTTCATGCTTTTACAACAGTAATGTAACTGTCTGGAAACAACAACTCTAACTAATTACTACTGCTCCTAATTAAAAGTCATTACATTATTCTTAGGCAAATTTAATTAAAAAAAGTAAACTAAAATAAAAACAGATATACTATCCATCCAGCGAACTGTTTTCTCCGTCCTCTTCAGAAACCATGTCAAATTTACTTCTGTCTTTTCCCTGTCATCCAGATGCTCCTGCATCAATATCACTCCGATCGGGGCGGGGAATTGAATCGGTGACCTGACATCAAGAAGTGATTTAAAAGAGAACCCAATCACCGTCTATCCAAGACCCCATGAAAATTGCAATAAGGAATTTAATAAACATTAAATATAAAACATTACTATATCATTTTAAGTAACATAAAAACTATTCATCATTAATAGGGTTCAAATTTCATAAAACTTACTTTCATTCAATCAATATGATGGATTATTGACCAAATTTTTCATTTTGTCGATTATAATGTTATTTCCTGAGAAGATGGGCGTATGGTATCACCATTAATGACAAGTGCATCATTTCTGGTGCGTTGATAGTGCATCATCTGCCCATAATGTTAGCACATAACATTATGATCGAGTAGGGCCTCTTGGTAATCGTAGGGCTTCTCTCCGGAGCATCTTGGTGAATTTGGATCATAGCACATCAACAAAAAATATAAGATCTTGTTCATTATAGCTATTCCTTTAACTCTTCTCCGAATTCATAGCATGGCTTTATCTATTCCTGGTACCATCGTTGCGCTACTCAGTTCTTTTGCTGGGTTCGTTCCATTGGCTATTGTTTTATAGCCATAACAGATTCATACGACTTACCATTTTCGATAGATGATTATTACACTAGCTTTATCATTAGTATTTGTAGATCTCGATTGATACACTTATATGTGAAAACTACGTGAAATCATTTTTAGTTCGGTTAAAAAAGGATAGCATACACATGCCATCTCTGAAATTTATAGAATTTCTTGCTAGTACAAGGCATTTCATTTGTATCATTCTGATACCCAATAAGTCGCAATGAAAATTTCCGTGCTATTTGTTTATTTTTTATTTTCTGGAGTAGCCTAATGAGGATATGGTTTTTCCGCGAAAATAGTAGAAATTTTGACAAGATTTTGATCAAAGTTCGACAAAGATTTTGGGAAATCTCGGTTTCAACTGTTAAACTTCAATATTTTGGGTGCCCTAAAGGTTTTTGATAGTGCCGAATCCATTTCCACTATCAAAACAATGATTGTAACACTCATATGGTTAGTTTTTCTTTGAAATAAATAGGCAGATTCTGGCAAAAAATGACTTTCAGAGAAAATTTGTGGTCTCGGTAGACAATGCTTTTTTTGCTGTTAGAATGTGATTCAAGAATAACGTCGACTGTTTTATTTCAATTGAATTGTGATTATTGAAGGAAATTATGGTAATTGTTTTCTATTCAGATATAGATTGCATGAGATTGCTTTCTGTCACTTCCATTGGATGTACGTTGTCAATATTGTATCGAAGGTGTTGGGACCATTAAAAATATAGACTAGATAATTGTGTATCAAGATAATGATGAGGACAATTAAACAATGTTTCAGGAATAACATCGATTATTTTTTCAATTTAATTGTCATTATTATAGAAATTATGGTACTTCCTTCGTATTTAGATACAAATTGCGTCAAATTGCTTACTATCACTTCCCTTGGCTGTAAGTCATCGAAATTTCATTAAAGGCATTGGGGAAATTACAAATCTAGATAACTTTGTATCTAGATAACGATAAGGACAATTAAAAATCTAGATAACAATTTATCTAGATAATGATCTATCCAGGGGTGTGCAATAAATATGTCAGTATGTTGGTTTGCCTACTCACATATCGATTTGTTGTTTTGCATTATCGACACTTCATTTATCATTTTCGCTTATGCTAGACTGTGAAAATTAAAAAAGAAACATATTGCATCAGATTGCTTGCTATTGCTTTTGCAACATTGTTTATGGTGTCGCCACAAACAAACATATTTTTGTAAATTTTGTGATTAAAGAACTTGTTTATGAGTACAAACATGCATGAATTATGCGAAAGGTTTGTGATTGTGCAGAATGCGGAGGCAAAGTGTAGAGGTTTGCATGATGAAAGCTTGAAATCTTACTTCGCATAATGGATTTCCTCTACAGTTCCTCACATATTCCTATTTACACAAGGATAAAGATAAACAAAGCTTTCACTATGTATGGAGAACAACCTTTGATCAATTGATCAACAAAGTCTTTAGTGCAGAAGAAGTTGATTCTACTGGAGTGTGGAAATTGCACTCATTCTGTAAGAGGTGTGCATTGGCATTTGTGCTTCGGTAGAAATTTTCTTGCGGATAGATTTAAGTGTGTGGAGAGGTTTCGTTAGGGATACAAAAATCCTAATAAACATTAAATAACATAGAAACTATTCATCATTAATAAGGTTTAATTTTTTAAAAATTACTTCCATTACATGCTAATGGATCATTAATCAAATTTTTCATTTCGTCGATTATAATGTTATGTGTTGTTTTCTTTCAGTTCAATAGTGATTATTGTTGAAAATGCAACAAGAAACTCCAAATTTAGTTTTGCCTTGATTTAATTAGGATAAATTCGAATTTCAATTTCAGCAGAATGCTTGGAGGTAGATAACTTAGGTGACATGGCACTTTTCACTCAATTATCTCAATAAATTCGAGTTCGAGACACTTGAGTTTAGTTCTACATGATTGATTGCTAATTTGTAGCAATTTATTTAAGTTAATTTGAGTTATTGTTAGCGTAACTAGTTCTCAATGTTAGTAAAACTAGTGGAGGTTCAGTCAAGGGTGTGTAACATTTTTCACACTAAGTGGTCATATAGTTAAATTATCAATCAACCTAAATTAACTCATGCATGCAGAGAATTTGAGTTACCCAGTTGAGATTGGAGTTCAAGGGCAGTCTACTATTAGTTGTAAACTATTCCAAGTTGTACAGGTCATGAATTCAGTCAAAGAAGGACCTATTATCACTCTGTAATTTCCTTTAGGCTAAGAAATGATTACAAAGGTAACTACATACCACTTTTAGGCTAGAATCTAGCCCTTATAGCCCTGGGGAGGGCTCTCTCACTAAGGTTTTCTCAGTCAATTAGTTAACTAAATGTTTCATACCTTAAGCTAGTTATGAGGATAAAAAAAAGTGAAAAAGTTTTTAAAGTTGTGGCTATAGGGTGAAAGAGAGATCCATTGGGCATGGAGTCAAAATAATGTTTAGTTACTAATCACAATCAACATATAAGTTTGAACTAGGGGGAGGTAGGCATACTCCTGAATCTACAAATTTTTTTGTACTATGGCTGTGATGAAACAAGAGTAAGGATCCATTAAATATAAAGCATGTATAGATGAATTCTATACCTAACTTCAGAAGAAAACACTAAATTTGTTTGACAAGCCTGAGCATAGTACCAACATAAATTCTGCAACATAATTTTCTTTCAAACAATTAAGAAGCAAAGTACATGTAAAAACTAGAAGGGAAGACACATCACAAAGAGAGGCACATCACCTTTATGTTTGACACAAGAATTCTAGAACAAAATTGTCTCTGTATTGATGTATTGATCATTGTTTAAAAAATTTCTCCACTGTTTACAAAGTTTTCGAAAGATACACTCTATTCACAAAGAGAGGCACATCGTCATTATGTCTGACACAAGAATTCTAGAACAAATTGTCTCTGTATTGATGTATTGATCACTGTTTAAAAAATTTCTCCACTGTTTACAAATTTTTCGAAAGATACACTCTATTCACTCCTAAATCCAATCCCTTCTACATTCATATTCATGAATTATATATATTATACTCTTCCTGAGTTAAAGGGGGTCGAAATCTGCCTATTCCCCCAATAGATAAAACTAATTACATCAAAATAGAACTGATAACAAACTACTTCCCTAAAAAATAGGAAAAATGTTTTGACTCATTAATTACATGGGATTTGTTTGAACAAAATGCATTAAATCACTCCCAAAAGATGATTCATGGATGTATAAATTGGTAAGAACAACTGTCACAGTCATAAAAACCATATGTATAATTTTTCGAGTCAAATTCATTGGTGAAAAGTTTGACTGTCTAAAAAACACAAAAAAATTGCCGTGAATCTCTAGTTTCATAACAACTTGTGCAACAATCCAAGTCGCATACCTTCAGTCCATCTCTAAAAGGATGAAGCTAATGGGTTGTCTTGAAATGTCCTTGAGAAGTTTATGACCTAATGAAACAACTTCGAAATTGAAAACATACCTCCGAACCACTATCTCCCTTTTTTTATCAAATTTGCAGCAAACTTGTGCAACACCTCCCCTATGACTGATATTTTTTTAATATTCCCTAAACGATGAATCAAATTGAGTTTATTTTTTTTCATTAGGTTAATATCATCAATATTTATTAAGGAATTTAGACTTCTGTGATCCATAACATTGTTAAGATAGTCTTCGGCAAAATCACATAACCAATCTTTTGTCTACGCGTTTCGAACCAACCAGTGTGGTTCATCGTCAGGACAAGTTGAAGAACCAATCTGGCTTAGCTAGATTAAATAGAGCGTGCAGAGACTCCAACAGCTATAATGCTAACGGCTAATTTTACCTAATGGTCAAACAACTCAAATAGTTTAATTAATATTTCTAGAAATAGTTAAAATCGGTAAATAAGGAAATTAATATTATTTCAAATATTAATAATTTAATCTATAATGGTCAATATATAATCTATATTGAATGATTTATTATTATTCAAATTTAAATAAATTGAATAACAACATAGAATAATATTAATATTTTGATTATAATGGTCATTATATAATATAACTTAATTGATTTATTATTATTAATTATCTTAATAAATAATATATCTATTTAATAATAAATATATATATTATTAAATAATTGAATTCATTAGATAGTATAAAAACAGATATATTATTAATATTATTTCTATAGTATAATATTAATATTTTAATCATAATGGTCATTATATAATCTATATTAATGATTTATTATTATTTAATTACAAGGGAATGGTAATAAATCCCTGCTATTTTTATAATTTAGTTACAAAATTTAATTATGTAATAATTATTTACTGGTCTAATGGTAATTATATAATATATATTAAAAGATTTATTATTATTCAATTATTATTTAAATACAAGTGAATGGTAATAAATCACTACTATTTTTATAATTTAGTTACAATGGGTAATTAAGTAATAATTACTTAATGGTGCGTTGGTAAGATAGATTTTCATTATTTAGTTCTTTAAAATATATCATATTCCTTAATTTTAATGTACTGGTCCTTAAATTAATAAGTTATATAAAGTAATATTAGATTATTGAATACTCATTCATTATTATTTATAAGGAAAAAAAAGGGGGGACTCAATTTATCAGGAACTAATTAATAAATTCCGGAAAAACTAATAAACAGCCCAATAGTATCAAAATCATGTTAAGGTTAATATACTAATAAGCCCGAGACAGAATCCTAACTTATTAACGACTCAAACCTCCAAAATAAACGGAAAAAACAGCCAAAAGAACAAAAAAGGAAGGGGAAGATAGAAACCCTAGGACCAAACAAGAACAGGGGAATGAGGAGGCTAGGAAGATAAGGCTGGGACCCAGCAACTGCTAATCTTCCAGCCATCATCCCTATTAAGATTGTTTGGCCTTTTCTCAATCTCCAAGGCCTCTCTAAATTTCCGATGGTGAAACTGCGCAACTTTGGCAATGACTTGAGCCTCCTCAATACATACATGATGCATAGTCTTTCCAGCATGCTCAGCCAGGGTTTTTTTTCTTCAACTTGTCCTGACGATGAACCACACTGGTTGGTTCGAAACGCGTAGACAAAAGATTGGTTATGTGATTTTGCCGAAGACTATCTTAACATCATCAATATTCTTCTCCACAAAAAAAAGTGAGCTAAATACGACTCACAAATTTCTAGAAAATCTGAAAATGGTTGTAGATAACTGTGACCCATTTATAAAAAATCGTGAAGCATTTAGACCTAAAATTAAGTGGGTTTATTCATCTCACCTCCATACATTTCTTGTAAAAATTTAATGGAAAACAGTTATAGGGTTCAAGAGATAAGTTGAAAATATGTGGATTGTCTAAACGCGCAATAACTGGTGCTGTGTTCCTTTAAATGCACAATGTACTTGCGCAACACTCCAATCTTGAACTATCTATGGTCATCCTATGAACTTCTAAAGGCTATGTGTTGGTGTGGAATGATCCATGCAGCATTGCAAATCCATCAGACAAGTTGTAAACCAAGCGCAAACCCCCAAACATAAAAAACTCTCCTTGTAGAAAAAAACAACACAGTTGCGCAACATACCTTCGTCTGATTGATTTGATCTGATGCTAACCTTCTGATTGAGAAAATTACTGAGAGATGATGTTGAAATTCTCAAAAACCTCCTTATACCTTTGTGCATAGGAAGCAGTGCCAAAAACATGCTTTATCACTAAAAATTGATGCCTTGGTAGAAGCGCAACACCCCCTGCAGACAACTCGAAAAAAACTTCTTGTGGATTCTAGGAGCGTCCAAGGAACATGTGCATGCCTTTAGTGAGTGCTTTTGAAAATAAAGATGCATATTTATTCCTACAAAAACTTCTAGAGCATTCCTTGTTGTGATGGTGAAGATATGATTCCTACAACTAACCTCTATGAATCATCATAACTGACCCATAATAACTAACACCACTCATGATATGCCATCTTTCATTACTTTTCTCATGATGACAAATGAACCCCCAATTTCTCTCTTTTCATGGAATCACATGACACCAAACCTCTACTTTTCTAAATAGGCCCCTTTGAGATTTTTTGGAGATTAGAACCTTTATATGCTACTTAAAATCTAGAAGTTAGACTTTTATTTAGAAATGACCCTTTCTAGACCATGATATTCATGAGATCAAGACTAATACTTTACAAATTGACTGCAAGTGTATAGAAAGAATGAAATGACTAAGATCCCTATAATATAGGACCATAACAAGACCTATAGGAATTGTGCAATCCAAATGGAGGAATTTCCCAATTAATAGGGGGCTAATTCCCAAGGGAACAACACAAGGAAATAGGAGCTTGGAGGCTGAAAATTTTAGCTAAGTATTAGCCAAGGTCAGTCAGTCAAGAAGAGGATAGAAGATACATGTGCAAGTTGAGCTCAAGTTTTAGCAAAGCATATTTTAGTCATCCAGATTATTTGATTAATGAAATACATATAGTAAGGGGTTTGAGCAATTTCTTTCCCCTAGATAAATCTCTATGTATGTGTGTTGAATCTTGATGCATGTTAATGACTTGTGTTCTCGATCGTGAATTTACTTCCACAGATCAATAGAGTAACTTCTAGTCTTTTGTTTTAGAAAATTTCATGAGTAGTTTATAATCTACAGATTAATTTCTACATGGTATTGGAGCTAGATTCACAGTAGAGAAAAGATTTCGAAGTTTTCATTGAAGGATGTTCGAATTTAGATCAATGTTATATATTTTCTCCAGGACTGAGAAGATAGATTTCAATGGACTCAGGCTTGAATACGATTTGGAAGGGACCACAAATTTCCAATATTGTACTGTTTTCCGATAAGGGGATAACAATATTTATTTAGACTCCGATTAAAAGGATCTCTCGATTTTAATATAGATCCACATTATAAAATTAAAAGGCTTAAAAGCCTAAAACGCTTCCGATGGGACTTAGTGGGCCATAACCCACAGGCCCAAGTTCAAAATTTATACATGAAAGGATATTTTGGGCTTACCCCAAGATTTCTTTTCATCAAGTGGTATCAGAGCAGGGAAAGGATTTCCTGCGAGAAGGAAGAAGAATGCAAGCGGAAGGGGAAAGAGGTACAGTTGTGTTAAAGTTGGAGAGTTCATGGTCTTACTGTCGTGCAGATGGCGGCAGCGGAAGGTGAGAAGATTTGTATCAACCTAGAGCAAGGTGTGCTCAATTGGTTCCAGAGGAGAGAACCAGAAGGATGCCAAAAGACCGAGTGCGAAGGGCTTGGTGAGGTATCATGTAACAGAGGAGACTGTTACTGCAAAGGTTGGTTGCAGCTCACAGAAGATCATGAAAGCAGTTCTACTGAAGGAATGCAGTGGACAGAATTGCTAAGGACTAGGGGAAGAATATGACCAGGAGGTCATAAATTATTTTTTTACCTGAGGAGTCTAATGTAGGAGCATCTAAACCCCTTCTAAATTAAAGAGGAATCCAAGCAGAGCGAGGAAGACGTGGACATTCGAGATGAACGAAGGGAGGAAAATATGCTCTAAAACAGATTTAAAGAGGATTTGATGGATATGTTATCTGCGTGCATATATTTTGGAGAGTTTTCGTTGGAGAAAAATCAGGAGAGGATCGGATCGATCCTTCCTATCTAAGGCTTCTTATATAAATGTAATAGGGGTGTGATAGATATCTGTTCTATGAGGAAAATTGTGAGTGAGAAGAATGTAGTCGAGCGTGAGCTCATTTCTAAGGCTGAAAGGGCCTTAGTATGTAACTGTTTTGTATAATATATATAAGCCCGTTCTAGTGTATGTTGTGTACGTTTATGTGTAAATCCTGTGTTGCATGCTGGATCGATCATCGATCACTTAAAATATCGATGACGATCTAATTTAACGTTTAATTGTTATATATAAAGAGCGAGTGAGGATTGGCGTGTTAGCAATTGCCTGATGTGGTTTTCGATCTGTATTTCTAATAGAAATCGTGAATATTCTATGTTTAATGCCATCCTGGCAGTGCTGCAGTTTAAGAACTGAAATATAGAGGAACGACTTCACAGGGATTGGAGCTAAGGTGAATCCATATATGTATCGGCTTTGTATTAGATCAGATCCAGTATAGTGGTCAGATCAGAACTATATTGCGTTGAAATTCAGTCGGTAAATTGAACACGGTTTTGTTTGTGGTCCAGTATGATGAGAAACGGTGGAATTGGAAGCACAGAGTTACACGAACGTCGGAAAGAAATCTCAACAGCGCATATGAGGCGATGTTGAATCGTGTGGATGAATTTGGATCTGTGGGATCCGAAGCAAAGTAAGAGTGTTGAGCTGTAGTGCTTACAGGAGGTTGAACTGCAGCGTTAAACACTGAGTTGATTTGCAAATAAATGGACGGTTGTTGTGGTAGCAATGCACCAATCAGTAAATGTGTTGACCAGCTTTGGAAAGTGTTAAACACAGAGCTGGGAAGCGTCCGACGAAGATGAAGAGAAAATCGATTTGCTGTGTGGAGCTGCTGACGGTTGTGAGGTCCATTCTTTGCGATCTCCGATCGCCAATGATACATATCGCATCGGAATTGTTAAGACTGTCGATGGATGGAGATGTGCATGCGACTGCCGATGTTTATAGAGTCGACTGTAATTATTTTTAAATCCATATATTCCCGTATATTTGTACTATCTGTGGTGTGGGATTTTAAACCTTAATGCCGATATTGTACTGTTTTCCGATAAGGGGATAGCAATATTTATTTAGACTCCGATTAAAAGGATCTCTCGATTATAATATAGATCCACGTTATAAAATTAAAAGGCTTAAAAGCCTAAAACGCTTCCGATGGGACTTAGTGGGCCATAACCCACAGGCCTAGGTTCAAAATTTATACATGAAAGGAGGTTTTGGGCTTACCCCAAGATTTCTTTTCATCATGTTCCTCCCACGTTTTACTAAAAATCAGAATGTCATCCATATACACAATAACACAATCATCAAGAAAAGGTCTGAGTACATCATTCATTAATCTCATGAAAGTAGCAGGGGCATTGGTCAAGCCAAAAGGCATAACCAACCACTCATACAATCCCTGCTTTTTTTTGAAAGCAGTCTTCCATGCATCTTGCTCTGTAACTCTGACCTGATGGTATCCACTGTGCAAGTCCAGCTTGGTGAAATAAACAACTTGCTTCAATTGATCTAAAATAGCATCTATGCGAGGAAGGGGATAACAAATTTTGATTGTTCTTTTATTTAGTGCTCGGTAGTCAATGCACATTCTCCACGAGCCATCTTTCTTTCTCACCAAAACGATTGGTGACCCACATGGTGATGTTCTAGGCCTGATGAACTCCTTCTTGAGCAACTCCTGCACCTGCTTCTTGATTTCAGCATTCTCTAAAGCAGACAACCTGTACATTCCAATATTAGGAAATGGAACATCTTGCTGCAAAATAATATCATGTACAATTTCCTTTTTGGGTGGCATACCTTTAGGTTCTTCAAACAGGACATCATACTCTAAAACAAGCTTTTCTATATCAGCTTGCTGCTTAGCATTACAACCCTCAAATACATTGGTTTTATCAAGTTTATTTTCCTTTACAACCATTAGTAAGAATTGTTTGCACGAATTTATCATTCTTTTCATCTACCCTGAGTTTATGACAGTATAATTATTCTTGAGCTTATGAGCTCTTACTAAGTATTTGATTCCATCTTTAACAAGTAGATACTTGTTCTCAGCTCTATAGAAAATGGCTTTTCTATCATACAAGTAAGAACTCCATAAAACAATTCCACATATATCCAAAGGAATTATGTCTAACTCAACCTCATCTACAAATGCTGACCCAAAAGAAAACTTGAGTTTGCACTGTCTAGTCACTTGTAGTTGTGCTTTATCATTCAACCATCCTAATGAGTATAGTTTCTTGTGAGGTATAGTTGCTAATCCAAATTTATTTATAATTGCTTCAGAAATAAAATTTACTTGTGAGCCACTATCAAACAAAGTATCAATCTTTTGATGTTTGGAAACAACTCGAATATGGAAAAGCTCATGTCTTTTTCTCTCATGTTCTTCAGCAATAATAGATTGAGCAGAATTACTAGTAGATGCTTTAGAATTATTAACTTTGATACCTGTGGCTGCAATGGTTGTTTCATCTCCCGAGTCTGACCCCAAATCTTTCTGAATAGCTACAACAATCTTCTTCTTCTTGCCCTTGGACTTCTTAGGTCTCAGCTCTGGATGCAGAATACAACCGTGCTCATCATCATGCCCATCCTTTTTATAGTGAGTGCATGAAGCTTTGCTTTTCTGTGCAGTGTTAGTCTTCCTTGCTTTCCACTTCTGCTTTCTTTTCTCCTTGCTCTTGCTTGCAGTGGGTTGGGATGCTCCCCCAAATTCTGGATTTCCATTCTTTCCTCTAGCCTCTAAATGAGTAGCTTGTACAAATACCTCATCTATACTAGTGGGATTAAACATGAGGATAGTATGTATCATGTAGCTGTGTAGATCCCCAATGTACTTCAAAAGAGTCTCTGGTGAGTCTAATGAGATCCCTAGAATCAATGCTCTCTTTCTAAATTCTTGAGTGTACCCTTGCACACTTTTCCCTTTCAACTTCTGAAGAGTTTGCCAACTCATCATGGCTTGTTGCATGTAGGCCAATGGATATAATTGCTTCTTGATGGCAGAAACAAATTCAATCCAGAAAAAGATAGTCTTACCATGTCTCTTCATGTCAGCTTGGGTTCTGCCTTCCCACCTGTTAGTGTCAGTCTTTCCAGCCTTCCTACAGTGATCAAATATGCTCTTACAAAGTGTTCTCAGAGTGTCAAGGTCAAATTTTGTCATTTCAGTGAGTCTTCAAGCAAAATTTGGTCACTAGGCATTAGGTCTAGGGTTTGCCCAAATGTCAGTCCATGTCACTATTCAGCTGAGCCTATCATCATTCATAGGGTGTTCATTATCATGTCAGTGTCTAATGAGTCATTTTACACCTTATTCATGCTTCAGTTGTGCCTAGGCAAGCTCATTTCCCTCTCCTAGGGTTTTGATGGAAATTTCTCTTGGACGGTCAAATCATCGGCAAAACTTGTTTCCTGATGTTCATACACCTTCCCTTATCCTTCATGTACCTTATCAAATGCTTCCCATCCCTTAGATCCGCCAAATTCTTCATTTTTGCACAAACCCTAGTTTCTAGCTACAACCTGGCAATTTTCTAGGTTTGGCCTGTGTTTTGCCCTTTTCGACCCCTTCCCCTCCCTCAATCTCTGAGATTCCACTTTCCCCCACTTCTTAACATCCCTCCTCACTCCCAAAAATTTCCCCAAGAATTTAGAAGCCCCCTATCCCCTTCATTTTGCTTCATTTCGACAAAATCCCTTGTTTCACACATCGGGACAAGTTTCACTCAAATGATGTTTCAGAGCAATAAAAGATGAATTTTGGAAAACTGAGAGAGGTTTTTGTCCATAACATGCCAAAGAAGAAAAACCTCCTTCACTTTTTGCGCAGGTGTCATGGTTTTATAGAAATGCCAAAATTACAATTGTCGGATCAAAGGAGGTTGTCCGAGGCCCGTAAGATGAAGAAGAAGACCAACCCGCTCCGTATCTTGGCTGAGGCCTCTCTCACTCACCATGATACTCATTAGCATCCTCCTAGCAGCAAACCCAAGAAATTTTGAGAGTTTTGAAGCATTTTTGGCATTTTTGGGAATTTTACAGGTTTTGGCCATTTGACTGGTCTCACCCCGCGTGCGACCATACATGGGGCCAACTCAGAACGGGGAAAACTTTGCATTTTTGGAATTTTCATGCAAAAATACACTTTCCTATGGATGGGTTTCAGATTTTATGGATATTTGGGCTTCCAAAAGCTCAAAATACATGCAATTTTTGACTTTCTGCCCCTATTTTGAGTTGCAGAAAGCTATCTTGGGAGAAATGACTTTTGAGGGGTCAAATCAACTCCCAATTCAAAAATTCTGGTGGGGTTGGAAAGTAGACTCGCAGACCTTTCCAACGAGCTATCTTGCACCTGATTTGGACATCGAGAAGGCCCTCAAATAGATCTGTGAATGTGCACGACCAGTCAGAGTGATGTGCGCGACCTGTCAGGGAAATTTGCCTGTTTTGACCAGTTCGGCCAGCAAAACACTGTTTTCATCTTGGTTGACTTTTGAGGCATGTAAATGATGGATTTTTGTGTAATTTTTATGGCACTGAGATACTTTTACTCTCCTTCATCACTTCTAGAAGATTCTTTGATGTAAATGGTAAATATTTAATGCATGGATAGGTTTCCTAAGTTTTAGAGGCAAGTTGTTTTGACTGCCTATTATCTAGTGCTCAGTTTAGAATTAGTTGAAACAGCTCCTAGGAAGCTGAGCTCGACCCCTAGAGGTGGGGAAAGGAGTTAGATCATCTATATTATGCCTTCTCTTGCTCATTTTCATGGTTGGACTCTGGAGGGAGAAGCTCTATTGTATATTTTACTTGTATCTCTGCAATTTGAGAAAAAGGAAGGCCAGGGTTTTGCAGACATCATTGTGGATTATTGTGGATTATTGTGTTGATGGTGTGTTTCCTACTTGTCATTGTAAGTGTGTTTATGTGTTCCATCCCTTTCTTTACTACTGCTAATTAAACAAATGAAGTGATAAAGTTTGAATTCATGCATGTCATGCTCCTTTCAATTTTGTTTAATATTTATGTTTTCCACTGTCTAAAGAGGATTCAAAGTCATTGTTTGCCCTCTTTAGCTCCCTCTCTTTCTTCCTTGATCATCCATCTCAGCTTAAGGCATCAGCACAAACTCCTACCCTGCCCCAAAGACCCACCTGCAAAAACTGAGCTCAATCCCCGCACCCTAAAATTGCAGATCCTCAATTTGCCACCAAAAAACCCCAAAAACCCCCAAATCAACCTTTTAATCAGTTTACTAGCCTAATATCAGTGTCACTCTATTGGTCATCTCTGTCCATTGAATATTTTACTGAGATTGACCGGAGAGAGCCTTCTCATACCCCGTAGGGCTAGCTACGAGGTGAAATGGTTTGATGTTGCCTTGAAGGTTTACCTTCCTCAGCCTAGGGTGAAATCTCAAGCGCTAACATATTGGCGACCATACTGGGGAGAACATCTAATCGTTTGCTCATTGACGTGTTTGTTTCATAAGTCTTAGACGGAGCCTGAAGTTACGCCAGGTAGCCGTCGAACACGCTCTTGTTTTACATCAGCGTTAGTAGATAAACGATGCTTCAGTCAATCTCCGTGAGCTTGTGAACTTAGCGCTTCATTGACTCTTTACCCCAGTACATGTATCAAGTTCAGATTTGATTGTTGATGGTGAACAACGATCAGACACTGAAAGGCTGAAATCATTCACTTGGCGACTCCTTCAATGAAAACTCCAGAGACCAATGCTTCATGGTGACTTCACTGCAGAGAGATCAGTAGCTTTGAGCTTTTCAAGATGGATCGGATCGCAAGAAGATATGCTCCCTTGAGCCGAGATCACATCCCCGGTTTTCCAAATAAGATTCCCAAGGTAGATTGGTCAAGGAATCTGCCTATATTTAAAGATGATGGTAAGAAGGATGCTGCTTTACATCTAGTTAGATTTCACATGCATATTCGCAAATTCAAGGTCGATTTTCCTGAAGATTGCTTGATGAAGATATTCTTGGCCACTCTGGAAGGTAAAGCTCAATCATGGTATGAAATTTTGCCGCCTGCTTGTATTTACTGTTTAAAGGATTTTCATGCTATGTTCATTGAAAGATATAAGGACTCTTATCCATCATTGAATTTAGTTCAAGACTGTTGCAAGCATGCCTATAGTTTTATTGAAAGCCTTGAGAAGTTTTATGAAGATGATAATTTCATGGATGAAGAGATCATGGAAGCCCTGTATGAAAAGCCGTTTCAGAAGCACATAGAAATCTTAGAGGATACTTGTCAAGATCAACAGGTTGAAGATGGCCATATGGCTGTAATTGATGAAAGAGAAGAGCTTGTTTCAGATCTGCCCACAAAAGAAGACAACGTGCAGGGTAGCCAAGATTCAATTTTAGAATGTAATGCAGTCAACTCAGCTATTTCAGATCAAAATTCAGATCATGGTGACCAGGAATATCTTGTGCTGAAGCCCATCAAAGAGAGCTCTACTGTTGAGATCATAGACAGAGTTTTGGATTCAGATGTTCATGAACAGCAAGGTGAGATCTTTGTGCAAGTAAGAGATGAATCTCCTTTCAATAACTCAGTAATAAATGATAGTTTGAATGCCTTGTCATATGAAGATAATTATTGTTTAAACAGAAGAAAACAAAAGGCATTGTCTCCTTTGTCTGAAGAGGAGATAGATCAGCTTTTGAAAGGTCTTGTTACAGCCCAAGCTACAGCAGATTTGCAATGCACACATAGTCAGGAAAGTGTTGGTGAAACTTCTTCCTCTTTTGAAAATGATGACAGTCTTGTAATTAGTTTTATAGATCAGCAAACAGATAATATTTTCTTTCATGAAGATAATGAGGCTGTCATGCTTGATGATCTTGAGGATTGTTTTCTGTTTAAGAATGACCTAGACCATGAAATTGAGGAAAATAAGTTTGAGAGAGACAATATGTCAAAATTTCTCACGGTCAAGGAATTTACAGCCAACACTCATATGGCAGAAGCTTATACTTCTCTGTGCCTTCCTATCAATCAGCAACCCACTGTTCTTTCAGATCAGAATGAAGCGAGTACTTATATTTTTGCAGTTGGATCTCCAAACAAGGTAGTGCTTCAGGATTATCAAGATCCCTTTGGCATTCTTCTGCAAGCATTAGAAAAGATAAATGTTGCCTGGTTCATTATCATAAGCTTTGGTTTCAGTGGTTATTTTGAGTTGCCTACAGGTTCATCGTTTCGCCTGCTCGAGATAAGCAAGAGCAGAAATTTGGTATGTAGCCATCTGCTGGATTGGTTACATTGGAAAGCTCATTATACATGATTGTACATATTTCATTAGTATGCAGGTGGTTGTCATCATGATTTCAAATCTTGATGGACTGCTGCCCTTCTCTTGTTTTAGTTAAGTCAGTCATGAGTCATTTGTGTTTGGTCTATTGAGTGAGTTTTTCAAGTTATTTCAGTTTGCCATCGAGTCAGTTTGAGTCAAGCTTCAGTTAAGTTTCAGTCAGTTTTCAGTCAAGTTTTCATTCAATAAATGTGTCAAAGTCTTGTGTCAAAGGTGTAAATAATGACTCCATCGCCCAATGGTTGCAAGCACTGGTCTGCTCTCCCAGATGTCTAAGGTTCTTGGCACCTCCAACGAGCTACCATCCCCATTGGAGCCAATGTTAGTGTCAGTCTTTCCAGCCTTCCTACAGTGATCAAATATGCTCTTACAAAGTGTTCTCAGAGTGTCAAGGTCAAATTTTGTCATTTCAGTGAGTCTTCAAGCAAAATTTGGTCACTAGGCATTAGGTCTAGGGTTTGCCCAAATATCAGTCCATGTCACTATTCAGCTGAGCCTATCATCATTCAGAGGGTGTTCATTATCATGTCAGTGTCTAATGAGTCATTTTACACCTTATTCATGCTTCAGTTGTGCCTAGGCAAGCTCATTTCCCTCTCCTAGGGTTTCGATGGCAATTTCTCTTGGACGGTCAAATCATCGGCAAAACTTGTTTCCTGATGTTCATACACCTTCCCTTATCCTTCATGTACCTTATCAAATGCTTCCCATCCCTTAGATCCGCCAAATTCTTCATTTTTGCACAAACCCTAGTTTCTAGCTACAACCTGGCAATTTTCTAGGTTTGGCCTATGTTTTGCCCTTTTCGACCCCTTCCCCTCACTCAATCTCTGAGATTCCACTTTCCCCCGCTTCTTAACATCCCTCCCCACTCCCAAAAATTTCCCCAAGAATTTAGAAGCCCCCTATCCCCTTCATTTCGCTTCATTTCGACAAAATCCCTTGTTTCACACATCGGGACAAGTTGCACTCAAATGATGTTTCAGAGCAATAAAAGATGAATTTTGGAAAACTGAGAGAGGTTTTTGTCCATAACATGCCAAAGAAGAACAACCTCCTTCACTTTTTGCACAAGTGTCATGGTTTTAGAGAAATACCAAAATTACAATTGCCGGATCAAAGGAGGTTGTCCGAGGCCCGTAAGAGGAAGAAGAAGACCAACCTGCTTCGTATCTTGGCTGAGGCCTCTCTCACTCACCATGATACTCATTAGCATCCTCCTAGCAGAAAACCCAAGAAATTTTGAGAGTTTTGAAGCATTTTTGGCATTTTTGGGAATTTTACAGGTTTTGGCCATTTGACTGGTCTCACCCCGCGCGCGACCATACATGGGGGCAACTCAGAACGGGGAAAACTTTGCATTTTTGGAATTTTCATGCAAAAATACACTTGCCTATGGATGGGTTTCAGATTTTATGGAGATTTGGGCTTCCAAAAGCTCAAAATACATGCAATTTTTGACTTTCTGCCCCTATTTTGAGTTGCAGAAAGCTATCTTGGGAGAAATGACTTTTGAGGGGTCAAATCAACTCCAAATTCAAAAATTCCAGTGGGGTTGGAAAGTAGACTTGCAGACCTTTCCAACGAGCTATCTTGCACCTGATTTGGACACCGGGAAGGCCCTCAAACAGAGCTGTGAATGTGCACGACCAGTCAGAGTGATGTGCGCGACCAGTCAGAGTGATGTGCGTGACCTGTCAGGGAAATTTGCATGTTTTGACCAGTTCGGCCAGCAAAACACTGTTTTCATCTTGGTTGACTTTTGAGGCATGTAAATGATGGATTTTTGTGTAATTTTTATGGCACTTAGATACTTTTACTCTCCTTCATCACTTCTAGAAGATTCTTTGATGTAAATGGTAAATATTTAATGCATGGATAGGTTTCCTAAGTTTTAGAGGCAAGTTGTTTTGACTGCCTATTATCTAGTGCTCAGTTTAGAATTAGTTGAAACGGCTCCTAGGAAGCTGAGCTCGACCCCTAGAGGTGGGGAAAGGAGTTAGATCATCTATATTATTCCTTCTCTTGCTCATTTTCATGGTTGGACTCTGGAGGGAGAAGCTCTATTGTATATTTTACTTGTATCTCTGCAATTTGAGAAAAAGGAAGGCCAGGGTTTTGCAGACATCATTGTGGATTCTTGTGGATTATTGTGTTGATGGTGTGTTTCCTACTTGTCATTGTAAGTGTGTTTATGTGTTCCATCCCTTTCTTTACTGCTGCTAATTAAACAAATGAAGTGATAAAGTTTGAATTCATGCATGTCATGCTCAGCTTTCAATTTTGTTTAATATTTATGTTTTCCACTGTCTAAAGAGGATTCAAAGTCATTGTTTGCCCTCTTTAGCTCCCTCTCTTTCTTCCTTGATCATCCATCTCAGCTTAAGGCATCAGCACAAACTCCTACCCTGCCCCAAAGACCCACCTGCAAAAACTGAGCTCAATCCCCGCACCCTAAAATTGCAGATCCTCAATTTGCCACCAAAAAACCCCAAAAACCCCCAAATCAACCTTTTAATCAGTTTACTAGCCTAATATCAGTGTCACTGTATTGGTCATCTCTGTCCATTGAATATTTTACTGAGATTGACCGGAGAGAGCCTTCTCATACCCCGTAGGGCTAGCTACGAGGTGAAATGGTTTGATGTTGCCTTGAAGGTTTACGTTCCTCAGCCTAGGGTGAAATCTCAAGCGCTAACACCACCAAACCAAGGCAGTGCCTCCTAGGCATAGGCTTTCCAATTGAATTTTTCTCTTGTCCGAGTCGATGTTCTGCACTCTACAATACACATCAATTTGTCTAATCCAATTGTCCAACTTTTCAACATTTAGCTCTCTATCATATATATGCAAGTCGAATTTAACATCTAGCTTGATCAAATATGCTTTCCTATTATGCACAGGGCTATTAGGAGGTGTGAGAAAATTTTCCTCTTTCCCTTTTCCTTTTGAGTGGTCATGGGAATGAGATTCATCTTCCTCTTTATCTTGTTTAGAGCTTGATGAATCTTCATCCTTATGCTTTCTAAAGTCCCTATACATTTCTTCTACCATAGACTTTATAGCTAGGAAACTCTCTATGAATTGAGGGTCTGGCCCCATAGAACCTTCCTCTGACATAGTCTTCCGAGGATAGACTCTCCCAATCTCAGGATTAGTTTCGACCAACTCTCCTTCTCCTAATTTGAGCTTTGATCTAGTGAGCATTCAATAGCTATACCAACACAAGCTTGTCAAACCTTTCAGCCTAGAGCTCTGATACCACTTAATATGATAATCACCCTATGAGTGATCTTAGTTAAGAATTATTAAAGAGAGGTATTACAGACTCATGTTTTGGTGTGTCTCTAGGTTATTTAAGCAACGGATCGATCAGATTACAAATACATAGACACTTGAAATGGAAGACAGCAGAGAAACACAGTAAGCAAATATAAGAACACAAAAAATTAATAAGGAGTTCACCCTATCCTCCAGGGCTACGTCTTTGGTCCAGCTTTCAATGGTGGCCTTCTTTTATTGTGTCTTAAAGCAGAGAATTACAAAGAATGAGCTCAATAAGAGTCCCCCGTCATAGGATAACTTGGCAGGGTGGTTCTTGGAATTCCCAAGCCACTAGAGTACACATACTCTTGGCCTTACCAGCTTTTTGACCTCTCGGGTCTACAATGGAAGGAGCCCAATGTGGTGCTCGATCTTGACAGATCCCCTTCAAGGATGGCTCAAATTTCTCAAGCCCTCTGGTGCTTGACGCTGCCTTTGGTTAGCTCAAACCTCTGTCTTCTTACTGCTTTTTACTCTCTTTGTCTGCTTTCTCTGTTCTTTCGTGTGTGTGGGTGTTCCTTTTGCTGGTCTCTGCATGGATTTAAAGCCACTCGAGCTCATGGCGGCTTGATTCCTCTTCCAACTCCATCAGATCTCCTGCTACAGCTTCACTTGGAGTTCCCTATCTCAGTGTCATCATCAGACTCACAGGGAGTGGCCACTTGTCCTCCTGCGAACTGCACCAGCTTGCTTCATCGGTTCGTTTCTTTGGTTACGTCGTGGAATGAGTCATTTGCCACCTTGTCGATCAAATCGGACTTCAAATTCTTATAGGTTGTGGCTTAATCTCCTGTTAATTCTGGTTTTCCCATCGGGCGTGATCTCAGCCATTAGATCTGGATCCCTAAGATTCGTCGCCATTCACTCATTTCGCGCGATAGATTTGCTCGACCATTAGCGTGCAATGAGCGATGGTTTTCTCTCTCCTCTGCCTGCCACGTGTCGAGCGTTGAGTGGAATCGCTCTATTTTCGCCAAAACTACTTACCGCCCAGGGATGCCCTCGATCAATACCGCCGGTTTTTGGAGCGTGGGTTCTGCTTTTGCCTTTAGCCTTTTCCCCACGGTTTTCGCGGCTCTCATGCGACCGAGCGCTCGGGGCCTCTCCATTTTGAGGGTTTTTGCCAAAAACTCCATCTGTTTCCTGATCCGAGTTTCCCAGGGGCTAATTTTTCCTCCTGTGCAGTCTCCATGGGCCTCGGTCAGCGCCCTTTGACCGAGGTCCTCGTCATTCCACGTTGGCTGCCAACTACCACTGGTTTAGAGGTGTTTTTTATCACTGCTCTTAATTCTTTGAAGTTTGTCCTAACCTGGTACAACCATGGTTCTGATGATCATTCTTTATGGATCCAATTCAGATCACTTGGGGTTTGCAGTCATCAGTGGTAGATCCTTCGCTATCAATAGTGGGAAACCATCATTGTCTCCTGATTGATAGAATCTTACAGGTGTTCAACTTCAGTTCATCTATTCGCACTTGTTAGATTGTATTGGGTACCTTGACTCTCATTATCATTATCGATGAGTAGTCTCACGTTTGTTAACGGTATACATCAATGATTGGTAATCAAACGATTTCTCACATGGTCGACTTCAGATCATTTATTCCCATTGTGTAGAAATGTACCACGACGGTTGGTGAAGACCTCGAGTTGCATCAAAATTCTTTGGTTCACTTGCCAGTTGCTCTTGTTGCTGCTAGTTGACACCATTCCACATTATATGTTGCAATCCTTCACCATGACATCCTATATGCTGGCATCCGAGTTGTTATGTAGTACCATCTTATTCCATCATGTTCATTTGGTACTATTGAGATCAGTTCTTGACATCAGTGATTAGCTTCATCTTTCAGCTTTATTGATCATCTTCTTATATGTGATATTCATACATGTACTTGTTCGATCGTGATCAGATGATCCATTATATATTGTTAGTTCCTTATACTTGTATACATAGTGGATTTGCTTGTACTTGATATGCGGACATGCTTTACTTTCTATGAGCATGGGTATGCCCACTTTAGACGATTGTTTCTTTCTGATCTTATTTCGTTAGCTTGGCAGGTTGAAATATGGTGAAGTCCTTCCTGATTTTTGATAGGTTTCCTTTCCATATACTTAATACATTTCGGCCATCATGTTCCCCTTCTGACCTCATATATTAGGGGGCATCTGTTATAGCTCCAAATTCCATCTTATTTATTTTTGGTGCTTGGTTTATGGCCTAGAGCAACCCCTCCTTCCAGACTTGGACCAAATATTCAAAAAACAGTGTTTTACTCCCTGTACGTGACTTTGCCCTGTATTAAACACGTGTACCCGCAGGTATGTCTATACCCAACCTGCGTAAAAATTAAATTTCCTTAATTATGGGCGGAGATCACGAGTTTTACCTATTGATTACCTATTAGTGCACGTGGCCCAACTGTTCCCAACTGTTTCCAACTAAAAAACTACTTTGGAAGAAGTATAAAAAGACTTCAATGGGAAGGCCTTAAGGAGGAGAGAAAATAGATAATTACTCTGCTAAGATTATCCCCTCATCAAGTCTGAAGATCCCTGTGCTTCAAGCACTTCCCCAAGTTCAGGAAACCCTTGTTTCCTTGAGAGTTGATATCCTTTCACTTGTTGGAGATATCCTTTTGTTGCTTATGGAATGAGCCTTTTGAAGACCAGGACTGGATGGACTTGGAGGATGGTTCCACTTGGAGCCGGAAGAGGAAGACTCAGGTGAACTCTTTCTATGTTTTTATTATAGTTACCTACAATAAAAGATACACTATCTTGTTCCTGATATCAACTTTGTTCATGTATATGATGTTATTGTTATGGTTTATGTATGAATGACTATTTCAATGTATAACTAACCATCTACTTATATGTTATAAAGTTGATTTCACTATGATGGTTTATCTATATGCTGCTGTGCATATTTGAATTGGTTGTTTTGCAGGTTCAAAGATTGCGAGGAGTTGCAGAGGGTTTGAATCCTGGCTGGAACTACCCGAACGAAGGACCCCTGGGTATGTACATCCTCGCATAGTTTGCTCGTTTAAGCATTTTGCCTGAGTTATTTGCTTGTTTCTTGCTGTAGATTACTCCTGCTCTGCTAAGGTTCTGACCTAAAGCCCTAGGGGACTTTATCCCTTAACACTATCATACAAGGAAAATTCCCTCACGCAGTAGTGGCACCAAGATATGTTCCACTACAGGAACTCTCATTCAAAAAGACTGCTATCAGTATGACACAAACTCATGCATGATGAGCATCCTGCCAACATGGCATAAAAGGGATCTCAATGCAAAACACACATGGAAACAACATGAGTATCCCATCAACATGACGACAAAGGGATCTCAAATAAAACATGACGAATCATGACAACAAGTACATCACACATATGATTTCGCATCATATAAAGCAGGAATCATGAAAATGAGTAAACAAGATCCTTCATCAAAAATCAAATAAGGATCTGTGCAGCACAATGCATAGCAAAAGAAGTACATGAACGCACTACATATACCTCACATCCAAGGGCCATTTGAAGAAGCGGATGTCAAACTGCTGAAGATGTTTGTGTTGTCAATCTCATGGCATCAATCACATGGAAATCGCTGCTCGCACATGAATGCTAACACCTGCATTCCACTTAGAAAAGTGGTTGAAGAATAGAATGAGCAAATGGGAAATCTGAACACGCCATCAAATTTGTGGTGTCGAATAGTGCAATAGTGCAAAATCAACTGTCCAATTTTTGAATTATGAGAAAGTGAGAATCTGGGCTAAAGGAATCTTTTAGATTCCCCCTAGATTCTTTAAAGATTCCCTCCTTCGAGTCCTAAAAAATTTTCTCCTCGGACCAAAATTCTGACTACGCCATCAGGTTCCTTGCGGAATTCTGAGAAAAATGAGTGTGAAGTTGGTTGTATTTTAACTCTAGCGAATTTCAGCTTCCAAGGAATCTAGAAGATTCCCTCAAGATTCCTCAAAGATTCCCTCCACTGGGAATCTGCAAATCTACTGCTCAAAAGGCGAATCTAACCTTGCCATGGCATTCCCTACAAAAATCTGTGAAAATTAACTGTAAACTTGGTTACATTCTGATAAAAAGCATTTTTACCTCCCTAGAGAATCTTTGGGCATCAAGGAATATTCTACCTTGAAATGCATGTCAAGGTTCTCCCTCCTTTGCCTTGAAATGCGTGCCCACTCCCGGTTCCTCCATCTACCTGGACGCACTGTGGAAATGAGGGTTTATATAAAATTTTTAGGGCGAAGTTTACAAGAAACCCAGTTGGCGTGATGGTAAAAATAACGATTTGTTGAGGAGGGGTGGGGTGGTCAAACCCTACCCCTCCCTTTTTTTTATACATTATGGTTTAACAACCATATTAATGTTTTTTTTTAAAACAAACAAAATCGCATGAATTTATTTGATTTATTAAAGGTGCACGACGGTTTGGTAGTACGATGGTTCCTGGGTTGTACAAGGGTTGTACGTGGGGCCGCCGCATTGTGGCGGCCCAGCCACGTGGCTGGCGCAGGCTCGGTACCCGCCAACCTCCTCATTTAAACTATGGCACGGTTAGATATGGTGAGGAGAGGCATGGGGTGGTGGGGGTGGTGGCCCACCACCCTCCTTTTTATATCTATTTTTTTAATTTTTAATACCAAAAGGAATTTTTGAAATTCTGAATTTTTGACGGAAGGAGTCAAACTAACCAGGCCACAAATTCGCCCAGAATCTGGCCCAGGTTGGCCGAATTTTGTCCAAATTGCGGCCTCCTTAAGCCTGTCCAATTAGCAAAAGTCAACTAAACTTTGACTGCTCCTAACTTTCGCATACAGACTCGATTTGAAAAACTGTTTACACCACTGCGATTAGGATGACGAGATCTATGCTTTGGTCCTAGTCCAAAATCATTCTGATCACTTTGATTTTTGAGCATTCATAAGCCCTCTTTGTCTTGTGTGTGTCGCTAGAGCCACCTGGATCACTCACCTATATGAAGGGTGCTCAATTTGTCGTATCCCATGGGAAAGAATGCTTTGATAGGCTCCGCCGTAACGACGACAAAAGATGTTGTATCTCCCAGAGATAGCCTTGGATTGCTTCAAGACCAGTGCCTGGGCATATCTAAAATGGTGTCTCAAATGATTTATTGGATACTGTAGATAACACTTATGATCTATAGATACATATGTACATAGGAAATATATTGGCTCATTAATCCAAATAAATAAACATGGATTTCTACTACTTCTTCAGAAGTTCAGATCTCAGAAATAAGCATAAAAATAACGGAGGCTGAGAGATTCAAGGTTTTACCGCTAATAATCTTTTACAGAGTGTCTGAGAGAGGAAAAGGGAGAAGAGTAACTCATCACTTAGAGCATTAAGGTTTCAATACTTCTGTATTTACCACACAGAGCTTGAGACATTAAGGATTTCTATGCTTATTTGGGCTACAAGCATAAATAATGAATGAAGGGGGAGTTGAGGGCTATGATTAATGTGCGGCAGATTTAAAGATCTAATCTCAATGTTCCTCATAGACATATACATAAACAATGTTTAGACAAATGAATATGTGAAATGGTTATAGGCATTTGCATTAACATATAGATACTAATGAATCTGTGAAGGAGCTTGAAACAAATCTAGCAACAATAATTATATGAATTCAAGGAAGAAGCATGGACATAAAAATGAGATAAACAAAGGGGAACACATACTGTAATCCTTTAAAGAGGGAATCAACACTATTTGCTTGATATTCTGAAAAGATCTGTATTACAAAGGAGACATAGTCTGAAAATATAACATGCAATGTTTTCTCTAGAATTTCTGAACCCTTTCTAAGTCTTGCTTTCCACTATTTATCTCCAGAGGGGAGCAAGAAGCTACATTACAACATAAATATCTATCTCCTAGATTCAGCTGTCACGTCAACTAGTTGTATTAGTTGGGAACAGATCTATGGCCCAAAAGGTGTTACATAAATAAATGCCTCATTGAAGGGAGGCATGTTACAGGATATAAAAAATGAATATCAGTCAAAGAGAAGCATTAAATGTCTTATTGCCCATCTTGGTCATTGTTAAAGATTGTAGTTGGCTTGCTGTATGGCCCTTTCGTGCTACTCAGTTGGCTCCCATCACTTTTGTTTTTACTGCTTGAAGGCCTTCCTCTGTGGAGGAGGGGTTGGGTCACCTGTTAGTGCTGGTATTTGTGGTCCTTTGCTGTGTAGAGGGATGAGGCTCCATACTGAGCCATTAATCCTTCTGAGTCCCTTGTACTACTCCATCACTGCGCCATGCTCTATTAAAGTCTTCTAGCATCCAGCCCATCCGCCCATTAAACCTCTGTACTGCACCATTGGTGTCTTGACGTAGCAGGTGATATGCATTCCAGTGTAACAACACGGAATTGCCGGTGTGAGTTTTTTCTTCTCAAACAGGCGAAATAGGTATTTTGGATTTCCCCCTTAGCTCCTTATGTGACTTTCCTCATATGACTGGGAGCTGGAACCAGGGGTTGAGCCCTTAGGCGCTAAGGTCTTCAGACCCGTGTCTGGAGGCCTTTTCCTTTATTATCACAAATCCCGCATATCAGCGCTTTAACTCTGCTTTACCCTGCTCTACCCTACTCTACCCTTTTTCCTTAGTGTGGGCTGATAGTTTGGATGTGAGATCCTTATGGACCACGCCGTAATAATTTATCGCATCCGGGGGGGAGTCCCGCATATCGCAATTTCTCTGCACCTTTGTCTTTAGCATTTTCCCCCTTAACAACTATGATCACCAGTCTGTGGGGTGACATCATCACTGATATGTGTCACCCTGTGAGTGGTAACATGTGGCACCCGAAATGGCCCCATGTCATGCTTGAAAATAGTGAAACTGGGTGACATGTGTCCTCTACCACGTCATCATCTGTATCACTGCATCACTTGCCATACTACCATGTGGACGAGAGAGAAAGGGGCACGTTTGCCTTGGTTTTGCAGGCATTTCCTTTGTTAAATCGTTTCAGCCCTCCGTCGACAATACGACACTATATTGCAAATCAACCCCCTCAAAGTCTTTGAAGTATATAGAACCTGCCAAGGTGATGAGCTGCGGGACTGCTGTGACTTGGGATTGCATTACATGGAGGAGAGAGAAAGGGGGTGACCCACTCTTGTTTTGTTCATCTTTTCTTTGTTAAATCATTTCTCTACGTTCTCGAAGATACAACACTATATCGCAATATCGGCCCCCGCATGGTCTTTTAGGTTTGAAACTTGTCAATACGCCTATTCGTGAGACTGTTGTGATGCGGGATTGCTGGGATGCGGGAACCCGCCACGTGGAGGAGAAAGAAGGGAGGTGGCCCGCTCCTGTTTTGTTCACCTTTCCTGTGTTAAACTTTTTCGGCCCTCCCTCGATGATTTCTCATTATATAGCAAATCAACCCTTGCAAAGGTCTGTTAAGTATGGAACCTGTCCATGTGATGATCTGCGGGACTGCGAGGATGTGGGACCCTGTCATGTGGAGGAGAGAGAAGCGGGGTGGCTCGAATTTGTTTTTCCTACCTTTCTTGTGTTGAACTCTTTCGACCCTCCCCCGATGGTGTAGCACTTTGTTGAAAATCAGTCCTCGCACGGTCTTTGGGGTTTGTTGTGACTGTGGGCCTACGATGTCAACCGATTTGCGGGATTTTTCTCATACTTAGCTATTTTTCTTCATTTTTTGGGTTTTTCCATGGTAATCTTCGAAGTGCTTTAAATGCTGCTCTAGGAGTCCATTTTTGGACTTCTATATACCGTTGGAAAGATTTTTTCATAGCACTAGGCATTGGAGGGGGGCTGATTGAGCTTTGAGATCTTCTATGGCTTGGGACAATGGCTCCAAATTTCACTGCTCTTGGGAAACCTTGACCAATTGAAATCCACGCAGCGAGTGACAACAATGTTAATACAATATTCTTGTACTCCTTTAAGAAAAATAATACAAAAATTTCCATTATCTAAAGTATTTTATTTTGTTCTCTGTAGAATGTATTGAAATCTTTCCATGTAATCTTCCAAGCTTTTGTCATCTCCTTGCAACATATTAAATATTTATTCTTTAATGTCTGAGACATTACAATAGTCCTGATATTTGTTTAAAAACTTAGTTTTCATTTCATCCCAAGATTGAAAGGAGTTTCCTCTAAGTCCCATAAACTAAGGAAGAGCTGCATCCTTGAGAGTAGCTGGAAATATTTTTAAATTTTGTACATATGTGGAGTAATTGTAGTTGTGACAAAGGACATCAAATTCAAACAAGAAGGTATCTTGGTCTTCATTTGGGAGAGACAAAATTTAGGAATAACAATAGGAGGGATATTTTTCATAAGAACCATTCCATTTTCTTCATAGATAAGGAATTCAAATGTAACTAGGTTCTTAGGTCCAGCTCCTTCTTCATCCCTCATTCCTACAAATGATTCTTGTTCAGGTTCACTTGGTTGTTCGTGCTCTTGAAACTTATTGAAACCATTAGAATTTTTTGGTTCTCCTATTGCTAAAACTTATTCCCCCATTGTTGGTGGTTCTTTCGTATAGTGTTATGAGGTTATTTTGGTTGAGGTCCCGATGAGATGCCTTCGCTGTATTTACCTGTCAGGATGTTAATATGGGTGGATCCTACTGCACCGCGAAGGGTTTATGAAAGCTTACAGTTTCAATGAATCTATCTTACTCTAGTACAGAGGATAATAAGGATGTAGGTTATTGAAAGGGGTAGTTGATAAATTCCTTTGGTTGTTTCTAGTCTTGGTATCTTTACTTACCCTAAATAAGTAAGAAATCCTAATTCTCTTGAGTGCCTCCTCAGAAATGGCACAAAAAATGGCTGTGTTTATATGCCTCCTATTACAGTGGAGCTTCTAAGTACACTATTCACTTAGTTTGTTACCACATGGTTTGTAAACTTGCGAGGTACTACGTGAAATATACATAAGAACTACGTTCCTCACTTATCTTAAATGACCTAGGCTACTAAATTGAAAAAACATACGGTGATACAATTTTTGAATGCGGATAGTCTTGAGGTTATCCCACAGCTCATCTAAATGGCACTCCACACATATAATCCCTTTCCTTGAGTGCCTAGCTATGTGTCACTAGGTAGGCCAAATCCAAGCAATTCCACAACATGCCAATTCCATAGTAGCTACTTACCACAATTCTACATCAAACTGGTTTTGCAGCAGTTAACTACATATATCGTTCCCCAACAAATAAACTTTAAGAAAATAAATCATGATACTACAAACTTTTAATATTCATAAAACAAAAAAAACACTACTAAATCACTATGTTAAAATCTTATTCTAAGATCACTATGATAAATTACATTGCAAAGCTAAAACACACATATAAAAATACTAAAATAGAACAAAACATAATTATCACTATCTAAATATTAATATTCTATTATACCTAAATAAAAAATAACAATTGACAAGAGCAGAGCTTACCTTGAGTGAGCCTTTCCCCAAGCTTGGCTTGTGCTCTTAATCTTATAAAGCTACCAGCCCAAGCTTCAAATGTATTCTTAAACCATACATAATGAATATCACAAATTGAAACACCGAGCAGTAATTGTTTTATAGCTCGCACACCAACTTTGTATTAATTTGGAAAAATGAAGGGGGCATCACACAAACAAATGTGACTTTCGGTTTGGTTACAAAAAGGTACGAGATCAATCGTTTAATTACAATAAAAGACAAGGGATCAATAATCTGTTCAAGCTCCTCGTGGATAAGGTTTAACCCATGCTAACTGTGTAAGCCCTTGGCATTGCTACAAACGCTACGCGCTAAAATACTACGGAGACCTCTGATTCGATTTGGCTCCCACCATGGTGTGCCTTCCTCGAGCCTATTTCGAGATTTCTGAGATTGGGGTACCTGCGAGGTAATAGTAACAGATGCGTAGAGCCATTAAGAATGCAATTGTTGTTAACATTTCACTGTGTTATCTCAAATATGTATATGCTCATTCCCTTAAAACGTGAACATGTATAGGCTATACACACGTTGTTACACATACTCATTCCCTTAAAACGTGAACATGTATAGGCTATACACACGTTGTTACACATGTAGCTTGATAATTGTATATCTTTGACTAACACATGTTGATAATACGTTGTTATACATGTATCTGGATAATTGAATACCTTAATGACTAGTACGTTTATAATTAAATATTTTGATGCTAGTACGTTGCTAATTACATGTGTTGATAACTAAATACTTTGATGACTAGTACGTTGATGATTAAATGTAGCTTGATAATTGCATACCTTGGTGACTAACACATTGATAATTGTATGTCTTGATGACTAGCACACGTTGTTATACATGTAGCTTGATAATTGAATACCTTGATGACTAATACATTGATCACTATATGCCTTGATGACTAGCAAACATTGTTACACATGTAGGTTGATAATTGCATCCCTTGATGACTAGTACACCTGTAACTAAAGACCCTTTTACAACCATCATCAATCCAGTTATTCCACACATATAACAGTCAATTATACATGTATATATTCCTAGACCACTTATTCCACACATATCACAATCAAGTATACATGTATATATAGCCTGATAATTGCATACCTTGATAACTAGTACATGTTGATAATTGCATACTTTAATGACTAGCACACATTGTTATACATGTAGCTTGATAATTACACACCTTGATGACTAGTACACCTGTAACCAAAGACCTTTTTGCAACCGTCATCAATCCACTTATTCCATACATATCATAATCAATTATACATGTATATATTCCTAGACTTTAAGTCCTATAACTAAAAACTTTTTTGGAACTATAATCAATGTACTTATTCCTCACATATCACAATCAATTATACATGTATACATTCCTAGACCACTTATTCCACACATATCACAATCAATTATACATGTATATATAGCCTAATAATTGCATACCGTGATATTAACTAGTACATGTTGATAATTGCATACCTTAATGACTAGCACACGTTGTTACACATGTAGCTTGATAATTGCACACCTTGATGATTAGTACACTTATAACCAAAGACCTTTTTGCAACCGTCATCAATCCACTTATTCCACACATATCATAATTAATTATACATGTATATATTTCTAAACTTTAAGTCCTATAACTAAAAACCTTTTTGGAACCATAATCAATACACTTTTTCCACACATAGCACAATCAATTATACTATATATATATATATATATATATATATATATATATATATATATATTCTTAGGCTTCACGAGTCTTGTAACTAACGACCCTTTTACAATCATAATCAATCTACTTATTCCACACACATCACAATCAACTATACATGTATACATTTCTAGACTTTATAAGTATTTAAAGCACACCTTAATTCCGATCTAAAAAAGAAAATGAAAGAGATATAACAAGCATATATACTGTAAGCTTTTGAGTTCACAAAAGACATATTTTATAGTTCAAAAATTAAGGAGGTGTGAACTAAGGGAAAAAAACAATAGTTGAGTGGCAAAAAGGACGTTTATTTTACAACCCATCACTTGTGATATAGTCGATCCTCAATATTTATGAAATGTTGTTGGCTATAAATTAATTATTATTTATAATATAGTCAAATCTTTCATATTTATTGATTGTTACTAGGTATCCAATAAATCATTCAATTATTGTCTATAATATACTCAATTCTATATCTATGGATTTTGACGGGTTATCTAAGTTTTACAAGTGTTTATTTCATTTGGTTATTTTTAATAAAAAATATTTAATTTTTATTATGTAAATTCATGCCCTATGTTTCACTAAGGGATAAGTCAATGGATTTGGAAGTGATGTTTCATTATTACATATGATATTATTGATAGCTCTGAATGCTTTATTATCTAGTCTCATTTTATTCCATAAACATTACCATAACACAATCAATTAAAAAAAGTTTGATCTCAAACCATCCTAATTTCTTTGGAGATATTGGTTTTTCATTGGGAATTTTTTAGGGGTGAAATTTTTCCAATTAACTATTTTTTTCCTTCTTTCATTTTTTGAAAAACATATTCACCCAACTGATAAAAATCACCTATTTTTACATAGAGATAATTCAATTAATAATATTCTCCATAATTTACAAGTTTTAATAATAATTACATGTTTCCTATTGAATATTCACCTACATTTTGTATATGTAATTTTTCAAACTAGAATAGTTGCCTAAAATATAATACATACGTATAATATTTAAATTCTTAAAAAATATCTTATTTCTTATGCTTATAATAATGAAAGAGTGGTGGCGATCCCGAGGAGGGACATGTAGCTGTGACCGTTTAATTCTTTCGGTTTCGAATTAAATTTAGTGGTGGGGTTTGGTATATGACTTTAATGTGGTTTATTGTATGATGTTCGCCCTTTCTACTGGCCTCGGGCTTGCAACCATGGGTTATCAATTTCGCTGAGGGTATTTGGAATTCATTTATTCTTTGCTATGGTTTGGCTCTGTGGGTGCTCAATGTTTTTTCTTGGTTCTTGCGATGGTTGGTAAGTATCATGCCTTGCTTGTCCCGTATGGTGGTTTCTTGTGCTTTGCTGGTTCTTTGTGGTTTGTTGGTGCTGTACCTCTGCTCGCTCTCTGTGGTGATTCACTGCTCTGGTTTTTGGAGGGTTTCAAGTCATTTTCCACCTGCAAGTCTATTTGTCTCTATCATTTGGCTCAAGCTTCGTTTCTGCTCTGTTTGTGGTGATTTGTATGTTTGATGTTGGGTCTGGTGATGGTTCGGCTCTGCAAACACAGGTTCCTACCTAGCTGCTGCACGGGACGGCTTGGCGAACTCGCTCTCAGGTAATCTTCTCGTTCCAATTTCAATTTCACCCTTCGTTTTTGAGGTTCTAATGCTCTGGCTCCTTGGTGAGCAGGCAGAACGTGTTCATGGCACTTCTGTTGGTAGAAACCCTCTATTGCGGGTCTTGGTTCTCATCCTCTGTCACGGAATCGATCCTCCTCCATGTAAAAACCTCACTCCGCTTTCGGTTTGCTATTCACTGTTGTTTTGGTATCGTGGCCCTAACTAACTGCTACCCTACTCTGTGGTGGTGTGCAGGCCATTCCAGGGGAATGTTGCTCCACGGTGTCGTCCTTGGGACTATTTGCGGGCTTAGGGAAAACCCGAGTAGGGTCTTTCCGTGGCTGTAGCAGTTTCTTTCTTGCTTTATTGCTTGTTCTATCTATAATTGATCTGTTGCTTGCTCTGTCTGTAATTGGTTATACCCTTGGGGTTTTGGTTCCTTCGTATATCTATGTGGTTTCCGAGGTGTTCATGCCTTCGCTGTTTGATTAGGGTCTAGCCTGTGGACTGTAATGTTTTTGTTTGCATGGGTTTGGAACCCTCCACGATTTCCTGGTTATAGATTTTGTACAGTGAACTTCGTTGAATGGAAAATGAAAATGAAATGTACAGGAAATGCTTAAAGTGCTGAATATAATAGTACCTGGTTTTTTTGTTGAGGAAAAAAAGGAAAAATATATGCTGGTGTACCTCTGCTTAGTTCTCGGTTTTGAAATGCGTCTTCTTACAAAATTCTTGTCGATGCTTATTCGGATCTTTTGATAAATTGTTTCACTGTCTTGCTTTCATTTTGATGCCTGAAACATCTATGCATAGGGAATATAATAAAAATTACTCTACTTCCTTAATGACAGATTTTTGAATTGTTTGCTTCTATAGAGATTCAAATAATTGTAAATTACAACTTCTGGGCTCTCTCTCCTCTTTGGATGGCAACGCCTCCATCCTCTCTAGTTTTTCCTTTTCAATGCATTATTAGCAGTTTCTTTACAGTTGAGGAACTGTTCCTCAGTTACTTTTCAGTTGTTTAACAGTTTCTTCAAACAAGTCCCTAACTAATCCTATCTTGATCTGCTTGCCTAATTTTAAAAACTAACAATGGTTGAGTCAACCTTAATTTTAAATGAAACAAAAACTCAAAGTGTTTTCCTCTCTGTCCAACAAAATAAAATAAAATAAAAACATTTCCCAGCTGTTGCCTTTTCACTCGGATGCTCTTGCATCAGGCTCCTGGGGTAAATTAAACTCATGGCTCCTATCCATGAGCTCTTCAATAGAGTACCCGATGCTTTGAATCTGGCCAACATCTAACCAAGAACTATCTTCAATAGGATGACCCTTCCACTTGACTAGGTACTGCAAATATTCTTTCCTTTGAGTTCGTCTGGCCACTTGGGTGTCTAGGATCTGTTCAATCTCTAGAGGCTTTGCTAGGGGCATTTGTTTAATCCATGAATCATTCTCATTTTGGGTGTCCCTTGTTCGTCTTTCCAAATTGTCTTCTTCATCTTCCGCAATGTAGGGGTACAGTTTTGCCACATTGAAAATGGGTGAAATTCCAATACCTGGGGGTAACTGCAATTCATAAGCATTCATATAAAATTTCCAAGAATCCTGCAAGGCCCAATTTTTTCCATTTCAACTTGTTGTATTCACCTTTAGGAAACCTCTCCTTGTGTAGGTGTGCTAATACTACGTCTCCTACGTTGAATTGTACCTCCCGCCTTTTCAAATCTGCTTTCTGCTTGTATCTTTGGCTGGTGTCTTGTAATTTTAATTTCACTTGTTCATGAATATCGCTGATTGCCTTTGAAAAATCTTCACCATCAACACTCCCATGCTCCAAATGACCCAAATCCCGTAACTCATGTACTCCATGTGGGTGCATTCCGTATAGGATCTGGAAAGGACTACTACCCGTGCTTCGGTTGGGCGAATCGTTATAAGCAAATTCCGCTTGTGCAAGCACACGATCCCACTATTGAGAATTTTCTCCAACCAAACTCCTCAATAAATTTCCCAAACTTCAATTCACCATTTTAGTTTTACCATTGGTTCGCAGATGATAAGCTAAGATGAAGTTTAGTTTGGTGTCTAATTTTTTCCATAAGGTTCACCAAAAATGTCCTGTAAACTTAACGTCTCGGTCCGAAACAATAGACTTCGGCAAGCCATGTAATCTGACTATCTCTGTGAAGAACAAATGTGCTACATGTGTGGCATCACTGGTTTTCCTGCATGGAATGAAATGTGCCATTTTGGTGAAACGATCCACCACCACCATGATGGAATTGAATCCCCATTGTGTCTTTGGCAGACCTAAGACAAAGTCTAAACTGATTGAGTCCCATGGTTTGTTTGGAATAGGTAAGGGTGTATACAACCCTGTGTTCTGGCTGTGTCCCTTTGCAAGCTGATAGAGTCACAAACATCAGTAAATCTTGCGCATCTTCGACCAATAATAAAAGTGGCTCAACTGATCCAAGGTCGTGTCTATGCCAAAATTTCCGGCTAAACCTCCATTATGCTTTTCTTGGATTAAGTTCTCTCTCATAGAACATTTCGGAACACACAACTACCCTCCTTTCAACAACAACCCTTCCTGCATATTATAGTCCAGCCATGAGCTGTTATCTCTCAACAATGGATTTTGGCAAGCTTCATAAGCTTCCTTAAAATCTGCATCTGCCTCATACAATTCCTTAAGATGTTTGAATCCTGATACTTGCATCGTACTTCCCTGTACTTGTTCGTGCTCTTGAAACTTATTGAAACCATTAGAATTTGTTGGTTCTCCCATTGCTAAAACTTATTCCCCCATTGTTAGTGGTTCTTCCGTATAGTGCTATGAGGTTATTTTGGTTGAGTTCCCGATGAGATGCCTTTGCTATATTTACCTGTCAGGATGTTAATATGGGTGGCTCCTACTGCACCGCGAAGGGTTTATGAAAGCTTATAGTTTCAATGAATCTATCTTACTCTAGTATGCAGGATAATAAGGACGTAGGTTATTGAAAGGGCTAGTTGATAAATCCCTTTGGTTGCTTCTAGTCTTGGTATCTTTTCTTACCCTAAATAAGTAAGAAATCCTAATTCTCTTGAGTGCCTCCTCAGAAATGGTGCAAAAAATGGCTGTGTTTATATGCCTCCTATTGCAGTGGAGCTTCTAAATACACTATTCAATTAGTTTGTTACCACATGGTTTGTAAACTTGCGAGGTACTACGTGAAATATACATAAGAAGCACGTTCCTCACTTATCTTAAATGACCTAGGCTACTCAACAGAAAAACATACGGTGATACAATTTTTGAATGAGAGATAGTCTTGAGGTTATCCCACAGCTCATCTAAATGGAACTCCACACATATAATCCCTTTCCTTGAGTGCCTAGCTCTGTGTCACTAGGTATGCCAAATCCAAGCAATTCCACAACATGCCAATTCCATAGTAGCGACTTACCACAATTCTACATCAAAATGGTTTTGCAGCAATTAACCACATATATCGTTCCCCAACAAATAAACTTTAAGAAAATAAATCATAATACTGCAAACTTTTAATATTCATAAAACAAAAAAATACACAAATAAATCACTAGGTTAAAATCTTATTCTAAGATCCACTATGATAAATTACATTACAAAGCTAAAACACACATATAAAAATACTAGAATAGAACAAAACATAATTATCACTATCTAAATATTAATATTCTATTATACCTAAATAAAAATTAACAATTTACAAGACAAGAGCTTACCTTGAGCGAGCCTTTCCCCAAGCTTGGCTTGTGCTCTTAATCTTATAAAGCTACCAGCCCAAGCTTCAAATGTATTCTTAAACCATACATAATGAATATCACAAATTGAAACACCGAGCAGTAATTGTTTTATAGCCCGCACAACAACTTTGTATTAATTTGGAAAAATGAGGGGGGCATCAATAATCTGTTCAAGCTCCTCGTGGATAAGGTTTAACCCATGCTAACTGTATAAGCCCTTGGCATTGCTACAAACGCTACGCGCTAAAATACTACGGAGACCTCTGATTCGATTTGGCTCCCACCATGGTGTGCCTTCCTCGAGCCTATTTCGAGATTTCTGAGATTGGGGTACCTGCGAGGTAATAGTAACACATGCGTAGAGCCATTAAGAATGCAATTGTTGTTAACATTTCACTGTGTTATCTAAAATATGTATATGAACATGTATAGGCGATACACACGTTGTTACACATGTAGCTTGATAATGGTATACTTTGACTAACACACGTTGATAATTGTATGCCTTGGATGACTAGCACACGTTGTTATACGGCAGCGCCTAACCAGCCATATATCAAGTATTAAATGCACCCAGAGATGCACGCGACATAGTTCGTTAACACGCAAAATGCTTTTTTTTATTTAGTGACGAGTTTTGCATTTTGCGTGTTAACGAGTTATGTCGCGTGCATCTCTGGATGCATTTAATACTTGATATATGGCTAGTTAGGCGCTGCCATTGTTATACATGTATCTTGATAATTGAATATTTTAATGACTAGTACGTTTATAATTAAATATTTTGATGTTGGGACATTGCTAATTACATGTGTTGATAATTGAATACTTTGATGATTAGTACATTGATAATTACATGTAGCTTGATAATTGCATACCTTGGTGACTAACACGTTGATAATTGTATGCCTTGATGATTAGCACACGTTGTTATACATGTACCTTGATAATTGAATACCTTGATGACTAGTACATTGATAACTGTATGCCTTGATGACTAGCAAACATTGTTACACATGTAGGTTGATAATTGAATACCTTGATGACTAGTACACCTGTAGCTAAAGACCCTTTTGCAACCATCACCAATCCACTTATTCCACACATATAACAATCAATTATACATGTATATATTCCTAGACCACTTATTCCACACATATCACAATCAAGTATACATGTATATATAGCCTGATAATTGCATACCTTGATAACTAGTACATGTTGATAATTGCATACTTTAATGACTAGCACACGTTGTTACACATGTAGCTTGATAATTGCACACCTTGATGACTAGTACACCTGCAACCAAAGACTTTTTTGCAACCATCATCAATCCACTTATTCCACACATATCATAATCAATTATACATGTATATATTCCTAGACTTCAAGTCCTATAACTAAAAACTTTTTTGGAACTATAATCAATGTACTTATTCCACACATATCACAATCAATTATACATGTATACATTCCTAGACCACTTATTCCACACATATCACAATCAATTATACATGTATATATAGCTTGATAATTGCATACTTTGATAGCTAGTACATGTTGATAATTGCATACGTTAATAACTAGCACACGTTGTTACACATGTAGTTTGATAATTGCACACCTTGATGACTAGTACACCTATAACCAAAGACCTTTTTACAACCGTCGTCAATCCACTTATTCCACACATATCATAATGAGTTATACATATATATTTTTCTAGACTTTAAATCTTTTAACTAAAAACCTGTTTAAAACCATAATCAATGCACTTATTCTACACATATCACAATCAATTATACACATATATATATATTTTTACACTTCACAAATCTTGTAACTAACGACCCTTTTACAATCATAATCAATCTACTTATTCTACACGCATCACAATCAATTATACATGTATCTATAAGTATTGAAAGCACACCTTAATTCCGATCTAAAAAAGAAAATGAAAGATATATAAAAAGCATATACACTGTAAGCTTTTGAGATCACAAAAGACATATTTTGTAGTTCAAATTAAGGAGGTGTGAACTAAAGGAAAAAACAATAATTGAGTGACAAAAATGACGTTTATTTTACAACCCATCACGTGTGATATAGTCAATCCTCAATATTTACGAATTGTTGTTGGCTATGTAATAGATCAATTATTATTTATAATATAGTCAATCTTTCATATTTATTGATTGTTACTAGGTAGGCAATAAATCAATCGATTATTGTCTATAATATACTCAATTCTATATTTATGGATTTTGACTAGTTATTTAAGTTTTAAAAGTGTTTATTTCATTTTGTTATTTTTAATAAAAAATATCTAATTTTTATTATGTAAATTCATGTCTATGTTTCACTAAGGGATAAGTCAATGGATTTGGAAGTGATGTTTCATTATTACATATGACATTATTAATAGCTTTGAATGTTTTATTATCTAGTCTCATCTTATTCCATAAACATTATCATAACACAATTAATTAAAAAAAGTTTGATCTCAAACCTATCCTAATTTCTATAGAGATATTGGTTTTTCATTGGGGAATTTTTTAGGGGTAAAATTTTTCCAATTAACTATTTTTTTTTTCTTTCTTTCATTTTTTGAAATACATATTCATCCAATTGATAAAAATCACCTATTTTTTACATAGATATAATTCAATTAATAATATTCTCCATAATTTACAAGTTTTAATAATAAATTACATGTTTCCTATTGAATATTCACCTACATTTTGTACATGTAATTTTTCAAACTAGAATAGTTGCCTAAAATATAATACATACGTATAATATTTAAATTCTTAAAAAATATTTTATTTCTTATGCTTATAATAATGAAAGACTGGTGGCGATCCCGAGGAGGGACACGTAGTTGTGACCGTTTAATTCTTTTGGTTTCGAATTAAATTTAGTGGCGGGGTTTTGGTATATGATTTTAATGTGGTTTATTGTATGCTGTCTGCCCTCTGTACTGGCCTCGGGCTTGCAACCATGGGTTATCACTTTCGTCGAGGGTATTTGGAATTCATTTATTCTTTGCTATGGTTTGGCTTTGTGGGTGCTCATTGCTTTTGCCTGGTTCTTGCGATGGTTGGTAAGTATCATGCCTTGCTTGTCCTGTATGGTGGTTTCTTGTGCTTCGTTGGTTCTTTGTGGTTTGTTGGTGCTGTGCCTCTGCTTGCTCTCTGTGGTGATTCACTGCCCTGGTTTTTGAAGGGTTTCAGGTCATTTTCCACCCGCAAGTCTATTTGTCTCTATCATTTGGCTCAAGCTTCGTTTTTTCTCTATTTGTGGTGATTTCTATGTTTGATGTTGGGTTTGGTGATGGTTTGGCTCGGCAAACATAGGTTCCTGCCTAGCTGCTACACGAGACGGCTCGACGAACTTGCTCTCAGGTAATCTTCTCGTTCTAATTTCAATTTCACCCTTCGTTTTTGAGGTTCTAACGCTCTGGCTCCTTGGTGAGCAAGCAGAATGCGTTCATGGAACTTCTATTGGTAGAAACCCTCTGTTACGGGTCTTGGCTCTCGTCCTTCGTCGCAGAATTGATCCTCCTCCAGGTAAAACGCTCACTCCTCTTTTGGTTTGCTATTCATTGTTGTTTTGGTATCGTGGCCCTAACTAACCGCTGCCCTACTCTGTGGTGGTGTGCAGGCCCTTCCAGGGGAACATTGCTCCACAACTTCATCCTTGGGACTATTCGCGGGCTTAGGGAAACCCCGAGTAGGGTCTTTCCGTGGCTATAGTGGTTTCTTTCTTGCTTTGTTACTGGTTCTGTCTATAATTGCTCTGTTGCTTGCTCTGTCTGTAATCGGTTATACCCTTGGGGTTTTGGTTCCTTCGTATATGTATGTGGTCTCCGAGGTGTTCATGCCCTTGGTGTTTGATTAGGGTCTAGCCTATGGACTGTAATTTTTTTGGTTTGCATGGGTTTGGAACCCTCCACGATTTCCTAGTTATAGATTTTGTATAGTGAACTTTGTTGAATGGAAAACGAAAATGAAATGTACATGAAATGATTAAAGTGATGAATATAATAGTACCTGGTTTTCTTGTTGAGGAAAAAAAGGAAAAATATATGCTGTTGTACCTCTGTTTGGTTCTCGGTTTTGAAATGCTTCTTGTTACAAAATTCTTGTTGATGCTTATTGGATCTTTTGATAAATTGTTTCACTGTCTTGCTTTCATTTTGATGCCTGAAACATCTATGCATAGGGAATATAATAAAAATTACTCTACTTACTTAATGACAAATTTTTGAATTGTTTGCTTCTATAGAGATTCAAATAATTGTAAATTACAACTTCTGGGCTCTCTCTCCTCTCTGGATGGCAGCCTCTTCATCCTCTCTAGTTTTTCCCTTTGAATGCATTATTAGTAGTTTCTTTACAGTTGAGGAACTGTTCGTCAATTACTTTTCAATTGTTTAACAATTTCTTCAAACAAGTCCCTAACTAACCCTATCCTGATCTACTTGCCTAATTTTAAAAACTAAGAATGGCTGAGTCAGCCTTAATTTTAAGTGAAACAAAATGAAACAAAAACTCAAAGTCTTTTCCTCTCTATCCAGCAAAATAAAATAAAATAAAAACATTTCCCAGCCGTCGCCTTTTCACTCGGATGCTCCTGCATTAGGCTCCTAGGGTAAATTAAACTCATGGCTCCTATCCATGAGCTCTTCAATAGAGTACTCCCCGCTTTGAATATGGCCAGCATCTAACCAAGAACTGTCTTCAATAGGATGACCCTTCCACTTGACTAGGTACTGCAAATATTCTTTCCTTCGAGTCCGTCTGGCCACTTGGGTGTTTAGGATCTGTTCGATCTCTAGAGGCTTTGCTAGGGTCATTTGTTTAATCCATGAATCATTCTCATTTGGGGTGTCTCGTGTTCGTCTTTCCGAACTATCTTCTTCATCTTCCGCAATGTAGGGGTATAGTTTTGCCACATTGAAAATGGGTGAAATTCCAATACCTGGGGGTAACTGCAATTCATAAGCATTCACAGAAAATTTCCGAAGAATCCTGTAAGGCCCAATTTTTTTCCATTTCAACTTGTTGTATTCACCTTTAGGAAACCTCTCCTTGCATAGGTGTGCTAATACCAGGTCTCCTACGTTGAATTGTACCTCCCGCCTTTTCAAATCTGCTTTCTGTTTATATCTTTGGCTGCTGTCTTGTAATTTTAATTTCACTTGTTCATGAAGATCGTTGATTGCCTTTGCGAAATCTTCACCATCAGCACTCCTACGCTCCAACTGACCCAAATCCCATAACTCATGTACTCCACGTGGGTGAATTCTGTATAGGATATGGAAAGGACTACTGCCCGTGCTTCGGTTGGGCGAATCGTTATAAGCAAATTTTGCTTGTGCAAGCACACGATCCCACTGTTGAGAATTTTCTCCAAACAAACTCCTCAATAAATTTCCCAGACTTCGGTTCACCACTTCAATTTTACCATTGGTCTGCAGATGATAAGCTAAGTTGAAGTTTATTTTGGTGTCTAATTTTTTCCATAAGGTTCATAAAAAATGTCTTGTAAACTTAACATCTCGGTCCGAAACAATAGACTTCGGAAAGCCATGTAATCTGACTATCTCTGTGAAGAACAAATGTGCTACATGTGTGTCATCACTAGTTTTCCTACATGGAATGAAATGTGCCATTTTGGTGAAATGATCCACCACCACCATGATGAATCAAATTCCCATTGTGTCTGCGGCAGACCTAAGACAAAGTCCCATGGTCTGTTTGGAATAGGTAAGGGTGTATACAACCCTGTGTTCTAGCTGTGTCCCTTTGCAAGCTGATAGACTTTGCATCTAGTCACAAACCTCTGTACATCTTTGTGCATCTTCGACCAATAATAAAAGTGGCTCAACTGATCCAAGGTCTTGTCTATGCCAAAATGTCCGGCTAAACCTCCATTATGCTTTTCCTGGATTAAGTTCTCTCTCATAGAACATTCCGGAACACACAACTTCCCTCCTTTCAACAAAAATCCTTCCTGCATATTATAGTCCAACCATGAGTTGTTATCTCTCAACAATGGATTTTGGCAAGCTTCATAAGCTTCCTTAAAATCTGCATCTGCCTCATACAAGTCCTTAAGATGTTTGAATCCTAATACTTGTATCGTACTTTCCTGTAGGACCAAATTCCTCATGCTTATTGCATCTGCCACTTTGTTGGCTTGACCGCTGATGTGTTTCAACACAAACATAAAAATTTGCAGGTACTCCACCCACTTCGCATGTTTATGGTTTAGCTTATGCTGATGCATAATATGTTGCAACACAGAATTGTTTGAAAATAAGACAAATTCATTGGCCAACACATAATGTCTCCAATACTTTAGCGCTTGAACCACTGCATAAAATTCCTTGTCATAAGACGTGTACTTCTTCTTACTTTCATTTGGTTTCTCACTGAAATAGGCTACTGACTTGTCCTCTTGGCTGAGTACTGCACCAATAGCTGTCCCATTGGCATCACAACGAACTTGAAAATTTTTGTTAAAGTGTGGTAATCTCAAAATTGGTTTTTCAGTAATTTTCTTTTTGAGCAGTTGAAAACTCTTCTCTGCCATTTTTGTCCAATGGAAAGGTTGATTTTCCTTCTTAATGGTGTCCACCATGGGTGCAAAAATCCCATTGAAATTTTTAATAAATTTCCGATAAAAACTCACCAATCCATGAAAACTCCATACCTCAAACAAACTTTTGGGAGATGGCCAGCTAACTATGGTTGCAACCTTTTCCGGATCCATTTTTAGTTCATTCTCGGAAATCACAAATCCCAAATAAATTAACTATTTTTTGAAAAAAGAACATTTCTTCAAATTTATCAGTAATTTATTTTGCTGCAATTTTTCCAATACATACCTCACGTGTCGAAAATTCTCTTCCTTTGTCTTGCTGAATATAAGTATATCATCCAGATATATAATCACAAATTTACCAATGAATTTCTCCAGCATCTCATTCATCAACCGCATGAACGTGCTGGGGCCATTGCTCAATCCAAATGGCATAACCAGCCATTCGTACAAGCCTTCATTAGTCTTGAAAGTTGACTTCCACTCGTCACCATCTCAAATTCTGATTTGGTGGTAGTCGCTTTTCAGGTCTATCTTTGAAAAGTATGCTGTTGCACTCAAAAAATCCATCATATCATCCATCTGAGGTAAAGGGAACCTGTATCTAATAGTGATCTTGTTAATTGTTGTGTGTCGAGCATGATTGTTCAAAGGTCTTTGTTTCAGCCGGATGTATACCCCAGGAATTCTTGTACACCCCTCCACGCGGGGGGGTGCATGGGGGACTTGTCCGCCCTGCGGGGGTTCGGGGGTCAACGGTCCCCCGACGGGAGCTCGGGGGCAGCGCCCCCGAAGCTAAAAACAAATGTAAAATTGCCTTGTAAAAGTATAGTAATTTCTAGTCAATCTGGGCCGTTCATTAGGCGGATGATCTGACGGTAGAACTTATGTTTAGTTTAGGGTTTTTTGCCCTAGAAGGCAACCCCTCTCTTTGTATGAGGGTATTGTATTTGAGGCTGTGAAATAGATGTGTATTCTGTGAGCGAGAAATAGAGAGGTGAGACTGTGAGAGAAAACATAGGATATTACAACAGATTTGCTGGAGGTTGTGTCTCTTAATTTTGCTGGATAATATAAAGGAAGGACTGGCTGTTCAGGGTGGACGTAGCCCAAATTGGGTGAACCACGTATATCTGTGTCTCTCTTGTTTTGTGCGTTTTCGGCTTTGAGGGAGAATTCTATGAGCAGACTTGCGGAGTTGCCATGGGCTCCCCCTTGTCCCCTGTCGTCGCTAATCTCTTCATGGAGGAGTTTGATTCTAAGGCTTTGGCCTCCTCTCGTCTCTTACCGAAGCTGTGGAAAAGATTCGTTGATGAAACGGTGTTGTCTAGCCTCATGGTCCTGACGAGCTGGATCGTTTCTTTAGTCACCTCAATAACCAATCCACCGCCATTAAATTCACGATGGAAAAAGAAGACAATGGTTGTCTTTCGTTCTTGGATGTTCTCATCTCTAAGAAGGTGGATGGTTCCTTTTCTCATCAGGTGTTTAGAAAGAAGACACATACTGAGCAATACTTGCATGCTTCTTCGCATCATTTCCCCGCTCAAAAGTTAGGGGTTCTTAGCACGCTTGCCACCCGTGCTGTAAGAATTTCGGATGAGGAGAGCCTGGAAACGGAAAAGGCTCATCTCCTAGATGTCTTTGATAAGAATGGTTACAATAGGAACCTCGGTCAAAAAGCCTTCCTCAGGGCCAAGAAGGAGCCTTCAATCCAAAGGGTTCCTAAGGATCATACCATGGGTGTGAACCTCCCTTACATCCAGGGGACCACGGACAGGATTGCGAGGATTCTGAGGAAGTACGATGTGCCCGCAACTTTTAGACCTCTCAACACTATCCGTGGCTCCCTCAGGTCTGTGAAAGACCCGATTGACCCTAAGGACATGAAGGGCGTCTATGTCATTCCCTGTTCCTGTGGGACCCCTTATATTGGTGAGACTGGTCGCTCTATCAATAAGCGGATTAGCGAGCATTCAGCTGACTTAAGACATGGTAGGACCAAGTCCTCAGCCCTGGCGGAGCATGCAGGGAAGACTATGCATCATGTATGTATAGAGGAGGCTCAAGTCATTGCCAAAGTTGCGCAGTTTCACCATCGAAAATTTAGAGAGGCCCTGGAGATTGAGAAAAGGCCGAACAATCTTAATAGGGATGATGGCTGGAAGATTAGCAGCTGCTGGGTCCCAGCCTTGTCCTCCTAGTCGCCTCTTTCCCCCTTTGTTAGGTCTTAGGGTTTCTGTCTTCCCCTCTTGGAGTTTCGTTTTTGACTGATTAGTCCTATTATTACGGAGGGTTTGATTTATTATTATGGTAATTATTTTATCCCATTGGGTATATTATAATTAGATTAATTATTTTTGTGTTTCCATAATCTCAATTAGTTATGCTTCTATTTAATTCGACTATACCTTTAACTAATGTCCAAAATACCCCTGTTTAAGCCTTATAAGTAAGAATATATTTACCTAGTGACATTATTAACTTTAACAGATTATTGAATAAATATTGATTATTAATTAATATAAATTATTAATTTAATTATAAGAGGAGATCTAGTTTACCTAATGACCTTAGGTTTAAAGATAATTAAGAAAGTATTATAAATAATTATATGATATAACAATAATATTAGTTATACTACTATTAATAAACTTGGACTTTAACAACCCTCAATTAGGGTTTCTACCTAATATAACTATATTCTAAGAATAATAATAATTTAACGAGAATATTATTTGGTTGTTTTAATAATATTGAGATTCTAAATTATTAGGTAAATATAGATCATTTAATAAACATATATTATTTTATATAACTTATTATGACCTTTATATTTAAATAAAAAAATAAACAAGATATATTTTAAAGACAAATTAAAGAAGGTCTAACTTACCATTGGACCATAAAAAAAGTATTATTAAATTAACACGAAATTACCTAATGTAACTTAATTTCTTAGGGTAGTAGTAATTTAATTCCATTTAAATATTATTAGAATAATAATAATTATAGATTAATTAAAAAATTTGGGCTATTATACATGACCATAATAAATATAGATATTATATTAGTCATATACAAAAATTATCAAATAAGATTTAATTTTAGATATACATTTACATTTAGTTAGATTAACAATTAAATTTCGTTATTTACCTGTTTTAGCTATTTATAGGAATGTTAATGGTTATTAATTAAATTAATGGTTTGACTAAGGATCCTTAGGTCAAAAGTATCCGTTAGCAATATAGCCGTTGGAATCTCTGCACACTCTATTTAATCAGCTAAGCCGGATTGAGTCTTCAACTTGTCCTGACGATGAACCACACTGGTTGGTTCGAAACGCGTCGACAAAAGATTGGTTATGTGATTTTGCCGAAGATTTTCTAAACAAATATTTTATGTGTTTCATTGCTCCGTAATATATAATTTTCTAACAACTGGTATCAGAGCCGAAGGTCTATTTGGCTGATAAACTCGTAGGAAAGAAGGGTTCCTGGTTCGAGTGGGAGCAATGGTGGAAGATGGTAAGTTTAGGGTCGAGAAATTTAACGGCCAAAGCTTCTCGTTGTGGAAGATGCAGATGGAAGATTATCTGTATCAGAAAGATCTATACCTACCATTGGGCGGAAAAACAAAGATGCCGACGGGTATGAAAGATGAAGAATGGAACCTTCTCGATAGAAAGGCACTCGGAACAATACGGTTGTGCCTTGCTGCGTCAGTCGCCTTCAACATTTCGAAGGAAACCACGACAGAGGGTTTGATGCAGACGTTGTCGAAACTATATGAAAAATCGTCGGCCTCAAACAAGGTATTTCTTATGAAACGGTTATTTAATATGAATATGTCGGAAGGTGGATCTGTTGCAAACCATTTAAATGATTTTAATACAGTTACAAGTCAGTTAAGTTCTATAGGGGTAAACTTTGATGATGAAGTTAGAGCTCTGTTATTCTTGTGCTCATTACCAGAAAGTTGGAATGGTTTGGTAATGGCCATTAGTAACTCCGTTTCTGGATCTAGTACTTTAAAGTTTGATGATGTTGTCGGTGCTATCCTTAGCGAGGAAATGCGATGGAAAAGCTCCGGTGAGACATCGAGAAATGCTTTGAGTGCAGAGTCTAGAGGAAGAAAAATGGAAAGAGGAAAGAGCTCAGGGTATCGCAGTAAATCAAGGAAAGGCAGATCCAAGTCCAGATCGGGGATAGTGTGCTGGAAATGTGGAAAGAAAGGACACCTAAAGAAAGACTGTAGATCTCGGAAGGGAAAAGAAGGAGATGCACAACAAGAAAACAATCATGAAGCAAATGTGACAGGTGAGGTGTTACAAGATGCTTTGATTCTTTCTTTCGAAAATATCACTGATTCCTGGGTGGTAGATTCAGGGGCTTTATTCCATGCCACACCTGATAAGAAATACTTTCATGACTATGTTCAAGTAGATTTTGGACAAGTTCGTCTGGGTGATGATAAACCCTGTAAAATCATTGGAATGGGTAAGGTTCTTGTAAAACAGCAGAATGGAAACCAATGGCTATTAAAGGAGGTAAGGCATGTTCCAAATCTAAAGAAAAATATGATTTCAACAGGGCAGTTAGGCGGTGAAGGTTGTGTGACAACTTTCACAGATAAAGCTTGGAAGGTCACCAAAGGAGCCCTGGTAATAGCAAAAGGCGAAAAGGTTGGTACATTGTATTTATGCAATGGTATTTCTAACTTTGTTAATGCTTTAACTTCCAAAGGAGCAGATGCAGCATTATGGCATCATAGGCTCGGACACATGAGTGAAAAGGGGATGAAGATTCTTCACTCAAGGAATTTTTTGGTGGGTTTGAAGAATGTTGATTTGGACTTCTATGAGAATTGCATTTATGGAAAACAGAAGAGAGTCAGATTTCTCAGAGTTGGGAAAGAAAAGAAGAATGAAAAATTAGAGCTTGTGCATACAGATGTATGGGGACCTGCTCAGGTATCATCTCTCGGTGGCTCTCGTTATTATGTTACTTTTATTGATGATGCAACTAGAAAAACTTGGATTTATTGTATTAAGAATAAATTTGATGTATTTGATACTTTCAAGAAATGGAAAGCTTTGGTTGAGATTGAGACAGGAAAGAAATTGAAGTGTCTTAGATCAGACAATGGAGGTGAATATTGCAGCAAAAAGTTTGATAGGTACCATTCAGAGCATGGAATTCGCAGAGAGAAGACAGTTCGAAGAACAACACAAGAAAATGGTGTGTCAGAAAGGATGAACAGAACAATCATGGAGCGTGCAAGGTGCATGAGATTGCATGCAGGATTGCCTTTACAGTTTTGGGCAGATGCTGTAGATACTGCTGTTTATATAATAAACAGAGGGCCTTCAAGTTCCTTGGATGGTGGTGTTCCAGAGGAAGCATGGACAGGTAAAAAGGTAAACTACTCCTTTTTAAAGCCTTTTGGTTGTGAGGCCTTTGTCCATATTGATAAAGAAAATAGAACAAAGCTTGAGGCAAAGTCAAAGAAATGTACCTTTATTGGATATGGTGTTAATGATTTTGGTTATCGCTTATATGATTACGAAAATCACAAAATCATTAGGAGCAGAGATGTAATATTCAATGAAAAGGTCTTGTATAAGAATCAGTGGCAGGAAAAGAAACAGGACAAGGAAAACAAGGAATACGCAGTTCTTGATGAAATCACTGAAAAAGGAAAGGTGCCTGAAAATAATAATAATCAACAACCACAAAAACAACAACCACCACAACAACAACAGGCACCCCAAACACCTGAAAGTGGTGTTATAAGATCTACCAGGATAAGTAGACCCCCTGAATGATACTCTCCTTTATTATATTATTTATTGTTGACTGATTCTGGTGAACCCGAACGTTATGAAGAAGCAATTCAGGTTGAAAGCAGGAAGAAGTGGGAAGCAACCATGGAAGAAGAGATGGACTCCTTAATGCATAACTAGACTTGGGATTTAGTTAGGTTGCCTGTAGGAAAAACTACATTGAAAAATAAATGGGTTTACAGGCTAAAGGAAGAAGATGGAGGAAAACAGAGGTATAAAGCTAGACTTGTGGTGAAGGGGTTTGCACAGAAGAAAGGTATTGATTTTTATGAAATATTTTCTCCTGTTGTTAAAATGACTTCAATCAGAACCATTTTAAGTCTTGTAGTAGCTGAAGATTTGCATCTTGAGCAGTTAGATGTAAAGACAACCTTTCTCCATGGGGATTTGGAGGAAGAGATATATATGCAGCAGCCACAAGGATATGAGGTGAAAGGGAAGGAGAAACTAGTGTGCAAATTGAAGAAGTGCTTGTATGGCTTAAAACAGGCTCCAAGGTAGTGGTATCTAAAATTTGACAAGTTAATGTCTGAACAAGGTTATACTAGATGTCACTCTGATCATTGTGTTTATTTGAAAAAGCAAAATGATGGCAGCTATATTATATTGTTATTGTATGTAGATGACATTCTTGTTGCAGGATCTAACATGCAGGAAATAAATGTGCTCAAAAGAAAATTGGCAAATTCATTTGCAATGAAGGATTTGGGAGCTGCAAAACAAATCCTTGGTATGAGAATAACTAGAGACAAGAAAAATCATAAATTAACATTGTCTCATAATGAGTACATACAAAAGGTGTTGAAAAGATTTAACATGCACAATGCAAAACCAGTTAGTACACCTTTTGCTAGCCATTTCAAACTTAGCAAGGAAATGTGCCCAAAGAACCAAGAAGACATGGATTATATGTCTAAAGTTCCATATGCATCAGCAATTGGAAGCTTAATGTATGCAATGGTCTGCACAAGGCATGATATTGCACATGCAGTGGGAGTTGTAAGCAGATACATGAACAATCCAGGAAAGGAACATTGGATGGCAGTGAAATGGATTCTCAGATATTTGAAAGGTACCACAAATAAAGCATTATGCTTTGGTGGTCAAACATCTCCCTACAAGGATATGTTGATGCAGATATGGCAGGTGACAGAGATAACAGGAGGAGCACTACAGGATATGTATTTATTGTTGGAGGAACAACTGTCAGTTGGGTTTCAAAAATCCAAAGTGTTGTTGCACTTTCAACAACAGAAGCAGAGTATGTCGCTGCTACAGAGGCTAGTAAAGAAATGATTTGGTTACAAAGGTTTATGGCTGAATTGGGTAAGGAGCATGCTATGGGCACGTTATACAGTGATAGTCAAAGTGCCATTCATCTTGCAAAGAACTCGTCATTTCATTCTAGGACTAAACACATACATCTCAAGTACCATTTCATACGATCAGTGTTGGAAGATGGAGAGTTGAAGCTGGAAAAGATACACACTAGCCAGAATCCTGCAGATATGCTAACAAAAGTTGTAACCAGGGAGAAACTGAGAATATGCTCAGTTTCAATTGGTCTTCAAGGATGACGATGAAGATGAGAAACAACCAGGTCCAAAGAGGAGTCATTTTCCAGCAAATGAAGCAGCAGTGGAGTTGCTACAATCATTCTCCAAGTGGGAGATTGTTGTGTGTAGAGCATGATTGTTCAAAGGTCTTTGTTTCAGCCGGATGTACACCCCTCCATGCGGGGAGGGTGCGGGGGGGGGGGACTTGTCCCCCCCACGGGGGTCCGGGAAAGTATAGTAATTGCCTTGTAAAAGTATAGTAATTTCTAGTCAATCTGGGCCGTTCATTAGGCGGATGATCTGACGGTAGAACTTATGTTTAGTTTAGGGGTTTTTGACCTAGAAGGCAACCCCTCTCTTTGTATGAGGGTATTGTATTTGAGGTTGTGAAATAGATGTGTATTCTGTGAGCGAGAAACAGAGAGGTGAGACTGTGAGAGAAAACAAAGGATATTACAGTGGATTTGTTGTAGGTTGTGTCTCTTTATTTTGTTGGATAATAGAAAGGAAGGACTGGCTGCTCGGGGTCGACGTAGCCCAAACTGGGTGAACCACGTATATCTGTGTCTCTCTTGTTTTGTGTGTTTTGTGTGTTTATATTTCTGCAATATTTTATGTGTTCCATTGCTCCGTAATATATAATTTTCTAACATTAATGGCACGGGAATCTGTGCACATTCGCTACTTACCTCCTTTCTTTGGAGCTAAAACAATCAGAACTGCACAAGGGCTTAAACTCTCTCGAATCAGTGCTTTATCCAATAACTCCTGCACCTGCTTCCGGATTTCTTCATTATCCTTCGAACACATATGGTAGGCAACCATGTTTGGCAAACTGGCTCTTGGAATAAAATCAATATGGTGACTAATTCTCCACTTCGGTGGTAATTTGTTCGATAGATCATCTACCACAATATTACTAAATTCCTGTAGCATGTCTTGTATCTCTTTAGGTAATTCAGTGACTTCAATATGGATCAATACTGGTTTTTCACTTCGCACAACTGCATACTTCACCTCATCATCCTCCATCTATTGCAAAAACTCTTTTCCACCTAATAGTAATGCTTTTGTCCCATTGGTTTCTGCAGCATCCTCTTCCTTCATGTGCACTAGCCTATGCTTTATCCCATGTTTAACAAACTTGTAACAATATGTTGCACCGTCATGGACGACCTTCCTATCATACTGCCATGGTCTGCCCAACAGAATATGGCACACGTCCATATGCATGATATCACAAGTCACCTTGTCTTGTACTTGCCAATATGAAACTCTACTTCACACTTCTCATCGACCAACAGTTGGTGACCTTTCTACAACTAAGACACCCTATATGGAGTTGGGTGCTTCAACTTCTTCAAACCCAATTTCCCCACAATTTCAGTAGCTACGAGATTGTCAGTACTTCCACTATCTATGATTAATTTGCAACATTTCCCATGCGACTTGCACATAGTTCGGAACAATGCTTTCCTTTATGTCTAATCAGCTACTTCCTTAGCTGGTTTTAATAATACCTTGTTCAACACCAAGGCTTCCCCAGTTTCTGGCATATTTTCCACCTCTTGTGGTGGTGCCTCCACTTTGTCGGGCTGAGCAAAATATGATCCCCTCTGCCCAGTTTGTTCATTTTCAGAACATTCAAAGGACCTGTGTCCCCACTTATGACACTTGTAACACTGATAGGCATTTCCTCTTCCTCGCTAGTATGACCTTCCTCCTCTGGTGTTACCTTCCCTTTCACTTTGTTCCGAAGTCTTCGAATTACTGCCCTCTTCATTGCTGTTGGCAGTCCTACTTCTACCAAAGGTTTGTCCCCGACCTCTACCAGAACCATGTCCTCTTCTGGCATTTTATTTCCTAGCAATCTTTTCCTCTGCCTTCAAAGCACTATGATAAGCTTCCTCTATGGTCTTAGGGGAAATAATACTAATTTCGTCTAGGATCTCCATCCACAAACCATTTACAAACCTCACTGTTTTCTTAGGGGTATCTTCAACATAACCAACTCTCAGGTTAACTTTATAAAATTCTTCAGAATATTCCTTCACGGTCATCATTGTCAGCCTCAAGTTTTGTACTCGTCTATACAGGGAAATTTGATAATCTTTAGGATGAAACTTTCTCTTCATTCTAGCAACCATCTTGTCCCATTTTTTAATCAATGGTTTGTTCAATCTCCTCCTTTCCGCCTGTACACTGTCCCACCATAGTGCTGCATGTCCCTTCAATTTGGTGACAACAAAACTGATCCTCTTATCTTCGCTGATTTCTTCATACTCAAAATATTTATCTAGTTCACTTATCAGTCTAACAATGCCTCTGTGGACAAACTGCCATCACAATCAGAGACCTCTGGTCTTGGCTTGCTACTAGCCAACAAAACGGACCTCAATATTTTAATTTCTAGTCCTTCGTCATCTGACCCATCCGTTGTGGCTATGTTTTCCTCCTCACTATCATCCCCACCTTCCGGATCTCTACACCTTCCTGCTTCCACTGCTGCCAAACGTGCAGTTAAATTCCTAATTTATTTTCGTAACCCTTCATTTGATACTCTTTTGATGGCTCTTCCTTGACCCCTTCTTCCTACCTCCATCTTGGCTGAGAGAAAGGAACAACCTGCTATGATACCAAAAATCGGTGGCAATCCCGAGGAGGCACACGTAGCTGTGATCGTTTAATTCTTTCGGTTGTGAATTGAATTTAGTGGTAGGGTTTTGGTATATGACTTTAATGTGGTTTATTGTATGTTGTCCGCCCTCTGTATTGGCCTTGGGCTTGCAACCATGGGTTATCACTTTCGCCGAGGGTATTTGGAATTCCTTTCTTCTTTCCTATGGTTTGGATCTATGGGTGCTCGATGCTTTCGCCTAGTTCTTGCGATGGTTGGTAAGTATCGTGCCTTGCTTGTCCTGTATGGTGGTTTGCTGTGCTTCGCTGGTTCTCTGTGGTTTGTTGGTGCTGTGCCTTTTCTCGCTCTCTGTGGTGATTCACTGTGCTGGTTTTTGGAGGGTTTGAGGTCATTTTCCACTCGCAAGTCTATTTGTCTCAAGCTTCATTTTTGCTCTGTTTGTGGTGATTTGTATGTTTTATGTTGGATTTGGTGATGGTTCGGCTCTGCAAATGTAGGGTTTTTCCTAGCTGCTACCCGGGACGGCTTGACAAACTCGCTCTCAAGTAATCTTCTCGTTCCAGTTTCAATTTCACCCTTCGTTTTTGAGGTTCTAACGCTTTGGCTCCTTGGTGAGTAGGAAAAACGTGTTCATGGCACTTCTGTTGGTAGAAACCATTTGTTGTGGGTCTCGGTTCTCATCCTCCGTCACGGAATCGATCCTCCTCCAAGTAAAACCCTCATTCCTCTTTCGTTTTCTATTCACTGTTGTTTTGGTATCATGGTCCTAACTAACCGCTGCTCTGCACTGTGGTGGTGTGCAGACCCTTCCAGGGGAACGCTTCTCCACGACTTTGTCCTTGGGACTGTTCGCGAGCTTAGGGAAAAATCTGGTAGGGTCTTTCCGTGGCTGTAGCGGTTTCTTGCTTGCTTTGTTGCTTGTTCTGTATGTAATTTCCTTGTTGCTTGCTCTGCCTGTAATCAGTTATACCCTTGGGGTTTTGGTTCATTCGTATATGTATGTGGTCTCTGAGGTGTTCATGCCCTCGCTGTTTGATTAGGGTCTAGCCTGTGGACTATAATGTTTTTGGTTTGCATGGGTTTGGAACCCTCCATGATTTCTAGGTAATGGATTTTGTACAGTCAACTTTGTTGAATGGAAAACGAAAATGAAATGTACTGGAAATGCTTAAAGTGCTGAATATAATAGTACCTGGTTTTTTTGTTGAGGAAAAAAAGGCAAAATATATGCTAGTGTACCTATGTTTGGTTCTTGGATTTGAAATGCTTCCTGTTACAAAATTCTTGTCGCTGCTTATTCAGATCTTTTGATAAATTGTTTCACTGCCTTGCTTTTGTTTTGATAACTGAAACATCTATGCACAGGGAATATGATAAAAATTACTCAACTTCTTTAATGACAAATTTTTGAATTGTTTGCTTCTATAAAGATTCAAATAATTGTAAATTACAACTTCTGGGCTCTATCTCCTCTCTGGATGGCAAGCCCTCCATCCTCTTTCGTTTTTCCTTTTCAATGCATTATTAGTAGTTTCTTTACAGTTGAGGAACTCTTCCTCAGTTACTTTTCAGTTGTTTAACAATTTCTTCAAACAAGTCCCTAACTAATCCTATCTTGATTTGCTTGCCTAAGTTTAAAAACTAACAATGGCTGAGTCAGCCTTAATTTTAAATGAAACAAAATGAAACAGAAACTCAAAGTGTTTTCCTCTCTGTCTAGCAAAGAAAAATAAAATAAAATAAAAACATTTCCTAGCTGTCGCCTTTTCACTCGGATGCTCCTGCATCAAAGACGTAAACTATTTACTTAATAATATCAAATAACACTTATTGTGATTACATAAAAATCTTTGATGAGAATAAATAAGTTAAAATATCACAAAATTTTACGTCAAATAGAATAAGGAAAAAATCAATAATTCAATAGGGTTTGAATTTGGATATAATTTTCAATCAGTTATAATTGAAACCACATTCATGATATTTGTTAACAAATATCTTGTTGGACACCTAATCCTCTAAGGGTTGGTGTGGAAGCTGAGCAGTTAAAGGGACTCCAAGAGACCACTTGGAATATGAAACCAAGGGTCACTCCAATGTATTATAAATATGTATAATTGTGAATAATAAAGCATTCAATGCTAATGATTCAAAATCTTTTCTTCACCATAGTTGTATTTAACATGGTATCAGAGTGTGCATTCTCCTGCCTGCTCCAAGTTGAGCCACTCGTTTTTTGGTCTCTATACATGTCAATTCTTCCTTTCTCTTGATCAGAACTGCCACCTTATAGAGAGGTTTACTTTGCACATACCTATTTCATTACTATGCGGCTTTCACAGGGTATCAATCCATTTTCCTTGCCACACGCTTGTCAATCTGACCTCTTAGCATGAATCTTGCTGAGCCACTTGTTTTTTGGTCTCTCTATACATGTCAATTCTTCCTTTCTCCGGATCAGAACTATCGCCTTATAGAGTGTTTTACTCTGTGCATACCTATTTCATTACTATGCAGCTTTCACAGGGTATTGGTCCATTTTCCTTGCCACACGCTTGTCGATCTGACCTCTTATCATGAATCTTGATGAGCTATTTGCTAGTATATCTTCCTTTCAATAGTCTATTTGTCAGAAATTTATTTCCTCACGGTGTGCCTACTCTAACGCTCTGAAATCTGCACCTACTCTAACACTTTTTGTACCAATAATGTTAATTGTTGCTTGGACGCTACTTGAACATTGAATGTATTCTATTCTCTATGTGTTTCATGTTATACTTGGATTCACACGTCTCTACCAAGGCCCAAGTGATTTTCTTTATTCCCAAGCGCTGTCCACAGTGAAACGATGCGACTGTGTTTCACCCATTGCACATGTTTTCTTCCATTTCTGCACTGTTACATTTCCTACCATATCCACCTTTCTGTCAATATAAATCCATTTCCTGTGTGCACCCATGATGGAAAGGGAATCCATAGTGGTATTTCATAACGACTATGAATAGTCTTATGAGAAACGACAACTTCCAGTCCGAGTCTCAATCTAGGCATAAAAGCCAACGACATTTATATTTATCTCTAACCCAATGACGTGAAGGCTCCACATATTTTTAATATATTACTGTGCCAAAGATTAATATTGTATCCTCCCCTCCATACATTTTTCTAGAGATTACCAGTCTCACCGCATAGTCGGCCTATGAATAGTCGACCTGCACTGTTGGTTCTTGTCCCCTCCATCATGACTGGTGTTGCGTGGTAATATATATACCATATGTTGCATTGTAACCACTGTAAATCTACTCCTGATTTCACTCCTCAGCTCTGGTCCATATTACCATCACGGCGTTGACAAAGAGTGAGAAAATCAATGGCTAAGGAGGGTGAATGACTATCCACCCCTTGAGAATCCACGTCATCAATTCTCGCCATCGTCTTGCTCCTACTCTTCGAAAGGATCAAATTCCCATGAGAGAAGGTAGTATAATGTGAGAGCAGGATAGTAGAGTGGGAATGCTTAGTATTCTATTCATTCTGATTACTGTCTGCTCCGTGAAAGCTATCATTTTATATCGTTTGGATTTGCTACTGTGGAGTTGGCCTTAACTTTAAGGTTGCCTTAACGACATCCATTATGGCATACGAAACAATAATAAACAATTATTTGAGACCCTGATTTGAACTCTGCGTAGATTGAACCTGCTCCTAGGAGTATAAGAACATTATAGTTTTGAAGCAAAGAGGTCGTGTAGGGTTGGAAAAGAAAGGCATGTTGAAAGGTTCATATAAAAACGGTTTGACCTGTATGAAGCAGTGAGTCCCGTCCATTGAAATCACCTTGCCCTTAACGACTGTTGGTTTTCCAATCAATTATGATGGTTGATTCTCATCTGAATTTTGAAGCTCACGTCTCCTCATAGCGCCTTATTATTATAGTGAAAGCTTTGAAGGCCACAAATGTGGTGAAGTGATGAATCAATATCATAGATGCATGAATTCAATTCATTGGTTGATACTTTGAGCCCCAGCTTGAATTCCAAACTGCACAACGTGGGTCATCAATCAACACAATTTTCTGGTGGGTGTTTCAAAAGAAATACGACTTGTGGGATTTATAGTGTTTGTCCCTGCTTTCAAAACGCAAACGCTGGAGCTAAGTGCATTGGAATAGTAAGTGCGCCCATATGAGCTATGTTCCTTTGAAGGTTATTGTTTATTTTTATATATGTGGTATATATTGTATACACCTGAGTTAACTAATTTTGAAGGCCGATACATGTTTTATAGTGAGCATAGATAAGTCAAAGTTTTTAATGGTCATATGTGATGGCATGGTTTGAATAGTGTGTGACTATGTGTTGATTCCTTGCTATATTGACCACTGCATATGTTTGTATGGTTCATGAAAGAAATTTTTTTGAGCATATGTATGCATTAAGTTCTTGTGGGACATAAGGTATATAATGATATATATTGAACATTGGACCCTTCATTCAACCACCGTGTGAAGTGGATCACAGTGATTGTTATTGGCTGATTGGAACATTGAGTCTATATGCTAAAGCCCCGATTTACGATATATTAGATTTATTAAATACTTTGATACAATCCACTGTCGATGGGATGGTGAACATCAACAAGGATAATCTTTATGATATCAAAAATTGTCTACAGAATGCACAGGAAAAGATTTATTTTTTGCAACTAGAATCTCAGTTCCAGCGAGATGAGCTTCAATACAAGCATAGTCCACATTCTAAACCTATTTTTGTTCAGAACACTGAGACATACTCCCATCAACAAAAAATAAATAATGTTGACCTAGTACCCAATGAAGAAGCATATTTCCATGCAGATGCATAAATTCAACATGCACTTCCCAAGTTGATTATGAGACCTTGGGAAGAGCTTGTCCATGTTATGCTCTTAACCTGCAAAATGATACCGAAATACAGAATATGCGAAGAAAAGATACCCAGAACACAGAATAGCAATGATTTTATTATTCAGAGAGTAATGTTCACTTGCCTCTTCGAGGGGGCAACCTCCAATAGAGCAGAGCTCGACTACAAAATAAGACACGATGCTCCTCGCAGGGAGTCTCTATCCTTTATATATGACTCATACATGCAATACCACAGGCCAATACCGTGGGTTTTATTAATACCATCTATCTAATACTACGACCCATTTGCAACTAACTGTGGTTCCGTCATTAATTGCGGATTAACCACTTACAATTATTAATATGGGCTTTATTGACTCTTGACTATGACATGATCCCATTACATAAATAAGGGGGTTAGGGTGGGACCCTAACATGCCCTCCCCCTTAAGACTAGCCTTGTCCTCAAGGCTGAAGCTGCGGAAACTGCTGAAGAATAGTGGTTGGTTCCCAAGTTGCATCTTCCGGAGAGGTGTCTTTCCATTTGACGAGGACTTCCTTAATCATGTGGCCGTGCAGTCGCTTGTCTCGTGTGTGTTATAGACAATTTTGTGCCTTACAGTAACAAGCATGAATTGTCAATAATCCAAGGGATCCAAAGTTCCCTAAACATGATGTTCCTACCCCTAGAGGAACAAGGTCAGCAAACCAACAGCTCTCAGATCAATTCTCCACTTGAAAACACTCAAAAACAAGCAATCCTGAAATCAAAGCAGGTGCTCCACTAGGCTTCTGCGCTGAAACACAACTGCTCCATGGTGTACCTGCGCTGCAAAGCAGGCAGAACAAAGCCCACCTGCGTTGGGCGAGTTTGGACATGTGGCACAGTGAGTCATTGCTTTGGAATCTTCCAAAAATGACACTTGGATCAGGTATTTCGCCTTGTGATGAGTCAAAGGCTTTGTTTCTCCAAGTGGAAGCAAGGTTCACCAAGTGGACTCAAGAACTGAAGATCAACTAAAGATTAACTGAAGAGAGAGAGGACACAAGGCAGCTACACATCAGTTGCAAGCTGACTCATCCTTTCTCAATTCATCTATATATTGAGCTCTCTCCTATGAGCTCAGGAGGCTGGAATTTTGTGCAAAGTAATGATATGCTGTTGGTTTCATTCTTGAGTTATTGGGTGATTGTTTGAGAGAGGGGAAGAAGAGCAACTCTTTCTGCTGGGAGGTGTTGCTGGGTTGGAGCCTGCAATGGTTGTAATCCTCTCAGAACCTTTTCTTCTACATTAATAAAAGCTATTGAGGTTCTTCTATGTGCTCTTGTTTCAATTATGTATTGTGATGATTGCATGTTTGGTTTACACTAATCCATGAACCAGTTATGATTGCATGCCTCTTGTAGTTTCCTTCTTTGTTGTTTTGCAGGATCTCCTTGTAGCTGGGCGAGCAGAAGGACAAAGAGCTAGGAGCAAGCGGCCAGAGAGAAGAGTTTGGATTCGACATTAAGCGCAAGGCAACGGTTAGTGCTTTCTCCACTCTCTTTTGCTTTCATAAAGAAGTAAACTTTCAGTAGTTTGTCTTACAGTTGTTGCTAAGGAACTGTCACCCTTAGAGTGGGTTAGGGTCATCCGAGTCGGATACTTTTCCCTACAACAAACTGGCGACTCCGCTGGGGAGCGTATCCATTTGATTGTGTTTGTAGTATCTTTGCTATTCATTTCCTGAACCAAAGAGTACCGAATCGAAAAGCTTTTGACTATATCAAAAGCGAAGTAGAGGGGCAGCTACTCTGGCTCATTTCTGAGCAAGTTCATGATTTGAAGAGCTGATCTACAAAGATCCTTGTAAGCTCTTAGTGATAGCTTTGCACCTTCTAAATCATCCCTTTGAGTGTGCTTGACTGAATGTCTCTGATTTGAGCAAAAACCGTGCATTTTTGAGAAAATTATGACCCGGAAACTGTGAAAACGCAACTCTCGTTTTCCAGAGCAGGTAGTACACAGGCTACCTGCTTTGCAACGCAGGTCCTGAAGGGGCTACCTGCGCTGAGAGCCAGTTTGGCTGTGCAGAGCCTGCGTTGGCCCAAATTTGCCTAGTGCATTTGGGGTTTCCTCCTTTCTCTTGCCTGTTTTCACTTAGATTTGCTGCTAAGTGTCAGTCTTGTACTTGATCTGAAACCAGTATTACTTGCCATCATTCCGCCTCTGTTATATAACGAAATTGTACTTGTTCTTTGTATTTCTTATTCATTTACAATTTCCCATAACGAGAAGTAAACTAGTCATGCTTTTGGCCTCTTAGATCTGAACCTGTGTTAGGCATTTTGCTGGTCTAAAGAGTTAGCTTGCTTGCTGTCCATAGCTGATTAGTCATTTTACTTTCGTTAGTATGGTTTGATTTCATGTATTTCCAGTGATTAAGCAAGTGAATCTTAAGGTGTATTTTGATTGTTGGACAAACTTGTTTACTTTCGCTTTAAATCGAAATCAAAGTTATATAACCACTTTCTTTTTGTATCCATCCACATTAAGAAAGGGAAAAGAAAATACATGCATTGTGCATTTTGCATTTGACTGTGTGTTTGACGATTTAGGAAAAATTTGCATTTAGTGTGTGCTCTATGATCTGTGCGAAAAGATTTGCCTTTCTTTTCCCTCAGTAGTTAAGGTTTTCAAAGTTGAAAGATTGAAAAGTTTGCTTCTCATCTTAGATTGCATTCAGGAATTTGTTATATACATCTCGTGGTGATCCTTAAAGGAAAACTGTTAAGCAAGATCAACATTAAAATAAACCCAATTTACATAACAACGCTTTGTAACATAACGCAAACATCTAGAGGTCTAGGTAGAGACGTGTTCCGGCGTCGTTAAACATAGTGACTGTCGATCTCTACGAAGGTGGGTGATTCCTCCTGAGAGTCGGTGGCACTAATACGGACTTGTGCTCCCACGTACCGTCGCGTATATATTGGGAGACCCCTATAGGCAATTATCCTTTATCCATAGGAAGCCGTGTCGGCCGCCCTACTGATCGCGATGCAGTGAACACAACATTCACGAAGATCGACCACCCGTACCGTAAAACGTATTCTGTGGTTTCGCAAAAGGTTTGGCACACCCTCTGCCTAGATCTCCAGAGCAGTTTCTTTTGGCCCTTTTCAAACTCTATAACTGAAAAGGTCCAACCGAGCATTTGTCACTTCGGGCTCGTTAATACATCGAAGGCGACTAGAGTCATCTTTAGCTTTTTCTCGACTCTTAAAACATGAAAAAGCAAGTTTGTGTCTAAAAGCGTCGTTAATAAAATTTATTTTAAGCGGAACATAATCACCTATTATTCCCACGTTGATCTTCCAGTTGAAAAGTATGGAGCCCACCAACCAAGGAAGCAACCTTGGAGGAAGTCCAAATCCCTTCTCCTCTTGGGGAGATGTTGGTGCGCCTCATATGGCAACATTGTCACTTCCAGGATTGACAATTGGCCTACCCGTATGGCTCTTTTCAACTAATGTAGTCCAGATCGCCACTAATCCTGAGCAGTCGAATCAACAGTCAGACCAATCTAGAGCTACCCACCAGCCTTCCACTTCTTACAATTCTTCCTCTCATCCTTCATCTTCACGAGGTAGAGCCGGCAAAAGTCAGCCTCCCATGGAGAAGAAGGAAAAGAAGAAGAGAGAAAAGAAGCAGAAGGAGCCTATGGTGAAGGCGACTGGGGGCAAGTAAAAGATAGCTGACAAAAACCCACACACTGCACCGACCGGGCCTAAATCGCCATGTGTCATTTGCGAAGGGACCCACTTCCATCGTGATTGTCCTTGTATTCCCCGGATACTAAGGGACTGGTCCCCAAGGTTGCACAATCCGGTAGCATCAACCTCTGGTAGTCATGTTGATTGCAGTCCATCAACTAGCGAGAGTGAAGGACGAAGAGGGAGACCAAGATCACCCTGTATGTTGTGTGAAGGCGAGCATGCCATCCACCGATGTCCATTCTTAGATGAGGCAAAGAGAGTTTTGGAAGATCGCCCGGTTTCACCGTTACGACTTCCTCCTGGATACCAAAAACTCGCGCCTAATCCCTCGATAGTTGAAAATCCAGTTGACCCGCTCAAGTGGTCAGCTGAAGTGTCAGTCATTGAGAATGAACCTACTGAATCCAGACCAGATGAAAGTCTAAAGGTCGAAACGGCAGTTGACCCGGTTCTTCCTTCAGAGGTATCATCGTCCAATGACTCCGTCATTGAAGACCCATCTTCAAATGACACCCTCACTGAAGAGGATAAGGATGACACCGTCCATATTCTTTTCATCAACACAGACTCTGATGAGCGTCAGGGCAATGCGCCCACTCCTTTATCGCAGGAAGGAACATCGTCAGAGTCGTATCCGGCCGTATATACGGTCCCACCACCAAGCAACCTAGTTGTATCCTTTGATTGGAATCAACTAGGCAGACCCCGGTTACCAGCCAGTATCCCATTCAGAATCATAGTCCAAATCTACAGAATGGTGATGGCTGGAACTATTATTGATGAAGGGGCATCTGTGAGTATCCTTTCCTCTGTTGCTTGGAAAGCACTGGGTTGCCCAGCGCTTCTACCTGAGATGAGAAATCTATCAGGTTTTGATAAAGGAACCAGTCACCCGTTAGGGATTCTCCCCAATGTTCCAGTTACATTGAAAGGGAAAACAGTTCACATGAACATCATGGTCGTCCAGGGACCCTTGGCATATAACTTACTCCTGGGACGAGACTATATATATTGCATGGAGGCAATAGTGTCCTCGCTCTTTAGAGTCATGTGTTTTCCGCACGAAGGAAGAATGGTCAAGCTCGTAGACCAACTTTCATTTCCAGGATCACGCATTGCAAATAGTCAAATACCATCCCTTAACGGTTTATTCACTCAAGGAATGCCACCTCCCCCGGTTCTACTTCCCGATGAATGCGAGTAATTCGAGAAGAAAAGAATGGGGACCCAGGGGGCATGCACCCTGGCCTGCCTCGGGCAGAGAAAACCTTAGGTATAAAGTTAATTTCCGCAGAAGGATGGACTAGTCCGTACCCCGTCCGGCAGTGGAAGGGAGGGTTGTTCTAGGATAAAATTCTTTTGTCAAAGTTATGTTGAAGCGAAGCGGTCGCTCCCTTTGTCTAAAGAAGTGGGCTCTGCTAAGGAGGGGGTCTATTTGTGACAGCAAGAAGGCACCATCTTTGAAGTTCAAGCCTCACCCATTAAAACAGCGGGTTTTAAAGGATAAGTAGGGGCAGTCTTCAAAGAAAGAGAGGAAATTGCTGTAACAAGTGGTCACCATCCTTAGCAACCTAATGATAGACATCGCCGAAAAGAGAGTTAGTTTGTGGCAACAAACAAAAACCATTTTTCGGATAATAAGTAAGAGGGCAGTCTCTAGAAATTATACTTTATACCTGGGGGCATGCAAACCTTTTGGAGTGCAAGCACGGGACGACTATTTATTTTTTAAAATTTTTAGGTCCTCCCTTTAAACCTGTAGGTCTAACCCGTTAAACTCGTAGGATTAGCCGTTTCCAGCTTGCATAAAGAAAGGATGAAGGGCAAAAGTTAAAACCTGCCAATTTGGAGTAATTAGTGAGGTATTGCTCCTTAAATAAGATTACCTCACCTAAAGCATTCCTTGTATTAAGACTGGTATAAATCGAGCAGTTTTTGTGCGGAAGTTCATGCTCATTAAAAAATAAACGCAAGATTCGAGCAGTTTTTGTGCAGAAGTTCATGCTCGTTAAAAAATAAACGTAGATTGTGAGCAATCTTTCCCTAGCAGTTCAAGCTCATCCAGAAAAAATGAACCGGTAAACAACCTCGAGAAATGTAACCTTTGAAAGCCATATTAAAAACCTTTGGTCGTGTTTATATGCCATCACCTCCATCCGTTCATTTGGCCAATCGTTCACCTCCATATGTGTGTTTACCCATTTTGAGGAACAGCTGCGAAGAGTGATTTCACTTAGCCATCCTTGTGACACTGCCGTGATTGGAGAATTCCAACCTGTACCTGGAATCTGCTGCTAGCCCTGTTCATCACTCGTTCCTCAAAAGACGAGTCTTCTTTGAGCTCTTTTCACTGACTCGTAAAATATGAAAAGTTTGCCGAGTTTTGGCCTTCCAGCTCGTTTAAGCGACCAGAAAGCTATCCCTCCTCTAGATTTTAATCTTTTTGGACCTGAGGGATTATTGCCAAAAAAGATCGAGCGCTTGTTTTGTTCGGCTCGTTAAAGCAAATCGAAAACTCATCCCTTCTGTATTGTTTTATACTTTTTCGGACTTAAGGGATTAGAAGACGAAAAAGGAATTATGGAGTTAACTTTTCGTACCTTTTCAGACTCTCTAAAAATGAAAAGAACCGAGTTTTCTTTGTCGTTAGACTCGTTAAAATGATTAAGTAGCGACAAACTTGTCTTTAGACGAGAACGAGTTTCCCTATCGTTAGGCTCGTTAAAACATAGCGATGGGCTTGCCCGAAGGGCAGGTTATAGAACAAGCATATGTTATCCTCCTCAAGCTTGACAAAAATAAAGAGGTACTGGTCAGCAATGACTGGGGAAAAATTGGGAGAACCTCACAGCATTAATGGTAGCAAGTCGCTCTTGAACATGACACTTTGTCCTCCGTACCGCATCGGGTTGGGTTGTTTCATTCACCGGTCGCAGAATCATGGTCCTCGCCACACCATCCACAATTGGGGTAATGCTACCAATCCATCACATCAGTGTCGTTATATGTTCAAGAGATGTGGTTCTGTAAAGAGTCAACCGTGTTCCACCCACTGCCATACATTATCCTTCATCCACTTCATGACCGCCACCCTGAATCATACATCACAGTTTGTTTTCACCTCATCACAATCACTAGCTCCGTTCCGTGTCACTGATGTGGGATTCATTAAGGCCCTCCTTTGACGGACCGCTCCTTGTCGACATCAGCTCATTATCCAAGGAGTTGATCTAGGAACACCCCCCTTAGTACTTTGAAGCTTGCATGCCTCAATGGCATGTTTCTCACTTCCGGCGACAGGTATACATCAATGACCTTCGACCAGAAGATTTTGCATGGTGGTCGACGCCAAGTCCTTTATTCCCACCATGTAGATTGTACTGCCGTACCTTGAGGGTCATCATCCTTATCGGTGATTCCTCTTGCGCTTGTTAACGGTTTACATCATTGACCGGTAATCAAGCGATGTCTTTCCATGTTCGACTCCAAGAAATTCTCACATGGATCGACTTGTACATCGAGTGAAGATCGGAAGAGATTGAAGACCCCGGATCTAGTTTCATCCATCCGGGCTGCGATATATATTCAGGACATAAAGACATTTGATATGTACATCATTGCAGCAGATGATCACCCTTTTCGAAAGATGATAAATTCGGCAGAGAATTATCAGTCTACAATCAGAAAAGGATGATAAATTCGGCAGAGAATTATCAGTCTAGAAAAAGATGATAAATTCGGCAGAGAATTATCAATCTATATCAGACGATCGTCTGTTCTATGTACCAAAATGTATTTATAAAGCTGAGCATGGGAATGCCCGCCTCAGCCAGATCATGAAAAATGTATGAAAAATAATGTATTGTATTGTATCTTATTACAGGACACTTCTCAGCAGATTGAGTGAACTTCGGATCCTCTCAATAAAGCATTTCACCCGATAAACGACCTCATACTTTAGGGGGCATCTGTTATAGACAATTTTGTGCCTTACAGCAACAAGCATGAATTGTCAATAATCCAAGGGATCCAAAGTTCCCTAAACATGATGTTCCTACCCCTAGAGGAACAAGGTCAGCAAACCAACAGCTCTCAGATCAGTTCTCCACTTGAAAACACTCAAAAACAAGCAATCCTGAAATCAAAGCAGGTGCTCCACTAGGCTTCTGCGCTGAAACACAACTGCTCCATGGTGTACCTGCGTTGCAAAGCAGGCGGAACAAAGCCCACCTACGTTGGGCGAGTTTGGACATGTGGCACAGTGAGTCATTGCTTTGGAATCTTCCAAAAATGACACTTGGATCAGGTATTTCGCCTTGTGATGAGTCAAAGGCTTTGTTTCTCCAAGTGGAAGCAAGGTTCACCAAGTGGACTCAAGAACTGAAGATCAACTAAAGATTAACTGAAGAGAGAGAGGACACAAGGCAGCTACACATCAGTTGCAAGCTGACTCATCCTTTCTCAATTCATCTATATATTGAGCTCTCTCCTATGAGCTCAGGAGGCTGGAATTTTGTGCAAAGTAATGATATGCTGTTGGTTTCATTCTTGAGTTATTGGGTGATTGTTTGAGAGAGGGGAAGAAGAGCAACTCTTTCTGCTGGGAGGTGTTGCTGGGTTGGAGCCTGCAATGGTTGTAATCCTCTCAGAACCTTTTCTTCTACATTAATAAAAGCTATTGAGGTTCTTCTATGTGCTCTTGTTTCAATTATGTATTGTGATGATTGCATGTTTGGTTTACACTAATCCATGAACCAGTTATGATTGCATGCCTCTTGTAGTTTCCTTCTTTGTTGTTTTGCAGGATCTCCTTGTAGCTAGGCGAGCAGAAGGACAAAGAGCTAGGAGCAAGCGGCCAGAGAGAAGAGTTTGGATTCGACATTAAGCGCAAGGCAACGGTTAGTGCTTTCTCCACTCTCTTTTGCTTTCATAAAGAAGTAAACTTTCAGTAGTTTGTCTTACAGTTGTTGCTAAGGAACTGTCACCCTTAGAGTGGGTTAGGGTCATCCGAGTCGGATACTTTTCCCTACAACAGTGTGTCTAGGACCTGTTCGGGTTGAAGCCAGATGGACCCTTCTTCGTCCAATTCAGGTAGACTGGTCTGAATTCTGCAATTGTTCCCAATCACTTTCTTGAGGCATGAGACATGGAAAACTGGATGGATTTTTGCAGTAGGTGGCAAGGCCAACTTGTAGGCCACTTCTCCAATGCGCTGAAGTACTTGATATGGTCCGTAGAATTTGGGAGAGAGTTTCTGACACCCCTTGTCTTTGAGTGATGTTTGCTTATATGGTTGGAGCCGTAAAAAGACCTGATCCCCTTCTTGAAATTGGCGCTCTGAGCGATACTGGTCTACCTGTTGCTTCATGCGGTTCTGAGCTTGATGAAGATTCTCTCGAAGATGGGCGAGCATGGTTGCGCGGTGTTGTAGGAGTTGATCCACTGCTTGTACTTTTGAGCATCCCTTGAGATACGAAGTAGGTGAAGGCGAGAGTTGACCATATACTGCTTCATAGGGAGTCATTTTGGTGGTGGCATGATAGTTGGTGTTATACCACCATTCAGCCAGAGGTAGCCACTGTACCCAAAGGTGTTGCTTTTCTGAAGTGAAACACCTAAGGTAGGTTTCTAGACATTTGTTGACCGCTTCGGTTTGACCATCTGTTTGCAGATGATAGGAAGTACTGAGTTTTAGTTGAGTGCCTTGTATTCTGAAGAGTTCCTGCCAAAAATTACTGGTGAAGATCGGGTCGTGGTCGGACACAATAGAAGTGGGCATGCCATGCAATTTGAAGATCTTATCCATGAAAGATTGAGCAACCAAAGTTGGTGTAAATGGGTGGGGTAGGGCGCAAAAATGAGCATACTTCGACAGTCGGTCCACAACCACCATGATGACTGACTTGTTCCCTGACTTTGGAAGACCTGTAATGAAATCCATAGAAACCTCTGTCCAAATTGATGTCGGAATGGGCAATGGTTGTAATGTGCCTGGTGTGTTGACGGTTTCCCCTTTGTGGCGTTGACAGAAATCGCATTCTGCTACGAAAGTAAGGATGTCCTTTTTCATGCCTGTCCAAAAAAATGATCTTCTGGTGCGAGCATATGTCTTCTGAAAGCCCGAATGTCCTGCAATGGGAGGTGATATTACGACTCTGTCCTTGTAGCGAAGAATATCATCCTGCCACGAGTAGCCCTTGGTGGAATTTGGATCTACCTGCAATTGAGAAATGAGTTGAGAGAGCCCGGGGTGTGAAAACCATTCCCTGTGAGCCTCTTCAATCCATTCTGGAATGGGGAGGGAAATTGCTAGAAGAGTACTTTCCTCCTCAAATTGGCGAGATAATGCATCTACTACACTATTGTCTTTCCCTTTCTTATAAATGATCTCATAATCATATCCCAGCATTTTGGCTAGCCATTTATTTTGTTGTGGGGAGGATAGGCGTTGCTCCAAAAAATATTTAAGACTGTGATGATCTGTGCGGATTTGGAAACGTCGCCCCAATAAGTAAGGTCTCCAGGTCTCGACTGCATGTAAGATGGCCATCATTTCCTTCTCGTAGGTAGATTGGCCCAGATTCCTCCCACTGAGTTGTTGGCTTGTGAAGGCCAATGGTCGCCCTTCCTGCATTAAGACCGCCCCAATATCTGTACCTGAAGCATCACATTCAATGACAAAAGATTTGGTGAAGTCAGGTAGTGCTAAGACTGGAGTGGAACACATGGCATTTTTGAGAGCTTTAAAGGCCTGTTGTGCTTCCTCATTCCAGAAGAATGAATTTTTCTTTAGGAGTTGGGTGAGGGGCTTCGCTATGCGACCATAGTTGCGGACAAATTTACGATAATAGCCTGTGAGACCCAAAAATCCTCTCAAGCTCTTCAAGGTCTTAGGTTGAGGCCATTCCTGCATTGCCTGGATCTTTTTGGAGTCCACCTTGACACCTTCACGCCCCACAATGTGGCCCAAATACTCTACTTCTGCCATGCCAAACGAACACTTGGACATCTTGACAAATAATTTATTCTTGCGGAGCAGTTACAAGAGTAGATCTACATGCGGCAGATGTGCAGCCCAAGTGCAACTATAGATGAGGATGTCATCGAAGAAGACAAGGACAAATTTCCTGAGATATGGTTTGAGAATGTGGTTCATAAGGCTTTGAAAAGTAGAGGGGGCATTACAAAGACCAAATGGCATGACCAGGAATTCATAATGGCCTTCATGAGTTCGGAAAGCAGTCTTGGGGATGTCGACTTCCTTCATGCGAATTTGGTGGTAGCCTGAGCGAAGATCCAGCTTAGTGAAGAATTGAGCCCCATTGAGTTCATCCAGCAAATCATCAACCACCGGGATGGGAAATTTATCTTTGACTGTCAACTTATTGAGGGCCCTGAAGTGGGGACACATCCGCCACTGCCCATCTTTCTTGAGCACCATGACCACTGGGGATGAATAAGGACTAATGCTGGGACGAATGACACCTGCTTCCAAAAGTTCCTTGATGATTTTTTCTATTTCATTCTTTTGGGTGAAAGGATATCTGTATGGGCGCACATTTGGGGGTTGGGCCCCTGGAACCAAGGTGATGCTATGATCATGTTCCCCTCGCGAGGGTGGAAGCTCATGAGGCTTGTCAAAGACCGACATATGGTTATTTAAAATCTGTTGCATCTCCAAATGAATTGGCAGAGGCTTGGTTTCGATAGCCTGGATGGCATTAAATTGAGCTACAACTCCATGATTGCCCTTTTTTAACAATTTTTCCATCCTATGCTAGCTGATGATAGAGGGGGCTCCCGCCTGGAGTCCACGGAGGGTATGTGTGTAGTTGTTCTGCTTAAAACTCATATATAACTCCTGGAAATCCATTGTGATTGGCCCAAGAGTGCGGAGCCATTCAGCGTCGAGGACAATGTCGCAACCCCCCATGTGTATGGAAAACATGTGAGTTTTCAACTAATAATCCCCCATTTGAAGTTTGACATTTTCACAGCGGCCTTCACATTTCATTGTGCCTCCATCCGAAATTTGAACTTGGAAGTTAGAAACTGCTCGTACAAAACAATGCACTGCTTCTGCGACTTTTTGATGGATGAAATTATGTGTACTTCCACTATCAATCAAGACTACTACTGGGTGATGTTTAATAAAACCTCTGATTTTGAGAGTTTGAGGGGAAGAAATCCCTGCCAAAGCATGCAACGAAATAACTGGTTCATCAGAGACATTGTCCTTTTGGTTGTCTTCTTCTAGCGGCTCATGTTCCTCCAGTGGTGGATCTTCCTCTGTTGAGCTGTAGTCAGTGGCATCAATTTGAAAAAATTTGGGCTCCTTGCATTTATGACCTGGGGAGTATTTTTCATCACAGTAGTAACATAGGCCTTGCTTTCTTCTTTCGGCCATTTCCGCAGGTGACACCTTTTGGACCTTAAGTGTTTGAGTCGTGTTGTGAGCCTGTGGGGGGCGACCTTTAGCGGAGAAATTTGGGCGACTGTATTGGGCTGCTAATGCACGTTCCACGTTACGAGCGACCTTGCAAGCCTCCGTCCATGTGGGAGGGTGGTGCAGTAGGACTTGGGCTTTGATAGCTTCTTTAAGACCGCTGATAAAACATTCCGTGTAGAACACATCTGAGAGACCCCAAGTGCGGAAGGCTAAGGCTTCAAAAGCTGTAATATATTCATCCACTGTACCAGTCTGTCGGAGCTTAGTAAGACGACCCAAAAAAGATGATTCCTGGTCAAAGCGGTCTTGAAGAGCTTTGGTGAATTTGGTCCAAGTCTTAAAAGGTCCAGTGCAACGTTGATGCCATTCCCACCATTTCCACCTTTCATTGTCCAAGTACATGCTCCCCAACATAAGCTGAGTCTCATCATCAAAGATGCGATTTAGTTTGAAATACTGCTCCATTTGTTCTATCCATGCCGATGGGTAAGAGCCCTCAAATTTATGCATATCCAACTTGGGAGGTCGCTGACTGGGTGGTGGGTGGGTGTGCCAGATGTGAGGAGAGTGGCTAGACTCACCCTCATTATGTTCAGTGCCATTATACTCCTCCTCATGGGCTTTCTCCTTGCCCTTCGGGACTATTTTCTCGACCATGTTACATAGTCCGGTAAGCTGAAGGTGGAGGTTGTGCATTGATTCTTCAAATTTGTCCATCCTTTCATTGGCCATCGCTTGAGCTCTAGTTTCTACCATACACCAACCGGGTTTTTTTAAAATTGGGACCGCCTAAAAAAATTTCACTAAGAAGTGAACGGTACCACCGTGCTCAGCTCGTCATCGTGATTTTGATGGGCTAGATCACCAATAAGCACCCCGAAAGATCCTAGACTTTTTTTTTTTTTTTGTGAAAACTCCTAACGGAGTTTTACTCCTTCCTTATCAATACTGCAGTGGAAAAATCCTCAAAATGTCAATGTGGCCAAAAGTCCTGCGAAAATTATACCCCGGTATAGGAACCCTTCACAACGACTCTGATCTAGGGGATCTGAGAGATTTGAATGGCGGATCTGATGGCGGAACAGACTGCTTCTGTGAATCTGATGGATCTAATAGATCAGAATGGCTGATCTGCGAACTCGAGACTGCGGGACTGATGTCTGCTGCTGCTGCACCACTTTGCACAGGTGGATCTGGAAGAGATGCTGTATGATCCCCCGATAGAAAAGGGAACTAAGGTCTTGAGGAGTGTCAGGTGCTACAGATCGCAATATACATAAGGGTCTGGCAGTAGTACTCGGCCCAATGTTTCAGGGCTCTAACTAAGGAGGATTGACCGTACACTTAGCTGTACAACCCGACTACCCTATTATACGGGCGAGTAATCTCCCCGAGTGCTGTTCTCGTTGTACTGTAGCTGCAAGATGGCCGACGGTTTATCTATGGCGAGGTTTCAAGGGAGCGTAGGGGGCTTCCGATATACCCAGAGGGTACGTGGAAGACAATCCATGCGCGGTTCTGTCTAATGCGCTACTACTCGAAGGGGTACCCACAGGGGTTACAAGGGAGTCCAATAGGCGTGACCACCTCTTGTATTTCCTGCGTGCATGCCTCCCCAAATCCGCAGGTTTATGCGCTCAACGACAGATACCGTGGTTTAAAGACGCCGGAACACGTCTTTAGCCAAATTTTTTTTTGGCTAAGAAATGGAGATCCCACCAGCCCTGGAAAGTGCTCTGATACCACTTGTTATGCTCTTAACCTACAAAATGATACCCAAATACAAAATATGCGAAGAAAAGATACCCAGAACACAGAATAGCAATGAATTTATTATTCAGAGAGTAATGTTCACTTGCCTCTTCGAGGGGCAACCTCCAATAGAGCAGAGCTCAACTACAAAATAAGACACGATGCTCCTCGCAGGGAGTCTCTATCCTTTATATATGACTCATACATGCAATACCACGGGCCAATACCATGGGTTTTATTAATACCATCTATCTAATACTACGACCCATTTGCAACTAACTGTGGTTCCGTCATTAATTGCGGATTAACCACTTACAATTATTAATATGGGCTTTATTGACTCTTGACTATGACGTGATCCCATTACATAAATAAGGGGGTTAGGGTGGGACCCTAACAGTCCATAACAAGCACAAAATCGATATTGGATATGACAAGGATGTGTCCTTTCATATTCCAGACTATTCCATTCCAATCCGATTTCAAAGTGCTGGATTTCTTTAGGATGATTCATCTTCACCTGTTCCTCCTCCTGTACAACAACAAATTGTGAAATGGCAACATTGTGACCGAGTTGGCCATATAAAATATCATTGTTTTGATCTTCATCCATCCAAGCATTATGGTTAGCGTATTCATTCTTCACACAAATGCTTCGAAAAACAGTCTCTTGCAGGAAAAAAGATTCATATTGCATGGATCGCTTCTTGGCAATGGGATTCAACAACCAAGAATATATTTCACTCGTACAACATGATTTGTTCTCAAATATTGAAAAGCCTTGCAGTTGAGATCTCTTCATCTTCTCACCTTGTATCTCACAAGGGGGGAAGTGATGGTCATCTACAAGTTGCAAAGCCACATTAAGCAAGCTTGAGCCACAACCTGCCAGACTAGATTCAGAGTTGTAGGCAGAGACAAAGATGTCAATGAGCATGCCATTGGTTGGTGGGTAGCCTTAAACCATCTATGCAGGGTGAGACCTCCCTTTTAAGGTTGAGCTTCTCCCTCTTCAAAGAACTAGGGACGCTTTCTCTAGCAGAAGATTTCAGTTTTTTTCCAGACTTGGAAGAGTTCCAGGAACTGCACTAACCATTCCAGTGTTAGTGGTTATCCTTAAACCACCCCCTTTATACCAACATTTTAGAGAGCACGTTCAACCTAGTGCTTCCACACATTTTTGCACATTTTGTATTATAACTCGTTTCTTGGACTCACACATACCCCTTCGGATTAAGGGGGGAATTGTTGGACACATAATCCTCTAAAGGTTGGTGTGGAAGTTAAACACTTAAAGGGAGTCCAAGAGACCACTTGGAATATGAAACCAAGAGTCACTCCAATGTACTATAAATATGTATCATTGTGAATAATAGAACATTAAATGCTCATAATCCACATTATTGTCTTTACCATAGTTGTCTTTAACATATCTAAACCATATTTTTTTACACCTATGATCATCTTTCTCAAAGATGGTAGTGAATAATATTTATAAATCCATTTTATGACCTTTGACTTGCATATGATAATTAATATATAATTATATATAATCTATAAATCTATTTCTTGACCGTGACCTTAACTTAATTATGATAATTGATATATAATTGAAGGCAAATTCCTCAAATATTTATCCATATAACCTATCTTGCTCTTAATGGAATGGTAAACATATGTGGAAAATGTTAGCATAGTTTTTCATCCATCTTTAAAAACGCTTTTCTCTAACGAAACTCATTTTATTGATTATTAAAATGTATTTGATATACTATATTTCTTCCTTAAAGGTATTTAAAGTCATCCCATCTAATTATTTCACATCTTTTATTTGGACGTGAAATGTATAATATATTGATCAAACCAACACATTGAATGCGTAAACTCCAGTGGGTGCAAACAAAAGCAAAGGGAACTTTTTGTGGATGAGACTAATTAAGTGTATCTTCAAGTGCATTAGGTTTTTTTCCCATAAGAAAAAGACGTAATTTTATTCATATGAAAAAATTACATTTTGTAGATGCTTAAAGCATATGCAGATGGTTGTCCATGTAAAGGGGAAAAAGTTATAAATAATAGAAAATAAAAACCAACAGGCCTATGCTTTTCTGCCCTTCTTCTTCTCCACCCTCCACCAACCTTCAGAGTTGGGAGAGGGAGCAATAATGGCTAGCCGGGTTTCTAGTGTGTTCAACGGAAGTTCTTTGTTAGATTCAGATCCTTCAGATCCATGAGTTCTTTTGCTGCCACTTACTTCCAGCTGAGGTTCTTGTTGCTGTTGCATATTGTCTGGCCCCAGATGAGAATCTGTGGTATTTTCTTCTTGAGTATACTTCTTTCCCATTTGTATGTCAAGTGCTGATTGGTTCCCTGTAGGTTCTGTCTACGTGTCCTCTTATTCCATCAGGTCGGTATGTTGCCACCCTTTGGCTATTTTTTGTTGTTTCTTATTTCCTTTGGGGTCCTTTCTAGCCAATGGGCAGGGGTATTGGAGGTGCCTTGTTTGCATGCAGGTGCGGCATCTGAACGTTGTGTTCTCATAGTCAAGCGGTTGAGTCCTCAGTGTATTGTTGTAATTAAATGTAATGTGATTAAGTAGCCCCTAACTCAGGTCCACTTCTACCCATATTCTGGCAAATCTGAAGATTCCCCTACTAACTTTGTCTTCATCTATTTTTAGGAATTTCGCCAAGGAATTCCCAATGGCTATTAAAACTTTGTGATGCCAAAAGTGTAGAGGGAGGTTATGTAGCCTCACCCAAATAGGAATTGTTGAGATTTTCATAGAATTTGCATCAAAATCAGCAAACCAGGGGGTGGTGAGGAGGCCAGCATTGCCCCAAAACCAAGGCCCCTGATTTATAATACTGTCTCGTTCTTGTTCTGTAATGAAGCTAACTATGAAGAATCCTTTTGAGCATAGATGTATTTCACAGTTAGGTGACCATGTGGAGAAAATCCATTGATGCAGAGTGTCGGATTTTGGCCAGAACCCATTGAATCTACAAATGACAACATTTTTGGATAGTTCAGTGTGTAGATCAGTTACCTCTGACAGAGTTACTTGGAGCATTAGGGATTCCAGTTTTTGTTCCACAATATAGGGACCTGGTAGCTATGGTGCTAGTGCTGATTTGTGTTGCATTTTTTCTTTTCCCTTGACTGCGTCTTGAAAGGAGCCTATATTTTTTGAACTGGCTCCATCGCATCAGCCTCGCAGTCTTAGATCCAGAATGATGGTTGAATCATTGATGATACCATATTCCTGAAGTGTATGGAGGTCTTGTAGACAACGTCATGTGTATATCAGGTTTTCGTATTTGGTGGGGGTTCCAAGTTGGATCTGGATTTCCTTCTTTAACTCTTGAATATTCAACCCCTTTCTGAGCCGCATGCAATGATGTTTGCCCCCTATCAATTAGATGAATATTTGTATCAGGTCTTCACCCATGCATTTTGAAACAATATTTTTGGATCCACGATTCGTTGGTTTAGGCGTTTTCTCTGTAGACCCCAATGCAGCTCTGATTTTTGTATTTTGTCTGCTCCATGATTCCTTCGGTTCTGGTTTGTATGGGTCATTTATTAAGTAACCTGTCACTGTGTCAAGATTTTTTGGGTCCGCTGTAGTCGACCTCCATACATTTGCACGGAACCTCCCTTGTCCAGCTGTGAACCTGGACGCAACAGGCCCCTCGTCCCTTATCCACTCTCGCACCTTCTTGTGGTCGGCGGATCTATTGCCAGAATATGTCGCTAGCCGGTCTGGTTGTTGTGATGCGTCAACGTCATTGCTTGGCATGCCAGGAACCCATGCCATCTCCACTCTGTCCTGTTGCTGCAAGAGGGACCGTGGTTCATGCCCGAGAAAAGATGATTGGTGGACCTTGCCCCGGCCGAACAGTCTTGGAGATTGCAGGTGAGGCTGAGACAAATGAATTCCTTTTTGCGGAAGTATTAACTGTAAGGGAACCCTTTCTAGACGTGATTCCTTCTCCAGATGAGAGGGGATGCCTGCCAGCTTGCGAACGTCTTCTACTCAACTGTTGCGAGCCTGGGGGAGAGTCCCTGCAAGATGATAAAGAGGGGCTGCCATTGATAGTTGCAGAGATCTGTTCCCGCCTTCCCCATCACTCTTTCTTCTTTAAACTGCTGAAGCGAAAACCCTAAAACCATATAAATCTTCAAGTGCACTAGTTAGATATGACTTTCCATTACTTGTAGTTTTTTAAATTATGAATACAATGCATTATCATAATCTCTTTATAAATAATGATACAGAATAGTTGGAAAAATAATTAATTAATTATTTTTCAAATTAAATTTAAAAAAAAATAATTTTTTTAAGCTACTAATATTTTATTAATGGTTTATTTTCCAAATTAAATTATAAAAAGATAATTTAACGATTAAGAATAGTTTTTTCCTTCTTCCATAATAAACTCAATTTAGGAAAAGCAAAAAAACATCCATTTATGAAAAACAAATAAAAACATTCTAATTATTACTTTTGTTCAACCTTGCAAAATTCATTTGTGAGCATTATATTTTCATAAAAAACATTCTAATTATTACTTTTGTTCAACCTTGCAAAATTCATTTGTGAGCATTATAGCCATCCGATATAATACAAATATAACCTCTTACTCATTTTAATTATGAACAACTTATTGATATTTTATTTCTTCACCATCAAAATTTGGTTGTTTTGGTAAAGATTTAATGTTAAATTATAGAGAAGTTGCTCATTTTTTAATTGCTAAAGTTGTAATATTCAAGTTTTTAAATTATATATATATATATATATATATATATATATATATATATATATATATAGATATATATTAATTTTTTAATATTTTTATTAGGAATAAATATTTTTATGAATTATATATTTAAATGTTTAATAACATGTATAAATTTAGTTTGTTTATTTTTTTTAATTATGGAATTTAGAGAATTGAGAAAATATAAAGGGACTTTAAGAGATATGTAATCTTATATTTGGAAAGTCAATTTGTTTTTTAAATAAAATGAAACTTTGTGATGCAACATCATTTAAAGTTTTCTAAATAACTTTTACATTTAGCTAAAGATGCCATTTTTGGCCACCAAAATTGCAATGTTGAAGTTTGTAATTTATAATATTAAATTATCTCTTTTAACAAATATCTTTATAACTTATATACCTACATGTTTGGAAAAACTTATCATAACTTAATTGTCAAATAACCGTTGGAAGTCATTACTCATTGTTATAAGAGAATATACACTAATTTATCATCATTATGAAAAAAACCAAACCACCTAATATAACTAGTAAATACTCTTTAATATAAGTCTCTTTAATTTTAACAAGACAAACTCTTAATAAAACAAAAAAACTTATATTAAATCACACTATAAAATTTAAAAAATTAAATCTCACAATTATCTATATTTTAAAATTAAATTTATTAATTATTTTTTTAATAATAACCATAATGATATCCCTATTAAAACTTTGAAAACATATTTTATTGATTAAATATTTTATATTTTGAATATGTTATAACCACATACCATGAAAATTAAATTGTTTTCAATAAAAATTGTGAGTCACGCACTTCACCAAAATTTAGAAAGACAAACAATCCTCGACGATGTACATTATATCACCACGTTGCAAAGAACCTACCATCTTGATAGTGAGTGATGTGTACAATAATTCTAGAAATAAAAGATTCACGGTGTAAACGATGAACACATTTTATTTACCCAGGAACAAATATTTCACGAACATGGTTTATCTTTGTGAGGTTGGTTGAAACTGACCCGCATGGAATCGTATGAGCCCCACAAACTAGGGGATGGCTCGCTGCTAATCCTTGGTCCCGTCAACATAAAGTTTATGGATGTATATTTATTTCGTGTTATGGATGTATATTTATTTAGCGTTTGTTTAGTAGGGTAGCTCTCAAAAGATATATTTATTTATTTGTAAATGGTTATAAAAAATAATAATAAAAACAATGTAGATAGTGAAATAGTAATGATGCAATATATTGAAATTAGTGTTTGTCATCGTTACATAATATGAAGTGAAAAGTTTTAACCAATTATATTTGAGATAAATAAATTTAAATTTTATTTAAAAATAATAAATTTCATTTTGTAATGTTAAACTCTATATAAAATTTAAATTGTTTTAGTCAAAATGAAATTAATAGCAAGTCAATGAAAAAGTGAATATGTTATATCCTGCCAACAACAAGTATAATAAGACTTTGGCCATACTCATATAATTGTTATAATTTCTCGAGGTATATGAGGATTTCGATGATAATACTGATATGCTCGATGTCTTACTACAACTATCAACCAATAGCCCCTTAGTAAAGTGGGTCGTTTTTCATATGCATCAATAAGATACTTTTTCCATTTGATGTTGTTTCACTTTATTGGGTATACTTTTCCAACATTGATAATAATAGGTTTGTCTGCTTTCTACAAGGGTACTTTTCCAACATTGATAATAGGTTCATTTACATTCTACAAGGTATTGAAGCATATGACATGTTTCTTATGAGATAATGTTTATATCGGTGAATTAATGGTAGTTTTGTATAACTTATATGCTCGTGTATCCGATTATTAAGAATTTTGATTCTTCAAAGTTTCATGATCATATCTAGGTATCTTTTAAAGTTTTTTTTAATTCTTTTGCTACATAATTGACCATGTAATTTATGATTATATAATTTAAAATAAGTGGAATAGCTGCAATGCAGCATAGTCCTTGCCTCTACCGCTAATTAAGCGGGGCTTACATTTCCGTCTCCACACATGTTTTCTCCACATAGCTTCCCCCGCACAACCACTTACACACAACTTTCTTCACATTGCTACTTCTGCACATGCTTCCTCCGCACAACCACCTCCATTCATCCTAATGAAAAATACAATTGTAATCTTGTCCACTATAATATCCAAAAGTCATCTGCAATAGATAACAAGAAATTACCACTAATTAAGTGGGTTCTGCATTTCCATCAACGCACATGCTTCCTGCACATAGCTTCCCCCACATAACCACCTTCGCGCAACTTCCTCCACCTTGCTACCTTTGCGCAACACCACACAACCACCTCTACACAACTTCCTATGCACAAATTTTTTCGAACATGCTCTGGGATAGACTCCACCAGTGCGAGTAGCTATGCTACATCCTACCCTATTTTCTTGTGAATGATTGCTACAATTAGCATTGTTTCACAGTGAAAGCTCCACCACCATGCATGTATCATATTTATTATTAACCTATTAAATGTTGAAGAGATTTCATGCTCGACGATGAAAGATTTTCAGTTTCTTTGTTCTGCAAACAAGATTCCCTTATTATACTTTTCCAGATTACAAAAACTATGGAAGAAAGCGGATCTAAGAGCCCAATTTTTTCATTAAGAATATTCAATAAGCAATAATGCATCTAGGTAAATACCCAAAAAGAATGAAATGCTTTGTCAATCAGGCCACATAAATCATATGAAATGTATCATTGCCACTCTATGATGTATTGCAAAATAACTATAATGTCAAGTTTCTTTCATAAACGATACTTTTATTTTTCTCATGTTTTTAATGATTTCTGCATTTATCTAGGATGTTTTCACATTATTTTTAATGTATAAATAGACTTTGTAGAAAGCTCCACATAAGCAGAGCTCTGCACATTGCTCGTCCATTATGCAAAGGAAAATTTCAAGCTTTCATCGTGAAAATCTCAATGCCATGGAACAACACTCACACAATGAAATCTTCTCGTAAAAGGAAAGTTATTGTGTGGAGAGAAAAGTACGTGCGGGAGAACGAAGATGCATAGGGACTTTATGCAGCATGGACGTAATTAAAGTTAAAATATTTCCCTGTGTGAAGCGTTTACTGTATGGAGGATGAAGTATGTGTGAGAGAGAAGTTATGTAGAGCTTTGATTTAGAGCTATGAATCTTTGCGGAGGATAGGGTATGTGTGAGAGAACATAATAATTAATGTTGTTAATTTTCATTGTGCAAATCTTTTATTGTGTGGAGGTCGGGGCTTATGCAGGAGAATGAGTGGTGCATATGGAAATTAATGTTAAACTATTAATGTTAATCTATGAGATTTGCACAATGTATTTTCTATGAAATTCCGCACATATACATTTGGGTTGTATTGGAAGTATATGGGTTTTCTATTTATCAAAGGACATACATCAATACAATAAAAAACTTGGAAAAAGGGGTATATGCGAGAGAATTGTGGGTTTCACGAGTGCTCTAACAATATTTTATTGCTATGAGCATTGGTATTAGGATTGAATCGAGGTATGTAAAGGAGAACATAATAGTTAATAGTACTATGTTTCATTGTGCAAAGCTTTTACTATTTATTTGGTAGGAAAAAATTAGGATGGGGTATTTTCGGGAGAATGGGAGATGCATAGGAAAATTATTGTTAAACTATTAACGCTAATCTGTTATTATTATTATGTTTCATTGTACAACGTTTTTTCTATGAGAAAGATGGGGTATGTATGTCGATTTCCCTAATAAATGCTTACGTTAGCTGAAAAGTCACATAAATATTTTGAAATTAAGTTACCGAGAACGAAACAACAACTAAATTAGTAATACAGATAAATTCCATGCATGGAAATTAATTTTGTTATTTTCGAATTCAGGCAATTTTTTTTTTCTAATGTTAAAAAAATCGAAGAAGGATCGACACAGTTCAAAACTGGGCTATAGAAGCTATTCTAAACAATTTTTCTTTATTAACGAAGAAAAAAAAACACTAACAGCTTTCTAAATTACTACATATCCTTGAGATCAAAAGCAACGGAGGCTTGATTAACTTCTGCCTCAAGCTGGGAAGCGAGAGAACCTTGGTCAATGGCCATGATATAATCATCTCTTTCATTAGCATATTCCTCAACATTGACGTCCTCTGCGTGACCCAAATTACCCAGATGAAAACTCAATAATTCATATTCCAATTGTAGTCGCTTTATCTCCAATTCTAGCATCACCATTTTTTGATTTAGAAGGTTGAAATGGACTCGTGCTTTAGATTGAATCATTTTAGCATGGTTTGAGACCAAATCGACGAGAAATTCCAGAGCACTGACTATTCTAGCTAAAAAAGTATTGAGTTCTTGTTCTACAACTCCAGAATCGCTCTCCATAAACTTTAATCTATGTTACACTTGATAATAAACTTGGTGAATTACAATTCTAATCCCTCACTCTATGTTTATAGAATCGCTCTAGCAATGTAAATATATTATTGAACCTAAGTTTCCTTTGTTTTAAGCCTCTGTATTTGCTATTAATGTCGATTTTGAGTTAATACGCTATAAAAATTCATTGTTTGAAGGACGTGCGAGGACGACACATGGGAAACAAACCAAGGGTGCAGAAGGAAATTTATGCCATTGACGCGTAATTAATTTAACTATGAACATATTTTGAATTAGTTTTACTATGTTTCCTTATTTGAAGCTTTCCTTGTGCGAAGCTTTTACTTATGCGGAGGAGGGGTAATGTGTGCAAGAAAGGGGATGTAGATGGAATATTGATTTTAAACTATTTTTCCTTTAAAACTTTTACAAATTTAGCTATGCGAAATCAAGGATGTGCACAAAAAAAGATATGTGATGCTTGGTTTATGGCCTAGGGCAACCCCTCCTTCGAGACTTGGTCCAAATATTCAAAAAATAGTGTTTTACTCCCTGTACGCGACTTTGCCCTGTATTAAACGGTGTACAGGTGGGTCAGTCTATACCCAACCTACGTACATGTCTTAAAACACTTTAAAAAATTAAATTTCCTTAATTATGGGAGGAGATCATGGGTTTTACCTTTGGATTACCTATTAGTGCCCGTGGCTCAACTATTCCCAACTGTTTCCCAACTAGAAAACTACTTTGGGAGAAGTATAAAAATACTTTAATGGGAAGGCCTTAAGGAGGAGAGAAAATAGAGAATTACACTGCTGAGATTATCCCCTGATCAAGTCTGAAGATCCTTGTGCTTCAAGCACTTCCCCAAGTTCAAGAAACCCTTGTTTCCTTGAGAGTGATATCCTTTCACTTGTTGGCGATATCCTTGTGTTGGTTATGGAACGAGCCTTTTGAAGACCAGGACTGGATGGACCTGGAGGACGGTTCCACTTGGAGCCAAAAGAGGAAGACTCAGGTGAACTCTTTCTATGTTTTTATTATAGTTACCTGCAATAAAATATACACTGTCTTGTTCCTGATATCAACTTTGCTCATGCATCTGATGTTATTGTTATGGTTTATGTATGAATGACTATTTCAATGTATAACTAACCATCTACTTATATGTTATAAAGTTGATTTCATTATAATGCTTTATCTATATGATGTTGTGCGTATTTGAATTGGTTGTTTTGTAGGTTCAAAGATCGCGAGGAGTTGTAGAGGGTTTGAACCCTAGCTGGAACTACTCGAACGAAGGACCCCCGGGTATGTACATCCTCGCATAGTTTTCTCGTTTAAGCATTTTGCCTAACTTATTTGCTTGTTTCTTGCTATAGATTACTCCTGCTCTGCTAGGGTTCTTACCCAAATCCCTAAGGGAATTTATCTCTTAACACTACTATACAAGGAAAATTCCCTCACGCAGGAGTGGCACCAAGAGATGTTCCACTACAGGAACTCTCAGTCGAAAAGACTCGTATCAGTATGACACAAACTCATGCATGATGAGCATCTCGTCAACATGGCATAAAAGGGATCTCAATGCAAAACATACATGGCAACAACATGTGTATCCCATCAACATGACGACAAAGGGATCTCAAATAAAACATGACGAATCATGAGAACAAGTACATCACACATATGATTCAGCATCATATCAAGCAGGAATCATGAAAATGAGTAAGAAACAAGATCCTTCATTAAAAATCAAACAAGGACCTGTGCAGCATAATGCATAGTAAAAGAAGTACATGAACACACTAAATATACCTCACATCCAAGGCCCATCTGAAGAAGTGGATGTCAAACTACTGAAGATGTTCGTGCCATCAATCTCACGGCATCAATCGCATGGAAATCGCTGCTCGCACATGAATGCTGACACCTGCATTCCACTTAGAAAAGTGGCTGAAGAATAGAATGAGCAAATGGGAAATCTGAACACACCATTAGATTTGTGGCGTTGAATAGTGCAATAGTGAAAAATCGACTGTCCAATTTTTCAATTATGAGAAAGTGAGAATCTGGGCTGAAGGAATATTTAGATCCCCCCTAGATTCTCAAAGATTCTCTCCTCTGGGTCCTCAAAACTTTGTTGCTTAGATCAAAATTCTGACCGCACCATCATGTTCCTTGCGGAATTATGAGAAAAATGAGTGTGAAGTTGGCTGTATTCTGACTCTGGCAAATTTTAGCATCCAAGCAATCTAAAAGATTCCCTCAAGATTGCTCAAAGATTCCCTCCACTGGGAATCTACAAATCTGCTGCTCAAAAGGTGAATCTAACCTTGCCACGGCGTTCCCTGCAAAAATCTGTGAAAATTAACTCTAAACTTGGTTACATTCTGATAAAAAGCATTTTTACCTCCCTGGAGAATCTTTGGGCATCAAGGAATATTCTGCCTCAAAATGCATGTCAAGGTTCTCCCTCCTCTACCTCGAAATGCGTGCCCATTCCCGGTTCCTCCATCTTCCTGGATGCACTATGGAAATGAGGGTTTATATAAATTTTTTAGGGTGAACTTTACAAGAAACCCAGTTGGCGTGATGGTAAAAATAACGGTTTGTTGGGGAGGGGTGGGGTGGTCAAACCCTGCCCCTCCCTTATTTTTTATACATTATGGTTTAACAACCATATTAATGTTTTTTTTAAAACAAACAAAATCGCATGAATTGATTTGATTTATTAAAGGTGCACGACGGTTGGTAGTATGATGGTTCATGGGTTGTATGTGAGGCCGCCGCATTATGGCGGGCTAGCCATGTGGCTGGCGTGGGCTCGGTACCCGCCAACCTCCTCATTTAAGCTATGGCACGGTTAGATATGGTGAGGAGAGGCATGGGGTGGTGGGGGTGGTGGCCCACCACCCCCCTTTTTATATGTATTTTTTAAATTTTTAATACCAAAATGCATTTTTGAAATTCCAATTTTTTGATGGAAGGAGTCAAGCTAACTAGGCCACAAATTCGCCCAGAATTTGGCCCAGGTTGGCCGAATTTTGTCCAAATTGTGACCTCCTTAACCCGGTCCAATCAGCAAAAGTCAACCGAATTTTGACTGCTTCTAACTTTTGCATATAGACTCGGTGTGATGAACTGTTTACACCACAACAATTAGGATGACGAGATCTATGCTTTGGTCCTAGTCTGAAATCATTCTAATCACTTTGATTTTTGAGTGTTCATAAGCCCTCTTTGTCTTGTGTGTGTCGCTGGAGCCACCTGGATCACTCACCTATACGAAGGGTGCTCAATTTGCCGTATCCCATGGGAAAGAATCCTTTGATAGGCTCCGCAGTAACAGCAACAAAATATGTTGTATCTCCCAGAGATAGCCTTGGATTGCTTCAAGAGTAGTGCCTGGGCACATCTAAAATGGTGTCTCAAATGATTTACTAGATACTATAGACAACACTTATGATCTGTAGATACATATGTACATAGGAAATATATTGGCTCATTAATCCAAATAAATAAAACATGGATTTCCGCTACTTCTTCACAAGTTCAGATCTCAGAAATAAGCATAAAAATAATGGAGGCCGAGAGATTCAAGGTTTTAAAGCTAATAATCTTTTGCAGAGTGTCTGAGAGAGGAAAAGGGAGAAGAATAAATCATTACATAGAGCATTAAGGTTTCAATACTTATGTATTTACCACACAGAGCTTGAGACATTAAGGATTTCTATGCTTATTTGGGCTACAAGCATAAATAATGAATGAAGGGGGAGTTGAGGGCTATGATTCATGTGCGGCAGATTTAAAGATCTAATCTGAATGTTCCTCACATCCATATACATAAACAATGTTCAGACAAATGAATATGTGAAACAGTTACAGGCATTTGCATTAACATATAGATACTAATGAATCTGTGAAGGAGCTTGAAACACATCTAGCAACAATAATTACATGAATTCAGGGAAGAAGCATGGACATAAAAATGAGTTAAACAAAGGGGAACACATACTATAATCCTTTGAAGAGGGAATCACCACTATTTCCTTGATATTCTGAAAAGATCTGTATTACAAAGGAGATATAGTTTGAAAATATAACATGTAGTGTTTTCTCTAGAATTTCTGAACCCTTTCTAAGTCTTGCTTTCCCCTATTTATCTCGAGAGGGGAGCAAGAAGCTACATTACAACATAAATATCTATCTCCTAGATTCAGCTGTCACATCAACTAGCTATATCAGTCTGGAACGGATCTGTGGCCCAAAAATATATTACATAAATAAATGCCTCATTGAAGGGAGGCATGTTACATGATATAAAAAATGAATATCAGTCAAAGAGAAGCATTAAATGTCTTAGTGCCCATCCCGATCATTGTTAAAGATTGTATTTGGCTTGCTGTATGGCCCTTTCGTGCTACTCAGTTGGCTCCCATCACTTTTGTTTTTACTGCTTGAAGGCCCTCCTCTGTGGAGTAGGGGTTGGGTCGCCTATTAGTGCTGGTATTTGTGGTCCTTTACTATGTAGAGGGATGAGGCTCCATACTGAGCCATTAATCCTTCTGAGTCCCTTGTACTGCTCCATCGCTGCGCCATGCTCTATTAGAGTCTTCTAGCATCTAGCCCATCCGCCCATTAAACCTCTGTACTGCACCATTGGTGTCTTGACGTAGCAGGTGATATGCATTTCGGTGTAACAACACGGAATCACCGGCGCGGGTTTTTTCTTCTCAAACAGGCAAAACAGGTATTTTGGATTTCCCCCTTAGCTCCTTATGTGACTTTCCTCATATGACTGGGAGTTGGAACCAGGGTTTGAGCCCTTAGGCGCTAAGGTCTTTGGACCCATGTCTGGAGGCCTTTTCCTTTATTATCACAAATCCCGCATATCAGCGCTTTAGCTCTGCTTTACCCTACTCTACCCTACTCTACCCTTTTTCCTTAGTGTGGGCTGATAGTTTGGATGCGAGATCCTTATGGACCATTCCGTAATAATTTATCGCATCCGGGGGGGAGTCTCGCATATCGCAATTGCTTTGCACCCTTGTCTTTATCCTTTTTCCCCTTAACAACTGTGATCACTGGTCTATGGGTTGACGTCATCACTGACATGTGTCACCCTGTGAGTGGTAACATGTGGCACCCAAAAATGGCCCCATGTCATGCCTGAAATTAGTGAAACTGGGTGACATGTTTCCTCTGCCATGTCATCATCTGTATCGCTGCATCACTTGCCACACTGCCATGTGGACGAGAGAGAAAGCGGCCCATTTGTATTGGTTTTTTAGGCATTTCCTTTGTTAAATTGTTTTAGCCCTCCCTTGACAATACGACACTATATTGCAAATCAGCCCCCTCAAAGTCTTTGAATGATCAGGTGCTCATGTCCCAAGTGTCGTAAAATGCTCAAAAATGAAAGTGCTCAGAACTAGTTCAAACTTGAATGAATGGAAAGAGCTCATCCTCCTGATTTCGGTGCTGCAAACGGTTCAGAAAACGGTCTCCGTATGAGGAAGTTATGCCAAAAAGAAAAATTGCCCAATAACATTGAAATTTTGAATTTTTTTTCAAAAAAAATTTAAAATAGAATATTCCCGGAATATTCATTTTCGAGCAGCGAATGGCAGGCCCGGAGGCCACCACGTGGCCCAGGATGACATCATCATATCTATATTGGGTGCATATATAAAACTTTTAGCGTTGGTAAGTTTTGAACACGGGACCTCCCTCACATCAATGGACAATCTTACCGTTAGGCCAGCGCTGTGTGTTTTGATATGAAAGTGGCAAAAACCTTTTTTAAAAGTTTGAATTATGTTGAGGCGGGGCCTGAAGGGGGCCAGCCCCCACGTAATACGACCTCGTGCCCGGAACTGCAGGCCTAACTCCTAACCGCGCGCCCAAATTCAAACGGTCACGCTGATATGTTCACATATGCAAGAAATCTAGAGGTTAACACTCAATTTTATTAACCGTTCATTAAAAGGCATGGCGCAGAATCCGATGGAGAGCCTAACCACCGCCGAACGTCGTTCACATGCATTAAAGCAAACAGATAACTGGCGGGTAATGTGTGGTTAGACTGGTGGATTTTCGGCAGACCGCCAAATTTGGGCGATCCCGCCATAATTGGCGGAGTCAACTACAGTTAGCTGGAGTGATTCTAGGCCCAATTGGGGGAAAACTTCAATGAGCCATAACTTTGGCTAGGGAAGTCCTTTTTGGATGAATTTTTTTTTGATTTTGACTATTTAGATGATTTTGAAGCCATTGGCACAGGTTAGAGAGAAATCAGAGGTCATTTGTAGGTGTTTTTGCTCCGTGGAAGTTCTAGGAGCCACTAGGGCCCAGTATTGTGGGAGCTGTATAGGGTTGCAGGTACCCATTGGAGGAGAACCAGTAGTCATTCCTGACTGGTTTGAGTGTTCTGAATCCAGTTTTATAGTCTATTTCACCTGTTGAGGCTTTTATTCAGCTGTATATTCATTTTGAGCTTTTAATCAAAACGAGGACATGCCCAGTTGGGAGCCTTGGACCCAACAGATGTAGCCCAGGAGGGCTGAACTGCTTTATCAACTTCTTTTGCATCTGTGGTTGAGTTATTTTGCAGAACAAATTCGTTTTAGTGTGTTAAACAGTAAAATGAACTAATTCTTCTATACTTAAATGGGTCATGAATAGCTAAAAATTTCATTTGTTTTTAACTGCAAGACATGTACATCTTTTAAACATGTATGTTACTGAATTGAATACCTTGCAAAGCATTTACAAGTAGTTTCAAATTCAGATCAAGTTGGTATCAGAGCTATGTTGTTGTTTCTTTGTATTAAAAGCAGTCAAATAAACTATAGACAGAGCCTGAAACGAGCCAGGAAGCCTTCAAAATGCTCTTGTTATACAATTGCAAAGTAGATAAATGCTCTTTCAGTCAATCTCTGGTGTAGTTGTCTTTTGATTGTTTTTGTGCAAAGATCTTCTAACTGTCTTGCAAGTATTGATGCTTACCAGGTTGAAACTTAAAAGAGGGGAAGGACAGTTGACTAGAGAATGAGAGAATCCTCAGTCAAGGAAGGCCAGAGAGCCATCACCTCCACCTTCAATTTCACCCTCAAGAGTCTCAGCAGAAGCTTCAAGAATGTCTGAACAGGAAGGAGGAATTCCTGCAGACATGGATCCAAAATAAGAAGAAAGAGTCTTCAGAAATGCTTTCTTGGACCTCACTGAAATGGTGAGGATATTATACCAAGAAAGAAATGAGAAATTGGCTGGAGAAGGGTCCAAACATCCACATGAAGGAGAGGGCTCTTTAGGAGGTAAGAAGGATGATGATCATTCCAAGAAAGGACATGGAGGTAATGGTGATCCACCACCCCCATCGTCACCTTCTTCCTCTTCATCCTCGTCTTCTTCTTCTGTGCATAAGCATAGATCCTCTGGAAAAAGTCCTTTTTTGAAGCTTGATGTAAAATTCGAATTACCTATGTTTAATGGTGAAGTGAATGCAAAAAAGCTTGACAACTGGATTAGGCAGTTGGAAGTTTACTTGAGGATCCAGAATATGCATGATGATGCCACCAAGATTCAGTTGGCTTCTTTGAGAATGGATGGAGCAGCATTGGTCTGGTGGGAGGCCAATACTAAAGAGGAGATCAAGAAATTTGGTAAGGTTACCTTAACATGGCTTGAATTTCTGTTAGCCATTAAAAAACAATTTTATCCTCTTGCTCACATGCAGAAAGCCATTATGAACTGGCAAAATTTTAGACAACTTAAGGGTCAGAGTGTCCAAGACTACACCCAAGAATTCAGGAGAAGAGCTCTCTTGTTAGGGGTAGATTTACAGACCCAGGAAACCTTGCTGAAATACATTGGTGGCTTGCATAGCTACCTTAGACACACCATCTTGATTTTTAACCCTACTAGCCTGGACGAGGTTTGTGTCCAAGCTACCCATTTAGAGGCAAGGGGAAAAACACATTTGAAGAGGGTAGAAACAAGCCCCCCAAGGGGAAAAACAAAGAGAAAACCTCCAAGGGAAAGGGTAAAAAGAGTGCATCAGTCAAACAGGAGAGTGAGAAAGTGATTTGTAAACATTGTTCTAAACCAGGCCACGAGGAGAAAAACTGTTGGAAATTACATCCTCAAAAAAGACCTCAATTTAACAAATCCAAAGGGAAATAGAAAACTGTTGCTACTACATCTACACCACAAGATTTAGGGGATGATTGAGGTGATGAAACCAAAATTGCAGCCATGGGTTTGAAAAACTTAAAAGGAAAAGAAATTGAAACTCAAGCCAACACTAGTACCTCAAACTGTCATGTACAAGATCCTAATGAGGAAGAAAGAATTGAACTGTTTCATGTGAGGGTGATTTCAAAACATACTAAGATTGACACACTTTTTGATAGTGGGTCACAAGCAAACCTTATATCAGAAGACTTGGTCAAGCAGCTTAAACTTGAGACCGTTCTGCATCCGAAGCCATATCCACTTGGATGGAATTGCAAGGATGCAAATTTACAAGTTTCAAGAAAGTGCACATTGCGCTTTTCAATTACAGGACATTTTATTGACACAGTTGAACTTGATGTGGTACCTTTTGATATAGCAGGAATTGTTTTGGGAAGTCCTTACTTGTTTGACAGGAAAGCTATTTTTCATCGCCATGAAAAGAAATATCATCTTTTCAAAGATGGCAAGGAGTTCATTGTTAGAGCTCATCGTAAGAAGACAAATATAGCGATGGTGAATGCAGGACAGGTAAAAAGGCTGGTCAATTCAAGTAAGAATTTTGTTCTTCTTATGATTAAGCCCAAGGTTGATGTGAATCATGAGTCATTTGAAAATTGTGATCCAAAACTTAAATCAGATCTATATGATGTAGTTGATGCATATCATGAGATGTTTCAGGAGCCAACAGGTTTGCCTCCTAAGAGGGAGATTCAACATGAAATCCATTTGCATCCAGATTGTCCTCTTCCAAACATAGGCATGTACCGCATGTCTATTATGGAGAATGCTGAAATAAAGAAGCAAATCAAGGACTTGTTGGACAAGGGTTTCATAAGGCCAAGTACTTCGCCATGTGGGTCACCGATTGTACTGATTCCAAAGAAAGATGACACTTGGTGTATGTGTGTTGATTTCAGGGCCTTGAACAAGATAATGGTAAAGAATCGTTACCCACTCCCAAGGATAGATGATTTGTTAGACCAGCTGAAAGATGCTCGATATTTCACTAAGTTAGACTTGCGCGGTGGATATCATCAAGTAAGAATTGAAGAAAGTGACATTTGGAAGATAGCCTTTAAAACCAAACAAGGACTCTTTGAATGGCTTGTGATGTCGTTTGGTTTGTGCAATGCACCTGCAACTTTCATGCGGGTAATGGATGATGTCTTGCATCCTTTTCTTGATGATTTCGTTATTGTCTACTTAGATGACATCTTAATTTTCAGCAAGTCTAGAGAAGATCACGTCATGCATGTTAGGAAAGTAATTGATGTTTTGAAGAAGAATCAGTTATTTCTTAAAATGTCAAAGTGTGAATTTGGAAAAACTTCTTTGGTCTATTTGGGACATATAGTAGGAGGAGGCGCTCTGAGGATTGATCCTACTAAAATAGAGGCTATTGTGAATTGGCCTACTCCCAAATCCATAACAGAGGTAAGAAGTTTTTTGGGTGCAGCTCAATATTGGAGGAAGTTCATCTCTAACTTCTCTTCTATCGCAGCTCCTATGCATGCAGTGACAAGTGTGAAGCATGCTTTACAATGGGGAGACAAGCAGCAAAAAGCTTTCGAATCTTTGAAAGAGAAGATTAGTTCAGCTCCGGTCCTTGCAATACCGGATTTGAGACAACCATTTGCGATACAAACCGATGCTAGTGATTATGCCATGGGTGCAGTTCTTCTACAACATGGTAAGCCTATTGCTTTTAATTCTGAAAATTTTAATGGTGCTGTTGTAAATTATCCTACGTATGATAAGGAGTTGTATGCGTTGGTACAAAGCGTCAAAAAGTGGAAACACTATTTGATGGGCAAAGAAACTGTTATACATACCGACCATCAGCCCTTACAGTACTTGCAATCACAAAGCAAGTTACAACAGTCACGACACTTCAGATGGATGGGCTTCTTGCAACAGTTCCATTTGGTAATAAGGTACAAGAAAGGCTCTTTGAATAAAGTTGCTGATATGCTTTCAAGGCCTATTATTGGTGCTGTTACTTAAGAATGATTCCATTGTACATGATAGTTACATAGAACAATATGCATCTGATGATGACTTTAAAGATGTGTATGCTAACTTGAGTAAAGGGAATCATGTAGAGGAAAATGACTATCACATGCATAACAATTTGCTGTTTCATTTGGGCAAGTTGTGTATACCACAGGGGGAGAGAATAAATGTCATAAGAGAAGCTCATTCTTCTCTTATTGCTTGCCATTTTGGTGTAAGCAAAATAGTTGCACATCTACAGAGGTATTGCTATTGGCCTCGCATGGTAGATTATGTTTCAAGGTTCATAAGAGGTTGTTCATTATGTGCTACAAGCAAGCCTAGTAATAGGAAGCTTGGCTTGTATACTCCTTTGCCGATACCTTCTAGACCATGGGAGAGCATCTCTATGGATTTTGTAGGAGGTTTGCCAAAATCTAGAAAGCAGCATGATTATTTATATGTAGTAGTTGATCGTTTCAGCAAAATGTGTATACTTATGCCTTGTAAGAAAACTATAACTGTTGAATTATTTTTTCATCATGTATGGATTCACTTTGGTTTGCCTAATTCCATTATTAGTGACAGGGATTCCAGATTTGTGGGGAATTTTTGGTCCAATCTATGGGAGATGATGGACACAAAGTTGAAGAAAAGTACTGCTTTCCATCTGCAAACAGATGGAAAAACAGAAGTTGTGAACAGAAGCATTGTGCACCTCTTGAGAGGTTATTGCAGCAAGCATCCCAAGCTTTGGGATGAACATTTGCACTACATACAACATGCTTACAATCGTGCCAAGCACTCTTCCACAAACACCTCACCGTTTGAAGCTTGTTTTGGTTACTTGCCAAAATCACCTCTTGATTTCATTCTTGAGAAAGATGTCGCCATTGAGGGACATAGTGATATTGACAAAGCTCATTCATTCATTGAAAGAATTCAGCAAATTCAAGAACAGCTTGAGAAGAGTCAAGGCAAGTACAAGGAAAGACACGACAAGCATAGAGTCGATCACAAGTTTCAAGAAGGGGATGAAGTATGGCTGTACATTAGTAAGGAAAGGATGCAAGGAGAAGGTAAAAAGCTGAAGCCTATTCTTTATGGTCCATTCAAAATCCTCAAGAAGGTTGGAAATAATGCTTTTCAATTAGATTTTCCTTCCTACATGCAAATGTATTCTGTTGTCAATGTGGAGAACTTACGTTTGTATGAACCTCCTTTGATTGTTGATCATGGAAGTACTGTTCAGCTGCCATCTATAGAAGATTTCTTGCTAGAATTCTTAGATGAGCTGAAAGAAGATACAATCCTTGACAGAAGGACACGCACTTCAAGGAGGGGCAATGTAGATTATGTTCAGGTTGGTTTCAAAGGGAGCAAGCCGAACAAGGCAAAGTGGATGGAAGTGGATAGAGTGAGGGAGCTGTACCCTCACCTCTTTAACAGGTAGTTGAAGGCTTTTGGGGTCCAAAAGCTTCCCAATGGGGAGGTGTGATCAGGTGCTCATGTCCCAAGTGTCGTAAAATGCTAAAAAATGAAAGTGATCAGAACTGGTTCAAACTTGAACGAATGGAAAGAGCTCGTACTCTTGATTCCGATGCTGTGAATGGTTCGGAAAACGGTCTCTGTATGAGGAAGTTATGCCAAAAAGAAAAATTGCCCAATAACATTGAAATTTTGAATTTTTTTTCAAAAAAATTTAAAATAGAATATTCCCAGAATATTCCTTTTCGGGCAGCAAATGGCAGGCTGCCACGTGGTAGGCCTGGAGGCCACCACGTGGCCTGGGATGAAGTCATCATATCTATATTGGGCGCATATATAAAACTTTTGGCATTGGTAAGTTTTGAACATGGGACCTCCCTCGCATCAATGGACGGTCTTACCGTTAGGCCAGCGCTGTGTGTTTTGATATGAAAGCAGAAAAAACCTTTTTTAAAAGTTTGAATTGTGTTGAGGCAGGGCCCGAAGGGGGCCAGCCCCTAAGGGCCAGCCCCCACGTAATACGACCTCACGCCCGGAACCGCAGGCCTAACTCCTAACCGCGCGCCCAAATTCAAACGGTCACGCTGATGTGTTCACATATGCAAGAAATCCGGAGGTTAACACTCAATTTTATTAACCGTTCATTAAAAGGCATGGTGCGGAATCCGATGGAGAGCCTAACCACCGCCGAACTTCGTTCACATGCATTAAAGAAAACGGATAACTGGCGGGTAATGTGCGGTTAGACTGGCGGATTTTCGGCAGACCGCCAAATTTGGGCGATCCCGCCATAATTGGCGGAGTTAACTGGACTCAACTACAGTTAGCTGGAGTGATTCTAGGCCCAATTGGGGGAAAACTTCAATGAGCCATAACTTTGGCTAGGGAAGTCCTTTTTGGACGAATGTTTTTATTTTTATTTTGACTATTCAGATGATTTTGAAGCCATTGGCACAGGTTAGAGAGCAATCAGAGGTCATTTGCAGGTGTTTTTGCTCCGTGGAAGTTCTAGGAGCCACCAGGGCCCAGTATTGTGGGAGCTGTATAGGGTTGCAGGTACCCATTGGAGGAGAACCAGTAGTCATTCCTGACTGATTTGAGTGTTCTAAATCCATTTTTACAATATATTTTGCCTGTTGAGGCTTTTATTTAGCTATATATTCATTTTGAGCTTTTAATCAAAACGAGGACATGCCCAGTTGGGAGCCTTGGACCCAACAGATGTAGCCCAGGAGGGGTGAACTGCTTTATCAACTTCTTTTGCATCTGTGGTTGAGTTATTTTGCAGAACAAATTCGTTTTAGTGTGTTAAATAGTAAAATGAACTAATTCTTCTATACTTAAATGGGTCATGAATAGCTGAAAATTTCATTTGTTTTTAACTGCAAGACATGTACATCTTTTAAACATGTATGTTACTGAATTGAATACCTTGCAAAGCATTTAAAAGTAGTTTCAAATTCAAATCATTGAAGTATATAGAACCTACCAAGGTGATGAGCTGTGGGACTGCTGTGATGTGGGATTGCGCCGCATGGAGGAGAGAGAAAGGGGGCGACCCACTCTTGTTTTGTTCATCTTTCCTTTTTTAAATCATTTCTTTGCCTTCTCGACGATACAACACTATATCATAATATCGTCCCTTGCACGGTCTTTCAGGTTTGAAACCCGGCGATACGCCTATTTGTGAGATTTTTGTGATGCGGGATTGTTGGGATGCGGGAACCCGCCACGTGGAGGAGAAAGAAGGGAGGTGGCCCGCTCCTGTTTTGTTCACCTTTCCTGTGTTAAACTTTTTCGGCCCTCCCCCAGTGATTTCTCATTATATAGAAAATCGGTCCCTACAAAGGTTTGTTAAGTATGGAACCTGTCCATGTGATGATCTACAGGACTGCCAGGATGTGGGACCCTGCCATGTGGAGGAGAGAGAAGGGGGGTAGCTCGACTTTGTTTTTCCTGCTTTTCTTGTGTTGAACTCTTTCGGCCCTCCCCCGACGGTGTAGCACTTTGTTGAAAATCGGTCCTTGCACAGTCTTGGGGTTTGTTGTGACCGCGGGCCTGCGGTGACAACCGATTTGCGGGATTTTTCTCATACTTAGCTATTTTTCTTCATTTGTTGGGTTTTTTCATGGTAATCTTCAAAGTGTTTTAAATGCTACTCCAGGAGTCCATTTTTTGACTTCTATATACCGTTGGAAAGATTTTTCTGAGCACTAGGCATTGGAGGGGGGCTAATTGAGCTCTGAGATCTTTTGTGGCTTGGGACAATGGCTCCAAATTTCACTGCTCTTGGGCAACCTTGATCAGTTGAAATCCACAATGCAGTGAGTGACAAAATATAAAAATAATATAAAAATTTCCATTATCTAAAGTATTTTATTTTGTTCTCTGTAGATTGTATTGAAATATTTCCATGTAATCTTCCAAGCTTTTGTCATCTCCTTGCAACATATTAAATATTTACTCTTTAATGTCTCAAAAATTACAATAGTCCTGATATTTGTTTAAAAGCTTATTTTTCATTTCATCCCAAGATTGAAAGGAGTTTCCTCTAAGTCCCATAAACCAAGGAAGAGCTGCATCCTTGAGAGTAGCTGGAAGTATTTTTCAATTTTGTGCATATGTGGAGTAATTGTAGTTGTGACAAAGGACATCAAATTCAAACAAGAAGGTATCTAGGCCTTCATTTGGGAGAGACAAAATTTAGGAATAACAATAGGAGGGATATTTTTCATAAGAACCATTCCATTGTCTTCATAGATAAGGAATTCAAATGTAACTAGGTTCTTAGGTCCAGCTGCTTCTTCATCCCCCATTCCTACAAATGATTCTTGTTTAGGTTCACTTGGTTGTTCGTGCTCTTGAAACTTATTGAAACCATTAGAATTTGTTGGTTCTCCCATTGCTAAAACTTATTCCCCCATTGTTGGTGGTTCTTCCATATAGTGCTATGAGGTTATTTTGGTTGAGGTCCCGATGAGATGCCTTTGCTATATTTACCTATCAGGATGTTAATATGGGTGGCTCCTACTGCACCGTGAAGGGTTTATGAAAGCTTATAGTTTCAATGAATCTATCTTACTCTAGTACACATGATAATAAGGACGTAGGTTATTGAAAGGGGTAGTTGATAAATCCCTTTGGTTGCTTCTAGTCCTGGTATCTTTTCTTACCCTAAATAAGTAAGAAATCCTAATTCTCTTGAGTGCCTCCTCAGAAATGGCGCAAAAAATGGCTGTGTTTATATGCCTCCTATTACAGTGGAGCTTCTAAATACACTATTCACTTAGTTTGTTACCACATGGTTTGTAAACTTGCGAGGTACTACGTGAAATATACATAAGAAGTACGTTCCTCACTTATCTTAAATGACCTAGACTACTAAACAGAAAAAACATATGGTGATACAATTTTTGAATGAGGGATAGTCTTGAGGTTATCCCACAGCTCATCTAAATGACACTCCACACATATAATCCCTTTCCTTGAGTGCCTAGCTCTGTGTCACTAGATAAACCAAATCCAAGCAATTCCACAACATGCCAATTCCATAGTAGCTACTTACCACAATTCTACATCAAACTGGTTTTGCAGCAGTTAACCACATATATCATTCCCAAACAAATAAACTTTAAGAAAATAAATCATAATACTACAAACTTTATTATTCATAAAACAAAAAAATACACTACTAAATCACTATGTTAAAATCTTATTCTAAGATCCACTATGATAAATTACATTACAAAGCTAAAACACACATATAAAAATACTAGAATAGAACAAAACATAATTATCACTATCTAAATATTAATATTCTATTATACCTAAATAAAAAATAACAATTGACAAGACAAGAGCTTACCTTGAGTGAGCCTTTCCCCAAGCTTGGCTTGTGCTCTTGATCTTATAAAGCTACCAGCCCAAGCTTCAAATGTATTCTTAAACCATACATAATGAATATCACAAATTGAAACACCGAGCAGTAATTGTTTTATAGCCCGTACACCAACTTTGTATTAATTTGGAAAAATGAGGAAACAAATGTGACTTTCGGTTTGGTTACAAAAGGTACGAGATCAATCGTTTAATTACAATAAAAGACAAGGGATCAATAATCTGTTCAAGCTGCCACGGGAGATGACGCTCCTCGTGGATAAGGTTTAACCCATGCTAACTGTATAAGCCCTTGGCATTGCTACCAACGCTACGCGCTAAAATAATACGGAGACCTCTCATTCGATCTGGCTCCAACCATGGTGTGCCTTCCTCGAGCCTATTTCTGAGATTGGGGTATCTGCGAGGTAATAGTAACACATGCGTAGAGCCATTAAGAATGCAATTGTTGTTAACATTTCACTGTGTTATCTCAAATATGTATATGCTCATTCCCTTAAAATGTGAACATGCATAGGCTGTACACACGTTGTTACACATGTAGATTGATAATTGTATACCTTTGACTAACACACGTTGATAATTGTATCCCTTGAATGACTAGCACACGTTGTTATACATGTATCTTGATAATTGAATACCTTAATCACTAGTATGTTTACAATTAAATATTTTGATGCTAGTAGGTTGCTAATTACATGTGTTGATAATTGAATACTTTGATGACTAGTATGTTGATAATTGCATGTAGCTTGATAATTGCATACCTTGGTGACTAACACGTTGATAATTGTATGCCTTGATGACTAGCATACGTTGTTATACATGTAGCTTGATAATTGAATACCTTGATGACTAGTACATTGATAACTGTATGCCTTGATGACTAGCAAACATTGTTACACATGTAGGTTGATAATTGAATACCTTGATGACTAGTACACCTGTAACTAAAGACCCTTTTGCAACCATCATCAATCCACTTATTCCACACATATAACAATCAATTATACATGTATATATTCCTAGACCACTTATTCCACACATATCACAATCAATTATACCTATATATATAGTGTGATAATTGCATACCTTGATAACTAGTACATGTTGATAATTGCATACTTTAATGACTAGCACACGTTGTTATACATGTAGCTTGATAATTACACACCTTGATGACTAGTACACCTGTAACCAAAGACCTTTTTGCAACCGTCATCAATCCACTTATTCCATACATATCATAATCAATTATACATGTATATATTCCTAGACTTTAAGTCCTATAACTAAAAACTTTTTTGGAACTATAATCAATGTACTTATTCCACACATATCACAATCAATTATACATGTATACATTCCTAGACCACTTATTCCACACATATCACAATCAATTATACATGTATATATAGCCTAATAATTGCATACCTTGATAACTAGTACATGTTGATAATTGCATACTTTAATGACTAGCACACGTTGTTACACATGTAGCTTGATAATTGCACACCTTGATGACTAGTACACTTATAACCAAAACCTTTTTGCAACTGTCATCAATCCACTTATTCCACACATATCATTATCAATTATACATATATATATTTCTAGACTTTAAGTCCTATAACTAAAGACCTTTTTGGAACCATAATCAATGCACTTATTCCACACATATCACAATCAATTATACATGTATACATTCCTAGACCACTTATTCCACACATATCACAATCAATTATACATATATATATTTTTACACTTCACAAATCTTGTAACTAATGACCCTTTTACAATCATAACCAATCTACTTATTCTACACACATTACAATCAATTATACATGTATACATTTCTAGACTTTATAAGTATTGAAAGCACACCTTAATTCCGATCTAAAAAAGAAAATGAAAGAGATATAACAAGCATATACACTGTAAGCTTTTGAGATCACAAAAGACATATTTTATAGTTCAAAAATTAAGGAGGTGTGAACTAAGGGAAAAAGACAATAATTGAGTGGCAAAAAGGACGTTTATTTTACAACCCATCACGTGTGATATAGTCAATCCTCAATATTTACGAATTGTTGTTGGCTATGTAATAAATCAATTATTATTTATAATATAGTCAATCTTTCATATTTATTGATTGTTACTAGGTACGCAAGAAATCAATCGATTATTGTCTATAATATACTCAATTCTATATTTATGGATTTTGACTGGTTATTTAAGTTTTAAAAGTGTTTATTTCATTTTGTTATTTTTAATAAAAAATATTTAATTTTTATTATGTAAATTCATGTCCTATGTTTCACTAAGGGATAAGTCAATGGATTTGGAAGTGATGTTTCATTATTACATATGACATTATTAATAGCTTTGAATGCCTTATTATCTAGTCTCATCTTATTCCATAAACATTACCACAACACAATCAATTAAAAAGTTTGATCTCAAACCTATCTTATTTTCTATAGAGATATTGGTTTTTCATTGGGGAATTTTTTAGGGGTGAAATTTTTCCAATTAACTATTTTTTTTTTTCTTTCTTTCATTTTTTGAAATACATATTCACCCAATTGATAAAAATCACCTATTTCTTACATAGATATAATTCAATTAATAATATTCTCCATAATTTACAAGTTTTAATAATAAATTACATGTTTCCTATTGAATATTCACCTACATTTTGTATATGTAATTTTTCAAACTAGAATAGTTGCCTAAAATATAATACATACGTATAGTATTTAAATTCTTAAAAAACATCTTATTTCTTATGCTTATAATAATGAAAGACTGGTGGCGATCCCAAGGAGGGACACGTAGCTGTGACCGTTTAATTCTTTTGGTTTCGAATTAAATTTAGTGGCGGGGTTTTGGTATATGATTTTAATGTGGTTTAGTGTACGCTGTCTGCCCTCTGTACTGGCCTCGGGCTTGCAACCATGGGTTATCACTTTCGTCGAGGGTATTTGGAATTCATTTATTCTTTGCTATGGTTTGGCTTTGTGGGTGCTCAGTGCTTTTGCCTGGTTCTTGCGATGGTTGGTAAGTATCATGCCTTGCTTGTCCAGTATGGTGATTTCTTGTGCTTCGTTGGTTCTTTGTGGTTTTTTGGTGCCGTGCCTCTGCTCGCGCTTTGTGGTGATTCACTGCTCTGGTTTTTGGAGGGTTTCAGGTCATTTTCTACCCGCAAGTCTATTTGTCTCTATCATTTGGCTCAAGCTTCGTTTTTTCTCTATTTGTGGTGATTTCTATGTTTGATGTTGGGTCTGGTGATGGTTTGGCTCGGCAAACATAGGTTCCTGCCTAGCTGCTACACGAGACGGCTCGACGAACTTGCCCTCAGGTAATCTTCTCATTCTAATTTCAATTCCACCCTTCGTCTTTGAGGTTCTAACGCTCTGGCTCCTTGGTGAGCAAGAAGAATGCGTTCATGGAACTTCTGTTGGTAGAAACCCTCTGTTACGGGTCTTGGCTCTCGTCGTTCGTCGTAGAATTGATCCTCCTCCAGGTAAAACCCTCACTCCTCTTTCGGTTTGCTATTCATTGTTGTTTTGGTATCATGGCCCTAACTAACCACTGCCCTACTCTGTGGTGGTGTGCAAGCCCTTCCAGGGGAACATTGCTCCACGGTGTCATCCTTGGGACTATTCGCGGGCTTAGGGAAACCCCGGGTAGGGTCTTTCCGTGGCTGTAGCGGTTTCTTTCTTGCTTTGTTACTTATTCTGTCTATAATTGTTCTGTTTCTTGCTCTGTCTGTAATCGGTTATACCCTTGGGGTTTTGGTTCCTTCGTATATGTATGTGGTCTCCGAGGTGTTCATGCCCTCGGTGTTTGATTAGGGTCTAGCCTATGGACTGTAATGTTTTTGGTTTCCATGGGTTTGGAACCCTCCACGATTTCCTAGTTATAGATTTTGTATAGTGAACTTTGTTGAATGGAAAACGAAAATGAAATGTACAGGAAATGCTTAAAGTGCTGAATATAATAGTACCTAGTCTTTTTGTTGAGGAAAAAAAGGAAAAATATATGTTGGCGTACCTCTGTTTGGTTCTCGGTTTTGAAATGCTTCTTGTTACAAAATTCTTGTTGATGCTTATTCAGATCTTTTGATAAATTGTTTCACTGTCTTGCTTTCATTTTGATGCCTGAAACATCTATGCATAGGGAATATAATAAAAATTACTCTACTTCCTTAATGACAAATTTTTGAATTGTTTGCTTCTATAGAGATTCAAATAATTGTAAATTACAACTTCTGGCCTCTCTCTCCTCTTTGGATGGCAACCTCTCCATCCTCTCTAGTTTTTCCTTTTCAATGCATTATTAGCAGTTTATTTACAGTTGAGGAACTGTTCGTCAATTACTTTTCAATTGTTTAACAATTTCTTCAAACAAGTCCCTAACTAACCCTATCCTGATCTGCTTGCCTAATTTTAAAAACTAAGAATGGCCGAGTCAGCCTTAATTTTAAATGAAACAAAAACTCAAAGTCTTTTCCTCTCTGTCCAGCAAAATAAAATAAAATAAAAACATTTCCCATCTGTCACCTTTTCACTCGGATGCTCCTGCATTAGGCTCCTAGGGTAGATTAAACTCATGGCTCCTATCCATGAGCTCTTCAATAGAGTACCCGTCGCTTTGAATATGGACAGCATCTAACCAAGAACTGTCTTCAATAGGATGACCCTTCCACTTGACTAGGTACTGCAAATATTCTTTCCTTCGAGTCTGTCTAGCCACTTGGGTGTTTAAGATCTGTTCGATCTCTAGAGGCTTTGCTAGGGGCATTTGTTTAATCCATGAATCATTCTCATTTTGGGTGTCCCGTGTTCGTCTTTCTGAACTGTCTTCTTCATCTTCCGCAATGTAGGGGTACAGATTTGCCACATTGAAAATGGGTGAAATTCCAATACCTGGGGGTAACTGCAATTCATAAGCATTCACAGAAAATTTCCGAAGAATCCTGCAAGGCCCAATTTTTTTCCATTTCAACTTGTTGTATTCACCTTTAGGAAACCTCTCCTTGCATAGGTGTGCTAATACCAGGTCTCCTATGTTGAATTGTACCTCCCGCCTTTTCAAATCTGCTTTCTGTTTATATCTTTGGCTGGTGTCTTGTAATTTTAATTTCACTTTCATGAAGATCGCTAATTGCCTTTGCGAAATCTTCACCATCAGCACTCCTACGCTCCAGCTGACCCAAATCCCGTAACTCATGTACTCCACGTGGGTGAATTCTGTATAGGATATGGAAAGGACTACTGCCCGTGCTTCGGTTGGGCGAATCGTTATAAGCAAATTTTGCTTGTGCAAGCACACGATCCCACTGTTGAGAATTTTCTCCAAACAAACTCCTCAATAAATTTCCTAGACTTCGGTTCACCACTTCAGTTTTACCATCGGTCTGCAAATGATAAGCTAAGTTGAAGTTTAGTTTGGTGTCTAATTTTTTCCATAAGGTTCGTCAAAAATGTCCTGTAAACTTAACATCTCGGTCCGAAACAATAGACTTTGGAAAGCCATGTAATCTGACTATCTCTGTGAAGAAAAAATGTGCTACATGTGTGTCATCACTAGTATTCCTGCATGGAATGAAATGTGCCATTTTGGTGAAATGATCCACCACCACCATGATGGAATCGAATCCCCATTGTGTCTTTGACAAACTAAGACAAAGTCCCATGGTCTGTTTGGAATAGGTAAGGGTGTATACAAACCTGTGTTTTGGCTGTGTCCCTTTGCAAGCTGATAGACTTTGTATCTAGTCACAAACCTCTGTACATCTCTGCGCATCTTCGACCAATAATAAAAGTGGCTCAACTGATCCAAGGTCTTGTCTATGCCAAAATGTCCGGCTAAACCTCCATTATGCTTTTCCTGGATTAATTTCTCTCTCATAGAACATTCCGGAACACACAACTGCCCTCCTTTCAACAACAATCCTTCCTGCATATTATAGTCCAACCATGAGTTGTTATCTCTCAATAATGGATTTTGGCAAGCTTCATAAGCTTCCTTAAAATCTGCATCTGCCTCATACAAGTCCTTAAGATGTTCGAATCCTAATACTTGTATTGTACTTTCCTGTAGGATCAAATTCCTCATGCTTAATGCATCTGCCACTTTTTTGGCTTGACCGCTGATGTGTTTCAACACAAACATAAAACTTTGCAGGTACTCCACCCACTTCGCATGTTTATGGTTTAGCTTATGCTGATGCATAATATGTTGCAACACAGAATTGTCTGAAAATAAGACAAATTCATTGGCCAACAGATAATGTCTCGAATACTTTAGCACTTGAACCACTGCATAAAATTCCTTATCATAAGACGTGTACTTCTGCCTACTTTCATTTAGTTTCTCACTGAAATATGCTACTGACTTGTCCTCTTGGCTGAGTACTACACCAATGGCTGTCCCATTGGCATCACAACGAACTTGAAAATTTTTGTTAAAGTCTGGTAATCTCAAAATTGGTTTTTCAGTAATTTTCCTTTTGAGCAGTTGAAAACTCTTCTCTGCCATTTTTGTCCAATGGAAAGGTTGATTTGCCTTCTTAATGGTGTCCACCATGGGTGCAAAAATCCCATTGAAATTTTTAATAAATTTCCGATAAAAACTCACCAATCCACGAAAACTTCGTACCTCAAACAAACTTTTGGGAGATGGCCAGCTAACTATGGTTGCAACTTTCCGGATCCATTTTTAGTTCATTCTCGGAAATCACAAATCCCAAATAAATTAACCCTTTTTTGAAAAAATAACATTTCTTCAAATTTATCAGTAATTTATTTTGCTGGAATTTTTCCAATACATACCTCACGTGTCGAAAATGCTCTTCCTTTGTCTTGCTGAATATAAGTATAACATCCAGATATATAAGCACAAATTTACCAATGAATTTCTTCAGCATCTCATTCATCAACCGCATGAACGTGCTGGGGTCATTGCTCAATCCAAATGACATAACCAGCCATTCGTACAAGCCTTCATTAGTCTTGAAAGTTGACTTCCACTCGTCACCATCTCGAATTTTGATTTGAGTCTCTTTTCAGGTCTATCTTTGAAATGTACGCTGCTGCACTCAAAAAATCCATCATATCATCCATCTGAGGTAAAGGGAACCTGTATCTAATAGTGATCTTGTTAATGGCCCGGGAATCCGTGCACATTCGCTACTTACCTCCTTTCTTGGGAGCTAAAACAGTCGGAACTGCACAAGGGCTTAAACTCTCTCGAATTAGTGCTTTATCCAATAACTCCTGCACCTGCTTCCGGATTTCTTCATTATCCTTCGGACTCATATGGTAGGCAACCATGTTTGGAAAACTGGCTCTTGGAATAAAATCAATATGGTGACTAATTCTCCACTTCGGTGGTAATTTGTTGGGTAGATCGTCTACCACAATATTACTAAATTCCTGTAGCATGTCTTGTATCTCTTTAGGTAAGTCAGTGACTTCAATATGGATCAATACTGGTTTTTGTCTTCGCACAACTGCATACTTCACCTCATCATCCTCCATCTATTGCAAAAAATATTTTCCACCTAATAGTAATGCTTTTGTCCCATTGGTTTCTGCAGCATCCTCTTCCTTCATGTGCACTAGCCTATGCTTTATCCCATCTTTAACAAACTTGTAACAATATGTTGCCCCGTCATGGACGACCTTCCTATCATACTGCCATGGTCTGCCCAACAGAATATGGCACACGTCCATAGGCATGATATCGCAAGTCACCTTGTCTTGTACTTGCCAATATGAAACTCTACTTCACACTTCTCATCGACCAACAGTTGGTGACCTTTCTACAACTAAGACACCCTATATGGAGTTGGGTGCTTCAACTTCTTCAAACCCAATTTCCCCACCATTTCAGTAGCTACGAGATTATCAGTACTTCCACTGTCTATGATTAATTTGCAACATTTCCCATGCGACTTGCACATAGTTCGGAACAATGCTTTCCTTTGTGTCTAATCAGCTACTTCCTTAGCTGGTTTTAATAATACCTTGTTCAACACCAAGGCTTCCCCGGTTTCTGGCATATTTTCCACCTCTTGTGGTGGTGCCTCCGCTTTGTCGGGCTGAGTGAAATATGATCCCCTCTGCCCAATTTGTTCATTTTCAGGACATTCAAAGGACCTGTGTCCCCACTTATGACACTTGTAACACTGATAGGCATTTCCTCTTCCTCGTTGGTATGACCTTCCTCCTCTGGTGTTACCTTCCCTTTCACTCTGTTCCGAAGTCTTCGAACTACTGCCCTCTTCATTGCTATTGGCAGTCCTACCTCTGCCAAAGGTTTGTCCCCAACCTCTACCAGAACCATGTCCTCTTTTGGCATTTTATTTCCTAGCAATCTTTTCCTCTGCCTTCAAAGCACTATGATAAGCTTCCTCTATGGTCTTAGGGGAAATAATACTAATTTCGTCTAGGATCTCCATCCGTAGACCATTTACAAACCTCACTATTTTCTTAGGGGTATCTTCAACATAACCAGCTCTCAGGTTAACTTTATAAAATTCTTCAGAATATTCCTTCATGGTCATCATTGTCAGCCTCAGGTTTTGTACTCATCTATACAGGGAAATTTGATAATCTTTAGGCAGAAACTTGCTCTTCATTCTAGCAACCATCTTGTCCCATTTTTTAATCAATGGTTTGTTCAATCTCCTCCTTTCTGCTTGTACACTGTCCCACCATAGTGCTGCATGTCCCTTCAATTTGGTGACAGCAAACCTGATCCTCTTATCTTCGCTGATTTCTTCATACTCAAAATATTTATCTAGTTCACTTATCAGTCTAACAATGCCTCTGTGGACAAATTGCCATCACAATCAGAGACCTCTGGTCTTGGCTTGCTACTAGCCAACAAAACTAACCTCAATATTTTAATTTCTAGTCCTTCGTCATCTGACCCATCCGTCGTGGCTATGTTTTCCTCCTCACTGTCGTCCCCACCTTCCGGATCTCTACACCTTCCTGCTTCCACTGCTGCCAAACGTGCAGTTTGTTGTAGGGAAAAGTATCCGACTCGGATGACCCTAACCCACTCTAAGGGTGACAGTTCCTTAGCAACAACTGTAAAACAAACTACTGAAGGTTTACTTCTTTATGAAAGCAAAAGAGAATGGAGGAAGCACTAACCGTTGCCTTGCGCTTAATGTCGAATCCAAACTCTTCTCTTTGACCACTTGTTCCTAGCTCTTTGTCCTTCTGCTCGCCCAGCTACAATGAGATCCTACAAAACAACAAAGAAGGAAACTACAAGAGGCATGCAATCATAACTGGTTCATGGATTAGTGTAAACCAAACATGCAATCATCACAATATACAATTGAAACAAGAGCACATAGAAGAACCTCAATAGCTTTTATTAATGTAGAAGAAAAGGTTCTGAGAGGATTACAACCATTGCAGGCTCCAACCCAGCAACACCTCCCAGCAGAAAGAATTGCTCTTCTTCACCTCTCTCAAACAATCACCCAATAACTCAAGAATGAAACCAACAGCATATCATTACTTTGCACAAAATTCCAGCCCCTTGAGCTCATAGGAGAGAGCTCAATATATAGATGAATTGAGAAAGGATGAGTCAGCTTGCAACTGATGTGTAGCTGCCTTGTGTCCTCTCTCTCTTCAGTTAATCTTTAGTTGATCTTCAGTTCTTGAGTCCACTTGGTGAACCTTGCTTCCACTTGGAGAAACAAAGCCTCTGACTCATCACAAGGCGAAATACCTGATCCAAGTGTCATTTTTGGAAGATTCCAAAGCAATGACTCACTGTGCCACATGTCCAAACTCGCCCAACGCAGGTGGGCTTTGTTCTGCCTGCTTTGCAACGCAAGTACACCATGGAGTAGTTGTGTTTCAGTGCAGAAGCCTAGTGGAGCACCTGCTTTGATTTCAGGATTGCTTGTTTTTGAGTGTTTTCAAGTGGAGAACTGATCTGAGAGCTGTTGGTTTGCTGACCTTGCTCCTCTAGGGGTAGGAACATCATGTTTAGGGAACTTTGGATCCCTTGGATTATTGACAATTCATGCTTGTTGCTGTAAGGCACAAAATTGTCTATAACAGATGCCCCCTAAAGTATGAGGTCGTTTATCGGGTGAAATGCTTTATTGATAGGATCCGAAGTTCACTCAATCTGCTGAGAAGTGTCCTGTAATAAGATACAATAAAATACATTATTTTTCATACATTTTTCATGATCTGGCTGAGGCGGGCATTCCCATGCTCAGCTTTATAAATACATTTTGGTACATAGAACAGACGATCGTCTGATATAGATTGATAATTCTCTGCCGAATTTATCATCTTTTTCTATACTGATAATTCTCTGCCGAATTTATCATCCTTTTCTGATTGTAGACTGATAATTCTCTGCCGAATTTATCATCTTTCGAAAAGGGTGATCATCTGCTGCAATGATGTACATATCAAATGTCTTTATGTCCTGAATATATATCGCAGCCCGGATGGGTGAAACTAGATCCGGGGTCTTCAATCTCTTCCGATCTTCACTCGATGTACAAGTCGATCCATGTGAGAATTTCTTGAAGTCGAACATGGAAAGACATCGCTTGATTACCGGTCAATGATGTAAACCGTTAACAAGCGCGAGAGGAATCACCGATAAGGATGATGACCCTCAAGGTACGGCAGTACAATCTACATGGTGGGAATAAAGGACTTGGCGTCGACCACCATGCAAAATCTTCTGGTCGAAGGTCATTGATGTATACCTGTCGCCGGAAGTGAGAAACTTGCCATTGAGGCATGCAAGCTTCAAAGTACTGAGGGGGGTGTTCCTAGATCAACTCCTTAGATAATGAGCTGATGTCGACAAGGAGCGATCCGTCAAAGGAGGGCCTTAATGAATCCCACATCAGTGACACGGAACGGAGCTAGTGATTGTGATGAGGTGGAAACAAATTGTGATGTATGATTCAGGGTGGCGGTCATGAAGTGGATGAAGGATAATGTATGGTAGTGGGTGGAACACGGCTGACTCTTTACAGAACTACATCTCTTGAACATATAACGACACTGATGTGATGGATTGGTAGCATTACCCCAATTGTGGATGGTGTGGCGAGGACCATGATTCTGCGACCGGTGAATGAAACAACCCAACCCGATGCGGTACGGAGGACAAAGTGTCATGTTCAAGAGCGACTTGCTACCATTAATGTTGTGAGGTTCTCCCAATTTTTCCCCAGTCATTGCTGACCAGTACCTCTTTATTTTTGTCAAGCTTGAGGAGGATAACATATGCTTGTTCTATAACCTGCCCTTCGGGCAAGCCCATCGCTATGTTTTAACGAGCCTAGCGATAGGGAAACTCGTTCTCGTCTAAAGACAAGTTTGTCGCTACTTAATCATTTTAACGAGTCTAACGACAAAGAAAACTCGGTTCTTTTCATTTTTAGAGAGTCTGAAAAGGTACGAAAAGTTAACTCCATAATTCATTTTTCGTCTTCTAATCCCTTAAGTCTGAAAAAGTATAAAACAATACAGAAGGGATGAGTTTTCGATTTGCTTTAACGAGCCGAACAAAACAAGCGCTCGATCTTTTTGTGCAATAATCCCTCAGGTCCAAAAAGATTAAAATCTAGAGGAGGGATAGCTTTCCGGTCGCTTTAACGAGCTGGAAGGCCAAAACTCGACAAACTTTTCATATTTTACGAGTCAGTGAAAAGAGCTCAAAGAAGACTCGTCTTTTGAGGAACGAGTGATGAACAGGGCTAGCAGCAGATTCCAGGTACAGGTTGGAATTTTCCAATCACGGCAGTGTCACAAGGATGGCTAAGTGAAATCACTCTTCGCAGCTGTTCCTCAAAAGGGGTAAACACACATATGGAGGTGAACGATTGGCCAAATGAACGGATGGAGGTGATGGCATATAAACACGACCAAGGGCTTTTAATATGGCTTTCAAAGGTCACATTTCTCGAGGTTGTTTACCGGTTCATTTTTTCTGGATGAGCTTGAACTGCTAGGGAAAGATTGCTCAGAATCTACGTTTATTTTTTAACGAGCATGAACTTCTGCACAAAAACTGCTCGATTCTTGCGTTTATTTTTTAATGAGCATGAACTTCCGCACAAAAACTGCTCGATTTATACCAGTCTTAATACAAGGAATGCTTTAGGTGAGGTAATCTTATTTAAGGAGCGATACCTCACTAATTACTCCAATTTGGCAGGTTTTAACTTTTGCCCTTCATCCTTTCTTTATGCAAGCTGGAAATGGCTAATCCTACGAGTTTAACGGGTTAGACCTACAGGTTTAAAGGGAGGACCTAAAAATTTAAAAAATAAATAGTCGTCCCGTGCTTGCACTCCAAAAGGTTTGCATGCCCCCAGGTATAAAGTATAATTTCTAGAGACTGCCCTCTTACTTATTATCCGAAAAATGGTTTTTGTTTGTTGCCACAAACTAACTCTCTTTTCGGCGATGTCTATCATTAGGTTGCTAAGGATGGTGCCCACTTGTTACAGCAATTTCCTCTCTTTCTTTGAAGACTGCCCCTACTTATCCTTTAAAACCCGCTGTTTTAATGGGTGAGGCTTGAAATTCAAAGATGGTGCCTTCTTGCTGTCACAAATAGACCCCCTCCTTAGTAGAGCCCACTTCTTTAGACAAAGGGAGCGACCGCTTCGCTTCAACATAACTTTGACAAAAGAATTTTATCCTAGAACAACCCTCCCTTCCACTGCCGGACGGGGTACGGACTAGTCCATTCTTCTGCGGAAATTAACTTTATACCTAAGGTTTTCTCTGCCCGAGGCAGGCCAGGGTGCATGCCCCCTGGGTCCCCATTCTTTTCTTCTCGAATTACTCGCATTCATCGGGAAGTAGAACCGGGGGCGGTGGCATTCCTTGAGTGAATAAACCGTTAAGGGATGGTATTTGACTATTTGCAATGCGTGATCCTGGAAATGAAAGTTGGTCTACGAGCTTGACCATTCTTCCTTCATGCAGAAAACACATGACTCTAAAGACTGAGGACACTATTGCCTCCATGCAATATATATAGTCTCGTCCAAGGAGTAAGTTATATGCCAAGGGTCCCTGGACGACCATGATGTTCATGCGAACTGTTTTCCTTTTCAATGTAACTGGAACATTGGGGAGAATCCCTAACGGGTGACTGGTTCCTTTATCAAAACCTGATAGATTTCTCATCTCAGGCAAAAGCGCCGGGCAACCCAGTGCTTTCCAAGCAACAGAGGAAAGGATACTCACAGATGCCCCTTCATCAATGATAGTTCCAGCCATCACCATTCTGTAGATTTGGACTATGATTCTGAATGGGATACTGGCTGGTAACCGGGGTCTGCCTAGTTGATTCCAATCAAAGGATACAACTAGGTTGCTTGGTGGTGGGACCGAATATACGGCCGGATACGACTCTGATGATGTTCCTTCCTACGACAAAGGAGTGGGCGCATTGCCCTGACGCTCATCAGAGTCTGTGTTGATGAAAAGAATATGGACGGTGTCATCCTTATCCTCTTCAGTGAGGGTGTCATTTGAAGATGGGTCTTCAATGACGGAGTCATTGGACGATGATACCTCTGAAGGAAGAACCGGGTCAACTGCCGTTTCGACCTTTAGACTTTCGTCTGGTCTGGATTCAGTAGGTTCATTCTCAATGACCGACACTTCAGCTGACCACTTGAGCGGGTCAACTGGATTTTCAACTATCGAGGGATTAGGCGCGAGTTTTTGGTATCCAGGAGGAAGTCATAACGGTGAAACCGGGCGATCTTCCAAAACTCTCTTTGCCTCATCTAAGAATGGACATCGGTGGATGGCATGCTCGCCTTCACACAACATACAGGGTGATCTTGGTCTCCCTCTTCGTCCTTCACTCTCGTTGGTTGACAGACTGCAATCAACATGACTACCAGAGGTTGATGCTACCGGATTGTGCAACCTTGGGGACCAGTCCCTTAGTATCCGGGGAATACAAGGACAATCACGATGGAAGTGGGTCCCTTCGCAAATGACACATGGCGATTTAGGCCCGGTCGGTGCAGTGTGTGGGTTTTTGTCAGTTGTCTTTTGTTTGCCCCCAGTCGCCTTCGCCATAGGCTCCTTCTGCTTCTTTTCTTTCTTCTTCTTTTCCTTCTTCTCCATGGGAGGCTGACTTTTGCCGGCTCTACCTCGTGAAGATGAAGGATGAGAGGAAGAATTGCAAGAAGTGGAAGGCTGGTGGGTAACTCTAGATTGGTCTGACTGTTGATTCGACTGCTCAGGATTAGTGGCGATCTGGACTACATTAGTTGAAAAGAGCCATACAGGTAGGCCAATTGTCAATCCTGGAAGTGACAATGTTGCCATATGAGGCGCACCAACATCTCCCCAAGAGGAGAAGGGATTTGGACTTCCTCCAAGGTTGCTTCCTTGGTTGGTGGACTCCATACTTTTCAACTGGAAGATCAACGTGGGAATAATAGGTGATTATGTTCCGCTTAAAATAGATTTTATTAACGACGCTTTTAGACACAAACTTGATTTTTCATGTTTTAAGAGTCAAGAAAAAGCTAAAGATGACTCTAGTCGCCTTCGATGTATTAACGAGCCCGAAGTGACAAATGCTCGGTTGGACCTTTTCAGTTATAGAGTTTGAAAAGGGCCAAAAGAAACTGCTCTGGAGATCTAGGCAGAGGGTGTGCCAAACCTTTCGCGAAACCACAGAATACGTTTTACGGTACGGGTGGTCGATCTTCGTGAATGTTGTGTTCACTGCATCGCGATCAGTAGGGCGGCCGACACGGCTTCCTATGGATAAAGGATAATTGCCTATAGGGGTCTCCCAATATATACGCGACGGTACGTGGGAGCACAAGTCCGTATTAGTGCCACCGACTCTCAGGAGGAATCACCCACCTTCGTAGAGATCAACAGTCACTATGTTTAACGACGTCGGAACACGTCTCTACCTAGACCTCTAGATGTTTGCGTTATGTTACAAAGCGTTGTTATGTAAATTGGGTTTATTTTAATGTTGATCTTGCTTAACAGTTTGCCTTTAAGGATCACCACGAGATGTATATAACAAATTCCTGAATGCAATCTAAGATGAGAAGCAAACTTTTCAATCTTTCAACTTTGAAAACCTTAACTACTGAGGGAAAAGAAAGGCAAATCTTTTCGCACAGATCATAGAGCACACACTAAAATGCAAATTTTTCCTAAATCTTCAAACACACAGTCAAATGCAAAATGCACAATGCATGTATTTTCTTTTCCCTTTCTTAATGTGGATGGATACAAAAAGAAAGTGGTTATATAACTTTGATTTCGATTTAAAGCGAAAGTAAACAAGTTTGTCCAACAATCAAAAGACACCTTAAGATTCACTTGCTTAATCACTGGAAATACATGAAATCAAACCATACTAACGACAGTAAAATGACTAATCAGCTATGGACAACAAGCAAGCTAACTCTTTAGACCAGCCAAAATGCCTAACACAGGTTCAGATCTAAGAGGCCAAAAGCATGACTAGTTTACTCCTCGTTATGGGAAATTGTAAATGAATAAGAAATACAAAGAACAGGTACAATTTCGTTATATAACAGAGGCGGAATGATGGCAAGTAATACTGGTTTCAAAACAAGTACAAGACTGACACTTAGCAGCAAATCTAAGTGAAAACAGGCAAGAGAAAGGAGGAAACCCCAAATGCACTAAGCAAATTTGGGTCAACGCAGGCTCTGCACAGCCACTCTGGCTCTCAGCGCAGGTAGCCCCTTCGGGACCTGCGTTGCAAAGCAGGTAGCCTGTGTACTACCTGCTCTGGAAAACGAGAGTTGCGTTTTCACAGTTTCCGGGTCATAATTTTCTCAAAAAAGCACGGTTTTTGCTCAAATCAGAGACATTCAGTCAAGCACACTCAAAGGGATGATTTAGAAGGTGCAAAGCTATCACTAAGAGCTCACAAGGATCTTTGTAGATCAGCTCTTCAAATCATGAACTTGCTCAGAAATGAGCCAGAGTAGCTGCCCCTCTACTTCGCTTTTGATATAGTCAAAAGCTTTTCGATTCGGTACTCTTTGGTTCAGGAAATGAATAGCAAAGATACTACAAACACAATCAAACGGATACGCTCCCCAGCGGAGTCGCCAGTTTGTTGTAGGGAAAAGTATCCGACTCGGATGACCCTAACCCACTCTAAGGGTGACAGTTCCTTAGCAACAACTGTAAAACAAACTACTGAAGGTTTACTTCTTTATGAAAGCAAAAGAGAATGGAGGAAGCACTAACCGTTGCCTTGCGCTTAATGTCGAATCCAAACTCTTCTCTTTGACCGCTTGTTCCTAGCTCTTTGTCCTTCTGCTCGCCCAGCTACAATGAGATCCTGCAAAACAACAAAGAAGGAAACTACAAGAGGCATGCAATCATAACTGGTTCATGGATTAGTGTAAACCAAACATGCAATCATCACAATATACAATTGAAACAAGAGCACATAGAAGAACCTCAATAGCTTTTATTAATGTAGAAGAAAAGGTTCTGAGAGGATTACAACCATTGCAGGCTCCAACCCAGCAACACCTCCCAGCAGAAAGAATTGCTCTTCTTCACCTCTCTCAAACAATCACCCAATAACTCAAGAATGAAACCAACAGCATATCATTACTTTGCACAAAATTCCAGCCCCTTGAGCTCATAGGAGAGAGCTCAATATATAGATGAATTGAGAAAGGATGAGTCAGCTTGCAACTGATGTGTAGCTGCCTTGTGTCCTCTCTCTCTTCAGTTAATCTTTAGTTGATCTTCAGTTCTTGAGTCCACTTGGTGAACCTTGCTTCCACTTGGAGAAACAAAGCCTCTGACTCATCACAAGGCGAAATACCTGATCCAAGTGTCATTTTTGGAAGATTCCAAAGCAATGACTCACTGTGCCACATGTCCAAACTCGCTCAACGCAGGTGGGCTTTGTTCTGCCTGCTTTGCAACGCAGGTACACCATGGAGCAGTTGTGTTTCAGCGCAGAAGCCTAGTGGAGCACCTGCTTTGATTTCAGGATTGCTTGTTTTTGAGTGTTTTCAAGTGGAGAACTGATCTGAGAGCTGTTGGTTTGCTGACCTTGTTCCTCTACGGGTAGGAACATCATGTTTAGGGAACTTTGGATCCCTTGGATTATTGACAATTCATGCTTGTTGCTGTAAGGCACAAAATTGTCTATAACACAGTTAAATTCCTAATTTCTTTTCGTAACCCTTCATTTGCTACTCTTTTGATGGCTCTTCCTTGACCCCTTCTTCCTACCTCCATCTTGGCTGAGAGAAAGGAACAACCTGCTATGATACCAAAAATTGGTGGCGACCCTGAGGAGGCACACGTAGTTGTGATCGTTTAATTCTTTCGGTTGCGAATTGAATTTAGTGGTAGGGTTTTGGTATATGACTTTAATGTGGTTTATTGTATGTTTTCCGCCCTCTGTATTGGCCTTGGGCTTGCAACCATGGGTTATCACTTTCGCCGAGGGTATTTGGAATTCATTTCTTCTTTGCTATGGTTTGGCTCTATGGGTGCTCGGTGCTTTTGCCTAGTTCTTGCGATGGTTGGTAAGTATCGTACCTTGCTTGTCCTTTATGGTGGTTTACTGTGCTTCGCTGGTTCTCTGTGGTTTGTTGGTGCTGTGCCTTTGCTCGCTCTTTGTGGTGATTCACTACTTTGGTTTTTGGAGGGTTTCAGGTCATTTTCCACTCACAAGACTATTTGTCTCAAGCTTCGTTTTTGCTCTATTTGTGGTGATTTGTATGTTTGATGTTGGATTTGGTGATGGTTCGGCTCTACAAATGTAGGTTTTTGCCTAGCTGCTGCGCCAGACGGCTTGACAAACTCGCTCTCAAGTAATCTTCTCGTTCCAGTTTCAATTTCACCCTTCGTTTTTGAGGTTCTAACACTTTGGCTCCTTGGTGAGTAGGAAAAACGCGCTCATGGAACTTCTGTTGGTAGAAACCCTTTGTTGTGGGTCTTGGTTCTGATCCTCCATCGCAGAATCGATCCTCCTCCAAGTAAAACCCTCATTCCTCTTTCGGTTTTCTATTCACTATTGTTTTGGTATCGTGGCCCTAACTAACCACTGCTCTGCACTATGGTGGTGTGCAGACCCTTCCTGGGGAACGCTTCTCCACGACTTCGTCCTTGGGATTGTTCGCGAGCTTAGGGAAAAATTCGGTAGGGTCTTTCCGTGGCTGTAGCGGTTTCTTGCTTGCTTTGTTGCTTGTTCTGTCTGTAATTTCTTTGTTGCTTGTTCTATCTATAATCGGTTATACCCTTGGGTTTTGGTTCGTTCGTATATGTATGTGGTCTCTGAGGTGTTCATGCCCTCGCTGTTTGATTAGGGTCTAGCCTGTGGACTATAATGTTTTTGGTTTGCATGGGTTCGGAACCCTCCATGATTTCCAGGTAATGGATTTTGTACAGTGAACTTTGTTGAATGGAAAACGAAAATAAAATGTACTGGAAATGCTTAAAGTGCTGAATATAATAGTACCTGGTTTTTTTGTTGAGGAAAAAAAGGAAAAATATATGCTGGTGTACCTATGTTTGGTTCTCGGATTTGAAATGCTTCCTGTTACAAAATTCTTGTCGCTGCTTATTCGGATATTTTGATAAATTGTTTCACTGTCTTGCTTTTATTTTGATAACTGAAACATCTATGCACAGGGAATATGATAAAAATTACTCTACTTCTTTAATGACAAATTTTTGAATTGTTTGCTTCTATAAAGATTCAAATAATTGTAAATTACAACTTCTGGGCTCTCTCTCCTCTCTGGATGGCAACCCTCCATCCTCTTTGGTTTTTCCTTTTCAATGCATTATTAGTAGTTTCTTTACAGTTGAGGAACTGTTCCTCAGTTACTTTTCAGTTGTTTAACAATTTCTTCAAACAAGTCCCCAACTAATCCTATCTTGATTTGCTTGCCTAATTTTAAAAACTAACAATGGCTGAGTCAGCCTTAATTTTAAATGAAACAAAATGAAACAGAAACTCAAAGTCTTTTCCTCTCTGTCTAGCAAAATAAAATAAAATAAAAACATTTCCTCGCTGTCGTCTTTTCACTCGGATGCTCCTGCATCAAAGACGTAAACTATTTACTTAATAATATCAAATAACACTTATTGTGATTACATAAAAATCTTTGATGAGAATAAATAAGTTAAAATATCACAAAATTTTACGTCAAATAGAATAAGGAAAAAATCAATAATTCAATAGGGTTTGACTTTGGATATAATTTTCAATCAGTTATAATTGAAGCCACATTCATGAGATTTGTTAACAAATATCTTTTTGGACACCTAATCCTCTAAGGGTTGGTGTGGAAGCTGAGCAGTTAAAGGGACTCCAAGAGACCACTTGGAATATGAAACCAAGGGTCACTCCAATGTATTATAAATATGTATAATTGTGAATAATAAAGAATTCAATGCTAATGATTCAAAATATTTTCTTCACCACAGTTGTATTTAACATGGTATCAGAGTGTGCATTCTCCTGCCCTGCTCCAAGTTGAGCCACTCGTTTTTTGGTCTCTATATACATGTCAATTCTTCCTTTCTCCTGATCAGAACTGCCACCTTATAGAGCGGTTTACTCTGCGCATACCTATTTCATTACTATGCGTCTTTCACAGGGTATCAATCCATTTTCCTTGCCACACGCTTGTCAATCTGACCTCTTAGCATGAATCTTGCTGAGCCACTTGTTTTTTGGTCTCTCTGTACATGTCAATTCTTCCTTTCTCCGGATCAGAACTACCACCTTATAGAGTGTTTTACTCTGCGCATACCTATTTCATTACTATGCGGCTTTCACAGGGTATTGGTCCATTTTCCTTGCCACACGCTTGTCGATCTGACATCTTATCATGAATCTTGCTGAGCTCTTTTCTAGTATATCTTCCTTTCGATAGTCTATTTGTCAGAAATTTATTTCCTCACGGTGCGCCTACTCTAACGCTCTGAAATCTGCACCTACTCTAACACTTTTTGTACCAATAATGTTAATTGTTGCTTGGACGCTACTTGAACATTGAATGTATTCTATTCTCTATGTGTTTCATGTTATACTTGGATTCACACGTCTCTACCAAGGCCCAAATGATTTGCTTTATTCCCAAGCGCTGTCCACAGTGAAAAGATGCGACTGCGTTTCACCCATTAAATTTCTGCACTGTTAAATTTCCTACCATATCCACCTTTTTGTCAATAGAAATCCATTTCCTGTGTGCACCCATGATGGAAAGGGAATCCATAGTGGTATTTCATAACAACTATAAATAGTCTTATGAGAAACGGAAACTTCCAGTCCGAGTCTAAATCCAGGCATAAAATCCAACGACATTTATATTTATCTCTAACCCAATGACGTGAAGGCTCCACATATTTTTAATATATTACTGTGCCAAAGATTAATATTGTATCCTCCCCTCGGTACATTTTTCTAGAGATTACCAGTCTCACCGCATAGTTGGCCTATGAATAGTCGACCTGCACTATTGGTTCCTGTCCCCTGCATCGTGACTGGTGTTGCGTGGTAATATATATACCATATGTTGCGTTGTAACCACTGTAAATCTACTCCTGATTTCACTCCTCAGCTTCGGTCCATATTACCATCATGGCGTTGACAAAGAGTGAGAAAATCAATGGCTGAGGAGGGTGAATGACTATCCACCCCTTGAGAATCCACGTCATCAATTCTCGCCATCATCTTGCTCCTACTCTTCGAAAGGATCAAATTCCCACGAGAGAAGGTAGTATAATGTGAGAGCAGGATAGTAGAGTGGGAACGCTTAGTATTCTATTCATTCTGATTACTGTTTGCTCCGTGAAAGCTATCATTTTATATCGTTGGGATTTGCTACTGTGGAGTTGGCCTTAACTTTAATATTGCCTTAACGACATCCATTATGGCATTCGAAACAATAATAGACAATTATTTGAGACCCTGATTTGAACTCTGTGTGGATTGAACCTGCTCCTGGGAGTATAAGAACATTATAGTTTTGAAGCAAAGAGGTCATGTAGGGTTGGAAAAGAAATGCATATTGAAAGGGTCATATAAAAACGGTTTGACCTGTATGAAGCAGTGAGTCCCGTCCATTGAAATCACCTTGCCCTTAACGATTGTTGGTTTTCCAATCAATTATGATGGTTGATTCTCATCTGAATTTTGAAGCTCACGTCTCCTCATAGCGCCTTATTATTATAGTGAAAGCTTTGAAGGCCACAAATGTGGTGAAGTGATGAATCAATATCATAGATGCATGAATTCAATTCATTGGTTGATACTTTGAGCCCCAGCTTGAATTCCAAACTGCACAACATGGGTCATCAATCAACACAATTTTCTGGTGGGTGTTTCAAAAGAAATACGACCTGTGGGATTTATAGTGTTTGTCCCTGCTTTCAAAACGCAAACGCTGGAGCTAAGTGCATTGGAATAGTAAGTGCGCCCATATGATCTATGTTCCTTTGAAGGCTATTGTTTATTTTTATATATGTGGTATATATTGTATACACCTGAGTTAACTAATTTTGAAGGTCGATACATGTTTTATAGTGAGCATAGATAAGTCAAAGTTTTTAATGGTCATATGTGATGGCATGGTTTGAATAGTGTGTGACTATGTGTTGATTCCTTGCTATATTGACCACTGCATATGTCCGTATGGTTCATGAAATAATTTTTTTTGAGCATATGTATGCATTAAGTTCTGGTGGGACATAAGGTATATAATGATATATATTGAACATTGGACCCTTCATTCAACCACCGTGTGAAGTGGATCACAGTGATTGCTATTGGCTGATTGGAACATTGAGTCTATATGTTAAAGCCCCGATTTATGATGTATTAGATTTATTAAATAATTTGATACAGTCCACTGTCGATAGGATGGTGAACATCAACAAGGATAATCTTTATGATATCAAAAATTGTCTACAGAATGCACAGGAAAAGATTGATTTTTTGCAACTAGAATCTCAGTTCCAGTGAGATGAGCTTCAATAGAAGCATAGTCCACATTCTAAACCTATTTTTGTTCAGAACATTGAGACATACTCCCATCAACAACAAATCAATAATGTTGATCTATTACCCAATGAAGGAGCATATTTCCATGCAGATGCAGAAATTCAACATGCACTTCTCAAGTTGATTATGAGACCTTGGGAAGAGCTTGTCCATAACAAGCACAAAATCGATATTGGATATGACAAGGATGTGTCCTTTCATATTCCAGACTATTCATCTTCACCTGTTCCTCCTCCTGTACAACAACAAATTGTGAAATGGAAACATTGTGACCGAGTTGGCCATATAAAATATCATTGTTTTGATCTTCATCCATCTAGGAATTATGGTTAGCGTATTCATTCTTCACACAAATGCTTCAAAAAACAGTCTCTTGCAGGAAAAAAGATTCATATTGCATGGATCGCTTCTTGGCAATGGGCTTCAACAACCAAGTAGATATTTCACTCATACAACATGATTTGTTCTCAAATATTGAAAAGCCTTGCAGTTGAGATCTCTTCATCTTCTCACCTTGTGTCTCACAAGGGGGGAAGTGATGGTCATCTACAAGTTTCAAAGCCACATTAAGCAAGCTTGAGCCACAACCTGCCATACTAGATTCAGAGTTGTAGCCAGAGACAAAGATGTCAATGAGCATGCCATTGGTTGGTGGGCAGCCTTAAACCATCTATGCGGGGTGAGACCTCCCTTTTAAGGTTGAGCTTCTCCCTCTTCAACGAACTAGGGACACTTTCTCTAGCAGAAGATTTCAGTTTTTTTCCAGACTTGGAAGAGTTCTAGGAACTGCACTAACCATTCCAGTGTTAGTGGTTATCCTTAAACCACCCCCTTTGTACCAACATTTTAGAGAGCACATTCAACCTAGTGCTGCCACACATTTTTGCACATTTTGTATTATAACTCGTTTCTTGGACTCACACATACCCCTTCGGATTAAGGGGGGAATGTTGGAAACATAATCCTCTAAAGGTTGGTGTGGAAGCTAAACACTTAAAGGGAGTCCAAGAGACCACTTGGAATATGAAACCAAGAGTCACTCCAATGTACTATAAATATGTATCATTGTGAATAATAGAACATTAATGCTCATCATTCAAATTCTTGTCTTTACCATAGTTATCTTTAACATATCTAAACCATGTTTTTTTACACCTATGATCATCTTTCTCAAAGATGGTAGTGAATAATATTTATAAATCCATTTTATGACCTTTGACTTGCATATGATAATTAATATATAATTATATATAATCTATAAATCCATTTCTTGACCGTGACCTTAACTTAATTATGATAGTTGATATATAATTGAAGGAAAATTCCTCAAATATTTATCCATATAACCTATCTTGCTCTTAATGGAATGGTAAACATATGTAGGAAATGTTAGCATAGTTTTTCATCCATTTTTAAAAAAGCTTTTCTCCAACGAAACTCATTTTATTGATTATTAAAATGTATTTGATATACTATATTTCTTTCTTAAAGGTATTCAAAGTCATCCCATCTAATTATTTCACATCTTTTATTTGGACGTGAAATGTATAATATATTGATCAAACCAACACATTGAATGCATAAACTCCAGTGGGTGCAAACAAAAGCAAAGGGAATTTTTTGTGGATGAGACTAATTAAGTGTATCTTCAAGTGCACTATGTTTTTTTCCCATAAGAAAACGATGTATTTTATTCATATGAAAAAATTACATTTTGTAGATGCTTAAAGCATATGCAGATGGTTGTCCATGTAAAGGGGACAAAGTTATAAATAATAGAAAATAAAAACCAACAAGCCTATGCTTTTCTGCCCTTCTTCTTCTCCACCCTCCGCCAACCTTTAGAGTTGGGAGAGGGAGCAATAATGGCTAGCTGGGTTTCCAGTGTGTTCAATGGAAGTTCTTTGTTAGATTCTGATCCTTCAGATCCATGAGTTCTTTTGATGCCACTTACTTCCAGCTGAGGTTCTTGTTGCTGTTGCATATTGTCTGGCCCCAGATGAGAATCTGTGGTATTTTCTTCTTGAGTATATTTCTGTCCCATTTGTATGTCAAGTGCTGATTGGTTCCCTGTAGGTTCTGTCTGCATGTCCTCTTCTTCCATCAGGTCGGTATGCTGCCACCCTTTGGGTTTTTTTTGTTGTTTCTTATTTCCTTTGGGGTCCTTTCTAGCCAGTGGGCAAGTGTATTAGAGGTGCCTTGTTTGCATGCAGTTGCGGCATCTGAACGCTGTGTTCTCATAGTCAAGCAGTTGAGTCCTCAGTGTATTGTTGTAGTTCAATGTAATGTGATTAGGTAGCCCCTGACTCAGGTCCACTTCTACGCATATTCTGGCAAATGTGAAGATTCCCCTGCTAACTTTGTCTTCATCTATTTTTAGGAATTTCCCCAAGGAATTCCCAATGGCTATTAAAACTTTGTGATGCCAAAAGTGTAGAGGGAGGTTATGTAGCCTCACCCAAATAGGAATTGTTGAGATTTTCATAGTATTTGCATCAAAATCAGCAAACCAGGGGGTGGTGAGGAGGCCAGCATTGCCCCAAAACCAAGGCCCATGATTTATAATACTGTCTCGTTCTTGTTCTGTACTGATGCTAACTATGAAGAATCCTTTTGAGCATAGGTGTATTTCACAGTTAGGTGACCATGTGGAGAAAATCCATCGATGCAGAGTGTCGAATTTTGGCCAGAACCCATTAAATCTACAAATGGCAACATTTTTGGATAGTTCAGTGTGTAGATCAGTTACCTCTGACAGAGTTACCTGGAGCATTAGGGATTCCAGTTTTTGTTCCACAATATAGGGACCTGGTAGCTCTGGTGCTGGTGCTGATTTGTGCTACATTTTTCCTTTTCCCTTGACTGCGTCTCCAAAGGAGCCTGTATTTTTTGAACTGGCTCCATCGCATCAACCTCGCAGTCTTAGATTCAGAATGATGGTTGAATCATTGATGATACCATATTCCTGAAGTGTATGGAGATCTTGTAGACAACGTCCTGTGTATATCAGGGTTTCGTATTTGGTGGGGGTTCCAAGTTGGATCTGGATTTCCTTCTTTAACTCTTAAATATTCAGCCCCTTTCTGAAGTGCATGCAATGATGTCTGCCCCCTATCAATTAGATGAATATTTGTATCAAGTCTTCAGCCATGCATTTTGAAACAATATTTTTGGATCCACGATCCGTTGGTTTAGGCGTTTTCTCTGTAGACCCCAATGCAGCTCTGATTTTTGTATTTTGTCCGCTCCATGATTCCTTCGGTTCTGGTTTGTATGGGTCATTTATTAAGTAACCTGCCACTGTGTCAAGATTTTTTGGGTCCGCTGTAGTCGGCCTCCATACATTTGCACGGAACCTCCCTTGTCCAGCTGTGAACCTGGACGCAGCAGGCCCCTCGTCCCTTATCCACTCTCGCACCTTCTTGTGGGCGGCGGATCTATTGCCAGAATATGTCGCTAGCCGGTCTGGTTGTTGTGATGCATCGACGTCATTGCTTGGCGTGCCAGGAACCCATGCCATCTCCACTCTGTCCTGTTGCTGCAAGAGGGACCGTGGTTCATGCCCGAGAAAGGATGATTAGTGGACCTTGCCCCGGCCGAATAGTCTTGGAGATTGCAGGTGAGGTTGAGACAAATGAATTCCTTTTTGCGGAAGTATTAACTGTAAGGGAACCCTTTCTAGACGTGATTCCTTCTCCGGATGAGAGGGGACGCCTGCCAGCTTGCGAACGTCTTCAACTCAATTGTTGCGAGCCTGGGGGAGAGTCCCTGCAAGATGATAAAGAGGGGCCGCCATTGATAGTTGCAGAGATCTATTTCCGCCTTCCCGATCACTCTTTCTTCTTTAAACTGCTGAAGCGAAAACCCTAAAACCATATAAATCTTCAAGTGCACTAATTAGATATGACTTTCCATTACTTGTAGTTTTTTAAATTATGAATACGATGCATTATCATAATCTCTTTATAAAAAATGATACAGAATAGTTGGAAAAATAATTAATTAATTGTTTTTCAAATTAAATTTAAAAAAAAATAGATTTTTTTAAGCTACTACTATTTTATTAATGTTATTAATGGTTTATTTTCCAAATTAAATTATAAAAAGATAATTTAACCATTAGGAATAGTTTTTTCCTTCTTCCATGATAAACTCAATTTAGGAAAAGCAAAAAAACATCAATTTATGAAAAACAAAAAAAACATTCTAATTATTGCTTTTGTTCAACCTTGCAAAATTCATTTGTGAGCATTATAGCAATCCAATATAATACAAATATAACCTCTTACTCATTTTAATTATGAACAACTTATTGATATTTTATTTCTTCACCATCAAAATTTGGTTGTTTTAGTAAAGATTTAATGTTAAATTCATAATGTTAAACTATAGAGAAGTTGCACATTTTTTAATCGCTAAAGTTGTAATATTGAAGTTTTTAAATTATATTTATATATATTTAATATTTTAATATTTTCATTAGGAACAAATATTTTTATGAGTTATATATTTAAATGTTTAATAACATATATAAGTTTAGTTTGTTTATTTATTTTTTAATTATGGAAATTAGAGAATTGAGGAAATATAAAAGGACTTTAAGAGATATGTAATTTTATATTTGGAAAGTCAATTTGTTTTGTTAATAAAATGAAATTTTGTGATGCAACATGATTTAAAGTTTTCTAAATAACTTCTACCTTTAGCTAAAGATGCCATTTTTGGCCACCAAAATTGCAATGTTGAAGTTTGTAATTTATAATATTAAATTATTTCTTTTAACAAATATCTTTATAACTTATATACTCACACGTTTGGAAAAACCTATCATAACTTAATTGTCAAATAACCGTTGGAAGTCATTACTCATTGTTATAGGGGAATTTACACTAATTTATCATCATTATGAAGAAAACCAGACCACCTAATATAACTAGTAAATACTTTTTAATAAAACAAAAAAACTTATATTAAATCACACTACAAAATCTAAAAAATTAAATCTTACAACTATCCATATTTTTAAATTAAATTTATTAATTATTTTTTTAATAATACCCATAATGATATCCCTATTAAAACCTTGGAAACATATTTTATTCGTTAAATATTTTATATTTTGAATATCTTATAACAACACACCATGAAAATTACATTGTTTTCAATAAAAAAATTGTGAGTCACGCACTTCACCAAAATTTAGAAAAAGAAACCATCCTCGACTATGTACATTATATCACCACGTTGCAAAGAACCTACCATCTTGATAGTGATGTGTACAATAATTCTAGAAATAAAAGATTCACGGTGTAAACGATGAACACATTTTATTTACCCAGGAACAAATATTTCACGAACATAGTTTATCTTTGTGGGGTTGGTTGAAACTGACACGCATGGAATCGTATGAGCCACACAAACTATGGGATGGCTCGGTACTAATCCTTGGTCCTGTCAACATAAAGTTTATGGATGTATATTTATTTCGTGTTATGGATGTATATTTATTTAGTGTTTGTTGAGTACGGTAGGTAGCTCTCAAAAGATATATTTATTTATTTGTAAATGGTTATAAAAAATAATAATAAAAACAATGTAGATAGTACAATAGGAATGATGCAATATATTGAAATTAGTGTTTGTCATTATTACACACTATGAAGCGAAAAGTTTTATTTGAGATAAATGAGTTTAAATTTTATTTAAAAATAATAAATATCATTTTATAACGTTAAACTTTATATAAAATTTAAATTGTTTTAGTCAAAATAAAATTAATAGCAAATTAATGAAAAAGTGAATATGTTATATCTGGCCAACAATAAGTATAATAAGATTTTAGCCATATTCATATAATTGCTATAATTTCTCGAGGTATATGAGGATTTCGATGATAATAGTGATATGCTCGATGTCTTACTACAACTATCAACCAATAGCCCCTTAGTAAAGTGGGTCGTTTTTCATATGCATCAAGATACTTTTTCCATTTGATGTTGTTTCACTTTATTTTGTATACTTTTCCAACATTGATAATAATAGGTTCGTCTGCTTTCTACAAGGGTACTTTTCCAACATTGATAATAGGTTCGTTTACACTCTACAAGGTATTGAAGCATATGACATGTTTCTTATGAGATAATGTTTATATCAGTGAGTTAATGGTAGTTTTGTATAACTTATATGCTCGTGTATCCGATTATTAAGAATTTTGATTCTTCAAAGTTTCATGATCATATCTAGGTATCTTTTAAAGTTTTTTTTAATTCTTTTGCTACATAATTGACCATGTAATTTATGATTAGATAATTTAAAATAAGTGGAATAGCAGCAATGCAGCATAGTCCTTGCCTCTACTGCTAATTAAGTGGGGCTTACATTTTCATCTCCGCACATGCTTTCTCCACATAGCTTCCCCCGCACAACCACTTACACACAACTTTCTTCACATTGCTACTTCTGCACATGCTTCCTCCGCACAACCACCTCCACAATTGTAATCTCATCCATTGTAATATCCAAAAGCCATCTGCAACAGATAACAAGGAATTACCACTAATTAAGTGGGGTCTGCATTTCCATCAGCGCACATGCTTCCTGCGCATAGCTTCCCCCACATAACCACCTCCGTGCAACTTCCTCCACCTTGCTACCTCTGCGCAACACTACATAACCACCTCTACACAACTTCCTCTGCACAACTTTTTCCTGCATGGAATGAAATGTGCCATTTTGGTGAAACGATCCACCACCACCATGATGGAATTGAATCCCCATTGTGTCTTTGGTAGACCTAAGACAAAGTCTAAACTGACTGAGTCCCATGGTCTGTTTGGAATAGGTAAGGGTGTATACAACCCTGTGTTCTGGCTGTGTCCCTTTGCAAGCTGACAGACTTTGCATCTAGTCACAAACATCAGTACATCTCTGTGCATCTTCGTCCAATAATAAAAGTGGCTCAACTGATCCAAGATCTTGTCTATGCCAAAATTTCCGGCTAAACCTCCATTATGCTTTTCCTGGATTAAGTTCTCTCTCATAGAACATTTCAGAAAACACAACTACCCTCCTTTCAACAACAACCCTTCCTGCATATTATAGTCCAGCCATGAGCTGTTATCTCTCAACAATGGATTTTGGCAAGCTTCATAAGCTTCCTTAAAATCTACATCTGCCTCATACAAGTCCTTAAGATGTTCGAATCCTGATACTTGTATCGTACTTTCCTGTGCTTGTTCGTGCTCTTGAAACTTATTGAAACCATTAGAATTTGTTGGTTCTCCCATTGCTAAAACTTATTCCCCCATTGTTAGTGGTTCTTCCGTATAGTGCTATGAGGTTATTTTGGTTGAGTTCCCGATGAGATGCCTTTGCTGTATTTACCTGTCAGGATGTTAATATGGGTGGCTCCGACTGCACCGCGAAGGGTTTATGAAAGCTTATAGTTTCAATGAATCTATCTTACTCTAGTATGCATGATAATAAGGACGTAGGTTATTGAAAGGGGTAGTTGATAAATCCCTTTGTTTGCTTCTAGTCTTGGTATCTTTTCTTACCCTAAATAAGTAAGAAATCCTAATTCTTTTGAGTGCCTCCTCAGAAATGGCGCAAAAAATGGCTGTGTTTATATGCCTCCTATTACAGTGGAGCTTCTAAATACACTATTCACTTAGTTTGTTACCACATGGTTTGTAAACTTGCGAGGTACTACGTGAAATATACATAAGAAGTACGCTCCTCACTTATCTTAAATGACCTAGACTACTAAACAGAAAAAACATATGGTGATACAATTTTTGAATGAGGGACAGTCTTGAGGTTATCCCACAGCTCATCTAAATGGCACTCCACACATATAATCCCTTTCCTTGAGTGCCTAGCTCTGTGTCACTAGATAGACCAAATCCAAGCAATTCCACAACATGCCAATTCCATTATAGCTACTTACCACAATTCTACATCAAACTGGTTTTGCAGCAGTTAACCACATATATCGTTCCCCAACAAATAAACTTTAAGAAAATAAATCATAATACTACAAACTTTTAATATTCATAAAACAAAAAAATACACTACTAAATATGTTAAAATCTTATTCTAAGATCCACTATGATAAATTACATTACAAAGCTAAAACACACATATAAAAATACTAGAATAGAACAAAACATAATTATCACTATCTAAATATTAATATTCTATTATACCTAAATAAAAAATAACAATTGACCAGACAAGAGCTTACCTTGAGTGAGCCTTTCCCCAAGCTTGGCTTGTGCTCTTAATCTTATAAAGCTACCAGCCCAAGCTTCAAATGTATTCTTAAACCATACATAATGAATATCACAAATTGAAACACCGAGCAGTAATTGTTTTATAGCCCGCACACCAACTTTGTATTAATTTGGAAAAATGAGGAAACAAATGTGACTTTCGGTTTGGTTACAAAAAGGTACGAGATCAATCGTTTAATTACAATAAAAGACAAGGGATCAATAATCTGTTCAAGCTGCCACGAGAGATGACGCTCCTCGTGGATAAGGTTTAACCCATTCTAACTGTATAAGCCCTTGGCAATGATACAAACGCTACGCGCTAAAATACTACGGGGACCTCTGATTCGATTTGGCTCCAACCATGGTGAGCCTTCCTCGAGCCTATTTCTGGGATTGGGGTATCTGCGAGGTAATAGTAACACATGCGTAGAGCCATTAAGAATGCAATTGTTGTTAACATTTCACTGTGTTATCTCACATATGTATATGCTCATTCCCTTAAAACGTGAACATGTATAGGCTGTACACACGTTGTTACACATGTAGCTTGATAATTGTATACTTTTAGCACGTTGTTACAGATGTAGCTCGATAATTGTATACCTTTAGCTTGATAATTGTATACTTTTGACTAACACACGTTGATAATTGTATGCCTTGGATGACTAGCACACGTCGTTATACATGTATCTTGATAATTGAATACCTTAATCACTAGTATGTTTACAATTAAATATTTTGATGCTAGTACGTTGCTAATTACATGTGTTGATAATTGAATACTTTGATGACTAATACGTTGATAATTGCATGTAGCTTGATAATTGCATACCTTGGTGACTAACACGTTGATAATTGTATGCCTTGATGACTAGCACACGTTGTTATATATGTAGCTTGATAATTGAATATCTTGATGACTAGTACATTGATAACTATATGCCTTGATGACTAGCAAACATTGTTACACATGTAGGTTGATAATTGAATACCTTGATGACTAGTACACCTGTAACTAAAGACCCTTTTGCAACCATCATCAATCCACTTATTCCACACATATAGCAGTCAATTATACATGTATATATTCCTAGACCACTTATTCCACACATATCACAATCAATTATACATGTATATATAGCCTGATAATTGCATACCTTGATAACTAATACATGTTGATAATTGCATACTTTAATGACTCGCACACGTTGTTATACATGTAGCTTGATAATTACACACCTTGATGACTAGTACACCTGTAACCAAAGACCTTTTTGCAACCGTCATCAATCCACTTATTCCATACATATCATAATCAATTATACATGTATATATTCCTAGACTTTAAGTCCTATAACTAAAAACTTTTTTGGAACTATAATCAATGTACTTATTCCACACATATCACAATCAATTATACATGTATACATTCCTAGACCACTTATTCCACACATATCACAATCAATTATACATGTATATATAGCCTAATAATTGCATACCTTGATAACTAGTACATGTTGATAATTGCATACTTTAATGACTAGCACACGTTGTTACACATGTAGCTTGATAATTGCACACCTCGATGACTAGTACACTTATAACCAAAAACCTTTTTGCAACCGTCATCAATCCACTTATTCCACACATATCATAATCAATTATACATATATATATTTCTAGACTTTAAGTCCTATAACTAAAGACCTTTTTGGAACCATAATCAATGCACTTATTCCACACATATCACAATCAATTATACATGTATATATTCCTAGACCACTTATTCCACACATATCACAATCAATTATACATATATATATTTTTACACTTCACGAATCTTGTAAGTAATGACCCTTTTACAATCATAACCAATCTACTTATTCTACACACATTACAATCAATTATACATGTATGCATTTCTAGACTTTATAAGTATTGAAAGCACACCTTAATTCCGATCTAAAAAAGAAAATGAAAGAGATATAACAAGCATATACACCGTAAGCTTTTGAGATCACAAAAGACATATTTTATAGTTCAAAAATTAAGGAGGTGTGAACTAAGGGAAAAAGACAATAATTGAGTGGCAAAAAGGACGTTTATTTTACAACCCATCACGTGTGATATAGTCAATCCTCAATATTTACGAATTGTTGTTGGCTATGTAATAAATCAATTATTATTTATAATATAGTCAATCTTTCATATTTATTGATTGTTACTAGGTATGCAATAAATCAATCGATTATTGTCTATAATATACTCAAATATTTATGGATTTTGACTGGTTATTTAAGTTTTAAAAGTGTTTATTTCATTTTGTTATTTTTAATAAAAAATATTTAATTTTTATTATGTAAATTCATGTCTTATGTTTCACTAAGGGATAAGTCAATGGATTTGGAAGTGATGTTTCATTATTACATATGATATTATTAATAGCTTTGAATGCTTTATTATCTAGTCTCATCTTATTCCATAAACATTACCATAACACAATCAATTAAAAAAAGTTTGATCTCAAACCTATTTTATTTTCAATAGAGATATTGGTTTTTCATTGGGGAATTTTTTAGGGGTGAAATTTTTCCAATTAACTATTTTTTTTTTCTTTCTTTCATTTTTTGAAATACATATTCACCCAATTGATAAAAATCACCTATTTTTTACATAGATATAATTCAATTAATAATATTCTCCATAATTTACAAGTTTTAATAATAAATTACATGTTTCCTATTGAATATTCACCTACATTTTGTATATGTAATTTTTCAGACTAGAATAGTTGCCTAAAATATAATACATACGTATAATATTTAAATTCTTAAAAAATATCTTATTTCTTATGCTTATAATAATGAAAGATTGGTGGCGATCACGAGGAGGGACACGTAGCTGTGACCGTTTAATTCTTTTGGTTTCAAATTAAATTTAGTGGCGGGGTTTTGGTATATGATTTTAATGTGGTTTATTGTACGTTGTCTACCCTCTGTACTGGCCTCGGGCTTGCAACCATGGGTTATCACTTTCGTCGAGGGTATTTGGAATTCATTTATTCTTTGCTATGGTTTGGCTTTGTGGGTGCTCAGTGCTTTTGCCTGGTTCTTGCGATGGTTGGTAAGTATCATGCCTTGCTTGTCCTGTATGGTGGTTTCTTGTGCTTCGTTGGTTATTTGTGGTTTGTTGGTGCTATGCCTCTGCTCGCGCTCTGTGGTGATTCACTGCTCTGGTTTTTGGAGGGTTTCAGGTCATTTTCCACCCGCAAGTCTATTTGTCTCTATCATTTGGCTCAAGCTTCGTTTTTTCTCTATCTGTGGTGATTTCTATGTTTGATGTTGGGTCTGGTGATGGTTTTGCTCGGCAAACATAGGTTCCTGCCTAGCTGCTACACGAGACGGCTCGACGAACTTGCCCTCAGGTAATCTTCTCGTTCTAATTTCAATTCCACCCTTCGTCTTTGAGGTTCTAACGCTCTGGTTCCTTGGTGAGCAAGCAGAATGCGTTCATGGAACTTTTGTTGGTAGAAACCCTCTGTTATGGGTCTTGGCTCTCGTCCTTCGTCGCAGAATTGATCCTCCTCCAGGTAAAACCCTCACTCCTCTTTCAGTTTGCTATTCATTGTTGTTTTGGTATCATGGCCCTAACTAACCACTGCCCTACTCTGTTGTGGTGTGCAGGCCCTTCCAGGGGAACATTGCTCCACGACGTTATCCTTGGGACTATTCGCGGGCTTAGGGAAACCCCGGGTAGGGTCTTTCCGTGGCTGTAGCGGTTTCTTTCTTTCTTTGTTACTTATTATGTCTATAATTGTTCTGTTGCTTGCTCTATCTGTAATCGGTTATACCCTTGGGGTTTTGGTTCCTTCATATATGTATGTGGTCCCCGAGGTGTTCATGCCCTCGGTGTTTGATTAGGGTCTAGCCTATGGACTGTAATGTTTTTTGTTTGCATGGGTTTGGAACCCTCCACGATTTCCTAGTTATAGAATTTGTATAGTGAACTTTGTTGAATGGAAAATGAAAATGAAATGTACAGGAAATGCTTAAAGTGCTGAATATAATAGTACCTAGTTTTTTTGTTGAGGAAAAAAAGGAAAAATATATGTTGGCGTACCTCTGTTTGGTTCTTGGTTTTGAAATGCTTCTTGTTACAAAATTCGTGTTGATGCTTATTCAGATCTTTTGATAAATTGTTTCACTGCCTTGCTTTCATTTTGATGCCTGAAACATCTATGCATAGGGAATATAATAAAAATTACTCTACTTCCTTAATGACAAATTTTTGAATTGTTTGCTTCTATAGAGATTCAAATAATTGTAAATTACAACTTCTGGGCTCTATCTCCTCTTTGGATGGCAACCTCTCCATCCTCTCTAGTTTTTCCTTTTCAATGCATTATTAGAAGTTTCTTTACAGTTTAGGAACTGTTCGTCAATTACTTTTCAATTGTTTAACAATTTCTTCAAACAAGTCCCTAACTAACCCTATCCTGATCTGCTTGCCTAATTTTAAAAACTAAGAATGGCCGAGTCAGCCTTAATTTTAAATGAAACAAAAACTCAAAGTCTTTTCCTCTCTGTCCAACAAAATAAAATACAATAAAAACATTTCCCAGCTGTCGCCTTTTCACTCAGATGCTCCTGCATTAGGCTCCTAGGGTAGATTAAACTCATGGCTCCTATCCATGAGCTCTTCAATAGAGTACCCACCGCTGTGAATATGGCCAGCATCTAACCAAGAACTATCTTCAATAGGATGACCCTTCCACTTGAATAGGTACTGCAAATATTCTTTCCTTCGAGTCTGTCTAGCCACTTGGGTGTTTAGGATCTGTTCGATCTCTAGAGGCTTTGCTAGGGGCATTTGTTTAATCCATGAATCATTCTCATTTGGGGTGTCCCGTGTTCGTCTTTCCGAACTGTCTTCTTCATCTTCCGCAATGTAGGGGTACGGTTTTGCCACATTGAAAATGGGTGAAATTCCAATACCTGGGCGTAACTGCAATTCATAAGCAATCACAGAAAATTTCCGAAGAATCCTGCAAGGCCCAATTTTTTTCCATTTCAACTTGTTGTATTCACCTTTAGGAAACCTCTCCTTGCATAGGTGTGCTAATACCAGGTCTCCTACGTTGAATTGTACCTCCCGCCTTTTCAAATCTGCTTTCTGTTTATATCTTTAGCTGGTGTCTTGTAATTTTAATTTCACTTTCATGAAGATCGCTAATTGCCTTTGCGAAATCTTCACCATCAGCACTCCTACGCTCAAGCTGACCCAAATCATGTAACTCATGTACTCCACGTGGGTGAATTCTGTATAGGATATGGAAAGGACTACTACCCGTGCTTCGGTTGGGCGAATCGTTATAAGCAAATTTTGCTTATGCAAGCACACGATCCCACTGTTAAGAATTTTCTCCAAACAAACTCCTCAATACATTTCCTAGACTTCGGTTCACCACTTTAGTTTTACCATCGGTCTGCAAATGATAAGATAAGTTGAAGTTTAGTTTGGTGTCTAATTTTTTCCATAAGTTTCGTCAAAAATGTCCTGTAAACTTAACATCTCGGTCCGAAACAATAGACTTCGGAAAGCCATGTAATCTGACTATCTCTGTGAAGAAAAAATGTGCTACATGTGTGTCATCACTAGTTTTCCTTCATGGAATGAAATGTGCCATTTTAGTGAAATGATCCACCACCACCATGATGGAATCGAATCCCCATTGTGTCTTTGGCAGACTAAGACAAAGTCCCATGGTCTGTTTGGAATAGGTAAGGGTGTATACAACCCTGTGTTCTGGTTGTGTCCCTTTGCAAGCTGATAGACTTTGCATCTAGTCACAAACCTCTGTAAATCTTTGTGCATCTTCGACCAATAATAAAAATGGATCAACTGATCCAAGGTCTTGTCTATGCCAAAATTTCCAGCTAAACCTCCATTATGCTTTTCCTAGATTAAGTTCTCTCTCATAGAACATTCTGGAACACACAACTGCCCTCCTTTCAACAACAATCCTTCCTGCATATTATAGTCCAACCATGAGTTTTCATCTCTCAATAATGGATTTTGGCAAGCTTCATAAGCTTCCTTAAAATCTGCATCTGCCTCATACAAGTCCTTAAGATGTTTGAATCCTAATACTTGTATTGTACTTTCCTGTAGGATCAAATTCCTCATGCTTAATGCATCTGCCACTTTGTTGGCTTGACCGCTAATGTGTTTCAACACAAACATAAAACTTTGCAGGTACTCCACCCACTTCGCATGTTTATGGTTTAGCTTATGCTGATGCATAATATGTAGCAACACAGAATTGTCTGAAAATAAGACAAATTCATTGGCCAACAGATAATGTCTCGAATACTTTAGCACTTGAACCACTGCATAAAATTCCTTGTCATAAGACGTGTACTTCTGCCTACTTTCATTTAGTTTCTCACTGAAATAGGCTACTGACTTGTCCTCTTGGCTGAGTACGGCACCAATGGCTGCCCCATTGGCATCACAACGAACTTGAAATTTTTTGTTAAAGTCTGGTAATCTCAAAATTGGTTTTTCAGTAATTTTCCTTTTGAGCAGTTGAAAACTCTTCTCTGCCATTTTTGTCCAATGGAAAGGTTGATTTGCCTTCTTAATGGTGTCCACCATGGGTGAAAAAATCCCATTGAAATTTTTAATAAATTTCCGATAAAAACTCACTAATCCACGAAAACTTCGTACCTCAAACAAACTTTTGGGAGATGGCCAGCTAACTATGGTTGCAACCTTTTCTGGATCCATTTTTAGTTCATTCTCGGAAATCACAAATCCCAAATAATTAACTCTTTTTTGAAAAAATAACGTTTCTTCAAATTTATCAGTAATTTATTTTGCTGCAATTTTTCCAATACATACCTCACGTGTCGAAAATGCTCTTCCTTTGTCTTGCTGAATATAAGTATAACATCCAGATATATAAGCACAAATTTACCAATGAATTTCTTCAGCATCTCATTCATCAACCGCATGAACGTGTTGGGGTCATTGCTCAATCCAAATGGCGTAACCAGCCATTCGTACAAGCCTTCATTAGTCTTGAAAGTTGACTTCCACTCGTCACCATCTCGAATTTTGATTTGAGTCGCTTTTCAGGTCTATCTTTGAAATGTACGCTGCTGCACTCAAAATTTCCATCATATCATCCATCTGAGGTAAAGGGAACCTGTATCTAATAGTGATCTTGTTAATGGCCCAGGAATCCGTGCACATTCGCTACTTACCTCGTTTCTTGGGAGCTAAAACAGCCGGAACTGCACAAGGGCTTAAACTCTCTCGAATCAGTGCTTTATCCAATAACTCCTGCACCTGCTTCCGGATTTCTTCATTATCCTTCGGACTCATATGGTAGGCAACCATGTTTGGAAAACTTGCTCTTGGAATAAAATCAATATGGTGACTAATTCTCCACTTCGGTGGTAATTTGTTGGGTAGATCGTCTACCACAATATTACTAAATTCCTGTAGCATGTCTTGTATCTCTTTAGGTAAGTCAGTGACTTCAATATGGATCAATACTGGTTTTTGTCTTCGCACAACTGCATACTTCACCTCATCATCCTCCATCTATTGCAAAAACTCTTTTCCACCTAATAGTAATGCTTTTGTCCCATTGGTTTCTGCAACATCCTCTTCCTTCATGTGCACTAGCCTATGCTTTATCCCATCTTTAACAAACTTGTAACAATATGTTGCCCGTCATGGACGACCTTCCTATCATACTGCCATGGTCTGCCCAACAAAATATGGCACACGTCCATAGGCATGATATCGCAAGTCACCTTGTCTTGTACTTGCCAATATGAAACTCTACTTCACACTTCTCATCGACCAACAGTTGGTGACCTTTCTACAACTAAGACACCCTATATGGAGTTGGGTGCTTCAACTTCTTCAAACCCAATTTCCCCACCATTTCAGTAGCTACGAGATTATCAGTACTTCCACTGTTTATGATTAATTCGCAACATTTCCCATGCGACTTGCACATAGTTCGGAACAATGCTTTCCTTTGTGTCTAATCAGCTACTTCCTTAGCTGGTTTTAATAATACCTTGTTCAACACCAAGGCTTCCTTGGTTTCTGGAATATTTTCCACCTCTTGTGGTGGTGCCTCCGCTTTGTCGGGCTGAGTGAAATATGATCCCCTCTGCCTAATTTGTTCATTTTCAGGACATTCAAAGGACCTGTGTCCCCACTTATGACACTTGTAACACTGATAGGCATTTCCTCTTCCTCGCTGGTATGACCTTCCTCCTCTGGTGTTACCTTCCCTTTCACTCTGTTCCGAAGTCTTCGAACTACTGCCCTCTTCATTGCTGTTGGCAGTCCTACCTCTGCCAAAGGTTTGTCCCCAACCTCTACCAAAACCATGTCCTCTTCTGGCATTTTATTTCCTAGCAATCTTTTCCTCTGCCTTCAAAGCACTATGATAAGCTTCCTCTATGGTCTTAGGGGAAATAATACTAATTTCGTCTAGGATATCCATCCGTAGACCATTTACAAACCTCACTGTTTTCTTAGGGGTATCTTCAACATAACCAGCTCTCAGGTTAACTTTATAAAATTCTTCAGAATATTCCTTCATGGTCATCATTGTCAGCCTCAGGTTTTGTACTCATCTATACAGGGAAATTTGATAATCTTTAGGCAGAAACTTGCTCTTCATTCTAGCAACCATCTTGTCCCATTTTTTAATCAATGGTTTGTTCAATCTCCTCCTTTCTGCCTGTACACTGTCCCACCATAGTGCTGCATGTCCCTTCAATTTGGTGACAGCAAACCTGATCCTCTTATCTTCGCTGATTTCTTCATACTCAAAATATTTATCTAGTTCACTTATCAGTCTAACAATGCCTCTGTGTACAAATTTCCATCACAATCAGAGACCTCTGGTCTTGGCTTGCTACTAGCCAACAAAACTAACCTCAATATTTTAATTTCTAGTCCTTCGTCATCTGACGCATCCGTCGTGGCTATGTTTTCCTCCTCACTGTCGTCCCCACCTTCCGGATCTCTACACCTTCCTGCTTCCACTGCTGCCAAACGTGCAGTTAAATTCCTAATTTCTTCTCGTAACCCTTCATTTTCTACTCTTTTGATGGCTCTTCCTTGACCCCTTCTTCCTACCTCCATCTTGGCTGAGAGAAAGGAACAACCTGCTATGATACCAAAAATTGGTGGCGACCCCGAGGAGGCACATGTAGCTGTGATCGTTTAATTCTTTCGGTTGCGAATTGAATTTAGTGGTAGGGTTTTGGTATATGACTTTAATGTGGTTTATTGTATGTTGTGTACCCTCTGTATTGGCCTTGGGCTTGCAACCATGGGTTATCACTTTCACCGAGGGTATTTGGAATTCATTTCTTCTTTGCTATGGCTTGGCTCTATGGGTGCTCGGTGCTTTTGCCTAGTTCTTGCGATGGTTGGTAAGTATCGTGCCTTGCTTGTCCTTTATGGTGGTTTGCTGTGCTTCGCTGGTTCTCTGTGGTTTGTTGGTGCTGTGCCTTTGCTCGCTCTTTGTGGTGATTCACTGCTTTGGTTTTTGGAGGGTTTCAGGTCATTTTCCACTCACAAGACTATTTGTCTCAAGCTTCGTTTTTGCTCTATTTGTGGTGATTTGTATGTTTGATGTTGGATTTGGTGATGGTTCGGCTCTGCAAATGTAGGTTTTTGCCTAGCTGCTGCGCGGGACGGCTTGACAAACTCGCTCTCAAGTAATCTTCTTGTTCTAGTTTCAATTTCACCCTTCTTTTTTGAGGTTCTAACGCTTTGGCTCCTTGGTGAGTAGGAAAAACGCGCTCATGGAACTTCTGTTGGTAGAAACCCTTTGTTGTGGGTCTCGGTTCTGATCCTCCATCGCAGAATCAATCCTCCTCCAAGTAAAACCCTCGTTCCTCTTTCGGTTTTCTATTCACTGTTGTTTTGGTATCGTGGCCCTAACTAACCACTGCTCTGCACTGTAGTGGTGTGTAGACCCTTCCAGGGGAACGCTTCTCCACGACTTCGTCTTTGGGATTGTTCGCGAGCTTAGGGAAAAATCCGGTAGGGTCTTTCCGTGGCTGTAGCGGTTTCTTACTTGCTTTGTTGCTTGTTCTGTCTGTAATTTCTTTGTTGCTTGTTCTATCTATAATCGGTTATACCCTTGGGGTTTTGGTTTGTTCGTATATGTATGTGGTCTCTTAGGTGTTCATGCCCTCGCTGTTTGATTAGGGTCTAGCCTGTGGACTATAATGTTTTTGGTTTGCATGGGTTTGGAACCCTCCATGATTTCCAGGTAATGGATTTTGTACAGTGAACTTTGTTTAATGGAAAACGAAAATAAAATGTACTGGAAATGCTTAAAGTGCTGAATATGATAGTACCTGGTTTTTTTGTTGAGGAAAAAAAAGAAAAATATATGCTGGTGTACCTATGTTTGGTCCTCGGATTTGAAATGCTTCCTGTTACAAAATTCTTGTCGCTGCTTATTCATATATTTTGATAAATTGTTTCACTGTCTTGCTTTTATTTTGATAACTGAAACATCTATGCACAGGGAATATGATAAAAATTACTCTACTTCTTTAATGACAAATTTTTGAATTGTTTGCTTTTATAAAGATTCAAATAATTGTAAATTACAACTTCTCGGCTCTCTCTCCTCTCTGGATGGCAACCCCTCCATCCTCTTTGGTTTTTCCTTTTCAATGCATTATTAGTAGTTTCTTTACAGTTGAGGAACTATTCCTCAATTACTTTTCAGTTGTTTAACAATTTCTTCAAACAAGTCCCTAACTAATCCTATCTTGATTTGCTTGCCTAATTTTAAAAACTAACAATGGTTGAGTCAGCCTTAATTTTAAATGAAACAAAATGAAACAGAAACTCAAAGTGTTTTCCTCTCTGTCTAGCAAAATAAAATAAAATAAAAACATTTCCTAGCTGTCGTCTTTTCACTCAGATGCTCCTGCATCAAAGACGTAAACTATTTACTTAATAATATCAAATAACACTTATTGTGATTACATAAAAATCTTTGATGAGAATAAATAAGTTAAAATATCATAAAATTTTACGTCAAATAGAATAAGGAAAAAAATCAATAATTCAATAGGGTTTGACTTTGGATATAATTTTCAATCAGTTATAATTGAAGCCACATTCATGAGATTTGTTAACAAATATCTTTTTGGACACCTAATCCTCTAAGGGTTGGTGTGGAAGCTGAGCAGTTAAAGGGACTCCAAGAGACCACTTGGAATATGAAACCAAGGGTCACTCCAATGTATTATAAATATGTATAATTGTGAATAATAAAGCATTCAATGCTAATGATTCAAAATCTTTTCTTCACCACAGTTGTATTTAACATGGTATCAGAGTGTGCATTCTCCTGCCCTGCTCCAAGTTGAGCCACTCATTTTTTGGTCTCTATATACATGTCAATTCTTCCTTTCTCCTGATCAGAACTGCCACCTTATAGAGCGGCTTACTCTGTGCATACCTATTTCATTACTATGCGGCTTTCACAGGGTATCAATCCATTTTCCTTGCCACACGCTTGTCAATCTGACCTCTTAGCATGAATCTTGCTGAGCCACTTGTTTTTTGGTCTCTCTATACATGTCAATTCTTCCTTTCTTCGGATCAGAACTACCACCTTATAGAGTGTTTTACTCTGCGCATACCTATTTCATTACTATGCGGCTTTCACAGGGTATTGGTCCATTTTCCTTGCCACACGCTTGTCGATCTGACATCTTATCATGAATCTTGCTGAGCTCTTTGCTAGTATATCTTCCTTTCGATAGTCTATTTGTCAGAAATTTATTTCCTCACGGTGTGCCTACTCTAACGCTCTGAAATCTGCACCTACTCTAACACTTTTTGTACCAATAATGTTAATTGTTGCTTGGACGCTACTTGAACATTGAATGTATTCTATTCTCTATGTGTTTCATGTTATACTTGGATTCACACGTCTCTATCAAGGCCCAAATGATTTACTTTATTCCCAAGCGTTGTCCACAGTGAAAAGATGCGACTGTGTTTCACCCATTGCACATGTTTTCTTCCATTTCTGCACTGTTACATTTCCTGCCATATCCACCTTTTTGTCAATAGAAATCCATTTCCTGTGTGCACCCATGATGGAAAGGGAATCCATAGTGGTATTTCATAACAACTATAAATAGTCTTATGAGAAACGACAACTTCCAGTCCGAGTCTCAATCCAGGCATAAAATCCAACGACATTTATATTTATCTCTAACCCAATGACGTGAAGGCTCCACATATTTTTAATATATTACTGTGCCAAAGATTAATATTGTATCCTCCCCTCGGTACATTTTTCTAGAGATTACCAGTCTCACCGCATAGTTGGCCTATGAACAGTCGACCTGCACTGTTGGTTCCTGTCCCCTCCATCGTGACTGGTGTTGCGTGGTAATATATATACCATATGTCGCGTTGTAACCACTGTAAATCTACTCCTAATTTCACTCCTCAGCTTCGGTCCATATTACCATCATGGCGTTGACAAAGAGTGAGAAAATCAATGGCTGAGGAGGGTGAATGACTATCCACCCCTTGAGAATCCACGTCATCAATTATCGCCATCGTCTTGCTCCTACTCTTCGAAAGGATCAAATTCCCACGAGAGAAGGTAGTATAATGTGAGAGCAGGATAGTAGAGTGGGAATGCTTAGTATTCTATTCATTTTGATTACTGTCTGCTCCGTGAAAGCTATAATTTTATATCGTTGGGATTTGCTACTGTGGATTTGGCCTTAACTTTAATATTGCCTTAATGACATCCATTATGGAATTCGAAACAATAATAGACAATTATTTGAGACCCTGATTTGAACTTTGCGTGGATTGAACCTGCTCCTGGGAGTATAAGAACATTATAGTTTTGAAGCAAAGAGGTCGTGTAGGGTTGGAAAAGAAATGCATATTGAATGGGTCATATAAAAACGGTTTGACCTGTATGAAGCAGTGAGTCCCGTCCATTGAAATCACCTTGCCCTTAACGATTGTTGGTTTTCCAATCAATTATGATGGTTGATTCTCATATGAATTTTGAAGCTCACGTCTCCTCATAGCGCCTTATTATTATAGTGAAAGCATTGAAGGCCACAAATGTGGTGAAGTGATGAATCAATATCATAGATGCATGAATTCAATTCATTGGTTGATACTTTGAACCCCAGCTTGAATTCCAGACTGCACAACATGGGTCATCAATCAACACAATTTTCTGGTGGGTGTTTCAAAAGAAATACGACCTGTGGGATTTATAGTGTTTGTCCCTGCTTTCAAAACGCAAACGCTGGAGCTAAGTGCATTGGAATAGTAAGTGCGCCCATATGATCTATGTTCCTTTGAAGGCTATTGTTTATTTTTATATATGTGGTATATATTGTATACACCTGAGTTAACTAATTTTGAAGGCTAATACATGTTTTATAGTGAGCATAGATAAGTCAAATATTTTAATGGTCATATGTGATGGCATGGTTTGAATAGTGTGTGACTATGTGTTGATTCCTTGCTATATTGACCACTGCATATGTCAGTATGGTTCATGAAATAATTTTTTTTGAGCATATGTATGCATTACGTTCTGGTGGGACATAAGGTATATAATGATATATATTGAACATTGGACCCTTCATTCAACCACCGTGTGAAGTGGATCACAGTGATTGCTATTGGCTGATTGGAACATTGAGTCTATATGTTAAAGCCCCGATTTATGATGTATTAGATTTATTAAATAATTTGATACAGTCCACTATCGATAGGATGGTGAACATCAACAAGGATAATCTTTATGATATCAAAAATTGTCTACAGAATGCAGAGGAAAAGATTGATTTTTTGCAACTAGAATCTTAGTTCCAGCGAGATGAGCTTCAATAGAAGCATAGTCCACATTCTAAACCTATTTTTGTTCAGAACATTGAGACATACTCCCATCAACAACAAATCAATAATGTTGATCTAGTACCCAATGAAGGAGAATATTTCCATGCAGATGCAGAAATTCTACATGCACTTCCCAAGTTGATTATGAGACCTTGGGAAGAGCTTGTTCATAACAAGCAAAAAATCGATATTGGATATGACAAGGATGTGTCCTTTCATATTCCAGACTATTCCATTTTAATCCGATTTCAAAGTGCTGGATTTCTTTAGGATGATTTGTTAGGATATTCCGACACATAGGATATAGTTAAGTTCAACTTGGTCTAGTATAGAGTTAGGTTAGAGTTAGGTAAAGTGTGTTTCTTTACCGTTGTACATTTTGTAACTTACAATCCGACGGTCACGATATGTAGTGATCCGACGGTTCACTCTCACCTCGGTATTACCGACACTTGATCCGTGGCTTGACACCCGATTGGTCCATGAGTTCTATTTAAAGCGCATGGAGGGTCATTGTTCGGGTAATCCGTGCATGAGAGAAGCTTATGTAAATTTTCATTCTTTGATTAATAAATTGTCTGTACCCACGTTGGGACAGGCCGTGGACTGTTTCCCTCCTTGCACTCTGAGGGTTTTAACCACGTCAAAAATACTGGTGTATTGATTTGAGATCTGGTTGTGAGCGGTGTCCTCTTGGTATTCTTTCTGAGGAACTTACCCTGTAAATTCCTACATGGTATCGGAGCTATTTGAGGGCCGCGTCCGTTGGTGATCCAAATCTGAAGCCGGTAGAACTGCATGCGGCTGTCGTTTCCTAGATCTGATGTTTCTGACTGCTTTCGGGCCGAGAGGACTGCTCTGTTGCGTTCGGAGCATCTGTTTCAGTGAGGAACCCCTTTCGTTTCACGCGAAAAGGTTTCCGGTAGCCCTAGCTGCGTCATTTTTCAGATCGGGAGGTATACAGTGTTTTTTTTGCAGTTTACTGTCATTTTCTCTCTGCTTATTTCGGTTTCGGTTTATTTAGCCTTTTTTTTCGGATCTATACCTTTCATTTCTGCGTATGCTCTTTGCCCTGCGACTCTGTGCGATCTGGGCAAATCAGAAACAGAAAGAAAGGATTTTTCTCATGCGTATGCTCTTTTCCCTGCACCTTAGTGTGATCTCGGAAAATCAGAAACATTGAGAAAAATATTTAGTTTTTCGGCTAAAGCTAACTTTGAGATTTTTTTTTTAAATTTCTAGTTTTTTGGCTAAAGCTAACTTCGAGCCGTAAGGTTCGTTTTTCTTTGGATATTCGTGTTGGGTTTTGTGTTTTGTGTTTTGTAGGGGAAAAGAGTCTTCCCAAGGCAAGCACGCAAATCGAGGCCCCCCCCCTCTCTCTCTCTCTCTCTCTCTCTCTCTCTCAAATATTTTGTATAGATCAATTGGTTCAAAGACCTTTTAAGAGAGTAGAGGTCTTGGGTTCAAGTCTCCATTTTGTGGGGGCGGATTTTTTCATTCCCGCACATTCGCGCACTTTGCCGGCAACGTCAACAATTTTTTTTCAAAAAGCCATAACTTCTTCATCCGGAAGCCTTTTTCAGAGCCGTTTTTTTTAAAACCGCCTATTTTTTCGAGATCTATCCATTGGACCACTTACTTTCAGCATCTTCAGCTTCAGTTTTTTTCAAAAAATGGAAAGTCCATGCCAAGTCATTCTTGACAGCACTAACTACTTCCAATGGGTAGCCTACATGGGAGATTTACTTAGAAGTAAAGGTCTCTTCAGAATAGCCACAGACCAAGAGAAGAAACCCAAAGATGAAGACAAGGCCGAAAAATGGGAAAATAGACAAGATCAAGCACGTGGTTTGATAGGAATGTCTGTTTCTCCTGATCTTAGATTCCACATTGCAGAAATTGAAACTCCTCATGAAGCATTAGAAAAACTTGCTAAAGTTTTTGGGATTAAAAATGAAATTAGAGCCCATCAACTTGAGAATGAGTTGCTTACTTTGGATCCTAATAATTTTTCTTGCATTGAAGATTTCTTGTCCAAATTCAAGACCCTTAGATATCTCTTGGAAGGTGTTAAAGTTAAGAAAGAAGATGGTAACCTTATTTATTCCATCCTTACTAAGTTGGGACCAGCCTACTCTGTATTTGTTTCCACTTTCCATTCTACCAGGGAAGCTTTCATTTGTCAAGGCAAAGACTACAAGCCCCTTCCTTTGACTCCTTTTGTGATTCCTTAATAAGAGAACAAGAAAAACTCTTACACCTTGGTCTTCTTAATCTTGGAAACTCTTCCTCGAAAGCGTTAGCCGCCCAGCAGCAACCAAATTCAAAGAATCCTAAGAAGTCTTATCCTCAAAGGAATGGTCCTAAACCAACTCAGCCTCAAGATGAAAGATCATTTCAGCAAAATGATAAGACCAATAAAAACAAATGGAAGAAGACTGATAGACATTGTAACTTTTGTAATCGAGATGGCCACTTAGAATCTAAATGCTTTAAGAAGATGGAAGCCTTGGAAGCCGCAATGAAGAAACATAACATCCATGTGGAGCCTACTTCAACTTCAACTTCCGGAACGGCACTTTCTGCATGTCATCGTCAATCATCTCAGTCTGGTTATGCATTAAATGTATCTTCTTCTTCTTCTCATTCTCATGAGTGGCTCATTGATTCTGGAGCCTCTTGTCACATGGCCAAAAACCAAGCCATGTTTTCTTCTTTAAATGATTGTAACACCAAAAATATATATGTTGGTGATGATAGATCTCTTAATGTTGTAGGGACTGGAACTGTTCATCTAGACAATGGTCAGTTCAATGATGTATTATGTGTTCCAAACTTATCCTGCAACCTTCTATCTGTCTATCAGATAACTCATTCAGGTGAAGGTAAAATTGTTGAATTTTCACCTCATGATGTTGTAATCAAGGATCTAAAAGATCCTAAACAGATTCTAGCTACTGGTCTTGCTGATGATTCCAAAAGGTTGTATAAGTTTCACAACTTTGGGTCATCCCATCTTCCCTCAGTATTTGTTGCTCATAATGATGAAGTGAGCAAACTTTGGCATGAGCGATTTGGTCACTTAAACTATCGCTCCCTTCAGCATCTATGTAAAGAAAATATGGTGACAGGTCTTCCTATGGTATCTTGCAGAGATGGTGTTTGTTCCGGATGTGTACTCGGAAAACATCATCGGGACAGTTTTGACAAACGTGCCTCTTGGCACGCCTCAGCCCCTTTACAGCTTGTGCACAGTGATTTATGTGGTCCTCTTCCTGTTGCTTCATTCTCTGGCTGCAAGTACTTCTTAACTTTCATTGATGATTTCTCCAGACGCACTTGGGTATACTTCTTAAAACTCAAGAGCGAAGTATTTACCACCTTTTTGGCCTTCAAAGCATTTGTTGAAAAACAATCTGGACATCAAATTCTTAAGCTAAGAACTGATAATGGTGGAGAATATGTTAAAAATGCATTCATCAACTTTTGCACCGAAAATGGAATTCAAATGCAACATACTGTTCCATACACTCCACAACAAAATGGTGTAGCTGAAAGGAAAAATCGCACCTTAAAGGAAATGGCTAATTGTATGCTGCAATCTAAAGGACTCAGTCTTAGTTTTTGGGCCGAAGCAATTAATTGTGCAAATTATATAATCAATCGCACTCCTACTAAGGTTCTAGAGAATATCACTCCAGAAGAAGCTTGGAGTTCCATTAAACCAGATGTAAGTCACTTTCGTGTGTTTGGAAGTGAAGCATGGGCCCATATTCCAGATGAAAAGCATAAAGCTTTAGAACCTAAGAGTGAGAAATGTACTTTTGTTGGATATTCTGAAGATGTAAAAGGTTATAGACTTATTCCATTTAAGTCCAAAAATGTTATCATTAGAAGAGATGTAAAATTTGATGAAAATAAATCGGCCTGCGAGCCTAGTCCGGCGGATGTGCCACCTCTTCCTATCTCTTCTATCTTTGAAAACATTTCTTCTTCTGATGATGAAAGCGAGGATGATAATCCTCCCCCACCTTCTCAGGATCCTCAACTTCCAAGATGGGTCCGTGCTACTCGGGATGCAGCAGGTGATCTTGCCGGTGATCCTACAGATCAGCGACGTACACGTTCTCAGTTTGAAAGAGCCTCTTCTTTACTGGCTCAAGCTCCAGTAAATCATGATCCTGACACTTTTGCAGAAGCTTCAGGCCATCCACATTGGGAAACAGCTATGAATGAAGAATATCATTCATTGATGACAAATGATACATGGGATCTTGTTCCTCTACCAAAGGGACGCAAACTTGTTAGATGCAAATGGGTTTACAGAACCAAGTATGGACCAGATGGGAAAGTTGATAAACATAAAGCTCGTCTAGTTGCTAAGGGCTTTTCACAGGTTGAAGGCATTGACTACACTGAAACCTTCTCTCCAGTTGCCAAAATGAACTCTATCCGCCTTGTTCTTTCCCTTGCTGCCTCTTTAAAATGGGAAGTCCATCAAATGGATGTTAAATCTGCCTTCTTGCATGGGGACTTGCAGGAAGAAATCTATATGGAACAACCCATTGGCTTCATACAAACAGACTCCAGCCTCGTTTGTCGACTTAAGAAATCCCTTTATGGCCTCAAGCAAGCTCCTCGAGCTTGGTATGCCAAAATGGATAGCTTTCTTTTAGAATCTGGCTTTTCTAGGTGTCATTCTGACAATACTGTCTACACCAAGAAAGTGGGCAACTCTCTTATCATCCTTGTTCTTTATGTTGATGATCTTATTCTTACTGGTAGTGATCCCAACCTTATAAACCATGTGAAGTCCAGCCTTAAAAAGAAATTTGAAATGACAGACTTAGGACACTTACACTATTTTCTCGGTCTTCAAGTCTTGCAATCCCAAGAGGGTATTTTCCTTTCCCAGTCCAAGTATGCTTGTGATATTCTTCGTCATTTTCACATGGAAGACTGTAAGCCAGCCCCTTCTCCCTTTCAGTCTGGAGTCAAACTTTCAGTCTCTTGTACTTCTCCTGAAGTTGATGCTACCTTATACCGTCAACTTGTCGGAAAACTCTTGTATTTAACCCATACTCGTCCTGATCTTTCCTTTGCTGTTGGCCTTGTTGCTCGTTTTATGCAAAACCCCCGTGAAAGTCATTGGAAAGCAGCTAAAAGAATACTTCGTTATGTTCGAGGTACAGTACAGTTTGGGATTCATTACAGTGCCAAAGCAGCTCCTCTGTTAGTTGGTTTCACTGATTCTGATTGGGCTGGTGACCTTGATGATCGGAAGTCTACTGCCGGTTATGTCTTCACTCTTGGTTCAGGACCTATTACATGGGCTTGTAAGAAACAGGCTGCCATTTCTCTTTCGTCAGCAGAAGCAGAGTATCGTGGTGCCGTGGAAGCTAGTAAGGAAGCCTTGTGGCTTCGTCAGATCCTATCAGAGTTTGGCTTTGAGCAGCAGCATCCAACCACACTTTGGTGTGATAATCAAAGTGCCATTCAGCTATGCAAAGATCCAGTCCAGCATCAGCGCAGCAAACACATTGAACTACACATGCACTTCATCAGAAAGCTCATTCATGACCATGTTCTTGAAGTGCAATATTGTCCAACAGATGATCAGGTTGCAGACATCTTCACAAAGGCTCTCACAGAGGCGAAGTTCACTAAACTTCGATATATGCTTGGAGTTCAGGAAGTTGTCACTAAGGGGGGATAGGCTCTAGTGCCTCCTTCCTTCTCCTATTGTGTCATATTTGTAAATCCTTCAATCCTATCCCAAGTTGTTCTTAAGGGGGGATGTTAGGATATTCCGACACATAGGATATAGTTAAGTTCAACTTGGTCTAGTATAGAGTTAGGTTAGAGTTAGGTAAAGTGTGTTTCTTTACCGTTGTACATTTTGTAACTTACAATCCGACGGTCACGATATGTAGTGATCCGACGGTTCACTCTCACCTCGGTATTACCGACACTTGATCCGTGGCTTGACACCCGATTGGTCCATGAGTTCTATTTAAAGCGCATGGAGGGTCATTGTTCGGGTAATCCGTGCATGAGAGAAGCTTATGTAAATTTTCATTCTTTGATTAATAAATTGTCTGTACCCACGTTGGGACAGGCCGTGGACTGTTTCCCTCCTTGCACTCTGAGGGTTTTAACCACGTCAAAAATACTGGTGTATTGATTTGAGATCTGGTTGTGAGCGGTGTCCTCTTGGTATTCTTTCTGAGGAACTTACCCTGTAAATTCCTACATGATTCATCTTCACCTGTTCCTCCTCCTGTACAACAACAAATTGTGAAATGGCAACATTGTGACCGGGTTGGCCATATAAAATATCATTGTTTTGATCTTCATCCATCCAAGAATTATGGTTAGTGTATTCATTCTTTACACAAATGCTTCAAAAAACAATCTCTTGCAGGAAAAAAGATTCATATTGCATGGATCGCTTCTTGGCAATGGGCTTCAACAACCAAGAAGATATTTCACTCATACAACATGATTTGTTCTCAAATATTGAAAAGCCTTGCAGCTGAGATCTCTTCATCTTCCCACCTTGTATCTCACAAGGGGGGAGGTGATGGTCATCTACAAGTTTCAAAGCCACATTAAGCAAGCTTGAGCCACAACCTGCCATACTAGATTCAGAGTTGTAGCCAGAGACAAAGATGTCAATGAGCATGCCATTGGTTGGTGGGCAGCCTTAAACCATCTATGCGGGGTGAGACCTCCATTTTAAGGTTGAGCTTCTCCCTCTTCAAAGAACTAGGGACACTTTCTCTAGCAGAAGATTTCAGTTTTTTTCCAGACTTGGAAGAGTTCTAGGAACTGCACTAACCATTCCAGTGTTAGTGGTTATCCTTAAACCACCCCCTTTGTACCAACATTTTAGAGAGCACATTCAACCTAGTGCTGCCACACATTTTTGCACATTTTGTATTATAACTTGTTTCTTGGACTCACACATACCCCTTCGGATTAAGGGGGGAATGTTGGAAACATAATCCTCTAAAGGTTGGTGTGGAAGCTAAACACTTAAAGGGAGTCCAAGAGACCACTTGGAATATGAAACCAAGAGTCACTCCAATGTACTATAAATATGTATCATTGTGAATAATAGAACATTAATGCTCATCATTCAAATTCTTGTCTTTACCATAGTTGTCTTTAACATATCTAAACCATGTTTTTTACACCTATGATCATATTTCTCAAAGATGGTAGTGAATAATATTTATAATCCATTTTATGACCTTTGACTTGCATATGATAATTAATATATAATTATATATAATCTATAAATCCATTTCTTGACCGTGACCTTAACTTAATTATGATAATTGATATATAATTGAAGGAAAATTCCTCAAATATTTATCCATATAACCTATCTTGCTCTTAATGGAATGGTAAACATATGTGGAAAATGTTAGCATAGTTTTTCATCCATCTTTAAAAAAGCTTTTCTCCAACCTTAACTTAATTATGATAATTGATATATAATTGAAGGAAAATTCCTCAAATATTTATCCATATAACCTATCTTGCTCTTAATGGAATGGTAAACATATGTGGAAAATGTTAGCATAGTTTTTCATCCATCTTTAAAAAAGCTTTTCTCCAACGAAACTAATTTGTTGATTATTAAAATGTATTTGATATACTATATTTCTTTCTTAAAGGTATTCAAAGTCACCCCATCTAATTATTTCACATCTTTTATTTGGACGTGAAATGTATAATATATTGATCAAACCAACACATTGAATGCGTAAACTCCAGTGGGTGCAAACAAAAGCAAAGGGAATTTTTTGTGGATGAGACTAATTAAGTGTATCTTCAAGTCCACTAGGTTTTTTTCCCATAAGAAAAAGATGTAATTTTATTCATATGAAAAAATTACATTTTGTAGATGCTTAAAGCATATGCAGGTGGTTGTCCATGTAAATGGGACAAAGTTATAAATAATAGAAAATAAAAACCAACAAGCCTATGCTTTTCTGCCCTTCTTCTTCTCCACCCTCCGCCAACCTTCAGAGTTGGGAGAGGGAGCAATAATGGCTAGCTGGGTTTCTAATGTGTTCAATGGAAGTTCTTTGTTAGATTTTGATCCTTCAGATCCATGAGTTCTTTTGATGCCACTTACTTCCAGCTGAGGTTCTTGTTTCTGTTGCATATTGTCTGGCCCCAGATGAGAATCTGTGGTATTTTCTTATTGAGTATATTTATGTCCCATTTGTATGTCAAGTGCTGATTGGTTCCTGTAGGTTCTGTCTGCATGTCCTCTTCTTCCATCAGGTCGGTATGCTGCCACCCTTTGGGTTTTTTTTTGTTGTTTCTTATTTCCTTTGGGGTCCTTTCTAGTCAGTGGGCAAGTGTATTGGAGGTGCCTTGTTTGAGCAATGCAATATTGTGGGTAGCTTTCAAACTTCCTTGCACTAGGAAGCGCAAGCCCCTCCGGGACCTTCGATTGATCGACTTCAAAAGTGAATACGAATGGTAAAAGTGCCCACCCACCCATTTGGATAGGACTTATAAACAAAGCTGAACTCATACACCAGTCCTAGGTCAGTATTCTAGGGTAATACGTTCTCCTCTATTCCCACCCAATCACGGGGCCCCAAAAAAGGAAGGGGCGAGGTCACAAGCCACTCGACTGACGTAGGAGGGATTTCTCGCTCGACCATAAGGTCCGGCAGGGCTCGACTGTGAAAGGAGCAGTTGCGGCATCTGAACGTTGTGCTCTCATAGTCAAGCAGTTGAGTCCTCAGTGTATTGTTGTAATTCAATGTAATGTGATTAGGTAGCCCCTGACTCAGGTCCACTTCTACGCATATTCTGGCAAATGTGAAGATTCCCCTGCTAACTTTGTCTTCATCTATTTTTAGGAATTTCCCCAAGGAATTCCCAATGGCTATTAAAACTTTGTGATGCCAAAAGTGTAGAGGGAGGTTATGTAGCCTCACCCAAATAGGAATTGTTGAGATTTTCATAGTATTTGCATCAAAATCAGCAAACCAGGGGGTGGTGAGGAGGCCAGCATTGCCCCAAAACCAAGGCCCATGATTTATAATACTGTCTCGTTCTTGTTCTGTACTGATGCTAACTATGAAGAATCCTTTTGAGCATAGGTGTATTTCACAGTTAGGTGACCATGTGGAGAAAATCCATTGATGCAGAGTGTCGAATTTTGGCCAGAACCCATTAAATCTACAAATGGCAACATTTTTGGATAGTTCAGTGTGTAGATCAGTTACCTCTGACAGAGTTACCTGGAGCATTAGGGATTCCAGTTTTTGTTCCACAATATAGGGACCTGGTAGCTCTGGTGCTGGTGCTGATTTGTGCTGCATTTTTCCTTTTCCCTTGACTGCGTCTCCAAAGGAGCCTGTATTTTTTGAACTGGCTCCATCGCATCAACCTCGCAGTCTTAGATTCAGAATGATGGTTGAATCATTGATGATACCATATTCCTGAAGTGTATGGAGATCTTGTAGACAACGTCCTGTGTATATCAGGGTTTCGTATTTGGTGGGGGTTCCAAGTTGGATCTGGATTTCCTTCTTTAACTCTTAAATATTCAGCCCCTTTCTGAAGTGCATGCAATGATGTCTGCCCCCTATCAATTAGATGAATATTTGTATCAGGTCTTCACCCATGCATTTTGAAACAATATTTTTGGATCCACGATTCGTTGGTTTAGGCATTTTCTCTGTAGACCCCAATGCAGCTCTGATTTTTGTATTTTGTCTTCTCCATGATTCCTTCTGTTCTGGTTTGTATGGGTCATTTATTAAGTAACCTGTCACTGTGTCAAGATTTTTTGGGTCCGCTGTAGTCGGCCTCCATACATTTGCATGGAACCTCCCTTGTCCAGCTGTGAACCTGGACGCAGCAGGCCCCTCGTCCCTTATCCACTCTCGCACCTTCTTGTGGGCGGCGAATCTATTGCCAGAATATGTCGCTAGCCAGTCTGGTTGTTGTGATGCGTCGATGTCATTGCTTGGCATGCCAGGAACCCATGCCATCTCCACTCTGTCCTGTTGTTGCAAGAGGGACCATGGTTCATGCCCGAGAAAGGATGATTGGTGGACCTTGCCCCGGCCGAACAGTCTTGGAGATTGCAGGTGAGGCTGAGACAAATGAATTCCTTTTTGCGGAAGTATTAACTGTAAGGGAACCCTTTCTAGACGTGATTCCTTCTCCGGATGAGAGGGGACGCCTGCCAGCTTGCGAACGTCTTCAACTCAACTGTTGCGAGCTTGGGGGAGAGTCCCTGCAAGATGATAAAGAGGGGCCGCCATTGATAGTTGCAGAGATCTGTTTCCGCCTTCCCGATCACTCTTTCTTCTTTAAACTGCTGAAGCAAAAACCCTAAAACCATATAAATCTTCAAGTGCACTAATTAAATATGACTTTCCATTACTTGTAGTTTTTGAAATTATGAATACGATGCATTATCATAATCTCTTTATAAATAATGATGAAGAATAGTTGGAAAAATAATTAATTAATTATTTTTCAAAGTAAATTTACAAAAAAAAAAAAAAAAAAAAAAATTTAAGCTACTACTATTTTATTAATGGTTTATTTTCGAAATTAAATTATAAAAAGATAATTTAACCATTAGGAATAGTTTTTTCCTTCTTCCCTAATAAACTCAATTTAGGAAAAGAAAAAAAACATCAATTTATGAAAAACAAAAAAAACATTCTAATTATTGCTTTTGTTCAACCTTGCAAAATTCATTTGTGAGCATTATAGCAATCCGATATAATACAAATATAACCTCTTACTCATTTTAATTATGAACAACTTATTGATATTTTATTTCTTCACCATCAAAATTTGGTTGTTTTAGTAAAGATTTAATGTTAAATTCGTAATGTTAAATTATAGAGAAGTTGCACATTTTTTAATCGCTAAAGTTGTAATATTGAAGTTTTTAAATTATATATATATATATATATATATATATATATATATATTTAATATTTTAATATTTTCATTAGGAACAAATATTTTTATGAGTTATATATTTAAATGTTTAATAACATATATAAGTTTAGTTTGTTTATTTTTTTCTTTAATTATGGAAATTAGAGAATTGAGGAAATATAAAAGGACTTTAAGAGATATGTAATTTTATATTTGGAAAGTCAATTTGTTTTGTTAATAAAATGAAACTTTGTGATGTAACATGATTTAAAGTTTTCTAAATAACTTCTACCTTTAGCTAAAGATGTCATTTTTGGCCACCATTATTGCAATGTTGAAGTTTGTAATTTATAATATTAAATTATTTTTTTTAACAAATATCTTTATAACTTATATACTCACACGTTTGGAAAAACCTATCATAACTTAATTGTCAAATAACCGTTGGAAGTCATTACTCGTTGTTATAGGGGAATATACATTAATTTATCATCATTATGAAGAAAACCAGACCACCTAATATAACTAGTAAATACTTTTTAATATAAATCTAAGACAAACTCTTAATAAAATAAAAAAACTTATATTAAATCACACTACAAAATCTAAAAAAATAAATCTTACAACTATCCATATTTTTAAATTAAATTTATTAATTATTTTTTTAATAATACCCATACTGATATCCCTATTAAAACCTTGGAAACATATTTTATTTGTTAAATATTTTATATTTTAAATATGTTATAACAACACACCATGAAAATTAAATTGTTTTCAATAAAAATTGTGAGTCACGCACTTCACCAAAATTTAGAAAAAGAAACAATCCTCGACTATGTACATTATATCACCACGTTGCAAAGAACCTACCATCTTGATAGTGATGTGTACAATAATTCTAGAAATAAAAGATTCACGGAGTAAACCATGAACACATTTTATTTACGCAGGAAAAAATATTTCACGAACATGGTTTATCTTTGTGAGGTTGGTTGAAACTGACACGCGTGGAATCGTATGAGCCACACAAACTATGGGATGGATGTATATTTATTTCGTGTTATGGATGTATATTTATTTCGTGTTATGGATGTATATTTATTTAGTGTTTGTTGAGTAGGGTAGCTCTCAAAAGATATATTTATTTATTTGTAAATGGTTATAAAAAATAATAATAAAAACAATGTAGATAGTACAGTAGGAATGATGCAATATATTGAAATTAGTGTTTGTCATCATTATACAATATGAAGTGAAAAGTTTTAACCAATTATATTTGAGATAAATGAGTTTAAATTTTATTTAAAAATAATAAATATCATTTTATAATGTTAAACTTTATATAAAATTTAAATTGTTTTAGTCAAAATGAAATTAATAGCAAATCAATGAAAAAGTGAATATGTTATATCTTGCCAACAACAAGTATAATAAGATTTTAGCCATATTCATATAATTGCTATAATTTCTTAAGGTATATGAGGATTTTGATGATAATAGTGATATGCTCGATGTCTTACTACAACTATCAACCAATAGCCCCTTAGTAAAGTGGGTCGTTTTTCATATGCATCAAGATACTTTTTCCATTTGATGTTGTTTCACTTTATTTTGTATACTTTTCAAACATTGATAATAATAGGTTCGTCTGCTTTCTACAAGGGTACTTTTCCAACATTGATAATAGGTTCGTTTACATTCTACAAGGTATTGAAGCATATGACATGTTTCTTATGAGATAATGTTTATATCAGAGAGTTAATGGTAGTTTTTTATAACTTATATGCACGTGTATCCGATTATTAAGAATTTTGATTCTTCAAAGTTTCATGATCATATCTAGGTATCTTTTAAAGTTTTTTTAATTCTTTTGCTACATAATTGTCCATGTAATTTATGATTAGATAATTTAAAATAAGTGGAATAGCAGCAATGCAGCATAGTCCTTGCCTCTACCGCTAATTAAGTGGGGCTTACATTTTCATCTCCGCACATGCTTTCTCCACATAGCTTCCCCCGCACAACCACTTACACACAACTTTCTTCACATTGCTACTTCTGCACATGCTTCCTCCGCACAACCACCTCCACAATTGTAATCTCATCCATTGTAATATCCAAAAGCCATCTGCAACAGATAACAAGGAATTACCACTAATTAAGTGGGGTCCGCATTTCCATCAGTGCACATGCTTCCTGCACATAGATTCCCCCACATAACCACCTCCGTGCAACTTCCTCCACCTTGCTACCTCTGCGCAACACTACATAACCACCTCTACACAACTTCCTCTACACAACTTTTTCCTGCATGGAATGAAAAGTGCCATTTTGGTGAAACGATCCACTACCACCATGATGGAATTGAATCCCCATTGTGTCTTTGGCAGACCTAAGACAAAGTCTAAACTGACTGAGTCCCATGGTCTGTTTGGAATAGGTAAGGGTGTATACAACCCTGTGTTCTGGCTGTGTCCCTTTGCAAGCTGACAGACTTTGCATCTAGTCACAAACATCAGTACATCTCCGCGCATCTTCGGCCAATAATATAAGTGGCTCAACTGATCCAAGATCTTGTCTATGCCAAAATTTTCAGCTAAACCTCCATTATGCTTTTCCTGGATTAAGTTCTCTCTCATAGAACATTTCGGAACACACAACTACCCTCCTTTCAACAACAACCCTTCCTGCATATTATAGTCCAGCCATGAGCTGTTATCTCTCAACAATGGATTTTGGCAAGCTTCATAAGCTTCCTTAAAATCTACATCTGCCTCATACAAGTCCTTAAGATGTTCGAATCCTGATACTTGTATCGTACTTTCCTGTACTTGTTCGTGCTCTTGAAACTTATTGAAACCATTAGAATTTGTTGGTTCTCTCATTTCTAAAACTTATTCCCCCATTGTTAGTGGTTCTTCTGTATAGTGCTATGAGGTTATTTTGGTTGAGTTCCCGATGAGATGCCTTTGCTGTATTTACCTGTCAGGATGTTAATATGGGTGGGTCCGACTGCACCGCAAAGTGTTTATGAAAGCTTATAGTTTCAATGAATCTATCTTACTCTAGTATGCATGATAATAAGGACGTAGGTTATTGAAAGGGGTAGTTGATAAATCCCTTTGGTTGCTTCTAGTCTTGGTATCTTTTCTTACCTTAAATGACCAAGAAATCCTAATTCTCTTGAGTGCCTCCTCAGAAATGGCGCAAAAAATGGCTCTGTTTATATGCCTCCTATTACAGTGGAGCTTCTAAATACACTATTCACTTAGTTTGTTACCACATGGTTTGTAAACTTGCGAGGTACTACGTGAAATATACATAAGAAGTACGTTCCTCACTTATCTTAAATGACCTAGGCTACTAAACAGAAAAAACATACGGTGATACAATTTTCGAATGAGGGATAGTCTTGAGGTTATCCCACAACTCATCTAAATGGCACTTCACACATATAATCCCTTTCCTTGAGTGCCTAGCTCTGTGTCACTAGATAGATCAAATCCAAGCAATTCCACAACATGCCAATTCCATAGTAACTACTTACCACAATTCCACATGAAACTAGTTTTGCAGCAGTTAACCACATATATCATTCCCCAACAAATAAACTTTAAGAAAATAAATCATAATACTACAAACTTTTAATATTCATAAAACAAAAAAAATACACTACTAAATCACTATGTTAAAATCTTATTCTAAGATCCACTATGATAAATTACATTACAAAGCTAAAACACACATATAAAAATACTAAAATAGAACCAAACATAATTATCACTATCTAAATATTAATATTCTATTATACCTAAATAAAAAATAACAATTGACAAGACAAGAGCTTACCTTGAGTGAGCCTTTCCCCAAGCTTGGCTTGTGCTCTTAATCTTATAAAGCTACCAGCCCAAGCTTCAAATGTATTCTTAAACCATACATAATGAATATCACAAAAGAATATCACAAATTGAAACACCGAGCAGTAATCGTTTTATAGCCCGCACACCAACTTTGTATTAATTTGGAAAAATGAGGGGGGCATCACACAAACAAATGTGACTTTAGGTTTGGTTACAAAAAGGATACGAGATCAATCGTTTAATTACAATAAAAGACAAGGGATCAATAATCTGTTCAAGCTCCTCGTGGATAAGGTTTAACCCATGCTAACTGTATAAGCCCTTGGCATTGCTACCAACACTACGCGCTAAAATACTACGGAGACCTCTCATTCGATTTGGCTCCAACCATGGTGTGCCTTCCTCGAGCCTATTTCGAGATTTCTGAGATTGGGGTATCTGCGAGGTAACAGTAACACATGCGTAGAGCCATTAAGAATGCAATTGTTGTTAACATTTCACTGCGTTTTCTCATTCCCTTAAAACGTGAACATGTATAGGCTGTACACACGTTGTTACACATGTAGGTTGATAATTGTATACTTCTGACTAACCCACGTTGATAATTGTATGCTTTGGATGACTAGCACACGTTGTTATACATGTATTTTGATAATTGAATACCTTAATGACTAGTACGTTTATAATTAAATATTTTGATGTTAGTACATTGCTAATTACATGTGTTGATAATTGAATACTTTGATGACTAGTACATTGATAATTACATGTAGCTTGATAATTGCATACCTTGGTGACTAACACGTTGATAATTATATGCCTTGATGACTAGCACACGTTGTTATGCATGTAGCTTGATAATTGAATACCTTGATGACTAGTACATTAATAACTGTATGCCTTGATGACTAGCAAACATTGTTACACATGTAGGTTGATAATTGAATACCTTGATGACTAGTACACCTGTAACTAAAGACCCTTTTGCAACCATCATCAATCCACTTATTCCACACATATAACAATGAATTATACATGTATATATTCCTAGACCACTTATTCCACACATATCACAATCAATTATACATGTATATATAGCCTGATAATTGCATACCTTGATAACTAGTACATGTTGATAATTACATACTTTAATGACTAGCACACGTTGTTATACATGTAGCTTGATAATTACACACCTTGATGACTAGTACACCTGTAACCAAAGACCTTTTTGCAACTGTCATCAATCCACTTATTCCATACATATCATAATCAATTATACATGTATATATTCCTAGACTTTAATTCCTATAACTAAAAACTTTTTTAGAACTATAATCAATGTACTTATTCCACACATATCACAATCAATTATACATGTATATATAGCTTGATAATTGCATACTTTGATAACTAGTACATGTTGATAATTGCATACCTTAATGACTAGCACACGTTGTTACACATGTAGCTTGATAATTGCACACCTTGATGACTAGTACACCTATAACCAAAGACCTTTTTACAACCGTCATCAATCCACTTATTCCACACATATCATAATCAATTATACATATATATATTTCTAGACTTTAAGTCCTTTAACTAAAGACGTTTTTGGAACCATAATCAATGCACTTATTCCACACATATCACAATCAATTATATATATTTTTACACTTCACGAATCTTGTAACTAACGACCCTTTTACAATCATAATCAATCTACTTATTCTACACACATCACAATCAATTATACATATATGCATTTCTAGACTTTATAAGTATTGAAAGCACACCTTAATTCCGATCTAAAAAAGAAAATGAAAGAGATATAACAAGCATATACACTGTAAGCTTTTGAAATCACAAAAGACATATTTTATAGTTTAAAAATTAAGGAGGTGTGAACTAAGGGAAAAAAACAATAATTGAGTGGAAAAAAGGACGTTTATTTTACAACCGATCACGTGTGATATAGTCAATCCTCAATATTTATGAATTGTTGTTGGCTATGTAATAAATCAATTATTATTTATAATATAGTCAATCTTTCATATTTATTGATTGTTACTAGGTATGCAATAAATCAATCGATTATTGGCTATAATATACTCAATTCTATATTTATGGATTTTGACTGGTTGTTTAAGTTTTAAAAGTGTTTATTTCATTTTGTTATTTTTAATAAAAAATATTTAATTTTTATTATGTAAATCCATGTCCTATGTTTCACTAAGTGATAAGTCAATGGATTTGGAAGTGATGTTTCATTATTACATATGACATTATTAATAGCTTTGAATGCTTTATTATTTAGTCTCATCTTATTTCATAAAGATTACCATAACAAAACCAATTAAAAAAAGTTTAATCTCAAACCTATCCTAATTTCTTTGGAGATATTGGGTTTTCATTGGGGAATTTTTTAGGGGTGAAATTTTTCCAATTAACTATTTTTTTTTCTTTCTTTCATTTTTTGAAATACATATTCACCCAATTGATAAAAATCACTTATTTTTTACATAGATATAATTTAATTAATAATATTCTCCATAATTTACAAGTTTTAATAATAAATTACATGTTTCCTATTGAATATTCACCTACATTTTGTATATGTAATTTTTCAAACTAGAATAGTTGCCTAAAATATAATACATATGTATAATATTTAAATTCTTAAAAAATATCTTATTTCTTATGCTTATAATAATGAAACACTAGGGGCGATCCCGAGGAGGGACACGTAGCTGTGACTGTTTAATTCTTTCGGTTTCGAATTAAATTTAGTGGCAGGGTTTTGGTATATGACTTTAATGTGGTTTATTGTATGCTGTCTGCTCTCTGTACTGGCCTCAAGCTTGCAACCATGGGTTATCACTTTCGCCGAGGGTATTTGGAATTTATTTCTTCTTTGTTATGGTTTGGCTTTGTGGGTGCTCGGTGCTTTTGCCTAGTTCTTGCGATGGTTGGTAAGTATCATGCCTTGCTTGTCCCGTATGGTGGTTTCTTGTGCTTCGCTGGTTCTTTGTGGTTTGTTGGTGCTGTGCCTCTGCTCGCTCTCTGTGGTGATTCACTGCTTTGGTTTTTGGAGGGTTTCAGATCATTTTCCACCCGCAAGTCTATTTGTCTCTATCATTTGGCTCAAGCTTCGTTTCTGCTCTGTTTGTGGTGATTTATATGTTTGATGTTGGGTCTGGTGATGGTTCAGCTCTGCAAACACAGGTTCCTGCTTAGCTACTACATGGGACGACTCAACAAACTTGCTCTCAGGTAATCGTATTGTTCTAATTTCAATTTCACCCTTCATTTTTGAGGTTCTAATGCTCTGGCTCCTTGGTGAGCAGGCAAAATGCGTTCATGGAACTTCTGTTGGTAGAAACCCTCTGTTACGGGTCTTGGCTCTCGTCCTTCGTCACAGAATTGATCCTCCTCCAGGTAAAACCCTCACTCCTCTTTCGGTTTGCTATTCACTGTTGTTTTGGTATCGTGGCCCTAACTAACTGCTTCCCTACTCTGTGGTGGTGTGCAGGCCCTTCCAGGGGAACGTTGCTCCACGGTGTCATCCTTGGGACTATTCACGAGCTTAGGGAAAACCCAGGTAGTGTCTTTCCGTGGCTGTAGCGGTTTCTTTCTTACTTTGTTGCTTGATCTGCACTATGGTGGTGTGCAGGCCCTTCCAGGGGAACGCTGCTCCACGACTTCGTCCTTGGGACTATTCGCGGGCTTAGGGAAAACCGGGTAGGGTATTTCTGTGGCTGTAGTGGTTTCTTGCTTGCTTTGTTGCTTGTTCTGTATGTAATATCTCTGTTTCTTGCTCTATCTGTAATCGGTTATACCCTTGGGGTTTTGGTTCCTTCGTATATGTATGTGGTCTCCGAGGTGTTCATGCCCTCGGTGTTTGATTAGGGTCTAGCCTGTGGACTATAATGTTTTTGGTTTGCATGAGTTTGGAACCCTCCATGATTTCCTGGTTATAGATTTTGTATAGTGAACTTTGTTGAATGGAAAACGAAAATGAATGTACAGGAAATGCTTAAAGTGCTGAATATAATAGTACCTAGTTTTTTTGTTGAGGAAAAAAAGGAAAAATATATGCTGGTGTACCTCTGTTTGGTTCTCGGTTTTGAAATGCTTCTTGTTACAAAATTCTTGTTGATGCTTATTTGGATCTTTTAATAAATTGTTTCATTGTCTTGCTTTCACTTTGATGCCTGAAACATCTATGCATAGGGAATATAATAAAAATTACTCTACTTCCTTAATGACAGATTTTTGAATTGTTTGCTTCTATAGAGACTCAAATAATTGTAAATTACAACTTCTGGGCTCTCTCTCCTCTCTAGATGGCAGCCCCTCCATCCTCTCTGGTTTTTCCTTTTCAATGCATTTAGCAGTTTCTTTACAGTTGAGGAACTATTCGTCAGTTACTTTTCAATTGTTTAACAGTTTCTTCAAACAAGTCCCTAACTAATCCTATCTTGATCTGCTTGCCTAATTTAAAACACTAAGAATGGTTGAGTCAGCCTTAATTTTAAATAAGACAAAATGAAACAAAATAAAAACATTTCCCAGCTGTCGCCTTTTCACTCGGATGCTCCTGCATCAGGGTCCTGGGGTAAATTAAACTCATGGCTCTTATCCATGACCTCTTCAATAGAGTACCCGACGCTTTGAATATGGCTAGCATCTAACCAAGAACTATCTTCAATAGGATGACCCTTCCACTTGACTAGGTACTGCAAATATTCTTTCCTTCGAGTCCGTCTGGCCACTTGGGTGTCTAGGATCTGTTCAATCTCTAGAGTCTTTGCTAGGGGCATTTGTTTAATCCATGAATCATTCTCATTTGGGGTGTCCCATGTTCATCTTTCTAAACTGTATTCTTCATCTTCTGCAATGTAGGGGTACAATTTTGCCACATTGAAAATGGGTGAAATTCCAATTCCCGGGGGTAACTGCAATTCATAAGCAATCACAGAAAATTTCCGAAGAATCTTGCAAGGCCCAATTTTTTTCCATTTCAAATTATTGTATTCACCTTTAGGAAACTTCTCCTTGCATAGGTGTGCTAATACCAGGTCTCCTACGTTTAATTGTACCTCTCGTCTTTTCAAATCTGCTTTCTGCTTATATCTTTGGCTGGTGTCTTGTAATTTTAATTTCACTTGTTCATGAAGATTGCTGATTGCCTTTACGAAATCTTCACCATCAACACTCCTACGCTCCAACTGACCCAAATCCCGTAACTCATGTACTCCATGTGGGTGCATTTCGTATAGGATATGGAAAGGACTACTGCCCGTGCTTCGGTTGGGCGAATCTATTATAAGCAAATTCTGCTTGTGCAAGCACACGATCCCACTGTTGAGAATTTTCTCAAACCAAACTCCTCAATAAATTTTCCAGACTTCGGTTCACCACTTCAGTTTTACCATCGGTCTGCAGATGATAAGCTAAGCTGAAGTTTAGTTTGGTGTCTAATTTTTTCCATAAGGTTCATCAAAAATGTTCTGTAAACTTAACGTCTCGGTCCGAAACAATAGACTTTGGCAAGCCATGTAATCTGACTATCTCTGTGAAGAACAAATGTGCTACATATGTGTCATCACTGGTTTTCCTGCATGGAATGAAATGTTCCATTTTGGTGAAACAATCCAGCACCACCATGATGGAATCGAATCCCCATTGTGTCTTCGGTAGACCTAAGACAAAGTCTAAACTGACTGAGTCCCATGGTCTGTTTGGAATAGGTAAGGGTGTATACAACCCTGTGTTCTGGCTGTGTCCCTTTCCAAGCTGACAAACTTTGCATCTAGTCACAAACCTCTGTACATCTTTGCACATCTTCGGCCAATAATAAAAGTGGCTCAATTGATCCAAGGTCTTTTCTATGCCAAAATTTCTGGCTAAACCTCCATTATGCTTTTCCTGGATTAAGTTCTCTCTCATAGAACATTCTGGAACACACAACTGCCCTCCTTTCAACAACAACCCTTCCTGCATATTATAGTCCAGCCATGAGTTGTTATCTCTCAACAATGGATTTTGGAAAGCTTCATAAGCTTCCTTAAAATCTGCATCTGCCTCATACAAATCCTTAAGATGTTCGAATCCTAATACTTGTAGCATACTTTCCTATAGGATCAAATTCCTCATGCTTAATGCATTTGCCACTTTTTTGGATTGACCGCTGACGTGTTTCAACACAAACGTAAAACTTTGTAGGTACTCCACCCACTTAGCATGTTTACGATTCAGCTTATGCTGATGCATAATATATTGCAACACAGAATTGTCTGAAAATAAGACAAATTCATTGGCCAACAGATAATGTCTCCAATACTTTAGTGCTTGAACCCAGGGAAAATTTTAAGGATGGAAATTTATCTTAAAGTTTAGAAACCTTGGCGAATCCCACTAGTCCATAATATGAAATCTATAAAATGTTTGGAGATATTTTTGTAAAAATATTCAAATTTATAATATTTTTATAAAGTCTATACATATTTTTTGGGCGATTTTTAGGGTAAAATAATTTCATTCTATAAAATTTGGGCAAATCATTTTTACAAAAAAATGGAAATTAGCGAATCTTTTTTTTGGAAAAAGTATAGAAAATTAGCCCATGGGCGAATATTAGCCCCTAAAATTTTCCCTGCTTGAACCACTGCATAAAATTCCTTGTCATAAGACGTGTACTTCTGCCTACTTTCATTTAGTTTCTCACTGAAATAGGCTACTGGCTTGTCCTCTTGGCTGAGTACTGCACCAATGGCTGTCCCACTGGCATCACAACGAACTTGAAAAAGTTTGTTAAAGTCTGGTAATCTCAAAATCGGTTTTTTAGTAATTTTCCTTTTGAGCAGTTGAAAACTCTTCTCTACCATTTCTGTCCAATGGAAAGGTTGATTTGCCTTCTTAATGGTGTCCATCATGGGTGCACAAATCCCATTGAAATTTTTAATAAATTTCTGATAAAAACTTGCCAATCCATGAAAACTCCGTACCTCAAACAAACTTTTAGGAGATGGCCAGCTAACTATGGTTGCAACCTTTTCCGGATCCATTTTTAGTTCATTCTCAGAAATCACAAATCCAAATAAATTAACTCTTTCTTGAAAAAAGAACATTTCTTCAACTTTATCAGTAATTTATTTTGCTGCAATTTTTCCAATACATAACGCACGTGTCGAAAATGCTCTTCCTTTGTCTTGCTGAATATAAGTATATCATCCAGATAAATAATCACAAATTTACCAATGAATTTCTTCAACATCTCATTCATCAACCGCATGAACGTGCTGGGGGCATTGCTCAATCCAAATGGCATAACTAGCCATTCGTACAAGCCTTCATTAGTCTTGAAAGTTGTCTTCCACTCGTCACCTTCTTGAATTCTGTTTTAGTGGTAGCTGCTTTTTAGGTCTATCTTTGAAAAGTACGCTACTCCACTCAAAAAATCCATCATATCATCCATCTGAGGTAAAGGGAACCTGTACCTGATAGTGATCTTGTTAATGGCCCGGGAATCCCTGCACATTCACTACTCACCTTCTTTCTTGGGAGCTAAAACAGTCGGAACTACGCAAGGGCTTAAACTCTCCTGAATCAGTGCTTTATCCAACAACTCCTGCACCTGCTTCCGGATTTCTTCATTATCCTTCGGACTCATATGGTAGGAAGTCATGTTTGGCAAACTGGCTCTTGGAATAAAATCAATATGGTGACTAATTCTCCACTTCGGTGGTAATTTGTCCAGTAGATCGTCTACCAAAATATTACTAAATTCCTGTAGCATGTCTTGTATCTCTTTAGGTAAGTCAATGACTTCAATATGGATCAATATTGGTTTTTGCCTTCGCACAACTACATACTTCATCTCATCATCCTCCATCTATTGCAAAAACTCTTTTCTACCTAATAGTAATGCTTTTGTCCCACTAGTTTCTGTAGCATCCTCTTCCTTCATGCGCACTAGCCTATGCTTTATCTCATCTTTAACAAACTTGTAACAATATGTTGCCCCGTCATGGACGACCTTCCTATCATATTGCCATGGTCTGCCCAACAGAATATGGCACACGTCCATAGGCATGATATCGCAAGTCACTTTGTCTTGTACTTGCCAATATGAAACTCTACTTCACACCTCTCATCGACCAACAATTGGTGACCTTTCTACAACTAAGACACCCTATATGGAGTTGGGTGCTTCAACTTCTTCAAACCCAATTTCTCCACCATTTAAGTAGCTACAAGATTATCAATACTTCCACTGTCTATGATTAATTTGTAGCATTTCCCATGCGACTTGCACATAGTCCGGAACAATGCTTTCCTTTGTGTCTAATCAACTACTTCCTTTGCTGGTTTTAATAATACATTGTTTAACACCAAGGCTTCCTTGGTTTCTGGCATATTTTCCACCTCTTGTGGTGGTGCCTCCACTTTGTCGGGCTGAGTGAAATATTATCCCCTCTGCTCAGTTTGTTCATTTTCAGGACATTCAAAGGACCTGTGTCCCCACTTATGACACTTATAACACTGATAGGCATTTCCTCTTCCTCTACCATTACCTCTTCCTCACTGGTATGAACTTCCTCCTCTGGTGTTACCTTCCCTTTCATTCATTACTGAAGTCTTCGAACTACTGCCCTCTTCATTGCTGTTGGTAGTCCTACCTCTGCCAAAGGTCTGTCCCCGAACTCTACCAGAACCATGTCCTCTTCTGGCATTTTATTTCCTAGCAATCTTTTCCTCTACCTTCAAAGCACTATGATAAGCTTCCTCTATGGTCTTAGGGGAAAGAATACTAATTTCACATAGGATCTCCATCCGTAGACCATTTACAAACCTCACTATTTTCTTAGGGGTATCTTCAACATAACCAGCTCTCAAGTTAACTTTATAAAATTCTTCAGAATATTCCTTCACGGTCATCATTATCGGCCTCAGGTTTTGTACTTGTCTATAAAGGGAAATTTGATAATCTTTAGGTAGAAACTTGCTCTTCATTCTAGCAACCATCCTGTCCCATTTTCTAATCAATGGTTTATTCAATCTCCTCCTTTTTGCCTATACACTGTCCCACCATAGTGTTGCATGTCACTTCAATTTGGTGACAACAAACCTGATCCTCTTATCTTCATTGATTTCTTCATACTCAAAATATTTATCTAGTTCACTTACCCAATCTAACAATGCCTCTGTGGACAAATTTCCATCATAATCAGAGACCTCTGGTCTTGGCTTGCTACTAGCCAACAAAACTAACCTCAATAGTTTAATTTCTGGTCCTTCGTCATCTGACCCATCCGTTGTGGCTATGTTTTCCTCCTCATTGTCATCCCCACCTTCCGGATCTCTACGCCTTCCTGCTTCCATTGCTGCCAAACGTGTAGTTAAATTCCTAATTTCTTCTCGTAACCCTTCATTTGTTACTCTTTTGATGGCTCTTCCTTGACCCCTTCTTCCTACCTCCATCTTGGCTGAGAGAAAGGAACAACCTGCTATGATACCAAAAATTGGTGGCGATCCCGAGGAGGCACACGTAGCTATGATCGTTTAATTCTTTCGGTTTCGAATTGAATCTAATGGTAGGGTTTTGGTATATGAATTTAACGTGGTTTATTGTATGTTGTGTACCCTCTGTATTGGCCTTGGGCTTGCAACCATGGGTTATCACTTTCGCCGAGGGTATTTGGAATTCATTTCTTCTTTGCTATGGTTTGGCTCTATGGGTGCTTGGTGCTTTCGCCTAGTTCTTGCGATGGTTGGTAAGTATCATGCCTTGCTTGTCATGTATGGTGGTTTGCTGTGCTGCACTGGTTCTCTGTGGTTTGTTGGTTCTGTGCTTTTACTCGCTCTCCGTGGTGATTCAGTGCTCTGGTTTTTGGAGGGTTTTAGGTCATTTTCCACTCGCAAGTCTATTTGTCTCTGTCATTTGGATTAAGCTTCATTTTTTCTCTGTTTGTGGTGATTTGTATGTTTGATGTTGGATCTGGTGATGGTTCGGATCTGTAAATGTAGGTTTTTGCCTAGCTGTTGCACAGGACGGCTCAACAAACTCGCTCTCAAGTAATCTTCTCATTCCAATTTCAATTTCACCCTTTGTTTTTGAGGTTCTAATGCTCTGGCTCCCTGGTGAGTAGGAAAAATGCATTCATGGCACTTTTTTTGGTAGAAACCCTTTGTTGTGGGTCTCAGTTCTCGTCCTCTGTTGCAGAATCGATCCTCCTCCAGGTAAAACCCTCGCTCCTCTTTCAGTTTTCTATTCACTGTTGTTTTGGTATTGTGGCCCTAACTAACTGATGATCTGCACTATGGTGGTGTGCAGGCCCTTCCAGGGGAACGCTGCTCCACGACTTCGTCCTTGGGACTATTCGCGGGCTTAGGGAAAAATCGGGTAGGGTATTTCTGTGGCTGTAGTGGTTTCTTGCTTGCTTTGTTGCTTGTTCTGTATGTAATATCTCTGTTTCTTGCTCTATCTGTAATCGGTTATACCCTTGGGGTTTTGGTTCCTTTTTATATGTATGTGGTCTCTGAGGTGTTCATGCCCTCGCTATTTGATTAGGGTCTAGCCTATGGACTATAATGTTTTTGGTTTGCATGGGTTTGGAACCCTCCACGATTTCTAGGTAATGGATTTTGTACAGTGAACTTTATTGAATGGAAAACGAAAATGAAATGTACTGGAAATGCTTAAAGTGCTGAATATAATAGTACCTGGTTTTTTTGTTGAGGAAAAAAAGGAAAAATATATGCTGGTGTACCTATGTTTGGTTCTCGGTTTTGAAATGCTTCCTGTTACAAAATTCTTGTCGCTGCTTATTCGGATCTTTTGATAAATTGTTTCACTGTCTTGCTTTCGTTTTGATGCCTAAAACATCTATGCATAGGGAATATGATAAAAATTACTCTAATTATTTAATGACAAATTTTTGAATTGTTTGCTTCTATAAAGATTCAAATAATTGTAAATCACAACTTTTGGGCTCTCTCTCCTCTCTGGATGGCAACCCCTCCATCCTTTTTGGTTTTTCCTTTTCAATGCATTATTAGTAGTTTCTTTATAGTTGAGGAACTGTTCCTCAGTTACTTTTTAGTTGTTTAACAATTTCTTCAAACAAGTCCCTAACTAATCCTATCTTGATTTGCTTGCCTAATCTTAAAAACTAAAAATGGCCGAGTCAACCTTAATTTTAAATGAAACAAAATGAAACAAAATGAAACAAAATGAAACAGAAACTCAAAGTGTTTTCCTCTCTATCTAGTGAAATAAAATAAAATAAAAACATTTCCTAGCTGTTGCCTTTTCACTCGGATGCTCCTGCATCAAATATGTAAACTATTTACTTAATAATATCAATTAACACTTATTGTGATTACATACAAATCTTTGATGAGAATAAATAAGTTAAAATATCACAAAATTTTACGTCAGATAGAATACGGAAAAACCAATAATTCAATAGGGTTTGACTTTGGATATAATTTTCAATCAGTTATAATTGAAACCACATTCATGAGATTTGTTAACAAATATCTTGTTGGACACCTAATCCTCTAAGGGTTGGTGTGGAAGCTGAGCAATTAAAGGGACTCCAAGAGACCACTTGGAATATGAAACCAAGGGTCACTCCAATGTATTAGAAATATGTATAATTGTGAACAATAAAACATTCAATGCTAATGATACATAATCTTGTCTTCACCATGGTTGTATTTAACATGGTATCAGAGTATGCATTCTCCTGCCCTGCTCCAATTTGAGCCACTCATTTTTTGGTCTCTATATACATGTCAATTCTTCCTTTCTCTTGATCAGAACTGCGACCTTATAGAGCGGTTTACTCTGCGCATACCTATTTCATTACTATGTGGCTTTCATAGGGTATCAATCCATTTTCCTTGCCACATTCCTGTCAATCTGACCTCTTAACATGAATCTTGCTGAGCCACTTGTTTTTTGGTCTCTCTATACATGTCAATTCTTCCTTTCTCCGGATCAGAACTACCACCTTATAGAGTGTTTTACTCTGCACATACCTATTTCATTACTATGCGGCTTTCACAGGGTATCGATCCATTTTCCTTGCCACATGCTTGTCGATCTAAGCTCTTAGCATGAATCTTGCTGAGCTTTTTACCAGTATATCTTCCTTTCGCTAGTCTATTTGTCAGAAATTCGTTTCCTCATGGTGTGCCTACTCTAACGCTCTGAAATTTGCACCTACTCTAACACTTTTTGTACCAATAATGTTAATTGTTGCTTGGACACTACTTGAACATTAAATGTATTATGTTCTCTATGTGTTTCATGTTATACTTGGATTCACATGTCTCTGCCAAGGCCCAAGTGATTTTCTTTATTCCCAAGCGTCGTCCACAGTGAAAAGATGCGACTGTGTTTCACCCATTGCACATGTTTTCTTCCATTTCTGCACTGTTACGTTTCCTACCATATCCACCTTTCTGTCAATATAGAAATCCATTTCCTATGTGCACCCATGATGGAAAGGGAATCCACAGTGGTATTTCATAACAACTACGAATAGTCTTATGAGAAAAGATAACTTCCAGTTTGAGTCTCAATCCAGGCATAAAAGCCAACGACATTTATATTTATCTCTAACCCAATGACGTGAAGGCTCCACATATTTTTAATATATTATTGTGCCAAATATTAATATTGTATCCTCCCCTCGGTACATTTTTCTAGAGATTACCAGTCTCACCGCATAGTTGGCCTATGAACAGTTGACCTACACTTTTGGTTCCAGTCCCCTCCATCATGACTGGTGTTGCGTGGTAATATATATACCATATGTTGCATTGTAACCACTGTAAATCTACTCCTGATTTCACTCGTCAGCTCCGGTCCATATTACCATCATGGCGCTAACAAAGAATGAGAAAATCAATGGCTGAGGAGGGTGAAGGACTATCCACCCCTTGAGAATCCACGTCATTAACTCTCGCCATCGTCTTGCTCCTACTCTTCAAAATGATCAAATTCCCACGAGAGAAGGTAGTATAATGTGAGAGCAGGATAGTAGAGTGGGAACACTTAGTATTCTATTCATTCTGATTACTGTCTGCTCCGTGAAAGATGTCATTTTATATCGTTGGGATTTTCTACTGTGGAGTTGGCCTTAACTTTAAGATTGCCTTAACGACATCCATTATGGCATTCGAAACAATAATAGACAATTATTTGAGACCCTGATTTGAACTCTACGTGGGTTGAACTTGCTCCTGGGAGTATAATAACATTATAGTTTTGAAGCAAAGAGGTCGTGTAGGGTTGGAAAAGAAAGGCATGTTGAAAGGGTCACATAAAAATAGTTTGACCTGTATGAAGCAGTGAGTCCTGTCCATTGAAATCACCTTGCCTTAACGACTGTTGGTTTTCCAATCAACTATCATGGTTGATTCCCATCTGAATTTTGAAACTCACGTCTCCTCATGGCACCTTATTATTATAGTGAAAGCTTTGAAGGCCACAAATGTGGTGAAGTGATGAATGAATATCATAGATGCATGAATTCAATTCATTGGTTGATACTTTGAGCCCCAGCTTGAATTCCAAACTGCACAACATGGGTCATCAATCAACGCAATTTTCTGGTGGGTGTTTCAAAATAAATATGACCTATGGGATTTATAGTGTTTCTCGCTGCTTTCAAAACGTAAACGCTGGAGCTAAGTGCATTGGAACAGTAAGTGCGCCCATATGAGCTATGTTCCTTTGAAGGCTATTGTTTATTTTTATATATGTGCTATATATTGTATACACCTGAGTTAACTAATTTTGAAGGCCGATACATGTTTTATGGTTAGCATACATAAGTCAAAGTTTTTAATGGTCATATGTTATGGCATGGTTTGAATAGTGTGTGACTATGTGTTGATTCCTTGCTATATTGACCACTGCATATGTCTGTATGGTTCATGAAAGAAATTTTTTTGAGCATATGTATGCATTAAGTTCTGGTGGGACATAAGGTATATAATGATATATATTGAACATTGGACCCTTCATTCAACCATCGTGTGAAGTGGATCAAAGTCATTGCTATTGGCTGATTGGAACATTGAGTCTATATGTTAAAGCCCCGATTTATGATGTATTAGATTTATTAAATACTTTGATACAGTCCACTGTCGATGGGATGGTGAACATCAACAAGGATAATCTTTATAATATCAAAAACTGTCTATAGAATGCATAGGAAAAGATTGATTTTTTGCAACTAGAATCTCAGTTCCAGCGAGATGAGCTTCAATAGAAGCATAGTCCACATTATAAACCTATTTTTGTTCAGAACATTGAGACATACTCCCATCAACAACAAATCAATAATGTTGATCTAGTACCTAATGAAGGAGCATATTTCCATGCAGATGCAGAAATTCAACATGCACTTCCCAAATCGATTATGAGACCTTGGGAAGAGCTTGTCCATAACAAGCACAAAATAGATATTGGATATGACAAGGATGTGTCCTTTCATATTCCAGACTATTCCAATCCAGTCCGATTTCAAAGTGCTGGATTTCTTTAGGATGATTCATCTTCACCTGTTCCTCCTCCTGTACAACAACAGATTGTGAAATGGAAACATTGTGACCGAGTTGGCCATATAAAATATCATTATTTTGATCTTCATCTGTCCAAGCATTATGGTTAGCGTACTCATCCTTCACACAAATGCTTCAAAAAATAGTGTCTTGCAGCAAAAAAGATTCATATTGCATGGATCGCTTCTTGGTAATGGGCTTCAACAACCAAGAAGATATTTCACTCATACAACATGATTTGTTCTCAAATATTGAAAAGCCTTGCAGTTGAGATCTTTTCATCTTCTCACCTTGTATCTCACAAGGGGGGAAGTGATGGTCATCTACAAGTTTCAAAGCCACATCAAGCAAGCCTGAGCCACAACCTACCATACTAGATTCAGAGTTGTAGCCAGAGACAAAGATGTCATTGAGCATGCCATTGGTTGGTGGGCAGCCTTAAATCATCTATGTGGGGTGAGACCTCCCTTTTAAGGTTGGGCTTCTCCCTCTTCAAAGAATTAGGGACACTTTCTCTAGCAGAAGATTTCAGTTTTTTTCCAGACTTGGAAGAGTTCCAGGAACTACACTAACCATTCCAGTGTTAGTGGTTATCCTTAAACCAACCCCTTTATACCAACATTTCAGAGAGCACATTCAACCTAGTGCTGCCACACATTTTTGCACATTTTGTATTATAACTCATTTCTTGGACTCACACATACCCCTTCAGATTAAGGGGGGAATGTTGGACACATAATCCTCTAAAGGTTGGTGTGGAAGCTAAATAGTTAAAGGGAGTCCAAGAGACCACTTGGAATATGAAACCAAGAATCACTCCAATGTAATATAAATATGTATCATTGTGAATAATAAAACATTAAATGCTCATCATTCAAATTCTTGTCTTTACCATAGTTGTCTTTAACATATCTAAACCATGTTTTTTTTTTACACCTATGATCATCTTTCTCAAAGATAATAGTGAATAATATTTATAAATCCATTTTATGACCTTTGACTTGCATATGATAATTAATATATAATTATATATAATCTATAAATCCATTTCATGAACGTGACCTTAACTTAAATATGATAACTGATATATAATTGAAGGCAAATTCCTCAAATATTTATCCATATAACCTATCTTGCTCTTAATGGAATGGTAAACATATGTGGAAAATGTTAGCATAGTTTTTCATCCATCTTTAAAAACGCTTTTCTCCAACGAAACTCATTTTATTGATTATTAAAATGTATTTGATATACTATATTTCTTCCTTAAAGGTATTCAAAGTCATCCCATCTAATTATTTCACATCTTTTATTTGGATGTGAAATGTATAATATATTTATCAAACCAACACATTGAATGCGTAAACTCCAGTGGGTGCAAACAAAAGCAAAGGGAATTTTTTGTGGATGAGACTAATTAAGTGTATCTTCAAGTCCACTAGGTTTTTTTCCCATAAGAGAAAGACTTAATTTTATTCATATGAAAAAAATACATTTTGTAGATGCTTAAAGCATATGCAGATGGTTGTCCATGTAAAGGGGACAAAGTTATAAATAATAGAAAATAAAAACCAGTAGGCCTATACTTTTCTGCCCTTCTTCCTCTCCACCCTCCGCTAACCTTCAGAGTTGGGAGAGGGAGTAATAAAGCTGGTTTTCCAGTGTGTTCATTGGAAGTTCTTTGTCAGATTCTGATCCTTCAGATCCATGAGTTCTTTTTATGCCACTTACTTCCAGCTGAGGTTTTTGTTGTTGTTTCATATTGTCTGGCCCCAGATGAGAATCTGTGGTATTTCTTCCTGAGTATATTTCTGTCCCATTTGTATGTCATGTGCTGATTGGTTCCTTGTAGGTTCTGTCTGCATGTCCTCTTCTTCCATCAGGTCGGTATGCTACCACTCTTTGAGTTTTTTTTGTTGTTTCTTATTTCCTTTGGGGTCCTTTCTAGCTAGTGGGCAGATGTATTGGAGGTGCCTTGTTTGCATGCAGTTGCGGCATCTGAATGCCGTGTTCTCATAGTCAAGCGATTGAGTCCTTAGTGTATTGTTGTAATTCAAAGTAATGTGATTAGGTAGCCCCTGACTCAGGTCCACTTCTACACATATTCTGGCAAATGTGAAGATTCCCCTGCTAACTTTGTCTTCATCTATTTTTAGGAATTTCCCCAAGGAATTCCCAATGGCTATTAAAACTTTGTGATGCCAAAAGTGTAGAGGGACGTTATGTAGCCTCACCCAAATAGGAATTGTTGAGATTTTCATAGTATTTGCATCAAAATCAGCAAACTAGGGGGTGGTGAAGAGGCCAGCATTGCCCCAAAACCAAGGCCCCTAATTTATAACACTGTCTCGTTCTTGTTCTGTACTGAAGCTAACTATGAAGAATCCTTTTGAGCATAGGTGTATTTCACAGTTAGGTGACCATGTGGAGAAAATCCATTGATGCAGAGTGTCGGATTTTGGCCAGAACCCATTAAATCTACAAATGACAACATTTTTGGATAGTTCAGTGTGTAGATCAATTACCTCTGACAGAGTTACTTGGAGCATTGGGTATTCCAGTTTTTGTTCCACAATATAGGGACCTGGTAGCTCTGGTACTGGTGCTGATTTGTGCTGCATTTTTTGTTTTCCCTTGACTGCGTCTCGAAAGGAGCCTATATTTTTTGAGCTGGCTCCATCGCATCCACCACGTAGTCTCAGATTCAGAATGATGGTTGAATCATTGATGATACCATATTCCTGAAGTGTATGGAGATCTTGTAGACAACGTCCTGTGTATATCACGTTTTGGTATTTTGTGGGGGTTCCAAGTTGGATATGGATTTCCTTTTTTAACTCTTGAATATTCAGCCCCTTTCTGAGCTGCATGCAATGATGTCTGCCCCCTATCAATTCGATGAATATTTGTATCAGGTCTTCACCCATGCATTTTGAAACAATATTTTTGGATCCATGATCCGTTGGGTTAGGCGTTTTGTCTGTAAACCCCAATGCACCTCTGATTTTTGTATTTTATTTGCTCCATGATTCCTCTGGTTCTGGTTTGTATGGGTCATTTTGTCAATATTTTTTGGGTCTGTTGTAGTCGGCCTCCATACATTTGTGCGGAACCTCCCTTGTCCAGCTGTGAACCTGGACACAACAGGCCCCTCATCCTTTATCCATTTTCGCACCTTCTTGTGGGCGGCGGATCTGTTGCCAGAGTATGTCGTTAGTAGGTCTGGTTGTTGTGATGCATCGACGTCATCACTTGGCATGCCAGGAACCCATGCCATCTCCACTTTTTCCTGTTGCTGCAAGAGGGATCGTGGTTCATGCCCGAGAAATGATGATTGTTGGACCTTGCCCCGGCCGAACAATCTTGGAGATTGCAGGTGAGGCTGAGACAAATGAATTCCTTTTTGCGGAAGTATTAACTATAAGGGAACCCTTTCCAAACATGATTCCTTCTCCGGATGAGAGGGGATGCCTGCCAGCTTGCGAACATCTTCAACTAAACTGTTACGAGATGCAGAGCTCTGTTCCCGCCTTCTCAATCACTCTTTCTTCTTTAAACTGCTAAAGCGAAAACCCTAAAACCATATAAATCTTCAAATGCACTAGTTAGATATGACTTTCCATTACTTGTAGTTTTTAAAATTATGAATACGATGCATTATCATAATCTCTTTATAAATAATGATGAAAAATAATTAGAAAAAAAAATTAATTATTTACTTTTCAAGTTAAATTAAAAAAAAAATAGATTTTTTTTAAGCTACTACTATTTTATTAATGGTTTATTTTCCAAATTAAATTATAAAAAGATAATTTAACCATTAGGAATAGTTTTTTCCTTCTTCCATAATAAACTCAATTTAGGAAAAGCAAAAAAACATCAAATTATTACTTAGGTTCAACCTTGCAAAATTCATTTGTGAGCATTATAGCAATCCGATATAATACAAATATAACCTCTTACTCTTTTTAATTATGAACAACTTATTGATATTTTATTTCTTCACCATCAAAATTTGGTTGTTTTAGTAAAGATTTAATGTAAAATTCATCATGTTAAATTATAGAGAAGTTACATTTTTTTAATCGCTAAAGTTGTAATAAATTATAACATTATTAATATTTTCATTAGGAACAAATATTTTTATGAGTTATATATTTAAATGTTTAATAACTAAGTTGAGTTTGTTGATTTTTTTTGGTTTTGTTTATTTTTATTTTTTTAATTATGGAATTTAGAGAGTTGAGGAAATATAAAAAGACTTTAAGAGATATGTAACTTTATACTTGGAAAGTCAATTTGTTTTTTTAATAAAATGAAAGTTTATGATGCAACATCTTTTAAAGTTTCCTAAATAACTCTTGTTTTTAACTAAATATGCCATTTTTGGCCACCAAAATTGCAATGTTGAAGTTTGTAATTTATAACATTAAATTATGTCTTTTAACAAATATCTTTATAACTTATATACTCACATGTTTGGAAAAACCTATCATAACTTAATTGTCAAATAACGATTGGAAGTCATTACTCATTGTTATAGGGGAATATACACTAATTTATCATCATTATGAAGAAAACCAAACCACCTAATATAACTAGTAAATACTCTTTAATATAAGTCTCTTTCATTTTAACAAGACAAACTCTTAATAAAACAAAAAAACTTATATTAAATCACACTGCAAAATCTATAAAATTAAATCTTACAATTATCCATATTTTAAAATTAAATTTATTAATTATTTTTTTAATAATACCCATAATGATATCCTTATTAAAACGTTGAAAACATATTTTATTTATTAAATATTTTATATTTTGAATATGTTATAACAACATTGAAAATTAAATTGTTTTCCATAAAAATTATGAGTCACGCACTTCACCAAAATTTAGAAAGAGAAACAATCCTCGACTATGTACATTATATCACCACGTTGCAAAGAACCTACCATCTTGATAGTGATGTGTACAATAATTCTAGAAATAAAAGATTCACGGTGTAAACCATGAACACATTTTATTTACCCAGGAACAAATATTTCACGAACATGCTTTATCTTTGTGAGGTTGGTTGAAACTAAACCGCATGGAATCGTATGAGCCCCCACAAACTATGGGATGGCTCGGCGCTAATCCTTGCTCCCGTCAACATAAAGTTTATGGATGTATATTTATTTCGTGTTATGGATGTATATTTATTTAGTGTTTGTTAAGTATGGTAGCTCTCAAAAGATATATTTATTTATTTATTTGCAAATGGTTATAAAAAATAATAATAAAAACAATGTAGATAATAAAATAGTAATAATGCAATATATTGAAATTAGTGTTTGTCATCATTATACAATATGAAGTGAAAAGTTTTTATCAATTATATATGAATTTAAATTTTATTTAAAAATAATAAATTTTATTTTATAATGTTAAACTTTATATAAAATTTAAATTGTTTTAGTCAAAATGAAATTAATAGTAAGTCAATGAAAAAGTGAATATGTTATATCCTACCAGCGGCAAGTATAATAAGACTTTGGCCATACTCATATAATTGCTATAATTTCTCGAGGTATATGAGGATTTCGATGATAATAGTGATATGCTCGATGTCTTACTACAACTATCAACCAATAGCCCCTTAGTAAAGTGGGTCATTTTTCATATGCATCAAGATACTTTTTCCATTTGATGTTGTTCACTTTATTTTGTATACTTTTCCAACATTGATAATAATAGGTTCGTCTGCTTTCTACAAGGGTACTTTTCCAACATTGATAATAGGTTCGTTTACATTCTACAAGGTATTGAAGCATATGACATGTTTCTTATGAGATAATGTTTATATCGGTGAGTTAATGGTAGTTTTGTATAACTTATATGCTCGTGTATCTGATTATTAAGAATTTTGATTCTTCAAAGTTCCATGATCATATCTAGGTATCTTTTAAAGTTTTTTTAATTCTTTTGCTACATAATTGACCATGTAATTTATGATTAGATAATTTAAAATAAGTGGAATAGCAGCAATGCAGCATAGTACTTGCCTCTATTGCTAATTAAGTGGGGCTTACATTTTCATCTCCGCACATGATTTCTCCACATAGCTTCCCCCGCACAACCACTTACACACAACTTTCTTCACATTGCTACTTCTGCACATGCTTCCTCCGCACAACCACCTCCACAATTGTAATCTCATCCATTGTAATATCCAAAAGCCATCTGCAAAAGATAACAAGGAATTACCACTAATTAAGCGGGGTCTGCATTTCCATCAGTGCACATGCTTCCTGCACATAGCTTCCCCCACATAACCACCTCTGTGCAACTTCCTCCACCTTGCTACCTATGCGCAACACCACATAACCACCTCTACACAACTTCCTCTGCACAACTTTTTTATTATGGAGCTATGTGTGGTGTGTTTTCCATCTTCTTTTTATGGTGCATGATCTATCTTGGTGCATACAATTACTTTTACAATGTACAAACTGGTAAATTTATTTTCCGAGTCTGACAAACTTGAAGTCTCAAATAATTACAAGGCATGGAAAAGGCACATAGGAAGTAGTTTAATTTACAATGAACTTTGGCAAGATGTATGTGATGGCGATGTTAAACCAAACAAACCTATAGATGCAGAATCACTAGCTAAATGGGAGATCGATAACGTCAAAGCATTAACATTAATTAAATCTTCAGTTAATGATGAAATGTATGTTCACATTGAAAATGCTTATGATGCATGGTCTACCTAGAAAACATTTAAAGATTTATTTGATACACAACCATAATCCAAGAGAGTTGATCTTCAATTGAAGCTGCTTCAACAAAAAATGAAAGAAGGGGGGGATGTACTTGAGTACATTTCCATACTTAAGAACATTAAGCAGGAAATAGTAAATGTTGGATTTTAAGCAATGGATGATAGTATCATGAATATTGTTTTAATTGTTGGTTTTCATTCTTCATATACAATTTTTTGGAAACTTTAATAGTAAACAGAAATCTAGAGAAGTTAAAATTTGATGAATTAAGTAAAATGCTAGCTCAACATGAAATTTTTTTTGGAAAAAAGAAACAGGTTGGAGAAAATGTCTCTTTATAGAATCTAACACTAGTAAATGTTCAATTGAAAGTTCCAAAGGTAGAGGAAGAGGTCACTGTAGGAATTTACAGGGTAAGTTCCTCAGAAAGAACACCAAAAGGACACCGCTCACAACCAGATCTCAAATCAATACACCAGTATTTTTGACGTGGTTAAAACCCTCAAAGTGCAAGGAGGGAAACAGTCCACGGCCTGTCCCAACGTGGGTACTACAGGCAATTTATTAATCAAAGAATGAAAATTTACATAAGCTTCTCTCATGCACGGATTACCCGAACAATGACCCTCCATGCGCTTTAAATAGAACTCATGGACCAATCCGGTGTCAAGCCACGGATCAAGTGTCGGTAATACCGAGGTGAGAGTGAACCGTCGGATCACTACATATCGTGACCGTCGGATTGTAAGTTACAAAATGTACAACGGTAAAGAAACACACTTTACCTAACTCTAACCTAACTCTATACTAGACCAAGTTGAACTTAACTATATCCTATGTGTCGGAATATCCTAACATTCCCCCTTAAGAACAACTTGGGATAGGATTGAAGGATTTACAAATATGACACAATAGGAGAAGGAAGGAGGCACTAGAGCCTATCCCCCCTTAGTGACAACTTCCTGAACTCCAAGCATATATCGAAGTTTAGTGAACTTCGCCTCTGTGAGAGCCTTTGTGAAGATGTCTGCAACCTGATCATCTGTTGGACAATATTGCACTTCAAGAACATGGTCATGAATGAGCTTTCTGATGAAGTGCATGTGTAGTTCAATGTGTTTGCTGCGCTGATGCTGGACTGGATCTTTGCATAGCTGAATGGCACTTTGATTATCACACCAAAGTGTGGTTGGATGCTGCTGCTCAAAGCCAAACTCTGATAGGATCTGACGAAGCCACAAGGCTTCCTTACTAGCTTCCACGGCACCACGATACTCTGCTTCTGCTGACGAAAGAGAAATGGCAGCCTGTTTCTTACAAGCCCATGTAATAGGTCCTGAACCAAGAGTGAAGACATAACCGGCAGTAGACTTCCGATCATCAGGGTCACCAGCCCAATCAGAATCAGTGAAACCAACTAACAGAGGAGCTGCTTTGGCACTGTAATGAATCCCAAACTGTACTGTACCTCGAACATAACGAAGTATTCTTTTAGCTGCTTTCCAATGACTTTCACGGGGGTTTTGCATAAAACGAGCAACAAGGCCAACAGCAAAGGAAAGATCAGGACGAGTATGGGTTAAATACAAGAGTTTTCCGACAAGTTGACGGTATAAGGTAGCATCAACTTCAGGAGAAGTACAAGAGACTGAAAGTTTGACTCCAGACTGAAAGGGAGAAGGGGCTGGCTTACAGTCTTCCATGTGAAAATGACGAAGAATATCACAAGCATACTTGGACTGGGAAAGGAAAATACCCTCCTGGGATTGCAAGACTTGAAGACCGAGAAAATAGTGTAAGTGTCCTAAGTCTGTCATTTCAAATTTCTTTTTAAGGCTGGACTTCACATGGTTTATAAGGTTGGGATCACTACCAGTAAGAATAAGATCATCAACATAAAGAACAAGGATGATAAGAGAGTTGCCCACTTTCTTGGTGTAGACAGTATTGTCAGAATGACACCTAGAAAAGCCAGATTCTAAAAGAAAGCTATCCATTTTGGCATACCAAGCCCGAGGAGCTTGCTTGAGGCCATAAAGGGATTTCTTAAGTCGACAAACAAGGCTGGAGTCTGTTTGTATGAAGCCAATGGGTTGTTCCATATAGATTTCTTCGTGCAAGTCCCCATGCAAGAAGGCAGATTTAACATCCATCTGATGGACTTCCCATTTTAAAGAGGCAGCAAGGGAAAGAACAAGGCGGATAGAGTTCATTTTGGCAACAGGGGAGAAGGTTTCAGTGTAGTCAATGCCTTCAACCTGTGAAAAGCCCTTAGCAACGAGACGAGCTTTATGTTTATCAACTTTCCCATCTGGTCCATACTTGGTTCTGTAAACCCATTTACATCTAACAAGTTTGCGTCCCTTTGGTAGAGGAACAAGATCCCATGTATCATTTGTCATCAATGAATGATATTCTTCATTCATAGCTGCTTCCCAATGTGGATGGCCTGAAGCTTCTGCAAAAGTGTCAGGATCATGATTTACTGGAGCTTGAGCCAGTAAAGAAGAGGCTCTTTCAAACTGAGAACGTGTACGTCGCTGATCTGTAGGATCACCGGCAAGATCACCTGCTGCATCCCGAGTAGCACGGACCCATCTTGGAAGTTGAGGATCCTGAGAAGGTGGGGGAGGATTATCATCCTCGCTTTCATCATCTGAAGAAGAAATGTTTTCAAAAGTAGAAGAGATAGGAAGAGGTGGCACATCCGCCGGACTAGGCTCGCAGGCCGATTTATTTTCATCAAATTTTACATCTCTTCTAATGATAACATTTTTGGACTTAAATGGAATAAGTCTATAACCTTTTACATCTTCAGAATATCCAACAAAAGTACATTTCTCACTCTTAGGTTCTAAAGCTTTATGCTTTTCATCTGGAATATGGGCCCATGCTTCACTTCCAAACACACGAAAGTGACTTACATCTGGTTTAATGGAACTCCAAGCTTCTTCTGGAGTGATATTCTCTAGAACCTTAGTAGGAGTGCGATTGATTATATAATTTGCACAATTAATTGCTTCGGCCCAAAAACTAAGACTGAGTCCTTTAGATTGCAGCATACAATTAGCCATTTCCTTTAAGGTGCGATTTTTCCTTTCAGCTACACCATTTTGTTGTGGAGTGTATGGAACAGTATGTTGCATTTGAATTCCATTTTCGGTGCAAAAGTTGATGAATGTGTTTTTAACATATTCTCCACCATTATCAGTTCTTAGCTTAAGAATTTGATGTCCAGATTGTTTTTCAACAAAGGCTTTGAAGGCCAAAAAGGTGTTAAATACTTCGCTCTTGAGTTTTAAGAAGTATACCCAAGTGCGTCTAGAGAAATCATCAATGAAAGTTAAGAAGTACTTGCAGCCAGAGAATGAAGCAACAGGAAGAGGACCACATAAATCACTGTGCACAAGCTGTAAAGGGGCTGAGGCGTGCCAAGAGGCACGTTTGTCAAAACTGTCCCGATGATGTTTTCCGAGTACACATCCGGAACAAACACCATCTCTGCAAGATACCATAGGAAGACCTGTCACCATATTTTCTTACATAGATGCTGAAGGGAGCGATAGTTTAAGTGACCAAATCGCTCATGCCAAAGTTTGCTCACTTCATCATTATGAGCAACAAATACTGAGGGAAGATTTGATGACCCAAAGTTGTGAAACTTATACAACCTTTTGGAATCATCAGCAAGACCAGTAGCTAGAATCTGTTTAGGATCTTTTAGATCCTTGATTACAACATCATGAGGTGAAAATTCAACAATTTTACCTTCACCTGAATGAGTTATCTGATAGACAGATAGAAGGTTGCAGGATAAGGTTGGAACACATAATACATCATTAAACTGACCATTGTCTAGATGAACAGTTCCAGTCCCTACAACATTAAGAGATCTATCATCACCAATATATATATTTTTGGTGTTACAATCATTTAAAGAAGAAAACATGGCTTGGTTTTTGGCCATGTGACAAGAGGCTCCAGAATCAATGAGCCACTCATGAGAATGAGAAGAAGAAGAAGATACATTTAATGCATAACCAGACTGAGATGATTGACAATGACATGCAGAAAGTGCCATTCCGGAAGTTGAAGTTGAAGTAGGCTCCACATGGATGTTATGTTTCTTCATTGCGGCTTCCAAGGCTTCCATCTTCTTAAAGCATTTAGATTCTAAGTGGCCATCTCGATTACAAAAGTTACAATGTCTATCAGTCTTCTTCCATTTGTTTTTATTGGTCTTATCATTTTGCTGAAATGATCTTTCATTTTGAGGCTGAGATGGTTTAGGACCATTCTTTTGAGGATATGACTTCTTAGGATTCTTTGAATTTGGTTGCTGCTGGGCGGCTAACGCTTTCGTGGAAGAGTTTCCAAGATTAAGAAGACCAAGGTGTAAGAGTTTTTCTTGTTCTCTTATTAAGGAATCACAAAAGGAGTCAAAGGAAGGGGCCTTGTAGTCTTTTCCTTGACAAATGAAAGCTTCCCTTGTAGAATGGAAAGTGGAAACAAATACAGAGTAGGCTGGTCCCAACTTAGTAAGGATGGAATAAATAAGGTTACCATCTTCTTTCTTAACTTTAACACCTTCCAAGAGATATCTAAGGGTCTTGAATTTGGACAAGAAATCTTCAATGCAAGAAAAATTATTAGGATCCAAAGTAAGCAGCTCATTTTCAAGTTGATGGGCTCTAATTTCATTTTTAATCCCAAAAACTTTAGCGAGTTTTTCTAATGCTTCATGAGGAGTCTCAAGGTCTGCAATGTGGAATCTAAGATCAGGAGAAATAGACATCCCTATCAAACCACGTGCTTGATCTTGTCTATTTTCCCATTTTGCAACCTTGTCTTCATCTTTTGGTTTCTTCTCTTGGTCTGTGGCTATTCTGAAGAGACCTTTACTTCTAAGTAAATCTTCCATGTAGGCTACCCATTGGAAGTAGTTAGTGCTGTCAAGAATGACTTGGCATGGACTTTCCATTTAAAAAAAAAACTGAAGCTGAAGATGCTGAAAGTAAGTGTTCCAATGGATAGATCTCGAAAAAATAGGCGGTTTTAAAAAAAACGGCTCTGAAAAAGGCTTCCGGATGAAGAAGTTATGGCTTTTTGAAAAAAAATTGTTGACGTTGCCGGCAAAGTGCGCGAATGTGCGGGAATGAAAAAAAAAATCTGCCCCCACAAAATGGAGACTTGAACCCAAGACCTCTACTCTCTTAAAATAGCTTTGAACCAATTGATCTATACAAAAAATTTGAGAGAGAGAGAGAGAGAGGGGGGGGGGGGGCTTGGTTTGCGTGCTTGCCTTGAGAAAGCTCTTTTTCCCTACAAAACACAAAACACAAAACCCAACACGAATATGCAAATAAAAACGAACCTTGCGGCTCGAAGTTAGCTTTAGCCAAAAAACTAGAATTTTTTTAAAAAAAATCTCAAAGTTAGCTTTAGCCGAAAAACTAAATATTTTTCTCAATGTTTCTGATTTTCCGAGATCACACTAAGGTGCAGGGAAAAGAGCATACGCATGAGAAAAATCCTTCCTTTCTATTTCTGATTTGCCCAGATCGCACAGAGTCGCAGGGCAAAGAGCATACGCAGAAATGAAAGGTATAGATCCGGTTAAAAAAAAGGCTAAATAAACTGAGACCGAAATAAGCAGAGAGAAAATAACAGTAAACTGCAAAAAAAACACTGTATACCTCCCGATCTGAAAAATGACGCAGTTAGGGCTACCGGAAACCTTTTCGCGTGAAACGAAAGGGGTTCCTCACTGGAACAGATGCTCCGAACGCAACAGAGCAGTCCTCTCGGCCCGAAAGCAGTCAGAAACAACAGATCTAGGAAACGACAGCCGCATGCAGTTCTACCGGCTTCAGATTTGGATCACCAACGGACGCGGCCCTCAAATAGCTCTGATACCATGTAGGAATTTACAGGGTAAGTTCCTCAGAAAGAACACCAAAAGGACACCGCTCACAACCAGATCTCAAATCAATACACCAGTATTTTTGACGTGGTTAAAACCCTCAAAGTGCAAGGAGGGAAACAGTCCACGGCCTGTCCCAACGTGGGTACTACAGGCAATTTATTAATCAAAGAATGAAAATTTACATAAGCTTCTCTCATGCACGGATCACCCGAACAATGACCCTCCATGCACTTTAAATAGAACTCATGGACCAATCGGGTGTCAAGCCACGGATCAAGTGTCGGTAATACCGAGGTGAGAGTGAACCGTCGGATCACTACATATCGTGACCGTCGGATTGTAAGTTACAAAATGTACAACGGTAAAGAAACACACTTTACCTAACTCTAACCTAACTCTATACTAGACCAAGTTGAACTTAACTATATCCTATGTGTCAGAATATCCTAACAGCCACAACAATCAAAATAAAGGAGCATATAGAGGAGAAGGTTGTGGTAGAAGTCAAGGTAGAGGGAAAAACTTCAGTAGAGGAAATAGTTTTGGTAGAGGCAACATTCAAGGTAGAGGAAACAATAAAGGAATATGACAAAGTCAAGGTAGAGGACAAAGGAAAGGTAGAGGAAAATTTCAAGGTAGAAGAAATATTTCAATCAAGTTGTTTGTAGAAGATGCAACAAAGTTATTCATTATGTTGGAGATTATCGAACTTCTATTGAAAAAATTCCAAAGTGTCAACAAAATTTGGCATAGTTTGCTAATGATCAGGAAGATGATGGCTCAAAATATGTCTTCACTGCACTTCAAATTTCATAGTCAACATCAGTACAGGTCTCCACATATATGGAAAGTGATTATGAAGATGCTTAGATCTTAGATATAGGGGAAAAACAACATATGAATTTTCGATGTGACTTATTTTGGAATTTTCAATAGTGCTAACTTAATTCAATATTTCTTGCAGATGATGCCAAACACACTCCTTGTGAAAAGGTTTAGTAAAAGATTATCTTCCTGGAATTGGAGGAGAACTAATTTCTAATGTTTGGCATGTACCAACTTTCAAGAAGATTTTGTTGTCATTAGTCACCATTCGACAAGCATGACATCAAGTTGTTATGGATGATGGATTAGTAAAAATAAATTCCATTAAATAGAATATGAAGACAGTCATGACAGGATATGAAGATGGATAATGTATAAGGATGAATGGAACAATCATTCCGTGGAACCCTGATTTTGCAGGAGAAACAAATAAAAATATTTCACCAATAAGGTTATGGCATGTTAGATATGGACATTTAAACTTTGAAAGTCTCTCTCAAATTCAAAAGCAAGGAATGGTTAAAGGACTTCCAACCTTTAAGAAAGAAAATGCAAGATGTGAAGCTTGCATTTACGGGAAATAAAGTTGAGAGACTTTTTCCAACAAGTTCATGGCATGCAAAAAGGCGTTTACAATTGCTTCACAATGACATTTTTGGACCTCTACAGAATTATCTAGGAGGTTGTAGATACTTTTTACTCTTCATTGCTTATTTTAGTAGAATGAGTTGGGTTTATTTCTTGAAACCGAAGTCAGAAACCTTTGAAAAGTTCAAGACTTTTCGTCAACTGGTTGAGGATGAAGTTAAAGAGAAAATTGGCACTCTAAGGACAGACAATGGAGGGGAATTCACTTCCAATGAATTCCAAACTTATTGTAGGCAAAATGGTATTAAAGACAACTTACAAATGCTACACTCCACAACAAAATGGAGTAGTAGAGAGAGTGAATCGTACATTGTTAGGGATTGCAAGATCCATGCTAACTTTAAAAAATTTAAGTCCTTCATATTGGGTAGAAGCAATACATATAACAATATACTTAAGGAACAAGTCTCCTACTGCTTCTTTGGATGGAATTACACAGTATGAAACATGGTTTGGTTTCAAACCTCTAGTCAAACATCTTAGAGTTTTTGGTTTAGTGTGTTATGCCTTAGTTCCAAAATAAAAGCAAACTAAGATTGATTCACGAAGTTTGAAGTGTACAATGATTGGGTATTTTGATGAAAAGAATGGATATCGTCTTTTGTACAATGGAAATATTATTGTTAGCAGGGATGTTATATTTGATGAAATAGAAAGAAAGAGTGCCACAAAGATATAAAGTCTTCTACATAAATTGGAAACTAAGGGAGACCAAAAGAAATTTAGCAAAATGAAAAATCAACCACGTACACAACATTGGTATGAGATTGAATTTCCTTATCAGAAAATGGTTCATCCAACTCACCTACTTCATTTGGACCATCTATATCTTCTGAAAGTTCATTTGAATCTTTTGGAAGCAGTTCATCTAATATTGACTCTCCACCCCCTAAACCTTCAGATGATCAAAGAACATCTTTTTCTATGAATCCACTTTACAATGATGATTATTATTCTAATCCACAAACAAGTGAACATCAACTTCCTAAATGGTCTATTAACCTTTTGATGGATGTTGTTTTACCTTAAGAAACCAATTTCCTAGCTGTGGAGAAATTGTGCTTAAGACATTAATAAATATTATTTTACTGTCACTTATTTGTTTGTTGTGTCCTCAAATGAAGGATGTGGAGAACTTGGTCTTTAACCCTTAATACATGTGTGACCAAAACATCTCAGAATTCCATTTGTTGCTAGATATAAATGATGAATGAGGAATTCTTGAAGGAGAAGTTAAATATAATATGATGATCTTTCGCAAAAACTACTATATGTAACTTAGAATAATTATGAACTGAGAACTGAATCATAGACAATATGTTGTTTAGCACAGAAACTACTATTTGTGACTCTTGGAGAAGTTAAAGATAATATGCTGGTCTTTCATAGAAATTATTATCTATAACTTAGAAAGAAAGGTGAAAACTTCAAGTATAGGAGTGTTCTTTTAAGGAATTTTAACTTTATCTACATAAGCAAATAAAGACCTGCAACTTCATTACTGTACTTGAAAGAAGAAAACATAACATGACACATGACAGAGAAGGTTACAAAATTATACCCAAAAACTCATGGAAACTTTTGATTCTTTCATTAATCAATGACGATATCAGGAATACAGTGGCGTAGTCTTCGAGTTCTCCAAAATTATAACAACCAACCCTTTCTTTGTAAATTTTCCTCTTTTTATACATTGTGGAATAGTTGTTGATTTCTAAAACTGCCCAAACTATTTAATTGCTTATATAACTATATGAAGTAAAAACTATTACAGAATTTTATAGAGGGTAAAATACACGTCAAAGATTCATTGTAATACTTGTAAAAGGCCGATTTTTTGGCTTTACTTTGAGCGCGACGAGGGAGCTCTGCTAGGGTTATGCTAGGGTTCTGCGCGATCCTTCAACGACGCCGACAGTCCACCAGGCAAATTCTTCTCAGAGAGCGAGCAGGTAGCTACAGGGCCCCAGATCTGCAGCGCATCAGGGTTTCGTAATGGCCCAGCCCCTGGGGGGGGCGTCAGAGCCCTCCCCGTTGCAGCAAGATCCTGCGCAACAGGTCATTTTCGGTTCAGTGGACAAAGAGATCCTGAACAGAGGAAAAATACCCCAAAACAACTCCAAAGGAGATGGAAAACGTAAAGAAGGAGATAGCGATCCACAAGAAGGAACTGATAAGCCGGGAGAAGGTCCGAAGATTACCTCAACCACGTGCAGACCAGTAGCTAAGGAAAGACCAAGAATCGAGCTACCTGGAGACAAGATTGATCGAAGAATAGAGTTCATGAGAGATCATGCCCTCATTGGGAAGTTCATAGGGTTTTGGCCAACTGAGAGAGCCCTTTACGGATGGATAGCGGCAAAATGGAAACCAAAAGGGGATGTCACGCTGCAGCTAGGGCTGAAAGGCTTCTTCACTGCAATTTTCTATTGTTTGGAGGACAAACACAGAATACTAGTAGGAGGGCCCTACTTTTTCAACTCGGCCGGATTATACCTGCGAGATTGGATCCCCAAGTTTAACCCGGACAAGTAGGATTTAACTTGGGCACCAGTATGGATAAGGTTGTATTCTCTCCCGGATGAGTACTGGGAGGAGGATTTACTCAAAAGGATTGGTAATGGGGTGGGAGAATACATCAGAGCGGCAGAAGAAACCTTATCTCGTAAGTACATCTCCTACGCTCGAATATGTGTATTCATTCGCCTCAATGAAGCTCTTCCTGAGTCAGTAACTCTTGCCCACCGTGATGAAGAATGGATCCAGCCTCTCGACTATGAACATGTTCCTTTTCGCTGTAGAAAATGTCATACCCTAGGCCATCTCTTTAGGGACTGCGCTCAAAATATCCAAAACAGCTTACCTGACTCCTCTGACTCCCCTGCCCAGGATGGCTTCACTAAGGTCTCAAGCAGGAAGCACTCTCACAAAAAGCCCCATAATGGGTTCAGATCCCAACCCAACAAATCTCATGGTCCAGTAACCAAGAACAGCTTCGATATTCTTGGCCAATCCTCGGAGGATCCCCCTTCCATTAACGATGCCATCCCTGATCACCCCTCCTCTTCTTCTCAGCCCCCCTCTTCAAACCCTCCTCCCAAATCTTCCGCCCTTGTCATCAACCCTTCCATCCTTCAAAGGGATCAGAGCAAAACTACTGAGAATCTCAAAGAAATGGAGGTAGATGGTAAATCTGACCCCCCTCAGAATCCAGAGAACAGCATTGAAGACAACGATCAAGTGCAAATAATGGATGAAGAGCCAGAGAGTATAGATCTGCATGGCTTAGATCTCTTAGAAATGGAGGCGGCTTACAGAAAGAAAGCTTATGATTCAATCCCAGAGCTCCAACTCAATAAACTCGAAATGGTCATTTCCTGAGCCTACTATCAGAACCAACTTGGGATTCAACTAGGCAGCCAATGGGATGGAACTTTGCGCCCAAAGGACTCGAAAAAAAGAGGAAGAAAGACAGATCTACAAAGAACGATAGAGATCGGGAAAATCCTGGTAGACTCAGGCAGATATGCTAAGTTGACAAAGTACTACAAACCCTCTGTCAAAGGTTAATCATGAAGCTGGTATCTTGGAATATAAGAGGGCTTAACAGCCCCGGAAAACTCAGGATGTTAAAAAACATGATAAAAAAGGAAAAGCCGCAAATATGCTTTCTCCAGGAGACTAAGTGTAACAGTTCAACGCTAGGCAGCATTCTTACGAAAGCCTGGCCCGGAAGTCGTTCAGTAGCGGTAGACGCCTCTGGAGCCTCGGGAGGGCTGGCTATAGCATGGAATACCCAAGCGGTCTTCCTAACAGACTTTCATGCAGCGCACCATCTGATACAGGCTACTTTCCACATTCTAGGAACCAATATTCGTGGAAACCTATCAAATGTTTACTTCCTACAAGACACAGGAAGTAAAGTGGCGCTCCTTGACACGATTGAAGCTCTAAGCAACAACAGAAAGTTCCCACTTTGGATAGCTGCAGGAGACTTCAACATGATAACCAAATATGAAGAAAAGCTAGGAGGAAGGAGGCGATTGGAGCCTGAAGTCAATTGCTTCAAGGATTTCATTCAATCAACATCTCTTATCGACATGCCGTTCTGCAATGGCACCTTTACTTGGAACAATCGCAGGGAAGGCAAGCACCAAATTGCCTCCAAACTGGATCGTTTTCTCCTCTCAGATAATGCGGTCCACTTAGGAGGAGACATCTCTGCAGCCATTCTCGCTCATACTGGTTCGGACCACTGGCCAATAGCTCCTCAATGGCAGAGACCAGGTAACTTAACCAAAAGACCCTTCAGATTTGAAGGATTTTGGCTCACGCATCCCACTTTCAATGAGTTTGTCAAGACAACCTGGGCCTCGTTCATCCCCCCAGAAGGAGCGAAAATGTATCAATTCCAGCAAAAACTAAGATTCCTTAAGAGCCATCTGAAAATATGGAATAGGGAAACTTTTGGGAATATCTTCGAGGAGAAGCAAAATCTTACTTAGGACCTGGAGACTCTTCACCAGAAGATCATTACGGAGGGGCACACGGAAGCCACACTGGAGCAGGAACGTCTCATCCATAATCAATTGGAGGATAGAAGGCAGCAGGAGGAAATCTATTGGAAGCAAAAGTCAAGAGTCAGGTGGTTAAAAGAGGGTGAGCGTAACACCAAATTCTTCCATAGAACCACAGTTCAACGAAGAATGCATAACAGCATACCCTTCATCCAAAACAAATCGGGGGCAAAGGTAGAAACTCATGAGGAAATAGAAGAAGAACTCCTCAATCACTTCCAACAAGTCCATCAAGAGCAAAGAGAAGACAGGCGACAAGCCATAAGCAAAATCACCCGCAACATTCCAAAGATCATTACAGAGGAACAAAATGAACTCTTAATGCGCCCTATCAGTACCCAGGAAGTGGATGAAGCAATGACACAGCTCAAAGAAGGCAAAGCTCCGGGACCAGACGGATTTACAACCACTTTCTTCCATGCTTTCTGGGACATGTTAAAGGAGGAAGTCTGGCAGATTGTAGAAGAATCTAGAGCAACGCGTTGGCTTCTCCCCTCTCTCAACTCTACATTCATCACTCTCATCCCCAAAGAGGAGGATTCCATCACCCCTGACAAGTTCAGACCTATTGCATTATGCAATGTCATCTACAAAGTGATTTCAAAAGTCATAGCAAATCGGCTCAAACCTCTCCTTCCTGCACTCATCTCAAAGGAGCAATCAGGGTACGTGGAAGGTCGGCACATTATGGATGGCAGCCTTCTCTCTCACGAAATCATTCATTCTCTCAAGAACTCAAAGCAAGCAGGTATGCTTCTCAAATTAGGTCTCTCTAAGGCTTTTGACAAATTAAGTTGGAATTACATCCATCATATGTTAAAAGCTTTTGGTTTCTGTTCTTCATGGATTCGGTGGTGTTGGCTAGTTGAATTGTTTATGAATTAAACATTCAAGTACCACATTAATTGTCAACTAGGGAAAGTCTTTTTATTCCAAAGGCTACTGCGTACTGTATGTACTCAAAATCTAAAAGCATTGAAAAGCTGTAGTATACGTGATTCTTACGCTATGTCATTACAGTACTTGTTAAAGTAAAAGCAATTAATTAAAACTACAAATCTGGAAAACGAAATGATGGATGCTTTGTTGGCAGAGGATCAGGACCCTATCCTCCAGGTGGGGATGTTCAGCACCTGCCCCTGTAATCAGATTTACTAATGCACACTGCACTCTCATTCACTGGTGAGAAACAAACTCAAGTGATTAATGAAACATAGTACTAGCGAAACAGAGAATACTAGAGGTAATGCTATCAAATCCAAGCAGAGTACCAGAAAGAAACTATTGCACACTTACACACTTGACAAGAAAGTAAATGGGCGAATCTTTTGAGGAAGGTGGGCCCAGTCCCTCTCACAAGATTCCCCAGGAAACGAAGACTGGATTAAGTGCTCAAAACAGTTTTATATTCATCTGCCAAAAAGATTTAAATACAATAGAGTTCAGACTTGCTGATGTTCTCAGAATCTCTTCTTACAAAATGACCATAGACACTGACTAATTCCTTTTTCATGTAGATGTCTCCCCTTTATAGAGGAGACATCTATTACAATAAAGTATTACAACCCATTCAGTTAACCTATCTTATCAAAAATAAGCAATTCAGAACGCTGTTACAACAGTATGATAATACGTTCTTTCTTGAGTTCTAGCTGTTATACAGCGGGTAACTGACTTCGACCGTCTTCTCGGGATCTTCATATTCCTTTGCCATTTCCCCATGCTGTTCCTGATTTAGGCCATGCTGACTGTGTTCTTCTTGCTTTAGATCTCCGCTTGATTATGCCACGTCAAGGTTCTTTAAATAGTTGCCATCTGTTATTCGCGGCTGTTACAAAATAGCTTGCTTTAGGTGATTGCTGTTGCTGACTGTAGCAACTACGGAGTTGCTGCTTCTGGTGTTGCAGCAACTGCGTAGTTGCTGTTTCTGGTGTTACAACAACTGCGTAGTTGCTGTTTTTGGTGTTACAACAACTATACATTATAATTCCTGCGATCTTAAGGCAATTACTTGATAATTTAGTCAGCGTTTCCAAGGATAAGTATAAAGATATTCACGAATATGAAATAAACAATTAAACATAGATATGCGGGAGGTTACTTCATACCTTGGGGTCATTATGTCATTATAAAATAAAAGCTTTCAACTTATGACTGCAAAAGGATAATAATACGGCAAAAGATAAGGTCAAAAATAGGTCAATTGTGAGTCCCAACATCCCCCCCAACTGAAGAGATTGCATGTCCCCATGCAATGGCTACTCTGAGTATGAGTCGGAAAACTGGGACGAACAATGCAGATTACTAAGACAATAGCTGTAGGGAGTAACATCAAACTTGTCTCTGAAACCAAAAACAGTTCGTATATGCTTCCATGCTGCTGCTTCTTCTCTGTTAGAAAGTCCAAACTGGCCCTTATACTGATCACCAGACAACCATAAAAGTGGGAATTTAAATTTATAACCCATCCAATTTTCAGCACAACGCTGCATGCATTCAACATACTGAGGTACCCTTGAAAGTGCTACCTGCAGATTTGATGGGTTATAGGGGTGATACTCCTTCCTTTCTGCGGGGCAGTTATCCCAAAATAGTTTATTTGCTTTAACAGCCAAGGATGCTTTGGTCTTTACATACCGCTGACAGTCTGTTAGGACCTCTGTTTGCAGTCTCATGACATGATCCTTCATATCAGAATCACTTACCATTTTTAAATGTTGTGAAATGAAAGTGGCAGCGTTCTGTGGTTCAGCTCGAATCCACAGAAGACAATTCTGTTCGTTTTGGTGGCCTGAGACATAGGCATTCTGCCAGGTAAGTTGATTAGCCAGAAAGGGTATGAAGGCCCTCAATTGTATGTCACCCACTACGGGTATCATGTTCATGTTCGTTTCTTCAGACACGGCCTCATTATGGAGGTATAGTTCACATAGCAAGTTTTGATCACTTTTGGGTGCCTCTGCAAAGGTCTGCATAAACTGTTCTGCTGTGACCACTTGATGAGGCCTCCCATCTTTGATAGCCTTCAGCTGAATGAATGCAAGTCTTTCCCTCAAAAATGTAGCATAGTTAAAAGAGGGCTTCCTCGTGGCGAGCATTCTTTGACATAACTCAAACATCTGGGACATTCTGTGTTTCAGTTCCTTGATTTCTTTATACTGGGCCCTACACTGTTCCAGTGCTTCCCAGTTCTTATAAGCATGATCGAACCAGGTCCCCTTTTGTTGTTCAAATGCTTTGCCTTGAGACTGCTGATATTCTCTCCACCATCTACCTTTTAATTCCTGAAAACTTTCTGTTTCTATACATGCATCACTAACAGTGGGGAGCTCTGTTTGCATACAGGCATCAATCATGGTCATCTGCTCTGTTGAAGTGGGCTGGGATGATCCAGCATCTCTCTCTTCATCTCTGACCAGAGTTTCTTCCTCCTGTTGGACTAATCCATTTTGCTCCAAATTGGTTTTGGTGGACCGGGGTGAATCTGTTTCTTTTTCTTCATCTGCTCCTTGCTTCTTGCTGGGCGAATTCAATTCTTCTTTATTCCCTTCTGAAACTATTTGCTCTTCCTCCATAATAGTCTGGGTAGGCCGTGATGAATCTGTATATTTTTCTTCTTCTTATAGCTCCTTAGCCACTTGAATAGGGCTAGGTGAGTCCAGTTTTTCTTCATTTCCTCCTGAGATTATTTCTTCTTCCATAACACTCTGGGTATGCCGGGGTGAGTCTGTACCTTTTTCCTCATGTTCTTCTATATCTTCTTCTTTTTCCATAACACTTTCAGTGTTTCTTTCTTCATTTCCTGGTTCTTGTGTAGCTTCTTCTTGCATACCAAATTGGGTAGGCCGTGGTGAATCCTTGTTTTCCTCTTTCTTTTCTTCCTCCATAGTGTTGGGAAGCTCCTCTGTTTGTTCCTGTGCAGTCTCTGAAGAACTTACTGGTTCTTGTGTGTCAGTAAGCTCCTGGTCTTGTGCAGTTTCCGATGAACTCACTGGTTCTTGTGTGTCAGTAAGTCCTTGATCTTGTGCAATTTCAGGTGAACTTACTGGTTCTTGTGTGTCAGTAAGTTGTTGATCTTGGTCCTGCATGTTCTCTGGATGACCTGTTGGTTCTTGTGTAGCAACAGGTCTCTCTGACTGCACTTCTTCTGAAGATCCTGTTGGTTCTTGTGTAACAACAGGTCTGTCTGTCTGCACTTCCTCTGAAGATCCTGTTGGTTCTTGTGTAGCAACAGGTCTGTCCGTCTGCACCTCCTCTGAAGATCCTGTTGGTTCTTGTGTAGCAACAGGTCTTTCTGCCTGCATTTCTTCTGCAGATCCTGTTGGTTCTTGTGTAGCAACAGGTCTTTCTATTTCAGCAGAGAATTGTGGGATTTCTACTTCAGCATCAGCGGACTCCTTTGTTTCATTTTCAGCCTCGGAGGCTTCCTTTATTGGTTCTTGTACTACCTTATATCCTGCCTGAGTATATATTTCACCACAGTTTGTACACATATATTCGTTATCTTTACTTTTCTCTGCTGCAGACGCTACCCTTGCTAAAACATGCAGGCTGAATTCTTTCTGATATGCTTCACTGACCCTTATTATCTCTTCCTGGTAGTCCTGAATATGAGATTTCAGAAACTCAATTTCTTCTTGCAGGGCGGGTATAGTAGGCTGATCCTGTGAGACAGTAGATTCCAGTGGGGGCAGAGGTTCTGCTTTGTCAATTTGATCAGTATTCCCCACAGGTGGTTCTTGTGTGTCACCTGGGGTAGTGGCTGTTTCTTGTGTTGCAGCCACTTGCTCACTATCATTCTGGGTGTCGGCAGCTGGTTCTTGTGTATCAGCTGTCTTAAGATATGATGCCACGAAGCTATGAACGCTCTGCATCTCAGCCTCTGTGGGTGAGGGGGAGGGGTTTCGAGGAGTGGTTGGAGTGCGGATTTTTAAAGCGATGGGTGGTGAACTGGAGGAATTAGGGGATTCAACTACTACCGATTTTCGTTTTGGTAGGGAAGCAGGAAATTGAGGTGTTTTTCTCTTTCTACTGGCTTTTAAGGTCGGAACAGTAGTCGGGGTAGTGGGTGCTTTGGTTGAAACCCTCGTTCTTCTTCTTTTTGCTGGGGTTTTCTTTACCTGCTGCATTTTTCGTTTAAGCTGAGTAATTGGGATATTATCGTCGGAATCATCAGTAGAAATACTGAGTATGGGGGCGGGAGAATTGGTTCTTTTGGGAGACGTGGTTAATTCCGCTGCTGCTTGTTCATTCTCTGTAACATGCAGGGGTGTTTGCTGGGGTTGTTTGGGAATATGCTCTGTTTGCTGAGGGTTTTCCAAAGGGGTTTGTTCAGGCATGTCGTCCGTTTGTTGAGGAGGCTCTTGGTCTTGCTGAGGTGTGTCCTCAGCTTGACGAAAAGTTTCCTCTTCTTGATGAGGACCTTCATGCTCGGGCTGTGGAATTCCTTCCTCCAGATTGGGATTAATGGGGGGTGGAGGGATGTTTAGAGCGAGAGCTCTGTTAATCAACAATTGGATTAAGCGATGGTGTTTTAGGGAGAGAACTGGATGCTTCGCTTTCATAGCATATCGTGCCATATTTTTGAGACAACCCAGCAAATAATATGGCATGTTCAATAATTGACCATTTCTTAAGTGATTTAACAGGACGAAGTCGTGCTGGTAGATTACCTGGTAACGACCTTCGCACGTTAGATATTGCTTGACGAATTCAACGACTTTTGGCCATGGTTGAGGTAACGACCGCAGTGCTACACCTCTGCCTTTGGTTTCTACTTCCTCGCCTGGTCGGAGAAAGTCTTGCTGTGCATTCAGAATCAGGTGCTTTCTGTTGAACCACCGTGTACCAGTAGCTGGGAGTCTGGTGACTTCAACTATGATTTCTTCCGTGACTGGGACTTGAATTCCTTGGACGATAGAGAATCCTTCTGTCAAATTGCATGTGAATTCCAGGACTTGCTACTCGTCAAAGTCTGGAAGTCTCCTGAAATACTCTATCCATCCAGCTTGCAAGAAAATTTGGTAAATTTCCGGAAAGAGTTCCAGGACTGCTGTCGTAGCTGGTTCATGAGTAATGAGGGTTCCTCCCATGGCTATTGTCTCGGTAAATCTTCAGAATTCAGAGCCGAGCTACCGATTTCAACTCAGAGTATACATCACAAATGGTAACATGCCATAGTTTTTACATACAACCGGGAGAATTAAGGGTGGCAGTGGTTGGCGTGGTTTGTCATTATGGGAATTGCTTCGGTAATCCCCCCCCTTCCTACGTGTAAATGATATGATTGGGAATGCAATCATTTGATGGACCTATCAACCTTTTTCCGCTTATCTATTATTTAATGCTCATTCATAAACGTGCGTACCTTCGTACTTTACCTTTTTGATCGCTGCGTCAAAAAGTATTTTCTCGTCCGCTGTCAAATTATAATAATTACCGCGGATCTGAAAGCACGGGAATATGGGTGATTTGTAATGATAATGACGGGAAGTGACAGTAAGGTGCTGTAATCATCACGAGAAGTGGTATATTTTGTGAGGGAAGGATATTTCGTGATCGGGAAGCAATATCGTGGCACCGGGACTGGTGTTGCAGCAACAGAAAATTACCGTTGGGGCAACAGGGATTAGGGGAAAACGTTTGTGAAAACGGGGAATGTGCTGGAGTAATGGGACTAGTGTTACAGCAACAGGAATAGTGTTGTGGCGACGGGAAATGATGTTGCAGCAACAGGGATGGTGTTGCAGCAACAAGAAATGGTGTTGCAGCAACAAGAATGGTGTTGCGGCAACAAAGATGGTGTTGCAGCAACGGGAGATGGTGTTGCAGCAACGGGGAATGGTGTTGCAGCAACGGGGAATGGTGTTGCAGCAACGGGGAATGGTGTTGCAGCAACGGGAAATGGTGTTGCAGCAACGGGAAATAGTGTTGCAGCAACGGGAATGGTGTTGCAGCAACGGGAATGGTGTTGTAGCAACGGGAAATGGTGTTGCAGCAACAGGAATTCGGAGTCCACACAGTAATTCCTTTCGAGACTTTTGTTCTCAGCTACTTCCCAATGCTAACATCTGCAAAATACCAAAATGTAATATCGCAATCCTTGGCAGGATTTATTAGTTTCTAAAAAAAAAAATGTCTAATCCTAAAAATTACATAAATAATAGAAATTCAAGTGCTTTGAGGGACAGCAAGTTCCCCTGGAAAAGAATACTGTTTTATTGCCATGCAAGTGGCTTTAAAGTCCTCTTTGGAAACCGGCCACTGATATAACTGAAGTCGGTAGCCATTCACTAACAGTGGTGTTCTGCTTCCATCAATTGTTAATAGTCTAACCGTTCCATTTGGGAAAACAGTATCCACTTCATACGACCCTAGCCATCTTGTTCTCAGCTTCCCTTGAAAGTTCTCAAAACGTGAATCATAAAGTAGAGCCCAGTTACCTTTCTGGAACTGCTTTTGCTTAATGGTTCTGTCATGCCATTTGCTTCTTTGTTGCTGTATCATAGTTGTTTGATGGACGACATCCAGTCTTTTCTCATCCAATTCCTGCAACTGCTGCAACCTGGCTGTCTGTGCATCAGTTAAATCAAGGTTAACAGCTAAGGCAGTTCTTAAGGTTTTAATTTCAAACTCTACAGGAAAAATAGCATTCTTTCCAAAAACCAATTCATAGGGTGAAAATCCTGTTGTGTTTCTCCAAGTGGTTCTGTAGGCCCAAAGAGCCTCGGGCAAGCGCTGAAACCAGTCCCTTCTATTCTCCTTTATTGTTTTTGTTAAGATAGCTTCTATGACCTTATTTGTGCTTTCCACCTGCCCATTTGCTTGGGGGTGGTAAGGTGTGGTCATCTTATGCTTGATATGATATTTTTGAAGTGTATCTTTGAAACCGTGAGAATTGAAAGGAGGTACTCCATCAGTGAATAATTCTCTGGGTAGTCCAAATCTAACAAAGATTTCTTCAAATAAGAATGTTAGTACTGCTTCTTCATTAGCTTTAATGAGTGCTTTGGCCTCTACCCATTTAGTCATGTAATCTGTGCATACTAAAATGTAAACTCTTTGATTAGATGGAGGATTAATGGGACCTACGAAGTCTAATGCCCATTTCTCAAAGGGTTCGAGAGTTACCTGGGGGTTGAATGGCATTTCATCCCTATGGTTGGGCTGGCCCATTCTCTGACAGTTGTCACAAGCCTTCACATATTTTCTAGCATCTTTAAAAAGTGATGGCCAGTAATAACCCATTCTAAGTACCTTGTGAGCTGTTCTCTTATCTGCAAAATGTCCTCCACAAGGACCATTGTGACAAGCTTTCAATATGTCATAAATCTCGTCTTCCCCAACGCATCTCCTGATTTCTTGATCTATTCCTGTGTGGAACAGACACCCGCTTATCCAGCTGTACCTAGCACTTTGCTGGATGATCTTCCTTCTTTCCCTGTGTGATAGGTGTGATGGTAATTTTCCTGCAACTAGATAATTGGAAATGTCTGCATACCAAGGTGAGTGAGTAGATACTGCAAATAGATACTCATCAGGAAAAGAATCATCTACTGGAACATTTTCATCAGTTTTTAAACGAGAAAGAAAATCAGCAACTACATTTTCTTTTCCCGGCCTATCTACAATTGTGATATCAAATTCCTGTAATAGTAATAACCACCTGGTGACTCGAGCATTTGTAATTGATTTATTCATTAAATACTTGATGGCCGAGTGGTCGGTATGCACAAAGGTAGTATAGCCAATAATATAATGCCGAAATTTATTAATAGCATAAATAACTGCTAAAAATTCTTTCTCAGTTACTGTATAATTTAGCTAAGCTGGTGTCATGTTTTTGCTGATGAAATAGATAGCATAGGGGAGATTGTTTTCTTCCTGACCCAGGACAACTCCAATTTCCGTATCTGAGGCATCAGAGGAAATATGAAAGGGTAATGCCCAATCAGGTCCTCTCAAAATAGGAGCTGTGGACAACTGATGCTTAAGTTTATTAAATGCATTCTCACAGTCATCAGTCCACTTGAATTCAACATTTTTCATTAATAACACAAACAAAGGAGAAGCTATTTTAGAAAAATCCTTAATGAATCTTCTGTAATATCCGGCATGTCCTAAAAAACTTCTCACCTCAGTTTGTGTCTTGGGGATAGGAAGGTTCTGAATGACCTGAATCTTAGCTGGGTCGACTTGAATTCCTAAAAATGAAATGAAATGACCTAGTACAATACCCTGATTCATCATCATGTGGCACTTTTCAGTGCTTAAAGCAAGGTGTGCTTCTATGCACCGCTTAAGTACTTTTTCAAGGTTTTGCAGAGCATCTTCAAAGGTCACTCCATAAGGAGTAAAGTCGTCCATGAATATTTCTAATGAATCGTTTAACATATCAGAAAAGATTCCTATCACCGCTCTCTGAAATGTCGCTGGAGCGTTACACAACCCAAATGGAAGTACTCTATAGGCAAAGGTTCCCCATGGGCTGGTAAATGTGGTTTTGTCCTGATCCTGGGGTGCAACCCTAATTTGGTTGTATCCACTAAACCCATCCAAGAATGAGAAGAATTTCTTACCTGCTAAATTATCCAATACTTGATCAATAAAAGGTAGGGGGAAATGATCTTTCTGGGTTGCTTTATTTAATGATCTATAGTCTACACATACTCGCCATTTCCCATTCTTCTTTGGTACAATTACGAGTGGAGAAACCCACTCACTGTCAGATATTGGATATATGAATCCTGCATTTAAAAGTTTCTGGAGTTCCTCCTTCACAATTTCTCTGAGGTTAGGGTTCATTCTTCGCTGGGGTTGACAGACTAGCCGGGATCCCTCCTTAATATATATACGGTGAGTACATAATTCAGGGGAGATCCCTTTCATGTCTGTGTAGTCCCATGCAAATGCCTCTTTGTTTGCTTGGAGTAACTTTATTAATTTCTGTTTTTCATCATCAGTCAAATCAGGATTTATATTCAGCGTTTTACCAGGTTCAATTTCAACTGTTGTGCTCTTGGAAGGGTTGCCTAATACTGTCTGGCATAAGTTTTCATCTTTCATATTCTGCTGGGATTCAGGTTCTAGGATTGCAGCGAAGTGGTTAAATGTTTCTAGATTAACCGAAGAGGGCTCAGAAATAAAACTGCTAATTAGTTCATCTTCGGTGGAGTCTTTAAAAGTCAAAGCTTGCCCAATAGTTAATATCGGTTGGGTTTCCTCATCCTCATAGTCTACCCATATGGAATTGTCACTGTTAATCATGGGAGTGGCATGAGGATAGAGAGTCAGCTGTTTAGTTTCTTGTCCATTGGAGATGGTCATTGATCCAGATCTACAGCTGATGAAAGCATCAGCTGTAGCCAACCAAGGTCTCCCTAGAATCAACGGATGACCCCCCAACTTTGTTTTAGTTTGTAATACCACAAAGTCGACCGGGTAATTCCATGATTCTACAGAGATTATAAGGTCTTCAATGACCCCTTCAAGTTTAATCGTAGAACGGTCAGCTAATTCTAAGATAGTAGGAGTTTCCCTGATAAAGTTTTTTAGCTGGAGCAGTTGAGCTGTTTCGAGTGTCATGATATTTATTGCAGCTCCTAAGTCTACTAAGACCTTAGAGATAAAGGTTTTTCCGACCTGGACTGTTACTATAGGGTGACCAGGGTCACCATATTTAACAGGATAATCTTTTTCAGTCATTAAGGCAGTTAATTCCCCCATCACATGAACTGTGAGGGGGTCTTTAGCCTTCCTTCCAGGTTTCTTTACACAAATATCTCTAATAGTTCTAGCATATATAGGAACATCCCTTAGTGCTTGCAATAATGGGATTTTGACATACAAGTTCTGTAACTCTCCTAAAAGATTGAAGGTAGGTTGTTCAGGTGTTTTAGTGAGAGTCAGCCTTTCAGGGAATGGTGGATATACTGTTTGGTCATTATTGTTAGGTGCTGATTCTGCTGTTTCAGCACTATGGTTAGCTGGTTTCTCTTTTCTAGCCTCCTCTTTGTCAGAGTCCGTGATATCATCTATAATAGGTTCGACTATTCTCCCTGAGCGAAGGTGAATATCATTACATTGTAGGGGAGAGATGGGCTGATTTTGAATGTCAATAACTTGCAGGGCTTTATTATTATTTGGATTGGGGTTAGGTTGTACAGGCAGCTGTGGTCTCATTGCCTGATTATTCGGAGGATTATTAGATGGTAAGGAAAGAGATTGTTGTTGTTGAGGAAAAGGTATCTGTTGGGCTGCCCAGTTTGGGTTCCATTGATTAAAATATGGTTGCTGGGGAGCCCAAGGATTCCACATAGTAGGGTCAGGAAAAGGAATATTTGGTTGCTGCATAAGTGGAAAGTTCATTGTGTTGAAGGGTGGGTATTGCATTTGATTCATGGGTGGGTAAAAAGGAGAATTATTATTCCAATGATTGAATGTTGTATTAGAGCTCGTACCTTGTCTTTGCGGCCATTGCCTCCTCTGTGTCATTAGGTACACTGCTTCAGCTTCAGTTGTCTGCAGTGCTGCTTTGATTCCAGGCAGAGAGGGGCATTGATGTGTTTCATGATCCTTCTCGCAGATTGTGCATATAGGTATCCTATCCAGTGGGCATTCTCTAAGTGGATGTTTTTCTCTGCATTTTGAACAGAAAATTGCCAGAGCAGCTTCTGCTTCTACCTGTTTCTTCTTGACCTGCAGAGCATCAATTTGTGAAGCAAAAGAACTCAGCATTTCAGTTTTAAATTCTTCTAATAAGTTACCTATCTCAGCTCTTGTTACTCCTCCACTGGCTGACTTCTGAACCCTTGAATACACATTATCTCTGCTTTTTGATCTGCCTGCTGCTCCCCTTGAACACCGCATACAGAGCTTAATAATTTCATCAAAGGGTTCTTTAGAAATGTCCCCTTTTCCAAGAATGTTCAGCATGTCCAGGCAATCATCTCTTACCCCTTTCAGCAGTATGGTCTTCAAAATGTCTTTGCTCATATTAGGATGATCAGAACACTGCAGATTATACTGTAATCTTTCCACGAAATCTTCCAAATTTTCGTCCTCTTTCTGGACCATTTTAAACAATTCTTCCTTTCTTTCTCTTGTCTGGCAATAGTCTTGATACTTAGCCAGAAATCCCTCTTTCATCTGGTCCCAGGTGGTGATTGCCTGAGCTCCTAAGCTCATAAACCACCTCAATGCATTCCCTTTTAGTGTTGCTAGAAACAATTTCAGCTTCTGATTAGGACTTATGTAATCATAGCTTCTACACAGTATGTCGAATTCAAAGAGGAATTCGTCCGGGTCTTCGGAGGATAACCCATGAAAATTGGGTAACGCCGAGAGTGGAATGTTTTTCATGGGGGTTGTTCCTCTCGGGAGCTCCCCAATAGGGAATTCGAGGGTAGAGAGCGAGTTTTCCCCTCTCCCTTCTGTTCTGTTATCCTCCATTGGTCTTTTCCCTGAATCACTCGCTTTATCTTCTGTGTCTTCTGTTTCTTCAGGTTCCTCTACCGGTTCCTCAGTGTATTCTGGTGCTTCCAGCTTCCTTTCAGGTCCTATTACTTCCTCCATCTGTTGGTCTGTTTGTGAGGAGTATTGGATCTGGGGTCTCCGGGAACTCGTCCTCTGTGATGCTTCGGCCTTAGAGATGATTTCGTCAATGTAAGTCTTCCGTCCTCCTTTACCGCCTGTAAAATTAGGTTTCTTGCGTCCTCTCATACACCTGTTATTTTCACAAAGAAACCATTAATGCTTTTAGAATTCTTTAGTTGCCTTCCCCGGCAATGGCGCCAAAATGTTGGCTAGTTGAATTGTTTATGAATTAAACATTCAAGTACCACATTAATTGTCAACCAGGGAAAGTCTTTTTATTCCAAAGGCTACTGCGTACTGTATGTACTCAAAATCTAAAAGCATTGAAAAGCTGTAGTATACGTGATTCTTACGCTATGTCATTACAGTACTCGTTAAAGTAAAAGAAATTAATTAAAACTACAAATCTGGAAAACAAAATGATGGATGCTCTGTTGGCAGAGGATCAGGACCCTATCCTCCAGGTGGGGACGTTCAGCACCTGCCCCTGTAATCAGATTTACCAATGCACATTGCACTCTCATTCACCGGTGAGAAACAAACTCAAGTGATTAATGAAACAGAGTACTAGCGAAACAGAGAATACCAGAGGTAATGCTATCAAATCCAAGCAGAGTACCAGAAAGAAACTATTGCACACTTACACACTTGACAATAAAGTAAATGGGCGAATCTTGTGAGGAAGGTGGGCCCAGTCCCTCTCACAAGACTTCCCAGGAAACGAAGACTGGATTAAGTGCTCAAAACAGTTTTATATTCATCTGCCAAAAAGATTTAAATACAATAGAGTTCAGACTTGCTGATGTTCTCAGAATATCTTCTTACAAACTGACCATAGACACTGACTAATTCCTTTTTCATGTAGACGTCTCCTCTTTATAGAGGAGACATCTATTACAATAAAGTATTACAGCCCATTCAGTTAACCCATCTTATCAAAAATAAGCAATTCAGAATGCTGTTACAACAGTATGATAATACGTTCTTTCTTGAGTTCTAGCTGTTACACAGCGGGTAACTGACTTCGACCGTCTTCTCGGGATCTTCATATTCCTTTGCCATTTCCCCATGCTGTTCCTGATTTAGGCCATGCTGACTGTGTTCTTCTTGCTTTAGATCTCCGCTTGATTATGCCACGTCAAGGTTCTTTAAATAGTTGCCATCTGTTATTCGCGGTTGTTACAAAATAGCTTGCTTTAGGTGATTGCTGTTGCTGACTGTAGCAACTACGGAGTTGCTGCTTCTGGTGTTGCAGCAACTACGTAGTTGCTGTTTCTGGTGTTACAACAACTGCGTAGTTGTTGTTTTTGGTGTTACAGCAACTATACATTATAATTCCTGCAAGCTTAAGGCAATTACTTGACAATTTAGTCAGCGTTTCCAAGGATAAGTATAAAGATATTCACGAATATGAAATAAACAATTAAACATAGATATGCGGGAGGTTACTTCATACCTTGGGGTCATTATGTCATTATAAAATAAAAGCTTTCAACTTTTGACTGCAAAAGGATAATAATACGGCAAAAGATAAGGTCAAAAATAGGTCAATTGTGAGTCCCCACAGGTGGATCATGAGCCTGATTTCCTCAACCCATTTCTCAATCCTTGTTAATGGCATTCCCTCCCGTCCCTTTAATCCCTCCAGGGGTATCCGGCAAGGGGACCCCCTCTCCCCCTTTCTTTTCGTCCTTATGGCTGAAGGGCTTGGAAGGCACATAAAACAAGCCCTCCATTCTCATCAGATCAAAGGCATCTCGGTGCATAACTCCCCTGCCATCTCCCATCAGCAATTTGTTGATGACACGATGCTTTTAGGCTACCCCTCTGCTCAAGAGGCCCGTCGTCTGAAATCCCTCCTCCAGGATTTTTCCATTGCCTCTGGCACGCATATCAATTGCTCTAAATCTCAGATTTTCTTTTTCCATACTCCGCCCTCTGTCAAAACTGCTGTCTCTTGTATCCTGGGCTTCCCCTCAGTGTCCCTTCCTTCCAAGTACCTGGACGCCCCTCTCACGGCTTCAGCTATCAAACATACTGCATGGCGCATCCTTCTGGAGAAACTCGAAAACCGTCTCAACCTCTGGACATATAGATCTCTAAATCTAGCAAGTCGAATTGTCCTCATCAAATCGGTTTTGCAGGCAATGCCTCTGTACTTGTTCTCTATATTAGCTGCTCCAAAATGGGTTTTAAAAAATATTAGAAACCTTCAGAGAAACGTTTTGTGGAGCAGCTCTGCCACCAACCGCAAATGGGCCTTGGTGAAATGGTCCAATGTTTGCATGCCCAAAGACAAGGGCGACATTGGGTTAAGGGACCCGGAGCACAGTAACTCCATCATGAATGCCAAGATCTGGTGGCAGTGGATTACCAATCCAGATAAGCCATGGGGGAAAATATGGACAGCCAAATATGCAGGAAATAGACCTCAAGAATATCTCATAAGATTCACTCCCACAGAAAAAGGATCTATAATATGGAATGCAGCCAAGCAGCACCATCAGATAATACAACAACATAGCTTCTGGGAAATCAAGAATGGATGCAATGCAAGATTTTGGACAGATGCCTGGAATCAAATGCCTAAACTCATAAATATTCTTCACCCTTCTCTGATTCCAGATAGGCAGGCGCAACAGCAGGAAAATGTTCACCATTTCTGGTTGCCGGCAATAGAACATGGCTTCAGAAAATGGAAACCAAGCAACCAAATTCTCAACAGTACAGATGCCAGGATGGAAGTGGAGCTGGGAACCGAGCTACGGAAAAGGAGTATGAGACAGGATAATGGAGAGGATATTCTCAGATGGGGATACCTGCCCAAGGGATCCTACACCACCTCAGAAGCCTACAAACTACTATGCAACTTTTCCGCTCCTCCAGACCCTATATGGAGTAAAATATGGGAGCTTGGACCCTAGCAAAAAATCTCCCACTTTCTCTGGTTGACGGGACATAAAAAGATTCTCACTTGGGATAAGCTTAGGAAGCGGAAGTTCCATGGCCCCTCGATCTGTCATAACTGCTTTCAAAATGAGGAAACTCTCCAACATCTCTTGGACACCTGTCCCCTAGCCAAGCTACTCTGGGACAAGGTCAGCTTCAGATGTCAAAGAATATGTAAAGAGGAGGAAGACATCATCAACTCCATAAGACAATGGCCAAAGCATCCCTACAAAAGCAAGATTCTCAACCAATTGTGGAACATCATTCCGGGGATCGTCCTTTGGAATATTTGGAAGGAAAGAAATCAATGCATCTTTAAAAACAAAAGATCTCCTATAGATGTAATCTAGAGCAGGATTCAGAGGAACATTCAAGAGACGATGGCGCTCCAGGACTGGACTAAAGAAGATCTCCCATCCATAGACAACGAGCATAATATTCTAAGTAATTGGCAGTTGCAGATACCTCAAGACTCTCTGAAGATCAGCACTCCTAACAGCAACTGTAAGAACGTCTGCCAATGGAAATCCCCCCCCAAAAATTCATACAAGTTGAATTTCGATGGGGCTTCCAAAGGCAATCCAGGAGCCGCTGGATTCGGAGGAATAATCAGGAATCATGAAGGCACTCCTATGCAAATCTACTTTGGGAACATAGGGTGGGATACCAACAACTCAGCAGAGTTGGAAGGGCTTTGGCAGGGCCTTCAGCAAGCCTGTAATCTCAACCTCCAACCCTTGATCGTCGAAGGTGACTCCCAGATTCTTATCAACATGGCTACTCGTATTCAGAATGGCTCGCAAGCAAGGAAAATAGCACCCAGTTGGAGGCTAGAAGCAAGATTAAACGACATAGCACAAAAGCTCAGTAACACTAGCGCCATCTCATTCACACATACTAAAAGGGAAGACAACAAAATCGCAGACCTTCTGGCCAACATTGGAGTAGAGACAGATCTACCCCTGGTTTTTGGAAGCACAAACATCATCCCCAACAGGCAACAGCTCCAGGAATGCGAGAGCTTGATCCAAGAAGAGGCTGTCACCCCGGATGCGGGTGCTACCTTGCCACCTCAGGGAGATCCATGTGCCCAGCACGGGCTGCCACGTGAAGGCTGGAGGGCTTTAATGCCTCTTGCCGCCAACACTCCAAGCCGGGAAACGCAAAGTAATTGCCTTAATGAAGGCACTGGAAGCGATGGAGGGGACGCAAAGCGCATTCAATGCGAGCGAGCTTCAAAGGAATGTTGATGGGTTTAAGACGGTGGGAATGTTGGCATGCGGAGCTCAGTTCGATGTGGAATTTGCCCAGATCCCTGAGCAAAGCTGTGTTATTGCTGTTAATAGCTTGGGCGAGGCTTGCCCCTTGCTGGTTATTCTCGGTTCATGCCTGTGTTCAATTGAGCTCTGTTTCGAGCCAATTTGGAGGGGAAAATTATTTGAGGAAGAACGCGGAGAAAGCAGGCCCTCATCCGCTTTGGAGAAAGTTAAGGAAGCCGAAGACAGCATGGTGCGAGAGAGGATGCCCAACAAAAGAGGAAGGAGCTCAGGGCATGGTAATTCCTCCCGCTCACCTGCAGTGGACACTCACCACCACTGTTGCTGCTGTTATTGTTATCGTAGAGTGGGAGCTTCCCCTGTTCAAGCTAGTCAGTTTATGGAGGCAGGTGGATCCAGTGATGGTGCGCCTAGACTCCCTGCGTTCGGATCAGTTATCTTCACCTTGGGCAGCTCCAGGGACAATGCCGGCATTAATGCCCACATTTCAGTACTATTTACCAAGGTCCCTGAGGGGAGTGAAGAAGGAATGCAGCAGCTCCCTGCTGAGGAAAATCAAGCGGTTGACAAAGGGAAACGGCCAATGGGGGAGTCTTCGAGTGCAGGGGGAAATTCACTGCAGGGGCCTCAGCAAGGACCTTCCCAAGCTCGTGAACCAGAATCGCCAGCCCCAGCGCATAATCCCATGGCAATGTGGGAGGGATACCTGGAAGGACAAGGCTGGGCTACAATCGTGGAAGAAGAACCAGAGGAGTAACCCCCAGCGGCACTCCCTCGTTTTTTTCGGACGGATATGGGATCGCGGTTGGTTTCTAATATACTTCTCCTGTCTTATGTTTCATGTCATCTGTTTTATGTCTCAGGTCGATACTTGTTTCTTTCTCTGTTTTGGGTCATGGCCACGGCCATTATAGTCTTTCTGTTTTGGGCAATGCATGATGCTTATATAGACTTCTGGGTCATGTGTCATTTGATGGATGCCCCTGCGTGGGCTTTTTAAGTACTATATGGGATCATTAGTCTTTCTGTTTTGAGTCTGTTAGAGCTGCCCACGGAGCCACTGTTGGACCTGGGCAGCCAGTCCTCTTGATTGTAAGTTTTACCTGTACATATTAATATACAAGTAGTTAGTGTTGCTGAGAAAAAAAAAATACACGTCAAAGAACATGAAATAACAAAAACATAACTGAATTCAAAAGAGGATGATAACAGTTGGCTTGCTTTGTTAATCGGCTGCTGAGTTCTTCTTATATACCTTAACGATGATTAATCCTCTTTAACCATAATTAACTGCATTAAACTTTGACTTATGGAAAGACTGGGGCTTGCATATATATCGGGTGCACTTATATTGGCTAAAACACAAAGAAAACATAACCATCTTCCTATTCTTCGAACTCAACTTTAACATTGATTTTTCCCTTTACCAAGCGTAATTAACGCAAACCTTTGGTAATTGCGGAACTTAAAATGAATTAAATCTATTGCATAAACTATTGGATATGCCCATTTGCCTTTTAAATATGCCTTAATACCTTCATGTACTTGATTATACATAGATCTGTATTTAATAATTCATCGCGTCCAAAACCCATTGCAATCGCAATTGACACTTTCAATTGGGGTATTAACCCAAAACCTTAACAAACTGCGATTAGTGGACCCACCGGAAATATAAAACATGGTATATATAATATTGGGTCTGGATCACCATCGCAAATCGCAATCGGCATAAGTCATAAACGTTATGTGATGATCACGGACCCGATGGGAGGATCAAACATAATATATGTTATATCGGGTCTGGATTGCATATTGCAATCGACGAAACCATATATATGTATAATATGTTATGTGATATGACAGACCCGCTACACTTATAAAACATGATATAAATGTTTTCAGGTCCGACCATCACAATCGCAACCAACAGAGCCAACCTCTATAGCCCGCGGTGTGGTGGACCCAACGGGACTTTATAACATAGTGTATATATGTTTTGGGTCCGGCCCATGATTGAAAATCGCAATCAACGGTATCAACGAAACCAATCATACATATCATTGCGGACCCACCGAACTTTATAAAACACAACTTATAGTATTTCAAGTCTAGCTTTAACCCTCTAACACTTGTTTCTTTTGTGAATCCGATATATTACTTTGTTTCTTTCATGTTTCAATATGGACATATATATATAACGAGACCACTCCATATAACTATTTATATTGCAATTTTACTTGATCACATGGGCCGATTCTTTAACAATTGTTTCTTTTGTGATTCTAATATATAAGAAATAAAATGCTTCATTTCTTTTAGACTTTGTGGATAAGAGAGCCTCATTAAGGTTGAACCCCTGTAATGATTTTTAGACCACACATTTCAATCAAAATAAATCATAAGCTTAAACACAATATAAGCTACAAAATTTGGCTCCAACTGGGGATAGTGCTTTTGCCACAGAAGCACTAAGAACCGTAGACTAGTGTCTTATCCATTGGGCATGGAGTCATATATTGCATCACCTAATTGTGTGAAAATTTTGTACAGTGATCCCACACTGATATCTATAGAGATAAGATGCTTGTCCTTCGATAGAAAAATATTGAGAATCATAGATCAGTAGCCTTAGTTGGGTATGGAGTCCAAAACCGTGAAAACCCTAAAATTTGACAAACTGGAACGTGACAATCTTGAAGTCTAAAGCCTCTACAAACTAGTTTCCAATTGGGAAAGTCACCTTTATTCATCAACTAATGATTAAACTGAAGAGCTACAATTGGAAACCAAATGCTCAAAACCTGAGCTTATTTATGTAAAAGTTCCTACATATGTACATGATTGATCTCCATTAGGTGAAGTCAATATTCCAATGGTACCATGTTAGCATTTGAGTGCTTAATCTAGACCCATTCTCCCAATGAATCTTGAAAATGTAATTCATCCTGAACAAAAAATAAATTATGCATAAAAGAAGCTCACAACGAAAATTAAGACTATATCCAAAAAATGATATGTGTATACCACTGATAAATTCTTCCATGTAGTCTACCACAAGATCTTCAAAAGTATGAGAAAAAATATGTTCTTGGTCAGCTCCAAAAAAGAAATTATCTATGTATGAAGGTTCCTACTCAATTAAACCTTCTGCTGGGATAATATTTTCAACAGAACAATCAACAACATCTTTAAGAAAGTGATCTATGTCACTTTAATGTCTCCACTTTTCATCTCTAAGATTTGATTGAAAATAATTTTTAATTTTAACCTCAGGAATAGAAAGAAAATTTTTCACATTACTATAAGACATATGATCAACTTGACATAGACTGTTTACCTCTGATCCATAGGCATCCTTATGTTCTTCAATGCAATGATATACAACTTCTTTATCAGCTTCCTTTTTATATAAGATAGCCTCTTTTTCTATGATAGATGGCTCAATATATTGCTATCCAACATATTCCACTTGTCGGTTTCTTCCTGTAGGTTCAACACCCAACTAATGAACTTGAAGAACTTCATCCTGTTCCCCATTTAAACCATTTTCATTATAGATAGGAGGATAATCAAAGTTAACAAAATAGGAACTCTGGGGATTTATTTGCAACTTAATCATTTCTTCCTCTTCTCGATTGTTGAGCAGAGATTCTTGATGCATGTTTGAATTTTCTTCCATCCGAATACTCTCCTGATTTTCTTGGAATACTGTTGAGTAGAGATTCTTGATGCATGTTTGAATTTTATTCCATCTGAATACTCTCCTGATTTTCTTGGAATAGATTCAACCAATTCTTTTCCTGAGAGATTATTGGAGTGAAATAATTATAAACGTCTCCACATCATTTTGAGAAAATGATGTTCGATCTGCTTGGAACATAGTCACCCAATTCTCTGCTTGGGAGATTATTGGAGAGAAAATAAACCTCTCCACCTCTTGATAGTTCCTTACTTTCAAAGACTTGCTTATAGTTAATCTGTCTATAACTTCTCTGAATGCTTGATATATTATTAACAAGATAAACAATTTCTTCAACAAGATTATCTTGAGCCTTTAAATTTTCTTTAAAATCATAATATTCACAACACCCTTCAAAATGAAACCTGTGTGGATAATACGATCTACAATAAGAATTGAATACTGAATGGAAATCTTTCAAATATGAAATGCTTGAAAGAGGTAGAGACCTAAACCAAACCCTAGGTTCTTGGTCCAAAGAAAACAAAAACAACTTCATCTTCACATCTTCATGAGTGATGCCCTATTGCTCCATGCATTCATGAAACTCTTGTAGGTGCTGAGCTAGATCTTCATATTCCTTCATACTAAATTTTGGAAGATACTCATTCCAGACATAAAATGTAGGCATATCATGAGGATAGCTAGTGATCCCATTAAAATCAAATGGATCAAATCTATGGACTAAGAATGCTGGGAGATCTCAGCGTTATCTTTTTGAGATGCTAAAAGAGTAGAGGATGGGAGGACTCGAGCGACGGGGTAGCAGGCGGAGCTAGGGTTTCGTCGGCGGGTCGGCTGCGCGAGAGCAGGGGAACAGGGTCGACTACTTCTCTGGAAGAGGGGCGCATCGAAGGAAGAGTCCTGAGCAGCAGGACAAATCTTGATGATCAGACCTCTTCAAGCTCATTTACGGGAGCATACCAACCTGTGAAACAACGAACAAGGGTACTGACCCGAAGGAATGGGGATGGAGTCAGGGAGGGGAGAGATCCCCTCCTATAAAGAAGTAATAACAGGCGAAGCAAGGAAAGAAAGGAAAGACGAAGGAGATCGAACCACTGCAGGAGAGACTTCAGAAGCTGGAGCACAAAGACGAGCAGGAATCCAAAGCAAATGCCTACCAAGGTCAACGAACACACCAAGGTTCGTAATCCCGCCCAATAAATTAGAAAACTACAGAACCTATATGAGAGATTATGCTTTGATTTGTAAATTCATAGGATACTGGCCAGCTGAGAAAGATCTTATGAGGTGGATCAATCTGAAATGGAAACCAAAAGGCCATGTAGAAGTCAAGTTGGGAGCGAAGGGGTTTTTCACGGTCATATTTTCTAATCTAGAAGATAGGACTCGGATATTTGAGGAAGGTCCCTACTTCATGAACAATGCGGGGCTGTTCATGAGACACTGGGTCGAATGCTACAACCCAGACAAGGAAAAGCTATTAGCTGTTCCAATATGGATAAGACTTTTTGGCCTACCATCAGAATTCTGGAATCCGGAGATCCTTAAAGGTATCGGAAATTCAATAGGCTCTTTTGTTAAAGTGGCAGAATCAACGAAGCGAGGCAAATATAATACCTATGCTAGAATATGTGCCTACATGAACATAACAGAACCTCTTCCAGAATCTATTGAACTGGAATATCATGACGAGATATGGAAGCAAACCATTGATTACGAACATATCCCATTCCGCTGTAGAAGATGCCACGAGTATGGCCATTTAGTCAGAGACTGCCCCATAACACTAGCTGAAAAAGAGAGGGAAGCAGAGATCGCAAGAAAAACTGCAACAAGGCCAACAGAGGGAGAAGAAGAGGATTTCAGAGAAGTACAAAGGAGGAGAAGAAGAGGAAATAAAAGGATGACGATGGGAAAGCAAAAGGAAACTCAGAAAACTGAAACACAAAACAAGTTTACAGTCCTGCAGGAAGAAGATCTCGAGACAGAGGTTAGTGAGGAAGAAGAAGTGGAAGAAATGGAGATAATTGGAGAAAATGCAAGCAAAGGAAAAGATAAAAGGAATAAAGAACAGAGTACTGAAAACCTAAGCGAAACCCAAGAGGACCAAGGAGAAATGGAGATAGACACACAGCGCATGAAAGGAGAAGAGGAAGAACAAGAAATGGCGAAACTGATACAAGAATGGAGGAGGCTAGATGATCGATTCATCCCAGAAGAACAGAAGCAGAGGTATAAAGAAGCTTTTCAAAGATACAAGGAAAAAAAAGGAATTACAGATGAGAGGGAAAGTCAAAAAACAGAGAAACCAGACATAGGAGCGGGCAGCGCTGGCAAAGTCGGGAAAAAACGAGGGAGAAGACCTATGAGTGAAACAATACAAGATGTAGGAGAGGCGCTTGTAAGTTCAGGAAGAGTGATACCCCTTTCAGAGGTATTCCAAACTCCCCGAAAACTGTTAAGATGATAATCACAACCTGGAATATAAGAGGCCTCAATAGCAGAGGCAAACAAAGGTATCTAAATGAGAGACTGAAAAAAGAAAAACCCAGTATAATGATAGTACAAGAAACCAAAGTAAGTACTGAGAAGATGAGAGAAATTTTAAACAGAAACAGAAATAGGTATGAAATGATGGGACAGGATGCTATTGGAAGCGCTGGCGGATTGGTAATAATCTGGAATCCAGAAGAAATACAGTTCAGTAACTGGATGAGTTTCCCAAGAATTCTAACAGGAACAACTAACATACTAGGAACGACAGAGGAGGTCATTGTTACAGGGGTGTATGGGCCGCACGTTCAGAATGAAAAGGAAAACTTCCTACAGAACTTAAAGGCATTAAGATGCCTGATGCCAGGAAAACAGTGGATAATCGGTGGGGATTTTAACCTGATTAAAGCCACAGGGGAAAAAAGAGGAGGAATAAGGAGACTGGATAAGGTTTCGGAACAATTTGGAGACTTAATAAGAGAACAAAAACTGATTGATATCCAGACCATAAATGGAAATCACACTTGGAACAATCGAAGGGGAGGAGCTAATCAAATAGCTTCGCGCCTCGACAGATTCTTAATCTCAGAACAAATAATGATAAAGGATGTATTCATTGAAGCATCAATCCTACCTGTTGCAGGATCGGACCATTGGCCAATCAAACTAGAAATAGACCTAAAGCAAAGGCCCCCCAACAAACCCTTCAGATTTGAAGCCTTTTGGCTAAGAAATGAAGGATTGATGGAAAAATTAGAAGAATGGTGGCGAACGAGTGAACAAAGGGGCAAAAATAAGATGCATACATTTCAACTCAAGCTGAAGGAAATGAAGACCAAATTAAAGAAATGGAACAAAGAAGAATTCGGGAATATTATAGAGGAAAAAAAGAAATTGGAGCAGAAAATGGAAGAACTACAACAAATGGACATCTTAGAAGGTATACAGGAAGAGAGAACAAAAGAAGAAGGGATGATTCTAAATCAGCTTGAGGAAAGAAGGAAACAAGAGGAAATTTTATGGAAACAGAAATCAAGGGTTCAATGGCTCAGGGAGGGAGAAAGGAACACTAAGTTCTTCCACAAAGCCATGGTCCAACATCGCCAAGGAAACATAATATTCTCAATAAAGAACAAAGAAGGACAAAGAGTTCTTCAGCAGGAAGAGATTGAGAAAGTGCTAGTGAACCACTTCAAAGATATATTGAAGGAACCACAATCGAACAGAACAGAGGCCATAGCCAAGATAAGCAGAGAAATACCACAAGTAGTGACAAGAGACCAAAATCAGGCTCTAATGAGGAAAATTACGAAGGAGGAAGTGGAGGAGATTGTCAAAAATATGAAGCGAAATAAAGCTCCTGGACCAGACGGGTACACGGTTGAATTCTTCCAAGCTGGGTGGCACTTTATTGCTGATGAAGTAGTGGAAGTTGTAGAGGAAGCAAGGATAAATCAAAGAATATGGCCAGGAATAAATGCTACCCTTTTGTCACTTATTCCAAAAACTAATCAGGCAGACCAAGCTGAAGGATTCAGACCCATAGCCCTCTGTAATGTCATTTATAAGATTGTGGCGTCCATAGTAGCTCAGAGACTGAAACTCATCCTTCCAAGCATTATTTCTCCAGAGCAAACCGGGTTTGTCGAAGGGAGACAGATCTTGGACGGGCTAGTGGTGGCTCAGGAAGTAATTCACACGCTGAAAACAAAAAAAGAAAAAGGCATGCTGATCAAATTAGACCTATCAAAGGCCTATGATAGGCTAAGCTGGAAGTACTTAACAGTGATCCTTAAAGCTTTCGGATTCTGTGACAGATGGGTAAATTGGGTGCTAAGCATGATCTCTACACCGAATTTCTCCATCTTGCTAAATGGAGCGCCTACAGCAACATTCAATGCAACAAGAGGCCTCAGACAAGGGGACCCTTTATCTCCCTTTCTTTTCATCATTGCAGCAGAAGGTTTAGGCAGATATATTAAAAAAGAATTAAGGGACAGAAACATTCAAGGGCTCAGATTATGGGGAAATCGAACCACTGTCACCCACCAACAGTTTGTGGACGACATAATGATCTATTGCAAAGCAACCCTGCGAGAAGTGAAAAGGATAAAGAAAATCCTTGAGGTATTTATGGAAGGCACAGGGATGGAGGTCAATAATGAGAAATCCAGAACTTTCTTCTTCAACATAGCGGAACCCATACAGAATCATCTAACCAGAGTCCTGGGATATCGGAAAGGAGAGCTCCCGACCAAATATTTAGGCACAATGCTAGACTCTTCATCCATCAGGATAGGGAACTGGAAAAATATCCTTGAGAAAATCAAGAAGAGAATGGAAAACTGGACTTTCCGAGCTCTGAACTTAGCAGCAAGGGTGGTTCTTCTTAAAGCCACCATCCAGGCAATACCGATATACTCCCTATCAGTGATGAATGCTCCTAAAGGAATATGTAATAAACTTGTAGAGATGTACAGGAAATTTCTATGGGGGGGGCCGAAGCAAGAAAAGAAGTGGGCCCTTTGTTCTTGGGAGAGCCTAACCAAACCTAAGGAAAAGGGAGGTTTAGGCCTCAGAGACCCAGGGACTCTAAATCAGGTGTTAGCAGCCAAGCTACGCTGGAGATGGTTACAAGGAGGACAGGATCTTTGGAAGGAAATTTGGACAATTAAATATAATATGCCCAACAATCCGGAAGAAATTATCAGGAAGCAAGATATGCCTCGGGGATCAGATATATGGAACTTATCCATTCAAAACAGAGACTTAGTGGACAGCAATATATTCTGGGAAATCAAAGGGGGACAGACAGCGAGGTTTTGGGATGAAGCCTGGCAACAACGAGGAAAAATGGTGAATCTTCCAGGTATGCAAGAACTCCAAAGAATAGGTATGCACAGAAACCTGATCACGGTTAATGATTACTGGATTGCTGAGCAAGACAATGAGGAATGGCGACACTGGAAACCTTTGGAGGAATGGGAAAGGAGTGCAACTGAAGAACAAAAAACAACCTTTAGAAAGGAAATGGACTCTAGGAAAATAAAGAGAAGAGAAGGTAGAGACATACTCCGTTGGGGCAAAGAAACAAAAGGGATATTCACTATAAAGGAGGCCTACAAAGCAAAAACCCATCAAGATCAGGGAGAGGAAGACCAAATCTGGAAAAAGATCTGGAGAACAAAATGGTGGCCAAAGGTTAAATTGTTTGCCTGGCTGGTAGGAAGAAAGAGAATTCTAACGTGGGATAGAATCCAGAAAAGAGGTTTTTATGGTCCATCAAGATGTCATCTCTGTGAATCGGCTATAGAAGAGCAGGAACATATCCTTAACGGCTGTAGTGTGGCGCAATTCCAGTGGGGAAAAACGTTAAATCTTTTTTCCACAACAAACAGAAACCCGAATGACATAATTCAAACCATAGGGGATTGGGGAGAAAGTAAATTCCATAGCAAAATAGTTAGAAGAGCGTGGAGTGTCACTGCGGGTTTTAACATCTGGAATTTGTGGAAGGAGAGAAACAACCGCATTTTCAGAGGGAAGGCAACAGGGCCGGAGGAGGTGTGGAAGCGTACGCTGAGTCAAATTCGGGAATCAATTTTAGCGGAGAACTGGGCTGACGAGGACTGGAAAACATTGGAAGCAGAGACAACCATCTTAAAGAAACTGAACCTAGAGCAGGGAATGATCTATCATCGGGAAACTAACCAGAGACAACCTTTAGCTAATCAAAGCAGTACAGTGTTTAGAAAGCCTCCAGAAGGGTTTGTGAAACTCAATTTCGATGGCGCTGCGAAAGGAAACCCGGGTCCAGCGGGTTTGGCGGAATTTTCAGAAATGAACAGGGGGAAACAGAGTGGATATATGCGGAAAATGGAGGAACTATGACCAATAATGAGGCAGAGTTTATGGCTGTTTACCAAGGTCTCAAAATTGCCAGACGAAATGCATACAGGAAGGTTGAAATCGAGGGAGACTCCACCCTGGTCATCGAGACGATCAGGAAACTAATTCAAGGGAAGAATTGGGAGAAAGTGGTGACAAGTTGGAGGAATGCAAGCATAGTCAGGGACATTGGAGAGATGCTAACAGGTATAGATTATAAAATAACTTCGCATGTTCGAAGGGAGGGTAATAGACCCGCAGATTGCCTGGCAAATTGGGGGTGCAAGGAACCAATGGATAGAATCGATGACAGCTGGACAACCCAGTCCACGTTGGTGAAATGGGAAGGATTAAAGCAGTTGCTTGGCAGTGATATTAATGATGCAGGACAAGGATAATCTTCACCCCGCGTGGATCGGGAGAGGGCGTAATTGGCAAGAGCAGGCGGAAAATCGGAGAGGACAGAAGGACGACACATTTAAATTACGGACAACAGGAATTAATGATTTTGCAGCAAGACAGGGACGACGCCCAAAGAAAAAAACGATTCCCATTACAACAGACATCATGCAAAGTAAAGATGCCAGTTGAAGCGGGAAGAAATCCCATCATTCAAGCAAAGGTGGCGAGACAGGTATAAGGGGGAACAAAGGAAGAAGAGCAGGCATTAGTAGCACGAGAGAGTTGGAGAAAACAGAGGAATTCTGGAAGAGAGATAGTAACCAGCGACTCCAAAGATCGACAATGAGTGACCGGAGGGGGATAGCGGGCCAAAAAGAAAAGGAAGCAGTAGAGGGAAGGCACCCTGAGCAAGATTGCATTAGAATTGACATAGAGAGTTCTGAGGAGATGGATTACATGCAAGAAGAAGCCTGCAAAGGGAAACAGTTCGATTCGGGCCAGAGCAGCAGGGGACCGAGGCATGTTAGAAAAGAAAGAGGGCGGAAGAAGCAGGAGCAGGGGGGAAGAGGTCAAACCCGGCAACACACAAGCGCAGACGAAGGTAACAGGATGCCGACAAGGAGAAGGAGGGGTAACAGGACGACCAGCACAGCAATGCATGATGCGGAACAAGCATACAACATGGAGACCAATGCGGACATCAGAAACATCATGGATGCGATGGAGGCGAGGGTCTTAGAAGAGCCCTCGGACCCGGAAATGAACGAATGGGCCTCTCAACTGCCAGACCCTGGCAACACGCGAGGCAGGCTAACTATGTACCGCCGTGCCCTGCATACATATTGGGTCCTCAAACACCTCCTTGCCAAAGCTCTGGAGTAGGTGGCGTCGGAAATGCTGGAGATTGCGCAAGCATCAACAATTGCAAAACAGGAAGCTGCAAGTATGGAGGAGCTGGTGCGACAGCAGAATGAACTCCTCAAAGAAATTAAAACAATGCTGACGGAGATGAAGAAAGACAGAGACAACAACGCAAGGGATCGTGGATTTGCAGAGAATTAAAAGGCTGGTTTCCTGTTTCTTTTTCTGTTTTAGAAAGTCAATATTTTGTGTTTTGGGTCTATAGTAGATTTGAAAATGTTTTTTGGGTCTATAATAGATATGAACAGTGCTCTAGGTAGGAACAGTAGGACTGAGAAAAACTGGTTCACTTTTTGGACAATTGGGGGAAAGAGGTGTTTTAGTCTTGTGATAATGAACAATGCTCAAAATGATAACTTCATTGACTCTTGGAAGGATAGGAGCCAACAGATCTGGTTTCCCCTCGGGGCAGATTGAGGCTCCTCTGTTTTGTACTATATATGTTTATAATTAATAGATCTACCGCAACTTACAAAAAAAAAAGAATGCTGGGAGATCCATTAAAACCCAGAAAAGAAAACTTCAAAGTACAATGGAGTTGCCCATCAATATGATAAGTGAAAATTACAGGGGTGAATGTACAACCAACTGCTGAAACTTGTCACTCCCAAGAATCAACTTCAAACTTAATGAACCCAATATAAAGTGTTCTTATTCTATTGATTTCATTCAAAACAACCAAATATTCCCTCCTCACTGAACAACTAGAGGAAAATATTGAAAACCCAAGGAAAAATGTTCTTGTCTTCTCTCCCTGGCAACGGCGCCAATTAATGTTGTACCTTAAGAAACCAATTTCCTGACTGTGGAGAAATTGTGGTAAAGACATTAATAAATATTATTTTGCTGTCACTTATTTGTTTGTTGTGTCCTCAAATGAAGGACATGGAGAACTTGTTCTTTAACCCTTAATACATGTGTGACCAGAACATCTCAGAATGCCATTTTTTGCTTGATATAAATGATGAATGAAGAATGCTTGAAGGAGAAGTTAAAGATAATATGTTGATCTTTCACAGAAACTACTATCTATAACTTAGAAGAATTATGAAACTGAGAACTGAATCATAGACAATATGTTGTTTAACACAGAAACTACTATCTGTGACTCTTGGAGAAGTTAAATATAATATGCTGGTCTTTCACAGAAACTATTATCTATAACTTAGAAAGGAAGGTGAAAACTTCAAGTATAGGAGCGCTCTTTTAAGGAATTTTAACTTTATCTACATAAGAAAATAAATACCTGCAGCTTCATTACTATACTTGAAAGAAGAAAACATAACATGACACATGACAGAGAAGGCTACAAAATTATACCCAAAAACTCATGGAAACTTCTGATTCTTTCATTAATCAACGATGATATCAGGAATACAACGGCTTAGTCTCTAGGTTCTCCAAAATTCCAACAACCAACCCTTTCTTTGTAAATTTTCCTCTTTTTATACATTGTGGAACAGTGGTTGATTTCTGAAACTGCCCAAACTATTTAACTGCTTCTCTAACTATGTGAAGTAAAAACTATTACAAAATTTTACAGAGGGTAAAAGACACCTCAAAGAACATGAAATAAGAGGAACATAACTGAATTCAAAAGAGGATGATAATTGCTAGCTTGCTCTATTAATCAGTCGCTGAGTTCTTCTGTATATACCTTAATAATGATTAATCTGATTTAACCATAATTAATTGCATTAAAATTTGACTTATATGAATATTGGGGCTTGCATATATATCGGGTGCACTTATATTGGCCAAAACAAAAAGAAAACATGCCCGTTTGCCTTTTCTTCTAACTCGGTTTAACATTGATTTTTCCCTTTACCAAGCGAAATTGACGCTATCAGCGGAACTAATCATACATATCATTGCAGACCCAACGAACTTTATAAAACACAACTTATAGTACTTCGGGTCTAGCTTTAACCCTCTAACACTTGCTTTTTTTGTGAATCCGATACAATACTTTGTTTCTATCTTGTTTCAATATGCACATATATATATAACGGGACTGCTCCATATAACTATTATATTGTGATTTGACTTTATCATATGGGTCGATTCTTTAACAATTGTTTCCTTTGTGGTTCTAATATATAATAAATAAAATGCTTCATTTCTTTTAGACTTTGCGGATAAGAGAGCCTCACAAGGTTGAACCCCTGCAATGATTTTTAGACCACACATTGTGATAAAAATGAATAATAAGCTTAAAAACAATATAAGCTACAACGTCTAGCTCCAACTGGGGATAGTGCTTTTGTCATAGAAGCACTAAAAACCGTAGATTAGTGCCTTATCTATTGGGCATGGAGTCATATATTGCTTTGCAAGCTTAACCGTGTGAAAATTTTGTAAAGTAATCCCGTGGCGATACCTGCAGTGATAAGATGCTTGTACTTCGATAGAAAAATATTGAGAATCATAGATCAGTAGCCTTAGATGGGCACGGAGTCCAAAACCGTGAAAGCCCTAAAATTTGACAAACTAGAACCCGACAATCTTGAAGTCTGAAGCCTCTAAAAACCAATTTCCAACTGGGAAAATCACCTTTATTCATCAACTAATGATTAAACTGAAGAACTGCAACCAGAAACCAAATGCTCAACGCTTGAGATTATTTATGTACAAGTTCCAACATATGTACATGATTGATCTCCATCAGGTGAAGTCAATCTTCCAATCGTACGGGGTTAGCATTTGAATGCTTAATCTAGAATCATTCTACAAATGAATCTGGAAAATGTAATTCATCTTGAACAAAAAATAAATTATGCATAAAAGTAGCTCACAAAGAAAATTAAGAGTATATCCAAAAAATGATATGTGTATATTGCTCATAAATTCTTCCATGTAGTCTGCCACAGGATCTTCAAACGTATGAGAAAAAATATGTTCTTGGTTAGCTCCCAAAAATTAATTCTCTATGTATGAAGGTTCCTGCTCGATTAAACCTTCTGTTGGGATAATATGTTCAATAGAACAATCAGCAACATCTTTAAGAAAATGATCTATGTCACTTTCATGTCTCCACTTTTCATCTCTAAGTTTTGATTGAAAATAATTTGTAATTTTAACCTTAGGAATAAAAGGAATTTTTTTCACATTACTATAAGACATATAATCAACTTCACATAGATTTTTTGCCTCTGATCCATAAGCATCCTTATGTTCTTCAATGCAATGATATACAACTTCTTTATTAGATTCCTTTTTACATAAGATAGCCTCTTTTTCTATAATAGATGGCTCAATATATTGATGTCCAACATATTCCACTTGTTGGTTTCTTCCTGTAGGTTCAACACCCAACTGATGAACTTGAAGAACTTCATCTTGTTCCTCATTTAAACCATTTTCATTATAGACAGGAGGATCATCAAATTTAACAAAATAGGAACTCTGGGGATTTATTTGCAACTTAATCATTTCTTCCTCTTCTCGGCTTAGGAGCTTTGGGGATTTATTTGTAACTTAATCATTTCTTCCTCTTCTCGACTGTTGAGCAAAGATTCTCGATGCATGTTTGAATTTTCCTCCATCTAAATACTCTCATGATTTTCTTGGAACAGAGTCAACCAACACTTTTCCTGAGAGATTATTGCAGTGAAATGCTTTATAAACTTCTCCACATCATTTTGAGAAAATGATGCTTGATCTACTTAGAACATAGTCACCCAATTCTCTGCTTGCGAGATTATTGGAGACAAATGCTTTATAACCCTCTCCACCACATTTGATAGTTCCTCGCTTTCAGAGACTTGCTTATAGTTAATCTGGCTATAAATTCTCTGAATGCTTGATATATTATCAACAAGATCAAAAATTTCTTCAACAAGATTATCTTAAGCCTTTAAAGTTTCTTTAAAATCATAATACTCACAACACCCTTCAAAAGGAAACTTGTGTGGATAATAAGATCTACAATAAGAATTGAATACTAAATGGAAATTTTTCAAAGATGAAATGCTTGAACGAGGTAGAGACTTGAACCAAACCCTAGGTTCTTGGTCCAAAGAAAAAAACAACTTCATCTTGACATCTTCATGAGTGATGCTTTGTTTCTCCATGCATTCATGAAACTCTTGGAGGTGTTGAGCTAGATCTTCATATTCCTTCATACTGAATTTTGGAAGATACTCATTCCAGACATAAAATGCAGGCATATCATGAGGATAGCTAGTGATCTCAGTAAAATCAAATGGATCAAATCTATGGGCTAAGAATGCAGGGAGAGCCATTAAAGCCCAGAAAAGAAAACTTCAAAGTATAGTGGAGTTGCCAATTAATGTGATAAGTTAAAATCACAGGTGTGAATGTACAACCAACTACTGAAACTTGTCACTCCCAAGAATTAGCTTCAAACTTAATGAACCCAAGAGAAAGTGTTCTTATTTTATTGCTTTCATTCAAAACAAACAAATATTCCCTCCTCACTAAACAACCAGAGGAAAATAGTGAAAAACCAGGGAAAAATGTTCATCTTCTCTCCCCAGCAACGACGCCAATTAATGTTGTACCTTACGAAACCAATTTCATGGCTATGGTGAAATCACGCTAAAGAAATTAATAAATATTATTTTACTGTCACATATTTCTTTGTTGTATCCTCAAATGAAGGACCTGGAGAACTTGGTCTTTAACCCTTAATACATGTGTGACTAGAACATCTCAGAATGCCATTTGTTGCTTGATATAAATGAAAAATGAATATTTCTTGAAGGAGAAGTTAAATATAATATGTTGATCTTTCACAGAAACTACTATCTGTAACTTAAAAGAATTATGAAACTGAGAATTGAATCATAGACAATATGTTGTTTAACACAGAAACTACTATCTATGACTCTTGGAGAAGTTAAAGATAATAAGCTGGTCTTTCATAGAAACTATTATCTATAACTTAGAAAGGAAGGTGAAAACTTCAAGTATAGGAGCACTTTCTTAAGGAATTTTAACTTTATCTACATAAGCAAATAAAGACCTGCAGCTTCATTACTATACTTGAAAGAAGAAAACATAACATGACACATGACAGAGAAGATTACAAAATTATACCCAACAACTCATGGAAACTTCTAATTCTTTCATTAATCAATGATGATATTAGGAATATAGTGGCCTAGTCTCCGAGTTCTCCAAAATTCCAACAACCAACCCTTTCTTTGTAAATTTTCCTCTTTTTATACATTGTGGAACAGTTGTTGATTTCTGAAACTGCCCAAACTATTTAATTTCTTCTCTAACTATATGAAGTAAAAACTATTATAGAATTTTACAGAGGGTAAAAGACACCTCAAAGAACATGAAATAATAGGAACATAACTAAATTCAGAAGAGGATGATAACTGTTGTCTGGCTCTGTTAATCGACTATTGTGTTCTTCTGTATATACCTTAATAATGATTAATCCACTTCAACCATAATTAATTGCATTAAACTTTGACTTATGCGAATATTGGGGCTTGCATATATATCGGGTGTGCTTATATTGGCCAAAACACAAAGAAAACATGCCCATCTGCCTTTTCTTCAGACTCGGATTTAACATTGATTTTTCCCTTTACCAAGCAAAATGAACGCAAACCTTTTGTAACTGCGGAAATTAAAATGAATTAAGTCTATTGCATAAACTATCGGATCCATCCATTCACCTTTAAAATATGCCTTAATACCTTTACGGACTTGATTATACATAGATTTGTATTTAATAATTCATCAGGTCTGAAACCTATTGCAATCGTAATCGGTGCTTTCAATTGGGGTATTAACCCAAAACCTTAACAAGCTACGATTAGCAGACTCGCCAAAAATATAAAATATGGTATATATAATATCAGGTCCGGATCGCCATTGCAAATCGCAATCAGCATATGTCATAAACATTATGCGATGATCGCGGGCCCAACGAGAGAATCAAACATAATATATGTTATATCAGGTCCGGATTGCATATCGCAATCGGCGAAACCATATATATGTCTAATATGTTATGTGATATAACGGACCCGACAAACTTATAAAACATGATATATATGTTTTCAGGTCTGCCCATCACAATCACAATCAACGGAGCCAACCTTTATAGCCCTGCGGTGTGGCAGACCCAACGGGACTTTATAACACAATGTATATATGTTTCAGGTCCAGCCCACGATCACAAATCGCAATTGGCACTGTCAATGGAACCAATCATACATATCATTGCGGAACCGCCAAACTTTATAAAACACAACTTATAGTATTTCAGGTCTGGTTTTAACCCTATAACACTTGTTTCTTTTGTGAATCCAATATATTACTTTGTTTCTTTCTTACTTCAATATGCACATGTCTATATAACAGGACCGCTCCATATAACTATTTATATTGTGATTTTACTTGATCACATGGGCTGATTCTTTAACAATTATTTCCTTTGTGATTCTGATATATAATAAATAAAATGCTTCATTTCTATTAGACTTTGCGGATAAGAGAGCCTCATTAAGGTTGAACCCCTGCAATCATTTTTAGATCACACATTGCAATAAAAATGAATAATAAGCTTAAACACTATATAAGCTACAACAGATGTCATGCAAGATGAAAAAAACCATGAACAAGAAGTTCACAAAGAAATGAAGAAATTTTTTCCTTAATAACAAATAATTTTACTAATCCCTCCACATACAAAGAGGTAAAACATATAGAATGGCAAAAAGCAATGGTTTAAGAATACACGGTAGCGATGGAAAACAACACTTGGAAGCTTGTTGATTGTCCTAAAAATGTGAAACCCATCAGATGAAGATGGGTTTATAGAATTAAGTATAAGCCATATGGATAGATTGACAAGTTCAATCAAGGCTTGCTGCTAAGGGTTTTACACAATAAGAAGGAATCGACTATGAGGAAATATTTGCACCATCATATTAGCACTTGGATTAGCAGTTCAAAAAGGATGGAAAGTACATAAGATGGATACAGTTAAAGATGCATTCCTCAATGGGGACTTTCAAGAAGAAGTATATATGACTCAACCTCTAGGTTTGAGATTGAAGGGCAGGAACACAAAGTATGAAACCTAATCGAGTATTTATATGGATTGAAACAAGCTCCACAAGCTTGGTATTCAAAAATGGATGAGTACCTTCATAAGGTTGGATTTAAGTGAAGTGAGTATGATGATACTTTATATGTGCCCCAACAAGGTAAAAATTTGATGATTCTAGTTATGTATGTGGATGACTTGATCATTATTGGGAACAATAATGATCATTTTATACAAGTAAAGAAGGATTTGCAAGCTGAATTTAAGATGATTGATTTGGGATTACTTCACTACTATCTTGGAGTTGAAGTATTCCAACATCAGAAAAATATTTTCATTAGTCAAAGAAAGTATGCATATGAACTAATTAAAAGATTTGGAATGCAATATTGTAAGCTTGTTCTCACCCCAATGGAATAAAACTTAAAACTTTGAAAATTTGAAGGGGGGGGATTGGTAAGAAGTACAACTTATAGACAGTTTATTGGCAACTCAATCTATTTGACAACCACTCGTCCAGACATATCTTATACAATTGGTATTCTCTTGCACTTTATGCATGAACAAGGGGAAAGCCACTAGAATGCAACAAAAAGGGTCCTTAGATATATCCAAGGGACAAAATATTTTGGTGTTCTTTACAAAAAGAATAAGAAATTTGTACTTGGTGGACATTCAGATGCATATTTTGCTACAAGTATTGATGAACATGGGGTCAACTACAGTTTCTTGGAGTTGCAAGAAGCAAGTTACAATTACCACTTCTTTGGAAGAAGAAGAATATATATTAGCATGGGAAGCAACATGTGAGATTTTTTCGGTTGCACAAAGTTTTGCAGGATTTAGGGGTTCCTCAAGTAGACGCCACATCTTTATTCATTGATATCCAATCAGGAATGAAGCTTGCTAAAAATGTATATTTTCCATTCCAAAACAAAGCATGAGGACACAAAGTATCAATACATCAGAACATTCATTGCAAAGGATGTCATCAAGCCGCTATATTGTCCTTCAAAAGATCAGATCTCAAGTATTTTCACAAAACCACTTGGCATGATCAAATTTACTAAGTTCAGCGAAGAGCTTGGTATCTGCTATAGTGTACCTTTAGATCAAAGGGGGGAATGTTAGATGTATGATCCAAAGTACATAAATTAATATCTAATTATTTAGATTTTTCTTATATTAATTACTTAGAGTTTTAGAGTCTTCTTAGAATATCTATTTGTTATAAAAGATATGACATCTAGAAAGATGTTGTTTCTTAGGAACAAATTTAGGAAAATAGTTTAGGAGTGTTGTTGCAAGTGCATTAAATGTAAATGAACACTTTTAAATGAAATAAGTGATCCATAAAAAAATTATTTTAGGGCACTAGCTTATTTAAAGCTTAGTTCTCTCCACTTGCAAGAGTGTTGAGTGATCATGTGTGAGCTCTTGCAGATTTTACGTTATTTTTCTTTTCATTATTAATAATATTTGTGTGTCTAGGACACTTCTGCTATTACAATAGAGGTGTTTATAGATGCGGGACTTCACAATTTTTATATGCCACAGAGACGAGTATCTATGCCAAAGACAAGATACTTCTAGCCACAAGGACAATATATATGTATTAAGATCCACTAAGGCTTCTATGCTTAGGGATTTCTATGCCACAAAGATGAGTATGCATATAAGTTGTACAAATGAGTATCTATGTGGGAATTTGAGATGTTTATATGCCATAAAGATGAGAATCTATGCTGTAGACAAGAGACTTCTCGCCACAAAGAGGATGTAACAATGAAATAGTAATAAAAAAAAGGGGGAAAGTTTACATGGTTTAATGCCATGGTTGAAGTGGTTGTATATATGGTGAAGGATGGAAAAGGGAATGGGTAGAGGTCTGTGGGTGGAGTGCGGGTCCTCCCCAACTCCATTGCATATTTAAAATCCCATAAAAAAATCTCCCACTTGGAATGTTATAATTTTAATACCCTTCGTGCTCCTCCCACTACCATGTCACTCTGAGAGTTCATCCCCGAGTGATTTTGTTTGTGATCCAAATGAGATCCTCAAGGATGAAACTCTAGAGTGATGTCATATTTGTTTATTTATTTATTTTTAATATTATATAATAAATATCATTTATTTAAAATGTGGTTTATATATATATATATATACAAAGTTCTTGAATCTAGTGGTTTTTAATATATATTAAATTAACGATTTTTAATATATATTAAATTAACGAAAGATAAATTAATAACTAATTCAAGTCTTCCCCGCCTTGTTACTTATGTTAGATAAGTTGTTTGATTTTATGACTGAGTTTTTTTTTTTTAAGTATTTCTAACATGTCCTCATCATTTTTCTCTTCTATGCCAACAATTATAAGGTTCATGTGAAGAAGAATCACAAAGCCATATAACCATATGCACAACAAATTAACACACAAAAATTAAATTGGAAGAAAAGGCAGAGAACCATCATGTGGTCTCTCATGCTCATGTAATTCACATTATTCAAAAAATTTAATAATACCTTTAAATACATGAGTAAATGGTCTTAAGATAGTGCGCCTATCTTAGACTCATTTGGTTGAGACAATTTCTCAACTTATGCACTAATTTAGGAGAGTTAGTCGGAGAGAATCTCTCATCCAAACTAGACTCCTTAGTTTGAGGAATTCTCATGATTTTATTTACTTAATTTAATAATTGGATTTATTATTGATTTTTAAGAGAGTGAGGCTAACATTCCCCCCCAATGATAAATCCAAAATGAACAAGGAACCATCTTCCAAGTTCTCAAGTTGATCCTCAAAAAACATTTTCCTGAAACATTGCCAAAGTTGGATGTTGAAGAAACTACAATATGAAGATACCATGAGTTAGTTGCATGATTGATTCATTTTTGAATGTCGCTTGACAACTCCATCATGTGTCAAACGACAAAAGGATCTAACTTTCCTTTGCTTGAAAACAACATCCGGTGTCCACTCACACAATTTGATGAATGCCCACTAGCTGCTTCGCTGATGTTGTCGAGACTTTCAGTCTGACAACCACTTGTCGATTTCATTGACATTTTCCCCCCTTTGTTAGCTAAAAGGAGAGACAATCTTTTTCAAATTATTTCTGAACACCCCCCCTCAGGGGTAGGAGTTTTTCGTTGGTGTACTCCCCCATTCAACTGCACGATAGTACCATCTTCATTTTTATGGTTGGTTGCAATATGTGTGAGCGAATTCTGTTGTAAAACTTATACAATCGTTTTACTGTTGATGACCATTCCTAAGGATAAATCCATGCATAATTTATCTTTAATCTGGCAGGTTGGTCATGTTTGCAGCATTTATTTGATGAATGATTCTTCTTGCCACAATGGTGACAAGGATGGAGATCAAAACACTGCTCTTTCAAATGACTGGTTCTTTGAAAATGAAGGCATTTTGGTTTGACTACAACTTCAGTTTGCGTGCATGTGTGTTTGTCTGTAACTTTCTCAGAACTAACTGATGTGATTTGTGCAAGAAGCCCTATACTAACAAACTTAATGGGCTTTGAATAATCTGGGATATACAATTTGGCGTCATCTTTGACATATCCTAAGCCGCGTCAATTTCTATTACTTTAAATTTCTTCCCATGGCTTGATGATGGGTTTGGAAGAAAGTTGAACTGGAACAACTTCAATATTTGAAGCTGGTTGGAGTAATGAAGTCGAATGACCAGCTGTCTCTGGATTGGTCAAAGACTTGGAAGCAACACGCTTCTCTTGCAACTCATTTCTTTGCAGTTGTGACTCCAGTTGAAGGAGCTAAATCATTTCATGTGCATGTTGCATATGCACTTGAATGTTAGCAAGAATGGTTTTGCTAATGTGCACCATGTCACCGGTTGATGATAACATTAAATTGTTAATAATTTGGGACAACTGAATGTGTGTCTCCACGCTTCCTTGCTTACTTTGAAGTTAGGCTCACTTGTCGTAGAAGTCGTGCTTGAAAAAATTGCTCACTTGAGTCGATCACTGAAATGACATGCGCTCTTGTATTGGTTGTTAATCACTGATGCTTTCAAACACTTTCTTGAACTATTGATTGTACGCTCGCTTGATGATGATCGCTTTGCTTGAATGAAACATTATGAATGCTTTAATGAACTTTACACAGGCTCGCTTGTTGTAGATGTCGTGCGTTGAACTTTTGCACTTGATTTTGACACACTTGCTTGCTTGGTTGTTTGAATGACACGCTCACTTGCTTGGTTGTTTGAATGACACGCTCGCTTGCTTTGATTGTTTGAATGACACTTTGTGCTTTCTTGAATGTACTCACTGAATCTGCTGATTTTAAAAAAGGAAGGGTGTCGAACACTGTCGAAATGCACCCAAGTGACAAATGACAAGTTCAATCTTGATGACTAAGTTGAAGACTTACTTGAATTAATGTATTCACCTTAACAATTAAAATTAGGGTGTCGATTACAACCGAGAATGCACCCGTAGAATTCAGTTAAACAATGTTTATTTGCAAGTGATACAAAAAGTTTTGATGATGTTGTCTTGCCTTGAAATGCTTGATTTTGTAGTGTCCTTAACTTGATGGCGTGAATTAGCTGTTGTTGCAGAATATTGTTGGACACAGATTGTCATTGATGTCAATATGGCAATATTCAAGAGGAGGAGACAGAGCATATCGGAGCCAAGAGGAGCAAAAGGAGCCAAGAGGAGCGGACCAAGCCAGAGGAGCCACATATATCGGAGGAGTGCCAGAGCAAGAGGATCCATATCGAAGGAGTGTCAGAGAAAGAGGAGCCATCGGAGGAGCTATAGGAGCAAACAGAGCAAAGAGGAGAAGATGGAGCAAGTCTCTCGAATGTAACTTGTATTGCTTAATCCATTGTGTATTGAAAGTGTTGGAGCGCTTATTTTCTGCATGATATGTGATTGAAGCCTCGGGAGTCGTTTCCTTTTTATACAGACTCCTTAAATCATTTTACAAGTGCTATATTGAATATCTCTGATTACACAGAGAATTCAAAATATTTCCCCTTAGGTGGGACGTTGGCGGAGTTGAAAGAATATTAATTTTGGTCCAGACCCATATTGGGTCCGGAAACCAAATATCGCATCGGAGGAGAGGCCTTAGAACAGCCGAAGTGAAAGCTCCGAATTAACGGAGCCGAAATATTATGAAGCCAGTATAAAGTAGATCGGGTCCGGAAAGGGCCTTCAGCAGTGCAAAGTTCCGACTTCCGGAGCCAAGTCCATTATCAAGTGAAGTGTAAAATCATATCGGGTCCGCAAAACTCTTGTATCGCATCGGAACAACAGTGCAATGGACGCGATATGCGACTTAGTGATGACCGTCCGATCTAAAGGAATAATGGACGGCGGAGATCTAATCGACAATCGGCATATTGGAGCGATTGCGTTGGAAGGATCGGGGGAAGTGATATGTGACATCGCCGATAATTGGAGCCGAAATATTATAAAACAGAGCCTAAAGGTGCGTCGGGTCCGTAGACCCTTTTTATTACAAAACTGCCGATGCGAACCTACCGAAAAGCCGGACTCAAAATCATTAAGAAGCAGAGTATAGAGGGCCGTCGGCTCCGCAGAACTATCGCATCGCAAGAGGCCGCGAAAACCCCGACATCCCAGACATGAAGTCATTTTAGGAAGGGATGTAATTGGCATATCGGGTCCGCAAGGGCATCGGAGGTTTGGGCTTAAGAGTTATTGCGACCGCTGAAATTCGGACCCGCCGATAATTGTAAAGGCGAGTGCATAATAATTGAAGTCCGACATTTGAATTAGAGCGGGGGTTTATAATGTTTTCCGTGTATTATATGATACATGGCTGCGGGGTTAAGGTATATATTAAAACTTGTGCGATGGTTGAAAAAGCCTATGTGATGGTTGATTAATGGCTCGGGTGGTGGCTTCCGATGGCTGATTATTGATAGAAAGCGCCGAATAAAAGGTGGCTTCCGATGGTCGATTAAAGTGCTCGGTGATGGTTGATTAAAGCGCTCGGTGATGGTTGATTAAAGGCTCGGTTGGTGGATTTCGACGGTTGATAAAACGCTCAGGTGGTGGCTTTCGATGGGTGATTAAAACGCTCAGGTGGTGGCTTCCGATGGGTGATTAAAAGCACTGATAAAGCCTGTAAAGAGAAAAAAAAAAGAAAGCAAAGAAATGAAAGCCGAAGTATCAAGCGATCAAGTGAGGAGGAAACCAAAGAGCCAGCACGTAAGAGGAAACGAATGGACAGGGGCATGGAGCATATAAAAGCAGCAAAAACAGAGAACTGTAATTGTTGGTGGATGGCAAAACTTGAGCATGAGATAGTGGAAGTAGCAGAAGAAAAGGGGGCAGCAGAAGCAGTGGAAGCTAAAAAGAGCGCAACAGCACACCAGTGTATACCAAAGAGGTTGGAGCTTCAGAATTGAAAAGGATTGAAGTCCTTGGGAGTTGGTGCTCCTACGTCCAAGATTGGTGTCTTGGCAAAATAGAGTTGGTGCTCAGGAGGTTGGAGCCTCACCAAAGTCCAAGTTGGAGCTTGGCAACCAATTGTGACATTCTATTTATTGTATTTATTTTACTGCACAGTTATATTAATAAAAGAATTTATTCCTGCTGTTCATTTTGTGTTCTGAACATACATGTTTTAACTAGTAAAACAATAGTGAGAAAAAGAAATACAGATTCACCTCCCTCTCAGTATTTCCAACAATTGGTATCAGAGCAGGCTTCTTCATTCTAGCCTAACAGCTTGAAGAAGGATCAGCAACCATGATGAGAAATCATGAAGCATCAGGAAAACCTCCTCTGTTCGATGGCACTAACTTTGGTTTTTGGAAGAAAAGAATGACTTACTATTTAATGTCCCTTAGACCTGAAGTTTGGCATTTTTTTCAAACTGAATACCAAGCGACTTCCTCTCTTCCAACAGACCAAGATGAGAGGAAAGCCTACATTGCAAATGCAAAGGCCATGAACTCCATCACTAGTGGAATCACTGATTCCGAGTTTACAAAAATCATGCACTGTAACTCTGCCAAAGAAATGTGGGAAAAGCTAGTTAGCTTGTACGATGGAGACTCAAAAGTCAAAAAGGCAAAGCTTCAAACTCACAGAAGACAATTTGAAAGTTTGAAGATGGAAGAGGAAGAAGATATTGCAGCATACCTCCTCCGAGTAGCTAAAGTGGTAAATTCCCTGAAAGGATTGGACGAAAAGGTTGAAGAAAGTACTACTGTACAAAAGGTATTAAGGTCCCTTCTAGACAGATTTGACTCCAAAATAAGTGCTATAGAAGAATCAAAGGATCTTGACACCCTCAAAATGGATGAACTCCATGGAATTCTCACTGCCTATGAAATGAGGAAAGGTGGACCTAGCTCCAAAGATGCATTATTCAAGGCCTCAAAGTCAAGGAAAGGGAAAGAAAGGAATGACTGCAGTGATGAGTCAGATGTGGAATCCGAATTGGATCAATATGTACGAAAGCTGAAGAGAGGATCTAAGCTTAAAGGCAAGTATCCTCTTATCTGTTTTAAATGTGGTAAAATAGGTCATTATGCAGCAAAATGTCCTCATAAACATGACAATGATGATGAAAGAAATTCTAAAAGAATGACATACAAAAAGAAAGGGTTCAATAAGAAAAACCTTCTCTCCAAGCAAGATGAGTTTGATGAGGATGAGTTTATGGTCATCAAAAAGAAATCAGATGAGGAAAGCGATCATCATGAAAGCCAAGAAGCATTATTCATGGCACTCACAGATGATGATGACTCAGGGCAAGAAGGAAATGTGGATGAACTGTTAATAAGTGCCATTGAAGAGAACGAGAAACTACGGAACAAAATTATCTCTCTCAAAGTGGAAAACGAGGAAATAAGAAGGAGAGAAGATCTCTTGGAAACAAAGCTTAAGGAAAAAGAAGAGACTTGTGAAGAATGTGAGGCCGAAGTAGTATCTCTGAGAAAGGAGTTGGAGCAAATTAAAAATGGCTGTAAAAGCTCTCAAATACTTGATACTATTCTGAAAAATCAAAAACCTCAACATGATAAGTCTGGAATAGGTTTCAAGGGAGAATCCTCAAGCACTAAGAATAGTGCGAAAATCTATGCCGATGCACTTTCCTGCTGAACCCAAAAGATGAAAAAGTATCTTATCAAAAGTGCATCCCAGATTCCAAGAATCAAGAAAGAGTTATTCCAAAGAAGAATGTGGAGTCGAATCATGGACACTACAGCAAATACAAACCTGTACTCCACCAAAGGCCCATAAAAAATCCAAAGGACGAGGGAGGAGTAATTCTCAGACAGGAAGGAGAATTAAACCGTGGTTGCTTCAAAACCATATTTCTTGGACACTGTTTTCACTGTAAAAACTTCGGTCACCAAGCTAGACACTGCATGGCTCGCAGAAGTGAAAAGACAATGCAAAAGGACTGAGTAATCAACTCATATGCTCCCAAAAGACAGGGACAAATCAAAACGTTCAATTCATTCGATCCCTTGACTAAATTTGATCTGACTTGCACTTTTTGCTACAATAATGGACACTATGAACAAAACTGCCCACTCAAAGGAAGAAAGACGAGTAGCAAGATCTCTACAATGGACAAATGCGGCTTGGCTCTATTTGCGAAAAATAATGGAAACTAGTGGTTTGTGGATAGTGGATGCTCCAGACACATGACAGGAGACAGAAGGAAATTTATCTCACTGAGCAAAAAGGAAGGGAATGTGTCCTTTGGAAGCGGAACTGGCAAAATTGCAGGAAGAGGAATAGTTACTCTGATCAATGGAAAAGGAAAAGCTCAAGATGCTCTGTTGGTTGACGGACTCAAACACAACCTTCTGAGTGTCAGCCAAATTTGTGATCAAGGACATAAGGTTGTCTTCAGCACCAAAGACTGTGAAATAAGGAACTCTGTCTCTGGAAAACTTGTGGCAAAAGGAGTAAGAACACCAGACAATATTTACGTTTTGAACAAGATTCAGGAGAAAAAATGCTACTTGAGTCAGGCAGATGAGAGTTGGTTTTGGAACAAGAGACTTGGACATACCAGCTTCGAAAATCTGGTCAATATCAGCAAAATCAAACCTGTACAAGACATCCCAAGGTTGTCCAAACCAAAGCAAGCAGTGTGTGGTCCATGTCAACATGGAAAACAGACCAAAACCAACCACAAGACAAAGGAACACTGTACATCAAAGCCCTTGGAGATCATCCATGCTGATGTGTGTGGGCCAACTAGAAATCAAGCACTCCAAGGAGAAAGGTACTTTGTGTTATTTGTTGATGATTATACTAGAATGATGTGGATATATTTCCTAAAGTATAAATTTGAAACTTTTGAGTGTTTTAAGAATCTAAAAGCCCTTATATAAAATGAAAAAGACTCAAAAATTAAGTGTCTCAGAACAGACAGAGGAGGGGAATTCACATCAAACGAGTTCAGTGAGTTCTACAATATTCATGGAATTAAAAGGGAATTCTCGGCTGCCAGAACACCTCAGCAAAATGGGGTAGTTGAAAGACGAAACCGAACTGTCCAAGAAATGGCAAGAACCATGCTGTTAGCAGCAGACCTACAACCTAAATTCTGGAGGGAAGCAGTAGGGACAGCTATATACACATTGAATCGGACTCAATTAAGACCAAATTGTGACAAAACTCCTTATGAGCTATGGAAAGGAAGACCTGCTTCGGTGAAGTACTTTAAAATATTTGGAAGCAAGTGCTTCATAAAAATAAATGATGGTTCACCTGGAAAATTTGATTCTCGGGTTGATGAGGGGATATTTCTTGGATACTCTCCACGAAGCAAGGCTTACAAGTGCTACAATTTTCGATTGAAGAAAATAGTGGAAAGCATCGATGTTAAGGTTGACGAAGATCTTCTAGAAAAGGAAATTGAAGAACAGGAAGATGACTTTCTCATTGAAGAAGAAGAATCTAAGGAAGAAGAGATAGATGATGAAGAAGAAGAAGAGGAAAGAGAACCGCCTCATACTCCTTCAAAGATGAAGTATGTAGAAATATACCATCCAGAAGAACAGATCATTGGCGATAAAGATGAAGGTGTGCAGACCAGAAGAAGGATAACAACCTCACCCAAGAGAAAAGCCATTGACCTCCTATCTATGATAGAACCAGAAACATTCACAGAAGCAGGTAAGGATCCTCATTGGGTAAAAGCAATGGAAGAAGAAATGTCCCAAATTGAGAAGAACAAGACATGGAGCTGGTACCTCGTCCGAAGGACAAAAACATAATAGGAACCAAATGGGTGTTCAAAAATAAAATGAATGAGGAAGGACAGGTTATCAGAAACAAGTCAAGACTTGTTTGCAAAGGCTATTCGCAAATTAAAGGAGTTGACTTTGAAGAGACGTTTGCACCAGTGGCCCGTATGGAAGCTATCAGGATGTTTTTAGCATTTGCTTGCTCGAAAGGATTCAAAATCTATCAAATGGACGTGAAATCAACATTTCTAAATGGGGAACTCAAGGAGGACATCTACATGGAGCAGCCGGAAGGTTTTGATCTGACAACAGGAAAGGACCTAGTCTGTAAGTTGAAAAAGGCTTTGTATGGGCTGAAACAAGCTCCTAGAGCTTGGTATGCAAGACTGGATAACTATCTCCAACAACAAGGCTTCAAAAAGGGAGTGGCTGGAAGCAATCTATACATAAAGACAGATCAAGGTAAGTTGCTAGTTGCTCTTGTTTATGTCGATGATCTGATTTTTGCTAGTAATAATGATGAAATGAGCCATGAATTTTCTCAAAGCATGGCAAAATAATTTGAGATGTCAATGATAGGTGAACTATCCCACTTCCTTGGACTTCAAGTATCTCAAACCAGAGCAGGATTGTATATATCTCAAGCCAAATATCTAAAAGACATGCTCAAAAAATATGGAATGGAGGACTGTGCTCCCATGAGCACCCCCATGACCACAAACTGCAAACTAAGCAAAGATGATGACTCCCCTCTAGTAGATGCAACTCATTACAAGTCAATGATTGGAGCCCTCCTATACTTAACAGCTACACGACCTGACATAATGCAAGCAGTAGGAATGGTGGGAAGATTTCAATCGGCTCCCAAACAATCTCATTTATTAGCTGTAAAAAGAATTCTCATATATTTGAAGGGAACTTCTGATTTTGGTCTCTGGTACCCAAAGAGTTCAACATTGACTGTAACTGCATACACTGATGCTGATTGGGCTGGAAATATAGATGATCAGAAAAGTACTAGTGAAAATGCATTCTTCCTAGGAGACTGTTTGGTATCCTGGCTCAGCAAAAAACAGTCATCCATATCATTATCCACAACCGAAGCCGAGTATATTGCTGCAACAGACTGTTGTACTCAGATACTATGGATGAAGGAAGCGCTAAAGGATGTAAACATATGTACAGATCAACCAATTACTGTTTATTGTGACAACACTAGTGCTATCAGTCTCAAGTAAAAATCCAGTGATGCACTCAAGAACCAAACATATACCAATCAAGTATCATTTCCTCCGTGAGCAAGTAGCTGAACAAAACATCGCTCTGGAATATATAAGTACTAAGGAGCAGATAGCTGATATTTTCACTAAACCTCTTCCTCGGGAAGCATTCGAACACCTGAGACAAAAGATGGGGGTTATTCCTTTATCATCACTCAAGTCTATTCATAAAGATGCAGCAGGACAGGGGGAGTTCGTATGCATTCCTTTGCCATTGATGTCAAAGGGGGAGAAAGCAGAAGAATATTGCCATAGATAATAAAGGGGGAGATTTTTGGAAACAGATTGTCATTGATTTCAATATGGAAATATTCAAGAGGAGGAGACAGAGCATATCGGAGCCAAGAGGAGCAAAAGGAGCCAAGAGGAGCGGACCAAGCCAGAGGAGCCACATATATCGGAGGAGTGCCAGAGCAAGAGGAGCCATATCGAAGGAGTGTCAGAGCAAGAGGAGCCATCGGAGGAGCTACAGGAGCAAACAGAGCAGAGAGGAGCAGATGGAGCAAGTCTCTCGAATGTAACTTGTATAGCTTAATCCACTGTGTATTGAAAGTGTTGGAGCGCTTATTTTCTGCATGATATGTGATTGAAGCCTTGGGAGTCATTTCCTTTTTATACAGACTCCTTAAATCATTTTACAAGTGCTATATCGAATATCTTTGATTACACAAAGAATTCAAAATATTTCCCCTTAGGTGGGACAGTGGCGGAGTTGAAAGAATATTAATTTTGGTCCAGACCCATATCAGGTCCGGAAACCAAATATCGCATCGGAGGAGGGGCATTAGAACAACCGAAGTGAAAGCTCCAAATTAACGGAGCCGAAATATTATGGAGCCAGTATAAAGTAGATCGGGTTCGGAAAGGGCCTTCAGCAGTGCAAAGTTCCGACTTCCGGAGCCGAGTCCATTATCAAGTGAAGTGTAAAATCATATCGGGTCCGCAGAACTCTTGTATCGCATCGGAGCAACAGTGCAGTGGACGCGATATGCGACTTAGCGCTGACCGTCCGATCTGAAGGAATAATGGACGACGGAGATCTAATCGGCAATCGGCATATCGGAGCGATCGCGTCGGAAGGATCGGGGGAAGCGATATGTGACATCGCCGATAATTGGAGCCGAAATATTATAAAACAGAGCCTAAAGGTGCGTCGGGTCCATAGACCCTTTGTATTACAAAATTGCTGATGCGAACCTACCGAAAAGCCGGACCCGAAATCATTAAGAAGCAGAGTATAGAGGGCCATCGGGTCTGCAGAACTATCGCATCGCAAGAGGCCGCGAAAACCCCGACATCCCGGACGCAAAGTCATTTTAGGAAGGGATGTAATTGGCATATCGGGTCCGCAAGGGCATCAGAGGTTTGGGCTTAAGAGTTATTGCGACCGCCGAAATTCGGACCCGCCGATAATTGTAAAGGCAGGTGCATAATAATTGAAGTCCGGTATTTGAATTAGAGCGGGGGTTTATAATGTTTTCCGTGTATTATATGATACATGGCCGCGGGGTTAAGGTATATATTAAAACCTGTGCGATGGTTGAAAAAGCCTGTGTGATGGTTGATTAATGGCTCGGGTGGTGGCTTCCGATGGCTGATTATTGATAGAAAGCGCCGAATAAAAGGTGGCTTCCGATGGTCGATTAAAGCGCTCGGTGCCGGTTGATTAAAGCGCTAGGTGATGGTTGATTAAAGGCTCGGTTGGTGGCTTCCGATGGTTGATAAAATGCTCGGGTGGTGGCTTCCGATGGGTGATTAAAACGCTCAGGTGGTGGCTTCCGATGGGTGATTAAAAGCACCAATAAAGCCTGTAAAGAGAAAAAAAAACAAAAGCAAAGAAATGGAAGCCGAAGTATCAAGCGATCAAGTGAGGAGGAAGCCAAAGAGCCAGCACGTAAGAGGAAACGAATGGACAGGGGCATGGAGCATATAAAAGCAGCAAAAACAGAGAACTGTAGTTGTTGGTGGATGGCATAACTTGAGCATGAGATAGTGGAAGCAGCAGAAGAAAAGGGGGCAGCAGAAGCAGTGGAAGCTGAAAAGAGCGCAGCAGCACACCAGTGTATACCAAAGAGGTTGGAGCCTCAGAATTGAAAAGGATTGAAGTCCTTGGGAGTTGGTGCTCCTAAGTCCAAGATTGGTGTCTTGGCAAAATAGATTTGGTGCTCAGGAGGTTGGAGCCTCACCAAAATCCAAGTTGGAGCTTGGCAACCAATTGTGACATTCTATTTATTGTATTTATTTTACTGCACAATTATATTAATAAAAGCATTTATTCCTGCTGTTCATTTTGTGTTCTGAACATACATGTTTTAAGTAGTAAAACAATAGTGAGAAAAAGAAATACTGATTCACCCCCCTCTCAGTATTTCCAATAAATATTACTTTTATCAAGTCGATGATGACGCTTTGTGCTTATGAACTTAATTGATTATGGGAGCTTTGATTTCAGAAGTTTGATTGATGACTTGTATATGTAAACTTTCTTATGTGCATGTAGTTGTTTTGTTTAAGCATAATAAAGAGAGTGTTTTGATAATTTAAACACAAGGCATGCACATGCATTCATTACACACCATGTACCTAAGATCCCCTTATTCAGTTTTGGGCAGATCTAAGACACAAACACCACAAAAAATATTTCTTTATTAAATAGTGAATTACATCAACCTTCACCTTCACAACATCGTGAATGAAATTTCGTAAACAATAAGAATGCCACGTTCACACAGCCCCTTGTCTTCAAAAATAAAAGTACACTCTACTAAAAAGCTTTCTTCAAAATACAACAATGAGCTTCCCTTTTAAAAATCTTCACTTATCACTCCAAAATTACAAAATATGCACCTTATTGTTATAGACATTTTTGTGCCTTGCATCACTGAGCATGAAATGTCAATAATAAAGGGATCCAAAGTCCCTAAACCTGTTGTTCCTACCCCTAGAGGAACAAGGCCAGCAAACCACAGCAGTTCACAGAAGTTCTCCACCTGAAAACACTCAAAAACAGGCCAATTCTGGATCATGTCAACTGCTCCACTGAGCATCTGCGCTGAATGTCAACTGCTCCACTGTCTACCTACGTTGAATGTCAACTGCAACAAAGGCTACCTGCGCTGAGCGTAACTGGACAAGTGGCAGGCTCATTTCTCAAGGTGTCAATGCCCAGGAAGCTTCCAAAATGACACTTGGGTCAGCGAATTCGACTGGTGATGAGTAAGAGGTTCCAAATCTCCAAGTGGAAGCAAGAAACTCCAAGTGGACTCAAGAACTGAAGTGGGAGAGGACACTAGTCAGTTTCATACCAGCCTCAAGCTGACTCATCCTCTCTCCAAAAATCCTATATATAGATCTCTCTCCATGAGGTCAAGGAGGCTGGAATGTTGTGATTGCAAAGAATTGTTGTTGGTTTGTGGTTGGATCATTGGGTGTTTATGCTTTGAAAGGGGCTGAAGAAGGAATTCCATTCTGCTGGGAAGGAGATGCTGGGTTGGAGCCCTATGGGTTGTATCTCTTCCTGTACCTTGTTTATCAATCAATAAAGCTTCTTGGTTCTTTCCTATATGCTGGTGTATATTGTATGATTTGCATTAGTATATTTGATTTACTTCTAATCCTGAATCATTTATGAATATGTATATTTGCCTTTGTGTTGTGTCCTTCTCTTGTCGCAAGTAGTTGTTCTCTTGTCACAGGTAGTTGTTCTCTTGTGATCTCGTGGGAATCAAGTAGCTGTTCTCTTGAGCAAAGCGAGGAGGCAAGTAGCTGTGGACACGCAAAGGAGAGAGGATTTAAATCGAGGGACAACCAGAAGATAACGGTAAGTCTACCAATCTCCTTTCTTTCACATTTCATAAAGGAAGAAACCGAAGTAGCTGTATTCGTTTGTTGCTAAGGCACTGTCACACCTTAGGTGGATAGGATCGTCCTGCATAGGCATTTTTCCCCACAACACTTATGATTCCACAAAAGCACTTATGACTCCATGACATAAAAAATTACAAATACTCCTTATCTCTCCAAAATAAAAAATTTAATGCACCTTATGCACTAATCCTCTTTCTTATGTCACTCCTTATATCTCCCAAAATTCACTCATTTAATTAAAAAAAAAAAAACTTATTTCTCCAAAGGCTTGATATCACTTTATATAAAAAATCACGTTATGATGTAACTTTAAAAAGTGAAATAAAGTGTATGAAGTGCAAATTCCAGGCTCATTTAGCAGCTAAAGGCTTAGATACTTTTGACCAAACTAAGAGCCAATGACTCGAATGTTATTGGTGAGGATCTTTTAAGCATAGTTTTCCACTAGTGGAAACAATACTTCATAATATTTTGACTCCTAAAAGTTAGAGAATCGATTCTTTGAAATTTAAAGGCCCAACGAGATTTGCAACAAGCACACTCTCTTTTAGCAATGGCAGCGATTTTCAGGGAGCTATTTCTTCACACATGCTCCAATCTTTCATGATCCACCTTGTTCATGTAGTGCTGTAGTAGATGGTGACTCTTGGAATATCTTCCAACACATATCCCTTGTATTATTGAAAAATCGCACATCCAATCTAATAGATAATGATGGTGGAAAGATGAGGAAGTAACTTCGATCAGGAACATGGAGAAAATAGAAAACGTCGCCCAACACGCGCATACTATGCGGACTCTAGCCTGGCTAGCACCTCTTGATCTAGCCATTGAGCACTCTGCCCCCTATAGGAATAGCAGTGGCAATGAAGATCGAGATGTTTTCACCGTTTTAACGACTCCTCGTCCTCCTACCCAGAAGCCCGATGGCTCCTTCGAAACATGTGGGAGTTGGCTTTGATTCTCAGCTTCTTTCATGTCTTTCAACCAATTTTAAACATAAAGTGGAGTTTACTATCGAGGAGTTGGAAACTGCACTGATCACACCAATCGTTGTTGGCCACCAATAGTTCTTTGAATGTAGCAAGCTGCATGATGATAGAGGTGGTGAAAGAACTTGTAGGAGTAACAATTTGTGAGAAGGATTTTCTAAATGATGCCATTGACAGAGTTTTATAATACACATCTAGTCGCGCATGTCTCACCCTTCGAAAGCAACACCGAGCTATAAACATGCAACAATGGATGGTCTCAATCTGCATCCATCTCACAGACCGATTTAGATTTGAGGGTGTCCTTGATAGCAACTGAATCAAATGAATGTCTTGCATCCAACCAGATTCATCAATGCAATCCTATAATTAACCATTATCAACCCTTGTTGCAACAATAAACTGTTACTGTTGCATTGAGCGTATGATATTTATGCAACCTTGATGAGCCACGGTGCCTCTCTTTCGACACTAACCTCCAAGTAGAGCCATAGGAAAAATCCAATGGAACCCTCACATGTTGTACATGATTTCTTTCCAATTGATTAACAACTCAATGCATCCATGCTGGTCGCAACAGTTTGCGGCTCTTTCAGTAGTAAGGATCACTTAGGCAAGAAGCTATCCGCGAGAGTTCGAATATCTCACACATCCTTCACACTACCTTCACAATGATATGATGGTTTTACCAATCACCATTCTAGCTTTGATACCACATGAAGAAGAATCACAAAGCCATATAACCATACGCACTACAAATTAACACACAAAAATTAAACTAGCGGAAAAGGCAGAAAGCCGTCATGTGGTCTCTCATGCTCATGTAATTCATATTATTTAAAAAATTTAATAATGCATTTAAATACATGAGTAAGTGGTCTTAAGATAATGCGTCTATCTTAGACTCACTTGGTTGAGACAATTTCTCAACGTACACACTAATTTAGGAGAGCTAGTTGGAGTGAATCTCTCATCCAAACTAGACTCCTTTGTTTGAGGAATTCTCATGATTTTATTTATTTAATTTAATAATTAGATTTATTATTGATTTTTAAGAGAGTGAGGCTAACATATCGCTCTCTCATGGAACTCACAGGTCTAGTTAAATTAGTTTGTTCATTTCCACTTTTATGGGTTTCATATCAAATTTATTCTCTCTGCTGCTTATAGATGAATTATTATTTAGTTTTTCTTTTAGTTCTTTACTCTTATCTCTCATAGTGCAATTTTTTCAACCATTGATTGTTTTTTGTGCTCAATTTATTGCATCCTATCTTCCACTCCTTGGAGTTTAGTTATAGTTTTTGTTAAACATTGTAGATAATTTGAGCTCATGCTCTATGAACATTATGTATAATTCTTGTTTAAATTTCCCTTCTCTCTTTTCTCTTCACTTTTCTACAGATTTAGTGTAATTGTGCCTTGTGTATAATTCTTGTTTACGCGGTCCTTCTCTCTCTTCTCTTTGCTTTTCTACAAATTCAATGTAATTGTAAATATTCTCTATGGTAATTTTTCTTGGCCTCCTTTCTCTGGTGAGGTGTTTAGAAATATGAAAAGAATTACTCGTAGTTTTAATAGATGGAAATTAACAAGAAAAATAGAAAGCAGGGGGAAGAGAACGTATGCACCTGGGATGTTGCACTGCAGAGAGATATGTGTATATGCCGCAGACTTCACAACCGTAGAGAGATATATAGACTTCAACACCACAAAGATATATATATATATATAGGCTTCGATATTGCAAAGAGATGTGTATATGTCGTACCACAGAGATTTATATATAGATGCAATACTTCACAACACCACGAATATATGTGTATCTTCCATATCACAGAGAGATATGTGTCGATGCCATAGACTTAAGCTATTTGTATGTTGCAGTTATGTGTATATGTCGTAGACTCTTCTTAAATTGAAAGTCCATCGAAGATCGCAAATGGAAATCCACTGAAGACCACAAAGGAAATCCACCGAAGACCATCGAGGTATTTATAATGGATATTGATGCGAGACTTCACTGCAAAGGTGTTTATAGATGTGGCACTTAATGGTGTTTATATGCTACAATTAAGAGACTTCTAGCCATAGAGACGATGCATATGTATTAACATCCGCGAAGGCTTCTATGCGGTAGAGACGAGAATGTAGGTAAGCTGCATAAATGAGTATCTATCCCGAAGACGAGATTTTTAGCCACAAAGACGATGTAACAAAGAAATAAATAAAATTAAAAAGGGGCAACTTTAAATGGTTTAATGCCATGGTTGAAGTGGTTATAAATATGATGAAGGATGGACGAGGGAGTGTGTCACGCCCCCAATCTTTTTTTTTCTTATTGGGCGGAGCGCGGCACCACCGAACGCCCACTCTTACCCGAATGCACGTTTGTGGACTACGCCTTAACCATAAAACACCTTAACTTTCATTTACCAAGTGCCTTAATCTTTCTTCAATAATAATAAACATTCATCAACATACATAACTGGTAGTAAACTTATGTTAACTGCAATAACAATAATAAACACACCGATATAATGTGGGAGGGGCAACTCCCAACGAGTTCGCCCAACCAATTTTTATTATGAACCAAATTCAAAGATATTGTTTACAACCGTGTGTCGGACAGAGTTCACGGCCACACTTAACCAATATACAATCGTGTGCCGGCTAAACCACGGCCACACTCAACCAATTACAATCGGGCAAACGCCCTTACAACAGCGCCTAAACACCGTGGCCGAGTTGGCTCACCCGAGCCTCAACTCGCCAACCGATCTGTTTGCATATACCGAATACACAACCGTGCTCAACCGCCCTTACAACCATACACAGGTGCCATGGCAGAGTTAGCTCACCCGAGCTTCGACTCCCCACTCGACCTGCGCACTTATCGTGCCAACCGTAAACCAGACCGCCGCAACCGGACCTCGCACCAACTGTTCTGCCAAATGCTCGACCTCGCAGCCAACTCGGCCTGCGCTCTTACACTGCGTCACCGTGTAGCGATGCCTGAATCAACTCGGCCTGTGCCTAGATCGGCGTTGCCTCATCCACACAACAGTCCGGTAAAATTCGCACTATCTCTTGCTACACAAGAGAGTGCGCATATCTCCGTCTTCTATCTCGTGCATATAGAGAGAACGCTCCAAGACTTCGCTTGATGCCTTGATCGAATGAGCTCGCCATCCTTATATAGTCGCCTAGCTCATCATTCGAGGGGCTTCTATCTTTAAGCCGACCCCTCATTTATGCAATCAAAGCCCCGAATTTAACTTTTATGGGCAGGTCGGCCCTTGCCTTAAGGCAAGGGCGACCTCGCCCTTATAAACTTCGGTCTTTTCCCTTCGCATTATTTCTGTTATGAGCTCGCGCATATGTCGTGCCCGCCTCTCCGTCGCACTGCCCACTGCGCTCGCCCGTTCACTGTTCCATGCTGTTGTGCCTTGTCATCGTCGCCCGGAGATGCGCCCGCCCGATCGCCCTTCGTTTGTCCACGACCGCACGCCCAATACTACCCCGTGTCCATGTTCCGTCTTCCGCCCATGTTCCAGCTCGTGCCTGCGTTCAGCTCGTGCCCGTGTTCAGCTCGTGCCCTTTTCTTGGCTCGCGTCCACGTTCCAGCTCGCGCCCACGCTCTGGCCAAGGCCCATGTCTCAGCTCGCCGCCCGACTCGCCGTTCCACCCAACCGCAACCCAGTTCACCCGCCCGCCGGGTCGCCGTGCACGGCTCGCCCGCCCGGCTCGCCCGCGGGTCAAGTCGCCCTCGTGCAGAAATGTCGTGCACGCCCTGCCCGACTCGCTAGGGCGTTACACTCTCCTCCACCCGAAGACGTTGTCGTCCCGACAACTCATCAACCACCGCCATGGCTGATCTCTACTATGATGTAGGCTCCCTCATACAAGGTAACCATCAACCTATATAGAGTCTGCCTCCACTAAGTCTGCTCCATGTGTCCATGCACATAACCAAGTGTCAACCTCATGTCAACCTCTCACGGTCCCATGCCCAGATCTATGGGAACCCCCCCATTTTCTGCTGCATGTCCACATACCTGCTCAATCCCCAAGTGAGGGTTCATTGCCTTGAACAGCCAACAATGAGCCCATCTTCTTTTGTTCTCTAGGAAGATGTACGAGGGGAACCTGGAGGTTCTCCTTTGTCAACCAGCTCCATTTCTCTACCAGAATCTTTATTCTTTGTTCTTTGTCGGCATGCTTTCCGATCTTCCTCCTGGATATTCGGTACTTCATGCATATCATCGATGTTGTCTCCCACTTTCTCTAGTCTTCTTGGCAAGTCCAAATTACTACCAGAAAGTGTTTCAACAACCAAGGGTTGTTCCACAAGCTTTGCATCATCACCAAGCAACCGCTTGTTCCTTCTATGGTCTGTTCTCATCATGCCAATGGTTGGAACACCAATGGGTGTGTCTTCCTGACCATCATAGATGAAAAGTTTCTTCAAATGTGGTACGACCAAGACCTCATATTGCTTCATGAACTCCATCCCCAATACGGCCTCATAATCGTCAATCCTTACTATAGTAAAGTCCACCTTCCCGGTCCACGCACCAAGAGTGGTTATTACTCCTTCTGCCATACCAAAAACGTTCGTTGGAGGAGAATTAACTGTCTTTATCTGCGCCTCCATAGGTACAACTTTCAGTCCAAGTCTCCTTGCAGTACTTCTACTCATGAAATTATGCGAAGCCCCGCTATCGATCATAGCAAGGACATCCGTTACACCGAGCTTCATTTGAACGTATTCCAATCCATGTTCTCCCGAACTCCTCTCTTCACCTTCTGCTTCAATTCCTACCTCAGAGGCAGCACTTAAGTCCACCTCGTTTGTATCCTCATCGTGAAGTTCTTCGGCGGAAGAGATTTCTATTACCAAATCTTCTTCAACTTGCGAGATTTTCTCCTTGAGTCCCTCATTTCGCTTCTCTCCAAGTCTGATTTCTTCCTTCAAGACTTCAAGATGTCGTTCAAGGACCAAACAATCCCTTTTCTTTTTATTCATCGCATGCCTTATTCTCAATTCCTTGAATTCCGCTTCTATCAAGAGTCCTTCCTGTGTAAGTCGAAGGGCTTCGTCTTCATCCAAGTCCGCAACTCCTCTTTCCACCAAGGCACGAAGAGCGCACTTTGTTTCGGACAACCTCTTGCCACAACTCATGTACTCCTGCCTCAGCTTCTCTGTTTCCTCAAGTACTTCCTTCTCGAATTCTTCCATAGTCGCATAACCCAATTGTTCCAAGAGAGCCATTTTACCGAATCACCTGCTTTAGGACAAGCAGATTCACCTTCAATTTCAACTGAGACAACTTTGTTCAAGTTCAAAATGTTTCAACGCCAGCTCGCTGACCGAGCTCTGATACCACCTGTCACGCCCCCAATCTTTTTTTTTCTTATTGGGCGGAGCGCGGCACCACCGAACGCCCACTCTTACCCGAATGCACGTTTGTGGACTACGCCTTAACCATAAAACACCTTAACTTTAATTTACCAAGTGCCTTAATCTTTCTTCAATAATAATAAACATTCATCAACATACATAACCGGTAGTAAACTTATGTTAACTGGAATAACAATAATAAACACACCGATATAATGTGGGAGGGGCAACTCCCAACGAGTTCGCCCAACCAATTTTTATTATGAACCAAATTCAAAGATATTGTTTACAACCGTGTGTCGGACAGAGTTCACGGCCACACTTAACCAATATACAATCGTGTGCCGGCTAAACCACGACCACACTCAACCAAATTACAATCGGGCAAACGCCCTTACAACAGCGCCTAAACACCGTGGCCGAGTTGGCTCGCCCGAGCCTCAACTCGCCAACCGATCTGTTTGCATATACCGAATACACAACCGTGCTCAACCGCCCTTACAACCATACATAGGTGCCATGGCGGAGTTAGCTCACCCGATCTTCGACTCCCCACTCGACCTGTGCACTTATCGTGCCAACCGTAAACTAGACCGCCGCAACCGGACCTCGCACCAACTGTTCTGCCAAATGCTCGACCTCGCAGCCAACTCGGCCTGCGCTCTTACACTGCGTCACCGTGTAGCGATACCCGAATCAACTCGGCCTGCGCCTAGATCGACGTTGCCTCATCCACACAACAGTCCGGTAGAATTCGCACTATCTCTTGCTACACAAGAGAGTGCGCATATCTCCGTCTTCTATCTCGTGCGTATAGAGAGAACGCTCCAAGACTTCGCTTGATGCCTTGATCGAATGAGCTCGCCATCCTTATATAGTCGCCTAGCTCATCATTCGAGGGGCTTCTATCTTTAAGCCGACCCCTCATTTATGCAATCAAAGCCCTGAATTTAACTTTTATGGGCAGGTCGGCCCTTGCCTTAAGGCAAGGGCGACCTCGCCCTTATAAACTTCGGTCTTTTCCCTTCGCATTATTTCTGTTATGAGCTCGCGCATATGTCGTGCCCGCCTCTCCGTCGCACTACCCACTGCGCTCGCCCGTTCACTGTTCCATGCTGTCGTGCCTTGCCGTCGTCGCCCGGAGATGCGCTCGCCCGGTCGCCCTTCGTTTGTCCACGACCGCATGCCCAATACTACCCCGTGTCCATGTTCCGTCTTCCGCCCATGTTCCAGCTCGTGCCTACGTTCAGCTTGTGCCCGTGTTCAGCTCGTGTCCTTTTCTTGGCTCGCGTCCACGTTCCAGCTCGCGCCCACGTTCTGGCCCGCGCCCATGTCTCAGCTCGCCGCCCGACTCGCCGTTCCACCCAACCGCAACTCAGTTCACCCGCCCGCCGGGTCGCCGTGCACGGCTCGCCCGCGGGTCAAGTCGCCCTCGTGCAGAAATGTCGTGCATGCCCTGCCCGACTCGCTAGGGCGTTACAGAGTGGGTGGAGGTTTGTGAGTGGAGTGTGAGCCTTCCCCCTCTCCATTGCATATTTAAAATCCCGTAAAAAAGCCTCTCGCTTAGAATTTTCTAATGTGAATACCCTTTGTGCTTCTCCCACTGCCATGTCACCATTTGAGTTCATCTCTAAGGATGAACATCTGGGTGATTATATATATATATATTTTCTCACAATGATATTTTTATATTATGGTTTTAATATATATCTATATATCTATATATATATATACACGCGTGTGTTTTAATAAATTTTAAATTAATAAAAAATAAATTAATAGTTAATTAAATAATAAAAAACAATATTTACAAATTAAATAAATTTAAAATTGGTTTAATTTGGTAAATTAAAAAAATAAATTAATTTTTCTGAACTTAATTAACGAAGAAACCATTAACATAATTAACTAAAATAAATGAAGTAAATAAGTTATATTTTTAAATATTTTAACTTGATTAAATTTACATAAATTATAAAATAAAAGTTAAATACATATTTTATGCTCACCCAATGAAATTGACGAGACTTTGACTAAGGATAAATCATAACTTAGAATAAGATGAAATTTGATCCATTGAAAAGTTGGCAACAAAATGATAGTAATGAAATCATCAAAATGAAAATCCAAGCAAAGTGAAAAGATCATGAAATAAAGAAAAGAAAATTAAAGCATACAAGAAGTGATATTAACAAAATTTATATGGAAGGACATGTTCGAAGAAGTGTGCAGAGGGGGAATGTATGCAGAGTAATGAAATATTAAAAAAGAAAGTGTCTATTCCTTGCTTCACACACCCATTTCTTTGCACAACTCTTCTTTCTCGCACCCATTAAAAAGACACTTCATTTAATATTGTATAATAAATATTTAATTCAGAAATGTAAGATCGTTAATGCACATAGTATTCAGCAACTATGAACACTAAATTTCGTTGTTTCTATTTTCATACAATTTTTAAACAATCAAAGCCATTGAATAGGACTTAGGTGTTTATCCGGTTATGTGGGCTCATTTTATTTGATATCATGATGCAAAGTTCCTTCTACACCCCCATTCTCCTGCACACCTTTCATTTCGCATGCATTAACAACTCCATACACCTATTCTCTAGCACAAACCCCCTCTTTTGCACATTATTCATTCCGTAAACACTAATGGCTCCATATGCCTATTTTGTCACATAGCTCAACCTATAAAAGTTCAAAATGAAAAAAAGTTTAAAATAAAATAAGAGGGAAAAACCCTAGGACTCTCTTCAATGTCAATGCTCCTTGTGCACCTCCACCACAATCCCCTCCGCACAAATCTTTTAATCAAATATTTTAAATTTTTAACTTTACCATCACTTGCACTTCCACACACCAGACAATGAATGAGGTAGGTGTGCGGTAGAAGTGGGTAGAAGTGTGTACGAGGGAGAAAGTTTATGTTCTTTGTTCTAAACATCTATTCCCCTGCACAACATTTCTTTCTCATACACATTACAAAGACACTTCATTTAATATTGGATAATAACAATTTAATTGAAAAATGTCAAATCATAAATGCACTTAGTCGAGCTTCCTATGCATACTTGTTCAACCCTACCCCGTTACCCACCCATCCCCCAAAGTGACCTGCAACCTCATCAATGCTGGTATCATTGGGCAGGGCGCTAGTGTCAATGTACAAAAAGAAAATTTGTTTTATTTTATTTTAAAATGATTTGTTGACAAATACTAAAAATAAAAATCCCTCCACATTGAGAATTATGTAGCATTAAGACGGGCTAACTAAAAAATAAGAATATTCCGTTCTTTCCTAAAACTTTGGTTAAATTGCAAAAGCTAGGTAATATAATCAAGAGTCAATGGACTTTGACGACCATGGCAGAACAACCATATAAACATAAGTGAACAACGATACAATTACAACATTAAGAAACATATGCATCAATTTATATGTTCCTAAGCACAACACATTGGCTCCAAATTTTCAGTGGTTTTCTTCATTAATTTTCCAAGGGACTGACATTTGGCAGTGGTATTTAGACAATACCATTTAGGATATGTTACAATAAAACTTTTTATAACATTATCGCAGTCAAGAAACATATGTATCAATTTATATATTCCGAAGCAGAACACTTTGCTCCAAAATTTCCAAGAGACTAACTTCATGTGGCAGTGGTATTTCGACAATAAGATTAGAATCTGTTAAAATAAAGCCTTTTTTATTCCAAACAGTTGGCTCTGTACTCTTGATTTGAATCTCCGGCATACTTTATGTTAGTGAAAACTGGGCCTTAACCAGAGGGATCATATATCAGTCTTGCAAGGGCTAATACGAGCTCGACGGCTCCTATGTCCATAGCCATTTTTATTGCTGAAAGTAAATAATAAAGCAGAAACTTCATGAGAATAACATCAAGATCCATCATGCTATGATGATTTCAATATCAACATATATGATCAGTTTTTCCCTATTGAGGAATATAAACCAGCAGTATTTCCTCATGTAACATGGTTACTCAGAACCCAAATGAAGATTTTCCAGTGAATCACAAGCTGTGATCCTGGGATCTGACCAAGATTGATCATGAACATGACCATCAGCAAATCCTTCTGGATTTGCACCGTTTTGTTGCACATATATGGAGGTGTTGATCACATTCTTTGGATCAGCAGAATACGATTGCTTACAGTGAGCAATCGCTTCTTGGATGTTATTCTCCACGTCCAAACTCACCTTGCCTCTTTTCAGAAATGTAGAGCTGTGGGCAGGAGTTACACCGTTTGAAGCAGAGAATGGCCTGGAATTAGGTTTATGTATCAATGGAAAACCCTTAACCAATGAAAAGCTCCCAGAAAAAGACTTACGATGCGTTGTAGATGAGTTTTCTCTGTGACTGCTCCTACCAACTGTTGCTGCATCGTCATGATGAGAGCTTTCCCTTTGAATGCTGTTATTACGAGAATGGTGATCTGTCAACCTAGAGGCCTTTGAGAAAAGTGATTTGAGATACTTTCCAGAGGCTCTGAACTTGTGCACAAGGGTTGTTTGTTGTGACTGAGTAGAACCCAGTAATTTCTTGGACTTGTTACGATACAATACTGGTGCAGAGCCCTTGCTGCAAGTTTGCTTGCAGTCCTTGTCAATTTTACAAGGAGCAACGTCACAATGTTTGTGCAGAGTAGCAAACCCTAATTCCTCTTCCTCTGTTGTACAATTGCTGAAAATACTTTCAGTTCCAGTCCTCGCGTGTGGTTCCAGTGGTTTGATTTCAGAGGCCAACAGTTTCTCCAACCTCTGGATACGAAGAGGGAGATGGAGAGGAACCAACTCAGCTTTGTATAAGAGTTCGTCTGCAGGAAAAGCTATGGACTCAAGCTCTTTTTGGGCTTGGGAATTCATACCAGATATATCATACTCTAGTTCTCTCATCCTCTGGGAAACCATTGGTGAAGGATCTAACATGGGAATATAATCATATTCAGTAGATTCATCAAAAAGAAATCCAACAAACTCTGCATTCCTCAAGGTGCCATCCTCAGCACATTGATCACTAGCACAGTTTGTAGTATTTGCGATGTTTACTGCACATCTTTGGCAGGTCTCCATACTGATGATTATTAGCTAGAAGAACATCACCCTTATTTGGTTTTTTTACAAACTCAGCTGAACCTAGATCAGGGCTGGTTTTTTTAATTGGATGAAAGAAAATCTATCCAGAACACCCTTATTAGAATCCATGCTGGGCTCAGAATCAACCCACAGTTTGCATCTGTTATGGGGTAAGATTTAAGATTTAGTCTCAACATTTAATGTTTGTTTTTGAAGGAATCCACGCACAATTTGTGTACCAAATCTAATTAATAAATTTCATTTTATATTTATATTTATTTATTATTTTAATAATAATTTCGTTCAAGTATTTATGAAGGATTGTAATATTAACTTTGGGCAGTTGTACTGATTAAAAACTTTGCATATCGGGATGGGTCATATTCATTTTGGAGAAGATAGAGCAACGTTCATACCTAAACGAAAGTTGTAAGAATATATTTCGTCTATATTGAAAGGGTTTGGAAGGTTGTACGAAATCTTTTAAAATATTAAAATAATTTAAAATCATATTTCATATTATTAAATTTAATATATTATTTATAATTTTTTTATTTAATAAATTTTAATGAAAATAATTTCTAAAATAATTTAAAATAAACTATTTATAATATTTTAACTATTTTATAATTTAATTAAACAAAGTCTTAGTGTAGAAATCATACCAGAAAAGTTTTTTAGCCGAAGTTTTTCGAACCAATAAGTGTGGTTCATTATCATAACTATCTTATAACTTTTTTTACCATATTATAATAATAATAATAATAATAATAATAATTAGAAATATGATTTTGGATAAACGATTTCTAATACTTGATTAATAACATCATCAATTATTAGATAAAGATTATATGTAATTTTTCATTTTATCTAGTGAATTATAATAATATATAGATAGTCCTCCTGTGGTAGCTCTATATAAATAGTTCTCTTGGGGTAGCTCAAGTTGCATGAATGAAGTCTCACTGAACTAGAGATTTTGGGTTCGAATCTTGTGCTATCCTTCCAGTAGCGGGGCGAATAATGGACATGTAAAACTCCAAAATTAGAGAGTTCTACCAAGCTTACAAAAAAAAATAGTAATATATAAATAATGGGTAGTTATTAAATGGATTTTTTGGACTTTTTTTTCTTCTTAATTTTAACTAATATCCGACAAATTTTTTTAAAACTTGAGTTTAAGTTGTTTAATCTTTACAATTCAAATGGTCTTGTGTTGAATTTATTTATGCATTCAAAAATGTATTTTAAACAATAAAAGCACATTCTTGCTTGAATTTGTATTGTTGGATTCAGTGAAAAAGGGAGTTAGACTACCCCTATAAATAATGATGAACATAAATGTTATTCATATTTGGCTATTAAATTATTATAAATACCATTTATATTTAGCTATTTTAAGTAGTGTTGATAACTAAATAAAGTAATTATCATAAACAGTTATTAAAAGATGATAAATAAGTAATGGTGAATCACATGGTCTAATTAATAGAAGAAATGGTTTTCTAGTTAGAATCCAACAATATAATTTTTAGTAATATTGTGATTTCTTATTGTTAAAATTGCACTTTTGAATGCATAATTGTATCGTCTATTCCAACCAAAAATCCATTTCATCAATTAGAGTATCCAAAAAACAACAAAATGGTCCAAAAGGGTTACGCATGTCCATTGTAAATATTTTCTTATATAACTTGTAATAAGTGCTTATGATTATAAATAATGTTTATAATCATTTTTAAAGAGGAGAGATCATAAATATTTTTCTTATTTTCCTTAGTTGATGATAATGATGATGGTTAACGTCCACTGAAACATGTGGGAGTTGGCTTCGATTCTCAGCGTCTTTCATGTCTTTCGACCAATTTTAAACATAAAAGTAGAGTTTACTGTCGAGGAGTTGGAAACTGCACTGATCACACCAATAGTTGTTTGGCGACCAATAGTTCTTTGAATGTAGCAAGCTGCATGATGACAGAGGTGGTGAAAGAACTTGTAGGAGTAACAATTTGCGAGAAGGATTTTCTAAATGATGCCATTGACAGAGTTTTATAATACACATCTAGTTGCACATGTCTCACTCTTCGAAAGAAACACCGAGCTATAAACATGCAACAATGGATGGTCTCAATCTGCATCCATCTCACCGACCGATTCAGATTTGAGGGTGTCCTTGATAGCAACTGAATCAAATGAATGTCTTGCATCCAACCAGATTCATCAATGCAATCCTAGAATTAACCATTATCAACCCTTGTTGCAACAATAAACTGTTACTGTTGCATTGAGCGTATGAGATTTATGCAACCTTGATGAGCCACGGTGCCTCTCTTTCGGCACTAACCCCCAAGTAGAGCCATAGGAAAAATCCAATGGAACCCTCACAGGTTGTACATGATTTCTTTCCAATTGATTAACAACTTAATGCATCCATGCTGGTCGCAATAGTTTGCGGCTGTTTCAGTAGTAAGGATCACTTAGGCAAGAAGCTATCCACGAGAGTTTCAAATATCTCACACATCCTTCACACTACCTTCACAATGATATGATGTTTTTACCAATAAACATTCTAGCTTTGATACCACATGAAGAAGAATCACAAAGCCATATAACCATATGCACTACAAATTAACACACAAAAATTAAACTGGCGGAAAAAGCAGAAAGCCGTCATGTGGTCTCTCATGTTCATATAATTCATATTATTTAAAAAAATTAATAATACATTTAAATACATGAGTAAGTGGTCTTAAGATAATGCGTCTATGTTAGACTCACTTGGTTGAGACAATTTCTCAACTTACACACTAATTTAAGAGAGCTAGTTGGAGTGAATCTCTCATCCAAATTAGACTCCTTTGTTTGAGGAATTCTCATGATTTTATTTATTTAATTTAATAATTAGATTTATTATTGATTTTTAATAGAGTGAGGCTAACATCATGTCTCTCTCATGGAACTCACAAGTCTAGTTAAATTAGTTTGTTCATTTCCACTTTTATGGGTTTGATATCAAATTTATTCTCTCTGGTGGTTATAGATGAATTATTATTTAGTTTTTCTTTTAGTTCTTTATTCTTATCTCTCATGGTGCAATTTTTTCAACCATTGATTGTTTTTTGTGCTCAATTTATTGCATCCTATCTTCCACTCCTTGAAGTTTAGTTATAGTTTTTGTTAAACATTGTAGCTAATTTGAGCTTATGCTCTACGAGCATTATGTATAATTCTTGTTTAAGTTTCCCTTCTCTCTTTCTCTTCACTTTTCTACAGATTTAGTGTAATCGTGCATTGTGTATAATTTTTGTTTACGCGGCCCTTCTCTCTCTTCTCTATTCTCTATGGTAATTTTTCTTGGCCTCCTTTTTTTGGTGGGGTATTTAAAAATATGAAAAGAATTACTCGTAGTTTTAACATATAAAAATTAACAAGATAAAAATTAACAAGTAAAATAGAAAGTAGGGGGAAGAGAACGTATGCACCTGGGATGTTGCACTGCAGAGAGACATGTGTACATGCTGCAGACTTCACAACCGTAGAGAGATATATAGACTTCAACACCGCAAAGAGATATATATAGGCTTCGACTGCAAAGAGATGTGTATATGTCGTACCACAGAGATAGATATAGATGCAATACTTCACAACACCACGAATATATGTGTATCTTCCATATCACAGAGAGATATGTGTCGATGCCATAGACTTCACGCTATTTGTATGTTGCAGTTATGTGTATATGTCGTAGACTCTTTTTAAGTTGAAAGTCCATCGAAGATCGCAAATGGAAATCCACTGAAGACCGCAAACGAAATCCACCGAAGACCATCGAGGTATTTATAATGGATATAGATGCGAGACTTCACCGCAAAGGTGTTTAGAGATGTGGCACTTAATGGTATTTATATGCCATAATTAGGAGACTTCTAGCCACAGAGACGATGCATATGTATTAACATCCGCGAAGGCTTCTATGCGGCAGAGACGAGAATGTACATAAGCTGCATAAATAAGTATCTACCCAAAGGCGAGATTTTTAGCCACAAAGATGATGTAACAAAAAAATAAATAAAACTAAAAAGGGGCAACTTTACATGGTTTAATGCCATGGTTGAAGTGGCTATACATATGATGAAGGATAGACAAGGGAGTGGGTGGAGGCTTGTGAGTGGAGTGTGGGCCTTCCCCCTCTCCATTGCATATTTAAAATCCCATAAAAAAAAGCCTCTCGCTTAGAGTTTTCTAATGTGAATACCCTTTGTGCTCCTCCCACTGCCATGCCACCACTTGAGTTCATCTCTGAGGATGAACATCCGGGTGATGTCATATATATATATTCACAATGATATTTTTATATTATGGTTCTAATATATATATATGTATGCGCGTGGGTTTTAATAATTTTTAAATTAATAAAAAATAAATTAATAACTAATTAAATAATAAAAAGCAATATCTACAAATTAAATAAATTTAAAATTGGTAACTTGGTAAATTAAAAAAATTAATTAATTTTATGAACTTAATTAATTTTGTGAACTTAATTAACTAAGCAACAATTAACGTAATTAACTAAAATAAATTAATTAAATAATTTATATTTACATAGTTTAACTTGATTAAATCTACATAAATTATAAAATAAAAGTTAAATATATATTTTATGCTCACCCAATGAAATTGACGAGACTTTGACCTAGGATAAATCATAACTCAAAATAAGATGAAATTTGATCCATTGAAAAGTTGGCAACAAAATGATAGTAATGAAATCATCAAAATCAAAATCCAAGCAAAGTGAAAAGATCATGAAATAAAGAAAATTAAAGCATACAAGAAGTGATATTAACAAAATTCATATGGGGGGATAGGTTGGAAGAAGTGTGCATAGGGGGAATGTATGCAGAGTAATGAAACATTCAAAGAAAGTGTCTATTCCTTGCTCCACACACCCATTTCTTTGCACAACACTTCTTCCTCGCACCCATTAAAAAGACACTTCATTTAATATTGGATAATAAATATTTAATTCAGAAATGTAATATCGTTAATGCACATAATATTCAGGAACTATGAACACGAAATTTAGTTGTTTCTACTTTGATACAATTTTTAAACAATCAAAGCCATTGAATAGGACTTATGTGTTTATCCACTTATGTGGGCTCATTTTGTTTGATATCATGATGCAAAGTTCCTTCTACACCCCCATTCTCCCGCACACCTTTCATTTCACACGCATTAACAACTTCTTACACCTGTTCTCTAGAACATACCCCTTCTTTTGCACCTAGAACATACCCCTTCTTTTGCACATTATTCATTCCACAAACACTAATGGCTCCGTACACCTATTCTCTCACATAGCTCAATTTGTAAAAGTTCAAAATGAAAAAAAGTTTAAAATAAAATAAGAGGGAAAAACACTAAGACTCTCTTCAATGTCAATGCCCATGTTTTTGCTTCTGCACCTCCACCACAATCCCCTCCGCACAAATCTTTTAATCAAATATTTTAAATTTTTAACTTTACCATCACTTGCACTTCCACACTCCAGACAATGAATGAGGTAGGCATACCGTAGAAGTGATACACATTACAAAGACATTTCATTTAATATTGGATTGGATAGAAACAATTTAATTGAAAAATGTCAAATCACAAATGCACTTAGTCGAACCTTCTTATGCATACTTGTTCAACCCTACCCCGTTACCCACCCATCCCGCAAAGTGACCTACAACCTCATCAATGATGGTATCATTACAAAATGATCATTTAGAAAATTTGTTTTGTTTTATTTTAAAATTATTTGTTGACAAATACTAAAAATAAAAATCCCTCCACATTGAGAATTATGTAGCATCAAGACAGGCTCACTAAAAAATAGGAATATTCCGTTCTTTCCTAAAACTTTGGTTAAATTGCAAAATCTAGGTAATATAATCAAAAGTCAATGGACTTTGACGACCATGCCAAAACAACCATATAAACATAAGTGAACAACGATACAATTACAACATTAAGAAACATATGCATCAATTTATATGTTCCTAAGCACAACACTTTGGCTCCAAATTTTCAGTGGTTTTTTTCATTAATTTTCCAAGGGACTAACCTTTGGGAGTGGTATTTAGACCATACCATTTAGGATATGTTACAATAAAACTTTTTATAGCATTATCGCAGTCAAGAAACATATGCATCAATTTATATATTCCGAAGCAGAACACTTTGCTCCAAAATTTCCAAGAGACTAACTTCATGTGGCAGTGGTATTTCGACAGTAAGATTAGAATATATTACAAGAAAGCCTTTTTTATTCCAAACAGTTGGCTCTGTACTCTTGATTTGAATCTCCGGCATACTTTATGTTAGTGAAAACTGGGCCTTAACCAGAGGGATCATATATCAGAGTCTTGCAAGGGCTAATAAGAGCTCGTATGTCCATAGCCATTTTTATTGCTGAAAGTAAATAATAAAGCAGAAACTTCATGAGAATAACATCAAGATCCATCATGCTATGATGATTTCAATATCAACATATATGTGATCAGTTTTTCCCTATTGAGGAATATAAACCAGCAGTATTTCCTCATGTAACATGGTTATTCAGGACCCAAATGAAGTTTTTCCAGTGAATCACAAGCTGTGATCCTGGGATCTGACCAAGATTGATCATGAACATGACCATCAGCAAATCCTTCTGGATTTGCACCGTTTTGTTGCACATATGTCGAGGTGTTGATCGCATTCTTTGGATCAGCAGAAAAAGATTGCTTACAGTGAGCAATCGCTTCTTGGATGTTATTCTCCACGTCCAAACTTGTTGGAATTTAATTCCAACTGCAACAATGAACAGCTGCACAGGAATCTGATTTGCAGTAAATGTTAAAGGTGTTCGGTGCAGCCAAGTCGCCTTTGATATTTTTGCACATAAATATGCATTAAAGTTTCAGCTGATTTCCCCTGCAGACAGCCGACTTGATTTTGATAAAGGCATCACCGCCTTGCTGCAATAAATTCTGAGATAAACATTAGAAGATATTTTGTAATAGTTTATTGTTTTAATTAGATATTTTTCAGCATATAAATACCGCACAGCAGTTCTGTTTTTAAGGTTAGAATGTTAGAAGAAGCAGCAGCAGCAGCTGAAGAATCACGCAGAGCAGAGGAAAGCACGCAGCAGCGTGAAGAGGAAGAAGAATAATTTCAGAAGAGTGAAATGCACAGCAGTGCAGAAATTTGAATGTAATTTGTTTTTTATGTTCATCTGTGTGGAACAAAATCGTTCCTTAGTGAATTTCTGAAGTAGATGTTCAGCAATAGAAGTTTTGAAATTCCCTCTATATGAGGAAGACAAATCTGTAACAGTTAGTTTATTTTGATAAATACAAGTTAAATTTTTCCTGTTGCTGTTACACCGTCACCGTTGCTGAAACACGACGATCAGCGTTGCTGAAACAGCTCGTAACTCAAAATACTTGACGTCAAAATTTTTACGTTGCTGAAACACCGTTGCTGAAACACCTGTTTCAGCAACTGAAAAAAAACTGTGTTTCTGAAACACCGTTGCTGAAACACCTGTTTCAGCAACTGAACAAAAAAAATTGTGTTGCTGAAACACAGTTTCCAGCAAGCGAATTTTTCTGTTTTTCTGTGTAAAAACAGAGTGCGATTTTTTGTCTGTTTGTTATGGGATTTATCAGAAAATTCCAACATGGTATCGGAGCTAGTCTAGGCACTCAGTGAGTCAAAAACAGAGATTGTTTTTCACTGTAGGAGCTGTAAGAAGTTTGTTGAGCAGATTTTTCAGCAGAGAAAGTTTTTGCTTGTTTTTAAAAAAAATACAGTCAGTATCTTTTCTTTACCAGTACAGGTTAAGATGGCAGATACTGGAACAGGTTTGACAAATCCCCAACTGCCTCAGTTTAATGGGAAAAATTACAGTTATTGGTCCATAACAATGAAAGCATTGTTTGCTTCTCAAGGAATATGGGAGCTGGTTGAAACAGGTTATGCTGAACCTGCAGATGCAACAGCACTGGCTGCTTTGACAGCAGCAGAAAGAGACCAATTGAAGGGTGACAGAAAGAAGGATGCCAAAGCCCTCTTTTTCCTCTTCCAATCAGTACATGAAAGTGTTTTTCCACGGATTGCAGCAGCAAAAAAGTCCAAAGAGGCATGGGATATTCTCCAAACTGTCTATCAAGGCATGGAGAAGGTGAAGACTGCAAAGTTGCAGATGTTGAGGAGAGACTTTGAAAATCTCAGCATGAAGGAATCTGATACAATAGATTCATTCTTCACTCAGGTTATTGGATTGATAACCCAGATAAGATCTCATGGTGAGATTCTTGAAGATAGAAGGGTTGTAGAGAAAATCTTGAGATGTTTACCCTCAAGGTTTGAATCTATTGTGGTGGCAATAGAAGAAACAAAAGATCTCTCACAGTTCACGGTAGATGAGCTGAGTGCTTCTCTATTGTCTCATGAACACAGACTGAGTAGAGGAACAGATTTCTCTTTTGAGCAAGCATTCAAGACTCAGATGTCTTTTGGCCAAAGAAGAGGTAGAGGCAGAGCAAATTACAGAGGTCGTGGAAGAAGCCAAAACAGAGGCAGAAATTATCCAGCTAGCACAAGCGGAAGGAGCTGCAATCAGAACCAAGCTGAAGGTTCAAGCAAACAGCAAGCTCATGGACAAAGGTATGACAAATCCCAAGTCCAATGTCATTATTGTAAAAAATTTGGACACTATGCCAATGAATGCAAGAAAAAACAAAATGACATGAATAATAGGCAGAATGCTAATTTTGCAAATGAAGAAGATAAGAACCCAAAGAACGTGCTGTTAACATGTAACATAGCACAAGACAAACAAGAAGATTTTTGGTTCTTAGACTCAGGTTGTAGTAATCACATGACTGGAAATATTGCAATGTTTGCCAATCTGGATGAAAATGTGAAATCTGAGGTAACAACAGGGACTGATGATAAGATAACTGTCAAGGGTAAGGGCAGTGTCAATATTCGAGCAAAAAATGGAGAACAGATGACTGTGCAAGCTGTATACTATGTACCTGGTCTGAAATGTAATCTTTTGAGCATTGGACAGCTCATGAACAAAGGTTACAACGTGTTCTTCAAAGATGATTTGTGTACTATCAGAGACATACCTCCAAGTAAGAAGATCATTGCACAGGTGCAGATGACCAACAATAGAATGTTTCCTCTCAAACTCAGGGCAGATTTGAAGGAAGGCAGAACTATTGCGGCTGTAACACAAGAAGTCTTTCAAGAACATGTGAAAGATGTGAATTGGTTGTGGCATTTGAGATTTGGACATCTCAATTTCGGAGGCCTGAATCTGTTGCACAGAAAGGGCATGGTAAAGGGATTGCCGTTGATTGAGAAACCGGACAGCCTTTGTGAAGGCTGCATCTTGGGCAAGCAACATAAGGAAAGCTTTCCAGCAGGAAAGAGTATAAGGGCAAAAGCACCCTTGGAAATAGTTCACTCTGATGTGTGTGGACCGATGCAAATACCATCATTTGCTGGAAATAGATATGTTTTAACTTTTATTGATGATTACACCAGAAAGACATGGGTGTATATGTTGAAACAGAAGAGTGAAGTGTTTGAGAAATTCCGCCACTTCAAAACTCTTGTTGAAAAGCAGAGTGGGCATTATATCAAAGTGCTCAGAACAGATAGAGGAGGAGAGTACATCTCCCAAGAATTTCTGCGTTTTTGCAGAGAAAATGGCATACAAAAGCAGTTCACAGCAAGGTATACACCTCAGCAAAACGGTGTTGCTGAAAGAAAGAATAGGACCATTCTTGACATGGTCAGAAGTATGCTGAAGGTAAAACATTTGCCGTATGAGTATTGGGCAGAAGCTGTTACTTGCGCAGTTTACATCTTGAATAGATGCCCAACTAAAGCTGTCATGAACAGAATACCAGAAGAGGCATGGAGTGGTCAAAAGCAAACTGTCACTCACATGAGAGTATTCGGTTGTGTGGCATATGCACATGTACCGGATCAGCTAAGGAAAAAGCTTGATAGTAAGGGGGAGAAGTGTGTCTTTATTGGCTATTGTGATGAGTCAAAGGCATATAAACTCTATAATCCATCCACCAAGAAGTTAATAGTAAGCAGAGATGTGCAGTTCATTGAAGATGAAGCTTGGGATGGAAGCTTGGATAAAACAGTGAATGTGAAGACAATAGTGTCTCATGAAGAAGAAGAGGAAGGGACAGCAGCAAATAATCCTTCCTTGGTGGCTCCTCCTACACCACAGCAAGTACAACAAACCACACCACAAGCTGGAATCCGAACAGCCTTGAGAAGTCAAGGAAGAACAGTTGCTGTTACACCACAAACAGCAACTGCTGAAACAGCACAGGGATCAAATACACCCTCAAGTTCGGATGGAACTCCAAGCACACCAAGAAGACCAAGATTCAGAAATCTGAGTGAGATTTATGAACAAGGAGAGGTAAGTAACAATACTGGTCTGAATTCATTATTCGCTTTGTATTGTCATATTGATGACCCAATCCATTTTGAAGATGCTGTAAATGAAGATAAATGGATTGAAGCAATGAATGAAGAAATTGGTGCAATAGAGAAGAGTAAAACATGGGAGTTAGTGGATCTCCCTAAAGGCAAAGATGCCATTGGAGTTAAGTGGGTTTATAAGACCAAGAGTAATGCCGAAGGTAAGATTGATAGGCACAAAGCAAGGCTTGTTGTGAAAGGCTACAAGCAGCAACAAGGCAGAGACTATGATGAAACCTTTGCACCAGTAGCAAGGATGGAAACAGTCAGAACAGTGTTGTCTATTGCAGCACAACACAAATGGAAGATTTATCAGATGGATGTTAAATCTGCATTCCTGAATGGAGTGTTAAAAGAAGAGGTTTATGTTGATCAACCTCCGGGCTATGAAGTTGAAGGACAAGAGCATAAAGTTTGTAAACTGAAGAAGGCTCTTTATGGGCTGAAGCAAGCTCCAAGAGCATGGTATAGCAGAATTGATGCTTATCTGATTGAGAATGGGTTTGATAAGTGTGATGGTGAACCCACACTCTACATAAAGCAGAATGACGGTAAGATTATTATTGTTGTTTTATATGTAGATGATCTGATTTTTACTAGCAATGATGCTTCTCTCATTGCTGATTTTAAAGCAGTCATGAAGAGTGAATTTGAAATGACTGACTTAGGCTTCTTAAGATATTTTCTTGGAATTGAAGTAGACCAAAGTGAAAATGGTGTTTTCATTTCTCAAGATAAATATGTAGAAGCTGTTTTGAAGAGATTTAACATGCAGAACAGCAAGGCTGCTGTGACTCCAACAGTAGTGGGGCTGAAATTAACCAAAGAAGACAACAGCAAATATTTTGATCCAAAATTGTACAAGAGCATAGTTGGCAGCCTTATGTACTTGACTGCAACTAGGCCGGACATTATGCACGCTGTGAGTTTAATCTCCAGATTTATGGAAAGACCGAAAGAGACTCATTGGCAGGCAGCCAAGAGAATTCTAAGGTATGTGAATGGAACGAAGGGGTTTGGTATTTTATACTCCTCTTCTGAAAGTTTCATGTTGACAGGTTACACTGACAGTGACTGGGCTGGAAGTGTTGATGATAGGAAAAGCACATCGGGATATGTGTTTCATATGGGATCGGGAGCCATCTCATGGGCTTCCAAGAAGCAACCAGTTGTGGCTTTATCAACAGCAGAGGCAGAGTATGTGGCAGCAACAGCAGCAGCATGGCAAGCAGTATGGCTGAGAAGAGTTCTCAAAGATTTGTGTCATGAACAAGAAAATGGCACAACCATTTACTGTGACAATAGCTCAGCAATAGCATTGTCTAAAAACTCTGTTTTTCATAAAAGAACAAAGCACATAGACACCAAATATCACTTCATACGTGAATTGGTTAACAATGGTGAGATTGTTTTGCAGCACTGCAGAATAGAGGATCAGCTTGCAGACATCTTGACAAAACCATTAGCAAAGAAAGGTTTTGATCATTTCAGAAAATGTCTGGGTATGCAGCAGTTGAAATTAAGGGGGAGTGTTGGAATTTAATTCCAACTGCAACAATGAACAGCTGCACAGGAATCTGATTTGCAGTAAATGTTAAAGGTGTTCGGTGCAGCCAAGTCGCCTTTGATATTTTTGCACATAAATATGCATTAAAGTTTCAGCTGATTTCCCCTGCAGACAGCCGACTTGATTTTGATAAAGGCATCACCGCCTTGCTGCAATAAATTCTGAGATAAACATTAGAAGATATTTTGTAATAGTTTATTGTTTTAATCAGATATTTTTCAGCATATAAATACCGCACAGCAGTTCTGTTTTTAAGGTTAGAATGTTAGAAGAAGCAGCAGCAGCAGCTGAAGAATCACGCAGAGCAGAGGAAAGCACGCAGCAGCGTGAAGAGGAAGAAGAATAATTTCAGAAGAGTGAAATGCACAGCAGTGCAGAAATTTGAATGTAATTTGTTTTTTATGTTCATCTGTGTGGAACAGAATCGTTCCTTAGTGAATTTCTGAAGTAGATGTTCAGCAATAGAAGTTTTGAAATTCCCTCTGTATGAGGAAGACAAATCTGTAACAGTTAGTTTATTTTGATAAATACAAGTTAAATTTTTCCTGTTGCTGTTACACCGTCACCGTTGCTGAAACACGACGATCAGCGTTGCTGAAACAGCTCGTAACTCAAAATACTTGATGTCAAAATTTTTACGTTGCTGAAACACCGTTGCTGAAACACCTGTTTCAGCAACTGAAAAAAAACTGTGTTGCTGAAACACCGTTGCTGAAATACCTGTTTCAGCAACTGAACAAAAAAAACTGTGTTGCTGAAACACAGTTTCCAGCAAGCGAATTTTTCTGTTTTTCTGTGTAAAAACAGAGTGCGATTTTTTGTCTGTTTGTTATGGGATTTATCAGAAAATTCCAACAAAACTCACCATGCCTCTTTTCAGAAATGTAGAGCTGTGGGCAGGAGTTACACCGTTTGAAGCAGAGAATGGCGTGGGATTAGGTTTATGTATCAATGGAAAACCCTTAACCAATGAAAAGCTCCCAGAAAAAGACTTACGATGCGTTGTAGATGAGTTTTCTCTGTGACTGCTCCTACCAACTGTTGCTGCATCGTCATGATGAGAGCTTTCCCTTTGAATGCTGTTATTACGAGAATGGTGATCTGTCAACCTAGAGGCCTTTGAGAAAAGTGATTTGAGATACTTTCCAGAGGCTCTGAACTTGTGCACAAGGGTTGTTTGTTGTGACTGAGTAGAACCCAGTACTTTCTTGGACTTGTTACGATACAATACTGGTGCAGAGCCCTTGCTGCAAGTTTGCTTGCAGTCCTTGTCAATTTTATAAGGAGTAACGTCACAAGGTTTGTGCAGAGTAGCAAACCCTAATTCCTCTTCCTCTGTTGTACAATTGCTGAAAATACTTTCATTTCCAGTCCTCGCGTGTGGTTCCAGTGGTTTGATTTCAGAGGCCAACAGTTTCTCCACCCTCTGGATACGAAGAGGGAGATGGAGAGGAACCAACTCAGCTTTGTATAAGAGTTCGTCTGCAGGAAAAGCTATGGACTCAAGCTCTTTTTGGGCTTGGGAATTCATACCAGATATATCAAACTCTAGTTCTCTCATCCTCTGGGAAACCATTGGTGAAGGATCTAACATGGGAATACAATCATATTCGGTAGATTCATCAAAAAGAAATCCAACAAACTCTGCATTCCTCAAGGTGCCATCCTCAGCACATTGATCACTCGCACAGTTTGTAGTATTTGCGATGTTTACTGCACATCTTTGGCAGGCCTCCATACTGATGATTATTAACTAGAAGAACATCACCCTTATTTGATTTTTATACAAACTCAGCTGAACCTAGATCAGGGCTGGTTTTTTTAATTGGATGAAAGAAAATCTATCCAGAACACCCTTATTAGAATCCATGCTGGGCTCAGAATCAACCCACAGTTTGCATCTGTTATGGGGTAAGATTTAAGATTTAGTCTCAACATTTAATGTTTGCTTTTGAAGGAATCCACGCACAATTTGTGTACCAAATCTAATTAATAAATTTCATTTTATATTTATATTTATTTATTATTTTAATAATAATTTCGTTCAAGTATTTATGAAGGATTGTAATATTAACTTTGGGCAGTTGTACTGATTAAAAACTTTGCATATCGGGATGGGTCATATTCATTTTGGAGAAGATAGAGCAACGTTCATACCTAAACGAAAGTTGTAAGAATATATTTCGTCTATATTGAAAGGGTTTGGAAGGTTGTACGAAATCTTTTAAAATATTAAAATAATTTAAAATCATATTTTATATTATTAAATTTAATATATTATTTATAATTTTTTTATTTAATAAATTTTAATGAAAATAATTTCTAAAATAATTTAAAATAAATTATTTATAATATCTTAACTATTTTATAATTTAGTTAAACAAAGTCTTACGGTAGAAATCACACGAGAGAAGTTTTTTTGGCCGACGTTTTTCGAACCAGTAAGTGTGGTTCATTATCATAACTATCTTATAATTTTTTTTACCATATAATAATAATAATAAGTAGAAATATGATTTTGGATAAACGATTTCTAATGCTTGATTAATAACATCATCAATTATTAGATAAAGATTATATGTAATTTTTCATTTTATCTAGTGAATTATAATAATATATAAATAGTCCTCTTGGGGTAGCTCTATATAAATAGTTCTCCTGGGGTAGCTCAAGTGGCATGAAGTCTCACCAAACTAGAGATTTTGGGTTCGAATCTTGTGCTATCCTCCTAGTAGCCGGGTGAATAATGGACATGTAATACTCCAAAATAAGAGAGTCTTACCAAGCTTACAAAATTTTTTTTAGTAATATATAAATAATGGGTAGTTATTAAATGGATTTTTTGAACATTTTTTCCTACTTAATTTTAACTAATATCCAACAAAAATTTTTAAAACTTGAGTTTAAGTTGTTTAATCTTTACAATTCAAATGCTCTTGTGTTGAATTTATTTATGCATTCAAAAATATATTTTAAACAATAAAAAACACATTCTTGCTTCAACTTGTATTGCTGGATTCAGTGAAAAAGGGTAATTCATTTATAAGTTAGACTACCGCTATAAATAATGATGAACATAAGTGTTATTCATATTTGGCTATTAAATTATTATAAATACCATTTATATTTAGCTATTTTAAGTAGTGTTGATAACAAAATAAAGTAATTATCATAAATAGTTCTTAAATGATGATAAATAAGTAATGGGGAATCACATAGTCTAATTAATAGAAGAAATGGTTTTCTAGTTGGAATCTAACAATATAATTTTTAGTAATATTGTGATTTCTTATTGTTAAAATTGCACTTTTGAATGCATAATTGTATTGTCTATTCCAACCAAAAATCCATTTCATCTATTAGAGTATCCAAAAAACAACAAAATGGTCCAAAAGGGTTACCCATGTCCATTGTAAATATTTTCTTATATAACTTGTAATAAGTGCTTATGATTATAAATACTTTTTATAATCATTTTTAAAGAGGAGAGATCATAAATATTTTTCTTATTTTCCTTTGTTGATGATCATGATGATGATGGTTAATGTCCACTGAGACCAAACTTTGGTCTATCGAACCTAAAGAAACGAATTATTTAGTTTGATTTAAGATTTTATTCCTATGCTCAAAAAGCTTGGAGAGAAGCCTCCCGAGCTTACTGTAATTTTGACAATGTAAAAGGCTAGGAAGGTCAATATTGTAACAAAGATTTTGAAGCTGAGATCTAATGTGGTTGTACGCGGGGCACTCTACGAGGAATTGATTTTCATCCTTTTTGTATTCTCACAGAGATGGCAGAACCTTTCCATCCATGGTGTTTTAGGAACTGACCAATGACCCGTTTCACTATGGATCTCATGAGAGTAGGTAATAAGTAATATTGAGAGAAATCATTTATAGTGGAGCAATCATATAAAATAAAAATCTAGTAAATTCCAATAGGCATCAATCAATAATAAACATTAGAACATTTACTTTATTATAAAAATAATTAATATATAAGTTAAATATATATACATCTAAACTATGAGATTTACTCCTACTTTATCATGGCGATTAACTTTGTTACAATACTATGGCTTATCAAAACCACATGCCCAAAAAAACTTAACTCCTTTCATATGACACTTATTAGCATGACATTTTTTAATTAATGAACTTAATTAAAAGGTAAAAAAGACATAACTACTTTGAAAATAAATGTCAACCTTTGATTTGTGTATACTACTAAAAATATTCTAAAATATTCTATTGAAGTTAAATCCCTAAGTAACAATTATTGATAATTAAATTTAAAATATGGAATAAATAATATATATGAATTTAGTTGGAAATTAGATACGAGTAAAGGTTTATAATGATTTAAATTTTTTTGTTTTAGAGGTTCAAAGCCCACCTCCATGTATTTTTGACAAAAAATCTCAAAGGGGTTGGATTTAGTGGTAGAAATCAAGGAATTTTTAACCATTAAGTGGTTAAATTCCCATGAGAACGTAGCCTAGATCCATGTAGATCCATGGGGCATGTTGAGGCAGTGGTTGAGGATGTGGTTGCATCTAGAGATATTATTAAATAACCTTGTGACGCATGCAAACATAAGTGGATCTAAAGCCCACCCTCTTATCCTCCTTTATAAAAAGTTAAATGGTCTTTTGACCCATGCACGCATAAGTGGATCTAAATCCCAACCTCATATTTCTCTAACATGATTGAATACTCACGGTAGTCAAGAGGAAGAGACATAAAAAAAGGACCAATATGCCCCTAGGTTGTGGTTTCTTAGACCATAGACTACTCTCACAAGTCACACATACGCTAGCCAAAAAATGGATAGGAACTCTAACTTTCTATATCTAAAATACCATTACTTATAAGAATTATTTCTAAAAGATTATGTGAAAATAATGAAACATTATACTATTTATTAAAATTGATGAGAACAATTCCCCGATGGGGGTGTTAGACCGAGGTAGTCACTCATCACGTGATGGATGCCAGTTGTACAACTTTTAAGGTGGGGGAAGGCAGGTCATCAATCCCTCCACCATGCCAGAGTTAATACTACTAAGCCCTCTTGTGTGAACTGTTTATTTCCTCCTGTGTACAATCATATTGACATGATGGAGCTGCTCCTCCTTTGGTTATATTTTGTCCATGGAAATTATATCCAGTTGTCTAATGACTCTTTGTGTTATTCGCCTCCCTCTCTGCTCGCAACCTTTCTGGCTTCTCGTCTAGGGTAGTGGTCCATCCTGTGTGCTTCAGGCTTGTCTCAAGCGACACTATCTCGCATGCTTCTATTCACAGAGAAAATTTCCCTCATATCCCTTCTTTGACAGATGTGCCTTCTTCAGTTTTAGTCAGCTCCAGACGTAATTTCCTTGTAATTCTATGGTTTCTCACCTTGGAAACTTGGGGAATGTTACTAGAGTGATTTGTGTTGGATCTTTGATCCTTGTTCTCATAGTTTTGGGTCTACAGGTGGCGTTGTAACTCTCGGGGTGGTTGTTCTGGGTGTTCTTGCATCCTAGTCCTTAATTTTTGGGACCTCTGGTCCAAATTCTCCCTGTGATGCTCTGCTTTGGCTTTGGTAATGGTATCAAATTCAGGGCCTTGCCTCTCAATTTCATCTTGAGTGTTTTCTATTGTCTATCTAGCTCACCCCCTCCGGTTTCATTCTTCCGCTTTGGTTTGGATCGTCCTTATTTAGGTGGAGATCTCTTACTGGTGGGGACATTTGTGTTGGTTTACCTCTTCTCTACGATCTGCAGTTGGGGTTGCTTGGTTCCTGGTGGCAGGTGGGAATTTTTTGGGTATTTATTTTCTCCAGCTCTACAGCTTCCCTTTGAGCTCCATCATGAATTTGAACCACCGCTCCCAGCGCATAATATTTTCGATGAAGCTTGAAGGTTCTCCCCCCCTCACTGGGTCTCGGGGTGATGTTGTATTTGTTTAGGGTAGGAGCTCCAGGCAAGGAGTGGGTTCTTCAAGAGGCGTTGGTCATGGGGGTCGTTGTATCCATGGGGTTCGCATCTCATCGAATGCTTCCATAGTGGGAAGCTTCTGTAAGATGGTCATGCAGTATGGTCATGGCATGTGAGTGGTTAGCTGTGGGTAGGGACATCAACATGGTACGATGCCTTAGGGTCTCTTGACCCAAAGATGTTCTGGGTCTACAGGTTAGGCATCATCCAAGAGGCCAAGCCTCTCCTCGGCTATCCTCAAACTGGTACAATATCTCTTCTCCATGATGTCCTCGATCAAGTTTGTAGGGAGGAGCACAAGGTCGTTATGAACAAATTTGAGCAGCTTTAATACTTCCAGTGTCATGTTCATGAAAGGGTGGTAGTGGTCTGGTGTGGGCAGAACCTGTTGACAGAAAAGGTTGAAAAATTGGAAACATGGCTTGATCACTTTGAGGACCATGTCAACTACATGTATCTTCCTTCGCCTTGCCTAGGTACTGGGCCGGAAAACCCCGCCTCAATTACCTCCCATGATTGATTATGCTCATTGGCTTGTTTCTTATTCTTTTAGTCTTTTGGAATGTTAGGCCTCTGAGGCTCTAGAACTCTCAGCTAGAAGTTTTGCTTTTTGTATGTTGTATGGTTATTGCATTGGTTAACAAAACTGGTCGTGGTGAGACCATATGAATTTTGACATCATTGTATATGTTGTTCGATTAATAGAAAATTTTCTTTTTACATTTTTTTTTTGATGAGAACAATGATTACTACTCATTAAAATCAACTTAAATTTATAGGATATTTAAAAAAATCTTAGTTTAACTAATATACAAATTGGCCTTTTTCCAGACACATTTTTTGGTTAATTTTTCCCAAAATCTAATAGATATTTTTAAGAAACATAAGTTTAAGTTGTTTAATATCTAAAGATTTCCTTAGGCATTTTTTAGGGTGCTAAATCCATTTATGCATTCAAAAGTGCATTTTAAACAATAAGAAATCACAATCTTGCTGGAAATTATATTGCTAGATGATTCCAACTAGTAAGGTATTTTTTAAGGATTTAAATATCATGCATATCTATAGTATTATTGGCAAAACTGTAATTGGAAAATTCATACATATATAATGTAGGAGAATTTTCAATAAAAAACATGTAATTTACTATTAAAATTGGTAAATATTTGGCAAATTGCATATATTTAGTCATATATATGTAAAAAACATGTGAACTTTTGACCAAATTGATGAATATTTTTTTTAGAAAATTTCCAAAAAATAGCCAATTTGTGAAATTTCACCCCTAAAATTTTCTCTGTCGACAAAAAAATCAATTTTGCCTATTAGTTAGACTAATTTTTGTTCCTGCAAAAAAAAGTAATAATTGTATTCCTTCGAACCAAAATTACATAATGCTTATGCACTTCAAGAGCACATTCTTAAGGATTTTTAGAGAATCCTCTCAAAAACTGCCGAGATCTACTGCAAATATGTCTCTAAGATGTGCCAAGATACATAATCATGATTTTACATCAAAACAAAATTTTGACCTCATGGCCAAACAAAATACTAAAAAGAGTCCTAAAAACGATGATCAGGAAAATGTGATATCCCTCTTTGTCAAAACATATAATAATATATGTATCATAAAGTATGATAAAACAATGAGTAAATAAAAGGGGAAACAAAATGAAAATTTAGTAAATTGTTTTTAATCTTCTGCTTCTATATCATGTGATGCCTTGTCCATAAATGGTTTGTGAAACAACTCATAATGGTCATGCCCTTTGTGCTCTAAAATGTGCAAGGCCCCCCTATCCATGTCCAAACCCAATTTAGAAAGGTTTTAAATTGTGTGATTCCTCTCACTATAGATGTGAGCCAAGTAAAATATGTAAATGGTCTTTTCATCCTCAAAATATCTTGTAGAACTGACATAAGAATAAAATGATGACACTGATGACAATCATTGACCTAGTTAACAATAAGCCATGAATATCCATAAACCTACAATTAGTCACATCCCTTATCCTTGGTAAAGACTAATAGGAATTTGAGGGCTAGAAGCTCATATAGATTGTTTGTCCCCCTCCCAAAACCCATTTTGGCATGAAATACATGTTCTCATATGAAAAGAAGGACAATCAACCCCCCCCCCCCACCCACTTATGTGGTTGGACTCTATATCAAGATTCTCCATTCTAATTTGTCATGGTTAAGATATAACAGAAGGCTAAGGAAAGTGTGAGAGATTTTCTATTCCCTCGACTATAATATTCTTTGGTGGAGTGAGTTTGTCTTGAAAAATTCACTTGTTCTAGGCTAGTCAGATGCCCTGTATGACAATCAAAGGTAAAGCTTGTATATGTTATGTGGTTGGGTTTTGATACCAATACCTTCAAAATTTTACCACACTCAAGCCCTCCCAATTGCTCATTGGGTTGTGAGAGGAATAACATGCTACTCGAACTGATTGGGAGTAAGGGAATTCAATGAATAGGTGACTTATCGATTCTCCTCCTAGTATGCATAAACAACACCATCTAGGTCCTATTTTTGATCATTTCTGCATCACCTCCCATGTTGGTGCCTTCCCTGTCAATAAACACCACATAGATATCCTATACTTCTTCAATAATTTTAGTTGCCAAATAATTTTCCACCACAAGACCTGTTAAATTTGTTTGCCCCCCAAACATATGTGAAAGTATAACATCTTTGGAGTATATCGGCCTAAGGTGGAAAAGGTCCAAATAAGCTCATATCTGGTATATGTTAATCTTACATTTGTTTCTTTCAGAGTTGTGACATATTCCAACCATTCTAACTGATGTTGCTCAACAAGAATCAATGCTCTTGTTGACCTCTAGCTCTGTTGTCATAAGGTGGAGTTCTGAGGATCCGATACTTGTGATAATCTTGAAAGTCCTCTTTCCCTGAGCGAAAGTAAAAATTTTTCTGATAATTTGAATTTGTCCCTACTTCTCGCTCATGGATCTATGCCTACTCGAATACGTCACTCATCCCCAACTCTCCACACCAAGCCGTTTCTAATGGTGTCAAACGAGTTTAGAACTACTCTCCAAACTATTGAAATATTCACCCATGACTTTACTGAAGTGTGAATCTAGTCTTCCAAGGATGAAGGGGGGCTATATATTTTCCAATAACCACTTGAGTCCATAGATTGTCCTTGGTGATTAACCACTATCCACATTTTGCAACTAATGCTGATGAGAAGGAAAATATATTTTTAAATCCCTATCCTACTAAGACTTTCATGATAGTTATCTTCTAAAATATTACTCCCTTTTCTTTGTTAGAAATGTAGAGCACTACTGAGAGGGGGACGTGAATCAGTAGTGAAGGCAGTAAATTTTTTTCTTCAATTAATAACCCTTTAAACATTCACAAACTAAAATGCATGAAGAGAGATCAGAGCATCAACCATAAGCATGAAAACATAAAAACATTAAACACAAAAAAAAACATTCTTGTTATTGTTGTGTTACTTCTAGGTCTCATTAATCAAATCAAATATTTTACATCAATTTATCTAGCCTCTACTAGCAAGGAGCTACCGCCCCCACGTTCAGCCTTGTTAGCATTCACCAACTAGGAAGTCTCTACTCACATGACTTTGTGGATAACCATCCACTAGAAACCTCAACAACCAACGAGCCTTTCCCAGTTACCACTAGACTATCCACCACCATGGATGGAAACATAAATCTCAAAATATTGTTTTGTTGACTATTACCAACAAGGAGCCACCCCCTATCAAACTCTTTAAGCCATGCTTACATTCATTTTCAAAATGGACTCCAAGGAGAACTTCACAACTCAACAACAACACATTAGTCTCCAAAAATAAAATCAATCAATACAATCACTACATAAAATAATTTGGTAAACACATAAGAAAAAACCCTCTATGCAATAGAAAAATCTGCTCACAAAAAAATGTTGCACTCAATAATAAACTAGAGAATATCCAAATTTCTATCAATCACCAAAATAACTACAACCAAACCTTACTTCATCTCCTCGCTCTCTACATAAAATGTTGGCTTAAATATGCTTCTGCTACGTGCTACAAAGCTTGCAAACTGCTTCAAAAATTCTTCATCATAACCCTCATAGCTTGCACACACTTCTTCTCTCTCATACTCACACAATACATAACACAATTAAGCCATTATCATTGAGTTTTCTCCAATATATAGATGATCTGAGGTGATTAACTCAATAATAACAAAAAACTATTGAGCTCAACAAATCTCTGTTCATACACTCCAACATTTTGAATCAAATCTTCATCCTTTACTTGATCCACCACTATCTTCGTTGAATAAGAGATATGTTTCCAATTTAACCAGTTTCTGTATGATGATTAAATTTTTCCAACTTTTCCATGAGAAATATTGAATAATACAACTAGAAAAAAACATAAATTAACTGAAATGCATGAGGAATGTGGAGGAAATCTCTCTTTAGGCCAAAATTGCACCCATAAAACTGGGAAATCTCAGTTGAAAAGATTATAATTGCATGGATAACACTGAAAAATATTTGTTGAAGGCTTTTAGCATAACATATGACAATAGAAAATCTCGGTTGTGGCAGGGCATAAGAGAAAACAAGGGATACTTTTCTCAGAACTTCTGCCAATTGCTTGTGTTAGGGTCCTATAAATATAGTTGTCCAGTATGGTTATTTAGCCATTTATCCATAGGGATATTGTAAAAAAATAATTTCCATTTTAAATTGTTTAGCCTATAAAAAGAAAAAATAGAAAAAGAAAGAAAAAATAGAAAATATAAAAATTAAAATTAAAGGGGGGAAAGAAAAATAAATATAAATATAAATAAAACCCCATAGGGTGTGCTAGTCTAAATGATTATGTTTTATTAAAGTTTTCATTTTAAATAATTTGGAAATGACATGAAACAACATTTTGTCATTTTTCATAAAGTTTTTGCATGTATCTCTTGAACCTTCATTTCATCCACCTAATTTCCATAAGTAGTCTGGTGAATGTAATGAAGCTTGGGGGGCATGCACCTAGTTGTAAAGATAAGTTTCCTTGTAGGATATGTGATTGGTCTGTCACACCATTCACCTTTGTCTATTCTGGACGAAGCCATCCTGCTTCACCGCAGTGATTTCCATATGGTTACAAGAGACTCTCCTTTTCATCATGCTGAGGGCATGCAAACCCACGAGCAATGTTTCCGCAAAGTTCAAGTTCGTTAAAAAATAAACCTAGTTATGAGCATATGTTCCCCCAGATTTCAAGCTCATTAAAAAATGAACCCACTTTCGGTAAATAACCCTTGTGATCACATTACTATCAGCTTTTGAGCCTTGGTCGTGTTCTTACCATCACCTCCACTTTTTAGCCGATCATTTGCCTCCACTTGATTGTTTACCTTTTTGAGGAACAACTACGATGAGTGATTCTGTTAGCCACCTTCTTTACACTGCCATTATTGAAAAGTTCCAAACCTTACTTGGAACCAGCTGCTACCCGAAAATATCACTCGTTCCTCAAAGATGAGTCTCATTTAAGCTCTTTTTAGACTCGTAAAATATAAAAAGATTGTCGAGCAATTGGCCTCACCAGCTCGTTAAAGTGATTGGAAGTGCCATCCCTCCTCTATATTTTAATCTTTTTGGACCTGAGGGATCATTACACAAAAAGATTGAGCACTTGCCTTTTCCGGCCTGTTAAAGTGATTGGAAAAGTCATCCCTTTCGTATTATTTTATACTTTTTTGGACTTAAGGGATTGTACTACAAAAAAAGGATTATTGGAGTTTCCTTTTCATCTCTTTTTAGACTCTCTAAAACTGAAAAGGACTGAGTTATCTCTATCGTTAAACTCATTAAAACAATAGCGACAAACTTTTCCATTATTGACAAGAGAAAGTTTCACTATCTCTAGGCTCGCTAAAACATAGCGACAAGTTTTCCTGAAGGGAAAATTATAGAACAAGCATATGTATCCTCCTCAAGCTTCACAAAAATAAAGAGGTACTGGTAACCAATGACTGGGGAAAATTTGGGAAGAAAACTTAAAGAACCTCATTGGTAGTAGGTCGCTCTTGAACATGACACTTTCACTCCATCACCATGATTGAGTCGGGTTAGGTTATTCCGTTCACTGGTCATATCACCATTGGTCCTCCGTGCCATCCATTTTTGGGGTTAACGCTACCAATCCATTTCAGTGTCGTCGATATGTTCAAGAGAAGTCGCTTAGAGAATTCACCAACCTAGCTTACATATCATCCGCTGCAATAACTTCGCGTTCCATTCTTTCATGACCACCACCCTGAACCTTGTATCATCAGATCGTTTTCACCTCCACAAAATCATTTGCTCCGTTTAGTGTTGTAGATGTGGGATTCATTAAGGCCCTCCTATGACGGGTCACTTCTTGTCGACATCAGCTCATTATCCAAGAAGTTGACTTAGGAACAACCCTTTCAGTACTATGAAGCTTGCATGCTTCAATGGCAAGTTTCTCACTTCTGACGATAGGTTTACATCAATGGCCTTTGACCAGAAGATTTTGTGTGGTGTTTGACATCGACTCATGTATTCACACCATGTGAATTGTACTACAGTACCTTGAGGGTCATCATCATTATCGGTGATTCCTCTCGCACCTGTTAACAACTTACATCATTGGCTGGTAATCAGGCAATGTCTTTCCATGTTCGACATCAAAACATCTTTTCACATGGATTGACTTGTACTTTGGGTGAAGATTGAATGAGTTTGAAGACCCTATATCTAGTTTCATCCATCTAGGTTGCAATATATTCAGGAAAATAAAGACATCAAATGTACATCATAGTTGCACAGATAATCATCCAAGCTAATGGATGATGGCTCTGCCAGAATCATCAGTCTGCCACACAGACGGTTGTCTGTCATATGTACATGAAAGTGAATTTATAAAGCTGAGCATGGGAATTCCTGCCTCAGCTAGATTATGAAAATATTATGAAGGTAATGTATTGTATTGTATCTTATTACAGGTCACCTTCCAGTTCGAAAAACCTCGGATCCTCATGATAAATCATTTCACCCGACATCAGAAGATTTATGACCTCATGCTTTAGGGGCAACTATTATAGACATATTTGGGCACTGCAACCCCAATCTCATATGTCCATAAAACAAGGGCTTCTAAGCCCCTAAAAGTGTTGTTTCATACCCTAAAGGAACAAGGTCAGCTGATTACATCATCTCCTAGAAGTTCTCCTTTAAAACTACTCAGAATTGGTCAAAAATGGACCATACAGATTGCTTAGTGCTAAGGGTGTGATGCATCTCACCTACTACATGCAGAAAGTGTGATGCATACTGAAAATCCCTCTTGTAGGGTGTGATGAGCGAGAGTAGACAAATGGCAGAGGCAGTTGGCTAGGTAGAAACCCAAAGAATCTTCTAGAAATTGCCCATTTGACACTTGCCTCTCTGAATTCGCCCAGGGATGAGTAAGAGATCATGAAATCTCCAAGTGGAACCAAAAACTATCAGAGAAATGACACTAATCAAAATCCCAGAAGCTGACTCACCCACCTGCAAATATCTATATATGGATCCCTCATCCTAGAGATCCAAAGTCTGGAATTTTGTATTTTGTAAGGAAGTGTTGTTGGTTTTTCTGTGAAACATCATAGTGTTGGGTGATCTAACTTTTCATGAGGTGAAGAGGGCTTTCATGCTGGGAGGATGGCGCTGGGTCATACCACTAGGTTGTAATCCTCTCTTCTACTACTTTTATCAATAAAGCTATTTGAGTTTTCCTCCATATTCTTGTATATTTTTGAATCATGTATTGGTGTATGCATTTGTATGGTTAATATACATTTGATCCTATATTGCTTATGGTTATAGATCTCTATGCTTTGATGGTATTATGCTGCTTTGACTCTGCAAGTGTTCTTTGAAGCGAGACAAGTGAGGAAAGAGTGGCAAAGCTCTGTCAAATGGGGGTGGAAACAAGCAAGGAACCAAGTGAAAAACTGAGGTTGGTACTCTCTGCTTCTCTCTCATCTATCTCTCATAAAGGAAAACAAAAGTAACTTTAGTTTGTTTTTTTCTAAGATAGCTACCTGTCTTAGTGGGACTAGCAGCTCTGAATGGACACTAGTTTTCTCGATAACAGTCCGTGAGTGGAGTTCGGGTCCTCCCCAACTCCATTGCATATTTAAAATCCCATAAAAAATTCTCCCACTTGGAATGTTATAATGTTAATACCCTTTGTGCTCCTCCCACTACCATGTCACTTTGGGAGTTCATCCCCGAGTGATTTTTTTTGTGATCCAAATGAAATCCTCGAGGATGAACCTCTAGAGTGATGTCATATTTGTTTATTTATTTATTTTTAATATTATACAATAAATATCATTTATTTACAATGTGGTTTTTATATATATAGTTTTTAATATATATATATATCTATATATATATATATATATATATATATATATATATATATATACACACACAAAGTTCTTGAATCTAGTAGTTTTTAATATATATTAAATTAATGAAAGATAAATTAATAACTAATTCAAGTCTTTCCTGCCTTGTTACTTATGTTAGATAAGTTGTTTGATTTTATGATTGAGTTTTTTTATAACTATTTATAACATGTCCTCATCATTTTTCTCTTCTATGTCAACAATTATAAGGTTAATGTGAAGAAGAATCACAAAGCCATATAACCATATGCACAACAAATTAACACACAAAAATTAAATTGGCGGAAAAGGCAGAGAACCATCATGTGGTTTCTCATGCTCATGTAATTCACATTATTCAAAAAATTTAATAATACATTTAAATACATGAGTAAGTGGTCTTAAGATAGTGCGTCTATCTTAGACTCACTTGGTTGAGACAATTTCTCAACTCACACACTAATTTAGGAGAGTTAGTTGGAGAGAATCTCTCATCCAAACTAGACTCCTTAGTTTGAGGAATTCTCATGATTTTATTTATTTAATTTAATAATTGGATTTATTATTGATTTTTAAGAGAGTGAGGCTAACATCCCCCCCCCCCCAATGATAAATCCAAAATGAACAAAGAACCATCTTCCAAGTTCTCAAGTTGATCCTCAAAAAACATTTTCTTGAAACACCGCCAAAGCTGGATGTTGAAGAAACTACAATATGAAGAGACCATGAGTCAGTTGCATGATTGATTCATCTCTGGATGTCGCTTGACAACTCCATCATGTGCCAAGCCATAAAAGGATCCAATTGTCCTTTGCTTGAAAACAACATCCGGTGTCCACTCACACAATTTGATGAATGCCCACTAGTTGCTTCGCTGATGTTATCGAGACTTTAAGTCTGACAACCACTTGTCAATTTCATTGACATTTCCCCCCCTATGTTAGCTGAAAGGAGAGACAATCTTCTTCAAATTATTTCTAAACACCCCCCCTCAAGTGTAGGAGTGTTTTGTTGGTGTACTCCCCCATTCAACTGCACGAGGGTACCATCTTCATTTTTACGGTTGGCTGGAATATGTGTGAGTGAATTTTGTTGTAAAACTTATACAATCGTTTTACTATTGACGACCATTCCTAAGGACAAATCCATGCATAATTGATCTTTAATCTGGCAAGTTGGTCATGTTTGCAACATTTCTCTGATGAATGATTCTTCTTGCCACAATGGTGACAAGGATGGAGATCAAAACACTAATCTTCCAAATGATTGGTTCTTTGAAAATGAAGGCGTTTTGGTTTGATTAGAACTTCAATTTGCATGCATGTGTGTTTGTCTGTAACTTTCTTAGAACTAATCGATGTGATTTGTGCAAGAAAGCATATACTAACAAACTTAATGGGATTTGAATAGTCTAGGATATGAAATTTGGCGTCATCTTTGACATATCCTAAGCTGTGTTGATTTCGATTACTTTAAATTTCTTCCCATGGCTTGATGATGGGTTTGGAAGAAAGTTGAACTGAACAACTTCAATACTTGAATCTGGTTGGAGGAATGAAGTCGAATGATCAACTGTCTCTGGATTGGTCAAAGACTTGGAAGCAACACGCTTCTATTGAACCTCATTTCTTTGCAGTTGTGACTCCAGTTGAAAGAACTCAATCATTTCATGTGCATGTTGAATATGCACTTGAATGTTAGCAAGAGTGGTTTTGCTAATGTGCACCATGTCACCGGTTGACGATAACATTAAATTGTTAATAATTTGGGACAACTGAATGTGTGTCTCCATGCTGCCTTGCTTACTTTGAAGTTAGGCTCGCTTGTCATAGAAGTCATGCTTGAAAAAATTGCTCACTTGAGTCAATCACTGAAATGACACGCTTGCTTCTATTGGTTGTTGATTGCTGATGCTTTTAAACACTTTCTTGAACTGTTGATTGTACGCTCACTTGATGATGATCGCTTTGCTTGAATGAAACGTTATGAATGCTTTAATGAACTTTACACAGACTCGTTTGTTGTAGATGTCGTGCGTTGAACTTTCACGCTTGGTTTTGACACGCTTGCTTGCTTGATTGTTTGAATGACACACTCACTTGCTTGGTTGTTTGAATGACACGCTTGCATGCTTTGATTGTTTGAATGACACTTTGTGCTTTCTTGAATGTACTCACTGAATTTGCTGATTTTAAAAAAGGAAGGGTGTCGAACACTGTCGAAAATGCACCCAAGTGACAAATGACAAGTTCAATCTTGATGACTAAGTTGAAGACTTACTTGACTTAATGTATTCACCTTAACAATTCAAATTAGGGTGTCGGTTACAACCAAGAATGCACCCATACAATTCAGTTAAAAAATGTTTATTTGCAAGTGATACAAAAAGTTTTGATGATGTTGTATTGGCTTGAAATGCTTGATTTTGTAGTGTCCTTAACTTGATGGTGTGAATTAGCTGTTGTTGCAGAATATTACTTTTATTAAGTCGATGATGATGCTTTATGCTTATGAACTTAATTGATTATGGGTGCTTTAATTTCAAGAGCTTGATCGATGACTTGTATATGTAAACTTTCTTATGTGCATGTAGTTGTTTTGTTTAAGCATAATAAAGAGAGTGTTTTGATAATCTAAACACAAGGCATGCACAAGCATTCATTACACACCATGTACCTAAGATCCCCTTATTCAATTTTGGGCAGATCTAGGACACAAACACCACAAAAAATATGTCTTTATTAAATAGTGAATTACATCAACCTTCACCTTCACAACATCGTGAATGAAATTTCGCAAACAATGAGAATGCCACGCTCACATAGCCCCTTGTCTTCAAAAATAAAAGTACATTCTACTAAAAAGCTTTCTTCAAAATACAACAATGAGCTTCCCTTTTAAAAATCTTCACTTATCACTCCAAAATTACAAAATATGCACCTTATGACTCCACAAAAGCACTTATGACTCCATGACATAAAAAATTACAAATACTCCTTATCTCTCCAAAATAAAAAATTTAATGCACCTTATGCACTAATCCTCTTTCTTATGTCACTCCTTATATCTCCCAAAATTCACTCATTTAATAAAAAAAAAAAAACTTATTTCTCCAAAGGCTTGATATCACTTTATATAAAAAATCACATTATGATGTAACTTTAAAAAGTGAAATAAAGTGTATGAAGTCACTTATACAAGTGAAATGATTTCAAAAATTAAAATTTTGTGCTAGTTCCCTTTAAAAAAAACGCACACCTTTAATCCAGTCCTCCTCCACGCAGGTTTCAGAAGGTGTAGAAGCTACAAATGCCAGGCTCATTTAGCAGCTAAAGGCTTAGATACTTTTGACCAAACTTAGAGCCAATGACTCGAATGTTATTGGTGAGGATCTTTCAAGCATAGTATTCCACTAGTGGAAACAATACTTCATAATATTTTGACTCCTAAAAGTTAGAGAATTGATTCTTTAAAATTTAAAGGCCCAATGAGATTTGCAACAAGCACACTCTCTTTCAGCAATTGTAGCAATTTCCAGGTAGTTATTTCTTCATGCAGGCTCCAATCTTTCATGATCCACCTTGTTCATGTAGTGCTGTAGTAGATGGTGACTCTTGGAATCTCTTCCAACACATATCCCTTGTATTCTTGAACAACTGCACATCCAATTTGATAGATAATGATGGTGGAAAGAGGAGGAAGCAGCTTCGATCAGGAACATGGGGAAAATAGAAAACGTCGCCTAGCACACGCGTGCACTGCGCGGACTCTAGCCTGGTTAGCACCTCTTGATCCAGCCATCGAGCGCTCTGCCCCCCGTAGGAATAGCAGTGGCAATGAAGACCGAGATTTCGTCACTGTTTTAACGACTCCTCCTCCTCCTACCCAGAAGCCCGATGGCTCCTTCGAAACATGTGGGAGTTGGCTTCGATTCTTAGCTTCTTTCACATCTTTCGACCAATTTTGAACATAAAAGTGGAGTTTACTACCGAGGAGTTGGAAACTGCACTGATCACGCCAATCATTGTCTGGCCACCAATAGTTCTTTGAATGTAGCAAGTTGCATGATGACAGAGGTGGTGAAAGAGCTTGTAGGAGTAACAATTTGCGAGAAGGATTTTCTAAATGATACCATTGACAGAGTTTTATAATATGCATCTAGTCACGCATGTCTCACCCTTTGAAAGCAACACTGAGCTATAAACATGCAACAATGGATGGTCTCAGTCTGCATCCATCTAACTGACCGATTCAAATTCGAGGGTGTCCTTGATAGCAACTAAATCACATGAATGTCTTGCATCCAACCAGATTCATCAATGCAATCCCAGAATTAACCATTGTCAGCCCTTGTTGCAACAATAAACAATTACTGTTGCATTGAGCGTATGAGATTTATGAAACCTTGATGAGCCACGGTGCCTCTCTTTTGGCACTAACCTCCAAGTAGAGCCATAGGAAAAATCCAATGGAACCCTCATAGGTTGTACATGATTTCTTCCCAATTGATTAACAACTCAATGCATCCATGTTGGTCACAACACTCTGCGGCTCTTTTAGTAGTAAGGATCACTTAGGCAAGAAGCTATCCGCGAGAGTTCGAATATCTCACACATCCTTCATAGTACCTTCACAATGATATGATGGTTTTACCAATTAGCATTCTAGCTTTGATACCACATGAAGAAGAATCGCAAAGCCATATCACCATATGCACTACAAATTAATACACAAAAATTACACTGGCGGAAAAGGCAGAGAGCCGTCATGTGGTCTCTCATGCTCATGTGATTCACATTATTTAAAAAATTTAATAATACATTTAAATACATGAGTAAGTGGTTTTAAGATAGTGCGTCTATCTTAGACTCACTTGGTTGAGACAATTTCTCAACTTACACACTAATTTAAGAGAGCTAGTTGGAGAGAATCTCTCATCCAAACTAGACTCCTTAGTTTGAGGAATTCTCATGATTTTATTTATTTAATTTAATAATTAGATTTTTTTTTTTTTTTAAGGGAGTGAGGCTAAGATCATGGCTCTCTCATGGAACTCATAGGTCTAGTTAAATTAGTTTGTTCATTTCCACTTTTATGGGTTTGCTATCAAATTTATTCTCTCTCCTGCTTAGGGATGAATTATTATTTAGTTTTTCTTTTAGTTCTTTACTCTTATCTCTCATGGTGCAATTTTTTTCAACCATTGATTGTTTTTTGTGCTCAATTTATTGCATCCTATCTTCCACTCCTTGGAGTTTAGTTGCAAGCCTTATCATTTTATTTTCTAAATTTTTGTAGTTTTTGTTAAACATTGTAGATAATTTGAGCTTATGCTCTACAAGCATTATGTATAATTCTTGTTTAAGTTTCCCTTCTATCTTTTCTCTTCACTTTTCTACACATTTAGCGTAATCATGCATTGTATGTAATTCTTGTTTACGCTGCCCTTCTCTCTCTTCGGGGGGGGGTAGGAATATGAAAAGAATTACTCTTTTCGGGGGGGGGGAGGATAGAAATTAACAAGAAAAATAGAAAGTAGGGGGAAGGGAACGCATGCACCTGGGATGTTGCACCGCAGACAGATGTGTATATGCCGCAGACTTCACAACCGTAGAGAGATATATAGACTTCAACACCGCAAAGAGATATATATATAGGCCTCGACATTTCAAAGATATGTGTATATGTCTTTTTTTTTTTTTTTTTGTAAGCTTCAGTAGGACCCTCTCATTTTCACATTTTTACAACCTCCGCAGGATTCGAACTTGACTGGGGGGTGTGAAAGCCATCCGCCCCAGCCATTACATCATGCACGTCATGTGCAAAGATATGTGTATATGTCGTACCACAGAGATATATATTGATGCAATACTTCACAACACCACGAATATATGTGTATCTTCCATATCACACAGAGATATGTGTCAATGCCATAGACTTCACGCTATTTGTATGTTGCAGTTATGTGTATATGTCGTAGACTCTTCTTAAATTGAAAATCCATCGAAGATCGCAAATGGAAATCCACTGAAGACCACAAAAGGAAATCCACCGAAGACCATCGAGGTATTTATAATGGATATAGATGCGAGACTTCACCGCAAAGGTGTTTAGAGATGTGGCACTTAATGGTGTTTATATGCCACAATTAAGAGACTTCTAGCCACAGAGACGATGCATATGTATTAAGATCCGCGAAGGCAGAGACGAGAATATCTATGCAGGACTTCAGTGTTTATATGCTGCAGAGATGAGTATCTATCCCGAAGACGAGATTTTTAGCCACAAAGATGATGTAACAAAGAAATAAATAAAATTAAAAAGGGGCAACTTTATATGGTCTAATGCCATGGTTGAAGTGGCCATACATATGATGAAGGATGGACGAGGGAGTGGGTGGAGGCTTGTGAGTGGAGTGTGGGCCTTCCCCCTCTCCATTGCATATTTAGAATCCCATAAAAAAGCCTCTCGCTTAGAATTTTCTAATGTGTATACCCTTTGTGCTCCTCCCATTGCCATGTCACCACTTGAGTTCATCCCTGAGGATGAACATCCGGGTGATGTCATATATACATATATTCACAATGATATTTTTTATATACAGTTGTAAAATTATATTTTTATATTATGATTTTAATATATATATATATATATATATATATATGCGCTGGAATCAAGTGGGTTTTAATAATTTTTAAATTAATAAAAAATAATTTAATAATTAATTAAATAATAAAAACAATATCTACGAATTAAATAATTTTAAAATTGGTCTAACTTGGTAAATTAAAAAAATAAATTAATTTTTCTGAACTTAATTAATTAAACAACCATTAACGTAATTAACTAAAATAAATTAACTAAATAAGTTATATTTACATATTTTAACTTTATTAAATTTACATAAATTATAAACTAAAAGTTAAATACATATTTTATGCTTACCCAGTGAAATTGAGGAGACTTTGACTGAGGATAAATAGTAACTCAAAATAAGATGAAATTTGATCCATTGAAAAGTTGGCAACAAAATGATAGTAATGAAATCATCAAAATGAAAATTCGAGGAAAGTGAAAAGATCATGAAATAAAGAAAATTAAAGCATACAAGAAGTGATATTAACAAAATTCATATGGAGGAATAGGTTGGAAGAAGTGTGCAGAGGGGGAATGTATGCAGAGTAATGAAACATTCAAAAAGAAAGTGTCTATTTCTTGCTCCACACACCCATTTCTTTGCACAACACTTCTTCCTCGCATCCATTAAAAAGACACTTCATTTAATATTGGATAATAAATATTTAATTCAGAAATGTAAGATCGTTAATGCACATAGTATTCAGGAACTGTGAACATGAAATTTTGTTGTTTCTACTTTGATACAATTTTTAAACAATCAAAGCCATTGAATATGATTTATGTGTTTACCCTGTTATGTGGGCTTTTATTTGATATCATGATGCAAAGTTCCTTCTACACCCCCATTCTCCCCCACACCTTTCATTTCGCATGCATTAACAACTCCATACACCTGTTCTCTAGCACATACCCCCTCTTTTGCACATTATTCATTCCGCAAACACTAATGGATCCATACAGCTATTTTCTCACATAGCTCAATTTGTAAAAGTTCAAAATGAAAAAAAGTTTAAAATAAAATAAGAGGGAAAAGCACTAGGACTCTCTTCAATGTCAATGCCCATGTTTATGCTTCTGCACCTCCACCACAATTCCCTCTGCACAAATATTTTAATCAAATATTTTAAATTTTTAACTTTACCATCACTTGAGGAAGAAGGTTTATGTTCTTTGTTCTGAACATCTATTCTCCCCCACAACATTTCTTTCTCATACACATTACAAAGACACTTCATTTAATATTGGATAATAACAATTTAATTGAAAAATGTCAAATCACAAATGCATCCTATGCATACTTGTTCAACCCTACCCCGTTACCCACCCATCTCCCAAAGTGACGTGCAACCTCATCAATGCTGGTATCATTGGGCAAGGCACTAGTGTCACTGTACAGAATGACCACATAAAAAATTTGTTTTGTTTTATTTTAAAATGATTTATTGACCAATACTAAAAATAAAAATCCCTCCACATTGAGAATTATGTAGCATCACGGCAGGCTGACTAAAAAATAGGAATATTCAGTTCTTTCCCAGAGCTTTGCTTAAATTGCAAAAGCTAGGTAATATAATCAAGAGTCAATGGACTTTGACGACCTTGCCAAAACAACCATATAAACATGAGTGAACAACGATACAATTACAACATTAAGAAACATATGCATCAATTTATATGTTCCTAAGCACAACACTTTGGCTCCAAATTTTCAGTGGTTTTTTTCATTAATTTTCCAAGGGACTAACATTTGGCAGTGGTATTTAGACAATACCATTTAGGATATGTTACAATAAAACTTTTTATAACATTATGGCAGTCGAGAAACATATGCATTAATTTATATATTCTGAAGCAGAACACTTCGCTCCAAAATTTCCAAGAGACTAACTTCATGTGGCAGTGGTATTTCGACAATAAGATTAGAATCTGTTACAATAAAGCCTTTTTATTCCAAACAGTTGGCTCTGTACTCTTGATTTGAATCTCCGGCATACTTTATGTTAGTGAAAACTGGGCCTTAACCAGAGGGATCATATATCAGAGTCTTGCAAGGGCTAATAAGAGCTCGTATGTCCATAGCCATTTTTATTGCTGAAAGTAAATAATAAAGCAGAAACTTCATGAGAATAACATCAAGATCCATCATGCTATGATGATTTCAATATCAACATATATGTGATCAGTGTTTCCCTATTGAGGAATATAAACCAGCAGTATTTCCTCATGTAACATGGTTACTCAGGATCCAAATGAAGTTTTTCCAGTGAATCACAAGCTGTGATCCTGGGATCTGACCAAGATTGATCATGAACATGACCATCTGGATTCTGGATTTGCACCGTTTTGTTGCACATATGTCGAGGTGTTGATCGCATTCTTTGGATCAGCAGAATAAGATTGCTTACAGTGAGCAATCGCTTCTTGGATGTTATTCTCCACGGCCAAACTCACCATGCCTCTTTTCAGAAATGTAGAGCTGTGGGCAGGAGTTACACCGTTTGAAGCAGAGAATGGCCTGGGATTAGGTTTATGTATCAATGGAAAACCCTTAACCAATGAAAAGCTCCCAGAAAAAGACTTACGATGCGTTGTAGATGAGTTTTCTCTGTGACTGCTCCTACCAACTGTTGCTGCATCGTCATGATGAGAGCTTTCCCTTTGAATGCTGTTATTACGAGAATGGTGATCTGTCAACCTAGAGGCCTTTGAGAAAAGTGATTTGAGATACTTTCCAGAGGCTCTGAACTTGTGCACAAGGGTTGTTTGTTGTGACTGAGTAGAACCCAGTACTTTCTTGGACTTGTTACGATACAATACTGGTGCAGAGCCCTTGCTGCAAGTTTGCTTGCAGTCCTTGTCAATTTTACAAGGAGCAACGTCACAAGGTTTGTGCAGAGTAGCAAACCCTAATTCCTCTTCCTCTGTTGTACAATTGCTGAAAATACTTTCAGTTCCAGTCCTCGCGTGTGGTTCCAGTGGTTTGATTTCAGAGGCCAACAGTTTCTCCAACCTCTGGATACGAAGAGGGAGATGGAGAGGAACCAACTCAGCTTTGTATAAGAGTTCGTCTGCAGGAAAAGCTATGGACTCAAGCTCTTTTTGGTCTTGGGAATTCATACCAGATATATCATACTCTAGTTCTCTCATCCTCTGGGAAACCATTGGTGAAGGATCTAACATGGGAATATAATCATATTCAGTAGATTCATCAAAAAGAAATCCAACAAACTCTGCATTCCTCAAGGTGCCATCCTCAGCACATTGATCACTAGCACAGTTTGTAGTATTTGCGATGTTTACTGCACATCTTTGGCAGGCCTCCATACTGATGATTATTAGCTAGAAGAACATCGCTCAGTCGATTTTTTTTCAAACTCAGCTGAACCTAGATCAGGGTTTCTTTTATTGGATGGAAGAAAATCCATCCAGAACACCCTTATTAGAATCCATGCTGGGCTCAGAATCAACCCACAGTTTACATCTGTTATGGGGTAAGATTTAAGATTTAGTCTCAACATTTAATGTTTGTTTTCGAAGGAATCCACGCACAATTTGTGTACCAAATCTAATTAATAAATTTCATTTTATATTTATATTTATTTATTATTTTTAACTTTGGGCAGTTGTACTGATTAAAAACTTTGCATACTCATGATATGAAGATCGGGATGGATCATATTCATTTTGGAGAAGAGAGAGCAACGTCCATACCTAAACGAAAGTTGTAAGAATATATTTAGTCTATGTTGAAACGTTTTGGAAGGTTGTACGAAATCTTTTAAACTATTAAAATAATTTAAAATCCTATTTTATATTATTAAATTTAATATATTATTTATTATTATTTTTATTTAATAAATTTTAATAAAAATAATTTTATTGTCGAATTGAGGCTTTCTGTGATCTATATCAATTTATGAGAGATTCTTGAGCGTAAATTACATAGAATATCATTCCTGACGCGTTTGGAACCAACTAGTGTGGTTCATCTTCAGGACAAGTTGAAGAAACAGATCCAACTTAGTATGTTAAATACTCTGAGCAGAGTCTCCAACGGTTACTTCGACCAATGGCTAATTTTGACCTCGGGATGAGGGTCAAATTAATATTATTAATATTATTATTATTTATTTGTTTATTTATTATTATTATTATTATTATTATTCAATTTTTAATAAATAAAATAATTTTAATTGGTGTTAATGGATAGTTAGAAAACAAATTCATTTATTTATTTAATAATTAATAATTATAAAGATTATAATAATAAGTTGTTAATAAAAGTTAGTTAAAATTAATAAAAATATAGGAATGAGGTAACTTAAAAAATAAAAATAATTGGAACGAGGTAAAAAAAAAAAATATAATAATTAAATAAATAAATCAATTAAAAAATAAATAAATAAATAAAATAAATAAATTATTATTCATTTTATTTACTTATTATTTATTATTATTTATTTATTTAATGGTTAGTTTTCTAACTAACCATTAATTGGTGTTAATGGTTAGTTAGAAAACTAATTCATTTATTTATTTAATTAAAGATTATAATAATAGGTTGTTAATAAAAATTAGTTAGAATTAATAGGAATGAGGTAACTTAAAAAATAAAAATAATTAGAATGAGGTAAAAAAAATAAAAATAAATAAATAAATAAATAAAAATAAAAATAAATTAGTTAATTAATTAGAAAAATAATAATAATAATAATAAATAAAAATAAAAATAAAAATAAATAAATAAATAAATAAAAATAAAAACAAATAAATAAATAAATCAATAATAATGATAATAATAATAATAATAATAATAATACGTAACAAGAAAGGATTATCAAGTTAAATAACTTAACTAATAAAAATCATAATCCTTCAGTTAGGAAGAGAGGGTTGGAATCCAACAGCTACTTATCTTCCATCCGCCCTCTCTATTGAGATTGTTCGGTCTTTTCTCAATTTCAAGGGCTTCCCTAAATTTTCGGTGATGGAATTGCGAAACCCTAGCGATAACACTAGCCTCCTCAGTGCAGATATGATGATTGGTACTCTCTGCATGCTCAGCTAAAGCGGAAGACTTGGTTCTCCTATACCTGAGGTCAGCTGCATGCTCACTAATCCTTTGACTAATGGAGCAACCAGTCTCACCAATATAGGGTGCCCACAGGAACAAGGAATAATATAAACCCTTTTCATGTCCTTAGGGTTGATAGGATCCTTCACAGATCTGAGGGATTTACGGATAGAGATTGTTCGGTCTTTTCTCAATTTCAAGGGCTTCCCTAAATTTTCGGTGATGGAATTGCGAAACCCTAGCGATAACACTAGCCTCCTCAGTGCAGATATGATGATTGGTACTCTCTGCATGCTCAGTTAAAGCGGAAAACTTGGTTCTCCTATTCCTGAGGTCAGCTGCATGCTCACTAATCCTTTGACTAATGGAGCGACCAGTCTCACCAATATAGGGTGCCCCACAGGAACAAGGAATAATATAAACCCCTTTCATGTCCTTAAAATTGATAGGATCCTTCAGAGATCTGAGGGATTTACGGATGGTGTTGAGGGGTCTAAAGGTCAAGGGGACATTATGCCTCTTAAGAACCCTAGCAATCTTATCCGTGGTCCCCTGTACATAAGGAAGATGGACACTTGGGACCCGCTCTTTCGGTTCTCTTTTAGCAAATGAATTTTTGGCAGCTTTGAGGAAAGCTTTCTGACCTAGGTACTTGCTGTAACCATTCTCAACGAAAACATTAAGGAGGCGGGATTTCTCTTTCTCAAAGCTTTTTTCATCAGAGATCCTATATTCTATGTGATTTACGCTGAAGAATCTCTCATAAAATAATTTTAAATAAACTATTTATAATATCTTAACTATTTTATAAGTTAATTAAACAAATTCTTACAGTAGAAATCACACGAGAGAAGTTTTTTTGGCCAACGTTTTTCGAACCAATAAGTGTGGTTCATTATCATAACTACCTTATAACTTTTTTTACCATATAATAATAATAATAATGATAAGTAGAAATATGATTTTGGATAAACCATTTCTAATACTTGATTAATAACATCATCAATTATTAGATAAAGATTATATGTAATTTTTCATTTTATCTAGTGAATTATAATAATATATAAATAGTCCTCCTGGGGTAGGTTTATATAAATAGTTCTCTTGGGGTAGCTCAAGTGACATGAATGAAGTCTCACGGAACTAGAGATTTTGGGTTCGAATCTTGTGCTATCCTCTCGGCGGGGTGAATAATGGACATGTAAAACTCCAAAATTAGAGAGTCCTACCAAGCTGACAAAAAAAAATAGTAATATATAAATAATGGGTAGTTATTAAATGGATTTTTTGGACATTTTTTTTTTTCTGCTTAATTTTAAGTGATATCCAACAGAAATTTTTAAAACTTGAGTTTAAGTTGTTTAATCTTTACAATTCAAATGGTCTTGTGTTGAATTTATTTATGCATTCAAAAATGTATTTTAAACAATAAAAATCACATTCTTGCTTGAACTTGTATTGTTGGATTCAGTGAAAAAGGGTACTTCATTTATAAGTTAGACTACCCCTATAGATAATGATGAACATAAATGTTATTCATATTTAGCTATTAAATTATTATAAATACAATTTATATTTAGCTATTTTAAGTAGTGTTGATAACTAAATAAAGTAATTATCATAAATAGTTCTTAAAGGATGATAAATTTAAGTAATGGGGAATTGCATAGTCTAATTAATAGAAGAAATGGTTTTCTAGTTGGAATCCAACAATATAATTTGTAGTAATATTGTGATTTCTTATTGTTAAAATTGCACTTTTGAATGCATAATTGTATTGTCTATTCCAACCAAAAATCCATTTCATCTATTAGAGTATCCAAAAAACAACAAAATGGTCCAAAAGGGTTACCCATGTCCATTGTAAATATTTTCTTATATAACTTGTAATAAGTGCTTATGATTATAAATACTTTTTATAATCATTTTTAAAGAGGAGAGATCATAAATATTTTTCTTATTTTCCTTAGTTGATAATGATGATGATGGTTAATGTCCACTGAGACCAAACTTTGGTCTATCGGACCTAAATAAACGAATTATTTAGTTTGATTTAAGATTTTATTCCTATGCTCAAAAAGCTTGGAGAGAAGCCTCCTGAGTTTACTGTAATTTTGACAATGCAAAAGGCTAGGAAGGTCAATATTGCAACAAAGATTTTGAAACTGAGATCTAATGTGGTTGTATGCAGGGCACTATACGAGGAATTGATTTTCATCCTCTTTGTATTCTCACAGAGATGGCAGAACCTTTCCATCTATGGTGTTTTAGGAACTGCCCAACGACCCGTTTCACTATGGAGCTCATGAGAGTAGGTAATAAGTAATATTGAGAGAAATCATTTATACTGGAGCAATCATATAAAATAAAAATCTACTAAATGCCAATAGGCATCAATCAATAATAAACATTAGAACATTTACTTTATTATACATCTCAAGTTGCCAAAAAAAAAAAACTAAATTATAACTTTATTTAAAATAATAATAAATATTATATAATTTTTATGATAAAAATAATTAATATATAATTTAAATATATATACATCTAAACTATGAGATGCACTCCTACTTTATCATGGAGATTAGCTTTGTTACAATACTATGGCTTATCAAAACCACATGCCAAAAAAAACTTAACTCCTTTCATATGACACTTATTAGCATGACATTTTTTTAATTAATGAACTTAATTAAAAGGGTAAAAAATACATAACTACTTTGAAAATAAATCTCAACCTTTGATTTGTGTATACTACTAAAAATATTCTATTGAAGTTAAATCCCTAAGTAACAATTATTGATAATTAAATTTAAATTAATAAATAATATATATGAATTTAGTTGTAAAATAGGTATGAGTAAAGGTTTATAATGATTTAAAAATTTTGGTTTTAGAGGTTCAAAGCCCACCTCCATGTATTTTGATAAAAAATCTCAAAGGGGTTGGATTTAGTGGTAGAAGTCAAGGAGTTTTTTAACCATTAAGTGGTTAAATTCCCATGATAAGGTAGCGTAGATCCATGTAGATCCATGGGGCATGTTGAGGCACTGGTTGAAGATGTGGTTGCACCCAGAGAGATTATTAAATAACCTTGTGACGCATGCAAACATAAGTGGATCTAAAGCCCACCCTCTTATCCTCCTTTATATAAATTTAAATGGTCTTTTGACCCATGCACACATAAGTGGATCTAAATCCCAACCTCATATTTATCTAGCATGATTGAATACTCACGGTAGTTAGGAGGAAGAGACATAAAAAAAGGACCAAGGTGCCCCTAGGTTGTGGTTTCTTAGACCATAGACTACTCTCACAAGTAACACATACGCTAGCCAAAAAATGGATAGGAACTCTAACTTTCTATATCTCAAATACCATTACTTATAAGAATTATTCCTAAAAGATTCTGTGAAAATAATGAAACATTATACTATTTATTAAAATTGATGAGAACAATTCCCCGATCGGGGTGTTAGACCGAGGTAGCCATTGATCATGTGACGGATGCTAGTTGTACAACTTTTAATGTGGGGGAGGGCAGGCCATCAACCCCTCCACCATGCCAGAGTTAATACTACTAAGCCCTCTTGTGTGAACTATTTATTTCCTTGTGTGTGCAATCGTATCAATGTGATGGAGCTGCTCCTCCTTTGGTTATATTTTGTCCATGGAAATTATATCCAGATGTCTAATGACTCTATGTTATGTGCCTCCCTCTCTGCTCATAACCTTTCTGGTTTCTGGTCTAGGGTAGTGGTCCATCCTGTGTGCTTCGGGCTTGTTTCAAGCGACACTACCTCGCATGCTTCTATTAACAGAGAAAATTTCCCTCGTATCCCTTCTTTGGCAGATGTGCCTTCTTCAGTTTTAGTCAGCTCCAGACGTAATTTCCTTGTAATTCTATGTTTTCTTGCCTTGGCCACTTGGGGAATGTTACTAGAGTGCTTCGTGTTGGATCTTTGATCCTTGTTCTCGTAGTTTTGGGTCTACAAGTGGCGTTGTAACTCTTGGGGTGGTTTTTTTGGGTGTTCTTGCATCCTAGTCCTTAATTTTTGGGACCTCTGGTCCAAATTCTCCCTTTGGTGCTCTGCTTTGGCTTTGGTAATGGTATCAAATTCGGGGCCTTGCCTCTCAATTTCATCTTGATTGTTTTCTATTGTCTATCTGGCTTCCCCCCCCCCCCCCGGTTTCATTCTTCCACTTTGGTTTGGATCGTCTTTATTCGAGTGGCGATCTCTTAATGGTGGGGACATTTGTGTTGGTTTACCTCTTCTCTACGATCTGCAGTTGGGGTTGCTTGGTTCTTGGTGGTAGGTAGGAATTTTCTGGGTATTTATTTTCTCCAGCTCTATAGCTTCCCTTTGAGCTCCATCATGAAGTCGAACCACCGCTCCTTGCGCATAATATTTTCGATGAAGCTTGAAGGTTATCCCCCCCTCACTGGGTCTCGAGGTGATGTATTTGTTTAGGGTAGGAGCTCCAGGTAGGGAGTGGGTTCTTCAAGAGGCGTTGGTCGTGGGGGCTATGGTATCCATCGGGTTCGCATCTTATCGGATGCTTCCATAGTGGGAAGCCGATGTAAGATGGTCATGCAGTATGGTCATGGCATGGGAGTCGTTAGCTGCGGGTAGGGACATCAACATGGTACGATGCCTTGGGGTATCTCGAGCCAATGATGTTTTGGGTCTACGGGTTAAGCATCATCCAAGAGGCCAAGCCTCTCCTTGGCTATCCTCAAACTGGTGCAATCTGTCTCTTCTCGACTGGATGTCCTCGATCAAGTTTGTAGGGAGGAGCACAAGGTCATTATGACCAAATTTGAGCAGCTTTAGTACTTCTAGTGTCATGTTGATGAAACGATGGTAGTGGTCTGGTGTGGGCAGAACTTGTTGACAACAAAGGTTGAAAAATTGGAAACATGGCTTGATCACTTTGAGGACCATGTCAACTGCATGTATCTTCCTCCGCCTTCCCCAGGTACTGGGCTGCACAACCCTGCCTCAATTACCTCCAACGATTGATTATGCTCATTGGCTTGTTTCTTGTTCTTTTAGTCTTTTGGAATGTTAGGCCTCTCAGGCTCTAGAACTCTCAGCTAGAAGTTTTTCTTTTTGTATGCTGTATGGTTATTGCATTGGTTAACAAACCTGGTCGTGGTGAGACCATATGCATTTTGACATCCTTGTATATGACGTTTGATTAACAGAAACTTTTCGACTTACAATCTTTTTTTCTTTTTTATGAGAACAATGATTACTACTCATTAAAATCAACTTAAATTTATAGGATACTTAAAAAATCTTAGTTTAACTAATATACGAATTGGCCTTTTTCCAAACACATTTTTTGGTTAATTTTTCCCAAAATCTAATAGAGATTTTTAAGAAACATAAGTTTAAGTTGTTTAATATCTAAAGCTTTCCTTAGGCATTTCTTAGGGTGCTAAATCCATTTATGGATTCAAAAGTGCATTTTAAACAATAAGAAATCATAATCTTGTTGGAAATTATATTGCTAGATGATTCCAACCAGTAAGGTATTTTTTAAGGATTTAAATATCATGCATATCTATAGCTTTATTGGCAATATTCTAATTGGAAAATTCATACATATAGAATGTAGGAGAATTTTCAACAAAAAACGTGTAATTTACTATTAAAATTGGTAAATATTTGGTAAATTGCATATATATATATATATATATATCTATCTATCTATCTATCTATATATATATATATATATATATATATATATATATATATATATATATATATATATATATATATATATATATATATATATATATATATATATATATATATATATATATATATATATATATATATATATATATATATATATATATAACATGTGAAGTTTTGACCAAATTGACGAATATTTTCTTAGAAAATTTCCAAAAAATAGCCAATTTGTGAAATTTCACCCCTAAAATTTTCTCTGTCGGCAAAAAAATCAATTTTGCCTGTTAGTTAGACTAATTTCTTTTCCTGCAAAAAAAATTTAATAATTGTATGCCTTCGAACCAAAATTACATAATGCTTATGCACTTCAAGAGCACATTCTTAAGGACTTTTAGAGAATCCTCTAAAAAACTATCGAGATCTGCTGCAAATATGTCTCTAAGATGTGCCAACATACATAATCATGATTATACATCAAAACAAAATTTTGATCTCATGGCCAAACAAAATACTGAAAAGAGTCCCAAAAAGGATGATCAGAAAATGTGATATCCCTCTCTGTCAAAACATATAATAGTATATGTATCATAAAGTATGATAAAACAATGAGTAAATAAAAAGGGAAACAAAATGAAAATTTAGTAAATTGTTTTTAATCTTCTACTTCTATATCATGTGATGCCTTGTCCATAAATTGTCTGTGAAAGAACTCATAATGGTCATGCCCTTTGTGCTCTAAATATCCATGTCCAAACCCTATTTAAAAAGGTTTTCCATTGTGAGATTCCTCTCACTGTAGATATGAGCCAATTAAAATATGTAAATGGTCTTTTCATCCTCAAAATATCTTGTAGAACTGACATAAGAATAAAATTATGACACTGATGACAATCATTGACCTAGTTAACAATAAGCCATGTATCTCCATAAACCTACACTCAGTCACATCCCTTATCCTTGGTAAAGACTAATAGGAATTTGAGGGCTAGAAGCTCATATAGATTGTTTATCCCCCTCCCAAAACCCATTTTGGCATGAAATACATGTTCTCATAAGAAAAAAAGGACAGTCCCAACCCCCCCCCGCCCACTTCTGTGGTTGGACTCCTGAGAAGAAACATAAAAAAGGACACCAAGGAACTGATATATCAAGATTCTCCATTCGAATTTTTCATGGTTAAGATATAACAGAAGGCTAAGGAAAGAGTGAGAGATTTTCTATTCCCTCCACTATAATATTCTTTGGTGGAGTGAGTTTGTCTTGAAAAATTCACTTGTTCTAGGCTAGTCAGATGCCCCATATGACAATCAAAGGTAAAGCTTGTATATATTCTATGGTTGGGTTTTGATACCAATACCTTCAAAATTCTACCACACTCAATCTCTCCCAGTTGCTCATTGGGCTAAGAGAGGAATAACATGCTACTCAAATTGATTAGGAGTAAGGGAATTCAATGAATAGGTGACTTATCGATTCTCCTCCTAGTAAGCATAAACAACACCACCCAAGTCCTATTTTTGATCATTTCTGCATCACCTCCCATGTTGGTGCCTTCCCTGTCAATAAACACCACATAGATATCCTAGAATTCATCAATAATTTTAGTTTCCAAATGATTTTCCACCACTAGACCTGTTAAATTTGTTTTCCCTCGAAACATATGTGGAAGTATAACGTCTTTGGAGTATATCGGCCTAAGGGGGAAAGGTCCAAATAAGCTCATAACCAGTATATGTTCATCTTACATTTATTTCTTTCATAGTTGTCACATATTCTAGCCATTCTAACTGATGTTGCTCAATAAGAATCAATGCTCTTATTGACCTCTAGCTTTGTTGTCATAAGGTGGAGTTTTGAGGATATGATACTTGTGATAATCTTGAAAGCCCTCTTTCCCTGAGCGAAAGTAACAATTGTTTTGATAATTTGAATTTGTCCCTACTTCTCGCTCATGGATCTATGCCTACTCGAATACGTCACTCATCCCCAACTCTCCACACGAAGTCGTTTCTAATGGTGTCAAACGAGTTTAGAACTACTCTCCAAACTATTGAAATATTCACCCATGAATTTACTGAAGTGTGAATCTAGTCTTCCAAGGATGAAGGGAGGCTATATATTTTCCAATAACCACTTGAGTCCATAGATTTTCCTTGGTGATTAACCACTATCCACATTTTGCAGCTAATGCTGATGAGAAGGAAAATACATTTTTAAATCCCTAACCTACTAAGACTTTCATGATAGTTATCTTCTAAAATATTACTCCATTTTATTTGTTACAAATGTAGAGCAGTACTGAGAGGGGGAGGTGAATCATTAGTGAAGGCACTAATTTTTTTTCTTCAATTAATAACCCTTTAAACATTCACAAAGTGAAACACATGAAGAGAGATCAAAGCATCAACCATAAGCATGAAAACATAAAAACATTAAACACATGAGACATAAAGATTTATGGTGGAAAACCCACTCCGAGAAAAAAAAACATTCTTGTTGTTGTTGTGTTACTTCTAGGTCTCTTATTAATCAAATCAAATATTTTACATTAATTTATCTAGCCTCTACCAGCAAGGAGCTACCGCCCCCATGTTCAACCTTGTTAGCATTCACCAACTAGGAAGTCTCTACTCACAACACTTTGTGGATAACCATCCAGTAGAAACCTCCACAACCAATAAGCCTTTCCCACTTACCGCTAGACTATCCACTACCATGGATGGAAACATAAATCTCAAAATATTGTTTTGTTGACTATCACTAGCAAGGAGCCACCCCCTATCAAACTCTCTAAGCCATGCTTCCATTATTTTCAAATTGGACTCCAAGGAGAACTTCACAACTCAACAACAACACATTAGTCTCCAAAAATAAATCAATCAACACAATCACTACATAAAATAATTTGGTAAACACATAAGAAAAAACCCTCTATGCAATAGAAAAATCTGCTCACAAAAAAATGTTGCACTCAATAATAAACTAGAGAATACCCAAATTTCTATCAATCACCAAAAATAACTACAACCAAACCTTACTTCATCTCCTCACTCTCTACATAAAATGTTGGCTTAAATATGCTTCTGCTACGTGCTACAAAGCCTACAAACTGCTTCAAAAATTGTTCATCATAACCCTCACAGCTTGCACACACTTCTTCTCTCTCACGGTCACACAATACATAACACAATTAAGCCATTATCATTGAGCTCTCTCCAATATATAGATGATCTGAGGTGATTAACTCAATAATTACCAAAAACTACCGAGCTCGACAAATCTCTATTCATACACTCCAACATTTTGAATCAGATCTTCATCCTTAACTTGATCCACCACTATCTCCATTGGATGAGAGATATGTTTCCAATTTAACTAGTTTCTATATGATGATTAAATTTTTCCAACTTTTCCATGAGAAATATTGAATAATACAACTAGAAAGAAACATAAATTAACTGAAATGTGTGAGGAATGTGGAGGAAATCTCTCTTTAGGCCAAAATTGCACCCATAAAACTGGGAAATCTTAGTTGAAAATATTATAGTTGCATGCATAACACTGAAAAATATTTGTTGAAGGCTTTTAGCAGAACATATGACAATAGAAATCTTGGTTGTGGCAGGGCATAAGAGAAAACAAGGGATACTTTGCTCAGAACTTCTACCAGTTGCTTGTGTTAGGGTCCTATAAATATAGTTGTCCAGTATGGTTATTTAGTATTTTTCATTTTAAATTGTTTATCCTATAAAAAGAAAAAATAGAAAAAGAAAGAAAAATTAGAAAATATAAAAATTAAAATTAAAGGGGGGAAAGAAAAATAAATATAAATATAAATAAAACCCTGTAGGGTGTGCTAGTCTAAATGCCATGAAAGTTATGTTTTATTAAAGTTTTCATTTTAAATAATTTTGAAATGACATGAAACAACATTTTGTCATTTTTCATAAAGTGTTTGCATGTACTGACGACTACGATTGTCCCCGACTAGATCAATGGCAGGGGAAAAATTTCAGACCCCCCTAACCCTTAAGGACTTAATGGAAGGGGGGTGATTGGTTTCTAAAAGCTCCACTTTGACTACATGTATATCCCACGTTGTTTTCAGGAGGACCCTTCACAATACAACTTACCACTCCTACCCCCCCGAAAACTTCCATCCAACATTTCCTTCCACCTTTTTCACCCCCGTGCCATTCACTCACATCCACCTATTGTCCATCCCACCATCCACGTCACCTCCCCTCTACGTCAATTGAACGTTACCATTCAAATCACCCACCAACAACAAATAAACATTGGAAAATTAATCTGTCCCACCAATAGATGCATTCCTAATTAATACCCTGCTCCAAAAAACGACAATAATTCCATTGCAACCCTTGTGAATCCTGATATAAAAATCTCTCAGTAACCTACAATTTTTCCCTTTTGATAGTTATTTGAATTGTGTAGGTTTACCTTGAAGTTTTGAAGTTTACCAACGCTCTTTGTGACCCATTTCCTTCTGTAATACCAGTCAAACAAAAATCAGGATAATGTTGTTCCCCCAGTGTTCTTTTGAAATTAAAAATGTCATCGGATAAGGGAAAAGGAGAGATGCCTAAGGACAACCTGATGGTCCCTTGTCCCAAGTTTAGATAGGACTCCCCTGATTGATACAAAGTACAAGATAGCTAAGACCCAGTGCGAATTTGATGTATATGATCTCCACAATTGGGAAAAATAGAAATATCTATATTAGAGTGATGAATTAAGTATCTAGGAATCATTTCTTCCCGAATTTACCTTTCTTCAAACCCATCTGATGAGTGCCAGTATTGCAGCAAGGATGCTACAACTCCTGGGCTACCAACTTTACTTATCAACCCGGGGTTTGTATAAACTTGGAGGAGATAGAGGTGACAGTGTTATATGCACAAGTAGAAGTGAAGGTCCTGCCTGTTGTCACTTGTTCATCTGGCAAGAGACCCCAGGGGTTCCAAGCCAAACTTCTATAGAGTAAGAAGAATCTTGATTCTTTGATGGAAGAAGAGAAAATCTATTCTAAGAGGGATACTCTATTGTAGTAATGAAGAACACAACATGTAATGTTAATATCACACCATATCCTAATTAACCATTAAACGGCTATGCTAAGCAGAATTGCTAAATCAACACTAACCTAATGCTACTATCTAAGTTACAGAAGTAAAGAGAATCAAACTAAACTAATGAGTAAGCAAGGAAACTAAAATAAATATATTTTCAATTTCTTGGTTTGTTGATGATCAGATAGTGTTGCAGTCTGATTGAATAACCAAATCAAAGTTTAGAAGTGGCAACATTTAAATGATATGCAGAACAAAGTTCGGGAAGGAGTCGAGCAGAAAAGCAATTTAAGATCAAAATCAGCGAAGGGAGGATGTAATGAAGCAACATTGCATAGGAACCATTGGCTCTATTAGCAAACAGTAAAAATGGAAGATGAGCGGCGGAGATCTTATTGCGGGGATTAAGTGAATAAATGGATGGATCGATCAACGAACAGGATTAACAAAATATTGAGTGGCGGAGATCTTATCGCGGGAGGTTAAGTCAATAGATGGTTGAACAAGATTAATGGAAGATTGAGTGGTGGAGATCTTATCGCGGGAGGTTAAGTCAATAGATGGACGAACAGGATTAACGGGAGATGAATGGCAGAGATCTTATCGCGGCGATGAAGTGAATATATGGATGGATCACATCAAGTCACATGACAACAAAAAGGTAAAAAAACATGTTGAATGATAGATCAGGTTTCATAGGTGGTAAGTAGTTTCTCGTGCGCCCTCAAAGTTGTAAGTTGTATTTCTAATTTTCATGCGATTAGCCTAAGTGAGTGACACATAGCACAGGAAAACCACTTTTATCGCGTGCTCTTGGGTGGATATCGGTCATGCAAGAATTCACACAATATTGCACGATAGTCGTTGGATCATGCGGGATTGATCAATGGTGGAGATTGGCCAAGCTAGTTGGCGATCGGGTGACACGATATCCATTGGATCGAGGGCATGATATATCGATAGTGGAGACTTGGAGCATATAAAGTAGGTGGAAGAATTCATGATAGCTGTTGGATCAAGCTAGACAGATCGACGGTGGAGATATGGAGCGCATAAAGTCAAGCATTGAAATGAATCAGATGGTGATTGGTCAGGTTTGTTGTGGATTAGATAGTAAGGAAATCTATGAGTATAATCTGATCAAGACGTGTTTTATTAGCTTCCGCTTAAGCATTTTATGCTGAAGGAAATGGGCATATGAGAAAAAAGTGATGGAAAAAGACGACAATGAAATGAACCTCATATTAAATCAAGAAAACAAACTTCATGCAAGAACTCTTGGCTAACTTGCTAATTGAAAGAAGCTACAAATGGAAGAAAATTAAAACACAACTAATCTACACTACACTATTGTAATGGAAATGCAGTTGCTTTGGAAAATGAATGATTAAACCATGAACCTATGCTAGCATACATGTAGAATAAAGAGGATCGTTAGCTACTAGGGTTGGGCCCTAACCCAAGAGCTTCAGCCCTTGATTTAACTCAGTGCTAGCTCAAAACAAAACTCATTCTTATTATCAAAACAATGGATTACTTAAAAAATTGTCACAAGTCTTGCAGCTCGAAAATAGAGTAAAGTTCTATAATCAAAAGTTCCAATCCTACTGAGGTCCTAGGCCTCTCTACTTATACGACTGGAGTCTCCAACAACTTCCTTAAAATTAGGGAGTCTCGGCTCCCAAACTCGAGATAAACTAGTGCTTTGACTTTCACTTGCTTGGCTACCTTCTAGTTCTCATGATTTGGCTGTTTGCACTCTGAGTTGATGGAGGAATATTTGAATGGAGGGGTAGTAAATGAGGAGGATTTCCATCCTATAATTCCTTTCCCTTGTCCCATTCGCGTTTTGACCAAGGTCTTTGCCAAAAATTCCTTGCTTTTATCCTTTAATCCTGCATTAAATGCACATTAGACCACATAGAAAAATATTCAATTCTAATTCATCTCATAAACAAAATATAATCAAACAAAATATAATAAAAAGTATGCAATAAGTTGTGAGAATAGTTGGTTTGACTAAGCTAGGAGGTGAATTAAGGCTGATATAATTACCCAATGATGAGGCTCATCATCACCCCCCTACTGAATGTGTTGCTCATCCTCTGAGCAACTTAGTCAATGTCTATGTCCTTCATGGCTCTGGTAGCCTCTCTGACATCCCATGCCTTTGTTGTGGTCTCTTCTTCTTGTTCATAGAAGCCTGCTTTCCTTTCTACTTCTTTGCACTCCCTCTTTTCCTCTTCTTATTTTCTTCCTTCTAGCGTCCCTAGGAGTAGTGGTGGACTGAGTTTTATGCCTATCCAATTGACCTTCAACCTTTGATTTATTATATATTGGTGTCCTGTTGAGTGCCTCTTTCAACCTTTGAGGGGAGTGATATTCTCTAATCTTCAAGATATGTGGTAGTGTGTTCCATCTCCTTAAGCAGGCATGTATACTATCTTCTCCTAGCAGCCTAAACATATCCTCAAAATGTGAAATTGCTTGCTCTTGGGCATCAAGATATCTAGGTGCTAGCTGAGGATCATTTGCAATTAGATTATGGGCGCTGATTAGGGCCATGGGATTCGATTTTTCAGCTCTGATGAAAAGAGGTTCATTTTTCTCTCTGGCCAATATTCTTTTCATATCTGCAACCCTTGAATCCTCATGGTTCATCCATGATGCCAAAGCCATTTATTGTAGATCTCCTAGCTCAGCATTAGGATCCCAAACATTCATGTCTATGAGTGCCATGTTGTGCAAGTATAACTCATCCATTTTGGCCCTATCCTCTAATGTAATTTGGTCACAAGGATCAATAAACTGCCTGTATTCCTAAAATGGAATGGTGCTCCTTTGTGCTAGTGTTTTAATATGAAATTGTATCCATTGTTCTCTGATGTAAAGAGCATTGGATTTAGCTGGAATCCTACATTGGATGGCCTCCAAGGAGAGGCTGGCCATACATGCTAGTTGGTTTTCCCTTTCCTGAAGCTATCCTATTAGCCATGCATTTTCCCTCTCAAGTCAATCTCTCATTAATGCTTCTTTGTCCCTTGGTGTAGGGGAATCTTCAATCTCAATAGGGATTTTTGTTAATAATTGTGGCTTCCCTTGTTTAATTCTTGTGCTCTTTCTTGTTTTGAAATATAGAGGGGTTTGCCTCTTTCTTTTCCGTTTTTCTTTGACTGGGGTGTTGAGAGTAGTGAAGGCAGCTGCTGCCTCCCTCTCAGGTGCCTCTGGAGACACCCTAGGTGACTCCTACTCATGTTATGATCCAAAATGCATTTTGGATAGACTCCTAAGTCTAAGTGTTCCTAACAGAGGAAAATTGAAGTCCAAGGAAGTTCATGGAAATAGCCCCATTGTAGAGATCTTTTCATTCTGAATCTACTTCAACTTGAATAGGAAAAAATGAATTTAGGAAGTAGAAGTTATCACAGAAAGAAGATGCCCTTTGTTCTTTGGAAAAAGTGGCAAAATCCCCTAAAAATGGCAAAAAAACCTTATAAAGGATTATCGTATCAGAAAAAGGAAAAAGTGGTGGACTTAAGCAGAAAGGGGAGAGACCCCCAATCTTCGATCCCCGATATATCTGGTCGGAGATAGGCCTGTGTTCAATGGCGGGACCTCAGGCCGAGTGATATTGTGATCACTAAAATCGGTGGATTGGCATCAACAATGGCATGAGACAAGGGACGGACCCTTGGACCAATGCGATTTGCGATTGCGATATATCGCTAGTGGGCTCCAGTATTGTAGCAATAATGCTACAACTCCTGGAGCTTCCTTCTTTAGTTTTATCAACCCGGTAGTTCGTAACAAACTTGGAAGCGACGGTGCTGTATGCACAAGTAATATCTCTTGCCGTAGCTGTCACTTGGTCAGCTAGCACAAGTCTGCTAGGGGCTCAAGCCAACTTCTATGAGCTCTTAGAAGAAGCTTTTTAACTGATGGACGAAAGCTAATCTCAAAAGAAGCTAATCTATTTGCAGAAAGGAACTGTAAGCCAACAAGAAACGCAAACCCTAGCAAACCCTAATTCTACCAGCTAGTCCTACTGATGCAGAGATGGGGATGCAAACTACTGAAAGAGATGCCATTACTTCTATGAAGGTGAAATGCATGTGTCTAGACTATCTCTATTTGAAGAAAACATCTTTTGTATTTTTGTTTCAATTATTAGAATTATCATGCTTGTGATTTTAACTAGCTTTTTACTGTGGAGAGGTGGATCAAGGAGGAGGAAGGCTTGAAAAAGGTTGGGAAAGTTCAAAGAGGGTCTAAGGGGTCCCTAGCACCCTTCCAGAGAGTTTCACGAAGCTTGGCCACCAAGAGACCGCGTTTATGAGCTTCTACAGGAAGTCTGCAGGGGTTCTACAGGATGTTTCAGAACTTCTACAAGATGTTCAGTAATTCCTACAGGATGTTTCAGAACTTCTACAAGATGTTCAGTAATTCCTACAGGATGTTTCAGAACTTCTACAAGATGTTCAGTAATTCCTACAGGATGTTCTATAATCGGATTTTTGGGTGAAGGGTGAGTGGAAGAGGCTGCATGGGTGGATAGGGAGGTCGGAGAGGGGTTTGTAATGACTTAGTGACAGAGAGATGAGATGATGAGGGGGTGTGCTAAGCTAGTTTGTCTAAAGGAGGGTAGAGGGAATGGAAGGCCGAAAAGGTTGGCTAACGTGGGTAGTAGAGTAGCTGAGAGACAAGGGGTCTAATTGGGAGATGAGTAGTTGGCCTGGGCAAGGCTTAGAAGGGTGAGAAGGTGAGGGAGTAGCACTGCACAGTGTAAACTGAATCAAATTCTTCCACGTCCTGCATATAATCAAAACATTCCTATCTGTTTAATGGAACCAATGAATAGCAACGTTATTCTTAAGGAAAACCATGTATGGTACTGAAGCAAGGAAACATTCCAAGAGGTTTGAACACATGGACAACTTCTACAAACAAAAATATTGCACCACAGATTGCATGTATTCGTAAACCAATGTTTTTGGTGGGTAGCACTGTCTGCAATTCCAGCCCCTAGACAGAGGTGAAAATGAGTGTGCAGGCAACCCTTTTCTAGAACTTTTATCAACTCCAATCTCTTCACTCTATTCTACACAGCTGAAGCAACTCTGTCTTATAATGATGACCTACTTAACCACACCAAGGAATCTAACTCAACAAACTGCGTTTCAAATGCATGTAAATAAAAATCATAATGCTGAAAGAAAAGATAACAATACAAAAGAAGGAGGCCTTAGGCTCTCAGGTTGGGCCCAACCCCGAGAGCTATGGCTCCTTTAAAAGCTCAGAACTGAGATCAAATCCGACTGCTTTCCATTAAAAAATAATAATCATAAGTCAAATAGCATGCCAATAATGGCTACAAAAGAGCAAAACTAAGCTAGCAGCTCGTAGTGCAGGATGTGCAACAATGTTTCAAAAAGTCCTTTTCGAAGGCTAAAGCCTTATCATTTATACATCACGAGGCCCAAAGATGGCCTCCTAAATCAGTGGGACTCGACTGACCAAACTAGGAGTGAACTGCTGCTTCCTCAAAATCCGTTTGGCTGTCTTTTAATCCGGTTGTGGTGGCTGCTGGAGCTCGGAGTTGGGGGTGAAGATCCTGAGGAAGGTCATTTAATGCTGTGGACAACCCTCCTACGAATCCTCAACCCCATCTTGGTTGTCTCCTGGTCCTTATCTGCTCAGTTTTGTTCCAATCATGTGTCAAAAAACCTGAAATGAGCACGTGTTAGCCACCTAGAATAGTGGTTGCCCTTATTCGTACAAATGACATAAACATACTAAAAAATGATGCATAAGTTATGCAAAATGAAGGATTGAGCAAAGGTAGTTAGGCCAAATGAGCCCAAAATGTTACCAAATTTGGGGCTCATCATCACCCCCCAGCTAAAATAATTGCTCATCCCTGAGAAACTAATCCAGCTCCTCGTCCTTCATTGCTTTCACCGCCACCCTCACATCCCAGGCTTCTTAAGTGGTCTCCTCCTCACTGGCATGGAACCCAGCCTTCCTTTCCACCTCTTCCCATTGCTTATGCTCTTCTTTTTCTGTGTTGCCTTCCATCAATCCTAACAGCAGAGGTGGGCTTAGCTTGAGGCCAATCCAGTTGGCTTGGAGGTTCTGTATGGATTTCTTATAGAGGGGCACCCGTGCTAGAGCTTCCCTCATTCGAGTTGGAGTATGATATTCTCTGATTTTAAGGCTGTGGGACAATGTGTTCCATCGGCGGGTGCAAGCATGAACACAGTTGTCCCCTAATAGTCGCTCCATATCCTCAAAATGTGCTATGGCCTGTGCCTGCTGATCCATGTATTTTGATAAAGTTTTAGGGTTGGTGGCTAAGTGTTGGTGGGCCGATATTAATGCAATAGGATCCCCTGGCTCTTATCTGATCAAAGTGGCTCATGTAATTCTTGGTCCATGTTGTTGGGAAAAGTATCCAATACGGAATGACCCTATCCCACTCTAAGGGTGATAGTACCTCAGCAACAATCAAAGCAAAGCTATTCAAGATCACTTCTTTATGAGATGTAAGAGAGAGGAGGAAGAGATCCACTAACCGATGTCTTCCGCTAATGCTTGATCCAATCTTCTCTCTTTGCTGCTTGCTCCCAGCTCCTTGCTCTTTCACTGGCCCAGCTACACCAAGATCCTGCAAAAATCACAAGAGAGGGAAACTACAAGAGGCATACATTCATAATTGATTCAAGGATTAGAATAAATCAAATATACAAGTATAACAATACACCATTGAGACACATGCATATAGAAGAACCTCAAATGCTTTATTAATGGAAGAAGTAAAGTTCAGGAAGTGATACAACCATAAAAGGCCCAATCCAGCATCACCTCCCAGCAGAAAGAAATCTCCTCTTCACCTCCTTCAAGCAAATCACCCAATAGTTCTATGCTCAAACCAACAACACTTCCTTACATTCACAAGATTCCGGCCCCCCTAGACCTCATGAGAGAGCTCTATATATAGGAGATTTGGAGAAAGGATGAGTCAGCTTGTAGCTGGCATGAAGCTGACTAGTGTCCTCTCCCACTTCAGTTATTCTTCAGTTCTTGAGTCCACTTGGAGGTTCTTGCTTCCACTTGGAGATCTAGACCCTCTTACTCATCACAAGTCGAATTCCTTGATCCAAGTGTCATTTTGGAAGCTTCCTGGGCATTGACACCTTGAGGAATGACTGTGCCACATGTCCCAACTCGCCCAGCGCAGGTAGCCTTCCTTGCAGTTGACATTCAGCGCAGGTAGACAGTGTAGCTCTTGACATTCAGCGCAGATGCTCAGTGGAGCAGTTGACATGATCCAGAATTAGCCTGTTTTTGAGTGTTTTCAGGTGGAGAATTGATATTTAGTGCTGTGGTTTGCCGACCTTGTTCCTCTAGGGGTAGGAACAACATGTTTAGGGACTTTGGATCCCTCAGATTATTGACATTTCATGCTTCATGCTGTAAGGCACAAAAATGTCTATAACAGTTGCCCCCTAAAGTATGAGGTCGTTTATCGGGTGAAATGCTTTATCAGGAGGATCCGAAGTTCATTCAATCACTGAGAGGTGACCTGTAATAAAATACAATACAATACATTATTTTTCATTCTGCTTTCATGATCTAGCTGAGGCGGGCATTCCCATGCTGAGCTTTATAAATTCATTTTGGTACATATAACAGACGATCGTCTGATGATAGACTGATAATTCTCTGCTGAAATTATCATCCTTTGAGTAGGATGATCATCTGCTGTAATAATGTACATATCAAATGTCTTTATATTTCCTAAATATATATCGCAGCCCGGATGGATGAAACTAGATCCGAGGTCTTCAAACTCGCTCGATCTTCACTCTAAGTACAAGTCGATCCATGTGAGAATTACGCTGAAGTCGAACATGGAAAGACATCGCTTGATTACTGGTCAATAATGTAAACTGTTAACAAGCGCGAGAGGAATCACCGATAATGATAATGACCCTCAAGGTACTGCAGTACAATTCGCGTGGTGTGAATAAAGGACTTGGCGTCGAACACCACGCAAAATCTTCTGGTCGAAGGTCATTGATGTATACTTGTCGCCGGAAGTGAGAAACTTGCCATTGAGGCATGCAAGCTTCAAAGTACTGAGGGGGGTGTTCCTAGATCAACTTCTTGGATAATGAGCTGAAGTCGACAAGAAGAGATCCGTCAAAGGAGGGCCTTAATGAATCCCACATCAGTGACACGGAACGGAGCTAATGATTTTAGTGGAGGTGAAAACAATCTGTGAAATATGATTCAGGGTGGCGATCATGGGTGGATGAAGGATAATGTATGGTAGTGGATGGGACATGGTTGACTCTTTCTGAACAACATCTCTTGAACATATAACGACACTGATGTGATGGATCGGTAGCATTACCCCAAATGTGGATGGTTTGGTGAAGACCATGGTGATGAGACCGGTGAATGAAACAACCCAACCCGATGTGATACGGAGGAAAAGTGTCATGTTCAAGAGCGACCTGCTACCATTAAAGCTTTGAGGTTCTCCCAATTTTTCCCCAGTCATTTCTGACCAATACCTCTTTATTTTTGTCAAGCTTGAGGAGGATAACATATGCTTGTTCTATAACCTGCCCTTCGGGCAAGCCTATCGCTATGTTTTAACGAGCCTAGCGATAGGGAAACTCGTTCTCGTCTAAAGACAAGTTTGTCGCTATTTAATCATTTTAACGAGTCTAACGACAAGGAAAACTCGGTCCTTTTCATTTTTAGAGAGTCTGAAAAGGTACAGAAAGTTAACTCCAAAATTCCTTTTTCGTCATCTAATCCCTTAAGTCCGAAAATGTATAAAACAATACAGAAGGGATGAGTTTTCGATAACTTTAACGAGCCGAATAAAACAAGCGCTCGACCTTTTTGTGTAATAATCCCTCAGGTCCAAAAATATTAAAATCTAGAGGAGGGATAGCTCTTCCGGTCCTTTTAACGAGCTGGAAGGCCAAAGCTCGGGAAACTTTTCATATTTTACGAGTCAGTTGAAAAGAGCTCAAAGAAGACTCGTCTTTTGAGGAACGAGTGATAAACAGGGATAGCAGCAGATTCCAGGTACAAGTTGGAATTTTCCAATCATGGCAGTGTCACAAGGATGGCTAAGTGAAATCACTCTTCGCAGCTGTTCCTCAAAATAGGTAAACAATCATATGGAAGTGAACGACTGGCCAAATGGAATGGAGGTGGCAGGTGCAAACATGACCAAGGCTTTTTATGGCTAATAAATTTACGATCACAATGGTTATTTACCGGGGTATGTTCATTTTTTAATGAGCTTGAATGCTCAACCTTATGTTTATTTTTTAACGAGCATGAACTATGTATTAAAACTGCTCGGATCTCGCTTTTCTATTTTTTAACGAGCATAAATTCCGCGGTAAAACTGCTCGATTTTATGGTCAAATTTTGATTTTTTACTATTACTAGCTTTTCTCTTTTCAAGTATAGTACTGCATTTTCAATTGCTGCAACAAAATTTGTTAGAAATAAACAATATTTGCATGAAAATAAGATTATAACCCTAATATTTCACTTTGAACTACGTAAAAAGCCATTAAAAGGTGTTTTTACCTCTCATTTACCATTTCATTTGCATTTGGTTTGTTGGAGCTCTGGAGGTGCCTCTTCCCCTTTGATTTTTACCAGCTGATTCCGGGAGATTCTGCGGACGATTTTCGGCGCCGTCTGGACCAGGTAGGAGCTAAACCCTAGCTCTTTCTTTTCATGGTTTCATTTTCCAGTTTCATGCCTGTTTTCTAGTCTTTCTGGGCCTCAGGGGTTTTGCAAAAAAGCCCTAACTTTAGCGCAGGTTCCCCTTTCGAAACCTGCACTGAATGTCAAGCTGCCTTAAGGCAGCCTGACCTTCAGCGCATGAGGGACACTCTCTTCCTACGCTGGGCTCAGAAAACTGAGTTTTCAAGTCATTTTTTGATGATTTTTCGCCAGTTTTTCATCAAAATCAGGAACTTACTCCTTCTTTGTTTGCTTTGTAGGGAACTTTGAACAAAATGTCCCTTACATGGCGAGAATGAGAACATGAAGAGGAGGACATGATTGCCCTCCATGACCCGGTCACGGTGAACGCGCTGCGGAACTGTGGCCTGCTGAAGTTTTTCCGTATCTCTAGCATGAGAGCACAGATTTCTTTGCTGCAGTATATGCTTGATGCTTGGGATCCTGTTAACCAAGTATTCCAGATTAGGGGAAAGTCCATCCACTTGACCATGGAGGACATGTACTTCTTGACTGGGTTGTCAAGACGAGGTGCCCCCATGTCCTTGTCAGGTACGGCCCGGGGGACTGATTCCACCAGATATTATGTCTGCCAGTATTGCAGGGAAGGTTCTCAGCCGAGTAGAGACGGCAAGATTGTTATCCGTGAGATTACTGACAGGTCTCTCAGGTCCATTCTGTATACCATTGGTAGGATGGCCGGTAGCGCAGCTCTACATGTTGCCAACAGATCTTATATGCAGCACGCCTTGGAGTGTCTCCAACCGAAAGTATTCAACTGGTGTGATGAAGTACTTATTCAGATGAAAAGTCAATTGACCAAGGTAAAGGATGGGAAGCTGAAGAACTTTGGATTTGGTTCTATTTTGACTGCCTTCGCCTTGGAGAAAATCCCACTGATGCAGCCTCAGTACATCATACTCGACTTGCCTTCTCCGACCGAGCCACGCATGCAGAGGTGGGTTGATCACATGTCTAGGCATGCTAGTCAACCTCAGATTACTTTTACTGAGGCCTTCTTCAGGTGGTTCGAGCGCCATGAGATGGCGTTTTCCGAGTATCCATATGTGGGTATGGATTTCCGAGGTGATCCGGATTTGGTGCTACCAAATGGCGAACAGTGGGGCGCCATTGGTAAACTCCTTGACCATATTACTATTTACTGTTCTTATTTATAATGTTGTTGTGCTTTATTCTATCAATACTTTTAATTGTACTCTTGGGTGCATGCAGATATTGGTCCTGTTCGTCCAGCAGTTCGTCCGAGACCCCCAGTTGCTGCCCCGGAAGTGGAGCCTGCTAGGAGAGCTGTTATTCGCGACCTTGACGATACTGAGACCCTTACAGCCGTGCAGGAGCAGGTTGAGAGCCTTACTCTCGGCATTCCCGATGTGAGGATTGATGAGTTACCTTTACAGCTGCAGCGACACACTACTGGTGTACCTAGACGATGGACTCGTCTCTTGCGCATGATTGCACAGGCCGTGACGTGCTATCATGCGCACCACTAGGCTAGGGTGCCCCCTAGCATCTTTTTGAGTTTTAGGTCATATGACCAATTTTGTCTTGGTTACAGAACATTATGTATGAACTATAAACAGCTTATATATATTTTGATTTTCGAGTTTTATTATGTTTGAGTTATATGATCCATATGTACAATCTTTGATGATGTGTCCTTTTTATAAATGTTGCAAATGTCTATCTAACACATAGTTTGCTAATGAGTCGGTTAATGTGTTTAAGTTTCTCGAAATATGTTGATATTGAATTGAATCAAATCGTCTTTCCAAGATCTTAACCCTTAGGAACATGCGATAAATAGCTGGATTGCGAACAGAATATATACCATTGAGTTGTAGTATTATGAGCTGTGAGTCTAGCCTGACAATTAGTCGGCGTATGCCACGTGTGATGGCATCAGAGAGTAGTTCTATCAACACGCTATACTCAGCGATGTTATTCGTTGATTGCCCAATACATACACCTCTGAAACTTACTAACTCGCCGCTTGGATCAAAAATGGCCCAGGCTGCGGAGGATAGGTTTCGCGAACTACGACTCGCTCCGTCGACATATCCAACACATGTCTCCAGAAGGTTCGACATCTGCAACAAATGAAAAAGGTGGATCACTCGACCAGAACAAATACTTTAGCGAAAACAAAATACAACAAAAGCATGCAGGTTACTATTTAAGCATAGTAACGCTTGAGGTACAACCCGTTTCGGGGCTGCGCCAGTGGAATTCCGTCATAATCCACTAACTCGTAGGCTCCTTTTGCTAACACCCTTTTAACAATATAGGGGCCCATCCATAAGGAGTTAAATTTACCTGCTCCCAATTTATCGGATTCTTGGTCATAAAGCAAGACCAAATCACCTTCTGAGAAGACACAGGGTTTGACATTTTTGTCAAACTGAGCCTTGACTCGTTTCTTATGGGCTTCGTTAGCCAAAGTGGCATCACGACGGGTTTCATCCAACTGGATTAATTCCAAGAAACGAGCCTCTTTTTCTGAAGTTCCGGGTAGGAGATCAATTGCGAGTTTAAGCGACGAAATTTCGCACTGGATTGGCAATACTGCTTCCAGGCCATACACCAGTTGAAAAGGTGTGAACCCGGTCGCGTTCTTTACCGACGTTCGGTAAGCCCACAAGGCTGAGTACAGGATTAGGTGCCACCTTCTTTTATGAACCCCGATCATCCTTTGCAACATACGCTTCAGGACCTTGTTGATTGCCTCAACTTGTCCGTTGGCTTGCGGATAATATGGGGTAGAGCTATCGTGAGATAGCCCTAGCTTGGCAGCTAATTCGACCATCATGTGATTGCGAAAATGCGACCCATGATCTGTAACTATAGCCTGTGGTACGCCAAACCTGGCGACTACATGATTGAAAAAGAAAAGGGCAGCTGTTTCACCAGTGTTATCCAATGTAGGCATCGCCTCGGCCCATTTGGTAAAATAGTCAACAGCGACTATAATATACCCATGCCCCCCGGTCGAGGTGGGGTTACATTGCATGAAATCGATGCCCCACTTGGCGAAGGGCCCAACAGCAACTATCGGCTGTAAAGGTGCGGGTGGTCGTCTGGTTTTGCTATCAAAAATTTGACAAGCATGGCAACTTCTGACTGCGGTTATGCAATCTTTGAACATGGTTGGCCAGAAGTATCCTGCTCGTAAGATTTTTTGTGCTGTTGCATATCCAGATAGATGCCCTCCACATGCGCCTGAATGACACTCATTCAGGGCTTTTTCGGCCTCCTCATGGGTAAGGCACCTCCTCAGAACTGTATCGACACCACGACGGTAAAGTGTATCACCGACGATCATGTAGTCTTTTGCTTGGTATCGTATACGTTTTTGTTCGGAGTGAGAGGTGTTAGGCCTGAACTTTTGGGTTTGGAGATAAACTATGATATCTCCATACCACTCATCGCTTACAGATATCAGAAACAAACTTTCGTCCACGATTGACTCTTCCGATGTTTCATCGTTGGACGACGATGGGAGATCGCATAATAATTCTGCGAAAACTAGAGCTTTCTTTGATTTGGATTTCACAAATTCCAGATCAAACTCTTGAAGGATCGCTATCCATTTTGAATATTTGCCCCTCAGCAACTGTCGCGACAGTATATAAGTCATGGGGTTGCAATCTAACAAGATGGTAGTTTTCCGAAAGAGGACATAATGTCGAAACCTTTGAATCGCTTGAACAGCTGCAAGCGCTAGTTTTTCAACATAAGAATATTTACTTTCTGTATCATTTAAGTTTTTACTTAAATAATAGATAGGATGTTCAATTCCATCGACTTCGTGAACTAAAACCATCGCAATGGTCGTATCCGCTGCAGCCAGATACAGGTTAAAATCTCTTTGATAGTCCGGGGCGTACATTAATGATGCTTTTACTAGACAATCTTTCAGAGCATCAAAGGAAGCTTGCGCCACCTGGTCCCAGACAAAAGGTAGATCCTTTTTCAAAAGAAGAGTATAACCCTTAGCAAGTTCTGCGTAATTTGGAATGAACCTCCTTAGAAAGTTTGCTTTCCCTTGGAGTTTCTGAATCTGAAGCAAATTTGAAGGTGGAGGCAAATTAATGATTGCCTGAACCTTGCAGGGGTCGAGACGAATCCCATCCTTAGAGACTACAAAGCCGAATAAGCGACCTGAACCGACGCAAAATACACATTTGTGTGGATTGAGTCTTATCTTGTAGTGTCGACAACGTAGAAATATCGCTCTTAAATGCTGCAGATGATCAGCCCGCTTTTGCGAATGAGCCGAAAGATCGTCGAGATAAGGTTGAACAATGTTCTTGATGTCATGGAAGGCATAATTCATCGCCCTCTGAAACGTCGCCCCTGCGTTCTTTAAACCAAAGGGTAATTTTCGATAAGCGAATGTGCCCCACGGACAAATAAATGCAGTCTTTGACTGGTCCTGTGGGCGGATATTTATTTGATTATACCCGGAAAATCCATCCATAAATGAAAAGATTTCACATCCGGCGCATTCATCAATTATCTGGTCGATGAAGGGTGTAAGGTAGTTGTCCTTCGGAGAAGCTTGGTTTACATCCCTATAATCGACACACACTCTAATCGTCCCTTGTTTCTTCATAACAGGGACAATATTCGATACCCAATCGGTTAGAGGAACCGGGTAGATGAATCCAGCATGGAGAAGTTTTTCAACTTCTGCCTTAATGGCAGCGGCTTTCTTGGGGTGTACCTGTCGAAGCCGTTGTCTTACTGGTTTGACATCAGGATACATTTTAATTTCATGTTCAACGATACTCGAGTCAATGCCTGGCATTTCATCATATGACCAAGCAAAGACATCTCTGAATTCACGAAAAAGAGCGTTATATATTTCAATTTCTGAAGGGGAACAACCTTTGCCGACATAAATATTCTCTACAACATCTGTTTTAGTCGAGATATTTATGGCTATAGTCTCTTCAATATTGGATAGGTTTCGCTCGGAATCCACCGTGTTTACAGTATTTGTTAGGAATTCAAAAGCTGAAGGGTGATAAAGGTCACTTTGAGTATCTTCTTCATATTCTGGAAGAAGGGAACGATGGTGGTGATCATTCCATGGTGCCCCCTCAATCAACATTGATTGTAAGATTCCTTCGTCAGTCCCATGTACTTTCGACCAAGGATCTAATGGGGTTCCATATTCTCTAGACCTATCTACCCAAATGCTTGACGAGCGTTGATTTGGGTTCGCCTCCCATGCTTGAAACATTGATTGCTACAATATTTCTAAAGGGCTTGGGGGCAAAACCATTGAACGATCCATGTTGACCTTCGTGGAAGATATCATGTTGCAGGTTGCTACAAACGGTACATTTCCTATATAAATAGGAGGTGGTAGCGCGAAAGTTCCCATCAATGTGGGGTCTTTCAATAATCCTACTCCGATATCTTGAATTGAATGGTTGCTCTCATGGATCATGGGAATGCTTCCTGTAACTTGTGAACTATTAGGGAGGAAATTCTGTTGGTCGACGATCATAATCCCTCCTTCAAACGGTAATGCGATCTTCCTAAAATAAGTCACACAACAGCTATCATGGCATAAATCCATGGTCTACCCAGTAGGATGTTGTAGTCAAGATTTCCATCGATGACCTCAACGTCAATTTCTACTGTTTTTCCTCCTAGTTCAACTTTCAAGTTATTAAGGATACCGTAAGGGGTATAAGTCCTTCCGTCGAAAGCTTTTAATGTCGTCGATGATCGCGACAAGGTTGGAGATCCTAAAGTTTTCCAGCAACTCATCGACATAATACATGTTGATGCCCCCTCATCAATAATTGTTCTGTGAACAGTTTTGTTGAGGGCTTTCACTTGGATAAGGAGAGCTAATTGAGCTGGTAACTGAGGATCGTATCCCTTGTGATCAAAGGATACAATATTGGAATCCTTAGGATCAACCCCACCAATTGCTGATAACAACGCCTGCCTTTGGGTTGGACAATTTTGTAATACCTCAAGAGTCGACATAGCGGATGGCGATTGGGCCAAATCTTCCACTATGTTATAATGTTGCACCGCTCTGGCGCGAGGATTAAATGTCGACTTGTGTACTACACCCTTTGGCGGTTTTATTGTTAATTCATGGATGATGGGTGGTACAACTTCTGCCGAAGTTGTTGTCGAACTACTTGTTTGATCTTTACCTTTTTCGTTTGACAGCTGAGGATTCCCGTAATCTTTGTTTCTTGTCAAAATCAAAGCATCATTCTGCTGTTTTGAAACCGACAACATAAGTACTTGCGACGGGGAAGAATTTCCACTATCAACCAGATTTTGACCTGGGTTGGGAAATGGATCAGTTAACACAGCTGAGGTTTGGGAACTTTTAAAGAACCTCTTTAACTCAGCTTTGAATGGGCAATTCTTTGTGTAATGATCCTCTTCATCACATATTTGACATGGATAAATTTGTTTCCCTTGCCCAGGAGGGTTTGAAGAATTTTTCCTAGGAGATGATTCATCTTGTTTCTTCTTCTTCCCTTTGTTTTGCTTCTTCTTGCTTCCTGGTTGATTGGTTTCTTTTCCCTTATCTGTTGATACGACATTTACTTCCGAAGCAAGAATTTCCTCTTTTGCATTTTGATCGAATTCTTATGGGCTTTCTTTGACGAAGCCTTTATCGATTTCGCGTTTGCCGTGCCAATCACACCGTCACAGGCATGAGAGTCACTATTTGATTTAGGAGGAGGAGGAATTGAAAATTCTGGTCTAGGGGCGTCAGGTATTTTGTCGTAGAGCGTGCCGGACTGAGTATAAGCTAAGTCCAAATACTGTGCATGAGTAATGACTTGTTCCTCTGTTACAACTCCCCCCTTGGCCACATCTTCCGTAATAGCAGGAAGTAACGAATTTATAAACCATTCAGCTAATAGCTGATCGGGAATGTATGTTTTCACCATCCTACAACGACGACGCCACTCATGTATATGATCAGATATATGGGTGGCAGTTATCTGCTTGAAGTTGGTTAATATTTTTGTTCCCGTTTCATATCTTATTGGTAATTGAAAATGGGTTAAGAAAGTCGTGGCTAGGGAACTAAAATTGTCGAAAGAGGCTCTTGGCAATTCAATATACCATTTAGCCTCTGGACCTGTCAATGTCCTCTGAAAAAGGCGAAGCCTTATCGAATCGTCGTTTAGGGTGTTCGACGAACACCACAGATGAAAAGTCATCATGTGATTCGATGGGTCTTCACCTGGATTTCCATTGAATTTAGGAATGTCAGATGGAAGTTTATGAGGAATCGCTGGCCACCAAGGGGCATAAGCAATTGGATCGTTTGTTAACCGGTGTAAATCGAGTAACTCTAAAGTCACCACGAATGGTAACTGTTGATTCAGGTTAGGTGAAGCATAACCAGGGTACGATGGAATCGCTTGAGCAGTGGGCCTTTGCATACCAGCATAATGTAATTGATGTTGGTATGACTGATACGGTTGGTGGACTTGAACACTGTAAAGTGGTTGGTTTTGACCGTTTTGGATATACGGTTGTCCACTATTCGCAAATATCTGCTACTCAGAACCTTGGTACACATGCTGGAATTGCGGTTGTTGGTATTGCACAAGCCATGGTTGTGACGCCATGTTTTGTTGTGCTATGCTAACCGTTGGACCAAGGTGTGGGGTAATTGTACCCGTTTCGACCTGTGTCGCCCCACCAGTTGGCGATTGTGGTTGTGACCCATGATCAAGTGGCTGCTGCATTACAACCTGAGAAATCTGAGGTTGGCATGCAACAGGTATCGCTTGAACTTGTGACACTGTTACAATAGCCGGTGTGGTTGGGATGTTCGTCATAGGTACACACTGTTGCATAGAATATACAACCCTTGGTTGTTGAGGTAGCATAGGTACCCAACTACTTGATGCAATTCCAGTATAACCTGAATACTGTTGCGAACTCACGTATGGGTACCCTCCCGGAGGGGGTAATGAAAGGGCATATTGCCCCCCATACGGTATCAATCCTGAACTCAAGGGGATTGATTGCCCAGATTGACCTCCAAATGGATCAATTTGGCGAGTTTCAACATAAGAGTTGCCGAGTATTACTCCGGATGAACAAACTGGAACAGACCATACTGTCGAAATAGTCCCTTAGTGGACTCCTTCTAGCTGTTGTGAGCTAGTTGGGACAGTTGGTATGCCAGCAAACATCGTCGGAGTGACGGCAGGGACTTCTGCTGTCGCTGTGTCATTTGACACAGTCCTAGATGATGACGGTTGTTCAGACATTTTAAGTCTATCCAATAGATTGCCTAGTGATTCTACAGGAACTTCCACTTGTGGTGGATTAACCTCTGATGAAGGAAAGAGAGTGACCCCGACTCCAAAATGAGTTGGAGTACTTGCTTGCGGATCCTCTGCAATTTCCTCTATCGCAATCAAACCCGGTGGAAGAGGAAGACCGTCAAGTCCGTAAAATATTTCTGGTGCCGAAGAAGTGGTTGCTTCGACAGCGACAGTTGTTTGAGGAACAAAACTCTCTGGACCGGTTACAGATGGAACTGGTTCAGTTATACAAGTATTTGCCCCCAGACTAGGATCATTATTACTGTCCTTCTGTGGCTGTTGAACTTCTTCTATAGAGGCAGGGTTTCCAGAAATGTTAGGAGTAACCGGAACCTCAGATGCAGTTGGAACACTTGTTCTAACTTTTATAGGAGATTTTGAACCGGTTAAACGAGTTCGCTTTGTCCGTACTGTTTTTGATTTCGGAGACAAAGACGGTTGACTCGTAAGCCTCCGCGAACGACGGTTTCAATTGACTTTCTTCCACGATTACGGATTACTCGATCAACCAAAATATTAAAAGGGGAAAGTTGTGTTTCCGAATTGAATGAATTTTATTAGACGCTTTTAGACACAACTTGCTTTTTCACTTTTTAAGAGTCGAGAAAAAGCTAAAGATGACTCTAGTCTCCTTCGATGTATTAACGAGCCCGAAGTGACAAATGCTCGGTTGGACTTTTTCAGTTATAGAGTTTGAAAAAGGCCAAAAGAAACTGCTCTGGAGATCTAGGCAGAGGGTGTGCCAAACCTTTCGCAAAACCACAGAATACGTTTTACGGTACGGGTGGTCGATCTTCGTGAATGCTGTGTTTACTGCATTGCGATCAGTAGGGCGGCCGACACGGCTTCCTATGGATAAAAGATATATGCCTATAGGGGTCTCCCAATATATACGCGACGGTACGTGGGAGCACAAGTCCGTATTAGTGCCACCAACTCTCAGGAGGAATCACCCACCTTCGTCGAGATCGACAGTCACTACGTTTAACGATGCCGGAACACGTCTCTAGCTTAGACCTCTATGTGTTTGCGTTATGTTTCAAAGCGTTGTTAGGTTCATTCAATATATTTTAAGTTGATCTTTTTAAAGTTTGCCTTTCAAGGTTCACCACGAGATGTTTTGATACAAATTCCTAAATGCAGTCTAAGATGAGAAGCAAGCTTTTCAATCTTTTCGACTTATGAAAATCTTAACTACTGAGGGAAAAGAAAGACAACATCTTTTCACACAGATCAAAGAGAACACACTAATGCACTTTTTCCCTAAATCAACATACAAACTTATCAAATGAAAAATGCAAAATGCAGGTATTTCTTTTCTCTTTCTTAATGTTTGTGCAATACAAAAAGAAAGCTGTTGTATAACTTTGAATTCAATTTCAAGTGAAAGCAAACAAGCTTGTCCAAAATCAAAAGACACCTTAAGATTTACTTGTTTCGACACTAGAAATACATAAATTCAAACCATATGACGAAAGCAAAAGCTCAATCAGTTATGAACATCAAACAAACTAACTCTTAAGATCAAAACGACACTTATCACAGGTCTAGATCTAAGAGGTCACAGCAAGACTAGTTCGCTTTCGTTATGGGAAACTGTAAATGATATAAGAAATACACAAAGAACAAACACAATTTCTTGATACAACCGAGGCGGAATAGTGGCAAGGAAAGTTGGTTTCAGATAGGTACATTGACTGGTAATAGGCTGCAAAAACAAGGGTGAAAACAGGGCAATAAACAGGAGGGAACCCCAGAAGCACTAGGAAAAACTGGTTCAGCGCAGGTAGTACACTGGAAGTTTGACCTTCAGCGCAGATAGCCCCTTCGGGAACTGTGCTGAAATGAAGACTGCCTTCACAGTGCCTGCACTGAAGAGACAAACTTTCGTTTTTCTCAGTTTCCGGGTCACAGATTGCTAAACAATTCACAGTTTTTGGCCAAATCAGAAGCTATCAGTCAAGTACACACTAAGGGATGAAAAGCAGGATGAAAATCTATCACTAAGAGCTATTTAGAGTCCTTGTGGATCAGCTCTTCAAATCATAAACTTGCCCAACAACTGAGCTAGAGTAGCTGCCCTCTACTTTGCATTTGAAAGATCCAAATGCAGTTCGATTCGGTACTCCCTTTGTTTATGAAATGAATAGCAAAAACACAAACAACCAACAAGATACGATCCCCAGTGGAGTCGCGAAACCAGAGATTCTGGGTTCGATCCCCAGCGGAGTTGCCAATTTGTTGTTGGGAAAAGTATCCAATACGGAATGACCCTATCCCACTCTAAGGGTGATAGTACCTCAGCAACAATCAAAGCAAAGCTATTCAAAATTACTTCTTTATGAGATGTAAGAGAGAGGAGGAAGAGATCCACTAACCGATGTCTTCCGCTAATGCTTGATCCAATCTTCTCTCTTTGCTGCTTGGTCCCAGCTCCTTGCTCTTTCACTGGCCCAGCTACACCAAGATCCTGCAAAAAGCACAAGAGAGGGAAACTACAAGAGGCATACATTCATAATTGATTCAAGGATTAGAATAAATCAAATATACAAGTATAACCATACACCATTGAGACACATGCATATAGAAGAACCTCAAATGCTTTATTAATGGAAGAAGTAAAGTTCAGGAAGTGATACAACCATAAAAGGCCCAATCCAGCATCACCTCCCAGCAGAAAGAAATCTCCTCTTCACCTCCTTCAAGCAAATCACCCAATAGTTCTATGCTCAAACCAACAGCACTTCCTTACATTCACAAGATTCCGGACCCCCTAGACCTCATGAGAGAGCTCTATATATAGGAGATTTGGAGAAAGGATGAGTCAGCTTGTAGCTGGCATGAAGCTGACTAGTGTCCTCTCCCACTTCAGTTATTCTTCAGTTCTTGAGTCCACTTGGGGGTTCTTGCTTCCACTTGGAGATGTAGACCCTCTTACTCATCACAAGTCGAATTCCCTGATCCAAGTGTCATTTTGGAAGCTTCCTGGGCATTGACACCTTGAGGAATGACTGTGCCACATGTCCCAACTCGCCCAGCACAGGTAGCCTTCCTTGCAGTTGACATTCAGCGCAGGTAGACAGTGGAGCTCTTGACATTCAATGCAGATGCTCAGTGGAGCAGTTGACATGATCCAGAATTAGCCTGTTTTTGAGTGTTTTCAGGTGGAGAATTGATATTTAGTGCTGTGGTTTGCTGACCTTGTTCCTCTAGGGGTAGGAACAACATGTTTAGGGACTTTGGATCACTCAGATTATTGACATTTCATGCTTCATGCTGTAAGGCACAAAAATGTCTATAACAGTCCACGACCTCTTTGACTTCTGCTACCCTCTTTTCTTCATGGTTCAACCATGAGGCAAATGCCATCAACTGCATATCCCCTACAACTGTGTTGGGATCCCATGTAGTCACGTTAGGAAGGGCCAAATTATGGAGATAGAACTCCGAGAGTTTGGCTTTATCCTCTGATGAACTGCTATTGCGTAACGCTGTAAATTGTTGGGGGTCTTGGAGTTGGGAGATACCCCTCTATGCCAATGCATTAATCTGATATTGCAGCCACTGGTCTCGTAGGTACAGGCCATAGGATTTGGCCGGCTATCTGCATTGTAGAGCATCCATGGCCCAACTGGCCATGCAAGCCATTTGTGCTTCTTTTTGCTGCAACTGCTGTTTGAGAGCTTGTATCTCGATTTGTGCTTGCAGTTCCTTTTCCTGTAGATGCGAGGTTAGCTCCCCAAGAACAACTTGTAGTCCTTCTCTGCCTTGATATTCTATTGTAGTGTCCCCTAAGGATGTGCCCTTTTCCTTCTTCAGTTCCTATAGCTGCAGTTTAAGTTTCGCGTTCTCTTCCTGTAGGAATACCCGCTGGCAGTTTGCCACGTGTTTAGCCATAGCTAATTCTTTTCTTGCCTCCTTGAGTTGTTCCTCCAAGGGGCCTATATCTGCCACTCCTTTTGATTTAGCTATTTTCATCCATGTGTGGGTTCTCACCCTTTATTCCTCCAATGCAAAGAAAAGCGGCACCATAAATTTTTGTGGGATAATTTTCCCAGCCTCCAAAACGTTATAGTACGAGCTCAAGTTTGGCTGGGGACTAGGTTCTGGAATATGCTCTTTCTCTTCTTCCCTTGGTGGCTCTACTTCATCTTCCCTAAGTGGTGATGAGGGTGCCTCTCCCTCCATCCTTTCTTTCTCCTTAAGCCGGGCCAAGGTTTCCTGTAGAGCGGCCTCAGCGTCCTGTAGCCGGTCTTTTGAAGCCAACCTGTCCATTCTTTCCTTCCAAGTAGTTGTCTTCGGGCTCCCCCGCTCATAAGTGACTGATATTTTTTAGGGGGACCTCTCCCTTGGCGAGGTAGGAGTATCTTCTATAGTAATTGGGCTGCTGGATGGAGGTTGTGGCCTGCCTGTTTTGATTCTCACACTTCTCCTGGCTTTGAAACACAGAGGGATCTCCCTCTTTCGTTTTTCCTTCGGCTTAGGAGGTGTACTAAAGGCGGCCAGCACGGCTGCTGCCTCCCTTGCAAGAATTTCTACTCTCTTCTCCTTTGGTTTTCCTTTCTCAGGGCTTCCTATAGAAGGCCCTGTATCAGCTTATTTCTGGCTTCCTGTAGAAGTCGTTTTTGGTTTTCCTGTAGAAACAGGTGGCACCGTTTTAGCCTGTTTGACTGAGGGTGCTTTGCCTTTTGACTTGGTTGAGGCTGCTTTCAAGGTGCCTTTACTGACGTGGACGGGTTCAGTTCTTTCCATCCTACTCTGTAGCCTTTTCTCTCTGGGTGTCAATGTGGATTTGTCACCCTCCTTTTCGGCAACCTGGGGTTTCTCTTGCCTCCCCTTTTGTTCTTTCTTCGGTGCTTTGGCCGCGGGTTCTTGGCCTTTCCCTTTCTTCTCTGTGTGTACTGGCTCCTTCTCCTCGCTGCTGGAGGTGGTGAGCTCCTCGGTCAACATCTTGATATCGCCATCCTTAGTTAGATTTCGGAAGGCTTCCTACGAGAGAGGGAGTGTGTAGGTGTGGAGTGCATCCTCCACGAGGAGCTTAATGAGCCCATGATGGGCTACCTGGTCTGGCGTGCCCTCTTTTAATTTGGTGGCACATTCAGTCATAGACTGCAGGAGAAAGTAAGGAATACTGAGCTTGTTTTTTGAGGGTAGGTCCATTTGGTGCCTCAATTCTGTGAGTAGCCGGAAATGGTACCCATATACAATGCTGAATCGTCCTTCGCACGTGATTTATTTCATAATTTGGAGGCTGACCTCACTCTAAAGTGGCTGTAAGCTAGCTCTGCGAATCCTGTTCTTATCCTCTGAGAATTGCTCCTCCGGTGGAAAGAACTCCTTTTTAGCCTTTTGGCCTAATTTCCTCTCCTCCTTGTCCCACGGTACCCCCATTGGGAGGTCAGTGACTCTGCTGATGAACTGTGGGGTGAGTCTGAGATTCAAACCCCTGAAATTAACAATGGCCAGCGTTTTTGATTTTGGCTTCAAAGCTCGCAGGAACTCCTCTGCCACCTCATCATCATAGCCTTGAAGTTTGTCGCAGAACAACATCCATCATGCCCGAGTGAACAATTCTACCACCTCTAGGTTCTCCCGTAGTTTCTTTGAGTCTGTCGGTTCTTTTCTGATGAATCCACCCGGCATGGTGAAAGCCTGCTATGTTAGCCGGAGGTGGCGGGTGCGTATCAAAAGATGGCCTTTCGGATTTCTTTGGGACAGAGCGTAGAACTACGCCTCTGTCACACACACAATTCGTGAATTCTGGGCTATCTACAGATGAGCCTTGACAGGGGCTCGATTACAAACCACATCCTGTAGAAAACCTCGCATATACTTCGACAACAATTTTTCATGCAAAAGGAAGACTGTAGTCTGTAGTTTTACATTTTTGAGGACGTCGACTTCGCCACCCTTCAAACCAATTGCATGGGAGGAACAGGTTCAGGCTTACCTTTTCCAATTCGCCACCTTTGACGTGAATAGATCAAATTTCCTTCGTAGCGGCGAGCTTCCTGTAGCGCAGCTTCCTGTAGAAGTCGCGCACAGGTTCCGGATAGCATGTTAGTGGTTCTGCTCCTTCTGTGCCACCACCAGACGTCTGAACGAGCCGAGGACTTGGAGTAACGAGCTTCAGAGAAATTCGAACGCTACTCGACTGCAAAGCGGCTAGTGATAAATGAGTGGAGTGACGATCTAGCCGGTGGATTTGAATCTCGGCCGAACTCGTGGCGCGGGGGTGAGCTGTCCCTACCGGACCGTTGGACAACGTCACCTACTCATTTCACTGCAAATCTCCCTGACTGTCGCATCATTCCCTACAGATTTGCCGCCGCCATTTCCGTTAAATCACCGCTTCTCCCCGACTGGACGCTTCTCATGTGTCCATTACCCGTTTTGCTTGCCATGACCACCACTTTCCAAATCTGACTAGACCATCTGACTGGTCGTGGTGGCCAGTTGAATGGCTACCCGACTGCTCAACCCATTCATTTCCACACTTGCAAACATTCTAGAGTATTATTCATGTAATTTGACGAAAAAAAGGGCGAGGCACTTACCTGTGCGGCCGCGACATTATTTTCAGGTTTCGGGACGAGGGTGATTGGATTTGCTGGTTGCTGCTTCATACACAGGCACGAAGGTCCCTCCTTGCAGACTGCTGCTGATGACAAAGCTTGTGACTCGGCTGCGGGTGGTGCATGTGCCCGCTCTATGTGTTGCATGCGCCTTGATGGTGTACATTCTAGCTGGATGAACTGCTACGGGATTCCTGTAGGATGTCCTGTAGCAGTTTTTCCTCCTCGGGTGCATGCTGAGGCAGTGGAGACGGTGGAATCACAGTCATGATCGCAGGGCCCTCAGATGGCTTTGATAAGTAGTGCATGGTGTCTCTGCATCTTCTTTCCATTTGAGAATCGCTTCCTCTGATAATTCAATGTTCTTTTTTGACTGTGCAGGTATTTCCATTGCATGGCAACTGGGGTGGTAGAAGGAGGCGACAACAGTGCGTGATGGAGAAAACATTAGCTTGCATGCCTCCGTGTTGGACCTCGGGCGTTAGATCTCCCCACACAATTAGTTCTGGGCCATCCAAAACTTCTACAGGAAGTTTCCTGTAGAAATACAGAACTTCATGTAGAAAGTCTTGTAGCTTCCTGTAGAAGGCTAAACTGCAATCAAATCATGCCCAAACCTTGGAGAAGATGAGTGTTTCTGGAGGGAGTGCTGGTGAGGTCACCTGGTAGCATAGTAGGGACCCTTGTCTTTGAGTTGAGGGGCCTCTTTTCCTGCATGGAATACCTGCAACCTGCATGCATTGCCACATTGTGAACTTGCTTTCCCTATTTTTTTGTTTGTTTTTCTTTTTTTCTTCTTCTTTTTTCTTTTTAAAGACAGCAGGGGTGCCTACATGAGGTTTTCACCCTTACCATCTACCTTGAGCACCTCAAAGAGGTTTTCACTCAAGGGTCTTTTTCAAACATTTTCAGAAAGACAGTAGGGACGCCTCAATGAGGTTTTCACCCCTACCATCTGCCTTGGGAGCCTCAGAAAGGTTTTCACCCAAGGATCTTTATTTTTATTTTGATTTTTTTTTTTTTTAAGATCTTCAGGGTATGCCCAAAACAGAGGCAGAACCCTGATCTAGGACCATCACTGACTTTTCCACAGTTTTGATGAATTCTTGTCTTGAGAGAGGTTTTCTGTAGATCTTTAGGCGATGCCCATTGAAAAGCATAGGGATGGCCTCCTCATCAATGGTCTGAATAAGAACAGATCCATTATCATTACATTTTTCCACTGCATATGGTCCCAGCCATCTCGTTCTCAGCTTCCCCTTGAAATCCTTATGCCTGGAATCATACAACAACGCCCAATCTCCCGGCTGAAATTGCTTGTCATTGAGGTGTTGGTCATGCCACACCTTCCTCTGAAGTTGAACCACTTCTGAGTGGAGAAGGGCCTGCATTCGGTGCTCGTCCAATCCATTCAGCTACAATAACCTTTCTTGTTGGGCATGGCTGAGATCCAGGTCTAGCTGAGCTGCCATCCTCAAGGTGTTGTATTCAAACTCAATTGACAGCAAAGCTTTCTTCCCATAGACCAGCTCATAAGGTGTGAAGCCGGTTGTGGTCTTCCAAGTGGTGTTGTAAGCCCATGTAGCCTCAACCAGGCGATCTGCCCAATCTTTCCTGCTGCTGCTCACCACCTTAGTCAAGATCCCTTCCAATGCTCTATTGGTGACTTCCACTTGCCCATTTGCTTGAGGATGATAGGGGGCTGAAGTCCTATGCTTGATTTTGTGATGAGTGAGTAGGTCTTCAATTAAGTTGGAGGTGAATTGGCTTCCTTGATCGGTGACTAACTCTCTTGGGTAGCGAAATTTGTAGAAGATGTTTTCTCTTCAGAACTCAGCCACCTTTTCTTCTGTCGCTGCTTTGATTGCCTTGGTTTCTGCCCACTTTGTCAGGTAGTCTGTGCACACAATGATGTAAGACCTTTGCCTCGAAGGAGGATTGATCGGACCCACAAAATCCATACCCCACTTCTCAAATGGCTCAAGAGTCACTTGAGGTTGGAGAGGCATTTCGTCCCTTGGAGTCGGTTTCCCCATCCTTTGGCATCGGTCAAATTGGCTGATATACCTTCTGACACCTTGATGAAGCGTGGGCCAATAGTAGCCTGCCTGCAGGATTTTGAAGGCAGTCCTTTTGGCTACAAAATGTCCTCCACAAGGCTCGTCATGACAGGTTAGGAGGATATCAAAGACTTCCTCCTCCCTTACACAACCCCTTAAGATCTGATCAGGGCCAAGCTTGAACAGGTTGCCCCCGATCCAAGTGAATGAGGCACTCTTCCCTATGATCCTGCTCTTCTCTCTTGAGGATAGGTGCGGAGGAAACTGTGCTGAGACAAGGTAGTTTGCTATATCAGCAAACCATGGAGAGAGTATTGAGATAGCAAACAGATGTTCATCGGGCATATGGTCATCCACTGTTCCATCCTCTCCTGCAGGTAAATCCAATCTAGACAAAAGGTCAGCAACAACATTTTCTTTACCTGGTTTGTCAACGATAGTCAGATCAAACTGCTGCAACAAAAGTAACCATCTAATAATACGAGCATTCACATATGGTTTATTCATTAAATATCTAATTGCAGCATGATCAGTATGTACAAATGTTTGATATCCAGTGATATAATGTCGGAATTTGTTCAGTGCATGGACCACGGCCAAGAATTCTTTCTCAGTTACAGTGTAATTTAGTTCTGCCTTGGATAAGTTTTTGTTGACAAAGTAGATGGCATATGGAAGTTTTGTTCAACTTGTCGTAAGGCTGCCCCTATGGCTTTGTTCGAGGCATCAGTGTGGATGTGGAAAGGTAGGGCCCAGTTTGGACCTCTCAAGATTGGGGCAGACACCAACTTGTCCTTTAATTCATTCAGAGCACATCTTTTGCCAAGAGGCTAAATAATGGCGAGGCTAGATTGCTGAAGTCTTTAATGAATCTCCTATAATACCCCACTAATCCTAAGAAACTTCGAACATCTCTTACCTTCTGAGGAGGTGGAACCTTCTTGATGAGAGCAATTTTGTTAGGATCCACCTGTAACCCTTGGCAAGAAATGGTATGGCCTAGCACAGTCCCTTCAGTCATCAAGAATTCACACTTTTCAGGACTAAGGGACAGGTTCATCTCAATGCACTTGGTTAGGACTTTTCCCAGATTGGACAATGCTTCCTGGAAGTTGGACCCATAAGGAGTGAAGTCATCCATATAGATTTCCACCGAATCATGGACCAACTCAGAAAAGATGCTCAAGACGGCTCTCTGGAAGGTGGCAGGAGCATTGCATAGTCCAAAGGGAAGAACTCGGTAAGAAAAGGTACCCCAAGGACAAGTGAAGGTGGTCTTATCTTGGTCTTCCGGGCTGATTTGGATCTGGTTATACCCGCTAAACCCATACAGAAAAGAGAAAAACTTCTTTCCTGCCAGTCCATCCAACACTTGAACTATGAAAGGTAGAGGAAAATGGTCTTTCTTGGTGGCCTTGTTCAGTTCTCGATAGTCCACACAGATTCTCCACTTCTCATTTTTCTTGGGAACCAACACCAAAGGGGACACCCATTTTCTATCCGAGATGGGGTAAATGAATCCAGCATCCAACAGGTTTTGTAATTCCTCCTTGACGATGTCCTTAAGGGCTGGATTCATTCTCCTTTGGGGTTGCCTAACTGGTTTACAGTCTTCTTTGATCTAGATGTGATGGGTACAGACCGAGGGATGGAATCCCTTCATCTCCTTATAGCTCCAAGAAAAAGCATCTAGATGACTGGCCAACAGACTACATAGCTCCTTTTCCTGAGAAGGAGATAGGGAGGAGCTGATCTTTAACATTCTCTCAGGACTGAACTCCACATTTTTGACTCTGGGAGTGACAGGGTCGGTCACACAAAGGTCCACTAAGGCGCTGGCTTGGGCATCCTCCGCCAATTCCTCTAAGGACAAGGCACTGGGAGGTGGAGTCTGGATCAAGGTCTCAATCAAATCATCCTCGTTTGGGAGGCCTCCCCTAGTGGTGTCTAGGGTGCACAAAGGGGCTGAGTACACCTCATCCTCTTCTCCTTCCTCCAACCAAAGTTGTAAGTCATGCTCTAATAAGGGTTGGGTAGGAGGGTACAGGACTAGCTGCTTGGACATAGGACCATTTTTGATGGTCATGTTTCCTGCACAGCAGCTTATGTAAGCATCTGTAGTGGCTTACCAAGGCCTTCCCAAAATAAGAGCGTATCCAGTAAGCTTTGCCTTTGGTTGCAGAACCAAAAAGTCTGCAGGGTACTCCCAAGAGTCGACAGAGACCAAGACATCCTCTACAATCCCTTCGGGAGTCACAGTGGAGCGATCTGCTAGTTGTAGGACTGTCGAGGTCTTTCTCAGGGAACCCTGAAGGTTGAGTTTGAGCATGGTATCTCTGGTCATCACATTAATGGCAGCCCCCAGATCAATCAATGTGTGAGGTATGATGGTTCCATTAATGTGGACACCCACTACAGGACTCCAAGATCCAGATACTTTGGGCAGATGTCCTACCCCAACATAAGATCAAACAATTGTCCTATGACATTGATGGTTGAAGCATCTCTTTTTCGCCTGCCTGGGTGTCTGAAACACTTTTCCTTAACCAGTTTGTTGTATATCGGTACATCTTTGACGGCTTGGAGAAGTGGTATTCTCACACACAACTGTTTGAGTTCTCCCAGAAGCTCATCCTCCTCTGGGTTGGGTTGTGTGGTGGTCGTTAGTCTCTCAGGAAAGGGTGAAATGGCCTTTGGTTCACTTTCCTGTTTATCCTCCTCGTCCTATGGGGGAGGAGGTTGGCGATCCGGAAGAGTCTTTCCAGATCGCAGATTGATCTCCTGGATCTCCACAGCATAGGTAGGGCATGATGTTTCCCCAGTATATACCTGCTGGGCCTATCTGTTGTTGGGGTTCGGGTTCGGTTGAGCAGGCATTTGGGGTTGCCTTGGAGGAGCAGGAGATAATGGTTGTGGTTGAGCTGGTGGTGGAGGAAAAATGGCAGGAGGAGTATTGTACTGGGGCCTCCACCCCGATTGAGGTGCATTCCACTGAGGCTGTGGCTGGGCATGTGAGTGAAATGAAGGAGTAGTGGGCTGAGTATGGTACCGAGGCGGGTAAGACCATGGAGGAGGTATAGACCAGGAAGGATGAATAGGGGGTCCCCAGGAAGGCATAGGAGCAGATTGGTTGGGGTTGTAATAAGCTTGGGGTGTCCCTTGCATCCCCTGTTGGTAAGGTCTAGGTCCATGTGGCCTCCTTTGGTTGAGGAAATAGAGAGGTTCTGTCGGCGCTTCTATCCCTTGATACATGGCTTTAAGCCCAGGTAAGGTTGGACATTGGTTTGTGGGGTGGTCCTCCTCACAGACAAAGCATACCTCAACCGAATGTAATGGGCACTCGTTCTTAAGGTGTTTCCTTGTACACCTAGGGCAGAAGATAGCCAAAGCCCTCTCAGCTTCCTCTTTCTTCTGTTGGATTCGGAATGTATCAAGTTGCATGGCGATGGTCTGTCTCACCTCACTCTTGAGGTCCTCTAATTGATTTGCAAACTCATGTTTGGAGAAAGGAATACCAGCTGAGAGGGGGTTTCCTCTACCTCTTTTCCGGGCTGCCCTAGAGTGGTTTCTAAACACAGTCTTTATGTCCTCATAAGGCAGTTGGTAAATATCTCCTCCAGCTAGCATGTGAAGGGTATCTAAGAGGTCTTCCGGGACTCCTCGGAGCAGGACCAACTTAAGAGATTCAGGGTCAAGTGTGCACCTGGCCCGTTTATAGCTAAGTTGGAACCTTTCCTCGTAATCTTCTAAAGACTCATCATTCCCCATGGTCATCCGAAAGATTTCTCCCTTGGTTTCCTTGGACCTACAGTAGTCCCGGTATTTGGTATTGAAGGCTTGCTGCATCTGGGCCCAAGTGGTGATACTGTTCCCAGGTAAGCCCATGAACCAGCGTAATGCTGCATCCTTAAGGGTAGAGGGGAAGAGTTTCAGTTTTTGCTCATCTTCGGTATAGTCATAGGTTTGGCACAGGACGACAAACTCAAATAGGAAGGTATCAGGGTCTTCAGTAGTCAGTCCATGGAAGTGAGGTAAAGCGGAGGGGCTGATGTTCTTCATTTTCATGTCTCCATTGGTCTCTCGGATGGGGAAGGCACCCTCAATTCTCTCATTTTCTCCCCTATTGTCAGCCATAGCTTCAGATGGAGTGTTCTCTAACTCTTCTTCTGCTATAGGATCTTCGTATATCTCAGGAGGTTCGCCTATAGGTTCTTCTGGATCACTATCACCAAAGAAGAGAGAAGGGTGACTTAGTGGTGTGGTGGGGGTGTTGGGTAAGAATTTACCTGTTTTATCTCGATTTCTACGAGGCATGAAATGAAAAGACTTCTGATTGCTTTTGTTTTTTCTGGTACCTGCAAAACTAAAACAGATTGAACTGCAACTAACTACCTTGCTGAAATGGAAATGCGGAATTGAAATGAAAGCATGAAAGAACTAATCTACTTTGCTCAAATGAAATGCTAAGCTATGCTTTGCAGAATTGAAATGCTAATCTACGCTTACAGAAATGAAAGTGCGGAATTGAAATGTTAATCTATGAAAGCAGGAAATGTCTATGCTATTTTTGCAGAAAGGAAATTACAGAATGGAAATGAAATACTACTTAGCAGAAGGCGAGAGTAGGAAAGTAGAAGAAAAGCAACAATCACCAATACTCTGACGCTTCCTCTGCAACGACACCAAAAATATGGTGGGCTCCAGTATTGTAGCAATAATTCTACAACTCCTGGAGCTTCCTTCTTTAGTTGTATCAACCCGGTAGTTCGTAACAAACTTGGAAGCGATGGTGCTGTATGCACAAGTACTAGCTCTTGCCATAGCTGTCACTTGTTCAGCTGGCACAAGTCCGCTAGGGGCTCAAGCCAACTTCTATGAGCTCTTAGAAGAAGCTTTTTAACTGATGGATGAAAGCTAATCTCAAAAGAAGCTAATCTATTTGCAGAAAGGAACTGTAAGACAACAAGAAACACAAACCCTAGCAAACCCTAATTCTACCATCTAGTCCTACTGATGCAGAGATGGGGATGCAAACTACTGAAAGAGATGCCATTACTTCTATGAAGGTGAAATGCATGTGTCTAGACTATCTCTATCTGAAGAAAACATCTTTTGTATTTTTGTTTCAATTATTAGAATTATCATGCATGTGCTTTTAACTAGCTTTTTACTGTGCAGAGGTGGATCAAGGAGGAGGAAGGCTTGAAAAAGGTTGGGAAAGTTCAAAGAGGTTCTAAGGGGTCCCTAGCACCCTTCCAGAGAGTTTCACGAAGCTTGGCCACCAAGAGACCGCGTTTATGAGCTTCTACAGGAAGTCTGCAGGGGTTCTACAGGATGTTTCAGAACTTCTACAGGATGTTCAGTAATTCCTACAGGATGTTCTATAATCAGATTTTTGGGTGAAGGGTGAGTGGAAGAGGCTGCATGGGTGGATAGGGAGGTCGGAGAGGGGTTTGTAATGACTTAGTGACAGAGAGATGAGATGATGAGGGGGTGTGCTAAGCTAGTTTGTCTAAACGAGGGTAGAGGGAATGGAAGGCCGAAAAGGTGGGATAATGTCGGTAGTAGAGTAGCTGAGAGACAAGGGGTCTAATTGGGAGATGAGTAGTTGGCCTGGGCAAGGCTTAGAAGGGTGAGAAGGTGAGGGAGTAGCACTACACAGTGTAAATTGAATCAAATTCTTCCACGTCCTGCATATAATCAAAACATTCCTAACTGTTTAATGGAACCAATGAACAACAACATTATTCTTAAGGAAAACCATGTATGGTACTGAAGCAAGGAAACATTCCAAGAGGTCTGAACACATGGAAAGCTTCTACAAACAAAAATATTGCACCATAGATTGCATGTATTCGTAAACCAATGTTTTTGGTGGGTAGCACTGTCTACAATTCCAACCCCTAGACAGAGGTGAAAATGAGTGTGCAGGAAACCCTTTTCTAGAACTTTTATCAACTCCAATCTCTTCACTCTATTCTACACAGCTGAAGCAACTCTGTCTTATAACGATGACCTACTTAACCACACCAAGGAATCTAACTCAACAAACTGCGTTTCAAATGCATGTAAATAAAAACCATAATGCTGAAAGAAACGATAACAATACAGAAGAAGGAGGCCTTATGCTCTCAGGTTGGGCCCAACCCCGAGAGCTATGGCTCCTTTAAAAGCTCAGAAATGAGACCAAATCTGACTGCTTTCCATTAAAAAATAATAATCATAAGTCAAATAGCATGCCAATAATGGCTACAAAAGAGAAAAACTAAGCTAGCAGCTCGTAGTGCAGGATGTGCAACAATGTTTCAAAAAGTCCTTTTCGAAGGCTAAAGCCTTATCATTTATACATCACGAGGCCCCAAGCTGGCCTCCTAAATCAGTGGGACTCGGCTGACCAAACTAGGAGTGAACTGCTGCTTCCTCAAAATCCGTTTGGCTGTCTTTTAATCCGGTTGTGGTGGCTGCTGGAGCTCGGAGTTGGGGGTGAAGATCCCGAGGAAGGTCATTTAATGCTGTGGACAACCCTCCTACGAATCCTCAACCCCATCTTGGCTGTCTCTTGGTCCTTATCTGCTCAGTTTTGTTCCAATCATGTGTCAAAAAACCTGAAATGAGCACGTGTTAGCCACCTAGGAATAGTGACTGCCCTTATTCGTACAAATGACATAAACATACTAAAAAATGATGCATAAGTTATGAAAAATGAAGGATTGAGCAAAGCTAGTTAGGCCAAATGAGCCCAAAATGTTACCAAATTTGGGGCTCATCAATCGCATCGCAATGTCGTGTCACAACAATATGAAGGGGTGATAACATGTCGGACTCGACGGATTTATAAACACGACTTTATAACATTTGAGTTCTGCGATAAAAGGGATTTTCTGTGTATTAATGCATTTCGGTATAAAAACTGAAATATAAAGGAAAATGCCCCGAAGCGATGCGATGCGATCTGGACCGTTAGATCACAGGATTAGATCGATGGCCAGGATTAAATTGGTGATCCTTGATGCTGATAAAAAGGTGGACCTGATGTGATTATAGGGCAGATGCGATAAAATTTGAAGTCCGATAAAAGGGATTTTGTCAGGTTTTTCATGTATTTTCTGTGTATTTGGGATTTTACCCAAAACGCTTATGCGATGCGACATAATGCCTAATGGTAGCCTGATAGGGTTTTTAGGGGCAATTTGATGGAATTTCACGTTCGGAATTCGCACCCGACATTGTATTTTCCAGTAATATCTGTGTATTGGGATTTTTGTCCATTTTTGGGTTTTTGACTAGAAAACGACCCCTAATCACTGATGCATGCTATAGGTGGGAATTTTTGACAAAAAATGATTCATTTGGAGCCACAGATATGTAGAGCGAAGTGGGTTGTCGAACAAACAACGCATAGAGAAGCCGCAGGGTCGCAGAGGGATAATGAACCACAAAGAAACGACTAGGGAAGCCAGAAAGCCAAAAAGGTACCTCAAAGGAGGTAGAGGGCTCAGGAGAGAGCAATTTTGGATGAAAAGTAGCTAGAGAGAGTGATATCTAAAGCGCAGAGCAGCTGAGGGAGTTTTCTGGAGTTGCTTGGAGGTCGAGCAAAAAAACCAGAGAATTGAAGGTTGCCAAGGGAGCTGGAGGATTGTTGAGAGCTCAGAGGAGCCAGAGCCAAAGAGCCAGAGCTAGAGTCAAAGCCAAAGAGCCAGAGCTAGAGTCAAGAGCCAGAGCTAAGAGCTAAAGCTAGGAACCAGAGCCAAGAGCCAAAGCCAGAGTGAGAGCCGAGAGCCAAAAAGTCGAGAGCTTTAGAGCCAGGGAGAGATGGTGTTCTAAACCCATTGGTTCTGTGTAAAATAGTGGAGTTGAGCCAAGATCTTGTAAAAGAACTTTTCCATAATCCCAGAGAGCCTAGTTGAGTTGGCTAGGGCTCATGGAGAACTTGTATGAAGTTCCACATGTCACTGTTTTGACCTTAGGATCTGAAAAATATATACAGGAAACTACTGTCCCTCCTCTTTCTGTAACTTCCTACGAAATTTCAATCTCATTCTCAAAACAAAAGTTATGAATATTTTCCCCAGGTCACCTATATGGAATATAATTCGGGAGTCTACAAAAAGGCCAACTTCCTCAGATCATATCTCTGCAAATATAGCGCGAAAATCTTTGAATTTTGGACCTAAGGTTCAGAACAATTGCAAGCAAAATGGATTTTTTTTTTTAGCATCTGAAACATCACAAAAAGAAAGTTATAATGCAAATGCCACGATGACCTGTTTAGAGCAGTGAAACCCTAGAATCCAAAGCTCTAATACCAAATGTTATGAAACCAGCTCACAAAAAGATAGAAAAGATAGATCAATGTCTTAGAAATAAGCCTGTTCGAGGGGGAAACCTCCTTTACATTACACAAATGAACAATTCGTCGATGATACAAATGAAAAGACCTCCTTTCTATATATAGGAGTCTAAGGGGTCATAATATAATCAGAGCCGACATAACAATAATAATGTAAGGGCACAATAATAACAATAGTGGGCTTCTATGGGGCACAATAGTAACTATATGGGGAATACATAGATACAACAATATAATAAGGGGGTTGTACTAATAAAAATAAGGGGTTACACTAGTAGTATAGGGGCCTAACACTCTCTTTGCTCCTTGATTGACTTTCTTGCGCACCTGCAAATAACAACTATGTCTTTTTTCTCTTTTTTTGTTTTTTTTTGTTTTTGAGAAACACCTAGGCTGCCTTAAAGAGGCTTTCACACTAGATTTTTGCCCTGGCCACCTTAAGGAAGGTTTTCATCCATGGATCTTGTTATTCTTCTTTCTATTTTTTCTCATCCTTAGGCTGCCTCATGAGGTTTTCAACCCAAAGATGGGACTCAGGCGCCTGATGGAGGTTTTCACCTGAGTCCTTATTATTTTTTGGTTTTAGTGACCTGATGAGGGAGGAGCTAGAACTTGCTCCACCATCATCATTGTTTTATTGACATTGCCAATGAACTCTTACTTTGATAAAGGCCTCTTGTAAATTTTCAATCGGTGTCAATTAACAAGAAATGGAATGGCTTCTTCATCTATAGTTCTGATTTGCACTGAACCATTATCATGGCATCTTTCCACCACATAAGTTCTGAGCCATCTTGTCCTTAACTTGCCCTTGAAGTCTTTATACCTAGAATCATATAACAATGCCCAATCGCCCTCTTGAAATTTCTTCTCCCTAATATGTCTATCATGCCAGATCTTCCTCTGAAGCTGAACTATATCTGTATGTAGGAGGGCTTACATTCTGAATTCATCCAAGCCATTCAAATGGGACAATCATTCTTTCTGTTAATGACTGGGATCCAAATCTAGTTGGGCTACCATCCTCAATGTGTTATATTCAAACTGAATGGACAACAAATCCTTTTACCCATAGACCAACTCATAGGGTGTAAATCCAATGGTGGTCTTCCATGTTGTATTATAGGCCAAGGTGGCCTCAACTAATTTCTCTGCCCAATGCTTCCTACTGCTGCTTACTACCTTGGTTAAGATGCTCGCGAGTCTTGCCTGTTAGCTTGTGGATGGTAAGGAGTGGAGGCCTTATGCTTTATTTTGTGATGGTTGAGCAGTTCTTCAATCATGTTGGAGGTAAACTGGCTGCCTTGTTTTGTGACTAGCTCTCTAGGGTACCCAAATTTTTAGAATACATTCTACCTTAGGAACTCAACCACCTTCTCTTATGTTGCTACCTTAATTGCCTTGGTTTCAGCCCACTTAGTCATATAATTAGTGCACAAAATAATGTACTATTGTTTCCTTGAAGGAGGGTTGATAGGCCCAATGAAGTCCATGCTCCACTTGTCAAATGGCTTGAAAGCCACTTGAGGTTGTAGGGGAATTTCATCTCTTGGAGTAGGCTTTCTTATCCTCCAACACCAATCACACTGACTAATGTACTTCTTCACATCTTGATGAAGAGTGGGCCAATAATAGCCCATTTGTAACACTTTGAATGCTATCCTCTTTGCTGTAAAGTGACCTCCACAAGGCCCATCATGACAAGTCAGAAGGATGTAAGAAACTTCCTCTTCCCTTACACATCTTCTCAAGATTTGATTTGGGCCAAGTTTTAAGAGATTGCCCCCAATCCAGGTGAACGAGATGCTTTTCCTGACTATCTTGCTCTTTTCTTTGGAGGGCAAGTTTGGTGGGAATTGTGCTGATACCAAATAGTTTGCTATATTAGCAACCATGGGGAGAGAACTGAAATAGAGAACAAATGATCATCTGGTAATTGGTCATCTACCATTCCTTCTTCACCTACAAGAATATTCATTCTAGATAGAAAGTCTGCAACAACATTTTCCTTACCAGGCTTATCAACAATAGTTAGATCAAACTGCTGTAATAAAAGCAACCATCTTATAATTCTAGCATTCACATCTGGTTCGTTCATTAAATATTTGATTGCAGCATGGTTAGTATGCACAAATGTTTGATAGCCTATAATGTAATGCCTAAATTTTTTTAATCAATTCACAACAGCCAGGAGTTCCTTTTCTGTCACAGTATAATTTATCTCAGCCTTTGACAGGTTCTTACTAATAAAATCTATGACATAGTCCAATTTCTCCTCTACTTGACCTAAGTCTGCTCCTATGGCTTTGTGTGAAGCATCAGCATGAATATGAAAAGGGAGGGCCCAGTTTGGGCCTCGAAGAATTGGTGCAGTGGTTAACTTACCCTTTAAAATTTCTAAAGCCTCTTGACAACTATTTGACCATATAAACTCAGAATATTTGGCCAACAACCCAAACAAATGAGAGGCCAACTTTCTGAAGTCCTTTATGAACCTTCGGTAGTATCCAACTAACCCCAAGAAACTCCTAAAATCCCTCTACTTTTGAGGAGGTGGGACCCTTTGGATGATTGTTATTTTGTTTGGGTCCACCTGTAGTCCTTGCTGAGATATTGAATGACCTAGCATGATCCCTTCAGTCATTAAGAATTCACATTTTTCTGGACTAAGAGATAGGTTCATTTCAATGCATTTGTGCAAAAATTTGCCTAGGTTAGTCAGTGCTTCTTGAAAATCACATCCATAAGGTGTAAAGTGATCCGTATAAATTTTCACCACATCATGTACTAATTTAGGAAAAATACTCAAGATTGTTCTCTAGAAATTGGCAGGAGCATTGCATAGGCCAAAAGGAAGGACCCTATAGGCAAAAGTTCCCCAAGGATAGGTGAATGTGGTCTTATCTTGGTCATATGTGTAGATTTGGATTTGGTTGTACCCACTGAATCCATATGGGAAAGAAAATAGCTTCTTCCCTGCCAGGCCATCTATCACTTGGTCAATGAAGGGTAGGGGAAAATGATCCTTCTTTGTGGCTTTGTTCAATTCCCTGCAATCGACAAAAATCCTCCACTTACCATTTTTCTTGGGAGCTAACACTAAAGGAGAGACCCACTCATTGTCAGAGATAGGGTAAATGAATCCTGCATGTAGCAGTTTTTGATGTTCTTCTTTGACTATATCTTTAAGTTTTGGATTCATCCTCCTTTGTGGTTGTCGGACTAGCTTGCAACCTTCTTTGATGTATAAGTGGTGAGTACACACTGAGGGGTGTACTCCCTTAATTTCCTTGTAACTCCAAGTGAAAGCTTCTAGGTTTTCTCTCAACATGTTGCATAGATTTTCCTCTTCGAAAGCAGAAAGAGATGGATTACTTTTCAAAGTTTTCTCTGGTCCAAATTCTATGGTTTTGGCACAAAGTGGGTTGGAATTGGCCAAGCATAAGTCAATTTGATGATTGTTCTGGGTTTCCCTTACTTCTTCTTCTAATGGTAACGAACTAGGAGTTGGACTTTGGAGTAGGTATTCAATTAAGTCATCCTCATCTTGTTGTCCTCCTCCTATGGTTGCTTCCAAAGCATAAATTTGGGCTGAATAAGCCTCGTCTTCTTCTTCCTCCTCCATCCATAAAGGTAAATCATGCTCTAGAGAAGGTTGAGCAGGAGGGTACATGACTAACTACTTGGACATATGCCCATTCTTGATGGTCATACTCCTAGCTCTGAAGCTAATGTAAGCATTGGCTATGGCCAACCATGGCCTCCTAAGGATGAGTGGGTAACCAGTAAGCTTAGCCTTAGGATGGAGAACTAGAAAATCTATAGGATACTCCTAGGAGTCAATGGAGACCATCACATCCTCCACAATTCCCTTAGGGGTGACTATGGAACGATGTACAAGTTGTAGAACTGTTGTGGTCTTCCTTAATGACCCTTGGAGGTTGAGCTTGAGCATGACTGATTCGGATTTAAATAGGAATGTAATAAATTATAGAGATAACCATAAATACATATATGTAGCGGAAATAATACTTCATTTAATTATTGTAAAACATTGAAATATGCTTACAAACAGAAATGGTAATAAACCAACTAGGGCGATGGTAGCTTATCTCTGAGAAGAGATGTGGCAGCTACATGCCTCTGAACTCTGTTACAATGAGGCTCGAAGGCCTATTTATTGTTGAGAAACAATGGAAAACCCTAAACATCCAAAAACCTAACCCTAGAAGATGAAACGCCAAATTGTGGGTTCCATTTGGGTAAATTGGTACATCAACTTCTCGAGGTCGTAACTTTGGCATCCGATCTCCATTTGATGTGTACAATAGCTCGTTAGAAATATCTATCCGAGGAATATAGATTTAAGAAGAGAAAAATGGCCACAGACCATGTTGCTCCTAGTTTTCCCAAAAAATGCTATTTAGGGCCTCAAAACAGCTCCAGAAGTTCAGGACCTGAAAAATTGCTAAAAATAATAAATTGTGCTACAATTACGAAAACTGAAAAACTGAAAGAGACAGTTGTGGGTGTCCAAGTGGGATATATGGGTGGCCACCAACATCCACCTGAATCAATGGTGTCCTTGGTCACCACATTAATGGCAGCCCCTAGATCAATCAGAGTGTGTGGGACAATGGTGCCATTAATGTGCATATCTACTCCAGGACTTCCAAGGTCCAGATATTTTGGACATATTACCTACCCCAGCATTAAGTCAAAGAACTACCAAATGACATTAACGGTAGGGGCATCCCTTTTTCTTCTTCCTGGATGCTTGAAGCATTTCTCCTTAATCAACTTATTGTAAATGGGAACATCTTTTATTTCCTAGAGAAGGGGAATCTTTACACATAGATTTTTCAATTCTCCCAGAAGTTCAGTTTCATCTGGGGTACACTAGAGTGATTGGGATAATTTCTCAAAGAAAGGGTGGATTAAATTTAAGGTTTCTTTCCTTTCTTTCTTCCTCAACCTCCCTATGTGGAGAGGGAGGTTGGTTATATGGGAGAATTCTCCTAGATCTTAGGTTGATCTCCTAGATTTCTACAACATAAGCTGGGTGTGATGTCTCTCCACTGTATAATTATTACGCCTGCCTATTGTTCGGGTTAAGATTTGGCTGGGAAGGCATCTGGGGTTGCTTGGGTAGAGCAGAGTGCAGGAGTTGTGGTTGGGTAGGTGGTGGAGGCAATAGAGTTGGAGCATTGTTGTATTGGGGCCTCCACCTATGGAGTGGGGTATTCCACTGAGGTTGTGGTAGAACATAAGGTTTAAATAACTAGTTGGCTAGCTGGGAATGATACTAAGATGCATAGGACCAAGGAGGGGTTGTAGACCAGGAAGGCTGAGCAAGGGGTCCCCAAGAAGGTGTATTTGTGGTTTGGTTGGGGTTGTAATATGCATGGGATGGCCCTTGCATACCCTACTGGTATGGTCTAGGGCTAGGAGGTCTCCTTTGGTTTATGTAGCAAAGCTTCTAATTGACCCCTTCAGCTCCTTGATATACAACTTTGAGTCTGGGTAAAGAAGGGCACTTGTCCGTGGAGTGGTTTTTTTCATAGACCGAGAAAATTTCAATGCAGTTCAATGGACATTCGTTCCTAGGATGCCTCCTGGTGCATCTAGGAAAAAATATGGCCAAGGCTCTCTCTGCTTCCTCTTGCTTCCTTTTGATGTTCATGGTATCCAATTGCAAGGCAAGGGTTTGCAACATCTCACTTTTGAAATATTCCAACATATTTCCAATTTCACCCTTGATGGATGAGTTGGAAGATGATGTACTGGCCATAGGTTGACTACGCCTACCTTTTTTCCTGGATTCCATAGAATGGTTTCTAAAGACAATCTTGATATCCTGATAGGGTAATTGGTAGATATCTCCTCCTACTAAAAAGTGTAAGGTATCCAAAATATCTTCCCTTACTCCTCTGAGCACGACCAACTTTAGTGACTCAGGGTCAAGTGTGCACCTGGCCCTTTTGTAACTGAGTTGGAATCTTTCTTCATAGTCTTCTAAGGATTCATCCTGGCCCATGGTCATCTTGAAAATCTCTTCTTTAGTATCCTTTTACCTACAGTAGTCCATATATTTGCTGTTAAAATCCTGCTACATCTGAGCCCAAGTTGTGATGCTATCTCTAGGTAAACCCATGAACTAGCACAATGTTGTATCCTTGAGGGTAGATGTAAATAGTTTTAACTTTTTCTCATCATCTATATAGTCATAGGTTTGGCATATAACAACAAACTCAAATAGGAAATTTTTAGGGTCCTTTGTGGTCAAGCCATGGAAATGAGGTAGGGAAAATGGGTTTATATTCTTCATCTTAGTGTCCCCATTGGTTTCCCTGATGGGGAAAGCACCCTCAACTCTCTTAGTGTCCCCATTGGTTTCCTTGATGGGGAAAGCACCCTCAACTCTCTCACTATTCCCTCTATCATTTCAATTTTCAGTTGTTGGTTCAGTAGGAATGGGTTCCTCTTCTTCTTCTTCTTCTCATATAGGTTCTTCAAATATGTCAGGTTACTCACTTAAAGGTTCCTCTAGTTCACAACCACCGAAGAAGAGAGAAGGTTGGCTGTTGAATGTAGTCGGGGTATTTGGCAAGAATTTCCCTAAATTGTCCCTACTCCTACGAGGCATGAAAGGGAATGTTTTTGGGTTATTTTTTGTAAGATTTTTTAAGCTGGAAAGTACTTTACAGAAATGAGATTGCTGATTAAATGAAAACTACTGACAAAAAGAAACTACTTGCTAAATTGACATTCTACTTGCAGAATGGAAAGGAAAGTAGATAATGACAATTGAAAGAAAGGAATCTACTATATTAATTTTGCAGAAATAAACTAATGGCACAAAATTGGAGACTAGAAATAGAAGAAAAGAAAGTAGACTAGAAATAGAAGAAAAGAAAGCAGTAATCACATTCTACTCAGACACCTCCCCAGCAATGGTGCCAAAAAGTTATGAGCACCTGTATTGCAGCAAGGATGATACAACTCCTGGGCTACCAACGTTAATTATCAACCCAGTGTTCGTACAAACTTGGAGATGATAGTGCTATATGCACAAGTATAAGTGAAGGTCCTTCTTGCTGTCACTTGTTCATCTAGTGAGAGACCCTGGGTTTCCAATCCAGACTTCTATAGAGTCAGAAGAAGCTTGTTTCTTTGATGGAAGAAGAGAAAATCTATGCTAAGAGAGCTACTCTACTGCAATAATGAAGCAAGCAACATGTAATGTTAATATCACACCATATCCTAATTAACCATTTAAACGGCTATGCTAAGCAGAATTGCTAAATCAACACTAACCTAATGTTGCTATCTATGTTACAGAAGTAAAGAGCATCAAACTAAACTAATGAGTAAGCAAGGAAACTAAACTAAATATATTTTCACTTTCTTGGTTTGTTGATGATCAGACAGTGTTAGAGTCTGATTGAATAACGAAATTGAAGCTCAGAAGTGGTAGCGTTTAAATGATACACAGAAGAAAGTTCGGAAGGAGTCGAGCAGAAAAGCAATCAAAGATCGAAATCAGCAATGCATAGGAACCATTGGATTGATCAGTGAACAATAAAAGTAGAAGATGAGTGGCGAAGATGTTATTGCAGGGACTAAGTGAATAGATGGATGGATCGATCAATGAATAGGATTAATGAAAGATTGAGTGGCGGAGATCTTATCGCGGGAGGTTAATTCAATAGATGTGTTGCACAAAAATATCGTCACCTGATTATTTGCAGTCAGTATGGGTCTATCATCACTTGTACTATCCTCCTAAGCAAGTCTCAGACCTCAGCTCTTCAAATCAAGCTTTGGAAATGAGAGAAAGACATTAAAAATCAATGTAGCTCTGGTTTTGCACTTTCTCTCATGGTCACCTACGGTCCCGCACCTTCTGTGTACAAAAGCTGCGGACCTGCCCGCTCTGTCCCTAACGGTGTAGGTGCGAACCCCTGTGAAAGTCATAAGGCGCAATTTTTATCTTAAAAAACTCACTTTGGGTTAATTCTAGAGGTTTCTAGAAGGAATTTTGACGTGGATTGTTCGCTCTGAGGTGGTTCATGCACCCCAAAAGAGAAGGAGCTAATCCCTTGATGAGAGGAGCTATCCCTTTGAAGGAGGGCTTTATCCCTTTGAAGGAGGACCTAGTAACCTCCCTCCATTGCACTATAAATACAGGCATTGGGCTGGTTGTTGGGGAGGTTAGAAGCTGAACATTTTTTAGGGTAAATGCTGGTGAAATCAAGAATTCCTAGTTGAGCTTAAGAGGAGAGATCACACATCCTTTTGGCTTCATTGGGGAGTGAGTGAAACTTGTCAAAGTAAAGGAGACTTCTTGCTGGACCCTAGGAGGAGCTTGTACAACGTCAAGGCAAAGGTTGTAAAGTTATTCTTCTTTTGAATTAATACAATCAAACTCATTTTTCTCAACAAGTATCTCATGTTATTTGTTTCATGGACTCCTTGAATTTCATGTTAAATATATTTTATGCAATTGGCTTTTCAGGTGCTATTTAATTTGTTTGCCTTGTTTGTGTTTGCAGATTCGTGAAAAGGAGCTCATTTGGATCAAAGGAGCGAGGGCATCCACAAGCTTGCGTTGGACCTAAGGTAGGCCCTAAAAACACGTGTTTGCTATTGTTCATCAAAGCATATTTAGAGAAAGATAGTGTCTGGTTGGCTTGCTTGTCATTAGGTCTTCTTTAGATTCTAGGAAGGTCTATCTTGTCTGCAAGATCGACTTATTCCGTGTGACAAAATGGCGACTCCGCTAGGGACTTGATTGTTTTCCTTGTTTTACTTTGACCTGAGAAACTCTATTTTTGTTTCTGTTTTTGGCTTGTTGTGTAAAATTTGGTAGAGTTTGTAGATCTAGGGTTATTTTTCGTTTTTCATAGCCTTGGGAGAGGACCGCACCCTAGCCGTTTGACACAGTGCGTACCTACCCGCAGCTTGGCTTTTAGCACAGAGCGGGACCGCACCTGTGCCAACTGTGGGCCTGCGGACCCTGTCAAAATTTTGAAAACCCTAAGATTTCCTCTGTTAGTCAGCTTAGTTTGTGTTTAGAAATTGTTATCCACTGCCCAGACCTGCATATAACTTGTCAGAAGCTTTCCTTGGATTGATTTCGTTAGTGTTAGGGTTTTAGGTGAAATTCCTAGGAGTTTTGCTTGTTGGGTTTGTTTTTTCATTGTGGTTGTGTAGTGGCTCTGAGCTTAGAAGCTGTAGGGACTTCAGATCACCTTAGTGTCTACCAGCCTTCTTATGAGTCTGACCATTGATGAAATCTCCCCTTGTTTGAGGAATCCGCTTTGAGTTTTCTCTTTACAAAACTTCGAAAAGCTTGTGTTTAAGAGTTTGGATTTTCATTTTCAAAAAGAAAATGAAATTGGTTGTTCTTGACTGGTTTATGATTCTGCATAAATTAGTCCTTAGCTTGCATCTAGCCGAGTAAAACATCCTTAAAAAAGACTTTTAGTAGGCCTTGACTTCAAATAGGTTTTTATAGTTTGTAGATCTCAAAGTTAGTCGTTTGCATTAGTTTGAGTGTTTTATTAAAAAATATAAAAATCTCTTTTGAAAAAATGTTTGTTTTTGTAGTGATTGAGTGCTTTGAAATGAAAAAGGGAAATTTTGTGAAATAACTAGTTGTCTCGTTTTTTGAGTGCTTTGGAAAGGAAAAGCTCTTCTTTTAATTTGTTTAATTGAGAAAGATTTGTGTTTACAAAGTATTTTCATTCTCAAACTCTTAGTTTAGAAGTTCATCGAAGAGAAAAAGATTGTTTAGATCATCTTAGGTGCATTTTTAGTGATTTTGAGTCGAGTCTTCATACTAGGAATTTCATCTCCGCACCTTTGGACTTAAACAAAAACCACTAGAATTAACGCTTAAAGTAAAATTCACTTAGTAACTTTTTTATTTCTAGGGTTCTGATACACCAACTTAGCTTAGGCTAGTGTCTTGGAGTAGGAGAGTAATTAACTCTCCAAGACAGTAAAAACAAACAAGTAGCTGTATCTTGTGGTAGGGAGGAAATCCAATTGTTGCATTTATGCTCTGGGAATGCTCCTCTTAAAGGAGAAGCACGAGATTGTGTCTGAACCAGTGTGGGAATCAATCCTTCCTCATTGGGAACGATGCCAGATATTCACGTATTAAAAACGGTAAACCTCGGATTAACCATTGTCGAGGAGCCTGGGGTCACTTGTTGGTAAACCTTGGATTATGTCAAGGAGACTTCAAGGGGATTGAGCTTACTACTCTTCCCTTGCATGCGTATCAGATCGTAGACTATTCCCCCAGGTATATTTGTCTCAGTTGGTAACCTTAGTGGCCATATTCTTTAGGACTCTTCCTGAGGTGACAGTGGTGGGAAGATCCCACTGTACCTGGAGCAGACGTCGGCTAGAGTCACTTGGATTTTCTGGGGGGTTCTCTTCACTCGAGACGGTTAAGTGGAGGAACTTGTGCCAGTCTATTCATTAAGCAGTTTTCCGGGGTAACTATTCCAATTGCCATTTCTATATTGAACTCTGCGATGTTGGATTTCATCACCAACTAGTGTTTTCAGTCCGGAAAGTTACTGTTTGTGTGTGTTTGATCTCCTAGATTCTTTACGCGTGTGATTCAAATTTGTTTGGATATTTAGAGACTTTAGGTGCTTTTCATTGAGATTTTACTTTGTTTGCGTGTGAAGTAGTTAAAATTCTTTAACTGTGGCTGAATTACCAAGAAAGTCCCGTAGACTTCGGGGCCAGTCTCCTGAGTTTGTAAATGTGGCTGAGTTACTGAGGAAGTCCCGTAAACTTCGGGGCCAACCTCCCAAGGAAGTACCGAGCTAGCTCAAAGGCTTGAAAGTCCTCGTAACTCCTAGAGACAGTAGAGTTGGGTCACCTGAGGAAGGAGAATCTTCTTTGATAGTACATCCTGATTTTCAACCGTTAGTAGCATAGTATAATCCACAGTCAGTGCCTGTCTCCGAAATCGCTGGTAGCTTTTCATCTACTAGTGATATAGGTGAAGAACCTAAAATATCCAAGCCTGAAAGTGAATTTGCTGCTACTCCGACATCGGGGTTTGTTTCTCCAACTTATAGTGGTCCAGGTTCACCTAGGGTAGAAAGAGTAATCACCCAAGATCTTCCTTCTGGACTTATTGCTATTGAAGAACTTACTCCGGAAGAAGAAGTAGGCATCACTATCCCTGAAAATAAACCTGTTATTGAACTAAGGGAGCATGAATCAATTTTTTACAGTCCACCTAGGAGTAGTTCTTGGTATCTTTCTTTGACTAATTTTATAGAAAATGCAGGGTTAAGTTTTTCACCACCTCGTGCTCCTTATCATCCAACACCTTGAGGTTTTTATACTCTCATTAATATGGCAGGACAATCATCCATGTTTACTCAATCACCTGAATATTTTTTGTACGGAGGTCTTTCTGTTCCCTATGGGTATCAGTCACTTTCTGGTACTTTTTTGGGAGCATCTCCTCAACCCATTGACCAAGGGTTATTAACTGGAAACAATGGTACTAAGCCGTTGAGCGTAGAAGACATCCTTATGATGTCAGGTTCTATTCCCAATCCTCAACCTCAAGGTGGCCAATTACCGCCTGGGGGGCAGCCTCAATTAATGCCTGGGGGGCAACCTCAAGGTACACAATTTGCATCTGGGGGGAAACCTCAAGGACAGTACATATCTATGGGACAGTACGTTCCTCAAGGTCAACCCCAGACTCAATATGTACCCCAGGGTCAACCCCAGTATCAATTTATACCTCAAGGTCAACCCCAGTATCAGTATGTGCCTCAAGGGTATCAACCCCAAGGTCAGTACTTGAACCAAGGTTTCCAACCACCCCAAGGTAAAACGTATGTTCCAGGAATGGGAAATGTACCTTTCAATTATCAATCCTACCCTCAACCCGGTTATGGTCCTCAGTATTCTCAACCTGTTATGGGTCAGTACCCTGGAATGAATATAGTGTGGGATCCATTGCAAACCCAACAGGTGTTGCAGCCAAGTGTACAGTTGTCATCTCAAACTGGACAACCCTTAGTTTTTGGTACACCCCAGCAACCAGTCCAGTCTAACATTCAAACTTCTGTACCTTTGGTAGTTTCTTAGCCTGGGCCTAGTACACCTCGTACTCCGCCTCAAACGACTGCTACAACTGCCTCAACATCTGTTCAATCTACCCCACTTACTTCTAGAGTATCGATAGCACCGGTTTCTACTGTTCCTGTATCTACTCCGTAGACATCTTTACCACCGTCTGGATCTATGATTCAAACTTCAGTTTAGATGCCTGTAGGACAACCTGGTTTAAGTACGGTTGTCACAAGTCAACCACAATTCACTTATCAACTGTACCAGGGACAGTACCAATTTGGTCCTGCTGTGCAGCAGCTAGTTTATCAGTATCAACCATACCCTGGGTACACTTATCAACAACCTCAACAACCCTAGTACGGTCCGGTTAATCCTGGTTTTCCGGGAGGATACAATATCCCGAACGCCATTCCTATTCCTAGTTATCTTGGATATCCTCCTCCTGGGGCTGGTCTCATGACCCAGAGTTTTAGAGATCCTAATCGACAGTTACTGTTTATCGCAACTTTGGACTTACCTGACTTGTCGCGCCTAACGAACGATCCCATTAATTATCTTCCATTTTGGCCGCCAATGCCGAATAAGTTGCCAAGTGACATTCCAAAGTTTGAAGGTAAATCAGGAGAGGACCCGTCGAACCATGTGATGACTTATCACCTCTAGTGTGCATCTAACTCCATTACAGATGATTCAATCCGTCTTAGACTTTTCCAGCGCACTCTAATTGGTCTCGCGACCAAGTGGTACATTGAGTTACCGCGAGGCACTTTTTATAATTTTAGTTAGTTAGCTACCTCATTTTTAACTCATTTTCAGTTGCCAGTCCAATATGACAATGGAACGGAATTGTTAACTTCGCTAAAATAATCGACATCCACTTACATTTCATATCATATTCATGAGTGGAGAGGTTGACGACATTTAGTGAAGGTATTTATTCCGGATCAGATCTTGGCTGAGTGGTTTGTAAAATCTTTGTTGCCAAAGATCACTGAAGATGTTGCTAAAGCCGGAGTTGTTACTGAGGAGCAAGTCATTGCTCAAGCACAGTACATTGACTTGGTCTATACTCAGTCATGTACGTTACATGAAAAAATCCCTGATCTTCCCAAGAAAAATCAAATCACTGCATCTCCTTAGGGATCTCATGCCGCTGATGGTATGATTGGCACGGTTAACACTAAAAGTAAGAAGAAGTCTTCCAAGAATTATTCCCCTATCATAACCTTTCCTGATTCCCAAACAGGAGATTCTTCTGCAGAGATTTTCGTCGATATTCACTTTGTAGAGTCATCTATAGCCAAATCAAAATCTTTTGGGAAGAAGAAAGGAAAGAAGAAGAATAAAATGGATAAAAGTTCAAAGGAGAATCCTGAAAAGGCGGAATCCAATGATGAAAAGCGCAAACCTCGTTATCCTTGTCTCATTTGTGACGATGAACATTTTACACGAGACTGCCCTCATCGTGCAAAGGTTGTGAAGATTGTCAAGGGTTCCCAAACTCCTGCTGTTTTGAAGGATCCTTTTCCGGCTCAAGACAATAAGATGATAGGTTCATCCTCGAGTGCCAATGAAGAACCCATAATGATGATGTCCCATGTTATGATTACGACTCGATCGCAAGATTATGGTAGTAAGAGTCCTGTTGATGGTAAAGAAGCAGAATCTTCTCATTCTAATCCATCAACCTCAGCTCCTGGTTCCGATCCACTACAGATCGAGAAACCTAATCCAGACTTGGTAATCAAACTGCCCACCAAGGGTATACTTCGAAAGTCATCTTTCAATCCACATGTGAGAGGGGCTCAGAATTATAACATTGTTGAGGATTTAGCTGTTTCACCCTCAGCAATGTCGGCTTTGGAAGTGCTGCAATCATGTCCAGCACAATGTAAATTACTTTTGTTGGCTATAGGAGCTGTTGATGTTCAGGACCCGAACCTAATAATCTTCGATCTAGAAAATAGTACACCGCGTTTTCCTCATCAAATGGCTTTCCAGATTCCAGTGATAGTAAAAAACAGGCCTATTCATCGGACTGTAATTGATTAGGGAGCCTCAACATGTATTATGTTGATACAGTGATGGATATCGCTTGGTTCTCCTTCGCTAAATCAATCCCCGACGATTATAAAGGCCTTTGATGGCCGTGGGTTTCATCCTTTTGGAATTCTACAGGATTTGCCTATAGGGGTTGAAGGAAAAACCGTTAGTCTAGATGTGTAGGTGGTTGATGCCCCTCTAGATTACAACCTTCTCTTGGGTCGAAGTTGGTCTTACGCTATGACAACGGTCGTTTCATCGGTCTTTCGAGTAATAAAGTTTCTACACAATGGAAAGATCGTAACAATAGACTAGCTGGCTTACTTTTCATCCGACCCAGCCTCTTCGTAGAGTATTCAACATGTTGGTAAAATGACTATCCCATATAAGGATGTTGGAGTAGGACTAGTTAAAGATGCCGGTTTACTGGGAACTTTTCCTTTTCCTCCGATCAACGCATCGTCTTCATTTGCAACCATTCATATGATTACATCAGACACCATTATTTATGATGATCCTTGGATTGTCCCTTCTGAATCTGAGATAGACTCGTTTGGTAATGCCATGCCTTTGAGTCCATATGAACTTGCCTATGAAGTCGTGCAGTCGTTTACCGACCCATTTTCAACCGAAAATGACTTAATGAATGTGGTATGTGAGGAATCACTTTTCACATCAACCTCGGAATGAACTACGTTTTTTGAACTTGCTCACTCTGACGAGCAAATTTGTGAAATCCTATGTGTAGATGATTTACCATGGGAAGATCTCCATCACAGATCTTCATTTTTACCTGAGGATGATCGTTTTGAAAATGATTTCTCATCAATTTTTACAACTGAATATGTCAAGGAACCTCAGAATCCAATGAAACATCCCGATTCAGAGTTAAATTTGGGAAACATCTCTCGAACTATTCCTATTGACATTTCGGTTAAGCTCGGAATTGTTGAGAACATTCATATAGGTGCCTCATGTACAGATGACGAAATTCAATTATATAAGGCCCTATTTCAAGAATTTCGCAACGTGTTTTCCTGGTCCTATGAGGAAATTCCAGGAATTGATCCCGCGATTGTTGTTCATGAGATCAAGACTTACCCGGATGCTAAACCCGTCCAGCAACGTTTGCGTCAGATTCACCCACGAAAAGCTGCTGCAATTAAAGCAGAAGTTGAAAAATTATTGAAAGCAGGTTTCATTTATCCGATCCCGTTAACGGATTGGGTATCGAATATTGTTCCGGTTAACAAAAAGTAGGGAACAATAAGAATATGCATCGACTATAGGGATATTAATTGAGCCTGTCCAAAGGACAATTACCCAACTCCATATATCAATCAAATCATTGATGATTGTGCCGACAGCGAAATATTTTCCTTTATGGACGGTTTTTCCGGATACAATCAAATCAACATTCTACCTGCCGATCAACCAAAAACGGCTTTCATTTGTCCATGGGGGACATTTGCTTATTGCAAATTACCTTTTGGGCTTAAGAATGCCGGAGCAACTTTTCAAAGGGCGATGTCTTATGCGTTTCATGACATCAAACACATTGTGTAACCGTATCTCGATGACTTGCCTGCTCATTCCTTACATCGAACTGATCACCTCATCCATTTACGAGCAATTTTTATGAGGTGTAGGCATTATCAGATTCGGTTGAACCCACACAAATGTGTCTTCTGTATATAAATGGGTCGATTGCTGGGATTTGTAGTTTCGAAAGCCAGCATTCGCGTTGATCCCTCGAAGGTCGAAGCTATCATCAAATTGCCTCCTCCTTCGAGTCTTCGCCAACTCCAAAGTTTGCAGGGGAAAGCAAACTTTTTACGACAATTCATTCCTAACTACGCCGAGGTTACAAAGGGTTTTACCCGGTTGTTGAAACAAAATACACCATTCTATTGGGATGAGATAGCTCAGAAATCTTTTGATGCACTCAAACACGCGTTGACCCATGCACCGTTGTTGCATCCTCCCAACTACAACCAGGATTACTTCTTGTATCTCGCCGCTTCTCATTCCACCATTGGAATGGTTTTAGTTCAGGAAGATGAATCAGAACTAAACATGTGATATATTACCTTAGTCGAACTTTAAATCCAACTGAGCTAAAATACTCACATGTGGAGAAATTGGCATTGGCAGCCGTTCAAGCTGTCCAACGTTTTCGTCACTACATTTTACTACGTAAAACTACGGTAATTTCAGATTGCAACCCTATGATCTACATTTTGACCAAGCAATTGCTAGGGGGAAAGTACTCTAAATGGATCGTTATCCTGCAGGAGTTCGACTTGGAATTTGAGAAATCTAAGTCTAAGAAATCTTTAGTTTTTGCGGAGTTAATGTGTGACTTCTCGCGTGCTGACACGGAAACTGTGGCAGAGGAGCCCATTGCAGATGAATCCTTGTTTCTAATCAGCACTTTAGATCCGTGGTATGGGGATATCATCGTTTATCTCCAGACCCAATCCTTTTGGCCAGAAATTTCAAGGTCAGAACGTCGAAAAATTCGATTTCAGTCCCAACAATTCTGGATTATTGGAGATACTCTTTATCGCCGTGGGGTGGATTCCGTTTTTCGACGTTGCTTAACTCACGAGGAAGCTGAAAGGGTTCTAAATGACTGTCACTCTGGAGCGTGTGGCGGTCATATGTCTGGGTTTGCCACAACCCAAAAGATATTGCGCATTGGCTACTTCTGGCCGTCTTTATTTAAAGATTGTATTACGACGGTCCGAAAATGCCACAACTGCCAGATTTTTGATCGTAAGATGCACGCTCCACCTGCTCCTCTCCACCCTATAATTGCCGTTGGTCCTTTTTCCAAATGGGGTATCGATTTTATTACATGTAACCCTCACTCGGTCGGGGGCATGCGTATATCATCCTTGCGGTAGATTATTTTACTAAGTGGGTTGAGGCGATGCCTACATTCGAGGCAGACGGCAAGACAACTGCAATTTTCGTGTTCAATCATATAATTGCTAGGTTTGGTGTCCCACAAGCGATAATCACTGATCATGGGCGTCATTTTCGAAACGTTATGATGACCGAACTTACAGGCCAGCTTGGTTTACGTCACGATAGTTCAACCCCTTATTATCCACAAGCAAATGGTCTGGTTGAATCCATCAACAAAGTTTTAGTTATCATGATCCAACGAATCATTGGGATTCATCGGTCGAATTGGCACAACATGCTATTTTCAGCGCTTTGGGCATACCGAACTTCAGTAAAAACATCAACAGGGTTCACTCCTTTCCAACTAGTCTATGGTTTGGAAGCTGTGTTACCCATTGAATGCGAAATCCCGTCACTGCAAATGGCCATCGAGTTACTTCCAGCCACTTCCGAAGAGGAAAAGCGTTTGTTATACTTGGCTCAATTAGATGAGAATCGACGTGATGCTGCATTGGCGATCGAGACTCATGCAAAACGAATGAAAGCTCAGTATGATCGAAATGTGACCCCTCGAAATTTTTTGGAAGGAGATCTAGTCTTAGTTTATGATCAAGCTAATGATAAATTAGGCACTGGAAAATTCGTTCCTATGTGGCATGGTCCCTATGTTGTCAAGCGAAAGCTAGCCAAAGGGGCTTATGAATTGGTAGACTTTGACGGGGACTCTTTGGGTAAACCCAGAAATGGCCTTTACTTGAAGAGGTATTATGCTTAAAAGAATGGGTATGGAGATTTTTAGTTAGGATAGTTTTTTCTTTCTAGCTGGTGTGTTTTAGTTTAAATAGTGTGCTTAGCTTAGAGAGTGTTTTTCGTCATTATTCCTGCTTATCTTGGTTTTACTCTTGATATTGCAGATGTCGATGCCTCTCCAAACATACATTGGTTTCGCTGATGGTGCTTGTCGTAATACACGGAACATCTCTTCCGCAGCTTGGGTTATCTATTCGCCCTCTGACGAGTTAGTATCTATGCATGGGGTAAGCCTCGGTCAAACAACGAACAACATTGCCGAGTATAGTGCAGTGATTGAGTTATTATCTGAATCTATTTCATTTGGGATTCAGAGTTTGATAGTGAGGTTAGATTCTGAACTCGTTGTATTACAGCTTAATAGAGTGTATGCCATTAGAAATCCAGTGTTATTAAGATTATTTTTGAGAGTGCGTCTCTTGGAACGTGAATTTGATTACATTGAATATCAGCATATTCCAAAATCTTTAAATACATTAGCAGATGCAATTGCTTCTCGAATGTTAAATAGACATTTGCAATAATCATACATGTAAATTTAAAACCATTCCATAACATGATTTACAAGATAAGCCGGTAATAGTGATATATATATATATATATATATATAGGAGTGTGTCAAAAAATACATCGTCCTCGATCATAGGTTGAAAAACACCTTATGATCGGCAAAAATGATAAGTACAAAAAACAAAAATGTCATATGTGCCCACAATAGGCGATCATCCTATCACTGGTGATGATCTCTATAAGAAACCACTGCACGGCCACCTTGCAAAGGAACCTCCTAAAAGGCCCTGGACTCCAATCACATAGCGCTGAAGTCGACGAGGAATGTCGTCTATAGTGGTCTCAAGAATATCTCCTGTCAAGCGCTCGAGATGACCCTCCAACTCGGCCAAAACCTCTGCTGATTCGTCCTGTGGGGCTGGCACGGGTGCAACTGGTTGCCTCCTCTCGTAAGGCCGGAGAGCGGCTGGTCGCTGTGGACCCACATCTGCATTTGAAATTTTTACTATCAGTTTTGAGACGATGAAAAAATAACAAAAAAAAAAAAAATGTTGAAAAGGATTTTACCTGACTCGTCCCACTGCTCTCCTGGTGGAAGAACCATGTCTGGGTCACCACGAAAATCTATCCCAGCGTAAGGGAAGTCCTGAATAAAAAAGACCTGGTTTTCCAGCCATTGGAAATACTCAGGTTTGAATCGAGCAACCTCTGTCCTCTCGTCCGGGTGACGGGCCATGACTGCGACCCATCGCATCAGTTTGGGCTCTCGAGGAAGCCCAACTCCAACAGTAAGGTGCTGTGGGATCAACATAGGAACCTCTCTAGACCAAAACTCACGACTAAAGCCCCATAACCAAAGGTCTTTAGTCATCCGTTCTTGGCCCTGGTCAGTTGGCCTTTCACATTGGCCAACACGGCATCGCACCAGTTGAAGATGGTGCCTCGAAAGCAATCAACTGCCATATGCATCTGGGATTCGGTGGCAATATGTAATGCGGCAGCTCCGCAAAGTCTGGTGACAGTGAACGCAATCACCATGAGCTCAGGACGGGATATGGTCTTTATGTCTATCCCTTTGTCTCTAGCCTGGCTGTTGCAGTACTCTAGCCGGAGGCTATCGACAGACTGGCCACCTGGCCTAGTCCCGTGCAGAGTCAAGTCTTCGCCTCTCTTAGGAAAACCAGTCAAGAAATATATGTCCGCCAGCTTGATTTCAAGCTGGTGGTCGCTGATGAAAAAGCACTGGTCCTGTATGCTCCATTTGTCAACCAGCCACTGTAAGAAATCTACCTGAGCCCTCATGCCAGGAATGGCCAGATATTATACAAGCCGCATGCCCTCAAAGCATCAAGTGAAGGCTGATGATTCCATGCAGCAGCATCCACGTCCTCATGCTCTCGTTCACGCCAATCTAGCATGATGTACTCTCTGCATCAAGTATAAAGACAAATTAAAATGCTAGAAAATATTTTGTGTGGCCCATTTTTGAGAATTTTTTGGTTAAAAACCCTAGCGGCGAGGACTGCACCCTCCAGGTTAGACATAGTGCGTGGGACCGCACTTTGTCTACACGGAAAGTGCGGACCCTGAGCTTTTTCCCAATGGAGAAAAAGTCGGGGTCCGCAGGCCCGCAATGGTAAACCTGCGGGCCCCTGCGCGCGGGTTTTGCGCCTAAAAACCCTCCCAAAAATGAAATAAATGACTAAAACAAAAAATTAAACGGGTAAAAATGAAGAGTGGGATGATGTGGATTACCTGGAGAAGACGGCGTTCGATTCTGACGGTTGGATTTTCCGCAATCTTGACGGGAAGTTTTCTGAGCAAAAGCACTATTTTCTCACCCAAACTCAAACGGTAAAAATGAATTGACAAAGGCCCTTTTTATAAGTTTTTTGAGTAAATAAATTTCAAATTTGTTTATGTTTCACTTTGAAAAGGTATTTTGCGACATTTTTATCCATTTCAAACAGGTATGAGTAATGTTTGTGTTTTTGTGCAGAATAAAGGATTATTCAAGCGAAATCTATCATTTTCGACGAAAAAACATGTAGAGTCATCTTTAAGCTCTTTTCTGACTCCTAAAACATGAAAAGATTGCCGAGTGTTTCTTTTAAACTCGTTAAAACGAAATTAAAAGACGGTCCACTTACAGCTCTTTTCTGACCGTAAAAACATGAAAATATTGCCGGATTTTTGTCATTTCAAATTCGATATTGGTTATAAAATGACGTGTCATTGATCGCTTTTTTACTTTTTCGGGTCAAGGCACTAATAACGAAAAGTACTCCTTGGTCGTAAAAGATCAAGCAGTTCTCTCAAGTATTATTTTATACTTTTTCGGGCTTGGGAGACACAAATTTACGAAAAAGGTCAACCCTGGAGTCTTCTTAAGTTTTTTTAGACTCTCTAAAATTGAAAAACGCCGAGTTTCTCCTATACTGGACTCGTTAAAATTTCACAGTAAAGGACCTGTTCAATTACAAACAGGAACGAACCACTCCTTCTTAGGGTTCGAATTTAAACTAAGTTGGACTCATCCAAAGGATGAGCTTATAATCAAGCAAATGTTATCCTCCTCAAGCTTGTCAAAAATAAAGAGGTACTTGCCAGAAATGGTGGGGGAAAAGAGAGAAAAATGAGCCTGTTTGTCATACTTTGTAACCACTCTTGAACACGACACTTTCATTCACCTGGGTTGGGAAATCCTTTGCCTAACAGTTGTTCAAACCACATTGAAAGTCTTCATCCAGTTTTTGGGTATTAACTTTGGGTCAATTGTCACCAAGCCATCTGCCATGTCTTATGTGTTCAAGAGGTCACTGCCAATAAGCCATTCATTTGCAAAATATTTGTCATCCATTTTAACCATCCTTGAGTTAGTCATTGCAACTAAATTTCTTCAACTTGATCTATGATTTCATGTTGTGGGCTTGCCTATGACGGATCGCTTTCTATCGACATCCGCTCATTATCTAGAAAGATGATCTAGGAATCGTCAGTACCTTGAAGTCTGCATGCCTCAATGGCAGGTTTCTCGCCTTTTACGACAATTTACATCATTGACTTTCGATCAAAGGATTCTGTGACATGTTCGACATCAACACATTTATTCGCATCTCATGGATTGTACTGGGTACTTTGAGAGCCATTGACATCACTGGTGGTTTCTCTCACACTTGTTAACAGTTTACTTCATTGACTAGTAATCAAGTGGTTTCTACCATGTTCGACATCAACACATTTATTCGCATGGATAGAATCGTATTGTTTCGGGAAGTAGAAATAAAGACCTTGGATCTAGTTTCTACAATCCAGGCTGCGAGGAATTTTGTATTCATTATATAATGGACTATTCATAAACAGATGGCTGCGTCCATTCTGTGTCCACATGAGTCTTTACTTGTGTTGTTTTACAAGATCATTCCTATATCAGAGCAGTAGTTAGTTTTTCTAGTCAGTTTTAATATGAGTATGAGAATGCCTACCTCAACGATGATATGATCTCATATATGTATCTTGCATTGAATGTTTTTACAGGTTCCAACCGGGCTCTCCACAAGATGATCCTCGAAATGATAAAGTACTTCACTCTTCCTAAATGATAAGAAATCCTCATCTACTACAGAATTCGCACTTTAGGGGGAAATCCGTTGCACAAAAATATCATCACCATGATTATTTGCAGTCAGTGTGGGTCTATCATCACTTGTACTGTCCTCCTAAGCAAGTCTCAGACCTCAGCTCTTCAAATCAAGCTTTGGAAATGAGAGAAAGAAATTAAAAATCAATGTAACTCTGGTTTCGCACTTTCTCTCATGGTCACTTGCGGTCTCGCACCTTCTGTGTACAAAAGCTACGGACCTACCCACTCTGTCCCTAACGGTGTAGGTGCGGACCCCTGTGAAAGTCAAAAGGCGCAAGTTTTATCTTAAAAAACTCACTTTTGGTTAATTCTAGAGGTTTCTAAAAGGAATTTTGACGTGGATTGTTCGCTCTGAGGTGGTTCATGCATCCCAAAAGAGAAGGAGCTAATCCCTTGATGAGAGGAGCTATCCCTTTGAAGGAGGACCTAGTAACCTCCCTCCATTGCACTATAAATACAGGCATTGGGCTGGTTGCTGGGGAGGTTAGAAGCTGAACATTTTTGAGGGTAAATGCTGGTGAAATCAAGACTTCCTAGTTGAGCTTAAGAGGAGAGATCACACATCCTTTTGGCTTCATTGGGGAGTGAGTGAAACTTGTCAAAGTAAAGGAGACTTCTTGCTGGACCCTGGGAGGAGCTTGTACAACGTCAAGGCAAAGGTTGTAAAGTTCTTCTTCTTTTGAATTAATACAATCAAACTCATTTTTCTCAACAAGTATCTCATGTTATTTGTTTCATGGACTCCTTGACTTTCATGTTAAATATGTTTTATGCAATTGGCTTTTCAGGTGCTATTTAATTTGTTTATCTTGTTTGTGTTTGAAGATTCTCAAAAAGGAGCTCATTTGGATCAAAGGAGTGAGGGCATCCACAAGCTTGCGTTGGACCTAAGGTAGGCCCTAAAAAAACTTGTTTGCTATTGTTCATCAAAGAATATTTAGAGAAAGATAGTGTCTGGTTGGTTTGTTTGTCATTAGGTCTTCTTTAGATTCTAGGAAGGTCTATCTTGTCCGCAAGATCGACTTATTCCGTGTGACAGAATGGCGACTCTGCTGGGAACTTGATTGTTTTCCTTGTTTTACTTTGACCTGAGAAACTCTATTTTTGTTTCTATTTTTGGCTTGTTGTATGTAAAATTGGGTAGAGTTTGTAGATCTAGGGTTATTTTTCGTTTTTCATAGCCTTGGGAGAGGACCGCACCCTAGCCGTTTGACACAGTGCGTACCTACCCGCAGCTTGGATTTTAGCACAGAGCGGGACCACACCTGTGCCAACTGTGGGCCTGCGGACCCTGTCAAAATTTTGAAAACCCTAAGATTTCCTCTATTAGTCAGCTTAATTTGTGTTTAGAAATTGTTATCCACTACCCAAACCTGCATATAACTTGTCAAAAGCTTTCCTTGGATTGATTTCGTTAGTTTTAGGGTTTTAGGTGAAATTCCTAGGAGTTTTTCTTATTGGGTTTGTTTTTTCATTGTGGTTGTGTAGTGGCTCTGAGCTTAGAAGCTGTAGGGACATCAGATCACCTTAGTGTCTACCAGCCTTCTTATGGGTCTGACCATTGATGAAATGTCCCCTTGTTTGAGGAATCCTCTTTGAGTTTTCTCTTTACAAAACTTCGAAAAGCTTGTGTTTAAGAGTTTGGATTTTCATTTTCAAAAAGAAAATGAAATTGGTTGTTCTTCACTGATTTGTAATTCTGCATAAATTAGTCCTTAGCTTGCATCTAGCTGAGTAAAACATCCTTAAAAAGGACTTTTAGTAGGCTTTGACTTCAAATAGGTTTTTATAGTTTGTAGATCTCAAAGTTAGTCATTTGCATTAGTTTTGAGTTTTTTATTAAAAAACATAAAAATCTCTTTTGAAAAAAAAGTTTGTTTTTGTAGTGATTGAGTGCTTTGAAATGAAAAAGGGAAATTTTGTGAAATAACTAGTTGTCTCGTTTTTTGAGTGCTTTGGAAAGGAAAAGCTCTTCTTTTAATTTGTTTAATTGAGAAAGATTTGTGTTTACAAAGTATTTTCATTCTCAAACTCTTTCTTAGTTTAGAATTTCATCGAAGAGAAAAAGATTGTTTAGATCATCTTAGGTGCATTTTTAGTGATTTTGAGTCGAGTCTTCATACCAGGAGTTTCATATCCGCACCTTTGGACTTAAATAAAAACCACTAAAATTAACGCTTAAAGTAAAACTCACTTAGTAACTTTTTTATTTCTAGGGCTCTGATACACCAACTTAGCTTAGGCTAGTGTCTTGGAGTAGGAGAGTAATTAACTCTCCAAGACAGTAAAAACAAACAAGTAGATGTATCTTGTGGTAGGGAAGAAATCCAATTGTTGCATTTATGCTCTAGGAAAGCTCCTCTTAAAGGAGAAGCACGAGATCGTGTCTGAACCAGTGTGGGAATCAATCCTTCCTCATTGGGAAAGATGCCAGATATTCACGTATTAAAAATGGTAAACCTCGGATTAACCATTGTCGAGGAGCCTGGGGTCACTTTTTGGTAAACCTTGGATTATGTCAAGGAGCCTTCAAGGGGATTGAGCTTTCTACTTTGCCCTTGTGTGCGTATCGAATCGCAGACTGTTCCCCCAGGTATATTTGTCTCAGTTGGTAACCTTAGTGGCCATATTCTTTAGGACTCTTCCTGAGGTGACAGTGGTGGGAAGATCCCACTGTACCTGGAGCAGACGTCGGCTAGAGTCACTTGGATTTTCTGGGGGGTTCTCTTCACTCGAGACGGTTAAGTGGAGGAACTTGTACCAGTCTATTCATTAAGCAGGTTGCCGGGGTAACTGTTCCAACCACCATTTCTGTATTGAACTCTGCGATGTTGGATTTCATCACCAACTAGTGTTTTCAGTCCGGAAAGTTACTGTTTGTGTGTGTTTTATCTCCTAGATTCTTTAGGCATGTGATTCAAATTTGTTTGGTTATTTAGAGACTTTAGGTGCTTTTCATTGAGATTTTACTTTGTTTGCGTGTGAAGTAGTTAAAAGTCTTTAACTGTGGCTGAATTACCAAGACAGTCCCGTAGACTTCGGGGCCAGTGTCCTGAGTTTGTAAACGTGGCTGAGTTACTGAGGAAGTCCCATAAACTTCGGGGCCAACCTCCTGAGGAAGTACCGAGCCAGCTCAAAGGCTTGAAAGACCTCGTAACTGCTAGAGACAGTAGAGTTGGGTCACCTGAGGAAGGAGAATCTTCTTTGATAGTACATCCTGATTTTCAACCGTTAGTAGCAAAGTATAATCCACAGTCAGTGTCTATCTCCGAAATCGCTGGTAGCTTTTCATATACTAGTGATATAGGTGAAGAACCCGAAATATCTGAGCCTGAAAGTGAATTTGCTGCTACTCCGACATCGGGATTTGTTTCTCCAACTTCTAGTGGTCCTGGTTCACCTAGGGTAGAAAGAGTAATCACCCAAGATCTTCCTTCTGGACTTATTGCTATTGAAGAACTTGCTCCGGAAGAAGAAGTAGGCATCCCTATCCCTGAAAATCAATTTTTTATTGAACTGAGGGAACGTGAATCAATTTTTTACAGTCCACCTAGGAGTAGTTCTTGGTATCTTTCTTTAACTAATTTTCTAGAAAACTCAGGGTTAAGTTTTTCACCGCCTTATGCTCCTTATCATCCAACACCTAGAGGTTTTTATACTCCCGTCAATATGGCAGGACAGTCATCCATGTTTACTCAATTGCCCGAATATTTTTTGTACGGCGGTCCTTCTGTTCCCTCCAGGTATCAGTCACTTTCTGGTACATTTTCGGGAGCATCTCCTCAACCCATTGAGCAAGGGTTATTAACTGGAAACAATGGTACTAAGCCGTTGAGCGTAGAAGACATCCTTATGATGTCAGGTTCTATTCCCAATCCTCAACCTCAAGGTGGCCAGTTATTGCCTGGGGGGCAGCCTCAATTAACGCCTGGGGGGCAACCTCAAGGTACACAATTTGCATCTGGGGGGCAACCTCAAGGACAGTACATACCTATGGGATAGTACGTTCCTCAAGGTCAACCCCAGACTCAATATGTACCCTAGGGTCAACCACAGTATCAATTTATACCTCAAGGTCAACCCCAGTATCAATATGTGCCTCAAGGGTATCAACCCCAAGGTCAGTACTCGAACCAAGGTTTCCAACCACCCTAAGGTCAAATGTATGTTCAAGGAATGGGAAATGTACCTTTCAATTATCAATCCTACCCTCAACCCGGTTATGGTCCTCAGTATTCTCAATCTGTTATGGGTCAGTACCCTGGAATGAATATAGTGTGGGATCCATTGCAAACCCAACAGGTGTTGCAGCTAAGTGTACAGTCGTCATCTCAAACTGGATAACCCTTAGTTTCTGGTACACCCTAGCAACCAGTCCAGTCTAACATTCAAACTTCTGTACCTTCATGTTGAAAATAATACTGAGAGGGGGGGTGAATCAGTATTATCAGATCAATCAAACTTTTTCAATTTCATGCTCAGAAACATATACGCTACTTCAATTAAGTGAACCCGCGTGTACACGCTACTGTGTCTAATGAAACTCGCGTATATCCAGAGATCTTATAATTCAGTTAGCTTAATCTTCAGTAAATGCATCAGATCATTATTAAGCATATTAACAGTAAACAGGTGCAGAATAACAGAACAGAACATCACACAAGAGCCACACACATGAACACCATGATATAAGGTGGAAACCCAATGTGGGTGAAAACCACCTGCTGCAATTCGTCTCTTTCTTCTTTAATAAGAAACTTCTTTTACAATGCACTGGTGCAGTCATTTACCAGCACGCAGGCTACAACCTGCAGAGGGCTACAACCCTCATAGCTCTTGTACTAGCCGATCCATTTACTAGTACGTAGGTACCAACCCTACAGAAGGCTACAACCTTCATAGCTCTTGTACTAGCCGATCCATTTACTAGTACGTAGGTGCCAACCCTACAGAAGGCTACAACCTTCACTCGTTTTCCAGCTGCTCCTGGAAGGGAGCTACAACCCCCTTGGCTCTTGTACTGGCTGATATGTTTACCAGTACGTAGGTGCCGGCCTACGATCTTCCCGGGACCACGTTTCATACATTTTCATACTGGATCCATGAAACAATCACCATTGTAGAACAACCTGCATCATAAATCACTGAAACACCCAATTCTGAATCACTGTAACCCTATCAACAACAACCAGACAACATAACAGCAACCAGATCCAACTTCATCTTCAAATATCATACTTCACATTGTATACGCTACTTGGATGAACCCAACCTGCGTGTATACGCTCTTTTACCAAAGCCAACCCGCGTATAGATCTGCAAATTCTAACTTATAACTCTGCAGCAATATCAGACATCAAAACATACCCAGATCATAATAATAAACATGCGTCAGTTGATCTGATCTAAACCATATGAAGATAATCATTCCAAGCCTTGAGATCTCGTTCCATCATTCATCATCCTCCACATGAGTGAAACCTTGGTTCAGATCACCAACCCATAACCAGCACTTGGATCTCACACTTCCTCAGATCTTCATCACTCACACACTCTTGCTCCTTGCTTCCATTCATTTGCCTAATGATCTTCTCCTTATATAGCCTTAGGCCCTTTACAATACCACGGTCCAAAACCATAGTAACACAATACCATCAACTTCAAAACTAGGGATCAACACGTCCGTCGAGACGCCATGGTCCAAAACCATAGGCACAACTTCCAAGGACTAACCGCCATGGACCAAAGGTACGTTTTCACATACACGCGCTTTTACTGAAGCCAACCTGCGTGTACACGCGACTTGGGCTTAACGAACCTGCGTGTATGAACTGTCTTGGCCTGCTATACTCAGATCTGTCCTCTGATTAAGTTGCCATCACCTGTACCAACCTCTGAGCACCTGTACCAGCCTCTGAGTGAGTTGCCATCAAGGACAACAATTGAATCATAATGCCAACACTTCAGTAGTTTCTCAGCCTAGGCCTAGTACACTTTGTACTCCACCTCAAACGACTACTACAACTGCCTCAACATCTGTTTAATCTACCCCACCTACTTCTGGAGTATCGACAACACCGGTTTCTACTGTTCTCGTATCTACTCCTCAGACATCTTTACCACCGTCTAGATCTACGATTCAAACTTCGGTTCAGATGCTTGTAGGACAACCTGGTTTAAGTACAGTTGTCACAAGTCAACCACAATTCACTTATCAACCATACCAGGGACAGTACCAATTCGGTCTTGCTGTACAACAGCCAGTTTATCAGTATCAACCATACCCTGGCTACACTTATCAACAACCTCAACAACCCGAGTACGGTCCTGTTAATCCTGGTTTTCCGGGAGGATACAATATCCCGAACGCCATTCCTATTCCTAGTTATCCTGGATATCCTCCTCCTGGGGCTGGTCTCATGACCCAGAATTTTAGGGATCCTAATCGGCAGTTACTGTTTATCGCAACTTTGGAGTTACCTGACTTGTCGCGCCTAACGAACGATCCCATTAATTATCTTCCATTTTGGCCGCCAATGCCGAATAAGTTGCCTAGTGACATTCCCAAGTTCGAAGGTAAATCAGGAGAGGACCCGTCGAACCATGTGATGACTTATCACCTCTGGTGTGCGTCTAACTCCATTACAGATGATTCAATCCGTCTTAGACTTTTCCAACGCACTCTAATTGGTCTCGTGGCCAAGTGGTACATTGAGTTACCGCGAGGCACTTTTTATAATTTTAGTCAGTTAGCTACCTCATTTTTAACTCATTTTCAGTTGCCAGTCCGATATGACAATGGCATGGAATTGTTAACTTCGCTAAAACAATCGACATCCACTTACATTTCAGATCATATTCATGAGTGGAGACGTCGACGACGTTTAGTGAAGGTATTTATTCTGGATCAGATCTTGGCTGAGTGGTTTGTAAAATATTTGTTGCCAAAGATCACTGAAGATGTTGCTAAAGCCGGAGTTGTTACTGAGGAGAAAGTCATTTCTCAAGCACAGTACCTTGACTTGTTCTATACTCAGTCAGGTACGTTACACGAAAAAATCCCTGATCTTCCCAAGAAAAACCAAATCACTGCAGCTCCTTCGGGATCTCATGTCACTGATGGTATGATTGACACAGTTAACACTAAAAGTAAGAAGAAGTCTTCCAAGAATTCTTCCCCTATCATAACCTTGCCTGATTCCCCAACAGGAGATTCTTCTGCATAGATTTCTGTCGATATTCATGTTGTAGAGTCATCTACAGCCAAATCAAAATCCGGTGGGAAGAAGAAAGGAAAGAAGAAGAATAAAACGGACAAAAGTTCAAAGGAGAAACCTGAAAAGGCGGAATCCAATGATGAAAAGCACAAACCTCGTTATCCTTGTCTCATTTGTGACGATGAACATTTTACACGAGATTGCCCTCATCGTGCAGAGGTTACAAAGATTGTCAAGGGTTCCCAAACTCCTGCTGTTTTGAAGGATCCTTTTCCGGCTCAAGACAGTAAGATGATAGGTTCATCCACGAGTGCCAATGAAGAACCCATACTGATGATGTCCCATGTTAGGATTGCGACTCGATCTCAGGATTATGGTAGTAAGAGTCCTGTTGATGGTAAAGAAGCAGAATCTTCTCATTCTAATCCATCAATCTCAGCTCCCGGTTCCGATCCACTATAGATCGAGAAACCTAATCCAGACTTGGTAATCAAACCGCCTGCCAAGGGTATACTTCGAAAGTCAGCTTTCAGTCCACATGTGAGAGCGGCTCAGAATTATAACATTGTTGAGGATTTAGCTGTTTCACCCTCAGCAATGTCAGCTTTGGAAGTGCTGCAATCATGTCCAACACAATGTAAATTAATTTTGTCGGCTATAGCAGCTATTGATGTTCAGGACCCGAACCTAATAATCTTCGATCTAGAAAATAGTACACCGCATTTGCCTCATCAAATGGCTTTCCAGATTCCAGTGATAGTAAAAAACAGGCCTATTCATCGGACTGTAATTGATGAGGGAGCCTCAATGTGTATTATGTCGATACAGTGCTGGAGATCACTTGGTTCTCCTTCGCTAAATCAATCCCTCACGATTCTAAAGGCCTTTGATGGCCGTGAGTTTCATCCTTTTGGCATTCTATAGGATTTGCCTATAGGGGTTGAAGGAAAAACCATTAGTCTAGATGTGGAGGTGGTTGATGCCCCTCTAGATTACAACCTTCTCTTGGGTCGAAGTTGGTCTTACGCTATGACAATGGTCGTTTCATCGGTCTTTCGAGTAATAAAGTTTCCACACAATGGAAAGATCATAACAATAGACCAGTCGACTTAATTTTCATCTGACCTAGCCTCTTTAGAGAGTATTCAGCATGTTGGTAAAACGACTATCCCATATAAGGATGTTGGAGTAGGACTAGTTAAAGATGTCGGTTTGCTGGGAACTTTTCCTTTTCCTCTGATCAACGCATCGTCTTCATTTGCAACCATTCATATGATTACATCAGACACAATTGTTTATGATGATCCTTGGATTGTCCCTTCTGAATCTGAGATAGACTCGTTTGGTAATGCCATGCCTTTGAGTCCATATGAACTTACCTATGAAGCCGTGCAGCCGTTTGCTGACCCATTTTCAACCGAAAATGACTTAATGAATGTGGTCCATGAGGAATCACTTTTCACATCAACCTCGGATTTAACTACGTTTTTTGAACTTGTTCACTCTGACGAGCAAAATCGTGAAATCCTATGTGTAGATGATTTAGCATGGGAAGATCTCCATCATAGATCTTCATTTTTACCTGAGGATGATCGTTTTGAAAATGATTTCTCATCAATTTTTACAACTGAATATGTCAAGGAACCTCAGAATCCAATGAAACATCCCGATTCAGAGTTAAATTTGGGAAACATCTCTCGAACTATTCCTATTGACATTTCGGTTAAGCCCGGAATTGTTGAGAACATTCATATAGGTGCCTCGTGTACAGATGACGAAATTCAATTATATAAGGCCCTATTTCAAGAATTCTGCGACGTGTTTTCCTGGTCCTATGAGGAAATGCCAGGAATTGATCTCGCGATTGTTGTTCATGAGATCAAGACTACCCAGACGCTAAACCCATCCGCAAAAGTTTGCGTCAGATTCACCCACGAAAAGCTACTGCAATTAAAGCAGAAGTTGAAAAATTATTGAAAGAAAGTTTCATTTATCCAATCCCGTTAACGGATTGGGTATCGAATATTATTCTGGTTAACAAAAAGCAGGGAACAATAAGAATATGCATCGACTATAGGGATATTAATCGAGCCTGTCCAAAGGACAATTACCCAACTCCCTATATCGATCAAATCATTAATGATTGTGCTGGCAGCGAAATATTTTCCTTTATGGGCGGTTTTTCCAGATACAATCAAATCAACAGTCTACCTGCCGATCAACCAAAAACGGCTTTCATTTGTCTATGGGGGACGTTTGCTTATTGCAAATTACCTTTTGGGCTTAAGAATGCCAGAGCAACTTTTCAAAGGGCAATGTCTTATGTGTTTCATGACATCAAACACATTGTGCAGCCGTATCTCGATGACTTGTCTGCTCATTCCTTACATCGAGCTGATCACCTCGTCCATTTACGAGAAATTTTTATGAGGCGTAGGCATTATCAGATTCGATTGAACCCACACAAATGTGTCTTTTGTATAGAAACAGGTCAATTACTGGGATTTGTAGTTTCTAAAGTCGGCATTTGCGTTGATCCCTCGAAGGTCGAAGCTATCATCAAATTGCCTCCTCCTCCGAGTCTTTTCCAACTCCAAAGTTTGCAAGGGAAAGAAAACTTTTTACGATGATTAATTCCTAACTACACCGAGGTTACAAAGGGTTTTACCCGGTTGTTGAAACAAAATACACCATTCTATTGGGATGAGATAGCTCAGAAATATTTTGATGCACTCAAACACGCGTTGACCCATGCACTGTTGTTGCATCCTCCCAACTACAACCAGGATTACTTCTTGTATCTCGTCGCCTCTCATTCCACCATTGGAATGGTTTTAGTTCAAGAAGATGAATTCGGAACTGAACATGTGATATATTACCTTAGTCGAACTTTAAATCCAACTGAGCTAAAATACTCACATGTGGAGTAATTGGCGTTGGCAGTCGTTCAAGCTGTCCAACGTTTTCGTCACTACATTTTACTACGTAAAACTACGGTAATTTCGGATTGCAATCCTATGATCTACATTTTGACCAAGCAATTCCTAGGGGGAAAGTACTCTAAATGGATCGTTATCCTGTAGGAGTTCGACTTGGAATTTGAGAAATCTAAGTCTAAGAAATCTTTAGTTTTTGCGGAGTTAATGTGTGACTTCCCGCGTGCTGACACGGAAACTGTGGCAGAGGAGCCCATTGCAGATGAATCCTTATTTATAATCAGCACTTTAGATCCGTGGTATGGGGATATCATCGTTTATCTCCAGACCCAATCCTTTCGTCTAGAAATTTCAAGGTCAGAACGTCGAAAAATTCAATTTCAGTCCCAACAATTCAGGATTATTGGAGATACTCTTTCTCGCCGTGGGGCAGATTCTGTTTTTTGACGTTGCTTAAATCGCGAGGAAGCTGAAAGGGTTCTAAATGAATTTCACTCTAGAGCGTGTTGTGGTCATATGTCTGGGTTTGCTACAACCCAAAAGATATTGTGCGCTGGCTACTTCTGGCCGTCTTTATTTAAAGATTGTATTATGGCGGTCCGAAAATGCCACAACTGCCAGATTTTTGATTGTAAGATGCGCGCTCCACCTGCTCCTCTCCACCCTATAATTGCCGTTGGTCCTTTTGCCAAATGGGGTATTGATTTTATTACATGTAACCCTCACTCGGCCGGGGGGCATGCGTATATCATCCTTGCGGTAGATTATTTTACTAAGTGGGCTGAGGCGATGCCTACATTCGAGGCAGACGGAAAGACAGCTGTAATTTTCATGTTCAATCATATAATTGCTAGGTTTGGTGTCCCACAAGCGATAATCACTGATCATGGGCATCATTTTCGAAACGTTATGATGACCGAACTTACAGGCCAGCTTGATTTACGTCACGATAGTTCAACCCCTTATTATCCACAAGCGAATGGTCTGGTTGAATCCATCAACAAAGTTTTAGTTATCATGATCCGACGAATCATTGGGATTCATCGGTCGAATTGGCACAACATGCTATTTTCAGCACTTTGGGCATACCGAACTTCAGTAAAAACATCAACAGGGTTCACTCCTTTCCAACTAGTCTATGGTTTGGAAGCTGTGTTACCCATTGAATGCGAAATCCCGTCACTCCAAATGGCCATCGAGTTACTTCTAGCCACTTCCGAAGAGGAACAGAGTTTTTTATACTTGGCTCAATTAGATGAGAATCGACGTGATGTTGCATTGGCGATCGAGACTCACGCAAAACGAATGAAAGCTCAGTATGATTGAAATGTGACCCATCGAAATTTTTTGGAAGGAGATCTAGTCTTAGTTTATGATCAAGCTAATGATAACTTAGGCGCTGGAAAATTCGTTCCTATGTGGCATGGTCCCTATGTTGTCAAGCGAAAGCTAGCCAAAGGGGCTTATGAATTGGTAGACTTTGACGAGGACTCTTTGGGTAAACCTAGAAATGGCCTTTACTTGAAGAGGTATTATGCTTTAAAGAATGGGTATGGAGATTTTTAGTTAGGATAGTTTTTTCTTTCTAGCTGGTGTGTTTTAGTTTAAACAATGTGCTTAGCCTAGAGAGTGTTTTTCGTCATTATTCTTGCTTATCTTGGTTTTACTCTTGATATTGCAAATGTCAGTGCCTCTCCAAACATACATTGGTTTCGTTGATGTTGCTTGTCGTAATACACGGAACATCTCTTCCGCAGCTTGGGTTATCTATTCGCCCTCTGACGAGTTAGTATCTATGCATGAGGTAAGCCTCGGTCAAACAATGAACAACATTGCTGAGTATAGTGCAGTGATTGAGTTATCATCTGAATCTATTTCATTTGGGATTCAGAGTTTGATAGTGAGGTTAGATTCTGAACTCGTTGTGTTACAGCTTAATAGAGTGTATGTGTTATAGACATTTTTGTGCCTTACAGCATTGAGCATGAAATGTCCATAATCTAAGGGATCCAAAGTCCCTAAACATGTTGTTCCTACCCCTAGAGGAACAAGGCTAGCAAACCACATCAATTCACAGAAGTTCTCCACTAGAAACTGCTCAAAAACAAGTCAATTCAGGATCAATTCAATGGCTCCACTAGCTGTCTGCGCTAAATGTCAAATCCAACACTGGCTACCTGCACTGCAACGCAGGTAGAAGCACTACCAGGGTGCGTTGAGCGAGAATTGCCAAATGGCAAGTTCATTCCAAGAGGTGTCAAGACCCAGGAAGCTTCCAGAATCTTCCTCAATGACACTTGCCTCAATGAATTCGACTGGTGATGAGTAAGAGGTTCCTAATCTCCAAGTGGAAGCAAGAACCTCCAAGTGGAATCAAGAACTGACAGAGGGAGAGGACACTAGTCAGATCTCAAGCTGACTCATCCTCTCTCCAAACATCTATATATGGATCTCTCCTCCATGAGATCAAGAGGCTGGAATTTTGTTATTGCAAAGAATTGTTGTTGGTTTGAGATTGGAATCATTGGGTGCTTAATGCTTTGAAGGGGGTGAAGATAGGAATTCCATTTGCTGGGAAGGAGATGCTGGATTGGAGCCCCCTGGGTTGTATCTCTTCCTGAACCTTGTTATTCATCAATAAAGCTATCTTGGTTTCTCCTATATACTGATGTATCTTTGATGTATGATTGCATTAGTATGTTTAGTTTATTTCTAATCCTGAACTAGTTATGAATATGAATCCATGTCTTGTGTAGTGTTCTTTTCTTGTGATCTTGCAGAAACCTCTTGAAGCTGGGTGAGCGAGAAGACAAGTAGCTGGGAACCCTCAAAGAGAAGAGAGACTGGATCGAGGGACAAACGGAAGACACCGGTTAGTCCATCTATCTCTCTTCATTCTTAATTCATAAAGGAAGAATACTAGAATAGCTGTCTCTGTTTGTTGCTAAGGCACTGTCACACCTTAGGTGGATAGGATCGTCCTGCATAGGCATTTTTCCCCACAACAAATTGGCGACTCCACTGGGGAAATTTGTTTAGTCATTTTATTTGTGTTTCCATCATTGTTTGTTTCATAGACTCAACAGCAACAATCGAACTGCATCTGCTATTCTCAGATGCAAAGTAGACAGTTGCTGCTTTGATCCAATCACTGGACTTGTCTATGATCTGAACAATGGACTCACAAATGATTTGATGATCCTTTGTGATAGATCTTAGTACCCCCTCAAAGCATCCCTTTGATTGTACCTTGCTTGTTGCTTTTATTTGGCCTGAAACAGTAGATTAATCAGCAATCTGTGACCCAGAACCCAGTGAGAAACTCTCGTTTCTCCTTCAGCGCGACCCCTGTGAAGAGGTTCTGCATTTCAACGCAGGTCCCGTGAAGGCTACCTGCGCTGAATGTCAAAACCCCTGTGTTGAGGTTGCGCTGATCCAGTTAGGCCTTGTGCAGCTGGGGTTCTCTGCTCTGTTTTGCCTTGTTTTGATCTCTGATTTTTGCAGCCTGTAACCAGCATAGGTACCAGTCTGATAACTCCTTTTCTCTGCTTAAATTCCGCCTCCTTTTGTACAAAAAGACTGTGAGTGTTTTTATGTGTTTGTGGCGTCATTTACAGTTTTCCTTTGCAAGAGTGAAATAGTCATCCTGTAGCCTTGATTCAGATCTGTTGATTGTGATCTTAGAAGAGAGTTCATTGGCTGTTTGCAGTTGATTATACATTTACTTTTGCTTTTGGTTTGAGTTTGTCTCTTTTAAGTGTCGAAACAAGTATTCATTTCGAAAATCGTTAAGTGTTGTAATCTCTTCTACCCTCTCTGATTTCGAAAAAGTAAACTTGTTTGTATTGGTCATTTAAAAGCAAATTCAAAGTTGTACAAAAAGCTTTCTTTGTAGGCATCAATACTAAGAAAGCGGAAAACAAACACCTGCATTGTGCATTTGCATTTTGATAGTTTGCATGTTTGATTTAGGAAAAGTGCATTAGAGTGTGCTGATTGCTCTTTGAGAAAAGATGGTGTCTTTCTTTTCCCTTAGTAGCTAGGATTTTCAAAGTTGAAAAGATATAAAGCTTGCTTATCATCTTTAGACTGCATTTAGGAATTGTATCATACATCTCGTGGTGAACCTCAAAAGGCAAACTTCTAAAAAGATCAACCTAAAATAAATTGAATGAACTTAACAACGCTTTGCAACATAACGCACAACATAGAGGTCTAGGCTAGAGACGTGTTCCGGCGTCGTAAAGCCTGGTGACTGTCGATCTCGTTGATGGTGGGTGATTCCTCCTGAGGGACGATAGCGCCAGTACGGATTGTGCTCCCACGTACCGTCGCGTATATATTGGGAGACCCCTATAGGCATAAAACCTTTATCCTTAGGAAGCCGTGTCGGCCGCCCTACTGATCGCAATGCACTGAACACAGCATTCAGGAAGATCGACCGCCCGTACCCTAAAAAGTATTCTGCGGTTTTGCGAAAAGTTTGGCACACCCTCTGCCTAGAACTCCAGAGCAGTTCCTTTTGGCCTTTTTCAGACTCTATAACGGAAAAAGTCCATCCGAGCATTTGTCACTTCGGGCTCGTTAAAACATCGAAGGAGACTAGAGTCATCTTTAGCTTTTTCTCGACTCTTTAAAATTGAAAAAGCAAGTTGTGTCTAAGCGTCGTTAAAAATTTATTTTAAACGGAACAATCACCCTTTATTCCTGCGTTGATCTTTAGGTTGAAAAAATGGAGCACACCAACCAAGGAATTCCCCTTGGTGGAAATCCTAGTCCCTTCTCCTCTTGGGGAGATGTTGGTGCGCCCCATATGGCCACATTGTCGCTTCCAGGACTGACAATTGGCCTGCCGGTCTGGCTCTTTTCAACCAATGTCGTTCAGAACACCACTATTCCTGAACAGTCGAATCAACAGTTAGACCAGACCAGAGTTGCCAACCAGCCTTCTACTTCATCTAAATCTTCCTCTCCTCCTTCCTCTTCGCTTGACGGAACTGGTAAAACAAAAAACCAAGTTCCTAAGGAGAAGAAGGAAAAGAAGAAGAAAGAGAAGAAGAAGAAGGAGCCAAAAGCGACTGGGGGCAAACAAGTGTCGTCTGACAAAAATCCACACACAGCACTGACTAGGCCTAAATCGCCATGTGTCATATGCAAGGGAGACCACTTCCACAGAGATTGTCCCTGCATCCCTCGGATACTAAGGGACTGGTCTCCCCGTTTGCACAATTCGGTAGCGTCAACCTCTGATAGCCATGTTGACTGCTCACCGTCAACTAGTGAAAGTGAAGCCACAGGACAGAGAGGGAAAGCTAGATTTCCCTGCAAACTGTGTGAAGGCGACCATGCCATCCACCGTTGTCCCTTCTTAGACGAGGCTAAAAGAGTTTTGGAAGATCGCCCGATTTTACGAGCGCAACTTCCTCCTGGATATCAAAAACTCCTGCCAAGTCCTTCACTAGTTGAGAACCCGGCTGGCCCGCTCAGGTGGTCAGCCGAAGCACCTATCATTGAAGATGAACCGTCTGAATCCATACCTGACGAAAGTCAAAAGGTTGAGACGGCAGTTGACCCGGTTTTGCCTTCAGAGGCTCTATCTTCGAATGATACCATCACAGAGGAGAATAAAGACGACACCGTCCAAATTCTCTTCATCAACACAGACTCCGACGAACAAGGGGGCAATTTGCCCATTCCTTTATCGCAGGAAGGAACTTCGTCAGAGTCATACCCGGCCGTCTATTCGGTCCCACCACCAAGCAACCTAGTTGTCTCGTTCGACTGGAACCAACTAGGCAGACCCCGTTTGCCAGCAAGCATACCATTCAGAATTATCGTTCAAATATACAGAATGGTAATGGCTGGCACTATCATTGATGAGGGGGCATCTGTGAGTATCCTTTCCTCTATTGCTTGGAAAGCGCTTGGTTCGCCAGCGCTTTTGCCTGAAATGAGAAATCTATCAGGCTTTGATAAAGGAACCAGTCGACCTTTAGGGATCCTCCCCAATGTGCCCATAACATTGAAAGGGAAGACCGTTCAAATGAACGTGATGGTCGTTCAAGGACCCTTGGATTATAACCTACTCCTTGGACGAGACTATATATATTGCATGGGAGCCATCGTCTCCTCACTCTTTAGAGTAATGTGTTTTCCGCACGAAGGAAGAGTGGTCAAGCTCGTGGACCAACTTTCATTTCCCGGATCACGCATCGCAAATAGTCATATACCATCCCTAAATGGTCTATTCACGCAAGAAGTGTCTCAACCCACGGTCCGTCCTCCTGATGAGCGCGAGTAATCCGGGAGGATATGACTGGAACCCAGGGGGCATGCGTCCTGGTCTGCTTCGGCAGGAAAACTTTGGGTATAGAGTAGGTTTCCGCGGGAGAATATGACTAGTCTGTACCCCGTCCGTCTAGGAAGAGGGGTTATTCTAGAATAAGATTCTTTTGTCAAAGTTATGTGAGTTTGCGGGCTTCGTCGCTCACCTTTGTCTATTTCGGTAGACATTGCCGAGGAAGTGTTTTGTTTGAAAGATTAACGAGACAATCTTTGGGTAACCTGAAAGAGGTAGGCCTCTCTCGGTAAAACAAATGTTTTGACGGAAATGAAGTAGAGGTAACCTTGAAATCGTACTTTATGCCTGGGGGCATGCAAACCTTTTGGAGTGCAAGCAAGGGGCGGCTATTTATTTTTTAAATTTTTAGGTCCTCCCTTTAAACCTGTAGGTCTAACCCTTTAAACTTGTAGGATTAGTCGTTTCCGAACTTGCATAACGAAAGGATTCGGAGCAAAGCTTAGTGAGATGAAGCTCCATAAAAAATAGAATCTTGATGAGACACTCTTATCATATGACTGGGTTAATCGAGCAGTTTTAGCACACAGTTCATGCTCGTTAAAAAATAAACGCAAGATCCGAGCAGTTTTAGCACATAGTTCATGCTCGTTAAAAAATAAACATAAGATCGAGCAAATGTTTCCACCCGCGTTTAAGCTCGTTAAAAAATGAACTACCCGGTAAATAACCACAGTGAATGTAATATCATCAGCCATTAAAGCCTTGGTCGTGTTTGCACCGTCACCTCCACTTTTCCATTGGCCGATCGTTCACCTCCATATGATTGTTTACCCATTTTGAGGAACAGCTGCGAAGAGTGATTTCACTAGCCATCCTTGTGACACTGCCGTGATTGGAAAATTCCAACCTGTACCTGGAATCAGCTGCTAACCTGTTTCATCACTCGTTCCTCAAAAGACGAGTCTTCTTTAAGCTCTTTTCATCTGACTCGTAAAATATGAAAAGATTGCCGAGTCCTTGGCCTTCCAGCTCGTTAAAGGGACAGGAAGTGCTATCCCTCCTCTAGATTTTAATCTTTTTGGACCTGAGGGATTATTGCACAAAAAGATCGAGCGCTTGTTTTATTCGGCTCGTTAAAACTATCGAAAACTCATCCCTTCTGTATTGTTTTATACTTTTTCGGACTTAAGGGATTAGATGACGAAAAAGGACTTTTGGAGTTAACTTTATGTACCTTTTCAGACTCTCTAAAAATGAAAAGGACCGAGTTATCCTTGTCGTTAGACTCGTTAAAATCATTAAATAGCGACAAACTTGTCTTTAGACGAGAACGAGTTTCACTATCGCTAGGCTCGTTAAAACATAGCGATGGGCTTGCCCGAAGGGCAGGTTATAGAACAAGCATATGTTATCCTCCTCAAGCTTGACAAAAATAAAGAGGTACTGGTCAGCAATGACTGGGGAAAAATTGGGAGAAACTCAAGAAAACTTTGATGGTAGCAAGTCGCTCTTGAACATGACACTTTTCCTCCGTACCACAATCGGGTTGGGTTGTTTCATTCACCGGTCACATCCATGGTCTCGCCATACCATCCATATTTGGGGTAATGCTACCGATCCATCGCATCAGTGTCGCCATATGTTCAAGAGAAGTCGTTCAGAAAAGTCAACCGTGTCCCATCCACTACCATACATTATCCTTCATCCTTTCATGACCGCCACCCTGAATCATATGTCACAGATCGTTTTCACCTCCATCAAAATCATTAGCTCCGTTCCGTGTCACTGATGTGGGATTCATTAAGGCCCTCCTTTGACGGATCGCTTCTTGTCGACATCAGCTCATTATCCAAGAAGTTGATCTAGGAACAACCCCTTCAGTACTTTGAAGCTTGCATGCCTCAATGGCAAGTTTCTCACTTCCGGCGACAGGTATACATCAATGACCTTCGACCGAAAGATTTTGCGTGGTGTTCGACGCCAAGTCCTTTATTCACACCACGTGAATTGTACTGCAGTACCTTGAGGGTCATTATCATTATCGGTGATTCCTCTCGCGCTTGTTAACGGTTTACCTCATTGACCGGTAATCAAGCGATGTCTTTCCATGTTCGACTTCAGAACAATTCTCACATGGATCGACTTGTACTTAGAGTGAAGATCGAACGAGTTTGAAGACCCCGGATCTAGTTTCATCCATCCGGGCTGCGATATATATTCAGGAAAGATAAAGACATTGACATGTACATCATTGCAGCAGATAATCATCCTACCCAAAGGATGATAATTTCATCAAAATTATCAGTCTACCACTAGACGATTGTCTGTTCTATGTACAGAAAAATGAATTTATAAAGCTGAGCATGGGAATGCCCGCCTCAGCTAGATCATGAAAGCAGTATGAAAAATAATGTATTGTATTGTATCTTATTACAGGTCTCCTCCCAGCATTGGATGAACTTCGGATCCCCTGATAAAGCATTTCACCCGATAAACAGCCTCATACTTTAGGGGGCAACTGTTATAGACATTTTTGTGCCTTACAGCATTGAGCATGAAATGTCCATAATCTAAGGGATCCAAAGTCCCTAAACATGTTGTTCCTAACCCTAGAGGAACAAGGCTAGAAAACCACAGCAATTCACAGAAGTTCTCCACCAAAAACTGCTCAAAAACAAGTCAATTCAGGATCAATTCAATGGCTCCACTAGCTGTCTGCGCTGAATGTCAAAGCCAACACTGGCTACCTGCACTGCAACGCAGGTAGAAGCACTACCAGGGTGCGTTGAGCGAGAATTTCCAAATGGCAAGTTCATTCCAAGAGGTGTCAAGACCCAGGAAGCTTCCAGAATCTTCCTCAATGACACTTGCCTCAGTGAATTCGACTGGTGATGAGTAAGAGGTTCCTAATCTCCAAGTGGAAGCAAGAACCTCCAAGTGGAATCAAGAACTGACAGAGGGAGAGGACACTAGTCAGATCTCAAGCTGACTCATCCTCTCTCCAAACATCTATATATGGATCTCTCCTCCATGAGATCGAGAGGCTGGAATTTGTTTATTGCAAAGAATTGCTGTTGGTTTGAGATTGGAATCATTGGGTGCTTAATGCTTTGAAGGGGGTGAAGATAGGAATTCCATTTGCTGGGAAGGAGATGCTGGATTGGAGCCCTCTGGGTTGTATCTCTTCCTGAACCTTGTTATTCATCAATAAAGCTATCTTGGTTTCTCCTATATACTGATGTATCTTTGATGTATGGTTGCATTAGTATGTTTAGTTTATTTCTAATCCTGAACTAGTTATGAATATGAATCCATGTCTTGTGTAGTGTTCTCTTCTTGTGATCTTGCAGAAACCTCTTGAAGCTGGGCGAGCGAGAAGACAAGTAGTTGGGATCCCTCAAAGAGAAGAGAGACCGGATCGAGGGACAAACCGAAGACACCGGTTAGTCCATCTATCTCTCTTCATTCTTAATTAATAAAGGAAGAATACTAGAATAGCTATCTCTGTTTGTTGCTAAGGCACTGTCACACCTTAGGTGGATAGGATCGTCCTGCATAGGCATTTTTCCCCACAACAGTATGCCATTAGAAATCCAGTGTTATTAAGATTATTTTTGAGAGTGCGTCTCTTGGAACGTGAATTTGAGTACATTGAATATCAGCATATTCCAAGATCTCTAAATACATTAGCAGATGCAATTGCTTCTCGAATGTTAAATAGACATTCACAATAATCATACATGTAAATTTAAAACCATTCCATAACATGATTTACAAGATAAGTCGGTAATAGTGATATCTATATATATATATATATATAGATATAGATATAGATATAGATATATATATATATATATATATATATATATATATATATTATATATATATATATATATATATATATATATATATATATATATATAGATATATATATATATATATATATATATATATATAGGAGTGTGTCCAAAAATACATCGTCCTCGATCATAGGTTGAAAAACACCTTATGATCAGCAAAAATGATAAGTACAAAAAACAAAAATCTCACATGTGCCCACAATAGGCGATCATCCTATCACTGGTGATGATTTCTATAAGAAACCACTACACGGGCCACCTTGCAAAGGAACCTCCTAAAAGGTCCCGGGACTCCAATCACATAGCGCTGAAGTCGACGAGGAATGTCGTCTATAGTGGTGTCAGGAATATCTCCTGTCAAGCGTTAGAGATGACCCTCCAACTCAGCCAAAACCTCTGCTGATTCTTCCTGTGGGGTTGGCGCGGGTGAAACTGGTTGCCTCCTCTCGTAAGGTCGGAGAGCGGCTAGTCCCTGTGGACCCACATCTGCATTTGAAATTTTTACTATCAGTGTTGAGACGATGAAAAAATAAAAAAAAATAAAAAAAAAATGTTGAAAAGGATTTTACCTGACTTGTCCCACTGCTCTTCTGGTGGAAGAACCATGTCTAGGTCACCACGAAAATCTATCCCAGCATAAGGGAAGTCCTGAACAGAAAAGACCTGGTTTTCCAGCCATTGGAAATACTCAGGATTGAATCGAGCAACCTCTGTCCTCTCGTTCGGGTGACGGGCCATGACTGCAGCCCATCGCATCAGTTTGGGCTCTCGAGGAAGCCCAGCTCCAACAGTAAGGTGTTGTGGGATTAGCATAGGAACCCTCTCCAGACCAAAACTCATGACTAAAGCCCCATAACCAAAGGTCTTTAGTTGTCCGTTCTTGGCCCTGGTCAGTTGGCCTTTCACATTGGCCAACACGGCATCGCACCAATTGAAGATGGTGCCTCGAAAGCTATCAACTTCCATACGCATCTAGGATCCGGTGGCAATATGTAATGTAGCAGCTCCGCAAATTCTGGCGACAGTGAACGCAATCACCATGAGCTCATGATGGGATATGGTCTTTATGTCTATCCCTTTGTCTCTAGCCTGGCTGTTGTAGTACTCTAGCCGGAGGCTATCGACAGACTGGCCACCTGGCCTAGTCCCATGTAGAGTCAAGTCTTCGCCTCTCTTAGGCAAACCAGTCAAGAAATATATGTCCGCCAGCTCGATTTCGAGCTGGTGGCCGCCGATGAAAAAGAACTGGTCCTGTATGCTCCATCCGTCAACCAACCACTATAAGAAATCTACCTGAGCCCTCATGCCAGGAATGGCCCAGAATTTATACAAGCCGCACGCCCTCAAAGCATCAAGTGAAGGGTGATGATTCCATGCGGCAGCATCCACGTCCTCATGCTCTCGTTCACGCCAATCTAGCATAATGTACTCTGTGCATCAAGTATGAAGACAAATTAAAATGCTAGAAAATATTTTGTGTGGTCTATTTTTTAGAATTTTTGGTTTAAAAACCCTTGCGGCAGGGACCGCACCCTCCAGGTTAGACACAGTGCGTGGGACCACACTTTGTCTACATGGAAGGTGCGGACCCCGAGCTTTTTCCCAATGGAGAAAAAGTCAGGGTCCGCAGGCCCGCAATGGTAAACCTACGGGTCCCCGCGCGTGGGCTTTGCGCCTAAAAACCTCTTAAAAATGAAATAAATGACTAAAACAAAAAATTAAACGGTTAAAAATGAAGAGTGGGATGATGTGGATTACCTGGAGAAGACGAAGTTCTATTCTGATGGTTGGATTTTCCGCAATCTTCACGGGAAGTTTTCTGAGCAAAAGCACTATTTTCTCACCCAAACTCAAACGGTAAAAATGAATTGACAAAGGCCCTTTTTATAAGTTTTTTGAGTAAATAAATTGCAAATTTGTTTATGTTTCACTTTGAAAAGGTATTTTGCGACGTTTTTATCCATTTCAAATAGGTATGAGTAATGTTTGTGTTTTTGTGCAGAATAAAGGATTATTTAGGCGAAATCTATCATTTTCGACGAAAAAACATGACAGAGTCATCTTTAAGCTCTTTTCTGACTCCTAAAACATGAAAAGATTGCCGAGTGTTTCTTTTAAACTCGTTAAAACGGAATTGAAAGACGGTCCACTTACAGCTCTTTTCCGACTGTAAAAACATGAAAAGGTTTCCCGATTTTTGTCGTTCAAATTCGATATTGGTTATAAAACGACGTGTCATTGATCACTTTTTTACTTTTTCGGGTCAAGCGGCACTAATAACGAAAAGTATTCCTTGGTCGTAAAAGATCAAGCGGTTCTCTCAAGTATTATTTTATACTTTTTCGGGCTTGGGAGACACAAATTTATGAAAAAGGTCAACCATGGAGTTTTCTTAAGTTTTTTTAGACTCTCTAAAATTGAAAAACGCCGAGTTTCTCCTATACTGGACTCGTTAAAATTTCACAGTAAAGGACCTGTTCAATTACAAACAGGAACGAACCACTCCTTCTTAGGGTTCGAATTTAAACTAAGTTGGACTCATCCAAAGGATGAGATTATAATCAAGCAAATGTTATCCTCCTCAAGCTTGTCAAAAATGAAGAGGTACTTGCCTAACATTTGATCAAACCACATTGAAAGTCTTCAGCCAGTTTCTGGGTATTAACTTTGGATCAATTATCACCAAGCCATCTGTCGTGTCGTTATGTGTTCAAGAGGTCACTGCTAATAAGCCATTCATTTGCAAAATATCTGTCATCCATTTTGACCATCCCTGAGTTAGTCCTTGCAACTAAATTTCTTCAACTTGATCTATGATTTCATATTGTGGGTTTGCCTATGACGGATCGCTTTCTATAGACATCAGCTCATTATCTAGAAAGATGATCTAGGAATCGTCAGTACCTTGAAGTCTGCATGCCTCAATCACAATTTACATCATTGACTTTTGATCAAAGGATTCCGTGAAATGTTCGACATCAACACATTTATTCGCATCTCATGGATTGTACTGGGTACTTTGAGAGCCATTGACATCACTGGTGGTTTCTCTCACACTTGTTAACAGTTTACATCATTGACTGGTAATCAAGTGGTTTCTACCATGTTCGACATCAACACATTTATTCGCATGGATAGAATCGTATTGTTTCGGGAAGTAGAAAATAAGACCCTGGATCTAGTTTCTACAATCCAGGCTGCGAGGAATTTTATATTCATTATATAATGGACTATTCATAAACAGATGGTTGCGTCCATTCTGTGTCCACATGAGTCTTTACTTGTGATGTTTTACAAGATCATTCCTATATCAGAGCAGTAGTTAGTTTTTCTAGTCAGTTTTAATCTGAGTATGGGAATGCCTACCTCAGCGATGATATGATCTCATATATGTATCTTGCATTGAATGTTTTTACAGGTTCCAACTGGGCTCTCCACAAGATGATCCTCGAAATGATAAAGTACTTCACTCTTCCTAAATGATAAGAAATCCTCATCTACTACAGACTTCGCACTTTAGGGGGCAATCTATTACACAAAAATATCGTCACCATGATTATTTGCAGTCAGTATGGGTCTATCATCACTTGTATTGTCCTCCTAAGCAAGTCTCAGACCTCAGATCTTCAAATCAAGCTTTGGAAATGAGAGAAAGACATTAAAAATCAATGTAACTCTGGTTCCGCACTTTCTCTCATGGTCACCTGCGGTCCCGCACCTTCTGTGTACAAAAGTTGCGGACCTGCCTGCTCTGTCCCTAATGGTGTAGGTGCGGACCCCTGCGAAAGTCAAAAGGCGCAAGTTTTATCTTAAAAAACTCACTTTGGGTTAATTCTAGAGGTTTCTAGAAGGAATTTTGATGTGGATTGTTCGCTCTGAGGTGGTTCATGCATCCAAAAAGAGAAGGAGCTAATCCCTTGATGAGAGGAGCTATCCCTTTGAAGGAGGGCTTTATCCCTTTGAAGGAGGACCTAGTAACCTCCTTCCATTGCACTATAAATACAGGCATTGGGTTGGTTGCTGGGGAGGTTAGAAGCTGAACATTTTTGAGGGTAAATGCTGGTGAAATCAAGACTTCCTAGTTGAGCTTAAGAGGAGAGATCACACATCCTTTTGGCTTCATTTGGGAGTGAGTGAAACTTGTCAAAGTAAAGGAGACTTCTTGCTAGACCCTGGGAGGAGCTTGTACAACGTCAAGGAAAAGGTTGTAAAGTTCTTCTTCTTTTGAATTAATACAATCAAACTCATTTTTCTCAACAAGTATCTCATGTTATTTGTTTCATGGACTTCTTGACTTTCATGTTAAATATGTTTTATGCAATTGGCTTTTCAGGTGCTATTTAATTTGTTTGCCTTGTTTGTGTTTGCAGATTTGCGAAAAGGAGTTCATTTGGATCAAAGGAGTGAGGGCATCCACAAGCTTGCGTTGGACCTAAGGTAGGCCCTAAAAACACTTGTTTGCTATTGTTCATCAAAGCATATTTAAAGAAAGATAGTGTCTGGTTGGTTTGCTTGTCATTAGGTCTTCTTAGATTCTAGGAAGGTTTATCTTGTCCGCAAGATTGACTTATTTTGTGTGACAAGATGGTTGAACAGGATTAATGGAAGATTGAGTGGTAGAGACCTTATCACGAGAGGTTAATTCAATAAATGGACAAACATGATTAATGGGAGATGAATGGCAGAGATCTTATCGTGCGAGAAGTGAATATATGGATGGATCACATCAAGTCACGTGGCGATAGACGGGTAAAAAAATGTAAAAAATGATGGAGCGAGTTTCGTAGGTGGTAAGCCGTTTCTCGCGTACCCTTAAAGATGTAAGCTGTATTAATAATTGTCACGTGATTAGCCTAAGTGAGTGACACATAACACAGGGAAGCGCTTTTCTCGCATGCTCTCAAGTGGATATCGGCCGTGCAAGAATTCGCATGAGATTGCATGATAACCGTTAGATCATAAGAGATTGAGAAATGGTGGAGATTAGCCAAGCTAGTTGGCAATCGGGTGACGTGATAGCCATTGGATCGAGGGTGCGACAGATTGACGATGGAGATTTGGAGTGCATAAAGTAGGTGGAAGAATTCACAATAGCCGTTGGATGAAGCTAGACAGATTAACGGTGGAGATCTGGAGCACATAAAGTCAAGCGTTAAAATGAATCAAATGGTGATTGGTCAGGTTTGTTGTGGATCAGACTGTAAGGAAGTATACGGGTATAATATGATCAAGAAGTGTTTTATTGGATTCCGCTTAAGCATTTCGTGCTGAAGGAAATGAGAATATGAGAAAAAAGTGATGGAAAAAGACGACAATGAAATGAACCTCGTAGTGAATCAAGAAAAAATAATTCATGCAAGAACTCCCGGCTAACCCGCTAATTAAAAGAAGGCACAAATGGAAGCAAACTAAAATACAACTAATCTACGCTACACTACTGTAATGGAAATGAGGCTACTTAAGCAAATGAATGATTAAACCATGACTATACACTAGCATACATGTACAATAAAGAGGAGCCTTAGCTGCTAGGGTTGGGCCCTAACCTGGGAGCTTCATCCCTCCGAGTTAACTTAGTGCTAGCTCAAAACAAAACTCATTCTTATTATCAAAAAAATGGATTACATAAAAAACTGTCACAAGTATTGCAGCTTGAAAATAGAGTAAAGGTTTACAATCAAAACTCACAATCTTACTAATGTCCTAGGCCTCTCTACTTATACGACTGAAGTCTCCAAAAACTTCTTTAAAATTAGGGAGGCTCGGCTCCCAAACTTGAGATAAAATGGTCCTTTGACTTTCACTTGCTTAGCTGCCTTCTAGTCCTCATGATTTCGCTATTTTCACTCCGAGCTGATGGAGGAATATTCGAATGGAGGGGTAGTAAATGAGGAGGATTTCCCTCCTATAATTCCTCTCCCTTGTCCCATTTGAGTTTTGACCAAGGTCTTTGCCAAAATTCCTTGATTTTATCCTTTAATCATGTGTTAAATTCACATTAGACTACAAAGCAAAATATCACACTCTAACTCATATCATCAACAAAATATAATCAAAAGTATGCAATAAGTTGTGAGAATAGTTGGTTTGACTAAGTTAGGAGGTGAATTAAGGTCGATATAATTACCCAATGATGAGGCTCATCACCATCTTTTCCCAGAATTTTCTACCTGATGTCATCTCATATACCTCCTGAGCCAGAAAGCAGTAATTGCCAAAAACAATGAAGTCTTGTTTTCCATTTCCCCAGAAAGCATTTGTCAATCCCCAGAGATAAATCCCCGGGCCTCTCTGCACCTATTGTCTATTGATTCACTCATGGAGATTTATAAAAATCTTAATTTTTCCCAGCGAGCCCATATTTTTGAATGTTTTTTGCTTGAGAATTCCGATTTGATGACATCAAATCCCCCATATTCTACCTCTATATTCCTAGAGATGTCCAAACAAGTCATTTCTATGGTACTTGTTTATTAGGTTGTCATACAGACCAGTGAGTATATGAAGTAGTATTAGGTTTTTTTTTTTTTTTTTTTTTTTTTTCAGTATTTGAAGTTTTTCAGAAGCCTTTAGTTCTTTTCAATTACAGCCAATTCTTATCCGATGTCATAGATGAGAAATTTCTAAAGTTTAAAGTTGAAGGTGTGTTCAAACACCAATCAGTTTTAGTATATGTGATGTTATTTTACTAGGAAGACATGTTAAATTTTCAATTGCAGAAGATGGATGACCAAAGAAATTCATTATCAATCATTCATTAGACTTATTTAGTCAAAAGAAACTCTAAGGATTATCCATTCACCGGTTTTGTGGATAAGTTTCTACATACATCCTTATGTCTACTTTGCAGTGATGTCATACCAAGAATTTCACTAGAAATGAAGAAAGTTTTACAACTTTCATATCAGTCAAAAGTTGGAGACTGGTATTTATACCAAAACTATATAGAAATTAGAATCTATGGGTGTGAACTTCCTCCCTATATATTACCAAAGTTTGTTCCAGTAAGTGTCTTTTCCCTGGAATATGCTAGACAGATGTTGAATATGGATGAATTGCACTTTGTCTCAAACAAGAAGAAAGCACAATTTAAATTAAAGGAAAATGTAGGGCCCTATATTGTAAATACCAGAGCAACAAAAAAGGAAGTGGAGGGAATCTTAAAGAAGATTAAATTCAAAACAAGCTTCAAGTGTTCTTATGATCCTTTAGGGATAATTTAAAAGCTAAGGGTAGAATAGAAGAGAACTCCATATGCACATACACCTAGGCTAGAGATAGAGAAATATGTTAATCAAGAGCAATGGATAGAAAGCTATTTAGGAGACCGAAGAGTAGTTCATCAGTCAATCATCTTTGCAAAATCCTATCCATAAATACAAATAAATCAATAGGCCAAGGGAAAGCATGCCCCCTACAAATTCAGAAAATCAGGCTGCAGATTTTGTTGTGTTCTAGATAACAAAGAAGGATCCAAAGAACACTACTAAGTCTGATAGTAAGACTGATCCCCAAATAATAACTATTCAAGAAGAATCCTCAGAAGAAAAGTATTCAAAATAGAAAAGTACCATGGTTTTGATATGCATCCTTACTACTCCATTCACATGTGTTGAGGAGACAGCTGAGTCACCTATCTCTTCTACCTCTTAGATTCTATCAAAACAAAGTATTATTACAAGGTATAGAGAGATAAAGTTAAAGAATGAAGCTTTAAAGGATTCAACATATTCATATTTTTGGAAGAAAACTTCCACCACCCAAACAAATTGCTATATGCATTTGAATTAGAAAAAGGGCAGCTCCAAATGGCCTTTTTGGAACCTACAATGCCAACCCCTAGAAGTGTTGAGATTATAAGGCCTCAATATTGTATGTTGATACCAAGAAGTTTCATACAGTTGATCAATAGATTTGAATAAGCAAATAGGAGAAATGATTTACTCAACGCTGACCAACTCAAGCATGGGTGTTTGTAAGTTCCAGACCCCTTTAAATAATATGCCCTCACAGGTGAAGATTGAAAAAATGTCTTCTCTGAACAAAGACACCAGGATTAAAACTTTAGAAGATTTTATTATCAAACTAGGATATGATCCAAGGGATGTCAAGGCAGTAGAGTAGATAATTAAGAAAAAAAAAACCAATATTCAAGTGCTCATGAAACAACTTAAGCTCCCAACTACAAAACATTCTCACGCCAAGGAAGTGACATATACATCAGTAACAGGTACATCACAAGTAGGTACATCAATACAACAGGAAGCACAACAAACAAAACAAGCATCAACTTCATATTATTTAGACAAGCTAGCTCAATATTTAGGAGAATTATCATTAAAAAATAAGGAAATGGAAAACTTAACAGTAGCACTCACCAAGATGGAGAAGTACAAGATCAAAGTAGACAATGCATACCTGGCAGAGTTACAGAATAATTTCAAACTAATTCAACAGATTCAAAAGTATGAGGACCAATCCCACATAATTCGGATGTTAGCAGAAGCCAAACACAACATTTGGAATAGTATAAATGAAAATGCTACATAATTGTGGCCATCTATTGAAATTATTTTTGAACAAGAAGAATTGGTAAAAACGAGTTAAAGCAACAATTGAAAAAGAAAAAGTTGATATTGAGCACAGGCCAACAAAAGCACATAAAATTATAAGGATGTTAAACTCCAAGAACAGAGATGAGCTTGAAGAGCTCAATATTCAAGATAAAACAATGACAGTAATGGAATTCAAAAGAGTATTAACTAAGAAAAATCCTATGGTGCAGTTAGAAAATAAATGCAAAAAATTGGAGTTACAGGTCAAAACATTTAACATAAAGTTTTCTTTGTTGTAGGGGAAAGGAATTCCAACTCTAAGAAATTATAATGGAAAATTGATTCCATTAGAAATTACTAGGAACATTTATGCAACATAGCTGCTGATGCATCAAAATTTGCAAAGGTAAAAGGAACTATCAATAGAGAATATTTCATGGAGGGCCTACAACATGATCTCTTTATTGAACCTGAAACTCATCATCTATTTTTGAATAAGCAAACTTTTGAGTCATACACAGAGGTAGATGAAATATTAAGAAACATGGTAAATTTTTCTATCCCGGGTGAAGAATGATGGGACCTGTTATCACCCCAAGAAACTCTCCTAGGTTGTAGATCGGAGATGCTCGGGAACATTACAAATTCAACTTATTGTTGAAAATGGATGAATGGAAGGAATGATGCTTGTTCAAGCCAGATAACCACTTCTACTTTGCTTGACTCCAGACATGTGTGAACACCCCAGACTACAAGGCTTTAGACCACCAATTACTCACAGTTTAAGGATTGTGTGAACATGGAGAATACTGACCACACCAACAGATGCACAAGACCTTGTGATGGCCGGTTGCAACCAGTAAAGAAGTCTACAAATCTAATTCCCTAATGCCCAGATAGGATGACAGCTCTTTGGCACTAAGAAAATAGAAACCTGAATAGCTTATTCACTGATACCTACAAGATTTTAACACAGAGATAGGATGACAACTTCTCTAATGCTAAACAACAAGAGTTCAGGAATAAAGCATATCACGAAAAATTAGAGCTTGTGCATATAGATGTATGGGTACCTGCTCAGGTATCATCTCTCGGTGGCTCTCGTTATTATGTTAATTTTATTGATGATGCAACTAGAAAAACTTGGATTTATTATATTAATAATAAATCTGATGTATTTGATATTTTCAAGAAATGGAAAGCTTTGGTTGAGATTGAGACATGAAAGAAATTGAAGTGTCTTAGATCAGACAATGGAGGTGAATATTGCAACAAAGAGTTTGATAGGTACTTTTCAGAGCATGGAATTCGTAGAGAGAAGATAGTTCCAAGAACACCACAAGGAAATGGTGTGTTAGAAAGGATGAACATAACAATCATGGAGCGTGCAAGGTGCATGAGATTTCATGCAGGATTGCCTTTACAATTTTGTGCAGATGCTATAGATACTGTTGTTTATCTAATAAACGGAGGGCCTTCAAATTCCTTGGATGGTGGTGTTCCAGAGGAAGCATGGACAGGTAAAAATGTAAATTACTCTTTTTTAAAGCCTTTTGGTTGTGAGGCCTTTGTCCATATTGATAAAAAAAAATAGACAAAGCTTGAAGCAAAGTCAAAGAAATGTACCTGCGAAGAGTGATTTCACTAGCCATCCTTGTGACACTGCCGTGATTGGAAAATTCCAACCTGTACCTGGAATCAGCTGCTAATTGTTTCATCACTCGTTCCTCAAAAGATGAGTCTTCTTTAAGCACTTTTCATTTGACTCGTAAAATATGAAAAGATTGTCGAGTCCTTGGCCTTCCAGCTCGTTAAAGGGATAGGAATTGCTATCCCTCCTCTAGATTTTAATCTTTTTGGACCTGAGGGATTATTGCACAAAAATATCGAGCGCTTGTTTTATTCGGCTCGTTAAAACTATCGAAAACTCATCCCTTCTGTATTGTTTTATACTTTTTCGGACCTAAGGGATTAGATGACGAAAAAGGACTTTTGGAGTTAACTTTATGTACCTTTTCAGACTCTCTAAAAATGAAAAGGACCGAGTTATCCTTGTTGTTAGACTCGTTAAAATCATTAAATAGCGACAAACTTGTCTTTAGACGAGAACGAGTTTCACTATCGCTAGGCTCATTAAAACATAGCGATGGGCTTGCTCGAAGGGCAGGTTATAGAACAATCATATGTTATCCTACTCAATCTTGACAAAAATAAATAGGTACTGGTCAGCAATGACTGGGGAAAAATTGGGAGAAACTCAAGAAAACTTTGATGGTAGCAAGTCGCTCTTGAACATGACACTTTTCCTCCGTACCACAATCGGTTTGGGTTGTTTCATTCACCGGTCACATCCATGGTCTCGCCATACCATCCATATTTGGGGTAATGCTACCGATCCATCACATCAGTGTCGCCATATGTTCAAGAGAAGTCGTTCAGAAAAGTCAACCATGTCCCATCCACTACCGTACATTATCCTTCATCCTTTCATGACCGCCACCCTGAATCATATGTCACAGATCGTTTTCACCTCCATCAAAATCATTAGCTCCGTTCCGTGTCACTGATGTGGGATTCATTAAGGCCCTCCTTTGATGGATCGCTTCTTGTCGACGTCAGCTCATTATCCAAGAAGTTGATCTAGGAACAACCCCTTCAGTACTTTGAAACTTGCATGCCTCAATGGCAGGTTTATCACTTCCGGCGACAGGTATACATCAATGACCTTCGACCAAAAGATTTTGCGTGGTGTTCGACGCCAAGTCCTTTATTCACACCACGTGAATTGTACTGCAGTACCTTGAGGTTCATTATCATTATCAGTGATTCCTCTCGCGCTTGTTAACGGTTTACCTCATTGACCGGTAATCAAGCGATGTCTTTCCATGTTCGACTTCAGAACAATTCTCACATGGATCGACTTGTACTTAGAGTGAAGATCGAACGAGTTTGAAGACCCCAGATCTAGTTTCATCCATCCGGGCTGCGATATATATTCAGGAAAGATAAAGACATTGACATGTACATCATTGCAACAGATAATCATCCTACCCAAAGGATGATAATTTCATCAAAATTATCAGTCTACCACTAGACGATTGTCTGTTCTATGTACAGAAAAATGAATTTATAAAGTTGAGCATGGGAATGCCCGCCTCAGCTAGATCATGAAAGCAGTATGAAAAATAATGTATTGTATTGTATCTTATTACAGGTCTCCTCCCAGCACTGGATGAACTTCAGATCCCCCTGATAAAGCATTTCACCCGATAAACAGCCTCATACTTTAGGGGGCAACTGTTATAGACATTTTTGTGACTTACAGCATTGAGCATGAAATGTCCATAATCTAAGGGATCCAAAGTCCCTAAACATGTTGTTCCTAACCCTAGAGGAACAAGGCTAGCAAACCACAGCAATTCACAGAAGTTCTCCACCAGAAACTGCTTAAAAACAAGTCAATTCAGGATCAATTCAATGGCTCCACTAGCTGTCTGCGCTGAATGTCAAAGCCAACACTGGCTACCTGCATTGCAACGCAGGGAGAAGCACTACCAGGGTGCGTTGAGCGAGAATTGCCAAATGGCAAGTTCATTCCAAGAGGTGTCAAGACCCAGGAAGCTTCCAGAATCTTCCTCAATGAAACTTGCCTCAGTGAATTCGACTGGTGATGAGTAAGAGGTTCCTAATATCCAAGTGGAAGCAAGAGCCTCCAAGTGGAATCAAGAACTGACAGAGGGAGAGGACACTAGTCAGATCTCAAGCTGACTCATCCTCTCTCCAAACATTTATATATGGATCTCTCCTCCATGAGATCGAGAGGCTGGAATTTTTTTATTGCAAAGAATTGTTGTTGGTTTGAGATTAGAATCATTGGGTGCTTAATGCTTTGAAGGGGGTGAAGATAGGAATTCCATTTGACGGGAAGGAGATGCTGGATTGGAGCCCTCTGGGTTGTATCTCTTCCTGAACCTTGTTATTCATCAATAAAGCTATCTTGGTTTCTCCTATATACTGATGTATCTTTGATGTATGGTTGCATTAGTATGTTTAGTTTATTTCTAATCCTGAACTAGTTATGAATATGAATCCATGTCTTGTGTAGTGTTCTCTTCTTGTGATCTTGCAGAAACCTCTTGAAGCTGGGCGAGCGAGAAGACAAGTAGCTGGGAACCCTCAAAGAGAAGAGAGACCGGATCGAGGGACAAACGGAAGACACCGGTTAGTCCATCTATCTCTCTTCATTCTTAATTCATAAAGGAAGAATACTAGAATAGCTATCTCTGTTTGTTGCTAAGGCACTGTCACACCTTAGGTGGATAGGATCGTCCTGCATAGGCATTTTTCCCCACAACAGTATGCCATTAGAAATCCAGTGTTATTAAGATTATTTTTGAGAGTGCGTCTCTTGGAACGTGAATTTGAGTACATTGAATATCAGCATATTCCAATATATCTAAATACATTAGCAGATGCAATTGCTTCTCGAATGTTAAATAGACATTTGCAATAATCATACATGTAAATTTAAAACCATTCCATAACATGATTTACAAGATAAGCCGGTAATAGTGATATATATATATATATATATATATATATATATATATATATATATATATATATATATATATATATATATATAGGAGTGTGTCCAAAAATACATCGTCCTCGATCATAGGTTGAAAAACACCTTATGATCGGCAAAAATGATAAGTACAAAAAACAAAAATCTCACATGTGCCCACAATAGGCGATCATCCTATCACTGGTGATGATTTCTATAAGAAACCACTGCACGGGCCACCTTGCAAAGGAACCTCCTAAAAGCTCTCGGGGCTCCAATCACATAGCACTGAAGTCGACGAGGAATGTCGTCTATAGTGGTGTCAGGAATATCTCCTGTCAAGCGTTAGAGATGACCCTCCAACTCAGCCAAAACCTCTGCTGATTCGTCCTGTGGGGTTGGCGTGGGTGCAACTGGTTGCCTCCTCTCGTAAGATCGGAGAGCGGCTAGTCCCTGTGGACCCACATCTGCATTTGAAATTTTTACTATCAGTGTTGAGACGATGAAAAAATAACAAAAAATAAAAAAAAAATGTTGAAAGGGACTTTACCTGACTTGTCCCACTACTCTCCTGGTGGAAGAACCATGTCTAGGTCACCACGAAAATCTATCCCAGCATAAGGGAAGTCCTGAACAGAAAAGACCTGGTTTTCCAGCCATTGGAAATACTCAGGATTGAATCGAGCAACCTCTGTCCTCTCGTTCGGGTGACGGGCCATGACTGCAGCCCATCGCATCAGTTTGGGCTCTCGAGGAAGCCCAGCTCCAACAGTAAGGTGCTGTGGGATTAGCATAGGAACCCTCTCCAGACCAAAACTCATGACTAAAGCCCCATAACCAAAGGTCTTTAGTCGTCCGTTCTTGGTCCTGGTCAGTTGGCCTTTCACATTGGCCAACACGGCATCGCACCAGTTGAAGATGGTGCCTCGAAAGATATCAACTTCCATACGCATCTAGGATCCGGTGGCAATATGTAATGTAGCAGCTCCGCAAATTCTGGTGACAGTGAACGCAATCACCATGAGCTCATGATGGGATATGGTCTTTATGTCTATCCCTTTGTCTCTAGCCTGGCTGTTGTAGTACTCTAGCCAGAGGCTATCGACAGACTGGCCACCTGGCCTAGTCCCATGCAGAGTCAAGTCTTCGCCTCTCTTAGGCAAACCAGTCAAGAAATATATGTCCACCAGCTCGATTTCGAGCTGGTGGCCGCCGATGAAAAAGCACTGGTCCTGTATGCTCCATCCGTCAACCAACCACTGTAAGAAATCTACCTGAGCCCTCATGCCAGGAATGGCCCAGAATTTATACAATTCGCACGCCCTCAAAGCATCAAGTGAAGGGTGATGATTCCATGCGGCAGCATCCACGTCCTCATGCTCTCGTTCACGCCAATCTAGCATGATGTACTCTGTGCATCAAGTATAAAGACAAATTAAAATGCTAGAAAATATTTTGTGTGGTCCATTTTTGAGAATTTTTGGTTTAAAAACCCTTGCGGCAGGGACCGCACCCTCCAGGTTAGACACAGTGCGTGGGACCACACTTTGTCTACATGGAAGGTGCGGACCCCGAGCTTTTTCCCAATGGAGAAAAAGTCAGGGTCCGCAGGCCCGCAATGGTAAACCTGCGGGTCCCCGCGCGCCGGCTTTGCGCCTAAAAACCTCCTAAAAATGAAATAAATGACTAAAACAAAAAATTAAACGGTTAAAAATGAAGAGTGGGATGATGTGGATTACCTGGAGAAGACGACGTTCTATTCTGATGGTTGGATTTTCCGCAATCTTCACGGGAAGTTTTCTGAGCAAAAGCACTATTTTCTCACCCAAACTCAAACGGTAAAAATGAATTGACAAAGGCCCTTTTTATAAGTTTTTTGAGTAAATAAATTGCAAATTTGTTTATGTTTCACTTTGAAAAGGTATTTTGCGACATTTTTATCCATTTCAAACAGGTATGAGTAATGTTTGTGTTTTTGTGCAGAATAAAGGATTATTTAGGTGAAATCCATCATTTTCGACGAAAAAACATGACAGAGTCATCTTTAAGCTCTTTTCTGACTCCTAAAACATGAAAAGATTGCCAAGTATTTCTTTTAAACTCGTTAAAACGGAATTAAAAGACGGTCCACTTACAGCTCTTTTCCGACCGTAAAAACATGAAAAGATTTCCCGATTTTTGTCATTCAAATTCGATATTGGTTATAAAACGACGTGTCATTGATCACTTTTTTACTTTTTTCGGGTCAAGCGGCACTAATAACGAAAAGTACTCCTTGGTCGTAAAAGATCAAGCGGTTCTCTCAAGTATTATTTTATACTTTTTCGGGCTTGGGAGACACAAATTTATGAAAAAGGTCAACCTTGGAGTTTTCTTGAGTTTTTTCAGACTCTCTAAAATTGAAAAACGTCGAGTTTCTCCTATACTGGACTCGTTAAAATTTCACAGTAAAGGACCTGTTCAATTACAAATAGGAACGAACCACTCCTTCTTAGGGTTTGAATTTAAACTAAGTTGGACTCATCCAAAGGATGAGATTATAATCAAGCAAATGTTATCCTCCTCAAGCTTGTCAAAAATAAAGAGGTACTTGCCTAACAGTTGATCAAACCACATTGAAAGTCTTCAGCCGGTTTCTGGGTATTAACTTTGGGTCAATTATCACCAAGCCATCTGTCGTGTCGTTATGTGTTCAAGAGGTCACTGCTAATAAGCCATTCATTTGCAAAATATCTGTCATCCATTTTGACCATCCCTGAGTTAGTCCTTGCAACTAAATTTCTTCAACTTGATCTATGATTTCATGTTGTGGGCTTGCCTACGACGGATCACTTTCTATAGACATCAGCTCATTATCTAGAAAGATGATCTAGGAATCGTCAGTACCTTGAAGTCTGCATGCCTTAATCACAGGTTTCTCGCCTTTGACGACAATTTACATCATTGACTTTTGATCAAAGGATTCCGTGACATGTTCGACATCAACACATTTATTCGGATCTCATGGATTGTACTGGGTACTTTGAGAGCCATTGACATCACTGGTGGTTTCTCTCACACTTGTTAATAGTTTACATCATTGACTGGTAATCAAGTGGTTTCTACCATGTTCGACATCAACACATTTATTCGCATGGATAGAATCGTATTGTTTCGGGAAGTAGAAAATAAGACCCTGGATCTAGTTTCTACAATCCAGGCTGCGAGGAATTTTGTATTCATTATATAATGGACTATTCATAAACAGATGGCTGTGTCCATTCTGTGTCCACATGAGTCTTTACTTGTGATGTTTTACAAGATCATTCCTATATCAGAGCAGTAGTTAGTTTTTCTAGTCAGTTTTAATCTGAGTATGGGAATGCCTACCTCAGCGATGATATGATCTCATATATGTATCTTGCATTGAATGTTTTTACAGGTTCCAACTGGGCTCTCCACAAGATGATCCTCGAAATGATAAAGTACTTCACTCTTCCTAAATGATAAGAAATCCTCATCTACTACAGACTTCGCACTTTAGGGGGCAATCTGTTACACAAAAATATCGTCACCATGATTATTTGCAGTCAGTATGGGTCTATCATCACTTGTATTGTCCTCCTAAGCAAGTCTCAGACCTCAGATCTTCAAATCAAGCTTTGGAAATGAGAGAAAGACATTAAAAATCAACGTAACTCTGGTTCCGCACTTTCTCTCATGGTCACCTGCGGTCCCGCACCTTCTGTGTACAAAAGCTGCGGACCTGCCCGCTCTGTCCCTAATGGTGTAGGTGCGAACCCCTGCGAAAGTCAAAAGGTGCAAGTTTTATCTTAAAAAACTCACTTTGGGTTAATTCTAGAGGTTTCTAGAAGGAATTTTGATGTGGATTGTTCGCTCTGAGGTGGTTCATGCATCCCAAAAGAGAAGGAGCTAATCCCTTGATGAGAGGAGCTATCCCTTTGAAGGAGGGCTTTATCCCTTTGAAGGAGGACCTAGTAACCTCCTTCCATTGCACTATAAATACAGGCATTGGGCTGGTTGCTGGGGAGGTTAGAAGCTGAAAATTTTTGAGGGTAAATGTTGGTGAAATCAAGACTTCCTAGTTGAGCTTAAGAGGAGAGATCACACATCCTTTTGGCTTCATTTGGGAGTGAGTGAAACTTGTCAAAGTAAAGGAGACTTCTTGCTGGACCCTGGGAGGAGCTTGTACAACGTTAAGGAAAAGGTTGTAAAGTTCTTCTTCTTTTGAATTAATACAATCAAACTCATTTTTCTCAACAAGTATCTCATGTTATTTGTTTCATGGACTGCTTTACTTTCATGTTAAATATGTTTTATGCAATTGGCTTTTCAGGTGCTATTTAATTTGTTTGCCTTGTTTGTGTTTGCAGATTTGCGAAAAGGAGCTCATTTGGATCAAAGGAGTGAGGGCATCCACAAGCTTGCGTTGGACCTAAGGTAGGCCCTAAAAACACTTGTTTGCTATTGTTCATCAAAGCATATTTAAAGAAAGATAGTGTCTGGTTGGTTTGCTTGTCATTAGGTCTTCTTAGATTCTAGGAAGGTCTATCTTGTCCGCAAGATTGACTTATTTTGTGTGACAAGATGGTTGAACAGGATTAATGGAAGATTGAGTGGTAGAGACCTTATCACGAGAGGTTAAGTCAATAAATGGACAAACATGATTAATGGGAGATGAATGGCAGAGATCGTATCGTGCGAGAAGTGAATATATGGATGGATCACATCAAATCACGTGGCGATAGAAGGGTAAAAAAATGTAAAAAATGATGGAGCGAGTTTCGTAGGTGGTAAGCCGTTTCTCGCGTACCCTTAAAGATGTAAGCTGTATTAATAATTGTCACGTGATTAGCCTAAGTGAGTGACACATAACACAGGGAAGCACTTTTCTCGCATGCTCTCAAGTGGATATCGGCCGTGCAAGAATTCGCATGAGATTGCATGATAACCGTTAGATCATAAGAGATTGAGCAATGGTGGAGATTAGCCAAGCTAGTTGGCAATCAGGTGACGTGATAGCCATTCGATCGAGGGTGCGACAGATTGACGATGGAGATTTGGAGTGCATAAAGTAGGTGGAAGAATTCACAATAGCCGTTGGATCAAGCTAGACAGATTAACGGTGGAGATCTGGAGCACATAAAGTCAAGCGTTAAAATGAATCAAATGGTGATTGGTCAGGTTTGTTGTGGATCAGACTGTAAGGAAGTATACGGGTATAATATGATCAAGAAGTGTTTTATTGGATTCCTCTTAAGCATTTCGTGCTGAAGGAAATGAGAATATGAGAAAAAAGTGATGGAAAAAGACGACAATGAAATGAACCTCGTAGTGAATCAAGAAAAAATAACTCATGCAAGAACTCCCGGCTAACCCGCTAATTAAAAGAAGGCACAAATGGAAGCAAACTAAAATACAACTAATCTACGCTACAATACTGTAATGGAAATGAGGCTACTTAAGCAAATGAATGATTAAACCATGAATATACACTAGAATACATGTACAATAAAGAGGAGCCTTAGCTGCTAGGGTTGGGCCCTAACCTGGGAGCTTCATCCCTCCGAGTTAACTTTGTGCTAGCTCAAAACAAAACTCATTCTTATTATCAAAAAAATGGATTACATAAAAAACTATCACAAGTATTGCAGCTTGAAAATAGAGTAAAGTTTTACAATCAAAACTCACAATCTTACTAATGTCCTAGGCCTCTCTACTTATACGACTGAAGTCTCCAAAAACTTCTTTAAAATTAGGGAGGCTCGGCTCCCAAACTTGAGATAAAATGGTCCTTTGACTTTCACTTGCTTAGCTGCCTTCTAGTCCTCATGATTTCGCTATTTTCACTCCGAGCTGATGGAGGAATATTCGAATGGAGGGGTAGTAAATGAGGAGGATTTCCCTCCTATAATTCCTCTCCCTTGTCCCATTTGATTTTTGACCAAGGTCTTTGCCAAAATTCCTTGATTTTATCCTTTAATCATGTGTTAAATTCACATTAGACTACAAAGCAAAATGTCACACTCTAACTCATATCATAAACAAAATATAATCAAAAGTATGCAATAAGTTGTGAGAATAGTTGGTTTGACTAAGTTAGGAGGTGAATTAAGGTCGATATAATTACCCAATGGTGAGGCTCATCACCATCTTTTCCCAGAATTTTCTACCTGATGTCATCTCATATACCTCCTGAGCCAGAAAGCAGTAATTGCCAAAAACAATGAAGTCTTGTTTTCCATTTCCCCAGAAAGCATTTGTCAATCCCCAGAGATAAATCCTCGGGCCTCTCTGCACCTATTGTCTATTGATTCACTCATGGAGATATATAAAAATCTTAATTTTGCCCAGCGAGCCCATATTTTTGAATGTTTTTTGCTTGAGAATTCCGATTTGATGACATCAAATCCCCCATATTCTACCTCTATATTCCTAGAGATGTCCAAACAAGTCATTTCTATGGTTACTTGTTTATTAGGTTATCATACAGACCAGTGAGTATATGAGGTAGTACTAGTTTTTTTTTTTGTTCATTATTTGAAGTTTTTCAGAAGCCTTTAGTTATTTTCAATTACAGCCAATTCTTATCCGATGTCATAGATGAGAAATTTCTAAAGTTTAAAGTTGAAGGTGTGTTCAAACACCAATCAGTTTTAGTATATGTGATGTTATTTTACTAGGAAGACATGTTAAATTTTCAATTGCAGAAGATGGATGACCAAAGAAATTCATTATCAATCATTCATTAGACTTATTTAGTCAAAAGAAACTCTAAGGATTATCCATTCACCGGTTTTGTGGATAAGTTTCTACATACATCCTTATGTCTACTTTGCAGTGATGTCATACCAAGAATTTCACTAGAAATGAAGAAAGTTTTACAACTGTCATATCAGTCAAAAGTTGGAGACTGGTATTTATACCAAAACTATATAGAAATTAGAATCTATGGGTGTGAACTTCCTCCCTATATATTAGTAAAGTTTGTTCCAGTAAGTGTCTTTTCCCTGGAATATGCTAGACAGATGTTGAATATGGATGCACTTTGTGTCAAACAAGAAGAAAGCACAATTTAAATTAAAGGAAAATGTAGGGCCCTATATTGTAAGTACCAGAGCAACAAAAAAGGAAGTGGAGGGAATCTTAAAGCAGATTAAATTCAAAACAAGGTTCAAGTGTTCTTATGATCCTTTAGGGATAATTTAAAAGCTAAGGGTAGAATAGAAGAGAACTTTATATGCACATACACCTAGGCTAGAGATAGAGAAATATGTTAATCAAGAGCAATGGATAGAAAGCGATTTAGGAGACCGAAGAGTAGTTCATCAGTCAATCATCTTTGCAAAATCCTATCCGTAAATACAAATAAATCAACAAGCCAAGGGAAAGCATGCCCCCTACAAATTCAGAAAATCAGGCTGCAAATTTTGTTGTGTTCTAGATAACAAAGAAGGATCCAAAGAACACTACTAAGTCTGACAGTAAGACTGATCCCCAAATAATAACTATTCAAGAAGAATCCTCAGAAGAAAAGTATTCAAAATAGAAAAGTACCATGGTTTTGATATGCATCCTTACTACTCCATTCACATGTGTTGAGGAGACAGCTGAGTCTCCTATCTCTTCTACCTCTTAGATTCTATCAAAACAAAGTATTATTACAAGGTATAGAGAGATAAAGTTAAAGAATGAAGCTTTAAAGGATTCAACATATTCATATTTTTGGAAGAAAACTTCCACCACCCAAACAAATTGCTATATGCATTTGAATTAGAAAAAGGGCAGCTCCAAATGGCCTTTTTGGAACCTACAATGCCAACCCCTAGAAATGTTGAGGATTATAAGGCCTCAATATTGTATGTTGATACCAAGAAGTTTCATACAGTTGATCAATCGATTTGAATAAGCAAATAGGAGAAATGATTTACTCAACACTGACCAACTCAAGCATGGGTGTTTGTATGTTCAAAACCCCTTTAAATAATATGCCCTCACAGGTGAAGATTGAAAAAATGTCTTCTTTGAACAAAGACACCAGGATTAAAACTTTAGAAGATTTTATTATCAAACTAGGATATGATCCAAGGGATGTCAAGGCAGTAGAGTAGATAATTAAGAAAAAAAAAGCCAATATTCAAGTCCTCAGGAAACAACTTAAGCTCCCAACTACAAAACATTCTCACGCCAAGGAAGTGACATATACATCAGCAACAGGTACATCAGAAGTAGGTACATCAATACAACAGGAAGCACAACAAACAAAACAAGCATCAACTTCATATTATTTAGACAAGCTAGCTCAATATTTAGGAGAATTATCATTAAAAAATAAGGAAATGGAAAACTGAACAGTAGCACTCACCAAGATGGAGAAGTACAAGATCAAAGTAGACAATGCATACCTGGCAGAGTTACAGAATAATTTCAAACAGATTCAAAAGTATGAGGACCAATCCCACATAATTCGGATGTTAGCAGAAGCCAAACACAACATTTGGAAAAGTATAAATGAAAATGCTACATAATTGTGGCCATCTATTGAAATTATTTTTGAACAAGAAGAATTGGTAAAAACAAGTTAAAGCAACAATTGAAAAAGCAAAAGTTGATATTGAGCACAGGCCAACAAAAGCACATAAAATTATAAGGATGTTAAACTCCAAGAACAGAGATGAGCTTGAAGAGCTCAATATTCAAGATAAAACAATGACAATAATGGAATTCAAAAGAGTATTAACTAAGAAAAATCCTATGGTGCAGTTAGAAAATAAATGCAAAAAATTGGAGCTACAGGTTAAAAAATTTAACATAACGTTTTCTTTGTTGTAGGGGAAAGGAATTCCAACTCTAAGAAATTATAATGGAAAATTGATTCCATTAGAAATTACTAGGAACATTTATGCAACATAGCTGCAGATGCATCAAAATTTGCAAAGGTAAAAGGAACTATCAATAGAGAATATTTCATGGAGGGCCTACAACATGATCTTTTTATTGAACCTGAAACTCATCATCTATTTTTGAATAAGCAAACTTTTGACTCATACACAGAGGTAGATGAAATATTAAGAAACATGGTAAATTTTTCTATCCCAGGTGAAGAATGATGGGACCTGTTATCACCCCAAGAAACTCTCCTAGGTTGTAGATCGGAGATGCTCGGGGACATTACAAATTCAACTTATTGTTGAAAATGGATGAATGGAAGGAATGATGCTTGTTCAAGCCAGATAACCACTTCTACTTTGCTTGACTCCAGACATGTGTGAACACCCCCAGACTACAAGGCTTTATACCACCAATTACTCACAGTTTAAGGATTGTGTGAACATGGAGAATACTGACCACACCAGCAGATGCACAAGACCTTGTGATGGCCGGTTGCAACCAGTAAAGAAGTCTACAAATCTAATTCCCTAATGCCCAGATAGGATGACAGCTCTTTGGCACTAAGAAAATAGAAACCTGAATAGCTTATTCACTGATACCTACAAGATTTTAACACAGAGATAGGATGACAACTTCTCTAATGCTAAACAACAAGAGTTCAGGAATAAAGCATATCACGAAAAATTAGAGCTTGTGCATATAGATGTATGGGTACCTGCTCAGGTATCATCTCTCGGTGGCTCTCGTTATTATGTTACTTTTATTGATGATTCAACTAGAAAAACTTGGATTTATTATATTAATAATAAATCTGATGTATTTGATATTTTCAAGAAATGGAAAGCTTTGGTTGAGATTGAGACAGGAAAGAAATGGAAGTTTCTTAGATCAGACAATGGAGGTGAATATTGCAACAAAGAGTTTGATAGGTACTTTTCAGAGCATGGAATTCGTAGAGAGAAGATAGTTCCAAGAACACCACAAGAAAATGGTGTGTTAGAAAGGATGAACATAACAATCATGGAGCGTGCAAGGTGCATGAGATTTCATGCAGGATTGCCTTTATAGTTTTGGGCAGATGCTGTAGATACTGTTGTTTATCTAATAAACGGAGGGCCTTCAAATTCCTTGGATGGTGGCGTTCCAGAGGAAGCATGGACAGGTAAAAATGTAAATTACTCTTTTTTAAAGCCTTTTGGTTGTGAGGCCTTTGTCCATATTGATAAAAAAAAATAGACAAAGCTTGAAGCAAAGTCAAAGAAATGTACCTTTATTGGATATGGTGTTAATGATTTTGGTTATCGCTTATATGGTTATGAAAATCACAAAATCATTAGGAGCAGCGATGTAATATTCAATGAAAAGGTCTTGTATAAGAATCAGTTGCAGGAAAAGAAACAAGAAAAATAAAACAAGGAATACGCAGTCCTTGATGAAATCACTGAAAAAATAAAGGTGCCTGAAAATAATAATAATCAACAACCACAACAACACCAACCACCACAACAACAACAAGCACCACAAACACCTGAAAGTGGTATTAGAAGATCTACCAGGATAAGTAGACCCCATGAACGATACTCTCCTTCATTATATTATTTATTGTTCATTAATTCTGGTGAACCCGAATGTTATGAAGAAGAAATGCAGGTTGAAAGCAGGAAGAAGTGGGAGGTAGCCATGGAACAAGAGTTGGACTCCTTAATACATAACCAGACGTGGGACTTAGTAAGGATGCCTGTAGGAAAAACTACATTGAAGAATAAATGGGTTTACAGGCTAAAGGAAGAAGATGGAGGAAAACAGAGGTACAAAGCTAGACATGTGGTGAAGGGGTTTACACAGAAGAAAGGTATTGATTTTGATGAGATATTTTCTCTTGTTGTTAAAATGACTTCAATCAGAACTATTTGAAGTCCAGTAGCAGCTGAATATTTTCATCTTGAGCAGTTAGATGTAAAGACAACCTTTCTCCATGGGGATTTGGAGGAAGAGATATATATGCAGTAGCCACAAGGATATGAGGTGAAAGGGAAGGAGAAACTAGTGTGCAGGTTGAAGAAGAGATTGTATGGCTTAAAACAGGCTCCAAGGCAGTGGTATCTAAAATTTGACAAGTTTATGTCTGAACAAGGTTATACTAGATGTCACTCTGATCATTGTGTTTATCTGAAAAAGAAAAATGATGGAAACTATATTATATTGTTATTTTATGTAGATGACATGCTTGTTGTAGGGTCTAACATGCAGGAAATAAATGTGCTCAAAAGAAAATTGGCAAATTCATTTGCAATGAAGGATTTGGGAGCTGCAAAACAAATCCTTGGTATGAGAATCACTAGAGACAGGAAAAATTGCAAATTAGCATTGTCTCAGAATGAGTAAATACAAAAAGTGTTGAAAAGATTTAACATGCACAATGCAAAACTAGTTAGTACACCTTTTGCTAGCCTTTTCAAACTTAGTAAGGAAATGTACCTAAAGACCCAAGAAGACATGGATTATATGTCTAAAGTTCCATATGCATTAGCAGTTCGAAGCTTAATGTATGCAATGGTCTGCATAAGGCCTGATATTGCACATGCAGTGGGAGTTGTAAGCAGGTACATGAACAATCCAGGAAAGGAACATTGGATGGTAGTGAAATTGATTCTCAGATATTTGAAAGGTACCACAAATCAAGCATTATGCTTTGGTAGTTCAAACATTTCTCTACAGGGATATGTTGATGCTGATATGGTAGGTGACATAGATAATAGGAGGAGCACTACAAGATATGTATTTACTGTTGGTGGAACAACTGTCAGTTGGGTTTGAAAAATCCAAAGTGTTGTTGCACTTTCAACAACAGAAGCAGAGTATGTTGCTGCTACAGAGGCTAGTAAAGAAATGATTTGGTTACAAAGGTTTATGGGTGAATTGGGTAAGGAGCATGATATGGGCACGTTATATAGTGATAGCCAAAGTGCCATTCATCTTGCAAAGAACTCAACATTTCATTCTAGGACTAAACACATACAGCTCAAGTACCATTTCATATGATCAATGTTGGAAGATGGAGAGTTGAAGCTGGAAAAGATACACACTAGCCAGAATCTTGCATATATGCTAACAAAAGTTGTAACCAGGGAGAAACTGAGAATATGCTCAGTTTCAATTGGTCTTCAAGGATGATGATGAAGATGAAGATGAGAAACAGCCAGGTCCAAAGAGGAGTCATTGTCCAGCAAATGAAGTAGTGGTGGAGTTGCTACAATCATTCTCCAAGTGGGAGATTGTTGTGTGTGGAGCATGACTGTTCAAAGGTCTTTGTTTCAACCAGATGTATACCATAGGAAGTTTGTACGCCCCTCCACGTGGGGGAGAATTTCCCCCCCCCGCGGGGGTCCGGGGGCCAACGGTCCCCCAGCGGGGGCTCGGGGGAAGCGCCCTCGAAACTAAAAATAGATGTAAAATTGCCTTGTAAAAGTATAGTAATTTCTAGTCAATTTGGGCCATTCATTAGGTGGATGATCTGACGATAGAACTTATGTTTGGTTTAGGGTTTTTTTTTGCATTAGAAGGCAACCCCTCTCTTTTTATGAGGGCATATTATTTGAAGCTGTGTAGTAGATGTGTATTCTCTGAGCGAGAAGCAAAGAGGTGAGACTATGAGAGAAAACAGAGGATATTACAACGGATCTATTGTAGGTTGTGTCTCTTCATTTTGCTAGATAATAGAAATGAAGGACTAGCTGTTCGTGGTGCACATAGCCCAAACGGGGTGAACCACGTATATATGTGTCTCTCTTTTTTTATGCATTTTCTGTGTTTATATTCTGCAATATTTTATGTGTTCCATTGCTCCGTAATATATAATTTTATAACAGAAAGTGATTTGATGATGCTCCTTTTGCAGAGGTGAAAACTACCTGAGATGAAGGTGGAGATGTGTACCTGGCTTGTTCAAGTACACATGTAGATCATGAGGCATGGTTGATTGACTCAAGTGCATCCTCTAGCTTCACTCCCCATAGAGAATGGTTCTACGAGTATGAGAAATACGATAGTGGTGATGTCTTCATAGGTGATGTCAACTTTACCTTTGGTCGCGGAAAGGTAAAGTTGAAGTTGCAAGGTGGAAGGGTTAGAACACTTCCGGGTGTTCTACATATTCCTGCATTGGTCAGAGATATGATTTCTATAAGCAAGTTGGATGATGCAAGTGTAAAAACAGTGTTCAAGAAGGATACCTGCAAGATGGTTTAGGGAGCACTGGTATTAATGCGGGGAGTTCGGAATGGAACTCTGTACAAGCTACAAGGCAGCATAGTTGTTGATTGGTGCAACAATTCTATGGTTCCTAAAAGTGGAGTAGAAAATCTAGTGGTCTGTGGAGAGAAGACCATGTTGTGGCATCAAAGGCTTGGACATATTGGAGAGAAGGGCCTTCAAATACTTCATTGTAAAGGTATGGTAGAAGGTATGAGTAATAGCTCTCTGGATTTTGATTTCTGTGAAAATTGTGTATATGGGAAGTAGAATCGGGTGAGTTTCCCCTCTCGTGGTAAGAGGGAAAAACATATACTAGAGTTTGTGCATAGTGATGTGTTTGGACCTGTGAAGGTTCCATCACTGGGTAAGTCTATGTACTATGTATCATTTATAGATGACTTCTAAAGAATACATGGATATATTTCCTTAAGAATAAATCTGAAGTCTTTGACAAGTTTAAAGAATTTAAGGCTCTGGTGGAAAACCAGATAGAGAAGAAGATAAAGGTGCTGAGGATAGATAATGGTGGAGAGTTTTGCAGTAAGGAATTTCAAGAATTTTGTAAGAAGTACGGTATAGCACGGCAGAAGACTACTCCATATATACCTCAACAAAATGGAGCTGCAAAAAGAATGAACAAGATGTTGATGGAAAGGGCAAGAAGCATGCTCAGTGGTGTCGGGTTAGGACAAAAATTCTGAGCAGTGGTGGTGGAGAAAACATGTTAGTTGGTCAATAGATCGCCTTCATCAGCATTGGAGGATAAGACTCCACAAGAGGTATGGACTGGTAAGAAACCATCTCTTTCACATCTGAGGGTATTTGGATGTGATGCATATGTACATGTTTGAAAGGAGAAGTGAACCAAGTTGGATAGTAAATCTGAAAAGTGCGTCTTTATTGGGTATAAGGATGGTTTAAAGGGTTATAAGCTTTGGAACCTAGTAACAAGGAAGGTTGTGTACAACCGAGATGTGGTGTTCAGAGAGGTGAAAGATGTTATTAAACATGAAGTCCAACCAAAGGAACCTGAGAAGATAGAGTTTGAGCTAAAGGAGGAAGAATCAAACTCTACAGCAGAGGAGGATTCAGAAGATGAAGAGCCACAAACTCTGGGTGTGAGAAGATCAGCTTGAAAAAGAAAGCAACGAGAAAGGTATAGTCCATCTGCTTTCTATTCAAATTTTTCTTTATCTATTACTAATGATGATCCCAGAACTGTGAAGGAAGAAGTAGATTCAAAGGATGGAAAACTTTGGAAAGAGGCCATGGTTGATGAAATGGCATCTTTGTACAAAAATGAGGCTTGGGATCTGGTGGAGTTGTCGGTTGGAAGGAAACCCATTGGTAGCAAATGGGTGTTCAAGAAGAATACAAATGCATAAGGAAAGGTGGAGAAATAAAAAGCTCAGTTGGTAGCAAAAGGTTATTCCCAAGTGCGAGGAATTGATTTTGGTGATATTTCTTCTCCTGTTGCCAAGGTAACTTCTATTATATTACTTTTATCTGTTGGTGCTGCTTTTGATTTTGAGGTAGAAAAGATGGAGGTGAAGACAACATTTCTTCACGGGGATCTGGAAGAGGAAATCTCCATGAAGCAACCTGAAGAATTTGCGGTGAAGGGTAAGAAAGAACTGGTATGCAAGTTAAAGAAGTCTTTATATGGGTTAAAACAGTCACCGAGGATGTGGTATCAGAAATTTGATATATTTATATGGGGACTTGGCTTCACTAAAAGCAAATAAGATCACTTTTTTTTATTTTAAATTAATTTGTGATCGTGTTATTTATTTGGTCTTGTATGTGGATGATATGTTGCTGGTTGGAAATGACAAAGAAATTATCTAGGATTTGAAGACCCAATTATCCTCCAAATTCAACATGAAAGATCTTGGTGCTGCAAACTATATTTTGGGCGTGGAAATTAAAAGAGATCGGGCAAAGAGGAAGCTTTGGTTAAACCATAGGAAGTATGTCGAGACAATATTGAAAAGATTTAATATGTAGGATAGTAAACCGGTGAAGGTTCCTATTCCTGTAGGTGTAAAGTTATTTGTGGAACAATGTCCCAAGAGACAAGAAGGGGAAGAGGACATGTCCCGTGTTCCATATGCAAGTGCAGTCAGTAGCCTAATGTATGCAATGGTCTGTACTAGACCAGACATTGCATATATAGTGGGAGTATTGAGCATGTATATGTCAAAACTAGGAAAGGAGCATTGGACAACACTGAAGTGGGTTTTCAGGTATTTGCGTGGCACTAGTGATTATGGTTTGTGCTACCAAGGAAGACCAGGATTGGACAAAGTGTTGGATATTCGTGGCTTTGTTGATGCATACTGGGCTAGAGATTTGGATCAGAGAAGATCTACAAGTGGGTATGTGTTTAACCTATTTGGAGGTGCAGTCAGTTGGATGAGTAAGAAACAATCTGTAGTGGCACTATCAACTACAGAGGCAGAATACACAACAACCACTCATGCAAGCAAGGAAACAATTTGGTTGTAGAGATTGTGTTCAAGTATGGGGTTAGTACAAGGAGCTATAATGATAGATTGTGATAGCCAAAGTGCAATTTTATTGGCAAAGAACCCTGCATATCATTCAAAGACAAAGCACATTGATGTTCAATATCACTTTGTGAGGGATATGATAGAAGACAAAATGGTGTTGTTGGTAAAGGTAGACACTTTGAAGAATATTGCAGATGCATTGAAAAAATCTGTGAGCTCTGAGAAGTTCTCTTGATGTAGAGAAACAATGGGCATTGCAGGGATAGATAAATGACTAATCTCTCTTGTGCCCCCCTATGGAAAGAAAACAACAAGTGGGAGAATGCTGGGTTATGTTATATTCTTTCCACGACTAGCCCACGTAGTTAACCGGGGGGTTAGAGGGGTGGCATAGTCCCCCCTTCATTGCGCCGATTATGTAGCAGGGTGGTCATAGGGGGTTTAACAGGTGTAGGTAACCCCACTCTATGGGGTTTGGGGTAGTGCCTCAAAAATTTTTGGTTTTGTAACCTATGTTAAGTTGGGCGGACCCACCTATGGTTTTGTGCATGATTTTCACACATGTTTTTGGACGCGATGGTTTTCGGTCCATGGTTTTGGAAGCGATGGTTTTTATTCCATGGTATTGGATGCTTCGGCATGTATAAATATGTATTATAACATTGAAAGGAACATAATGAAAAATAAAGCTGGTAGTCTCGGTTTTGGGATCCAAGGGAAAATCTCTGTGCATATGTGTTTTATGTGTTATGCTCTCGCATTTTTTATTTTATGTGTTTTAGAATTCATATGTAGGTAATTTCTGTATGGGGTTAAAACCTACACTCTCCTGATGTATCTACTGTTGTTGTAGATTTTGCTGTTACTAGAAATGCTGTGGCAGATGGAGTTGTTGGTGCTAGTGAAGCTGCTAGTGTAGAACGGATTATTGTAGACACAATAGGGATGACATTTACAGAAGTTGATGCAATGTTAGTATGTTTCAATTGGATCAAGCTATCCAATTCTTTCTCTGTCTCGTTGAGTTGATCATTGAGTTTTAGGACCAATTCCATTGACTCTTCATGTTTGGTTTGGTTCTCTATGACTTCAAGTGTTTGAGGATGTTGCAACTGAGGTATCTTTAATTGCTTCTTCAGTGTGGCAATGTCATCATTATTCTTCTTTATCAACTGCTCAGTAGCTTTTATATCTTTGGGATTGTGTCCCAACTCAATAACCAAGTCTTCTAAAGACTTAATCGTTGTATCCTTGGCATGTGAGGAGGCATTCTCTAACTAAAACTGTGCTGAAATGTTGTTCAAATAGTTTTGTAGCTGATGAGTAGCTATGGCTTTACCTGTTAGGGTGGAGTATATCATCTCTCCAACCTATTTATGCAGTTCAGTCTGGTCTATGGGATGAATATCCCTTTCTAACACTTTAAAGTCTTGCTTTTGGAATCTGATGTTGTCTTGGGCTACTGTGTTGTAGGTTTGATAAAGGACATCTGCAACTTTCCCTCCTTTATGTCAAAGGCTGACATTAGCCTTGTTTAATTTGTGGGAGTGAGATTTAGGCATTGAGCATATGTTTGGGCCTTAAGCCTCTCATTTATCATTTTCACTTCCTTTTACTTGTCTTTTATGTCCTGGTCTTTTTCATCAGGCCTACTAAAGGAAGACACTTCCACACTAAGATGTTTGTGATGGGGAAGGCTGTTGTATGTATTCAAATGGAGTAGTGGGCCTACGTCAGTCTACCTTTGTGTTGGTAACCTGTGTTGATCCCTCAGTATATTCATGTTCAGAGTCTGGATTGAGCCTTTTCCTCTTGCTGTGATTTGTTTCTTGTTGAAAATTAGAGGTGTCCATTCTTGAAGTGGAAGCTCCCTCTCTATTTATTTTTTGATTTTTCTCCTCATTCTAAGGAGTCTACATGATTGGAGGGGTGCTCATGGCTCTTTCTTTCTCTTCTGGTACCTGTAGGAAATTTCTCTCATCAAGCTACTTTTCCAAATCAATCAGAGCATTTTCTACATCTACCCTTGTGCTGTCTCTATCTACTAAAGTATTTTCCACCCATTCTGTTTGATTTGCATATGCCTCTATTTCTAGTATGGGGTGGTGGATGAAAGGTCCTAGCTTGACCTTTTTCCTTTTCTTGGTAATGAATTCTAAAGGGTCATATCTCCATACAAAAATCCTTTGGAATTTCATTCTTTGCAGGATTAGGTCTACCTCTTTCCCTGCCTCTATGGAATTGCATATGAAGGGACCTAATTGGTCTTTTATTTTGAAATAGGCCTTCTTCTTGGACTTGACAAAGTTGACTTCATCCGCATTGATAATCTGTCTATAATATTCTAAGGCAAACAATCTCATAGGGAGGTACCTTGGCAAATTATATGGTGCAAGCAGGAAACTATATATTATGATTTCTAGGTGGTTTTGGTAAAGGTACCAATCACCCACTTTGGTTTCCTTGGAAAACTAGAGGACTCTTTTTATCTCTAGACTTATCCTAGGTGGAGGACTTCTAGTGAGCATAGTCATGATTGGATACACAAAAGAATCTATGATGTATGAGTATGTATATGGTGATGCAAAATCATGGAAAAGTGGGGTCCAAAAAATGAGAGATTTGGGCTGGACTCTAGTGTCAAGCTTCTAGAGATTGAAAGGAAACTTATCTGACTGATAGTACAAAAATAGATGGTACAATACAAAAGAGTATTTGAATACCCTCTCATTGCCCATTCTTGTGAACTGTTCATGCATTCTATCAGCTATGAAACTGGCAAAGTCATATATGATTGCAAGAGGTTGCCCTAGGGTATAAATGGACATGAAAGCAAGAATAAGTTCATCAATGTATTCACTGGTAGAGGAACCCAAAACACATGATATCATGGTTACAATGTTCTGACCCCATTTATAGAAAATAGTTGCTACATATGGAGGGGGGTCATTAAGGATGTGTTTCTCCTCTCTAATGAAGGTTTGGAAAAACTGGGCCAATCTTGATGTGCTTAGCTTGGGATATTGGTCCAACAGGTCTGCAATTGAGAGTGGGGTTAGGTTTGGCCCTATTTGGAACTATAGCATTTCATTAATGGACTTGGCTATGATAGTGAAAAGGACCTTATAATCATGAGATATTGTAGCTCTATGGATGGGGATGTAGCATGCATAGCACATATGAACAACGTCTGGAAAGATATGAACTTGGGGGAACTGATATCTGGGTAAATTGGACTCCCAGAGGCCAATATCATCTGTATTGTTCAAGTGTCTAAAGGCCAATATCATCTGTATAGTTCAAGTGTCTAAAGGCCAATATCATCTGTATTGTTCAAGTGTCTATCTTTTCTTAAACAACAAATTTTAAGCAGGATCTCTATTGTAGTTGTGTCTTTGATTTGGAAATCCCTATTAGCTAGGGGAAGGTGGTCTAGGTCTAGGTGTGGAGTAGTAATGGGTCTAATGTCCATGGCGATAAGGGCAACCATAATTCAGTTCCTGTGAATTTGAATTATGCTCTGGGGGGTTTTAATCCAATGTTTTCAGATTTTTCAGAGGGTTTAGGCAAGAAATTTCTTTAATTGACATTACTTTTACTCAATTTCTTAATTTAAAATACTGCACAGTCCAAAGGTCTTGAAATTTGTAGGGGTAAGAGGTAATTTGTGGTTAAATACCTAGAATTGGGAAAATCGGCTCTGAAAATGGTGTTTCACGGCAGCTATAGTGGTTGGTGTGGTCTTGGTATGGTTTGAAAAGGTTGACTGGGCTGTCTACATCGTCTTCTAGAGCAGAATTGGAAGTCTATGTATAATTTCGATTTTTACAGTGGTCGCAATGGTTTACACATCTTACAAAGAGAATGCATGGAAAAAGGGAGAAAGAGCACTTCATGGCCTTTTATAGAAAAATCATTAATTTTGGTGGGTTTCCCTTTCGGATGAATAGTTTATAGTTTTTTGGTTGAGCGGGGGAAGCGGTTTTGGAGGGCCATCACACCACTTTTTTGGTGCGGGCGATATTCAGGAGGGGTCACTCGATGCCATACATCATCTGACACTTATCATTAGTGGATAGGAAGAAATCCACTTTATCAAGCAGTTATTGTTCAACCATCGGGCACGCTTGATATGATTGTACGTCATTGGATGTGGGGGAGGGATGATCAAAGGTAGTCAGGAGGCGAAGCTGCCTGGGGGAAAATGATAGGAGTTGATGGGGGGCCCAGGGATTTAATTATGGTGGTTTGAGATTAGTTTAGGGACTAATCCTAGGTTATGTGATCGGGTGGGCTTAATGATGGATTAGGGAGTTAGGAGAGGACGAGATGGGGTTAACTTAAGTTTTACCAGGGTTAGGTAAATTAAGTGAAGTTATATCGGGATAAGGGGTAGTTTATATTAGTTTTTATTCAAACTAAGGGGTTGGGGTATTTTATATAGGGTTTTAACTATTTACGGGAAAAGGGATATAATGGGTTTATATAATATAATTAGTTAATTAATATGGAAGTGATGGAAAAGTGGATTTTCCTAAGTAAAAAGGGGTAAAGTGTATGTGATTGTGCATTTTGCTTTATACTTAGGATAAAAACTTTTGGTGGGTTTTTTGGTGAAATAGGATTTACATGGAGGTGAGTCACTTTTCCTAGGTAAATGGTGTTAAAACCTTAGGAAAAAGGGATTTTCTTAAGTTAATGAGGGGAAAGTGATTTTATGAAGGGGGAATGTGTTTTTATGAAGGGGCTTCTAGTGCTTGTCCCCCTAAGTCATGAAGTTGAGGGTCTGGTCCCTCCAAAAGTCAGAGAAATGCTCTGAGCCTTTTGACTTTAGGTTTTAAGTACTAGAACTTATGTATGGGTAGTTAGTGAAGTAAAGGGGTGAAATGAATGAGGGGGTGTCAAAGAAACCATATTGTGAACAATTGTCTTTGCTTTGTTTATTTCTTATGCATATTTGAAAATTGCATTTGAAATAATGACATAAGTGCTTTTGTATAATCACATGATATTTCTGCAACCTTTCTACTACTTACCCATTTACTCATCCTACCATTTTTTCCTTCACTTTATTTGGGTGCATTTAGGCTAGCAAACCCTTATCAATCTTTTTCTTTTCTTTTACAAAGTAAGTTATCTAATTCTAACCTTATATCATCCAAGGGCTCAGATTAAACTGATGAGCTCCTTTTATTTACTCTACCTATCTAATGATCTACCAAGATTACACTGTTTGGTCAGACTTTATTCTTTAACTATAAACATAAAATTTAAAACATGAAATAACCAAGTTTAAACATTTTGACTATCATGGATTGTGGCATGAGTAACAAGCTGCACACAATCATTTATTATGCATAAAAGTAAATAGTAGTGGCATTTTGACTTGCTCATTTTCATGGTCTCTTTTTGTCTTTTGGGGTTCATATATTCTCATTTTTTTTACATTTTCTTATTCTTTTTGTTCTTTTTTTATTCTTTTAGGACTTACCCTCTTTACATTTTTTAATTTTTTAATATGGAAAACATTTGTAGAAAGCAAAGGTATGTACAATATTACAAGGCTTAACCTTATCCATTCAAAATTATGACTCCTATTGGTATAGGAACCTAACAGTGGCTCCAATTGGGGATGGAATTTCCTAGTAAAATGTTAAGAATTTTGTAGATCAGTAGCCCCTAAATTGTTTTTGATGTTACCTTGCAAAATGTTCCTCTGTGCTTCTGCATTATTAATACTTATGACAGTGAATATTTCAAATCTTAGGGCTTTGTCTTCAGGATTCAACTTTAAAAAAATCACCATCCAATCCAATCTAGACTTTTGAAAATAAAATATGCTCTAATGCAAAATGAAAATTAGTAACCATGTTCAAAATAGTGTTTTAGCATTCGACCATTCAGTAGCCCATCTTTTACTTCTATACCATCCATTTCTCTTAGGAAGAAAGAATTATTACCTCTGAAAGCATAAATGACAAATGGGCCTTTCCATAGGAAATCAAATTTCCCATGTTTACCTTTGTCTTCCCTCCTTGAATCCCACTTGAGTACTTTGTCACCAAGGTAGAAATCTTCAGCCTTGGTTCTCTTATCAAAAATATTTTTAATACTTTTGTGCACAACTTGAGACCTAATATAGACCTCTTACCTAGTTTGTTGAAGAAGAATTCTTTGGTTGATTCTTCTTTGGATACTATTTGGTTCAACTTGAAATTCTTGAAGAAACTTCATCACTAGTGTCTCCAAGGAAGATGGAAAAACAACTTCTTGTTGGCTTGTATGTGCCAGACCCAAGTTCAGAGGTGATTTAGCCAAACAAATCCTGGCACTACTGGCCCTTTTGACAATAATCCGTGGAGCGCAGACTGAGGTCTCACCCAAAGTGGTATGAGAGGGTGCTAGAACCAGGTTTCTGCACTCTAGGGATGTCTTGATGATTTTTGGGAGGTTCATGGTTCAACCCTTTGCACACGCTGCTTCGTGCAGCTATCTATCCCTTGCAACCATGAAGCTGCCTTCGCGCAACTCTGTTCGCAGCACGAAGAGAGTATTACCCTGATTCCTTATACTTACTCCAGTATTATTATAGTACTTAACTTATCTGTGTGAGCCCTGTATTCTTTATTTATCATTCAACATTCATATAAGTGCGCGCAATCATCAAACAGTATAAATGCATAAAAGTAAGAGGAAACCCAGATACATTGTATTTAGAATCAACCTTATCTTTATTAAGTCTTCCTTCAATTACAATCTCAACTCTATCCCACACACTCAGCTGCAGGGGTCCGTGCACTCAGTTGCAGACTCTACTAGGCCTCTGTGCACTTAGCTGCAGAGTCTATTCCTATTACTACGATCCAGTACTCTTAAACTATTCTTCTATACTTGAACCATTCCAGTTCTTCTCTCTAATTTGCTATATTTACAAATTAGAGGCTTACTCTATTTATACAATCCCATGGTCTGTGGACCATGGATAGGCCAACATGACTTTACATTACATTACAATATTTTAGGGTAGATAGCCCTATGAATCATCCTATACTTCGTGCTCCACACCCACAATTCACGGAGTCTTACAAAACCTTCGACCAAAACTTGGCTTTGAACCCAAAAAACTTGCTGTGGGGGGATTCCATTCCCAACAGGCCCCCAACACAATCATTGTGACTCATCCCGAGTCACTTTGGTGGCGTAGTGATCTTGGCACGGAGCCCCTCCAACTGTTCCCAGACTACTTGGAGGTCCGCGATGCACTGTTCTACTGTTTATTGGACCTGTTGCATGTGCTCTTCTGTTGCTTCTTTATGAGGCTCCGCTATCTGTCTTAGCACATAGAGTCCTTGCATCTGCTTCATGAGCTTACCCCCAATCTTGGGGTAATGGTGAAGGCCTCATCAATCCAAGGCTGGATGTGCATTTTGAGAAGGGCCTCTTTGTGTCTTGTAGCATCCACCTGCTCTTTTGGTGCCCTTGCCTATTACATCTTAGCTAGTCATTGGGTGAGGAATATTGTCTATGTTGTTCCCTTGACACTGTCATACTACTGCTGTAGTTTACGTGCATCTATTTCCAGGCGCTGCATGTTGGGGTCCTCTTGTAAGGATGCGAGGACGTCGAACGCTTGGTCCAACATACTGGTGTAGTCCTGCACCACTCTTCCAATTTATTCCAATCTTGTCTAAATCACGCTAACGCACTATTCTTTCACTTCCAGAGGAGTGGAGGGTTGCTCCTTCATCCGCAGCTCAGTAATCTGGAGGTTTAGCTCCAGTTACAGTCGTGTTCGTTCCTTGTGCGTGCTTCAGACTCCACTTGCTAGAAAATGGATCTACATCTCTGTTATAGAAATATTTGGGAACTTCAACCCCAATAACATATGTCGATAAACCAAGAGATCTTTAACCCCTAAAAGTGTTTTTCATACCCTAAAGGATCATTGTCAACCGATTACGTCATTTCCCAGAAGTTCCACTTGAAAAACTACTTAGAACTGGCCAAAATTGGACTATACTGATTGCTCCACTATCAAGGCGCGATGCATACTGGCTCCTACACTAGCCATGTATGATGCATACTGAAGAGGCCTTCTGTATGGTGCGATGAGTGAGAATGGACAAATGGCTGAGACAGTTTGTTGAGTGGATGCTCATGGAATCTTCTAGAAACTTCTCCTATGACACTTGCCTCTTTGAATTCGCCGAGAGATGAGTAAGAGATCAATGAAATCTCCATGTGGAACCAAGAACTATTAGTGGAATGACACTAATAAAAAAACTAGAGCTGACTCACACCCTTGCAAGACATCTATAAATGGATCCCTCATCTGAGAGATCTAGAGGTTGGAATTTTGTAATTTGTAAGAAAGTGTTGTTGGTTTATCTTTGAGGAGAGACATTGTGTTGTTGGGTGATCTTGCTTTTCATGAGGTGAAGAGGGTTTTGATGCTGGGAGGATGATGTTGGATCAGACAGTTGGGTTGTAATCCTCTCTTCTATTATTAATAAAGTTCTTTGAGTTTTCCTGCATACAATCGTGTATTTGTGAATCTTGTTATTGTGAATGCAATTGTATGTTCAATGTATTTCTGATTCTGCATTGTTTATGATATTATAGATTGAGATGCTTTGATGGTGTTCTGTTACTTTGTCTCTACAGGTATTCTGTAAAGCAGGATAAGTAGGAGAATATTTGCAAGCTCTATCAAGGGAGAGAGAAAACAAGCAAGGAATCAAGTGGAAGATCCTGGTTGGTCCCCTTTGCTTCTCTCTTATCTATCATACATAAAGGAAATCACAAATTTCTTTGATTGTTTGTTTCTAAGATAGCTACCAATCTTAGTGGGACTAGCAGATCGAAAAGACACTAGTTTTCTCGGAAACAAAATGGTGACTCCACTGGGGAGCGAATAGTTTGTTTGTTTGTATTTGTTGTTTGCTTTATAAACTATAGACAGAGCCTAAAGTTAGCCAGATAGCCTTCGAACTGCTCTTGCTATGCAATTGCAAAGTAGATGAATGTTGCTTTAGTCAATCTCCAGGTTGGTTTATGAACTGAACATCTGAATTACAAGCATTCTAAACGCCCTTGTGGTAGCTCAATAACCTCCTAAGATCATACCCTTGTACTTTGTTCTTTACTATTCATAGTAGCTCAGCCTAAATCTCTGAAATTAGCTACAAATTTGGGAAAAAACCCACCTCAATTTCGCTCCCTGGCCCATTGCACTCTGTAACTAGAAACCAATATGCATAGCACCTCCTATGTGTAGCAGGTGAGATGCATACCTGTTTCTAATAAGCACAGGTGCAGTGATTGAGTAATACCTTTTCTCTCTTTGAAATTTTGGTTTTTCCTCGTTTTCAGCTCTATTTAGTTGTTTTTATACCTATGATCAGTATCTCATTGTTGAAGCCTCCTTCCTTTACATTGTTCAGCCTCCATTGATTAGGATTAGTAAATTTTTTTATGTATTTTTCCATCATTTATGATCCCTAGTAAAAAAGTAGCTTAAATCGAACTTTCGTTTTTTGATGCAAAAGTGTTGTAATTTTCATTTTGGGTCAAAAAGAAGAGTGTTGTAAAGTCTTCCTCCTCTAGATAGTCAATTCTACTTTTGTCATTGTATTTGATTTGAATTGTTAACATTTGAAGTGTCAAACGCAGTCTTCTATTCAAAATTTAAAAGTGTCACTTAGTCTTCCGTTAATTTTGAAAAGAAATCGTCGAAATGTTGCTGTGAAGAAAATAGTTCAAATCTATACTTAGTTTTCCTTTTTTGCATTTTCACATTAAGGAAACAAAAAAAAAATACATGCATTTGCATTTGCATTGAGATTGTATGCAGAAAATGATTTAGGAACAGTGCAGTTAATGTGTGCTCTTTGCTCTCTGTTGAAATAATCGTAATTTTCTTTCCTTAGTAGCTAGGATTTTCATTGCTAAAAGAAAATAAATGATTGTTTATCATTTTAGATTGCATAGTTAGGAATTTTACATCTACATCACACGGTGAACCTTGAAAGACAAAATTCTAAATAAGATCAATTCTAAAATAAATCTCAATGAAAATAAAAATGCTTCGGAACTTAATGCAACACATCTAGAAGTCTAGGTTGGAGACGTGTTCCAACATCGTAAAATCTAGTAACTATCATTTTCATTGAAGGTTGGGTGATTCCTCCTCTTTGATACGACAAGTGCTAGCACAGACTTGTGCTCCCCGTACCATCGAGTATATGTTGGGAAACCACAATAGGTTGATATCCTTTATCCATAGTAAGTTGTGTCTGCCGCCCTATCGATCGCAATGCACTGAACACAACATTCGAGAAGATTGACTGCCGTACATAAGTCCTTGGTAATTTCTTTTTAATTTACCACCAAGGTGTATATTGTAGTTTTGCGATTGATTTGGTAATTCCTCTGTCTAGATTTCCAGAGTAGTCACTTTCGTTACTTTTTGACTCCTTAAAAGAAAAGGTCCATATGAGCACTTGTCACTTCAGGCTCATTAAAAATAAAAGGTGACTAGAGTCATCTTTAGCTTTTTTTGTACTCTTAAAAATTGAAAAAGCAAAGTTGTGTCAAAGCGTCTTTATTTAATTTGGAATAGCATCAATTTCCCCTTAATTTTGAGTTGATCAAGTAATCCACAATCGTGGAAGAAAGACAATCAAAACCCCGTCGTTCGCGGAGACTAGTGAGTCAACTGTCTTTGACTCTGGAGACAAAACCATTTTGGGAAAAACGGTCTCGTTTAACTGAGTCCAATACTCCTGGTTTATTTGAAACTTTTGTTTCAACATCATCAGAGACTACAGTTACTCCAATCATTTCTAGTACATCAGCCTTTACAGAAGAAACTCTGCGTTTACAAAATGACATTAGAACTGATCCTAGTGTAATGGTAGAAACTTCTGTACTTGAAACAACTCCATCTAGAGCTGATCCAACAACTGAATTCACTTACCTAAACATTTGGAATTTGAGTTCCAGAATTCAGAAGTTGTCGCCCCTCCAGTGTCTGTTACTGCAGAAGTTATACCTTCTTCGGCTCCAGAATTGTTTTACGGACCTGATGGTCTACCTCTTCCACCTGGACTAATTGCTATAGAAGATATTGTAGAGGATATTCCATCCAGTACCCCATTTCATTTTGGAATTGGGATCCACCTATATCCTTCTACTACTGAGGTTAGTTCTTTTAATCATCCTTCATCGCAAGTTCCTGTTGAATTGCTAGGAAATTTTTAGGATAGACTAAATATGTCTAAGTAACCATCAACATCTAGGACTGTGTCATCTGATACAACAACAGTAGAACCTCTTGCTGCTACTCCGATGATGTTTGGTATTGGTATACCATCTATCCCAACTAGTTATCAACCACTAGATGAAGTCCACCCAGGGACTGTTTTGATGACATGGTCTGTTCCTATTTGCTCATCTGGAATCCTATCTGGCATTTCTTATGTCAAAACTCAGCAAATTGATCCCACATATTAGTATCAATTTGGGCATATCAGTATCAATTTGGGCAGTCCAATCTCCAAAGATCGATCTATCCTTTGAACACTGGATTACCACCATATGGGGGGCAATATGATTTTTCGTTGTTCCCTCCTAGAGAACAAACGTATGAGAGTTCACAAAAAAACTCAGGTCAAACTGGAATGACATCCAGTGGTTGGGCACCAATACTGGCTCAATAGCCAAGAGTTGTATATTCAATGCAACCAACTCAACTTGTGTCGAATATTCCCACTACACCTGCTATTGTGACTATGTCGCAAGTACAAGATATGCCTATTGTATATCAACCTCAATTCTCTTAGGTTGCAATACAACATCCCCTTGTCTCTACGGCTGAATCACAACCTTATATTAGTGCTTCCTTAACTGGAATGACTCAGGCTCAAATGGGTACTATCACTCCTCATCTTGGTCAATCATCCAATATTGAACAATAGCAAATGGTCTAACAACCATGGCTGGTACAATATCAACAATCGCAATTCCAACAAGCTTACTGAGGACCTGAGCAATAAGGCTTTTTAGGTCATGGGCAACCGTATTTTCAAAATGGTTATCAACAACCATACTATAATGGTTATGCCCATCAACCTTATCAAAGTTATTAGTATCAGATACATTATGCTGGTATGCAAAGACCTACTGCTAAGGCAATGCCATCTTATCCTGGTATGCTTCGCCAACCCTGAATTAACAGTTGCCTTTTGTAGCAACTTTAGAATTACTAGATCTGAACCAAGTGACAAATGATCCAATTTCTTACACCCCTTGGTGGCCAATGATTCCTCATAAACTTCCCTCTGATGTTCCTAAATTCAATGGAAATCTAGGTGAAGATCCATCGAATCATTTAATGACTTTTCATTTGTGGTGCTCATCTAACACCCTAAATGATGATTCGATTAGGCTTCGCCTTTTTTAGCGAACACTAAATGGTCTGGAAGCAAAATGATATATTGAATTGCCTAGAGCTTCATTTGATAACTTCAGTGCCCTTTCCACTACTTTTCTAACCCACTTTTAGTTACCCATAAGGTACGAAATGGGAACAGAACTCCTTACCAACTTTAAACAGACAACAACCACTCACATATCTGATCATATTCATGAGTGGCGACATTGTCGTTGAATGGTAAAACCGTATGTTCCTGATCAAATTCTAGCTGAGTGGTTTATTAAGTCATTATTGCATTCTATTACTGAGGATGTGGTGAAGGGAGGAGTTGTAACTGAAGAGCAATTCATTGCTCGTGCTCAATATTTAGACTTGATATATACGCAGTTTGGCATGCTCTACGATAAAATTCCTGATGCTCCTAAACCAGAATTTTTCATTCCTTCCCCTCCTAAATCAAACAGGGACTCTCATGCCGGTGAAGACGTGATTGGTACCTCAAGTATGCAAACAGCAAAGGCCCCATCTGGTAAAGCCCTTGCAGTTTCTAGTCAAAAAGCAAATGACAAAATTATTGCCTCAGAGGTTAATGCCATGACATCTGACAAGGTCAAAGAACCAAAGCAACCAGGGGGCAAGAAGAAAGGGAAAAACAAGAAGATTTGACTCTTGAGAAATCTTCTAAAAACCTTGCTAGGAAAAAGATACCTAGTCAACCTTGCCTTATATGTAATGAGTACCATTGGACAAAATATTGTCCACACCGAGATGAGATTGCAAAGTTTTTAAAAACATCAAATACCTTAGCAGTATTTACTGATCCATTTTTGAACCCAGAAACTAATCTGGCTGCTATCGATCAAGCTTCCCCATCCCAAGTTCTTACATTATCCATCTCGAAACAGCAAAATGATGCTTTGATATCGACAAGGGATACAGATTATTGGAATCCATAGTCATTGAACAACAAGGCTACAGATCAACCTAGCAGTTCGACAACAACTTCGATAGAAGTTGTTTCACCCATCAATCCTGAATTAACTATAAAGATGCCAAAGGGAGTAGTACATAAATAAAAATTTAATCCTCGTGCTAGAGCAGCACAAAATTATAATATAGTGGAGGATCTGGCTCAATTGTCATCCGCTATGTCGACACTTGAAGTACTACATAATTGCCCCTCCCAAAAGAAGGCTTTATTATCAGCAATAGGTGGGATCAATCCAACAGATTCCAATCTTGTGGCCTTTAACCATAAAGGATATGAACCTCATTTACCTGCCCAACTCGATTTCCTTATACAAGTAAAAACCCTCAACAAAACTGTTCATCGAACAATCATTGATGAGGGGGTTTCTACCTGTATTATGTCAATGAGTTGCTGGAAAACTTTAGGCTCACCACCCTTGTCATGATCATGAACGACATTAAAAGCATTCAATGGAAGAACATACATGCCATATGGGATATTAAGTAACTTGCAGATTGAACTAGGGGGAAAGATAGTAGAAATTGAAGTTGAGGTAATTGATGGAAACCTTGACTACAATATCCTACTAGGAAGGCCCTGGATTTATGCTATGGCTACTGTTATGTTAACATATTTTAGAAAGATTGCATTTCCCTTCCAAGGCGGAATTACAATAATTGACCAACTAACCGTTTTCTCCAACAGTTCACAAGCTACTGGAAGCATTCCATCGATCCATGGAATCTTTCAATCACTTCAAAATGTCGGAGTAGGTCTCCTAAAATACCCTACCTTAATAGGTACTTTTGCCCTCCCACCTCCAAGTAATCTGGTGGAAGTGGTCACAGAGGAAACCTGTCATATGATATCTTCTATATCATCAAATATTAAGAAGAACTTTGACCATTTTGATAGTATGGATCATCGCTAAGTGTTGCCCCCAAGCCCAATAGAACCTTTGTAGCAATCAATTTTATGGGCACGGGCGGTGAACCCAAATAAACACTCAGCAAGTGTTTGGATAGTTAGGTCTCTAGAGTATGTCACCTCTTCCGATCCTTGGTCTCGTATAAATTCTATAGACGAAGGAATCATTCAGTCAAGGATGATAGGAGAGGCACCATGGGAATATTACCACCATCGTTCCCACCTTCAAGATAACAACGAAGATTATTCTAGTGACCTTAATCATCCTTCCGTTTTTGATTTTCTATCAAATACTAAAAATACGGTGGATTTTGAGCAAAATCTATCCAATATTGAAGAGACTATCGCCATTAATATCTTGACCAAACCTAATGTTGTAGAGATTATTCATGTTGGCAATCGTGTTCTCCTTCAGAACTCGAAATATACTGCGCTCTCTTTCACGAATTCAGAGATGTCTTTGCATGGTCATATGAAGAAATGCCAGGCATTGACTTGAGTATCATTGAACATGAAATCAATATGTATCCAGATGTCAAACCACTATGACAACAACTTCGACCAGCGCACCCAAAGAAAGCCACTGCCATTAAGGTAGAAGTTGAAAAATTTTACATGCTAGTTTCATTTACCCTATTCCTCTAGTTGATTGGGTATCAAATATTGTTCCTGTGATGAAAAAGAAAGGAACTATTAGAATGTGCACCAATTATAGGGATGTAAATCAAGCTTGTCCAAAGGACAACTACCCTACACCCTTCATCGACCAGATAATTGATGAATGTGCCAGATGTGAAATCTTTCATTCATGGATGGATTTTCCAGATACAATCAAATCAATATCGGCCCATAGGACCAGTCGAATATTGCATTTATATGTCCATGGGGCACACTCGCGTACCATAAACTACCTTTTAGTTTGAAGAACGTAGGGGAAACTTTTTAGAGGGCAATGAACTATGCCTTCCATGACATAAAGCACATCATTCAACCGTATCTCGATGATCTACCGGCTCATTCGTGAAGGCAGACTGACCATCCACAGCATTTGAGAGCTATATTTCTGCATTGCGAATAGTACAAGATACGACTCAATCCAGACAACTATGTGCTTTATGTTGGTTCTGGTAGATTACTTGGTTTCGTAGTTTCTAAGGATGGAATTCGACTCGACCCATGTAAGGTTCAAGTAATTATTGACATGCCTCTGCCTTCAATTTTCTTCAGATTCAGAAACTCCAAGGGAAAGCAAACTTTCTAAGGAGGTTCATTAAAAATTACACCGAACTTGCTAAAGGTTATACACGTATTTTGAAAAAAGAAGTACCCTTCAACTGAGATTAGGTTGCACAAGCTTCATTTGATGCTTTAAAAGGTTCCCTAGTAAAAGAATCATTGATGTACGCTCCTGACTATCAAAAAGACATTAACTTGTATCTCGCCACTACAGATACAAGCATCACAGTAGTTTTAGTACAAGAAGACAATGGAATAGAACATCCAGTATATTATTTAAGCCGCATCTTAAATGATATAGAAAGAAAGTACTCTTACGTTGAAAAGCTATCTCTAGCAGCTGTTCAAGCAGTACAGAGATTTCAACACTATATACTCTTTCGCAAAACTACCATTCTGTCAGATTGCAACCCTATGACCTACATTCTGTCACGTCAATTGCTAGGGGGAAAATATTCCAAATGGATAACAATTTTGCAAGAGTTTGATCTGGAATTCACAAAATCCAAATCAAAGAAACCTTTAGCCTTCGCGGAATTACTTTGTGCTCTCCCATCATCGTCCAATGATTCAACATCTAAAGCATCAATCATGGATGAAACTCTGTTTCTGATATTGTGAAATGATCCATGGTACGGAGATATACTGATCTATCTCCAAACCCAAACCTCTAGGCCTAACACCTCTCACTCTGAACAATGACGTATTCAATACCAAGCAAAAGACTACATGATCATTGGTGATACACTTTACCATTGTAGTGTCGATATAGTTTTACGAAGGTGCCTCACGCATGAGGAGGCCGAAATAGTCCTGAATGATTGTCATTCAGGTGTGTGTGGGGGGCATCAATCGGGTTACGCTACTGCACAAAATATCTTATGAGTTGGTTACTTCTGACCCACAATATTCAAAGATTGCATAATTGCAGTCAGAAGTTGCCATGCTTGTCATATTTTTTATTGCAAAACCAGATTACCACCTACACCGCTGCATCCAGTAGTTGTTGTTGGGCCATTCACTAAATGGGGCATATATTTCATGACATGTAACCACACCTCGGCCGGGGGGCATGGGTATATCATAGTCACAGTCGACTATTTTACAAAATGGGCTGAGGCGATGCCTACATTAAATAACAGTGGAAAAATGACTGCTCTTTTCTTTTTCAATCATGTAGTCTCTAGATTTGGTGTTCCACAGGCTATAGTCACAGATCATGAATCAAATTTTCTCAATCACATGATTGTTGAATTGACTACCAAATTAGGACTATCCCACAACAGTTCTACTCCATATTATCCGCAAGCTAACGGAAAAGTTGAGGCCATCAACAAAGTCCTGAAGCGCATGCTGCAGAGGATGATTGGAGTCCACAAATGGAATTGGCACTTAATCCTGTACTCAGCTCTGTGGGCATATAGGATATCAGTGATAAATGCAACAAGATTTACACCCTTTCAGTTGGTGTATGGCTTGGAAGCTGTCTTACCGATTTAGTGTGAAATTTCATCTCTCAAGCTCAAAATCGATCTACTTCCCGAAACTTCGGAGGAAGAGGCTCGTTTCTTGGAACTAATCCACTTGGATGAAACTCGTCGTGACGCCACATTGGCTAACGAAGCTCATAAGAAATGTGTCAAAGCATAATTTGACAAGAATGTCATGCCTTGTGTCTTCTCAGAAGGTGACCTAGTCTTGCTTTACAATCAAGACTTTGATAAATTGGGAGCAGGTAAGTTCGAACCATTATGGATTGGCCCCTACATTGTTAAATGAGTATTAGCAAAAGGAGCCTACGAGCTAGTAGATTACGATGGGATTCCACTGTTGCAACCCCGAAATAGGTTGTATCTTAAGCGTTACTATGCTTGACTAAGTGTAGTAATCTCTTAGGAAATATGCTTTTGTTACATTTTTTTATTTTTTTTAAGAGTTGACATTTTGGTTAGATAATCCACTTTGCATTTGTTTCAAATGTCGGACTATTTGGAAAGATTCATTGGGTATGCCGACGGAGCTAGTCGTAGTATGCAAAACCTCTCTTCTGTAGCTTGGGCCATTTTTGCTCCAAGCGACGAGTTAGTGAGTTTCAGGGGGATATGTATTGGTCAATCAACGAACAACATTGTTGATTATAGCGCATTGATGGAGCTTCTCTCTAATGCCATTTCACATGGCATACGCCAACTTGTTTTCAGGCTAGATTCGTAACTCGTCATTCTACAGCTTACTGGCATCTATTCTGTTTGGAACTCAGCTATCTATCGTATGTTCCTAAGAGTCAGGATTTTGGAAAGGCAGTTTGATTCCATTTAATATCAACACATTTCTAGAAACTTAAACACATTAACTGATTCATTAGCAAATTATGTGTTAGATAGACATTTGCAGCATTTGTAAAGAAAAGCATTTCACATTAACATTTGCATCAAGATCACATAACTTAACCAAGATAAAACTCCGAAAATCAAAAATATATAACTGTTTATAGTTTTTACAAAAAAATTTGTGTCCAAGACAAAATCGGGCATATGACCAAGAAACTCAGAAATGAATGCATAAAAGCACCCTAGAGTAATGGTGCTGGTGAAAGCATGTCACCACCTGTGCGATCATACATAAGAGCCTAGTCCATTGACTCGGCATGCCAGTAGTGTGTCGTTGTAACCTCAGAGGTAACTCGTTGGTCCTCACATCCTGAATACCAAGAGTGAGACCCTCGATCTGATCCTGCAACACTGTCAGGGTCTCCACTATGTCCAGATCCAGATGGACAACCCTCCCTACAGCCTCTCCTGCTGGAACATCAGCTGCCGCCCTTGGGCATGCTGCTGGTCGCACTAGCCCAACATCTGCACAAATATATGAGTTTTATTAGTCTTGATAACATTTAAAAACCACTAAAACATTATAAAACTGATAAACAAAGATATGGTCAAAACATAACACTCCACTACTTGCCAGCCGGTAACGTCAATTCCAGGTCACCTCAGAAATCCATCCCAGCGTATGGATACTCCACGAAGACCATCTCTTGACGGTGGAACCATTCAAAGAAGGCATAAGAGAAAGAAATTTGTGACTGACTAGCATGTCTGGCCATGAGATCAACCCATCTCTGCATTCATGGTTCCCTCAGTGCTGACAATCCTAGTGAAATGTACTGTGGTTGCATCAGTGGAATCCTCTCCAAGGTGAAAGCAGTCAAAATGGAACCATAGCCAAAGTTCTTGGATCTTCCATTCTTTACCTTGGAGAGATGTTTTTTAATGACCGAAAGTACTGCCTCACACTAGTTGAATACCTTTGGTTCCAGGCATTCCAGTGCGTACTGCATATAAGATCTATTGGCCAAATGAAGAGCCACACTCCTAGCCAATATAGAAAAGGTGAATAAAATGGTCCTCAATGACCGATCAATGACATCCCAGATATTGATCTTGCCATCTCTACTAGGCTGAGATCCATCTCTACAGAACTGGCAGATATAATCTCTCACAGATTCGCCTCCACGAGCGGATCCTGATAATGAAAGAGGAGTGTCACACCTTAATAATCCTATCAGAAAGTAGATATCTTTGACTATCAATGGGATAGATTTACCTCTGATTTGGAATGCTTGGTTGATCGGATCCCAAGCATTGAGAAAATAATACAACAAACTGATTTGTTGCCTCATGCTGGATATGCGGAAGAATTTGAGCAAACCACAATTTTGTAATGTAGTAACTGTGCCATGATCATGTAAGGAAACCATGTCCGTATTCACGCCATTTGATGACCATCTTGATCCAACAGATGTCTGAGACAGGCAAAAGATGAATTAGGATCCATTTTTGAGCAAAAACAAGCAAAATTGTCATGAAAAATCATTGTGCAAAAGTTTCCCTTCTGCACCCATCGCACCTTGCCTTTGAGCAAGGTGAGATGCATACTGATTGGCCAGTGTCTAGCTCAGTATGCATCACACCTTTCGATGCAAGCTAGGTGCGATGGATGGAGAACGAGTTCTTCAAACCCAAAGGGCCTAGAAGCAGGGAAAAACTTGCTCAAAATCAAAAGAGGATGGAATGAAAATGAAGAGCTCAGAGTTAGCTCCTACTTGGTCCTAACGGCGTAGAGAATAGTCCATTGAATTTCAAAAAATCAGTTGATGAAATTTGAGGGGGAAAACCACTCCAGAGCTCCATAATCCCAAATTCAAAATGAAATGGTAAAAATGAGAGGTAAAACTATTTTTTATGTTACTATTCACATACTTCAAATAAAATGTTAGTTTTTAATTCATCTTTTGGGCATGCATATGTATTTCTAATCAATTTGATGGAGCAATTGAGTAGGTTGTACAACCGTCGAAAGAATCTAATGTGTTAAAAGGTAAAGTGAACATCTTTAACCACTATTATGAGCAATGTTTCTGAAGGTTCAAGCTCGTTAAAAATAAATCCACCTTTAGTAAATGACCTCTATGATTGCCATGCTATCAGCCTTTTGAGCCTTGGTTGTGTTCTTCCATCACCTCCATTCTTTTGGCCGATCATATGCTTCCAATTGATTGTTTACCCTTTTGAGGAATAGCTACGACGAGTGGTTCTGTTAGCCACCCTCTTCACACTATCGTGTTTTGAGAAGTTCCAAACTTACCTGGAACCAGTTGCTACCTGAAAACACCACTCATTCCTCAAAAACGAGTCTCTTTTAAGCTCTTTTTAGACTCGTTAAATATGAAAAGATTGCCGAGCTACTAGCCTTTCTAGCTCATTAAAATAAGGGGAAGCACCATCCCTCCTCTAAATTTTAATATTTTGGACCTGAGGGATCATCCCACAAAAAGATCAAATGCTTGTCCTTTTCAGCTCGCTAAAGCAATCGAAAAGTCATCCTTTTCGTATTATTTTATACTTTTTCAAACTTAAGGGATTATCCTACAAAAAAGGACTGCTAGAGTTTCCTCTTTGTCCCTTTTTAAACTCTCTAAACATGAAAAGGATCGAGTTATATTTGTCGTTAAACTCGTTAAAACAATAGCGACAAACTTGTCCATGCAGAGAAGAACGAGTTTCACTGTCGTTAGGCTCACCAAAGCATAGCAACAAGTTTGCCTGAAGGGAAAATTATAGAAAAAGCATATGTTATCCTCCTCAAGCTTGAAAAAAATAAAGAGGTACTGGTTAGCAATGACTGGGGAAAAAGGGAAGAAAACTTCAAGAATTTTATTGGTATCACGTCGCTCTTAAACATCACACTTATACTCCATCACCATGATTGGGTCAGGTTGGGTTATTATGTTCACCGGTCATATCACCATTGGCCCTCCATACCATCCATCTTTTGGGGTTAATGCTACCAATCCATTTTAGTGTCGCTGATATGTTCAAGAGAAGTCATTCGGAGAATTTACCGCCTTGCTAATGCCTCATCTGCTGCAATACGTTCACTCTCCATTTTTCATGACCGCCATTCTTGAACCTTGTATCATCAGATCGTTTTCACCTCTAGAAAATCATTTGCTTCGTTTCATGTCGTAGATGTGGGATACATTAAAGCCCTCCTATGACGGGTCACTTTTTGTCAAAATCAACTCATTATCCAAGAAGTTGACTTAGAAACAACTCTTTCAGTACTTTGAAGCATGCATGCCTCAATGTCAAGTTTCTCACTTTCGACGACAAGTTTACATCAATAGCCTTCAACTGAAACATTTTACGTGGTGTTCGACATTGGCTCATATATTCACACCACATGAATTGTACTGAAGTACCTTGAGGTTCATTAACATTATCGGTGATTCCTCTCGCGCCTGTTAATAGCTCACATCATTGGCTAGTAATGAGGCGATATCTTTCCATGTTCGACTTAAGGACATCTTTTCACATGGATTGACTTGTACATCGAGTGAATATTGAACGAGTTTGAAGACCTCGGATCTAGTTTCATCCATCCAGGGTGTGATATATTTAGGAATATAAAGACATACAATGTACACAGAAGCTGCATAGATGGTCATCCAAGCTAGGGACGATGACCCTTCATATGAAGAATCACTAGTCTGCAACTGCAAACGATTATCTGTTCTATGTACATAAAAATGAATTTATAAAGCTGAGCATGGGAATGCTCGTCTCAGCTAGATCATGAAAATAATATGATGATGATGTATTGTATTGTATCTTATATAGGTCACCTTCCAGTTCGAATTCCTCGGATCCTCATGATAAAGCATTTCACCCAACATCAAAAGATTTACGACTTCATGCTTTAGGGGGCAACTGTTATAGACATATTTTGGCACTGCAACCCCAATCACATATGTCGATAAAACAAGGGCTATTTAAACCATAAAAGTGTTGTTTCATACCCTAAATGATCATGGTCAACTTATTACATCATTTCCCAGAAGTTCCACCTGAAAAACTACTTAGAAGTAGCCAAAACTGGACCATACTGACTGCTCCACTATCAAGGTGCGATGCATATTGGCTCCTACACTAGCCAGGTGTGATGCATACTAAAGAGGCCTTCTGTAGGGTGCGATGAGTGAGAATGGAAAAATGGCCAAGACAAGTTTCTAAGTGGATGCTCATGGAATCTTCTAGAAACTTCTCCTATGACACTTGCCTCTCTGAATAAGCCCAGGGATGAGTAAGAGATCAATGAAATCTCCAAGTGGAACCAAGAACTATCAGTGGAATGAAACTAATAAAAAACCTAGAGCTGACTCACACCCTTGCAAGACATCTATAAATGGATCCCTCATCTGAGAGATCTGGAGGCTTGAATTTTGTAATTTGTAAGGAAGTGTTGTTGGTTTATCTTTGAGGAGAGACATTGTATTGTTGGGTGATCTTGCTTTTCATGAGGTGAAGAAGGCTTTGATGCTAGGAGGATGATGCTGGATCAAATAGTTGGGTTTTAATCCTCTCTTCTATTATTAATAAAGTTCTTTGATTTTTCCTCCATACAAGCATGTATTTGTGAATGTAATTATATGTTCAATGTATTTTTGATTTTGCATTGTTTATGATATTATAGATCGAGATGCTTTGATGGTGTTCTGTTACTTTGTCTCTATAGGTATTCTCTAAAGCGGGATAAATAGGGGAAGAGTTGCAAGATCTATCAAGGGAGAGATAAAACAAGAAAGGAATCAAGCAAAAGATCAAGGTTGGTCCCCTTTTCTTCTCTATTATCTATCATACATAAAGGAAATCGCAAATTGCTTTGATTGTTTGTTTCTAAGATAGCTACCAATATTAGTGGGACTAGCAGATCAAAAAGACACTTGTTTTCTTAGAAACAATCTCGATTGGTAGGTTTGCGGCAATGGATAATTCTAGATTGTGCCAGCATGCTTCATCCACTATTTGTGCAATCTGCCAATTATGTTCCACTAGCTAATCACACTGCAAGTTGAGTTGTTCGATGTTGATCTTCTGCTCACTCAATACCTGGATCGTGTGGCCTTCCTGGGTGCGTAGCTCTGTTGTTATGCCATCCTGCAACTGGTACAATGTGTCCCGCAGAAGGGTAGCCAAGTTTAGGCCAAGTCCCTTGATCCTGCCCACTGTGGCTTCGTCCTCCTCACTTTCTGCTGTTAGTGCTCCTTCCAGCAGCACTACGGTGTTGGAAACTTTTGTGCGCAGCAGCTGCTCTGCTGTTGATGTACCTATGGTGCCATAGGTGGCTACTGTTCCTTCTTGTGGGGGCCGCACTTGAAGTTCCTGCAGCTGTGCCCTTAGGTCTCCCAACACATTCTGTTGCTCCGTCATAACTTCCTGGAGTGCTTCCCTGGTGACCTCATGAACTGTGTCACCGATGTCATAGAGGTCACCCTCTATCAATGTAATTGGTTCAATGTCCAGTTTGGATGCCTTGGTCTTCTTTCATGGGCTTAATATTTTCGTACCGCATGGCCATTTCAGCAGTGTAGATGTTGTGCTTAGGTCCACGCCTTCAATTGTGTCCTCTGCTCCTTGTCCTGTGGTCAATTTCGGGCCCCCTTCTTCCTGCGTCATGGTGGCACTTGTTTCCTTTGTTGTTGTTGCTTTTTTGGTGGCCTTTTCCTATTCTGTGACTACCTTCGTTGCCTCTTGGGCAGCCCTTACGTCTGCGGCCAACTCTTCGTTGTGGCTTTGCTGGGCCAGTTGGGTGATGCGTAACTTTGTTGCATCCTTATGCTTTTGTGCCATTGTTCTATCCTACTCTGCCGAATTTGGGGTGCACCGCTCGGGAGGCCATGATTCAAGCACGAAGAAGATGGCGTCATCAATTGCAATGAAAGGAAGCTTGGTCCAGGTCTACACCGGACCCTTACGCACCTTGATATACACATTTTTCATATCCACCTTGAACTCTACAAAGCTCTGCTGGCTGTTGTACAATGTAGGGGATAGGCACGACCTTTTGTTAATCCACATCCAAATGCTCGCCTCCATGAGCACCCAGAAAATTTTATTCTCGTGGATCCACATGGCATCCTTCGTAGCCCAGAGTGATGCATATTTTGCAGCCTCTAGAAAGTCCTGTTTGATATGATCGAACTCATTGTTGTAGGAATTTACAGGGTAAGTTCCTCAGACAGAACACGAAAGGACACCACTCACAAACAGATCACAGATCAATACACTAGCATTTTGACGTGATTAAAACCCTCAAAGAGGGAAACAGTCCATGGCCTGAGCCAACGCGGCCACTTCAGGCAATTTATTAATAAAATAATGAAAATTTACATATGCTTCTCTCATAGACGGATTACCCTACAAATGACCCTCCATGCTCTTTAAATAGAGATCATGGACCAATCGGGTGTTAAGCCACAGATCAAGTGTCGGTAATACCAAGGAGAGAATGAACCATCGGATCACTACATATCGTGATCGTCGGATTGTAAGTTACAAAATGTACATAGTAAAGGAACACACTTTACCTAACTCTATACCTAACTCTATACCTAACTCTATACTAGACCAAGTTGTACTTAACTATTTCCTATGTGTCGGAATATCCTAACATCCCCCCTAAAGAACAACTTGGGATAGGATTGAAGGATTTACAAATATGACACAATAGGAGAAGGAAGGAGACACTAGAGCCTATCCCTCCTTAGTGACAACTTCTGAACTCCAACCATAAATCGAAGTTTAGTGAACTTCACCTCTGTGAGAGCCTTTGTAAAGATGTCTGCAACTTGATCATCTATTGAACAATATTGCACTTCAAGAACATGGTCCTGAATGAGCTTTCTGATGAAGTGCATGTGCAGTTCAATGTGTTTGTTGCGCTGATGTTGGACTGGATCTTTGCATAGCTGAATGGCACTTTGATTATCACACCAAAGTGTAGTCGGATTTTGCTGCTGAAAGCCAAACTCTGACAGGATTTGACGAAGCCACAAGGCTTCCTTACTAGCTTCTACGGCACCACGATACTCTGCTTCTGCTGAAGAAAGAGAAATGGCACCTTGTTTCTTGCAAGCCCATGTAATAGGTCCTGAACCAAGAGTGAACACATAACCTGCAGTAGACTTCTGAACATCAGGGTCATCATCCCAATCGGAATCAGTGAAACCAACCAATAGAGGAGCTGCTTCGGCACTGTAATGAATCCAAAACTGAATTATACCTCGAACATAATGAAGTATTCTTTTAGCTGCTTTCCAATGACTTTCATGTGGGTTTTGCATAAACCGAGCAACAAGGCCAACGACAAAGGAAAGGTCAGGACGAGTATGGGTTAGATACAAAAGTTTTCCTACAAGTTGACAGTATAAGGTAGCATCAACTTCAGGAGGAGTACAAGTGACTGAAAGTTTGACTCCAGACTAAAAGGGAGAAGGGGCTGGCTTACAGTCTTCCATGTGAAAATGGCGTAGAATATCACAGGCATACTTGGACTGAGAAAGGGAAATACCTCCCTTGGATTGCAAGACTTGAAGACCGAGAAAATAATGTAAGTGTCCTAATTTTATCATTTCAAACTTCCTTTTAAGGCTAGACTTCACATGGTTTATAAGGTTGGGATCACTACCAGTCAGGATAAGATCATCAACATAAAGAACAAGAATGATAAGGGACTTGCCCACTTTCTTGATGTAGACAGTATTGTCAGAATGACACCTAGAGAAGCCAGATTCTAAAAGAAAGTTATCCATTTTTGCATACCAAGCTCGAGGAGATTGCTTGAGACCATAAAGGGATTTCTTAAGCCGACATACAAGGCTGGAGTCTGTTTGTATAAAGCCAATAGGTTGTTCCATATAGATTTCTTCATGCAAGTCCCCATGCAAGAAGGTGGATTTAACATCGATCTGATGGACTTCCCATTTGAAAGAGGCAGCAAGGGAAAGAACAAGGCGGATAGAGTTCATTTTGGCAACAGGGGAGAAGGTTTCAGTATAGTCAATGCCTTCAACTTGTGAAAAACCCTTAGCAACAAGATGAGCTTTGTGTTTATCAACTTTCCCATCTGTTCCATACTTGGTTCTGTAAACCCATTTGCATCTAACAAGTTTTCGTCCCTTTGGTAGAGGAACAAGATCCCATATATCATTTGCCAATAACGAATGATATTCTTCATTCATAGCTGCTTCCCAATCTGGATGGCCTGAAGCTTCTGCAAAGGTTTCAGGATCATAATTCACTGAAGCTTGAGCCAGTAAAGAAGACGCTCTCTCGAATTGAGAATGTGTACATCGCTGATATGTAGGATCACTGGCAAGATCACCTGCTGCATCCCGAGTAGCACGGACCCACTTTGGAAGCTGAGGAGCTGAAGGAGGATCCTAAGAAGGTGGGGGAGGATTTTCATCCTCGCTTTCATCATCTGAAGAAGAAATATTTTCAAAAGTAGAAGAGATAGGGAGAGGTGGCACATCCGCCGAACTAGGCTCGCAGGTCGATATATTTTCAGCAAGATTTACATCTCTTATAATGATAACATTTTTGGACTTAAGTGGAATAAGTCTATATCCTTTGAAATCTTCAGAATATCCAACAAAAATAATTTTTTCACTCTTAGGTAATAAAGCTTTATGTTTCTCATCTGGAATATGGGCCCATGCTTCACTTCCAAAAACACGAAAGTGACTTACATCTGGTTTGATTGAGCTCCATGCTTCTTCTGGAGTGATATTCTTTAAAACCTTAGTAGGAGTGCGATTTATTATGTAATTTTCACAGTTAATTGCTTCTGCCCAATAATTAAGACTAATTCCTTTAGATTGAAGCATACAATTAGAGATTTCCTTTAAGGCGCGATTCTTCCTTTCAGCTACACCATTTTGTTGTGGAGTATATGGAACAGTATGTTTCATTTGAATTCCATTCTCAGTGCAAATGTTGATGAATTTGTTTTTAACATATTCTCCGCCATTATCAGATCTTAGCTTAAGAATTTGATGTCCAGATTGTTTTTCAACAAAGGCCTTAAAGGCCAAGAACATGTTAAATACTTCACTCTTGAGTTTTAAGAAGTATACCCAAGTGTGTCTGGAGAAATCATCAGTGAAAGTTAAGAAATACTTGTAGCCAGAGAATGAAGCAACTGGAAGTGGACCACATAAATCACTATGCATGAGCTATAAAGGGGCTGAGGCGTGCCAAGAGGCACGTTTTTCAAAACTGTCCTGATGATGTTTTCCGAGTACACATCCAGAACAAACACCATCTCTGCAAGATACCATTGGAAGACCTGTCACCATATTTTCTTTACATAGATTCTGAAGAGAGCGATAGTTTAAGTGACCAAATCGCTCATGCCAAAGTTTGCTCACTTCATCATTATGAGCAACAAATACTAAGGGAAGATTTGATGACCCAAAGTTGTGAAACTTATACAACCTTGTAGAATCATCAGCAATGCCAGTAGCTAAAATCTGTCTAGGATATCTTAGGTCCTTAATTACAACATCATGAGGTGAAAATTCAACGATTTTACCTTCACCTGAATGGGTTATCTGATATACAAATAGAAGGTTGCAGGATAAGGTTAGAACACATAATACATCATTAAATTGACCATTGTCGAGATGAACAGTTCCAGTCCCTACAACACTAAGAGATCTATCATCACCAAAATATATATTTTTGGTGTTACAATCATTTAAAGAAGAAAACATGGCTTTGTTTTTGGCCATGTGATAAGAAGCTCCAGAATCAATGAGCCACTCATGAGAATGAGAAGAAGAAGATACATTTAGTGCATAGCCAGACCGAGATGCTTGACAATCACATGCAGAAAGTGCCATTCTTGAAGATGAAGTTGAAGTTGAAGAGTGCTCCAAATGGATGTTATGCTTCTTCATTGCTGCTTCCAAGGCTTCCATCTTCTTAAAGCATTTGGATTCTAAGTGGCCATCTCGATTACAAAAGTTGCAATGTCTATCAGTCTTCTTCCCTTTGTTTTTATTTGTCTTATCATTTTGTTGAAATGATTTTTCATTTTGAGGCTGAAATTGCTTAGGACCCTTGTTTGGCTTAGGACCATTCTTTTTAGGATACAACTTCTTAGGATTCTTTGGATTTGGTTGCTGCTGGGTGGCTAACGCTTTCTTAGAAGAGTTTCCAAGATGAAGAAGACCAAGGTGTAAGAGTTTTTCTTGTTCTCTTATTAAAGAATCACAAAAGGAATCAAAGGAAGGGGACTTGTAGGTTTGTCCTTGAGAAAGCTCTTTTTCCCTACAAAACAAAAAGCACAAAACCCAACACAGACATACAAAAAAAAACAAACCTTGTGGCTCGAAGTTAGCTTTCGCCGGAAACTAGATATTTTCAAAAAACGAACCTTGCGGCTCGAAGTTAGCTTTAGCCAGAAACTAAATATTTTCCTCAATGTTTCTGATTTTCCGAGATCACACTAAGGCGCAGTGGAAAAGAGCATACGCATGAGAAAAATCCTTCCTTTCTGTTTCTAATTTGCCTAGATCGCACAGAGTCGCAGGGCAAAGAGCATATGCAGAAAGGAAAGGTATAGATCTGTAATAAAAAAGGCTAAATAAACCGAAAACCGAAATAAACAGAGAGAAAATAACTGTAAACTGCAAATAAACACTGTATACCTCTAGATCTTAAAAATGACGCAGCTAGGGCTACCGGAAACCTTTTCGCGTGAAACGCAAGGGGTTCCTCACTGGAACAGATGCTCCCAACACAACAGAGCAGTCCTCTCGGCCCGAAAGCAGTCAGAAACAGTAGATCTAGGAAATGGTAGTCGGATGCAATTCTACCGGCTTCAGATTTGGATCACCAATGAACGCGGCCCTCAAATAGCTCTGATACCATGTAGGAATTTATAGGGTAAGTTCCTCAGATAGAACACCAAAGGACACCGCTCACAAACAGATCACAGATCAATACACCAGTATTTTGACGTGGTTAAAACCCTAAAAGAGCGAAATAGTCCACGTCTTGAGCCAACGTGGCCACTTCAGGCAATTTATTAATAAAAGAATGAAAATTTACATATGCTTCTCTCATAGACGGATTACCCTACAAATGACCCTCCATGCTCTTTAAAAAAAGATCATGAACCAATCGGGTGTTAAGCCACGGATCAAGTGTCGGTAATACCAAGGAGAGAATGAACCGTCAGATCACTGCATATCGTGACCATCGGATTGTAAGTTACAAAATGTACATAGTAAAGAAACACACTTTACCTAACTCTATACTAGACCAAGTTGTACTTAACTATTTCCTATGTGTCGGAATATCCTAACAATTGTCCTTAGGCAGTTCCCCTATCACCAATAAAATGGACAAGAGAAACCATGCGTAGTGGAACGTCTTGCCCTAATCTTGTGCTTCCTTGCAGTTCGTTAGGAATTCTTCATAGAGGAACTCGTCCTAGTTAAATTGGACCCCCTCTACGCATTATTTTGCCAGCACAACTACCAGTGCTGGTACCTCATCCCCACAAAATTTTCTCATCACCTTCCTGGCCAGGAATTGGGTGGCTACGTGTACCCCTTTATCTTTAATGCTACTGATTGCATATCTCCTCTTCTTATTTTCCAATTTGTACTTCATATTCATGGCCTCTGTGAGCACCAAATCTCTTCTTTTGCCGGCTATCTCCATGGGGTCCTTTCCCTTATAGGAAAGCCGAGAAATCTTATGGATAAGCTTCGCTGTGATGGGAATAGGCACTTCCAACCATAGGTACCCATCATGCACCAGGCAAAGGAGCTGCTTGATGATGAAGATTGTGATAGGTTCACGGTGAAATTGCAGAATCCATAGTAGGTGGAGTAGTCCAGCCTTCTCCACACTGTGCAGCCATTTCTATGGCTCTAACATTGTAACTGACCCCTCCTTGCTCTGTTTCATGAGGTTCTCAGTCTCTAAATGTCGGAACTTCTCGCTATCTGGGAGGTCCTAGTCTTCAAATTTTGTTATTGGCACACGGCCCAGAGCCAAGTCCTTAAACAGAATTCCATCTGGGAGGAGTGGGGTTTGGAGTGTGCTTTTAGCGACATCCAAATCCTTGGGTACCTTAGCTTTCCCTTTCTGTGGAGGAACGTACTCAAGAAATTTTGTGGCCACGTGCACCGGCTAAATGTCTTTTACCATTTCTTCATCTGCCTCTATCTCATCCACAAGAGCCTGTAGGTCCTCCTCCTCATCATCTGTCTCAATGGTGACCGCCTTGCACTTTTCTTCCATGGAAAGTTTACCAAACCACGGATTTCGTAGGGGCATGCAGATTGGTTCTGCTGTTATGGGAATAAGTACCCTAGGGCTTTGGGTTGGAATCCCTACAGAGCAAGAGAAAACTACAGTAAGAAACACACATACAACTCAGGAAACATGCTTATATAAACAAACTATGCGATAGTGACCATACCCGAATGTCCTTCATTTGGGTAGTTCCAGCAGGGTTCAGACCCTCTACAACTCCAGATGATCTTCAAATCTGCAAATCAACCAATTCGAACATACATAGAAGCATATAGATAAAGCATTTAAATGAAACTAACTTCATATCATATAATAAAATGATTAGTTATACATCGAAATAACATTCATACATGAATTAACAACTGCTGACATCTCTAATCGGAACCGTCCTCCAGATCCGTCTAGTCCCAATCTTCAACAGCCTCCTTCCATAACCAATATCATGATATCTCAAGCGAGTGGGAGAATATCAACACTCAAGGAAACAAGGGTTTCCTAAAACTTGGGGAAGTGCTTGAAGCACACTCAATTAGGGATAATCTTAGTATAGTAATCTTATCTCTTCTTCCTTCCTTTAGGCCTTCCCATAGAAGTCTATTTATGCTTTTCCCAATTATTTTTTTAGTTGGGAAACAATTAGGCCATGAGCACTAGGGGGTAAAAAAAGGTAAAACCCATGAATTCTGCTCGTAATTAAGGAAATTTAATTTTTTAGGTGTTTTAACACATATACGCAGGTTGGGTATTGACTAACCCATGTGTACACACTTTTATCTCAGGGAAAAGTAGTGTATAGGGAATAAAACACTGTTTTTAAAATATTTGGACCAAGTCTGGGAGGGGTCGCCCTAGGCCATGAACCAAGCATCACAAGTACCAAGGGTGGTAAATGGAGCCTGTTTATCCTTCTCGGGCCTCAGCAGCCGAGGTGGTTTCATAATTTTTGGCGCATCCCCAACCTGCACCGTAGGGTCTTGTGCGACTTCCTCAGCCGTACTATTGGAAAAACCCACACCTCTCCTGGTAGTTGTCATCTTGCTCGAAGTGTCTATAGTTGTTTGCGAAACTTGGGGGCTTGAATATTGCTTGGCGATCAAAAATCTGTGCTCTTCGTAGTAGCTCAAATTTCAAATGAACAAGTGTTTCCTCATGGTTAGCCCTTGGAGTTTTATATCATCTTTTGAATTTGAATTCGATCGTTCCCCCCACTTCTGATTCATTAATGCATTCTTGGCAATTGATCATCCCAAATCTAGCTCTTAATTCGTGTCATAATTTCCTGCTCCCCACTCCCTCTTGCATTAAATTGGACATCTCATCATGAATAGTGACACCAATGGTCACTTCCCAGCCTATCTGCTTGACAGCGTAGCCCCCTATGCGCCGGCACAACCCTTGTAGCATGTTGATCCTACACGCAACTGTTATCGGGAAATCTAGTGTCCACTCGGAGCTGCTAGTCCCACTAAGACGGGTAGCTATCTTAGAAACAAACAAACCAAAACTACTTTCACTTTCCTTTATGAGAAGTAGATAAGAGGGGAACAAAGGACACCAACCTCAGTCTTGCGCTTGGTTCCTCTCCCTTCTAACCGATCTTTTCCGCTCCTTTGTTTTCCCAGCTTCAAAGAGTACCTGTGGAATCAAATCAGCATAATACTATCGAAGAACAGAGATCTACAATCACAAACAATATAGGACCAGATATATATTGACCACAGAAATTCATATATCATCAAACATACAAGAATGTGGAGGAAAACTCGAATAGCTTTATTAATATCAAGAATAGAAAAGAGGATTACATCCAATTGTTCTGACCCAGCGTCATCCTCTCAGCATGAAAGCCCTTCTTGACCTCATGAAAAGCTTAGATCACCCAACACTATGATATTGCACCAAGAAACCAACAACACTTCCTTACAAGATACAAGATTCCAGCCTCTGGATCTCTATGATCAGGGATCCATATATGGATGTTTCCAGGGGGGTGAGTGAGCTGCTGGGTTTTTTATTAGTGTCCTCTCTCTAATATTTCTTACTTCCACTTAGAGATTGATGATCTCTTACTCATCCCTGGGTGAATTCAGAGAGGCAAGTGTCACAGGAGAAGTTTATGGAAGATTCCATGATCATCCACCTTGCAAATTGTCTCTTCCATTTGTCTACTCTCGCCAATCGCACCCTAAAGAAGCGCTTTCCAGTATGCATTGCATTTTTTACACTGAGCAGGTGAGATGCATCACACCTTCTGCACTGGGCAGTCTGTATGGTCCAGTTTTGACCAGTTCTGAGCAGTTTTCTATGGAGAACTTCTGGGAGATGATGTAATCAACTGACCTTGTTCCTTTAGGGCAAGAAGCAACACTTTTAGGGTCTTATAAGCCCTTGGTTTATGGAAATGTATGATTGGGGTTGCAGAGCCCAAAAATGTCTATAACAGTTGCCCCATAAAGCATGAGGTCGTTAATCTTTGATGTCGGGTGAAATGCTTTATCATGAGGATCTGAAGTTTTTTCGAGCTGGAAGGTGACCTGTAATAAGATACAATACAATAAATTATCTTCATAATATTTTTCATGATCTAGCTGAGGCGGGCATTCCCATGCTCAGCTTTATAAACTCATTTTCATGTACATAGGATAGAAAACCGTCTGTGTAGCAGACTGATGATTCGGATGGAGTCATCATCCTTTAATTCGGATGATCATCTGTTCAGCAATGATGTACATTTGGTGTCTTTATATTCTTGAATATATCATAGACCGGATGGATGAAACTAGATCCTGGGTCTTCAAACTCGTTCATTCTTCACTCGGAGTACAAGCCGATCCATGTGAAAGATGTTATGGAGTCAAACATGGAAAGACATCGCCTGATTACCAGCCAATGATGTAAGCTATTAACAGGCGCAAGAGGAATCATCGATAATGATGATGACCCTCAAGGTACTACAGTACAATTCACATGGTGTGAAAATGGGACTTGGTGTCGAACACCCCGCAAAATCTCTCGGTTGAAAGCCATTGACGTAAACCTATCGCCAAAAGTGAGAAACTTGCCATTGAGGCATGCAAGCTTCAAAGTACTGAAAGGGTTGTTCCTAGGTCGACTTCTTGGATAATCCACTAATGTCAACAAGAAGTGACCCGTCATAGGAGGGCCTTAATGAATCCCACATCTATGACATGGAATAGAGCAAATGATTTTGGAGGTGAAAATGATCTGATGATACAGGGTTCAGGGTGGCAGTCATGAAAGAATGGAGCGTGAATGTATTACAGTGGATGAGACACAGGTGAATTCTCTAAGCGACTTCTCTTGAACATACCAGCGACACTGAAATGGATTAGTAGCGTTAACCCCAAAGATGGATGGTACAATGGACCAATGGTGATATGACCGGTGAACGGAATAACCCAACCTGACTCGGACATGGAGTGAAAGTGTCATGTTCAAGAGCGACTTGCTACCAATAAAGTTTCTTCAAGTTTTCTTCCAAATTTTCCCCAGTCATTGCTGACCAATACCTCTTTATTTTTATCAAGCTTGAGGAGGATAACATATGCTTGTTCTATAATTCACCCTTCAGGCAAACCCGTCGCTATGTTTTAATGAGCCTAGCGACAGTGAAACTTGTTCTCGTCCATTTGGACAAGTTTGTCGCTATTGATTTTAACAAGTTTAACGACAATGATAACTCGGTCCTTTTTGAAATTTAGAGAGTCTGAAAAGGGATGGAAAGGAAACTCCAACAATCCATTTTCATCATATAATCCCTTAAGTCCAAAAAAGTATAAAATAATACGAAAGGGATGAATTTTCGATAGTTTTAACGAGCGAACAAGACAAGCACTCGATATTTTTGTGTAATAATCCCTCAGGTCCAAAAAGATTAAAATCTAGAGGAGGGATAGCACTTCCAGTAGCTTTAACGAGCTGGAGAGGCCAATCACGCGGCAATCGTTTCATATTTTTACGAGTCAGGGGAAAAGAGCTTAAAGGAGACTCTTTTTTGAGGAACGAGTGATAATTTCGGGTAGTAGCTGCTTCCAGGTAAGGTTTGGAATTTTCCAAATACGGCAGTGTCACAAGGAAGGCTAACAAGATCACTCGTTGCAGATGTTCCTCAAAAGGGAAAACAAACAAATGGAGGCATATGATTGGCTAAAATAGAGTGGAGGTGATGATGAGAACACGACTAAGGCTCAGAAGCTAATGATAATGCATTCAGAATGGTTATTTACTAGAGATTGGTTCATTTTTAATGAGCTTAAACTCTAGGTGAAACATTTGCTCATTGCTTAGGTTTAATTTTTAACGAGCTTGAACTTCACATAAGAACTAATCGTTATAATGGTCATTGATTATTTGATTCACCATTAGCACTTTTCTCTTTCAATGGTCATATTGCCTGCTTAGTTGCTTCATCAAACTGATTAGAAATGAACACATATGCTTCAAAAATGAGTTAAAAACAATAATACCTTACTCGAATTACGTGAATAGTAATTTAAAAGTGACTTTTACCTCTCATTTTACCATTTCATTTGAATTTGGTTTGTTTGAGCTCTGGAGGTGCTTTCCCCCCTGATTTTCACTAGCTGATTCTAGGAGATTCTGTGGACGATTCTTGGTGCCGTCTGGACCAGGTAGGAGCTAAACCTGTGTTCTTCAGTTGCATTCTTTCCTTTTTTAATTATGAGCATGTTTCCCTACTTTTCTGAGTCTCTGGGGTTTGAACAATTCGCCCTGGCCCCATCGCACCCTTCCTATATCAAAAGGTGCGATGCATACTGGACTAGTCACTGGCGAGTCAATATGCATCGCTCCTAGTACACTGCTGGGGTGTGATGGGCGCAAGGAGGGAAACTTTTGCACTGTTTTCTCATGGAATTTTTGCCTTTTTTTTGCCAAATTAGGACCCTGACTCTTCTCTTGTTTGTTTTCAGAGATTCATCAAGCAAAATGGTTGTTACATGGTGAGAACGTGAGCATGAAGAAGAAGACATGGTTGCCTTACATGATCCGGGTATGGTAACTACACTGCGGAACTGTGGCCTGCTCAAGTTTTTCTGCATCTCTAGCATGAGGCAACAAATCAACTTGTTGCAATATTTCCTTGATGCATGGGATCCTACCATCCAGGTGTTCCAGATCAGAGGCAAATCCATCCCCCTGATTGTCATGGACATCTAATTTTTGACCGGTTTATCGAGGCGTGGCACCCCTCTCTCATTTTCAGGTTCTGCTCGGGGGGGGGCGAATCCGTGAGAGATTACATTCGTCGGTATTGCAGCGAGGGATCTCAGTTGAGTAGGGATGGCAAGATCAACATCCGAGATGTCATTGACCGGTCCTTGAGGACCATTTTGTTCACCTTTGCTAGACTGGATGGTAGTGCGGCTCTTCACCTGGCTAACAGGTCTTATATGCAGTACGCCTTGGAATGCCTTGAACCGAAGGTGTTCAATTGGTGTGATGCAGTACTCCCTGTGATGAAAGAACAACTGACCAAGGTGAAAAGCGGAAGATCCAAGAATTTTGGCTATGGTTCTATTTTGACCGCTTTTTCCTTGGATAAGATCCCATTGATGCAGTCGTAGTACATTTCACTTGGTTTACCTCCATCGATTGAGCCACGGATGTAGAGATGGGTTGACCTCATGGCCCGACATGCTAGTCAGTCCAAGATTTCTTTCTATGACACCTTCTTCGAGTGGTTCAACTACCAGTAGATGGTTTATGCCGAGTTTCCATATGCTGGTATCGATTTCCGGGGTGACCCGGATTTGGTGCCGCCGGCAGGTGAGCAGTGGGTGCTTTAGGTAAATTCTCTGACCATATCTTGTTTATTATTTTTATAATGTTCTTATGCTTTCTTTGATCAATACTAATTAAAAATCATGTGCTCATACAGACATTGGACCAGTTTGACCAGCAGTACGCCTAAGAGTACCAGGGGCCGCTCCGACAGGAGCTATGGGGAGGGCCATCTTTCGCGACCTTGATGTGGCCAAGACTCTTTCAACATTGTAGGATCAGGTCGAGGGTCTCACTCTTGGTTTTCTGGATGTGAGGACTGATGAGCTACCTCTGAGGTTGCAGCGACATACTACTGGTGTGTCGAGTCGATGGACTAGGCTTTTACGCATTATTGCACAGGCGGTGACTTGTTATCACCAACATCATTAGACTAGGGTGCCCCCTAGCATTTTGAGTTTTGGGTCATTTGACCGATTTTGTCTTGGTTATAGAACATTATGTGTAAACCATAAACAGTTATATATTTTTGATTTTCGAAACTTTATTTTGGTTAAGTTACGTGATCCTGATGCAAATATTGATGCAATGCTTATTTTTATAAATGTCGCAAATGTCTATCTAACACATAATTTGCCAATGAGTCCGTTAATGTGTTTAAATTTCTGGAAATACGTTGATATTGAATATAATCGAACTGTCTTTCCAAAATCTTGACCCTTAGGAACATGCGGTAGATAGTTGGATTCCATACAGAGTAGATACCAGTGAGTTGTAGAATGACGAGTTGTGAGTCTAGCCTAATGACAAGTCGGCGTATGCCATGTACGATGGCATCAGAGAGGAGTTCTATCAACATGCTGTATTCAACGATATTTTTCGTTGACCGACCGATACATACCCCTCTGAAACTCACTAACTCGCTGTTGGGATCGAAGATGGCCCAGGCTGCAAAAGATAGGTTCCGCGAACTACGACTCGCTCCGTCGGCATATCCAACAAATGGTTCCAATAGGTTCGACATCTGCAACAAATGAAAAAAGTGGATTACCTAACCAAAACAATTACCCTTAGCGAAAACAAAAATGTAACAAAAGCATAGGGGTTACTATGCTGAGTTAAGCATAGTAATGCTTGAGGTACAACCTATTGCAGGGTTGCGCCAGTGGAATCCCATCATAATCCACCAACTCGTAGGATCCTTTTGCTAATACATGCTTAACAATATAGGGACCCATCCATAAAGACTTGAACTTACCTGCTCCCAACTTATCGGACTCTTGGTCGTAAAGCAAGACCAGGTCACCTTTTGAGAAGAAACGAGGATTGACATTTTTGTCGAACTGCGCTTTGACTCATTTCTTATGGGCTTTGTTAGCCAAAGCGGAATCACGACAAGTTTCATCCAATCAGATTAATTCCAAGAAACGAGCCTCTTCTTCTGAAGTTCCAGGGAGAAGGTCGATCGCGAGCTTGAGGGACGAGATTTCACACTGAACTGGCAAGATCGCTTCTAGGCCATACACCAGTTGAAAAGGTGTAAACCCAGTCGCATTCCTCACCGATGTCTGGTATGCCCACAAGGCTGAGTACAGTATCATGTGCCAACTCCATTTATGGACTTCAATCATCCTTTGCAGCATGCGCTTCAGGACCTTGTTGATTGCCTAAACTTGTCTGTTAGCTTGCAGATAATATGGTGTAGAGCTCTCATGGGACAATCCTAATTTGGCAGCCAACTTAACCATCATGTGATTACAAAAATGCGATCCATGATCTATGACTATGGCCTGTGGAACGCCGAATCTGGAGATTACATGATTGAAAAATAAGAGGGCAGCCATTTCGCTGCTATTGTTTAATGTAGGCATCGCCTCGACCCATTGTGTAAAAGAGTCTACTACGACTATGATATACCCATGACCCCCAGCCGAGGTGGGGTTACATGTCATGAAATCTATGCCCCATTTGGCGAATGGCCCAATAGCTACTACTGGCTACAGAGGTACAGGAGGTATTCTGGTTTTGCGATCGAAAATTTGACAGGCATGGCAACTTTTGACTGCGGTTATGCAATCTTTGAACATTGTTGGCCAGAAGTATCCTGCTCGTAAAATCTTTTGAGCTATAGCATAACCAGATTGATGCCCCCCACATGTGCCTGAATGACAATCATTCAAGACTTTTTCGGCCTCCTCATGGGTGAGGCACCTCCGCAGAACTGTATCGATACCACGATGGTAAAGCATATCACCGACGATCACGTAGTCTTTTTCTTGGTATCGAATCCGTCGTTGTTCCGAGCGTGAGGTATTAGACCTATATGTTTGGGTTTGGAGATAGATTATTATATCTCCATACCACAGATTGCTTGAAGATATCAGAAACAAAGATTCATCCATGATTGCTTCTTCGGATGTTGCATCGTTGGACGATGATGGGAGATCACATAGTAACTCACGAAAACTAAGGCTTTCTTCGATTTGGATTTTTTGAATTCCAGATCAAACTCTTGTAAAATCATTATCCATTTTGAATATTTTCCCCCCAGTAACTGTCGCGACAATATATAAGTCATGGGGTTGCAATCTGATAAAATGGTAGCTTTTTTGAACAAGACATAGTGTCGAATTCTTTGTATCACTTGAACAGCTGTGAGAGCTAGCTTTTCAACGTAGGAGTACTTGATTTCTATATCATTTAAGTTTCGGCTTAAATAATATATTGGATGTTCAATTCCATCGTCTTCTTGAATTAAAACCATTGCTATGGTCGTATCCACTACAGCCAGATACAGGTTAAAGTCTTTTTGATAATGAGGAGCATACATTAATGATGCTTTTATTAGGGATTCCTTTAAAGCAACAAAGGAAGATTGGGCTACCTGATCCCATATGGAGGGTACTTCTTTTTTCAACAGACGAGTATAACCTTTAGCAAGTTCGACGTAATTTGGAATGAACCTCCTCAGAAAGTTTGCTTTCCCTTGGAGTTTCTGAATTTGAAGCAAATTTGAAGGTGGAGGCAAATCAATGATTGCCTGAACCTTACATGGGTCGAGACGAATCCCGTCCTTTGAGACCACAAAGCCAAGTAAACGACCAGAACTGACACAAAACACACATTTGTATGGATTGAGTCGTATCTTGTAGTGTCGGCAACGTAGAAATATCGCTCTCAAATGCTGCGGATGATCGGTCTGCTTTCGCGAATGAGATGAAAGATCATCGAGATATGGTTGAACGATGTTATTAATGTCATGGAAGGCATAATTCATTGCCCTCTAAAATGTTGCCCCTGCATTCTTTAAACCAAAGGGTAGCTTGCGATATACGAATGTGCCACACGGACAAATAAATGCAGTCTTTGACTGGTCCTGTGGGTGGATATTTATTTGATTATACCCGAAAAATCCATCCCTAAATGAAAAGATTCACATCTGGCACATTCATCAATTATCTGGTCAATGAAGGGTGTAGGGTAGTTGTCTTTAGGACAAGCTTGATTTACATCCCTATAATTGGCGCACACTCTAATTGTTCCTTGTTTTTCATTAGAGGAACAATATTCGATACCCAATTGGTTAGAGGAGCCGGGTAAATAAAACTAGCATGGAGGAGTTTTTCAACTTCCGCCTTGATGGCAACGACTTTCTTCGGGTGCACCTACCGGAGCCGTTGTCATACCGATTTGACATCTGGATACATCTTAATTTCTTGTTCAACTATGCTCGAGTCAATGCCTAGCATTTCATCATATGACCAAGCAAAGACATCCCTAAACTCGCAAAAAAGAGCGTAATATAATTCCAGTTCTGAAGGAGAACAAGATTTGCCAACATGAATATTCTCTACAACATCTGCTTTGGTCACGATATTTATGGCGATAGTCTTTTCAATATTGGACAGGTTTCGTTCGGAATCCACCGTATTTACAGTATTTGATAGAAAGTCAAAAATTGAGGGATGACCAATGTCACTGGAATTATCCTCCTTACAATCCGGAAGATGGGAACGATGGTGGTAATATTCCCATGGTTCCCCATCAATCATCATTGAATAAACAATTCATTCATCTGTATAATGTACTTGCGACCAAGGATCTAAAGGGGTGCCATATTCCTTAGACCTATCTATCCACACGCTTGATGAGCGTTGATTCGAGTTTGCCTCCCATTCCGAAAACATTGATTGCTACAATATTTCTATTGGGCTTGGAGGCAATACCTGTAGATGATCCATGTTAATATCATTTTCGGACATGTTTTGAATAGAAGATATCATATTGCAGGTTCCCACTATTGCCACTTCCGCCAAATTGATTGGAGGCGGTAGGGAAAAAGTCCCCATTAATGTAGGGTCTTTTAGTAGCCCTACTCCGATATTTTGAAGCGAATTGGGGCTTCCATGGATCATTGGAATGCTTTATGTAACTTGTGAACTATTGTGGAGAAAAGTTTGTTGGTCGACGACCATAATTCCTCCTTGGAATGGAAATGAAACCTTCCTGAAGTACACCGACACAATGGCAGCCATAGCATATATCCAGGGCCTTCCCAGTAGGATGTTGTAATCGAGGTTTCTGTTGATAACTTCAACATCAATTTCTACTATTTTGCGCCCCAGTTCGACTTGCAAGTTACTCAATATCCCATATGGGGTGTATGTTCATCCATCAAATGATTTTAATGTCGTCGACGATCGCGACAAGGGTGTAGATCCTAAAGTTTTCCAGAAACTCATCAACATAATACATGTAGATGCCCCCTCATCAATAATTGTTCGATGAACAGTTTTGTTGAGGTCTTTCACTTGAATAAGGAAAGCTAGTTGAGCTGATAACTGAGGGTCATATGCTTTGTGATTAAAGGCCGCTAGATTGGAATTCGTTGGGTCAATCCCACCTATCACTGACAATAAAGCCTGCATTTGGGAGGGGAAATTTTGCAATACCTCAAGTGTCGACATAGCAGACGGCGATTGGGCCAGATCCTCCACTATATTATAATGTTGTGTTGCTCTGGCATGAGGATTGAACATCGATTTGTGTACTACTACCTTTGGCGGTTTTATCGTTAGTTCAGGAGTGATGGGTGGCACAACTTCGGTTGAAGTCATTGTTGAACTACTAGGTTGATCATTATCCTTGTTTTTCGATATCTGTGGATTCCCATAATCTTTATTCCTTGTCGATATCAAAGCATCATTTAGCTGCTTCGAAACTGACAACATTAGCACTTGGGACGGGGAAGAATTGTCGCTAGCAACCAGATTTGTTCCTGGGTTTGGAAACGGATCAGTCAATACTGTCGAGGCTTTTGAACTCTTGAAGAATTTTCTAAGCTCAGCTTTATATGGACACTCTCTCATCCAATGATCCTCATCGCATATAAAGCATGGATGACTTGGTTTGCTATCTCCAGAAGGGTTTGTAGAAGGTTTTTTAGGAGATGACTCCTCCTACTTCTTCTTCTTCCCTTTATTTTTCTTCTTGCCTCTTGGTTTCTTGGGTTCTTTGCCTTTGTCAGTCGACACAGAATTTACTTCCGAGGTGAGAAGTTCTTAATTTGCATTTTGACTTGAAACTACACGGGCCTTCTTCAACATAGCCTTTACAGTTTTTGTGCTAGTTGTACCTATCATGCCATCGCTCGCATGAGAGTCTTTCTTTGATTTAGGAGGGGGAGGAACGGAAAATTCTGGTCTAGGAGCATCAGGGATTTTATCGTAGAGCGTGCCAGACTGTGCATAGATCAAGTCTAGATATTGTGCACGAGCAATAACTTGCTCTTCAGTGATGACTCCTCCCTTTGCCACATCTTCTGTAATAGAAGGTAACAATGACTTAATAAATCATTCAGCCAATAGCTGATCAGGAACATATGTTTTTACCATTCTACGATGACTTCGCCACTTATGAATATGATCGGATATGTGAGTGGCCGTCGTTTGTTTGAAATTGGTAAGAAGATCTATTCCTGTTTCGTACCTTACGGGTAACTGAAAATGGGTTAAAAAGGTTGTGGCTAGGCTACTGAAGTTATCAAACGAAGCTCTAGGTAATTTGATATACCATTTTGCTGCTAGACCAGTTAACATTCGCTGAAAAAGGCGAATCCTGATCGAATCATCATTGAGAGTGTTTGATGAACACCACAAATGAAAGGTCATCACATGATTCGACGGGTCTTCACCCGGATTTCCATTAAATTTAGGAATATATGACGGAAGTTTATGAGGAATCACTGGCCACCAAGGGACGTAAGCAATTGGATCATTCATTAGTTGATTTAAATCTGGTAACTCTAAAGTCGCCACGAAAGGAAACTATTGATTCAGGCTCGGCGAAGCATACCCAAGATAAGATGGAATTGCCTGAGCAGTTGACCTGTGCATACCAGCATAATGCATTTGATGCTGGTAACTTTGGTAAGGTTGATGGGCATGATCACTACGATATGATTGATGTTGACCGTTTTGAATGTACGGCTATCCGTTACTTGAAGAGACTCATTGCTCAGATCCTTAGTAAGCTTGTTGGAATTGTGGTTGTTGGCATTGTGCCATCCATGGTTGTGAAGCCATGAGCTATTGCCCAGTACTAACTGTTTGAACAAGATGGGGGGTAATGGTCCCCGTTTGAACCTGGTTCATTCCACTAGTCGGTAATTGTGGTTGCGTCGTAGGGACAAGAGGTTGTTGTATCACGACCTGAGAAACCTGAGGTTGGCATACAATAGGCAATTCTTGTACTTGCGGCATCATCACGATAGCCGGTGTAGTGGGGATATTTGACACAGGTAAACTTTGTTGCATCGAGTATAAAACTCTTGGTTGTTGAGGCAGTATTAGTACCCAACCGTTAGATGTAATTCCAGCATAACCTAAATGCTGTTGTGAACTCTTGTATGGTTGTTCTCTTGGAGGAGACAATGAAAGGGTATACTGCCCTCCATACGGTGGTAACCCAGTGCTCAAAGGAATGATTTTCCTTTGGGGACCGGATTGCCCAAATTGACACTGCGAAGGATCAATTTGTTGAGACTCAACATAAGAGATTCCAGATATTATTCTGGACGAACAAACGGGAACAATCCATACTGTCGAAACAACCCCTGGATGGACTCCATCCAGTGGTTGAGAGCTAGTTGGGACAGCTGGTACGCCGGCGAACAATGTCGGAGTAGCAGCAGGAAGTCCTGCCGCTGCTGTGTTGGATGACACAGTCCTGGATGTTGACGGTTGTTTAGACATATTTAGCCTATCCAAAAGATTCCTCAGTGATTCTTCAGGAACTTCTGATGGCGGGAGACTAACTTCTGATAAAGAAGGATATAGGGTGATCCCAGCTCCAAATTGTCATGGAACGTTAGATGGAGGATCTTCCACAATCTCTTCTATGGTAATCAATCCAGGCGGAAGAGGTAGACCGTCAAGTCCATAAAATATTTCTGGTGCCGAAGAAGGTATAGGTTGTGCAACAACAGATGTTCGGGGAGTAACACCTTCAGAATCAGCTGTAGATGGAGCTGGTTAGGGAATAGAAGTGTTTGTCGTCACACTAGGATCAGTTGTAATGTCCTTTTGTGGCTGCGGAATTTCTTCTGTAGAGGCAGGGGTACCAGAAATGTTCGGAGTAACTGGAGTCTCTGAGGATGTTGCAGTACTTGCTCCAACCAACCTAGGGGACTTGGATCTGGTCAAATGCGTTTGCTTTGTCCGGAATAGTTTCGTTTCTAGAGTCAATGGTGGTTGACTCGTAAGTCTCCGTGAACGATGGGGTTTTGATTGACTTTCTTCAAAGATTGTGGATTACTTGATCAAATCAAAATAATAGGGGAAAATGATTCTGAATTAAATGAATTTTAGATGCTTTGACACAACTTGTTTTTTCAATTTTTAAGAGTCGAGAAAAAACAAAAGATGACTCTAGTCGCCTTCGATTTTTAACGAGCCTGAAGTGACAAGTGCTCGGATGGACATTTTCCTTTAAGGAGTCTAAAAAGGAACAAAATAGACTACTCTAGAAATCTAGATAGAGGGATTACCAAACCAATCGCAAAACTGTCAAATACTTTTTATGGTACGGCAGTCAATCTTCCCAAATGTTGTGTTCAGTGCATTGCGATTGATAGGGTGGAAGACATGGCTTCCTAAGGATAAAGGATATAGCCTATTGTGGTCTCCCAATATATACTCGACGGTACATGGGAGCACAAGTCCATACTGGCACTTGTCATTTCAAAGAGGAGGAATCACCCAACCAGCAATGAAAGCGATAGTTACTAGGCTTTACGACGCCGGAATACGTCTCTAGCCTAGACTTCTAAATGTTGTGCGTTAGGTTCCAAAGCGTTTTTATGTTCATTGAATTTATTTTACAGTTGATCTTGCTTAATAAATTTTCCTTTCAGGTTCACCACGTGACGTAGATATATAATTCATAAAATGCAATCTAAGATGATAAACAATTGTTTAATCTTATTTTTGCAATGAAAATCCTAGCTACTAAGAAAAGAGAAATGAGATTATTTCAACATAGAGCATAGAGCACACACTAGATGCACTATCCTAAATCAAACCAACAAGCAATCTAAATGCAAATGCACATGCATGTATTTGTTTTCTTCTTTCTTAAGGTGTTAATGACAAAAATAATGCTGAGTACAAATCTGAATTATCTTTTCAAAGCGACAATACTAACAAATTTCTCTTCAAAACGAAAGGAAGATAATGACAACACTTTTTGATTTCGAATTGAAAATTGTTTTTGACAATTGAAAAACTACTAATTCAAATCAAATACAAGAGTAACAGTATAATTGAACATCAAGAACAATAGGATTCTCTTCTATGACTGAAAAACGACACTTGCGACACTTCCAAATCAAGAAACAACAATTTGATTACGCTGCTTCTTTGTAAAAGAGAACTAAAAATGGTGCAAATACACAAAAACATTCACAGTTCTATGCACAATGGAGGTGGAATGATGGAAAGAAAGGGGGTTTTCACAGAGGTGTACTAATCATAGACAACAAAACTCCTGAATAAAGCTGAAGATAGTGAACAAAGAACCAAAATCTAGAAGTAGAAGAGGTCTTGTCTATCAGCGCACCTGCAACATAGGGAAAGTGCGATGGAGCGCACCTACTCCATGCGGGAGGTGTGATGCATCCAGATTCCCAAGAAGAGAAGGTGTGTTGGTCTAGGGACGAGACTTCAACTTGGTTCTTGGTCACAGTTTGCAGCTTAGTTCAGGGATTTAGGCCAAGAAAGTGATGTTCAGTAAATATAAATCACAGGAGCTGATCTAATGAGGTTACTAGAGCCACCACCAGGGAAATTAGAATGTTTGCAAATTGATTGTTCAGTTTATAAACAAAACCCGGAGATAGACCGAAGCAACATTGATCTACTTTTCACTTGCATAGAAAATGTAGTTTGAAGGCTAGCTGGCTTGACTTCAGGCTCCATCTGTAAGTTTATAAAACAAACAAATATAGACAAGAAAACAATCTATTCACTCCCCAGTGGAGTTGCCATTTTGTTATTGGGAAATCTAGTGTCCACTTGGAGCTGCTAGTCCCACTAAGATGGGTAGCTATCTTAGAAACAAACAAACCAAAAATACTTGCACTTTCCTTTATGAGAAGTAGATAAGAGGGGAACAAAGGACACCAACCTCAGTCTTGCGCTTGGTTCCTTGCTTGGTTCCTCTCCCTTCTGACAAATCTTTTCCGCTCCTTCTTTGTTTTCCCAGCTTCAAAGAGTACCTGTGGAATCAAAGCAGCATAATACTATCGAAGAACAAAGATCTACAATCACAAACAAAATAGGACCAGATATATATTGACCACAAAAATGCATATATCATCAAACATACAAGAATGTGGAGGAAAACTCGAATAGCTTTATTAATATCAAGAATGGAAAACTGGATTACAACCAATTGTTCTGACCCAGCGTCATCCTCTTAGCATGAAAGCCATTCTACACCTCATGAAAATCTTAGATCACCCAACACTATGATATTGCACCAAGAAACCAACAACACTTCCTTACAAGATACAAGATTCCAGCCTCTCGATCTCTGTGATGAGGGATCCATATATAGATGTTTGCAAGGGGTGAGTGAGATGCTGGGTTTTTGATTAGTTTCCTCTCTCTAATAGTTCTTGATTCCACTTGGAGATTGATGATCTCTTACTCATACCTGGGTGAATTCATAGAGGCAAGTGTCACAGGAGAAGTTTCTGGAATATTTCATGATCATCCACCTTGCAAACTGTCTCTGCCATTTGTCTACTCTCATCCATCGAACCCTACAGAAGGGCTTTATAGTATGCATCACACTTTTTACACTGAGTAGGTGAGACGCATCGCACCTTCTGCACTAGGCTGTCTGTATGGTCCAGTTTTGACCAGTTCTGAGCCGTTTTCTGTGGAGAACTTCTGGGAGATGATGTAATCAGCTGACCTTGTTCCTTTAGGGCATGAAGCAACACTTTTAGGGACTTAGAAACCCTTGGTTTATGGACATGTATGATTGGGGTTGCAGTGCCCAAAAATGTCTATAACAGGAACCCCCTTATCACGCATTTCCCACATAGACTCTTTTATAGTCCCGCGCTCTCTTTCAACTTCTTGCAGCATTGAGACTGTGCTCCCTATAGCTAGTTAGGTGGTCGCACCACCTGTGCAAGACTTCAATTCACCTTCTAGTCTAGTTCGTGGGAACTCCTCAATTACCCTCACGACAGTCAGCACCGTGCGTTCTACCTTATGTGGTGTGCTCCCCTAGTTACTACAGTTGGTAAGGTGCGGTTGCAACCATGGTAGTAGAGTCATAAATTCTTAGCTACAATCTTCTAATGTAGTGGTATGGCTGTCCGTATCTTGCCTTATTGTCCTTGGTTTATTGACGATACATGCTTGCGTGATCTCGTTTTCCCATTTTTTGATCTCAGTGTCCATCAACATGCTTTTCTTCCTCAATCATACCCGATCTTCTTCGAGTTTGTGAAGTCTAAGGTTCCCTCACCAAATGGCTTCCTAAATCCTTATATGTTAATCCTGACGTAGCTGTGTGATTCCTTCATCTTGGTCTTTGCATACTATCCCAACTATGGGAGTTATTACGTGTGTATTCCTTTCTTCCGAAATTACGGTTTCAATTCTATTTCGTATCTTTGGAATCATCCCCACACCCACAATTCGTAGGAGTCTTACAAAACCTTTTACCAAAACTTGGGCTTTGAGCCCCAAAAGCCTGCTGTGGAGGGATTCCATGCCCAATACTTCCATCCCATAAACTAGTTGATAGGGAGAAGTACCAATTGATTTCTTAGTGATTAGTCTATATGCCCATAACGCATTGACTAGCCTTTTGTTCCATGTTTCTTATTTTCTTCAAGTAACTCCTTGATGGTGTTTACCAGGCTTTTGTTTGAGGATTCTGTGAGTCCATTTCCTTGACGATAATAGGTTGTGGAATGGCACAGGGTTATATGATACTTGTTGTAGAAATCTATCATTATTTTGGATTTAAAGGCTACCACATTATCAATAATGAGCTTAGTTGGTCATCCAAATCTTGATAGAGTATTGGTTTCAAGGAAGGTTATGATAACAGTGTTAGTGGCTTGCCTTGAAGGTATGGCCTCTATCCATTTTGTGAATTAGTCTATGGCTGTGAGGATCCATTTGTGTTGGGCAAAGGAGGGTGGGTGAATTTCTTCAATGAAGTCTAAACCCCATTGTTGAAAAGGTATTTCAGAAGAGATTGGCTTGAGGGATAAAGGTAAAAGTGTTTTATTTCCCTAAAAAATTTGACATTTGTGACAGGAGGTCACATATTTCTTGACATCAGAAAACAAGGTAGGCTAGTAGAAACCAACTCTATGAATTTTATTTACAGTAGTCTTCTAGTAAAGGTGTCCTCCACGATCACCTGCATGAAACTCTTGCAACACCTTGTCAGATTCATCTTTCAATAAGCAATTGAGAAGAATGCCTTCACAGTCTCTCCAAAACAAAGCATTGTCTAATATACAAAATTTTAAGGATTCCATCTTTAAAAACTTACTTTTAGTCCTAGATAAATTCAGTAAAACGTAAATAACATCAGGATACCATGGTGATTCAATGAAGGCGTGGCTGATTAGTGGAGTTTCCATCTCCTCTTCATCATCTATTACAACAATAAAGTTTATATCCAAGGCCTGAGAGTTCGATTCAGCCATGAGCTTGGCTAAACCTTGGCCCTTGATTAAATTAGTTGCTTTGATTTCTATGTCATATTCTAGAATAGTAGCAATCCACTTTCCCCTCTTTCCATATGGACCTTCCTAAGTTAGGATGTATTTGACTACTGAATTAGGAATGTAGGCCACTATATGAGAATATAAGCTGAATACCCTAAAATCCTTGATGGCATTGACCAAAGCAAAGGCTTTCTTTTCCATTATGTTATATTTCAAGGAGGCATCTCTTAGGCCTTTGCTAAATAAAGCAATAGGTTGTTCATAGCCCTGGTCATTTTTCTGCAATAGAACTACAACAACTGTGTGCTCAGAAGAAAATGAAAATAAGATGAAATATTTGTCAAATTTTGGACTGATTAACACTTTTGTTTTAGTTAAGGCTAGTTTATTGTCTTCAAAGGATTTCTTAGCCTCAATAGTCCATTTATGGTCGAATCATTTTTTAGCATATTGTTGAGTGACCTAATTAAATCTACTAAATTAGAAGTAAATCTTCTAAGAAAATTAATTTTCCCTAAGAAAGCTTGCAATTCTCTAATGTTCCTCGGATGTTGTATTTGTAAGATGGCTTCTATTCTTGCAGGGTCTATTCAGATATCATATTTTGAAATTATATGACCTAATAACTTTCCTTCTTCTAACCCAAACAAAGACTTCTTGGATTTCAAATAAATTCCATATCTCTTGCATTTAATAAAAGCCTGCCTTAGATGATCCAAATGTTGATTTTCAGATTTTGAAAATATAATAATGTCATCTAGATATATCACAAGCAAATCATGAATTTCTTTTGCAAAGGCTATATCCATAGCCCTCTGGGAAGTGGCTCCTGCATTCATTAGTCCAAAAGGAATTTTCACATATATGAATGTGTGCCAAGGATTAGTAAAGGCAGTCTTGGCTTGGTCATCAGGATGAACCAAGATCTATTTGTAACCAGAAAACCCATCCAATAATGAGATTCTGGTTGCTCCAACTACTTTCTGTAAAATGTGGTCCATAGAGGGTAATTGTTTTTTAGTAACACTTTTTTGAGCTTTCTGAGATCCACACAGAGTCTGATCTCACCCGTTTTCTTCCTAGTTGGCACCAAGTTTGAAGCCCAATCAGAAAATCTGATTGGTGCAATTATTTTGAAATCATACATCCTCTGAATTTCCTTTTCAATTGTAGGTACTAAGATAGGATTAATCCTTCTAAGTTTTTGTTTGAAAGACTTTTGATTTTATTTATAGGAATGGTGTGTTGTATGATGTTGGTGTCATAGGATTTTAGGTCCTCATAACTCCAATTGAAGACATCTTGAAATTCTTTTAATAATTCAATGTATTTTACCTTTTCAGTTGGAGGTAATGATTTCGAAAGTTTGATCAATTTCGGATTTTCATTAGTGCCTATATTACACTCCTCTATATCAGATTTCAAAGGTTCCATTTCAGGTTTCCTAGGAACATCATTTGAATAAAACAAATCTTCCAAAGGGGTTGATCCCTTAGGCAAGAAATTATCTTTGAGATTAATTAATTCGGTGTCTTCACTGATTATTTCATCAATCTCAACTTGTTCTAGGTTTTCTACATCTGACTTAGTAAATTTAGTAGGATGAAATCTATCTATTTCTTCACCTTCTATATGATTTATTTCTATCTCATATTTAATGTTAGGATCTATTTATGTGTTAGTATCTATATTTCTATTTACAAACTCTTCTTCTAAGATTAAAAATTTGTTTATCTGCTTGTCATCATAAAATATTTTCTAGTTCAAATTATCTAGAATTGCGGGTTTGTGCCTAACTTCGGCAGTGTATTGATGGTTAGGTTGGAAGGGTAACCTGTAGGTGTTGGAAAACATTGCTAAAATATGAGCCTACATATTGTGTTTTCTTGGAATTACTGTAAGCTTAGTTTCTAGGAAAGTGTTAAGCATTTCTACAATGGTGCCTCTATAACAACTTAATCTAGGGTCCTTTTTCATATATAGAACATCAATGTTTTTTATAACTAGTTCAGAGTCTCCCATGATAGAAAATATTTTAGCTCCTAGGTTCCTAAACGAATTTAAGACCTAAAATTAATGCTTCATACTCAGCCATATTGTTAGTACATTTAAAATTCAGTGTGTATGCATCGCCTTCTAAGTGATTATTCTCCAGATTATAAATCCACACTCCTGCTCCTGCTCCAAACTTATTGACTAACCCATCAAACTCAATATTCCATAATATCTCATGCTCATAATTTTCATCATCGGGTGTAACAAAATTTTCCTCATTTATAGCAATTTGGCCACCTTCTTTATTGGAAAGTTCTAAAATTTGGTTAGTTTCATTTTGAATAGAAACTGCAATTTCTTTTGTTTCCGTATCCACATTGTCTAAAATAGTTTCTTGTGTTTGATTAGCATTATAAAAGATAAAGGAATCAATATCTAAATGTACGGAGTAGATAGGAAAGTTTTGAGGCCAATCCTGGCTACTTACCATGTATTTCATTAAGGTTTCTTAGCACAGTTTCTTAGGTTGTTCAAAGACATAGATTGTTGCATATGACATATCAAGTTGTAAAGATCCCTTAAGTTTGGCTCCCCATGATTTGGATAACAGCATGCCATACTTTGGTGGTATGTCAGCAACCAAAATATCCAGAAGGATGCTTTTGGCAGGGTATTTAACTAAAGCAACACACAGGCCTTTAATCAATCCTAGACACTTTACTACTTGAGTCAAATGAGAATAAGTCCTTGTAAGGCCTTGTAATGTCTAGGTTTAATTTCTCCATTAATGATTTAGGAATTAAGTTGTGGGAGGCCCCAAAATCCAACATTCCATTATGTAAAATTTTGTCATGGATTCTAAGGCTAATGTAGAAAGATGGTACTCCTCCTTCTAGTGGTTTGCCATTAACGTCTGGACCAAATATAAGCTCTGGTCGGTCATCAAACAGGTTGACCGAATCCTCATTTTCAATGATGTTTAAAGTTTGGTTTATCTGTGACTTGTGAGTTTCATTCTTGATTATTTCTGTTAAAGGAACTAAAATCTTTAGCTTAGCTACCTCTGCTCCTAGATGAAATGGAAAAGAGGCTTTCTCTATTTGAGGGTTTTGAATTTTCATAGTAGGGATTTGAGTGGGATGGTCTTCTTTTCATTTATTGGGGACCTCTTTATGTGGGTTTTCAAATCTGGTGTTTTGAGGTTTGTCCACTGGTTCTTTAGGGGGAATTGAAGTGGATGGTTGATCATCAGAAGGTTGATTAGGGGTTATATCTACAATGGTGGGGCCAGAAGGATTCTGGTTCTGTTTGGGGAGAATATGGAGGATTTTAGAAACTAGGGCTTCTTTGATTTTCTTGGGTTGATTTGGCACTATTTTCTTGTTTGGGTTGGGGATATCAGAGTTCTTTTTACTCATTAGATTATATTGTTTATGCACTTCAATGATGGCAGAGTCATATACTTGTTTATAATCAAATGACTCTCTAGACTGGATTTGCAATTGCTGCATAATATGCAAATACTGCTCATCTTGGGTTAGTAAAATAGTATCTTCATCATCTAATTCCATCAGGTTAATCTGTGTATCTTGTTCTGGATCTTTTGGCTGGGATGTTTCTGCATAATTTTCTTGAAAAGGAGGCCTAATATTCTGATTAAGTCCATTTTTTCTAGTGTTTCGGTTTTATTTTTTCCAAAAGTTTGGGTTTCTAACTGGAGGTGCTTTTTGTTATCCCATTGAGGTTTCCTCTCCATATTGTCTATTCTATTCATTAGTTTCTCCATATATTTGGCTAAACAATCTATTTTGAGGTCAGATGGTGAAGCTTCATCTTTTTAAGTTCCTCTCCTTTCATTCGTAACTTTGGCTCTTTTAGCTAACAAATTCGCTTCTACGCTAACCACTACACTTTGCATTTCCTCTAAGGTTGGGGGGTTTCTTTCCCTGAGTTGGTATTCCATGTCCATGTTAAAACCATCAAGAAAATTTATTAACGCTAAATCAGGTGGGGGTCTAAGGTTAACTGGAATTGCATTATATATATTATTGAATCTAGTGCAGTAATCTTGTATAGTTTCATTGGGTCCCCTTCTAATATTTTCATACTCTAAAAGGATCTGTAAGGGGTTCCTTTTCTTTTCCCATCTATTCATAAATTGTTGGTAAAAAATATCTAAATTATCAATACTATTATTAGGTAATGCTCTAAACCATTTCCTAACAACATCAACTAAAGTTTGAGAAAATAGTCTCATTTGAACATCCCCAATATCAATTTCATGTATTTCAAAGTAGTTTGTCATCTTATTGACATGGTGCTATGTAGTGTAGGGTCCTATGCCATCAAATTGAACAATTTTACTTTGGTAGTCTATTGGCATAACACCAAGTGGGGCAGATAAAACAAGAGGAGCATATCTATTAGCCATGGCTATAAGTTGGAATGGCTAAGATGTGGGGTTGATGATATAAAAATGGGGCTTTAAAGGATTCTTGTCTAACTTACAAGAATCTCTCCCACTCCCAAAGTTTTAAATATATTCCCAAGTCTTTATGGTTACCCAATGCGGAATTAAATATGTGTTTGAAAATAAAGGTGTACACTGGTATTTGTTTTAACTGATTATATGCTTTAAAATTTGATGTTTGTGTTGATATGTAAATGTGCTTGAACTAATATATAAATACATATAACAGTAACTAATGTAGCAGTAAAACAAACACATAAGGAAAAAATTTAATTAGGAGTACACCCAAAACTCTTGGGCTACGTTTCCGTGAGCTCTAGTTAGCTCAACTAGGCTCTCTGGGATTATGGAAAAGTCCTTTTTACAAGCTCTTGGCTCAACTCCTATTGTTTTACATAGAAACAATGGGTTTAGACACCATTTTATCCCTAGCTCTTGAAGCTCTCGGCTTTCTAGCTCTCGACTCTCGCTCTAGCTCTTGGCTCTGGCTCTGGCTCTAGCTCTTCGACTCTGGCTTCTTTGGCTCTCTATCAGTTTACATCTCTCTGGATTTTCACTTGAACTCCAAGTGACTCCCCCAACTGCTCTGTGCTTCTCGCTTTTGCTTTCTACGCTGCCTGTGTTCGCTCTCTTCTGCTCAAGTGAGCTCTTTGGCCCTCTTTGAGGCATTTCTTGGATTTTTGGCTTCCCTGGCCGTTTCTCTATGATTCATTATCCTTTCTATTGTTAAGAAATTTACTGCATAACATAAATAACTACTGAGAGGAATAAATATAAAAATAACAAGCAACAACCATAAACACATAAACACAAATGTTTATCCGGGAAAACCACAAATCCGGGGTAAAACCCAACCTAATAAGATCTCATTAGTATTGGCCAAAACCCTGGCCAATCTGACCAAGTGAGCCTTCACCACTCACCTCCAGGTCTTGCATTACAATGAAGTCCTTCCAACCTTTTATAAGCTCCATTACATATAATACCACGGGCAGAATACTATGGGTGCACAATACCATGTGCCCCAAAACCATCAATGTTTAGCCTGGTCAACTTTGACTCTATCCTGAGTCAAGTTTACCTAACAATTCCCCCCTTAAACTTGACTTGGGTTCCTTGACTAACTCCAGCCAAACTTGCTAAGTGAGACAATCCCCCTCACTCTAGCTCTTACCCCCTTCAAAGTTTTTACCCGGGGTATTGTTAACCAGACATACCCCCTATCACCTAGGTCTAACCCAGACTTTACCAGTGATAACCAAGGGGTACACATGCCTTACCAGGTCTTACAGTAGTATGCCCATTTACATGCAATAATTTTGACTTCATTAATTTTATTTTTTTTGTTTATTGCTGCTGCAATTCTGATCCATCCTCTCTCAATTTGATTTGCTCAAAAACTTCTATCAAACCGCTCCAACTTCGAGCTTGACAAGAACCTCATAGATTCCAGCACTGGTGCCCTCACATAGTAGAAAATGAACAATTTTTGAAGCCGCATGAAAAATTTTCTTCTGCTGACCTGCATGCAGCCCACGCCTACTCCATCTTTCAACATGGCATAGAACACACAGGAAATATCCCTTATCGATTCCCTACGAAAAAAAGCTCCGAACAAAATCAGCCTTGAATTTTAATATTACCAAAGGTATCTCTCAACCTTGTTTAAATAGCCGCATGAATCCCGAACAATTTGTCAACATGTTCCAAACCGCAAATATCACAAATGCACTACGATCCCTGGAAGATACGGCACTATCTTCTGCACATTCTCCTCGAGGTTCTTCTGCGTACTATTGTTCCACCATTATTTCTGTAAAGAATGCTGCATTGATCTCATCAGCTACTATAAACCCCTGGCATCAAAAAATCCCTTTGAAGCCAATATCTGGCTCTGATACCAGTTGTTAAGAAATTTACTGCATAACATAAATAATTACTGAGAGGAATAAATATAAAAATAACAAGCAACAACCATAAACACATAAACACAAATGTTTATCCGGGAAAACCACAAATCCGGGGTAAAACCCAACCTAATAAGATCTCATTAGTATTGGCCAAAACCCTGGCCAATCTGACCAAGTGAGCCTTCACCACTCGCCTCCAGGTCTTGCATTACAATGAAGTCCTTCCAACCTTTTATAAGCTCCATTACATATAATACCACGGGCAAAATACTATGGGTGCACAATACCATGTGCCCCAAAACCATCAATGTTTAGCCTGGTCAACTTTGACTCTATCCTGAGTCAAGTTTACCTAACATCTATGGCTCTATAGCTTCTTTGCTCCCTGTCGGTTAGAATGGCCAACTGGCTCTGTGGCTCTGTGGCTTAAAAATGCATCATTGCCTGTAAAACGCTTGCTATAGCATGGCATGATGATCAGGAGTAGTTGTAGAAGGAATTGGGGCCGTTTCATAGGCAAAAACCTGAAAACAAGAAAAATCCCAATACATAGAGAATGTCTGCACAATACACTATTGGGCATGATTATTGGATTTGAAATCTCATTCAATCACCCCTAAAATCCATATCGGGTCCGCCTGTAATCACTATCACAAGTCGTTCACTCGTGGGTTCCTTTGTATTTGGGTTTATTGTTAAAAATCCCAAATACAAAGAAAATCCTGACAAAATGGCTCATATTAGACTTCAAATAATTATGCAGTGGAATTTACAAACCCTTTTGGGTCTAGCTTCATCGCATTGGTGCATTCCCTTTGTATTTCATTTATTTAACAAAAACGTGAATTTACATTGAGAAACTCCCTTTTATAGAACTCAAAATATATTAAATTTGGTCCATAACCTCGTCGGGTCTGGTTATCACAAGTCGCATATATATATGGCCCCGCTCCTATGTATCGCCCTGATGCAATATTGCAATATTGCATATCACATGTCTCATTTGAATACGGCCCAGGGGTTCTTCCCATCACCAATACCGATTCATCGGCAATCAACATATCGCATGATCACAATCACCAAGCCCAGGGTCCCAATATCACATACATGTCTACCTCTGATCCGATACATCGGATTAGTAGATCAGTGTTTCTTCTGCCTCCACTTCAGTCTAGCCTTTTGCCTTTTTATGATGGGAATTCCATTTTTAAGGGTTTTTTTCCATTTTTAATAGATTTTTCCTCTTTTTCTAAAGAACAAAGGCATCTTCTTTCTACGATAACTTATGCATCCTAAGTCCATTTTTTCCCATTCAAGTTGTAGCAGATTCAAAACGAGATGATCTTTGCAATGGGGCTATTTCCAAGAACTTACTTGGGCTTTGATTTTTCCTCTGTGAGGAATACTTAGACTTTGGAGTCTATCCAAAATCCATTGTGGATCACACCTTCCCACTAAAAGATCTTTTGGTTTCCAAAATACTGATATATTGATTTGAACAGTAAATGAGAGTGACTCACCCTCTTCCTTTAGCCTCCATACACTTGCCTTTGCATAGTGTCTCTGTACCAAAGTCTCTAACCACTTCCCTTCCTTTATGGGTTGGTCTTCTTGGGAAGAACTACCTTCCTCCTTGCCTTCTTGCAGAACTCCTACTGAAATGGTCATAGAAGGTAGTTTGAACTTCTCTACCTTGATCATTGATCTAAGGTGGCTCAAACTACTATGAAGTACATCTTCTCCACAAAAAATTCATTTGTACCTGTTTGAAAAGCTGTCAACAACACCTATTAACAACAACATAAATAAAGACAACAACTGGATGGCCTAAACTCCTGCTTCAACAAAAGAAACAAATTTCACGTTTTTTGAACACCTCCATGTCTTACATCTACATACAAGTGATGGACTAGATAACAATCCCACAAAACATGCCTTTAAAACAAATTACCCTTCAAGTCAAGCATGTAGAAAAAGACCATTAGGACTCTTTTTCAAAATATGAAACACCTCATCATTATCTCCATCTTGGAGACCAAATCAACTCTTTTCAAGTCAACATTGCATCACATGCATGTCACAACAATCAACCCTGCAAGTGAATTACATGTACATGTCCAAATACAAGGAAAACATCAGCATCCCTGTGTTCATGCATATCAAGCTTATCAATGCATTTCATCCTTCAACTTTCACTTAAGAACATTGTACTTTCGAAGCTGAAACAAAATATAATGTTTGTAGCAACAAAGTGAGTCTCCTACTCAACTTCTCCATTTACCTACTTGGTAACATCCTGCAACTTGCATTCCATTAACAAACAAATGCAGATAGATGCAACAATAGACATGCAATCTTAATTGGATGAGAACTCTAAACATTTCTTACCAATCCATTTCAAAGGTACTACATGTCTCTGCACATCAGCATCAACATGTGAATCATTCTGAGACACATCATTCATGGAATCTTCCTGTCCATTTCTGCCATCTTCTCTTTCCACCTTCTTCAGCTTTTGTGGAAGCATTGCTGGATTCAGAGTCCAACACTTTTCAGCAAGATGCCCCTGCTTATGGAAGTAAGTGCAACACTTGTGCATCCTCTTGATAGCATGATTTGCCTTGTCAAATGGACCTTTTGCTACTTGCTTCCTTTCCTTCAAAAGTTTCCTGTATGTGACCATTCTCTTCCAACATCTAGAAACATTATGGTTATCCAAACCACAAAAGTAACATGCAACTCTTTTCCCATGCTTATGTGGAAATTTACCATGATTTGCAAAATAAAAAGGAATATGATTAGAGCCATATTTATACCTTCTTCTTTCACCTTTATTTCCTTCATGAGGAGGTGAAGAAAATGAAGAAGTGGCTCCCTTTGGAACACCATCAATCTCTTCAAGGCTTTTAGAGTTTCCATAACTCTCTTGTTCAAGTGTGTGCTTCTGAACACCTACAATGAAACTCCTTCTTCGGACTGTTTCAATGGCCTTCGTGGCAGCTTTGGAACTCTCTCCATAGGACTATCCATAGCCAAGACCCAAATACCTAGGCCTTTCCTCAACCATTATTGGTTCAACAATACCTTGTGCATGCTTTCTCAAGCCCTTTCCTTCGTAGCCCATCTTGGACATTAGCTTGGAACCTATGCCTCTAGTATGTTTTTCAAAAGAACCAATACAAGAATTCTTAAAGGAATTTGAAGACAAATTGGAAAGGTTTACCTCTTCTTCAAGCTAATACTTGACCAAGGATTCTTGGGCAACAAAGAGTTGTGACTCTAACTCATGCATCCTTTTCAGGTTCATATTTGCAATATGAAGTTGTCTCTCCATTTTCTGCAATTTGTCAGAAAGTAACTGCTTCTCTTCCACCATAGAATTCAACTGCTCTCTAAGTATGTTGCTCTTCCTTCCATCCTCATACATTTCCCTCACCATGTTCATAATTATGAACAAGTATTGCTTCATGTCTTCATCAAAGACTTTTGTGAAGAAAGGAGAATTTGAGGATTCACTTATAGAAGTAGTCATTAGGCGAATGAACAAAAGAACTTCAAACAAGATTAATAAAGAGATTATTTAGCAACCTTTTGCAACAAACCTCTTGTCCTTCTAGGATTGCCTTGAGCTCCTTTGGGATAGAAGAATTCCTTCAACACTTATTCCTTCTTATCCTTCCTGGACTGAGCTATCAATAGCTTTCCCTTTGCTTCTGTAAACTCAGAAAATAGTTAGTCTGCAAACAAGCATACAATCAACCTCTGACTATTTAAACACCTTTTAGACAAGCACTCTTTACTCTGTCATTCGAGAATTCTAATATAACCTTCTTTGAAGGTGTGGTTAACCAATATTAAGCTTTGATACCACCTGATCTGAAAATGGGGCTTTAAAGGCTTCTTGTCTAACTTACAAGAACCTCTCCCATTCCCAAAGCTTAGATATATTCCCAAGTCTTTATGGTTACCCAATGCGGAATTAAATATGTTCTTGAAAATAAATGTTTATGCTGGTATTTGTTTTAATTGATTATATGCTTTAAAATCTGTTGTTTGTGCTGATATGTAAATGTGCTTGAACTGATATATAAATGCATATAACAGTAACTAATGTAGCAGTAAAACAAACACATAAGATAGCAATTTAATTAGGAGTTCACCCAAAAATCTTGGGCTACCTCTCCGTGAACTCTAGTTAGCTCAACTAGGCTCTATGGGATTATGGAAAAGTCCTTTTTACAAGCTCTTGGCTCAACTCTTGTTGCTTTACATAGAAACTATGGGTTTAGACACCATTTTATCCCTGGCTGTTGAAGCTCTCGGCTTTTTGGCTCTCGGCTCTGGCTCTGGCTCTCAGCTCTAGCTCTGGCTCTTGGCTCTGGATCTTTGGCTCTGGCTCAGGCTTAGGCTCTTTGGCTTTGGCTTCTTTGGCTCTCAAACAATTTACAGCTCTCTGGATTTTCACTTGAACTCCAAGTGACTCCCTTGGATGCTCTGCACTTCCCGCTTTTGCTTTCTGCGTTGCCTGTGTTCTCTCTCCTCTACTCAATTGAGCTCTTTGGCCCTCTTTGAGGCATCTTCTAGCTTTCTAGCTTCCCTAGCCATTTCTCTGCGATTCATTATCCTTTTTATGGCTTTGCGGCTCTGTGGCTTAAAAATGCATCATTGCCTGTAAAACACCCGCTTCAGCGTGGCATGATGATCATGAGCGGTTGCAGAAGGAATTGGGGCCATTTCATAGGCAAAAACTCGAAAACGGACAAAATCCCAATACACAGAGAATGTTCGCACAATACACTATCAGGTGTGACTCTCAGATTTGAAATCTCATTCAATTGGCCCTAAAATCCCTATTGGGTCCGCCTATAATTGCTATCGCAAGTTGCTCAGTTGTGGGTTCCTTCGTATTTGGGTTTAATGTTAAAAATCCCAAATATGAAGAAAATCCCGACAAAATGGCTCATATCGGACTTCAAATAATTATGCAGCAATATTTACAAACCCTTTCGGGTTCAGCCTCATCACATCGGCGCATTCCATTTGTATTTCATTTGTTTAACAAAACACAAATTTACACTGAGAAACTCCTTTTTACGGAACTCAAAATATATTAAATTTGGTCCATAACCCCTTTGGGTCTGACTATCGCAAGTCACATATATATATGGCCCCGCTCCTCTGTATCGCCCCAATGCGATATTGCGATATCGCAATCGCATATCGAATTTGCATACGGCCTAGGGGTTTGGTCCATCGCCAATACCAATTTGCCGATCCGATCATCGGTGATTGACATATCGCATGATCGCAATCGCCAAGTCTAGGGTCTCAATATCGCATACATGTCTGTCTCCAGTCCGATACATCGGATCAGTGGAACAGGGTTTCTTTTGCCTCCGCTTAAGTTTGGCCTTTTGCCTTTTTCCTATGCGATTTCCTTTTTAAGGGTCTTTTTGCAATTTTTAAGGGATTTTGCCTCTTTTTCCAAAGAACAAAGGCATCTTCTTTCTGCGATAACTTTTACATCCTAAGTCCATTTTTTCCCATTCAAGTTGCAGTAGATTCAGAACGAGATGATATCTGCAATGGGGCTATTTCCAGGAACTTCCTTAGACTTTCATTTTTCCTCTGTGAGGAACACTTAGAATTAGGATTTTATCCAAAATCCATTTTGGATCAGTTGAGGCACTTGGAGATGATGCAGTAGTGGATGATGAACCAGAAGTAGTAGATGGCGAATGAGCAACACTAGGTTGGTGAGGGAGTGAAGGAATAAATGATGGTGGGGAATGGACTTGAGAAGTTGAAGGGAACAACGGTGAACCAAGAGTAGTGGACAATTGTTTAGAAATTTCAGGGATCTTGGCAGTACTAAGGAATGATTGTGGAGAATTCAAAATGCATTCATCAATTGACTTGTTGGCCTTTTAGACTTCAAAGTTTGCAATGAAATCAGTGTCTAGAACAATATCATATATTTCACTTTCGGACTTTGCTTTAAATAATGACAAATCAAATTTATCATCAAAGGGAAGATATTCTAAAAACCAATGTTGTGAAAATCGTGATGAGGATTAAATCGGTGCGGGGAACAAATCGGAAAAATCGAGAAAAAATCGGAAAAAATCGGGAAAAAATCGTTTGGTACAAAAATATTAATTTTTTTTTTCATTTTTTTTAATATCTAAACCATCTACAACATAAAATAAATACATTGACACATAAATATGATAAAAAAACTAATATATAAGATGTTTAATATCATTTCTAGCGCTAAAATCCCACATAACATTGAATCATGTCCTGAATAGTAAAACCTGACTCCTGAGTCCCAACTCAGCCTCAAAATATCAAAAAAAAATATGATAATGTATCTCATCATGTCATAATTTCATATACAATAAAATGAAAGTCTAATCCTATTGATTTCCTCTGCCCCTCTTGCGAGAAAATACCACAACTTTCCCTTTCCCTCTAGATGTAGATGCTGGTGCCTGTGCTGGTGGAGATGGCAGTGGAGTCTGATGTGCTCTAGAAGATGAAGAAATAGAAGTAGGAGCTATAGGAGGTAGACCACGTCCTCTACTAGTGGCAGTGGTAGCCCGGTCAGGCGGTGTCACCTCCTCCTCCTGTTCCTCCTCCTCCACCTGCTCCGCCTCTTGCGCCTGCTCCTCCTCCCCCTCCACTACATCCTGCACTAACCAATCATCAGCAGACTCCATGAGAGGCCTCTCGGCCTCAAATCTCCATGAAGAAGTGGTGTCAATCTCATCCAATGAGATGGCATCCACATTAGGTGTCCTCTCAAGTTGCCTCACCCACAATCGAATATTGTAGTAGACGCAGACCATGTCATTAAGTCGCTGGGACTCCAACCTGTACAAAGATCATGAAATAATAATTAATAATTATAAAAAAATATTGTTTAATGAATTCAAAAATTTATTTGGAAATTTGAAATATTTTAAATGTTTAAGTGTTAACATGTTGTGCTTCTCGTTGTGTATTTTTTCAAATACACTCCAGTTGCGCTCACATCCTGAGGAGCTACATGTTTGGCTAAGGATGCGAATGACAAGCTTTTGCAGAAGGGGTACCCTGCCACCATACATTTTCCACCATGCATATACAACAAAATTACAAATAAAATTTTAAATAAACATAAGAAAAAAATGGAATTTGAAGAGACAATGAAATTTGAAACAAAGTTACAAAATAAAAAATACCTGGCATTTTAATCATCCTATCATTGACAGCCATCTCAAAGCCAAATGTGCCACCTGCCATCCTATATGTCTCAATTTGTTTATAGATCTCTATACGTTGTTCTGGAGATCGCACCATCTTCTGGATACATGATAAGAATCCATCCATGATCTTAGCCTCAAAATCAAACTCACATGCATAAGAAAATGCAGGGTTCAGGAAAATCCCTACAGCATGAATGGGACAATGGAGTGTGTTGTTCCATTGCTCATCAATCACTCCCCATAGAAGGAGTTGTTTCTGAAACCCATCATCTCCCTTGTCATCATAGTAGGCCCAAATGGATTCTTTGGCGTTGTCCATGGCTTCATACAAATAGCCCATTGCAGGCTTCTCACTATCAACCAACCGAAGAACCTTTACCAAAGGTTCAGTAATGACGTACACCTCCTGCACTCCCGCTTAGAAGTCTTCCTGCTATGAAACTAGTCTGCATACGACCTCTCCTTCTGGTTTGCGGCTCATTGGCAAAGCACACCACTCCTCTGAAAGAAAAATTCTCTTCACATCACACATAGAAATCAAGAGGGATTGAAGAGATATGAAACTGGTGGCAAACCGTGTAATGGCAGGGCGCACCAACTCTTTGTTGTTGGTGAATCTTCTCATCAAGCTAAGCACAGATGTATGATTATATATAAATTTTGCAATGCTTTTTGATGAGTCAACAATATCTTTGACAAAGGGAATTTTCCCTATGTCCTCTAACAACAAATCAGTACAATGGGCAGCACAAGGTGTCCAAAATAAAGTAGGATGCCTGTCCATAAGCATCCTACCAGCAGCAACATAATTTGCAGCATTGTCCGTTATGAATTGGACAACATGTTGTTCACCCACCTCCAAAATAAACACATCCAGAAAATCACATAAAGTTCTTGCATCTTTGATTTGATTAGATGCATCAACAGATTTGATAAATTAATACAAAATATTTCAAACTAACTTGAGATTTAATCTAGGAAATACAAATATCTTCTTGCAAGAGGATAGAGACAACTATTGAACTGTTTCATGCTGTCCCTTTTTATGTGGTACTGATGGATTTTATGGTTGGATTTATAGCCCTTTATGTTGGTTTTCAGCTGTGGTCTTTCACGCTAGAATCTTCTTCAACTTTTATCTGTCACCTGATACTCTTTGACCCTGATACTCTTTGACCATGCTACCTTGTTTTCATCTGTTTACCTGCATGTTCTCATTTTTACTGCATTGTAAATTTTTACTGTAAATTTCTCATAGTAAATCAGTCATCTTTTCCCACCATTCTGTATTAGGCAATTTTACATTCATCATCCTCCTATAGATCTCATCAGCTTCAATATACTTGGAAAAATTGGGCTTGTTGAGGAATAAGTGTTTTATCTCATGCTCAAGAAAAAACATGTTTTCAAATGTGTTATACAAAACTTTTCCTGTTGGCAGTGCTTTTATAGATGAAGTACTACCTGTTCCTTAGCCAAATGTCTAATTCTATTACCATATTCCAACTGTGTCATGAGTTATCATTAATAACCAATGGACTAAGCAATCCTTTCTCCCTCAAAATTTGGAATTTGGCCATGAATCTATCTATGGTCACCTGCATGTTGTGGCACTTTTCTTCTAAGTTCAGCATCAGGTTTATTTTGGAAAGGAATTTACTTATTTCCAAAATGGTTTGAGTCCTTTCCTCTATGTCTAGCTCATGGAGCTCATACCTGTTCTTGCTGTTGAGGAAGTGTATGAGTCTATTGGCATCCTCAAGATTTTCTCCAAACTCTTCCTTTACTTTCTGGATAACTTCTGTATCTATCTTTATTAATTCAGTTTTTTCAAAAATAACTTGAATTGATGGCCAAATAGCATTGACGGAGTCAATGATATTGGCCCATAACAGTTCCTTGGCTTGCCCAAGGGGTTTCTCCAATGTCAGGTCTTTTTCTAAGGCTTTGACCTTTTCATTCATCCTGTTGGCTTTCTGTCCCTCTTCCTTTTGCATAATTTGTTAGGTCCCTATAGTACTACACCCCTTATTAATATTAGTACAACCCCCTTATTATGTTGTTGTGCCCATGTAGTCCCCATATTGTTATGATTGTGCCCATAGAAGCCCACTATTGTTATTATTGTACCCTTACATTATTATTGCTATGTCGGCTCTAATTATATTATGACCCCTTATACTCCTATATATTAAAGGAGGTCTTGTCATTTGTATTATCTAAGAAATTTTCATTTGTGTAATGTAAAGGAGGTTGCCCCCTCGAAGAGGCTTATTTCTAAGGCATTGATCTATCTTTTCTATCTTTCTGTGAGCTGGTTTCATAACATAAGCTGTGCAAGTTTATAATCAGTATCTAAACTTGCCACCTTTTCCTTCAGTATATTCATTTCTGTTTCCTGAATTGAAATCCCTTCCATGGATCTAACTAATTCTGCTGCCTTTTCTCCTGATGCATCTGCTGCTTTTGTAGACTTCGCTGTTACTGGCAATGCTGTGGCAGGTGGAGTTATTGGTGCCATTGAAGCTGCCATTGTAGAAGGGATTGTTTTAGACATAGTAGGGATGGCATTTACAAAAGTTGATGCAATTTCAGTCTATTTCAATTGGATCAATCTATCCAATTCTTTCTTTGTCTCCTTGAGTTGATCATTGAGTTTTAGGACCAAGTCCATTAACTATTCATGTTTGGTTTGGTTCTCTATGACTTCAAGTGTTTGAGGATGTTGCCACTGAGGTATCTTTAATTGCTTCTTTAGTGAATCAATATCATCGTTATTCTTCTTTATCAGTGGCTTAGTAGCTTTTATATATTTGGGATCGTGTCCCAACTCAATAATCAAGTCTTCTAAAGACTTAATTCTCGTATCCTTGGCCTGTGAGGAGGCCTTCTCTAACTAAAACTGTGCCAAATGTTGTTCAAATTGTTTTGTAGCTGATGAGAAGCTATGGCTATACCTATTAGCGTGGAGTATATCATCTCTCGAGCTTCTTTATGCAATTTAATCTAGCCTATGGGATGAATCCTTGCCAAAACTTCAAAGTCAACCCTTTTGAAATTTGATGTTGTCTTGGGCTGTTGTGCTATAGGTTTGATAAAGGACATCTGTAGCTTTCCCTCCTTGTTTTCAAAGACTAACATTAGACTTGTTTGATTTGTGGGAGTGAGCTTTAGGTATTGAGCATATGTTTGGGCTTTAAGCCTCTCATTTCTCATTTTCATTTCCTTGTACCTGTCTTTCATGTCCTGGTCTTTGTCAATAGGCCCACTGAAGGAAGACACTTCCACACTAAGCTTCCTTTCCAACATCTGAGTCTGTGATGTGGAAGGATCTTGTATGTCTTCAGATGGAGTAGTGGGCCTACTTCGGTCTACCTCTGTGTTGGTAACATGTGCTGATCCTTCAGTATATTCCTGTTAAGAGGCCGGATTGAGCCTTTACCTCTTGCTGTGACTTGTTTCTTGTTGTAAATTAGAGGTGTCCATTCCTGAATTGGAAGCTCCCTCTCTATTTCTTTTTATATTTTTCTCTTCATTTTGAGGAGCCTACATGACTGGAGGGGTGCTCATGGCTCTTTCTTTCTCTTCTAGTACCTGTGGGAAAGTGTTCTCATCAAGATGCTTTTCCAAATCAATCAGAGCATTTTCTACATCTACCCTTGTGCTGTCTCTATCTACTAAAGTATTTTCCACCCATTCTGTTTGATTTTCATATGCCTCTATTTCTAGTATGGGGTGGTGGATGAAAGTTCCCAGCTTAACCTTTTGCCTTTCCTTGGTAATAAATTCTAAAGGGTCATATCTCCATACAAAACTCCTTTGGAATTTCATTCTTTGCAAAATTAGGTCTGCCTCTTTCCCTGCCTCTCTGGAATTGCATATGAAGGGACATAATTGGTCTTTTATTTTGAAATAGGCCTTCTTCTTGGCATTGAAAAAGTTGACTTCATCTGCATTGATAATATGTCCGTAATATTCTAAGTAAAACAACCTCATAGGGAGGTATCTTGGCAATTTCTAAGGTGCAAGAAGGCAACCATATATTTTGATTTCTGTGCGGTTTTGGTAAAGGTACCAATCCCCCACTTTGGTTTTCTTTGAAAGATGGAGGACTCCTTTTATCTCTGGACTTATCCTAGGTGGAGGACTTCCAGTGAGCATAGTCATGATTGGATACACAAAAGAATCTATGAAGTCTGAGTATGTATATGGTGATCCAAACTCATGGAAAAGTGGGGTCCAAAAAATGGCAGATCTGGGCTGAACCTTGGTGTCAAGATTTTGGAGAGTGAAAGGAAACTTATCCAACTAATAGTACAAAAATATATGGAACAATATAGAAGAGTATTTGAATACCCTCTCACTGCCCATTCTTGTGAACTTCTCATGCATTCTATTAGCTATGAAACTAGAAAAGTCATATATGATTGCAGGAGGCTACCTTGGGGTATAAATGGACATGAAAGAAATAATAAGTTCATCAATGTATTCACTGGTAGAGTAACCCAAAACACAGGATATCATGATTACAATGCTCTAACCCCATTTAGAGAAAATAGTTGCTACATATGGAAGGGGATCATTAGGGATGTGATTCTCCTCTATAATGAAGGTTTGGAACAACTGGGCCAATCTTGATGTGCCTAGCTTGGGATATTGGTCCAACAACTCTCCAATTGAGAGTGGGGTTAGGTTTGGCCCTGGTTGGAACTGCAACATTTCATTAATGGACATGGTTGTGATAGTGGAAAGGAACTTCTGGTCATGAGACATTATGGCTCTATGGTTGGGGACGTAGCATGCATAGCACATATGAACAACTTTTGGAAAGATATGAACTTGGGGGAATTGGTATCTGGGTAAATTGGACTCCTAGAGGTCAATATGATCTATATGGTTCAGGTGTCCGTATTTGCTTAAACAATGAAATTTAAGCATGAGCTATATTGCAGTTGTGTCTTTTATTTGGAAATCCCTGTTAGCCAGGGGAAGGTGGTCCAGGTCTAGGTGTGGAGTAGTAATGGGTCTAACATCCATGGCGACAGGGGCAACCATGATTCAGTTCTTGTGGATTTGAATTATGCTCAAAAGTGTTTTTATCCAAGGTTTTGGGATTTTTCAGAGGGTTTAAGAAAGCAATTTATTTAATTGACAGTACTTTTTACTCAATTTCTTAATTTAAAATACTGCATAGGCCAAAGGTCTTGGAATTTTCATGGGTAAGAGGTAATTTGTGGTGAAATACCTGGAATTGGGCAAACTGGCTCTGAAAATGGTATTTCATGGCAGCTGCAGTGGTTGGTATTTCATGGCAGTTGTGGTCCTGGTACGGTATGAGTCACTTTGCCTAAGTAAATGGTGTTAAAACCTTAGGAAAAAGGGATTTTCTTAGGTTAGTGAGGGGAAATGGATTTTATGAAGGGGGAAAGTGTTTTTATGAAGTGGGTTCTAGTGCTTGTCCCCCTAAGTCATTAAGTTGATGGTCCAGTTTCTCCAAAAGTCAGAGAAATGCTATGAGCCTTTTTGACTTGTCAGTTTTGAAGTACTAGAACTTATTTATGGGCAGTTAGTGAAGCAAAGAGATGAAATGAAGGAGGGGTTGTTAAATAAACCATATTGTGACCCATTTTCTTTGCTTTGTTTACTGCTTCTACATATTTTAAAATTACATTTGAAACAATGACATAAGTGCTTTTGTATAATCACGTGATATTTCTGAAACCTTTCTACTACCTACCCATTTACTCATCCTACCATTTTTTCCTTCACTTTAATTGGGTGCATTTAGGCTAGCAAACCATTATCAATATTTTTCTTTTATTTTACAAAGTAAGCTATCTAATTCTAACCTTATATCATCCAAGGGCTCAGATTAAACTGATGAGATCCTTTTATTTACTCTACCTATCTAATGATCTACCAAGATACACTGTTTGGTCAAACTTTATTCTCTAACAATAAACATAAAATTTAAAACATGAAATAGCCAAGTTTAAATATTTTGAATATCATGGATTATGGCATGAGTAACAACCTACACACAATCATTTATTATGCATAAAAGTAAATAGTAGCGGTATTTTGACTTGCTCACTTTCATGGTCTCTTTTTTCTTTTGGGGTTGAGATAATCTCATTTTCTTTTACCTTTTCTTATTCTTTTTGTCCTTTTTTTATTCTTTTAGGACATACCCTCTTTACATTTTTTAATTTTTTAATATGGAAAACATTCGCATAAATCAAAGGTATGCACAATATTACAAGGCTTAACCTTAGTCATTCAAAATTATGACTCCTATTGGTAGAGGTACCTAACCGATCTAACTAGTGAGACTCTTGATATAGATGAAGCAAAACTTGAAGTCTCACAATTAAAAGATAATGTAAGACCAAGATGTCTGGTACCACTTCAAAAACTATTTGATTTCAATGATGTGGCTCAAAAGCCCAAAATGCAACCCATGGGAGCTAAAGTTGAAGATTGTAACGTAAGGACTAAAGATAATATAAAGATTGTGAAGCTTTCGAAGCCTTTACCTCTTGAATAAAAACAGAAATACATTGATTTATTGAAAGAATACTCTGATGTTTTTGCATGGGAATGAAAAGATTTAAAGACCTCTGATACCAACATTATTCGACATACTATTCCCATCAGAGAGGACAATAACCTTTCAAACATAAATTAAGAAGGGTGAATCTTGTTCTATTACCTTTAATTGAAAAAGGGGTAAGGAAACTTTTTGATACCAAGATTATAGTACCTTTGAGATTTTCTAAATGGCTATCAAATTTAGTTCTAGTGAGGAAAAAACCTGGAGAAATAAGATTATGTGTGGATTTCCAAAACCTTAACAAAGTCTCTCTCAAAGATAATTACCCTTTATCGAAAATGGATCATATTCTACAAAGGGTAGCTGGTTCTAGCATAATCTCATTGCTTGATGCTTTTTCAGGCTACAACCAAATTGTAGTGCATCCAGATGATCAAGACAAAATGACCTTCACAACACCATTGGGAGGTTTCATGTATGTGAATATGCCCTTTGGGCTTATGAATGCAGGAGCAAGTTTTCAATGAGCAATGGATATTTCTTTTGCAGATGAAAGGGACAAATTTATTATGATATATCTAGATGAAATCACTGTGTTTTCAAAAATTGATGAAGATATTATGACTCCATGCCCATTGGAATTCTCTTCCATTTTGCAACCAAAACTTCAAAAAATCTATCTTTTCCTTTCATACCTAGCCTAAAATATACACACTAAGTGTAACACTCCCTCCTCCCAGGTCCAGCCAAGCAACTTTCCAGCCGGGGTAAACATGTGACGAGAGAGGTTACTATAAGGGATTCAACTTCCTTGGTGACCTTAAGGAGATGGAATTGATAAAACATATCAAACAAATCATCTGCATCAGCAACAACACCCTTAGGAGACATGTCAACCACTCAGACATCTTGTCCTTGATTCCCGCTGATGATTTATGCCTTTCAACCCCTGGTCGCTCTCATGCTATAAGCATGACAATGCCTAGCAACCAAAATTTGCTCTCATAGGCATATGTGCCAATGACTGTGGACTTTTCTCACCACACCTATGCCGATGACCCCAATATTTGAGCCACTTTTCTAGCTCAAAATCCCAACCTCTGCCGAAAAATTGCTACAACCTTCAAAATCCATCAAGACATGATAACAATATTGATAAATAAAAAATCAACCTCAAGAATAGGCATGATCATCCCCAATCGAGACTGACATTCTGTTAAACACTTGGCATCAAAGAAACCTACAGCTCTAGGATAAAAGACATAACATAAATGGCTGAAATACCTCATGAAACATAAACAAAAGGATCACCTCCTTCTCCATTAAACTATTATATCATCAATTAAGTCTTGCATCCATCCATTTAACAATTACAAGGAAATACATGAAATAACCATGACATGAACTAGCTATTTAACCATGCTTATAACCAACATAAAACCATATAAATATTATAGATATGACAACCATTAAATCTGCATATAAATCAGTGCAAAAGTAAGAAAACTTACCTTTTATTAATCATAGGAAAATACAACCAGGTTCGAGACCTCCACGTACTACCCGGCCATAGAAATGGTTGAACCAAATCTCTCTTTCAGCTAGTCACCCAGTGCCATATTCCAAGCATGAATGTGGGATCTCATAGAACAACCAATCCAAGAACAACCAAGGGAATCTAGATCTTAAACCACCTCTGCCCTCATCAAACGGTGATCACACCAAAATTGGTGCTCTGATCACAACTGAACTTGGAATGCCATCCAACACTATCCTTGAGGAATTTTCCATCTCCTTGTCTTTTAGGATTTACTGCAATCCAATCCCAGATCACTCGGCCCAAAACCAAGACTATTCTCTCAGGCTTTACTGCGATCCAAACCTAGATCACTAGGCCCTAAATCGAGACTACTCCCTCAGGCTTTACTGTGTATCTCGTTAAAACTGGTCAAGGAATTCCTAGGCCTTTTAGAATGAACCTTGAGACCACCTCCACCCTGGATTCAAAAATCCATCCAAAAAACGAAGGCTAAAAAACCATAATAAACATCCCAACACCATGGCATCTAGAAAAAGGAAAGTTTAAGTTGAAAATCATTGTCATAACCTAGCAAAACCATGCCACTGACAACAAGAGAACCATACACCAACATTCAAAGCCATGCATGTCCATACCAACTAGGAAATTGCACTTGAAAAAGGTTACCTGCAAGTATTCATGCTGAAGCTGGTTGATCCCACTTTTCCTTCCTTGTTCCTTGCTTTCCTTCCTTTCCCTTTGCTTTCTTTTCCTCCCTTGATAGTGTGCTCCAAGAAAACTCTAAGTGACCAAGTGTGAGTGAGTGAGAGTGTGAGAGAGAGATAGATAATAATGAGAGAGCTCCAAACTTGAGTTGATAGAAGACTACCAACTGATCCTTAAAAGAATTTTTATTAATGAGGCCTCTATTTTCTTTGTTTTCCATTATTTTCCTTCATTTCCTCCTCACATGCAACCTATGACCTTTTACTTTCCTTTTCTGCTAATTTCCTTTATTTTCATAAATAGATGTGCCAAAAATGCCTTTTTTCCTTTTAATGCCTTTGCCTTAGCCTTTGCCAATTTCCTTAGCCAAAATTCACATCCACTGATGCTCACTAGGATATCTTTGCCCAACATTCATCTTGGAATAAGTGTCCCTTAACCGTGGTCTTATTTTTCCCTTATTAACTTTTATTACATGAACTTTTCACTAGGACTATTATAAAACCCTCCCCCTTGGGGAACACCATCCTAGGTGTTAAACCACACCAAGACCTCAGCCAAACCACTGAAAAGAAAAAATACTACCAATGGAGCTTTATAACTTAGTTTGTTGCAATATTTACAATGAAAGACTTACTCAAAAGAAAAACATCATGACAACATGACAAGATAACAACCATAATAACATGACACCCATACCACTTATTGGAGCTTTATAACTTAGCTTGTGGTGGTATTTACATCCATATACATATACATATATATACCAAAACATCAACAAACATATGCTAAACATATACCAACATTAAACAAAACTCCTTTGCCTCAACCGACAAACAATGAAGGATATAGGACCCACATCTGATATGCCATCTCCCATGTAGCTTCTTCAGGCCGAAAGTGCTTCCACCACACTTTAACTTTCTAGATCGCTCTTTTCGTGAGCATGAGATGCTTCCGCTGCAATATGCACTGGATATAGCTGGAACTCGCCTTCTTGCTCCACCTGCAATACAAACCAATCAATAACATGATGAAAATCCTTTATATACTTCTTAAGAAATGAAATATGGAAAAGTTCATGGACTTTCACTGTTGGAGGCAGTCCAAGTCAATATGCCACCGATCCAATCCTCTCAAGGATCTTGAAAGGCCTGCAATACTGCAGTGCTAGATTGGAACATGAACCAATCCTCAAAGATATTTTCTTGTGCATGATGTGTAAATACACATGCTCCCCAATCTAAAACTCCTTGAACACCTTGTGTTGATCTGCATAAATATTTTTTCTATCTTATGTTTCCTTTATATTATTCTTTATAGCCTACATTTCCTACTCCATGTATGCCAACATGTCTGGTCCAATAAGTACCATGTTCATTGGATCACTCTAGATGATTGGAGTGTTACAAATCCACCCATACAATGCCTTGAAAGGACTCATCCTCAACGAATCCTGATAACCATTGTTATAAGTAACTCAACCAATGTAAGACACTCCTCCCATTTCTTCCACTGATGCACCATGTACATCCTCAACATATCCTCCAAGATCATGCTGACCCTCTCTGTTTGTTAATCTATCTACAGATGATAAGCTGTACTGAAGGCCAACTCTATGCCAAAGCCTGCAAATAGCTCCTTCCAAAACTTGGAGGTGAAATTTACATCCCCGTCCGACACAATCTTCTTCAGAACACCATGCAGTCTCACTATCTCTCTAATGAATACCTGTGCTACCTCACTGGCTGAATATGTAGTCTTCACTGGAATGAAGTGAGCTACCTTGCTTAACCTATTGACCATGATTATAATAGAATCATGCTACTTCACTGTCCTCGAAAGAATTGTAATGAAATATACGGAAATGACCTCCCATTTCCATTTCGGATGATTACATTCCACCTTTACTTGTTGAAAATCTAAACATCTAGCCATGAACTTTGCCACTTTCTTCTTTAGATTTTGCCAATAGTAGAGCTTATTCACTGCCATCAACGTCTTCTGATATCCTAGATGATCTGAGTATGGCTTGGAATGAAATTCCCTCAAGATAAACTTCTTGAGCTAATTTCAATTCATCACATAGATCCTGTCTCTAAACCTCATCAAACCATCTGTCATAAGATGATAGTCTACATCTCGATCACTTGTACCTGTACCTATGCTTTGTTGTAACCTGTGCATAATATCCATGTATTTGTGATCCCACTGTCCTTCCTACAAGATCCTATCCTGTAACTCTGTCCCATAAGAGCTCATAACCACTATATGATTTACCTGTACCTTCTTGCTAAGAGTATCCGCAACATGGTTCTCCTTCCCTTTGATGTATCTGATATCAAAGTCAAACTCACTAAGGGTAGCCAACCATCTAGCTTGCATGGAATTTAGATTTAGCTAATCAAACAAATATCTCAATCCACTATGATTGCTCATAAATGTAAATCTCCTACCAGGAAGATAGTGCCTCCACACCTCCAATGCATGTAAAATCGCTGCTAGCTCAAGATCATGCATTGGATAGTTTTTCTCATGCTCATTTAGTGTCTATAACTCATAGCACACTACCTGTCCTTCTTGCATGAGAACTCCCCCAAGTCCTCTCTTGCAAGCATCTGTACACACTACAAACGCCTTGTCCAAATTCGTAATCTTTAGCACTGGTGCATGTGTCAACAATTTTTTAAGCTACTCAAAAATAGCCTCACATTCTTCTGCCCATTCGAACCTCTTACATTTCCTTTGAAATGATGTGATATGATATGAAATGTGTGAAAATTTCTTGATGAACCTCCTGTAGTATCCTACCAATCCCATAAATATCTCACCTCATCCACATTCTTAGGATCTGCGTACTCCATGATGACCCTTATATTTTCTAGACCTATTGCTATGCCATCCTTGGAGACAACATGCCCAAAGTAATGTATCACTATCTAAAATAAGATACACTTACTAAGCTTAGCATAAAACTGATGATCTCTTAGAAATCTCAACACTGCTGCTAAATGCTTAGCATATTCTTCCTTTTTTTTAGAATATACCAATATGTCAATAATGAATATAATAACAAACTTGTCCGCATAAGGACACAATACACTATTCATCCAACACATAAATGTAGCTGGAGAATTAGTAAAACCGAATGGAACAAAAAAACTCATAATTCCCATACCTGGTCTTGAACGCAGTATTGAAGATATCCTCTTCCTTGATGTGTACCTAAGGGTATCCCAATCTCAAATCGATCTTAGAGAACACTACTTTTCCCTTCAATTGGTAAAAAAAATCATTAATCCTCAGTAATGGGTACCTTTTCTTGATCGTTACCTTTTTTAGCTTCCTGTAGTCAATGCAAAATCTAATAGTACCATATTCCTTCTTTACAAACAACACTGGCGGCACCCCAAGGCGATACACTTGGCCTAATGTACCCCTTGTCCAACATGTCCTTCAACTGCACATTTAACTCAACCAACTCAGGAGTGCTCCTCTCGTAAGGTTCTTTTGATGCTGGAGGTGCCCCTGCACCAACTCAATAGAAAATTCTATCTCCCTATGAGGTGGCAACTCTGTAATGTCCTCAGGAAATACATCCTAAAACTGCTACAAAAATCAGTACTCACTTAACACATCTACATCCTCAACCTCCTTACCCTTGTCACCAGAAATGTGTACTACAAACATCACAAAACCTTTTCTACAACTATGCTTAGCCTACAAAGGCATAACTATCCTCACTAATGTAGGCTTCTTCTTTCCCTGCAAAGTCCTCCTTTCCCCACCATCATCCACAGACTCAATGGCCTTGTCAAAGCAATCCACTTCGGTTTTGTGAAGGTATATACAATCCATACCCAAGAGCATACTATACAAACCTAATGTTAGTACATACAAATGTGTTGTTGTAGGCATACCATTTAACTCAAATGCACAAGCTCTTACCTAATGGTGAACTGGCTTCTTCGTACCTGTAGCCAACTGTACCAACCAAGATTCTACATGCAATTTTTTTCTCAAAACACACTTATCCACTAGGTCAGGATTAATATAACTATAGTTAGATCCAAGATTAATCAAAATAGAAACAACTTGATCAGAAATCTTACCATCCATCTCAATGATCGATGCCTGATGATCTGCCTGTCTGTTTCCACAACTACATACATACAAGGAATTCTATGACCAACATCACCAACTATATGCGCCTCCTAAGCACTGTAGATTTGGGGTATACCACCACCCTAATAAAGAATAAAATCATTCTTACACTGATCCTTACTACATATCCAACACTACAATGCTTCCCTACCAATGCCTCTAGCTTGCTACTCTCCACGTCCATTCTCAGCTGTATTAAATCTCTTATAAGGAACTGCATTTTATTTTTGTTAGGTCCCTATAATACTAGTGATTTCCCCATTACTATTGTAGTTTTATCCCTTATTAATATTTTTGTGCCCCTATTGTCCCCATATTGTTATTACTATGCCCCATAGAATCCCTCTATTGTTATTTTTGTGGCTTTATATTATTATTGTTAGGTCGGTTGGGTTATATTGTGACTCCTTAGACTCCTATATATATAAACGAGGTTTTGTCATTTCAATCATCCAAGAATTGTTCATTTTTAATGTAAAGGAGGTTGACCCCTCGAAGAGGCTGAATTCTAAGGCGTTCAACTATCTTTTCTATCTTTTTGTGAGCTGGTTTCATAACATTTGGTATCAGAGCTTTGGATTCTAGGGTTTCGCTGCTCCAAATAGGTCATCGTGGCATTTTCGCTATAAATTTTTTTCTGCGATGTTTCAGAAGCTAAAATAAAAATCAATTTGAGATGAAATCACACTGAACCTCAGATCTGAATTTCAGAGCTTTTCGCACTATATTTGCAGAGATATGATCTGAGGAAGTTGGTCTTTTTGCAGACTCCTGAATTACATTCCAAACAAGCGACTTGGGGAAAATCATCATAACTTTCACTCTGAGCATTGGATTGAAATTTCAGAAGAAGGTAAAGAAAGAGGACAAAATGTAGTTTCTTGTATATATTTTTCCGAGCCAAAAGTTGAAACAGTGACTCGTGGCATGTCGTACAAGTTCGCCCTACTGAATTAGTCTATAATCAGGTCACTATGGGCGATTTGGAATAAATCTTCCATGGAGAATCCAATTTGGATCAGACTAGTGGCATTAGAAAGAGGACACAGAGGGCTACCATAATTCACAATTTCAGAACTAGATGATCCGAAATTACAGAGATACATCAGATTCAATATCAATCTCCTACAAAGTGAAAAAATGTGTGTAGTTTTTTAAAATTTTTGCATAAGCTTGGTTGGAAAAATTAGTTTGAAGGAATTCAAAGGGCATAGTAAAGCACTATTATCGGTAATTGATGCCCCGAGGAAAGAAAATGCAAACACCTAGTAAGCAACCTAAAAGCTCTAGCATGACTCATGAAGAAGAGGAAGAAAAGAAACATGATATATCAAAATTACGAGACCAAGTGCAACAAGTGTCACTTGCACAAAAAGTAATACAATCTAAGATGAATGGTTTAAAGAAAGGTGTAGAAGCTAAGATGAATGGCGTGGAAGCTATGATGGAAAATTTTAAGATAGATTTGAAGATAGACATGGAAGATTTGAAGACAAATTTGACAAAGTTTCTACAAGAAATGCTTACTAATGGTGAAAGGGTAGTAAAGGAAACTCATGATCAGAAGAAAAGAAATGTTAATCATGATTTCATAGACTCTAATGTTGGATCAGAGACCCACATATTCCAAAAATTGATATGAGGAAGCTTTATAGCAAGGATCCCACAACATGGATATTACAGATGGAGCAATCTTTCGATCTCAATAATGTGCAAAACACAAAAGGTACGTATTGCAACTTTATATTTGGAACCAAATCAGTTTGTATGGTATCAATGGCTTTGCTCTCGTAAACAAATTATCACTTGGGCAATTTTTATGGAAGAATTGACAGCACATTATGAGGATACAAAAAGCAACACTTTTTTTAGCCAATTGATAAGTCTCAAACAAAAGGGTTCAATAATGAAGCACATTGAGGAGTTCCAAAAATTGAACATAAAGGTAAAAAATATTCCAGAGGAGCATAGGATTGATGTGTTCATAGGGACTTTAAAGGATAATATCCAACATGATGTTCATCTTTGGGAACCTGATTCATTAGAGAAGGCATTCAGGTTAGCAAGAAAAATGGAAAGCAAAATTATGGCAACCAGGAAGCATACCACTCACAACTATAAAGATGAAAGTGTTGTTGCCCCTAGTCTTCCACAACCTATAAGGTTGACACCACAAAAATTGGAAGAAAAAAGAGCAAAAGGGCTTTGTTACAGTTGTGATAGCAAATACACTAAAGGTCATAAGTGTGCTGAGAAGAAATTATTCTACATAGATTGTGAAGAGGAAGAAGAAAAGGAGCAAGAAAGTCAAAAGAAGAGGATATACTCTAGGAACAAAGCCTAGATAAAGAAGAAATGAATCCGACCATATCTTGTAATGCATTGGATGGAATTACCACTCCTCAAACCATCAAGATAGAAGGACAAATCAAGAAGAAAAAGGTAATAGTGTTGATTGATTCAGGAAGTACTCATAATTTTATTCATTGTAAGATAGCAAAAGAATTGAATTGCTTCCTATATCCAGCACCAGAGTGTCAAGTGATGGTTGCAAATGGAGGAACAATAAATTGCTCTGGAAAGTGCCATAATATCAAGCTATCCATGGGAGAATATGTATTGACTAGCCCAATGCTTTCCATTCCAATGGGAGGTGCTGATGTTGTACTAGGAGTCCAATGGCTACAATCCTTGGGTACAATAGCTTTTAATTTTCAAGAACTTTTCATGAAATTTTCTACGGAAGGAAAGGAAGTTGAATTAAGGGGTATTGCAGGGAAACCGGGAAAGATAATCAGCTCTAACGGTATGACAAAACTTCTAAGAAAGGAACAAAGAGGTGTAATTGCACAATTATGTTCGCTAGATGTTTCCACATCAGAATCATCTGTTTTTCCAGATCTCCAGAAAGTCTTGAACAAACATTCCAAGGTATTTGAGACTCCCAAAGGTCTCACATCTATTCGTGATCATGATCATGCTATTCATCTGATTCCAGGAAGTGTTCCTCCAAACATCAGGCCGTACAGATATCCTATGCCCAAAAGAGTGAAATTGAATGTATGGTTGCAGAAATGCTAGAGGCTGGTATAATTCAACCTAGTCAAAGTTCTTTCTCTGCTCCAGTAGTATTGGTGCACAAGAAGGATGGATCATGGCGCATGTGTCTGGATTATAGGGAGCTCAACAAGCTCACTATTAAAGATAAGTTTCCCATTCCTGTCATTGATGAATTACTGGATGAATTGCATGGATCAATTTACTTCACCAAGTTGGATCTTCGTTTAGGATATCATCAAATCAGAATGAAGACTGAAGACATTCCGAAAACAACATTTAGAACTCATGAGGGTCATTATGAATTTTTGGTCATGCCTTTTGGCCTTACCAATGCACCTTCTACATTTCAAGGTTTGATGAATTCCATTTTCAAACCCTTCCTTAGAAAATTTGTGTTAGTATTTTTTGATGATATACTAATCTACAACAAGTCTTGGAAGGATCATGTTGAACATGTTGACAGGGTGCTACAACTATTGGAGGAGAAACAATTATATGCAAAAAGATCCAAATGTTTCTTTGGAGTACAAGAGGTGGAATATATGGGTCATATTGTATCTCATGAAGGAGTTAAGGTAGACCCTAGCAAAATTAAAGCCATTAAGGAATGGAAAATCCCCACATCCATAAAGCATCTGCGAGGATTTCTCCGGTTGACAGGGTATTATCGCAAGTTTGTTAAGAATTATGGGAGAATAGCAGCACCTCTAACAACATTATTGAAGAAAGATGCATTTTCATGGACTCCATAAGCAACAAAGGCCTTCAAACATCTTAAAGAGGCAATGTGCCAAGCACCGGTCTTAGCTACACCAGACTTCACAAAAACCTTTATTGTGGAATGTGATGCTTCAGGAAATGGAATTGGTATTGTTTTAATGCAAGATGAAAGACCCATTGCTTTTGAAAGTCGTCCAATCAAGGGAAAGTTTTTACACAAAGCTATTTATGAGAAGGAAATGTTGGCAATACTACATGCACTTAAGAAATGGCGACCCTACCTAATGGGAAGACACTTCAAGGTAAAAACGAATCATGATAGCCTTAAATACTTTTTAGAACAAAGATTATCCTCTGAAGAGCAACAAAAGTGGGTCACAAAGATGTTGGGTTATGACTTTGAAATCATCTACAAAAAAGGGAAGCAAAATGTGGTGGCAGATGCACTCTCAAGAAAGGATGAGGATGTGGAAGCATTGTTGTGCACCATTTCTATTATCCAACCAGATTGGATAAATGAAGCAAGGGAGGAATGGAAGAATGATGAAGAAGTGTGGGCACTTATTCGAAAGTTACAACAAGATTCCAGTACATCTGATACATTTAGCTGGAAAAATGATTCTTTATGGTACAAAGATCGCTTATACCTCTGTAAGAATTCCCAACTCAAACAAAAGATTCTTATGGAATTGCACACTTCTCCCTTAGGAGGGCACTCAAGATTTTTAAAAACTTTAGGGTTAAGAAGGAATTTTTTTGGGATGGCCTTAAATTGGATATTCAAAAGTTTGTGGTGGAATGTTTGGTTTGCCAACAAAATAAAGTTGAAACAATTAAGACCCCGGGTCTATTACAACCTTTATCCATTCCAAGCCAACGTTGGGAGGAGGTTTCAATGGATTTTATCACAGGTTTACCCAAGTCTGAGGGAAAGAGTGTCATCATGGTGGTAGTTGACAGACTTACCAAGTATGCACACTTTTGTGCATTATCACATCCATTTAAAGCCAGTACAGTTTCTACTACATTTATGGAAACAATTCAAAAGCTACATGGAAACCCAAAGATTATTGTAAGTGACAGAGATCCCATTTTCACTGGAAATTTTTGGACAGAATTATTTTCTTGTCTTGGTACTCAGTTAGCTCATAGCTCATCTTATCATCCTCAATCTGATGGGCAAACTGAGATAGTAAACAAATGTTTGGAAGGATATCTTCGTTTCTTTGTATCTGATAAATAAACACAATGGGTCAAATGGTTGCCTCTAGCTGAATGGTGGTATAACACTTCCTTCCATACAACAACAAAAATGACCCCATTTATGGCACTTTATGGATATCAGCCACCATCCATCACATCATATTTAAGAGAAAATTCTAAGGTTCAAGCAGTGGAACATCACATCGAACATCAACAACAAGTCCTCCAACTCTTAAAATATAACCTCGTGTTGGCACAGAATAGAATGAAACAACAGGCAGATCAACATCGCAGCGAAAGAAGTTTTGATGTAGGTGATTGGGTATTCCTACGGCTACAACCATATAAACAAATGTCCCTCAAGCAAGCTAAGAAGGATAATAAATTATCACCAAAGTATTATGGTCCATACAAGGTGTTGCAAAAGATTGGTACTATGGCATACAAATTGGAGCTTCCTGCAGCTTCTCGAGTGCACCTAGTTTTCCATGTTTCATGTTTAAATAAGGTTATAAGTGACAAGCTCCCAGTTCAAACAATATTGCCAGAACTTGACGAGGAAGGAAAAATTATATTGGAACCGGAAGCAGTCATAGAAACAAGAACTCGACAGCTACGAAATCGATCAATTTCGGAGTATCTCATCAAGTGGAAGAACTTATCCGCTGAAGATTCCACATGGGAGGATGAGAATTTTATACAGAAGCATCTAGAACTACTCAAGCATTGAGGACAACACTTTTTTGAAGGAGAGGGGCATGTTAGGTCCCTATAATACTAGTGATTTCCCCATTACTATTGTAGTTGTATCCCTTATTAATATTGTTGTGCCCCTATTATCCCCATATTGTTATTACTGTGCCCCATAGAATCCCTCTATTGTCATTTTTATGGATTTATATTATTATTGTTAGGTCAGCTGGGTTATATTGTGACTCCTTAGACTCCTATATATAGAAAGGAGGTTTTTTCATTTGAATCATCCAAGAATTTTTTATTTGTGTGATGTAAAGGAGGTTGCCCCCTCGAAGAGGCCGAATTCTAAGGCATTAAACTATCTTTTCTATCTTTTTGTGAGCTGGTTTCATAACAATTTCTCACTTGTATGTTGAGGTCTACCTCTCTTTGGTGGCCATTTTCCTTTACCTTTCTCACTTCTTTTCAAGTCATGCTTAGCATCAACTTTGTGCTTTCACTTCTCATAACAATGTTTCAACTTTTGGATGGCCTTCTCTAATGATATAGGCTCATCAAACTCAATCCAATCTCTATATGCATCTAGCAATCCACTGATGAATCTTTGAACATTTGCCTTATCCTCCCTAAGGTAAGGTAAATATCTCAACAATACCAAAAATATGCTAGTATACTCATCATCTATCACAGAACCCATTCACAACTCATAAAACTCACTAGCTCTCTCATCATATTACCTCTCGAACAAGTACTTCTTCCTAAAAAGCATTTGAAATGCATGCCCAGTCAAATCATCATCATTTATACCTTTGAAATTCTTCACGTCTTCCCATGAAATATCTACTTTACCTGTGAGATTGAAAGTTGCTATCGTTTCTTTCATGTTTTCTGAATAATCATGTAATCAGAAGAATTTATTCATACCCAACAACCATGCTTCTACATCCTGTGATTTCTTCATCTCTCCATCAAATTTAGGTCGCTTTGCCTTCTTAAACTCATCTGACAAGTATCCCCTATCACTCCTCCAATAAGGATGATAATGATGACGATCATGATTCCTATTAGCACCACAACTGGAATAGTACCTATGTTTATCACCTCTCCTATCCAGAGTGTCCAACAACCTTCCATCTCTGATCGTGTCAAGTCTATCCAACTTGCATCTACTAGGAGACCTACTACCATATGCCCCATTAGTTCTATCCTCATGTCCATGGATGATCTGAAGTGGTCTCTGTCACTGCAAATCTAACAAACACGGAAGTAGTATTGCATTCACCTCTACTTGTTTCTCTTGTTCTTGCATGAATTTTTTTTTGTATTCTTTTCAAATCCTTATTTCTTCCTTTAGGCTTCTGTTGTGGTCACCAACAACCCCCCTTCTTCACTTGACATTAGCAATAACGTCAAGCAAAGAGGGGACCCTGAACAAAAAATCCCAAAAAAAATATTTTTCTAAAGTTTTTATATTTCTCTCCCTAAGGCTTAAATCGCATCGCAAAGAAAGGCCGAAGCATGGCTCGAGCGCGAAAAGCAAGACCGCGAATGAGCGATGCGAAGTTCATCGCGTCGCATACATCACACGCGCCCCTTTAAAAGAAGACCTTCGAAAACGCCGACCGCCGATATGCGAAATCGCAAATCGCAAGCATCACGCTATACGGCATAACCATTAAACAAAATTTGCGATATCTGCGATTCGCGATCTGCGATGGCAGCGATTCGCGATCTGCGATGGCAGCGATTCGCGATCTGCGATGGCAGCGATTCGCGATCTGCGATGGCAGCGATTTGCGATCTGCGATCTGAAAAGACTTATCACACGACAAAGCCCAGGATTAAGTGCGTGCCTTGAAGGAATTTAATGACCTCATGCTTGAGTATCAAGGAATGATTGCATCGCATTTATCGAAGAGTCAAGTCATGATGCATGTCAGGATTATGCATTCATTAGAGTTTAATGCTTTCATGTCAATCTTTTCATTTCCCTTCTTCTTTGCGTAGACTGCAAGACACGCAACTGATATAAATATATATGCAGGAAACATCTGAGAAAAAGGGGAAAGCGCCAATCAAACAGCAGAGAGAAGATGCCTCCGCAAACGAATGCCGCATGCAGCAGGACCGCGGATTCCAGACTATCAGACAACCGGCATTGATGAAATTAGACTATCCAGGACTCAGAGTCAAAGGCGCACAAAAGTAGTGTGTTCAGAAAAGATCCTGAAGCTCAGACTTGGTAAAGCAGAGAAAGAAGCGCATGAGAAGGAAGACGCTTCAGGAAAACCTGGAACAAAGAACGGAAACAATTCTCGAAACAGAGGGTTGTCCATACAGCGCGACTCCTAACCCACTCAGTCATTCGCACAACCGGAAACCAAAACAACAACAACAAAATCAGTTCGAGAAGAACCTGGGTTGTGCTAAGTATACATGCAGCGAATACATCCAGCTAGAGAAAGGTTTTCGAAAATATCGTCCGGTCTGTCAGAAGGAAGTGCCAGCTCCTGTTATTTCCACTTTTATCTCCTGAGCAAAAGAAGAAGGCAGTCAGCCGACTCTTCCCAGGAAAACGTTGCGCCGTTGACAGCACTAAAGAGAATATACAGAAACGGTAAGAAATTAGATTTAAAGTTTTAGAAATAAATTTGCTTTTAGTAAAGGGCGGTCATTTGAAGTCGATTCCCTAGATTCGTGTAATTAATATCAATTAGCTAGTAGTATTTAACCCTTCTCATGGTTTTTGGAGAAGGGTCCAGAAATCTGTCAAAAAACTTATCCTCAGAACATGCACTTCTGCACCCTCAGAGGAGGTTTTTGATGAATAGATGGATCAAGATTTATTTATGTTTGCATTTTAATATCTGTTACTGATGTTGCACTTCTGTACTCTTAGCAGATGTTAGAACAAGTAGAAATAAATCATTATTACTTGAAGTTTATTGGTGAAGTTAGTCATAAATGGTACTTTTATCTCTTGACTAGATTCTGCTAGTATCCCTAAAGTGATATGTAGCTGAGTTCTTTATATGTTATTGTATGAATGTCTGCATTACCATTTGGCACTTCTGTACGGTGGGATCATTTAATCATGCTTAACATATAGAAAACTGATTATGCGATATGTTTTTCACAACTATTCTGCCTAACTTCTTATGCAGAATGGTTTATCTTTATTGGTTTATATTCTGATATCAGTTGAATGATCTTTATTACCAGCTGCTGTTAGAAATCCTTCTAGATCGCATAAACAAAAGAAAAACACCCCGGGTTAGCATAGATCAGATGTATTTCTCTTCATTAGATTACATTAGTATAGAGTTAGTTTAGCAGTTAAAATCAAGACTAGTTTAGAAAAACCTCTAGATTAATATCATCAGACTCTACGCACACACACACACCCATCACATTGGGAAACTGGTCCCATTACCCCCAGTCGGACCCGCTACTCCAAATGAGCAAGGAGCCGCCAACCAGGTTCCGGACCGGGTGGGTATCCCCCTTGTTGTTGACCCGACTTCGGGGCCCTCAACATTTCTGGCGCTAGAAGGAGGGCCGAGCTATGAATGGCGCATAACTCAAAATCCAAATACCATTCTAAGAGCAAGTCACCCTCACCAACTTCCCCGACTTCCCCGGTACGACTAAACTCGGAACTGGAAGTCGCTCAGACATCCACCGCTGCTATATATCCCGATACATCAGAACAACTTATTGTCGATCCCCCTGAAGTTCAAACCTTGATCCGTAAACTCCAGGGATTCTCTATTTTTAACCAGAAATCTGATAAATCTAAAGGCAGCTTGACTTCGCAATACAACCCTGCTCATCCTCTGACCCGATTGAAGAGTGAAAAGTTCGGCATTCAGCCAACTGAAATCCCTCTCCCCACTAGGAAAAGAGCAAGGAAAGCACTTCAAGAGTCTGACAGAGAGACTCTTTCATCCACCTCGTCCATTTCAACTCCTTCTCCGCGAAGTCAACCACCCACATCTCCACCTCAAATCACTCATCCATCTTCCGCAACCCTTCCTCCACAATCGTCAAAGATCGTAGCATCTCTACCTTCTCAACCTCGAAGATCATCTTCTACACTTTTGTTAACCAGCAACTCAGTGATGGCACAATCTCCATGGAACAACCCTGGGGCGGTTTTAATGCCTCCACCCCTGAGTCCAATACCTGCCCATCCTGAGAAGTGGTTACCAAAGTTCAATCCAGAAACTGGAATGCTAGCTGAAGAACATATCAATAATTTCATGCTTTTTGTTAATCTCAACGGGGTCACCAACGAAGATGTCGTGGTCCGACTCTTCCCCTATACGATGCAAGGGACAGCCGGGTCATGGTACTTTTCGCTACCCTCCGGATCTATCACCAGCTGGGATATTTTTCAAAATCAATTTCTCACCAAATTCGGCGATGATAGATCGACAGCGACACTGATCAACGATCTGTCCAATCTTAAAGCTGAGGCTAGGGAACCCATTAAAGATTTTAACTTACGGTTCAACAAGATCCTCAATAAAATCCCCGCTGCTTCCCAGCCTAGCGAGGAAGTAAGATGCGAATGGTACATCACGGCCTTACCTTCAAACTTGGCCATCTTCGTAGATAGGGCAAGCAAGACAACCTTAGTCGAAAACTTGGCTGAGGCATTGGCAGTCGAAAGACGCGTAGTAGCCCTAGAAAAGAGATCTACAATCGAAGAGCGTAAATCTAAGAAAATCTCTTTCAAAGAAGAAACCAAGAAGAAGCAAACGAAGGATCCTTTCGACATGGAAGGATTACAAAAAGTCTTGAAAGCCATGTCTAATGAGATTATTGACATAAGAAATCAAGTAGCAGAATCGTCCCCAAGAAAGCCTTTTAGGAATTTCAAAAGAAATCCCCCTATGGAGATGAAGCCACCCAACGTGGTCTCGAATGTGGAATCTGAAGAAGAAGAAGAAGGGAGCACCATCGAAACGCAGACCGACGACGAAGAAGTGGTGGAACTGCAAGGAATGTGGGATTTCATCCTCCCACAAGAGGAAGATCAAGAAGCACTTCCGGTTAGCACACAAAGCAGAAATCAACTTGATCCTCCCCAAACTACCTCAAAACAGAAGGGCGCAAGCCCTCCAGCGAAAGAAAGGGTCGCAACAAAGAAGACAACCCCTAAAGCGACCTCATTTAGCCCAGTCCAATCAGAGCAATTGTCTCCATCAAAGACACTAATAGTGTCGGATGAAATGGAGTATAACATCATCGACGGCATGAAGAAGACTAGGGCTAATATCACCCTGTACGAGTTGAGCAAATTGAAACACCAACAGAAGATCATGATGAAAGAGTTACACGCCGTACCTACTGCACCTCTACCTACAGCTATAGCTTCCCATAACATAGGAATACCCCCAATCAGCACGATCAATAAAATCGATCCAAATGACATCGCTTTGATTGGAGGGAGGTCTAGATCTCACACTCCTCCTTTCCTCCTCACTTATGAGATCTTTAACAAAAACGTGCATAACTGCTTGGTTGATTCTGGTGCTTCAACCAATATTTTATCCAAGTCAATATGTGCCAAACTTAATGTTCAACCGCAAAAATCCGCAGTGCGCATAGTTCAACTTGATCGATCACAAGTCGAAGTGATAGGCGAACTTAATCAAGTGAACATAAGACTGTCGTCCAACCCCAAGGTATGCCAAGTCATCGATATTCTAGTTGCTGACATCCCTGAATTTTATGGTCTAATTCTTAGCAGGGATTGGTCCGAGAAGCTCCACGGATATTTTTCGACTGACTGGTCACACATGTGGTTACCCTTCAACGGGAAGCCAAATCAAATAAAGGTTGAACGAGAACTGCACCAAAAGTACATAGTGACGGATTTGGAGGGAGAGAACGAAGCCATAGCATACAACAGCAGCATCATAGGCAACTACTCGGTAGACTCTTTCCTTGGAAATTTCAATGCTCACATATCACCATATTTAGAAAATTCAGTCGTGTCCCAAGTAGAAAACTTTTCCCAGACTGATGATTCAAAATGTGTTAGTTTCTTAGATAACCCTGTAAATACTTCTTTATTTTGGAAATTATATTTTGATGGCTCTAAGTCCAATGAGGGAGCGGGAGCAGGATGCGTCTTGATTAGCCCCGATGGAAATAAGACTATGCTCACATGCAGGCTGGAGTTCGATTGCACGAACAACATAGCGGAATACGAAGCCTTGGTGCAAGGCCTATACAAAGCAATCGGCTGCAACGTCAAATATCTTCAAGTCTTTGGAGATTCCGAGATCGTCGTCAAACAGGTGCATAACACCATACACTGCCTGTCTAGTCATTTAAAGCACTATCAGTCTTTATTGCAAGATCTCACTGCGCATTTTAAAAAATTCAATATTTCATCAATCCCAAGACTTCACAATGCAAGCGCAGACCTGCTAGCAAACGTAGCCTCCAGACTCATCCCCTCCGAAGACTTTAGTCCAGATAGGTTTTCCATAGAGTTAATTTTTAAGCCGTCTATCCCTGACAACATCACCAACTAGAGAGTATTCAACGACGACCCAGACATCGTAAGTTTCCTTACCTCTAAAGGATCCTACTCAAACCAGATAATCGACGAGGACTGTCATGACCACCAAATACAACAAAATGGCACGGATAATGCTATACCCAAATCAGTGGTCAAATTAGAAGATTTGTATGACTTAAAAAGTCGGTTCAAAAGATCAGCTAACGCCAAACTTTACAGTTCAACTCTGAACTACGAATCAGTGAACTTAGGAACCAAACAGAAACCCCAAAACGTTAATCTAGGCCAAGGCCTAGCTCCTGAAGAAAAGTCAGCATACATCCGTCTTCTACGACAGTACAAAAACGTCTTTTCCTGGAACTACGATGAGCTGAAAACTTATAACACTTCTATCATTCAGAACACTATCCCTATGATTGACAACGAGAAACCCGTCCAACAAAAGCTCAGGAAAATCCACCCCAACCTGGAAAATCAGATAAAAACTGAGCTGAATAAGTTGTTGAGAGCCAGAATAATTTTCCCGGTTAGACATTCCAAATGGGTATCCAATATGGTACCTGTTAGGAAGAAAAACGAAGATATTAGAATCTGCATCGACTTCCGGAATCTCAACAAAGCCTGTCAGAAAGACAATTTTCCCCTCCCACCTATGGAGCAAATACTACAGGCTGTAGCAGGCTCAGAATTGATGTCTTTCCTGGATGGATTTTCAGGATATAATCAAGTGCTGGTACACCCAGACGATCAGCTAAAAACCACCTTCCGAACTAAATGGGGTACCTACGCGTATCGGAAGATGCCGTTCGGTCTGATCAACGCCGGCGCTACTTTTCAAAGGGCTATGGACATTGCGTTCAAAGGGTTAGTCAATAAATCAGTAGTGATCTACCTATATGATATAACTGTGTACTCCAAGAACCGAAGCGACCATCTCAAAGATTTGAAGCAAATCTTTCAAAGATGTTTAAGGTATGGAATCTCGCTTAATCCGAAGAAATCTTTTTTCGCGTTGAGTGAAGGAAAATTGCTAGGGTTCATAGTGTCCAAATCGGGCATTCACATTGAACCTGACAGAATCAAAGAAATTTCCGAGATATCCATGCCCCATAACAAAAAGACCATGCAATCTTTCCTAGGACAGATCAATTTTGTGAAAAGATTTGTCCCAGATTTTTCACGTATTATTTCTCCTTTACAAAAAATGATAAAAAAGAATTCAAACTTTAAATGGGGTCTAGACGAACATGAAGCATTTAACTTAATCAAACAAGCCATCATCAACGCTCCATCCCTAGCAACCCCAAATTTTTCAGAACCATTCATCTTATACACGTTTACCTCAGAAAATTCTTATGCTGCGATCTTGACCCAGACAAACCAAGAAAAGGCAGAAGCCCCAATCGCATTCTTTAGCTCAAACTTACAAGGTGATGAGCTGAAATATTCGGACGTAGAGAAACAGGCGTATGCCGTTTTCAAAGCGGTCAAATATTTCAGACCCTTCTTGCTAAAGGCCCATACCAAGGTCATAGTACCATTCCCAGCGGTAAGAAACCTCCTGATTCAGAAAGACGTGGGCGAGAAGAGAGCAAATTGGATCACCGCCTTGCAAGAATACGACCTGGAAATCAAGCCGGCACACATCGTAAGAGGCCAAGGCTTCTGCAAGATGTTAGCTGGAGCATCGCAAATCCCCGAAGAATTGCCTGAAGAGATACACACGTATGAGGTAAGCCTAAACGACGCAGAATCATTTTATGCTGACATCATTTATTTCCTGAAAAACGGATATGCTCCATTTCACCTGGATCACATCAAAAAGAGAGCCCCGAGGTTAAAAGCCAAACAATATCAGCTCGTAGATGATGTCTTATTTAAAAGAAACTATGATTCTGTGCTTCTTAGATGTCTTGATAAAACTGAAGCCAAAAAGGTTTTGCAGGAACTCCACGATGGACCAGCAGGTGGACACTATGCTGGAGAAGCCACCGCACACAAAATCTTACGTGCAGGACACTACTGGCCCACGCTGTTCAAAGACTCGTACAATCACGTAAGAAAATGCCAAGTCTGCCAAACGGCTACAGGGAAACAAAAGAAGTCATCCATGCCACTGCAGCCGGTTAACATCGAACAGTCGTTCAGCCAATGGGGCCTAGACATAATAGGTGAGATCGTTCCTCACTCCTCTAAACAGCACAGGTATATCCTCACTGCAACTGACTATTTTACTAAATGGGTAGAGGCAGTTCCTCTCAAGACAGCTAATTTTGAAAATATTATTGAATTCATAGATCAGTTTATGATTACTAGGTTTGGATTGCCAATGGCCTTAATATTCGATAACGCTTCATATTTTTCTGGAAATACCATGACTGAGTTTGCACTCAAAAGAGGGTTCAAACTAAAGTATTCTGCCAACTACTATCCGCAAGGTAATGGGTTGGCTGAATCAACGAACAAGAACCTAATTAGGATTATCAAAAATACAGTCGACCAAAGCCAAAAGAATTGGCATAAAGCGCTAGTAAACGCCCTATGGGCAGATAGAATTACAACGAAAGCCTCTATCGGCACTTCTCCCTTTAATTTAGTTTACGGGAGAGAAGCAGTTCTTCCTACTCACTTAGTCATTCCCTCCTTGTCCTTAGTACAATACACTGATGAAGTATCCACTTCTCCCTTACAACTAAGGCAAACGGAAATAATCAAGCTAGAAGAACAACGAGAACAGGCCAAGAAAACCCATGCTCACCACCAAGCGTTGATAAAATCCTCTTTTGATTCGAACATAATGACCAGAAAAAACTTTCAGATGGGAGACCTAGTTTTGAAGTGGGATAAGGCTCACGAAGAGAAGGGCAAACATACGGAATTCCAGAAGCTATGGCTTGGTCCTTTTCAAATCGTAGAAGTCATAGGCCCGTCGACTTTTGTGTTGCAGGACTTGACAGGCAGGAGAGATTCTCTACCTGTAAACGGACAAATCCTCAAAATATATTTTCCATGGAAGGTTATCCTTCTAATTTTTGTAGGATAATTTTAGTTTTATTTTAGTTTTATTTTTTAAATATAAATAAGGTTGGTTGTGAGTGATCATAAATTGTATTTATGAAGTATATACCATTTCTCTATCAGATTTTGATTTCACTTGTATAAATAGTAAAACTTTTCGAAAAATCTGACTTTTATTATTGACAGGTAGAGTTAACTTTAGCCTGAACGTGATGTTAGTTTCAACTTTACAAAGAAATCTGGGATGAAGGTAACTTTTGGCAAAACGTTGTTCTATGCCAACGTAATGAAAAGTATGATCAATAGCAAAATAAGTATTCTCTGCAAAACTGCTGTTCTTAAACTCTATTATTGTCGTCCAGAGCTTTCTTAAGGAAAAACAATGATTTCCTCCCTGTTAGGGAAAATCACAGCATCCAGAGAAACAATCCAAGAAAACACTATATCTCAAAGAATAAGAGGTCTCATCACGAGCCGGCTTATCATGATCACAGATATTATAACTTGCTGACTTTGCCACTACTGTCTATCAAAACAGGGCAACGACTCAAGATTGTTGCAATCAAAAGACAAGGGGTCTCATCGCGAGCCAGCTTGTTCAGCAAAAGTGTAAATCAAGTGAATGAATGTGTCATAATTTGGCCACCAAACCAAGACATTGTTCTTTAGAGAATACAAAAAAAAAAAAAAAATTAAAGGAAAGAAAAAGTGTCAAAAGGGTTTTTATCTGGAATGTTGTAAATAACCTCAAGCAGGAAAAAGGATCATTGCTGGATAATATGGTAACCCTGTCGAGGCTATGGACGCTTGCGGGCAGCAGAGGCTCTACCTACGACGAATGAGCATACTTTACAAAGCCAGTACGCAGAGAAGACCTTATTTTGTCTTTGAAAAGACTGAGTAATGTCTAGGTGTAAATACAAGCAATAGCCCAGAGGAATCAAACAATCGGAATGAAATAAAAAGTTGTGACGAAACATCATTGACAGGATAAGGGGTAATACTCTATCTGTCCATAACAAAATTTAGGTGTAAGAAAACTTTTCTGTTTTGGAAGTGAAAATGCAGTAGAACAAGCAGAGATAACTGGTTCTTCACAGTGAATCGCCATTGTTGTGGTCACCAACAACCCCCCTTCTTCACTTGACATTAGCAATAACGTCAAGCAAAGAGGGGACCCTGAACAAAAAATCCCAAAAAAAATAATTTTCTAAAGTTTTTATATTTCTCTCCCTAAGGCTTAAATCGCATCGCAAAGAAAGGCCGAAGCATGTCTCGAGCGCGAAAATCAAGACCGCGAATGAGCGATGCGAAGTTCATCGCGTCGCATACATCATACGCGCCCCTTTAAAAGAAGACCTTCGAAAACGCCGACCGCCGATATACGAAATCGCAAATCGCAAGCATCACGCTATACGGCATAACCATTAAACAAAATTTGCGATATCTGCGATTCGCGATCTGCGATGGCAGCGATTCGCGATCTGCGATGGCAGCGATTCGCGATCTGCGATGGCAGCGATTTGCGATCTGCGATCTGAAAAGACTTATCACACGACAAAGCCCAAGATTAAGTGCGCGCCTTGAAGGAATTTAATGACCTCATGCTTGAGTATCAAGGAGTGATTGCATCGCATTTATCGAAGAGTCAAGTCATGATGCATGTCAGGATTACGCATTCATTAGAGTTTAATGCTTTCATGTCAATCTTTTCATTTCCCTTCTTCTTTGTGTAGACTGCAAGACACGCAACTGATATAAATCTATATGCAGGAAACATCTTAGAAAAAGGGGAAAGCGCCAATCAAACAACAGAGAGAAGATGCCTCCGCAAATGAATGTCGCATGCAGCAGGACCGCGGATTCCAGACTATCAGACAACCGGCACTGATGAAATTAGACTATCCAGGACTCAGAGTCAAAGGCGCACAAAAGAAGCGTGTTCAGAAAAGATCTTGAAGCTCAGACTTGGTAAAGCAGAGAAAGAAGCGCATGAGAAGGAAGACGCTTCAGGAAAACCTGGAACAAAGAACGGAAACAATTCTCGAAACAGAGGGTTGTCCATACAGCGCGACTCCTAACCCACTCAGTCATTCGCACAAACAGAAACCAAAACAGCAACAGCAAAATCAGTTCGAGAAGAACCTGGGTTGTGCTAAGTATACACGCAGCGAATACACCCAGCTAGAGAAAGGTTTTCGAAAATATCCTCCGGTCTGTCAGAAGGAAGTGCCAGCTCCTGTTATTTCCACTTTTATCTCCCGAGCAAAAGAAGAAGGCAGTCAGCCGACTCTTCCCAGGAAAATGTTGCGCTGTTGACAGCACTAAAGAGAATATACAGAAACGGTCAGAAATTAGATTTAAAGTTTTAGAAATAAATTTTCTTTTAGTAAAGGGCGGTCATTTGAAGCCGATTCCCTAGATTCGTGTAATTAATATCAATTATCTAGTAGTATTTAACCCTTCTCATGGTTTTTGGAGAAGGGTCCGGAAATCTGTCAAAAAACTTATCCTCAGAACATGCACTTCTGCACCCTCGGAGGAGGTTTTTGATGAATAGATGGATCAAGATTTATTTATGTTTGCATTTTAATATCTGTTACTGATGTTTCACTTCTGTACTCTTAGCAGATGTTAGAACAAGTAGAAATAAATCATTATTACTTGAAGTTTATTGGTGAAGTTAGTCATAAATGGTACTTTTATCTCTTGACTAGATTCTGCTAGTATCCCTAAAGTGATATGTAGCTGAGTTCATTATATGTTATTGTATGAATGTCTGCATTACCATTTGGCACTTCTGTACGGTGGGATCATTTAATCATGCTTAACATATAGAAAACTGATTATGCGATATGTTTTTCACAACTATTCTGCCTAACTTCTTATGCAAAACGGTTTATCTTTATTGGTTTATATTCTGATATCAGTTGAATGATCTTTATTACCAGCTGCTGTTAGAAATCCTTCTAGATCGCATAAACAAAAGAAAAACACCTCGGGTTAGCATAGATCAGATGTATTTCTCTTCATTAGATTACATTAGTATAGAGTTAGTTTAGCAGTTAAAATCAAGACTAGTTTATAAAAACCTCTAGATTAATATCATCAGACTCTACGCACACACACACACCCATCACATTGGGAAACTGGTCCCATTACCCTCAGTCGGACCTGCTACTCCAAACGGGCAAGGAGCCGCCAACCAGGTTCCGGACCGGGTGGGTATCCCCCTTGTTGTTAACCCGACTTCGGGGCCCTCAATAGCTTCTAAATGTTTCTACCAAGTTAGAAGAGTACCCCACACCATGTCGCCCATCTAATGCATAGGGGGATTCTATGTAGTCTACCACCATGCTAGCCATTTGATCTCTTTCCTGCAAGGCATACTATGTTAGCTAGACAAAATCACAATAACCCAACGTAGCTTAGCATAATTCAAGGATGATACCTTGTTTGCAAGATCATCAAATCAACGTGATACATGCATAACCTAAAAATCATATCATATAGACATATATCAATTAAATGCATCAACACATAAATATCCACCCATGTAGCCAACCATCTAGGAAAACATGTGATGAGAGAGGTTACTATAAGGGATTCAATATCCTTAGTGACCTTAAGGAAATGGAATCGACAAAACGCATCAAAAAAACCCATCCAAATCAGCAATTACACCCCTAGGAGACATGTCATAAACTCATACATCCTATCCCTGGGTCCCACTGATGTTTTAAGACTCTTAACCCAAATTCACACTCATGCTATAGGCAAGACAACGACCAACAACTCAAAGTCACTCTCATAGGCATCTTTCCTAGAAACTGTGGAATTTTCTCAGTAGACCTGCGCTAACGACATCACGATTTGAGCCACTTTTCTAGCCCATAATTATGACCTCTGCCCAGAACTTGCTACAACCTTCAAAATCCATCAAGACATGATAACTATGCTGATAAATAAAAAATCAACCTCAGGACTAGGCTTGAGCATCCCTAATCGGGACTGAAATTCTCTCAAACACTTGGCATCAATGCAACCTACAAGTATAGGATACAAGTGTTGTAGGACAAATTGACCTCCTAATCAACTTAGAGGAGAAAGATAAGATGACTGAAAGGATGACCACAGTTGCAGGCCCAAAATCCACACTAATTCTCTCTGTACACTAACAAACTTCTTTATAAAGCTTGTTTACAAGCATAAAGGAGTGTTAGTCAGCCTGCTAACTCCTGTTGTTAGACCAGGGGGAGCGTTAGTGAACTTTAGTGATACTCAAGTGGTTATGCCAATGAATTTTCCATTAAATATGTAGATGTTATTTTCCTAAATTTGTGCACGAAAAGCAGGGAAACTCCAAAAATCAAGATATTTGGAGAAATTCTATTCCGATAATGAAGGCAAATGGGAAAAAGCTTTTAAACAACGCAGGTTCATGGTTTTTTCCCAAATGAACTATAGGTGGAGCTTGGGACCCCTAATTCGATTGCTATATAAGAAACGAGTGGGCCATTGCAAAGGGGTCAGAGCACTTAGAAGGATAGTACATGGTGCTGTTGTGATGTTGTCATATTCTTGAAGGAGCAAGCTAAAAGAAGGAGAGGGAGAGAGGAAGAAGGGACAAGGAAGGCTGATACAATGATAAGGAAGGTTGATACAATAGGGTTGTTGTAATCACTCTTTTGAATATAGGACTACGGTTGTGTTCCCTACTCCAAAGTGTCAGTGATATTGTGCATATATTTGTTCATTCTGATGCTTGTTGTGTTGAGTAGATAAGTTATACATTTATACATGTTTGTTACGGATTCTTGCATTAATTGCAGAAGTGTATGTTGTGATTGGTTTGCTTTGTCCTTTTGTGCAAGAATCGTCTTGGATCCGGTTAGGAGGAGTTCTTCTTACCACACAGAGATCCCCAAGAGAATCTAGAAAGAACCAAAGGTGATCCTCTTTCCATACTCTTTCAATATATGCATGATAGATGAACATGTGTGTAATAGGTAGCTTTTGTAGATAACCTTATGGTCTATCGAAGGTCCCAGGAAGGCTTTCCAGGGTAGCTTTCATCTCGTGCATTTTACCCCATAGCAGAATTGGGGAATCCACTGGGGACTATACATTTAGTTCCTGGTTATCCAGACTCCTCTCAGATCTCTTCTCTCTTCTATGAGCTTCTTGCTTCTTCATATCCTTCTCTGATCCACCATCTAACTTGTTGCATCCTGCAAAGTTGCTTTCTCTTCAGAAACTGATCCCAAAAGCCCACTTTTTGAGCTCTTTCCCTCGCTAACGCAGGTTGTTGGTCTACACAGATCTTTATAAAGCTCTTTGCTTGTGCACAGGGAGAATTAGTGGCCAAAATAAAGCTCTATTTACACATAGATAGAGTGTTAATGACCCATTTCCATGATTTTCAAGAGATTTTGTGGACAGAAAGGGGGGAACTTGTCCCAAGGGATAAATTAAGATCTACAATAGTATCATGCTAGCAAATTTGGTGTCTTAAAATTTATTTTTTAAGAAAATGCTTTAGTGTTTCTCTCATAAAAGAAATTTTTGTTGAAAGAAAAGCTGATAAACTGTATATCTCCTTTTGTCGAAATAGTTGTAGGCTTCTTTGTTTTGGTTCAATAGTTGTTAGGGAATATTGAAAAAAGGAACTTTCAGTTGTGCAAAGTGTTGAATGACTTTAGATGCACTGATGAATACATGAATATGTGAAATAATACATGTGTAGAATAAGACTTGTTTGCATAAGAAATTGATTTTTTTTTAAAGCATTGTTCTGCACGGTTTATTGAGTCGAGAGTCTCATCACATTCATATGTCAACACCCCCCTCTAAAGACAAATAAGAAAGTACACTAAAATTTACACTAAAATCAATTAGATACTCTTTTTTAGAACAAACCAACATTAGATAGATTAGGACCTTGGGATAAGAGAGTGAGTCAACTACCCAAGGTTGAAAATAAAACTAGTGTTGTTAAAGAGTGAAAAATCCTTCTACACTCATATTACCAGGACCACTCCACTCACAATGGAGCGAAATACAAGACAACATCGGATTGTAATCGAAGGTAACCCACCTTCTTTTACAACTCCTTTTGGAATTCTGTGTAATAGGGGTCCCTTTGAGGATTTCGGAACCGAGTCAGGGACTCAGGTATCCTGCCCACATAGCATGCTATCTACGACTATGTCCCCCTTGGTAATGTCTATGATTTGAGGTATCTCTAGTGGCCAATACTTCTAGGTACTTATCTAAGGTGACTGGGACGGGCTGTCCTAGTACCTCAAACGAGCAGACCTACTTTGTCTTCATTTTTTGGGAGGGTGCTCGTCTTCACGAGAGTACTTGGCCCCTCAATTTAAGGTTCAGGTGAAGCTCAAAAGTAACTGTAACTGTAAATTTGGCCATCCTTGTCTGTTACTCATTGAGAGATTGGGTTTAATCTCCAGTAATCAGTGTTTATTAGACAAGGTAATTTCACTTTGTTTGTTGATTGTCATTTTTTGTGTATTTTTTCATTTTAGGTACCCAAGTGCAATCGTTTTTGAGACTTAAAGAATATCACCTTAAAATTTATCTGATAAAATTTACCAGTCGTTGTGGCTACATCTGACCCTCACTGTCAATCCAAATAGTTGTTAGGACTTCTCCACTCACTGTGGAGGATCTGCTGAGATCCACTGACTCGGATTCCTCATCTTCGAGGAATCAGTCTCCTAAATCACACAAAGGGTCTACGTGGACAACCGACGATTTTGAATTACCAAAGGATTTCTTCCTCATTTTAACACTCCTCTTACAAATCTGTCAGACCCTGTAGTTACTCCTGTAGTACCAGTACTTTCTTCTTCAGTAGGTGGAACTTTCCCATCTATCCAGTCGGCACCACAAGGGTCATGGAATTATAGAGACACTGTTGGTCCTCTACCACCTCCCTAGTCGACAGTCATTACAACACAGGTAATGGGGAACCCTGCAGCCCCGTTCATCCCAAGTACTACAACTCACATAACACCCTCTACCAGAGGAACCGAGTAGATGCCAGGTTCCACTCCTATGGTGCGCCAAAGCATACCTTCAACTAGTGCCACATATAGTGCTCCACACAAAACTCAATGTAGCACTATGGGTGTGGTCCCAGTTTACCAAAACCAAGGTCGGCTGCCAATGTATAGTTATAACCCCCAGATTCAAACATCTGGGGTGGTTCCCAATATGCACATGGCAGCAGGGAATGCCATAGTTCCCCCGCCATTCTCAGGCATGCATGGACAGTCACTGATTGACATGAGTATTCCCTCTGTCAATGAAAGCCATACGGTTAGTTCTGTGTCAGTTGGGAATCCACAAGGGATTCCCACCCAAACCATGGGGGCACCCTACTCATAAGCTTAGATGAGTCAAGGGGGCGCCGCTTATACTGGGGGAAACTTCATACCCGAGTATCAAAATTCCCATGGCAATCCCATCTACAACACCGTATCACAAAGCAACTATTACACCACGCAACCCATGTACACCATGGGGAACCAAACGATGGGAGGAGCACAGAGCTCCTCAGGTCATCCGTCATCATAATGTTCCGAGTCATGGGCACCCAACAATTTTCCTTTTTTAGCAACATTGGATATCCCCAACTTATACAAGTTGACAAGTGACCCCATCTACCATAACCTACAATGGTTGTTGATCCCACATAAAATACTGACAGACATTCCTAAATTCAACGAAAAACAAGGGGAGGATCCGGGCACTCACGTCACCACCTACCATCTATGGTGTGTTTCTAACTCTATGGTGGATGACAATGTTCAGTTATGTCTTTTTCCCCGCACCCTCACTGGCAATGCTGCAAAGTTGTATATTGAGTTACCACGTACATCAGTGAATACCTTGACACTTTAGTGATGGAGTTCCTAAAGCACTTTCAGTTACCCATCCGTTATGAGATAGGGGTGGAACTCCTTACTTCGTTTCATTAGGATACTTCCACCCACATCTCTGATCATATCCATGAATGGAGACATAGGCGGAGGTTAGTCAAAGCACCCATCCCTAATTTTCTGTTAATAGACTGATTTTGTAAATTGCTACTCCCACAAATCGCTAGAGATGTCGCTCTAGGTGGTGCGGTCACAGAGGAACAATCCATACATTGTGCCCAACAATTAGATTTGATCTATTCACAGTCTAGCACTCTCTATGACATTATCCCCTATGCTCTCGGTAACCCCAATCCGCCCACCACTCAGTGCCCTAGAGCGCATGTCGACAGGATCATCGGCACAACCTCCATGAGCACTATAAAATAACTTAGTAGGCCCGTTTCCAAGTTGGAAGTGGACCCCTCTACCAAAATGACTACTCTTCCTACTACTGCGATTAACTCTGGGTAGTCTACACAGAAATCTAGTAGCAAGAACAAGAAGAAACAGAACAAGACCGCTCCTTCTGAGGAGCAGTCATCTAAGCAGCCCAACCTGAAACAGAAGGCCATTGTGCCTACTGATGCGAAAAAGGATAAAAGCACCAAATATTCATGCAAACTCTATCTTGAAGAACACGTAACCTGGCGTTGTCCGCGTCTTCGAGAATGCAGGGATTACCTTGCCAAGAAAGATTCTGGTAAGGCACCTGTTGTCCTTAGAAATCCTTTTCCTAATCAATAGCAGCAAAATCTTATTGCTAACCAACCACAACCCACATCAGGGGGTAGTGACGGTTTGCAACACCCTTCAGCTGGTGAAGGGATTTCTGCCATTTACACATTTGGAATGGTAAATCTCACCACAAGAGCCAAATATTATGGAGCTCCTATCGCTCTGGCAACATAACCATCCACAAGTCAAAACCCATCACTGCCCAATGATTTGCGAATCAAAATGCTGGTTGAGGACTTTGTAATATGACCCCCTAAAGGGGTACTTCGATGCACAACACACAACACATCTGCACATGCCACCCAACACTACAACATCGTAGGGGATTTGGCGCAAGTGCCGTCGGCTATGTCGACACTCGAAGTATTACAAACATGCCCCAACCAAAGGAAAGCTTTGCTTTTAGCTATCGGGGGTATTGACCCTACGAATTCCATTCTTGCTATTTTCGACATGGACAAGTGTAAACCTCCCCTTTCTCACCAGCTTTCATTCCAGGTGCATATCACCATGAAAGGTAAAGGTATGCATAGAACTGTCATTGACGAAGGTGCTTCAACCTACGTCATGTCGGCTTCATGTTGGCTCGCCTTGGGTTCCCCAACCCTATCCCCACCGTCGAACTCTCTTAAAGATTTCGATGGCCACACCTTTGTCCCAAAAGGATATTTAGCCAATTTTCCCATCACTTTGGCTAGGAAAACTGTAACGATGGATGTAGAAGTCGTAGATAGAAAACTCGACTATAATATCTTGTTGGGTCATAGTTGGACATATGCCATGATGGTCGTCGTATCTACTATCTTTCGCATCATCCAATTTCCATTGGATGGAAAGGTTATTACAGTAGATCAGTTGTGTTTATGCACCCCTGATTATTCACCATTACCATGTGGCTCCATACCCCTAGTAGGAGGTGGAACTGACAGTTACATCAGTTTAGGTACTGGTCTACTGAAGGCTTCTTCCCTCATGGGTTGTTTCCCTCTTCAGATACTGAAGGTTTCACAATCGATCAACACGCTTTCATATTTTCCTCATGAACATATCGATCCATGGATCCTACCGGCTCCTTCAGACATTGACACTTACGGAGAACAAATGCCGCTGTCACCAGCTGAATTGGCCTGCAAAGCCATTCAAATTGCATCTGAATCTTTGGTCACTTTGGTTTTGGCCAATGGTACCACTTCTCCTCCCATAACCACTCCTTTCTATCCACTCAATCAATTCCTATCGGTGGACGAAGCTATTAGAGAGATCAAGAGGTTAGAAGAGCGACCTTGGGAGGATTCTCACCATCATGTTTCGATATCTAATTCAAACACAATTCCTCTTCAAATCCTATCACCTGATACACATGAAATCATTTCCTCACCGTATATGACTATCCAAATTTTGGACTCAGAAGGAAACAGGGGCAATATTTCACAAACATTTCTCCCTGATATTTTTGTCATGACAAGCATCATGGAAAACATACAGAGTGGAGCCAATCACAATCCTGAGGAAATTGTGAGCTTCACCTACCCATTTAGGGACTTCCATGATGTTTTTGCTTGGTATTATGAGGAAATGCATGGCATAGATCCTTCTAATGTCAAGCATGAGATCGAGAGAGATCAAGCATTTTTTTTATATTTTTCTTGGTCGTTAATCCAAAAAACCTTGAGTCTTCTTCTTTGGGTTCATTAAAATACTACAAAGATGAATAAAGCATTGTTAGGGATATTTTATTGCTCTTTTAAAAATATAAACATCCCCAAGCTTTTGTCCTTGCGCTCGTTAAATCTATGCAATGATAAATAGAGCACTTTTAGAGACATTTTATCGCTCTTTAAAAAATATAAACACCTTTGAGTTTTTTGTAGTAGAGCTTGTTAAACATATATACCACAACCCGTAAAACACTTTTAGGTATATTTTATCGCTCTTTAAACAATATAAAATTCCCCGAGCTTTTCATCATTTGCACTTATTAAATATATGCAAATAAAGCTCTGAGCACCTCTTTTTTTATCTTGTTCCAGCTCATAAACTAAAAAAGACCAATGGAGCATCCTTTTTAGGCACTTTTTTCTTGCTCCTTAATCTGAAAAAATCCCAAGCTGTGTCTTGCTACTTATTAAACATGATAAAGATGACCCGAGCATTCTTTCAGGTACTTTTTTCAAGTTCGTCAAAAAATGAAAAATCCCAAGTTTTTGTTACTGAGCTCATTAAAGTGTCACAACAAAACACAAGTTTAGTCCTCCACCTCGTACTCGTAACAAAATGAGGTTGAAATCTATTGGAAAATTTTTCTCTTTATCCGGGTCCAGTAGATTAAATATGAAAAAGTAACCGATACGAGTATACTATTAACCTTTTGTCGCACCTGTGTAACAACTATGACAAAGGGACCACCATGGAGTTTCTCTTTACGATCTTTTCAAACTTTCTAAAGATGAAAATATCACTAAGTTGTCTAGTCTGGACTCTTTAAACACACAAACAAGATATAGAATCGTTATTTTTACGATACTTTTCAGACTCTTAAAACATGAAAAAATCGACGAGTTTTCCTGTCTGGACTCATTAAAATAATCAGATAGGGCAAAGAGTCATTCTTTTTGTGATCCTTTTCAGACTCTCTAAACATGAAAATATCAATGAGTTTACCCATCTGGACTCATTAAAAATAAGACAGGGAAAATGGAAATACAACCGTATCCTGAAGTGTGGTTTGGCAGAAAAAGTTCCCTTGAACATGGCACTCCCTCAGATAAACCATCATTTTGATAGCCTCTCAATATGAACCCTACCAACCTATGAGTTTTTAGCATATATACCCTGATGCCATTGCATCTCTGTATCTTAAACACTTTGTAGTGTTAATGAGTCTCGAGTTGTCTGGTTAAAACGGTTGTCATGCCTTCTATTGTTCAAGGGTCCCTACTTGTTTCCTCCATCAACTGACCCTACATATCCTTTCATCATGCCCTCCGTTGTTTAGACCCAAAAGCTCAAAATATTCTTCAGAAAACAAAATCATCCTTGTCTGGTTTCGTGTCGACTGATGTAGGACATGTCATTGCCTACCTTTCTACAAGTTCCTTCCTATCAACTTCAACAATCTATCTGGGAAGATAACCCAGAAACACATTCAGTTCCTTGGTGCTTGTAGACATTAGTGGCAGGTTACCTTGTGCTTAATCATGGGTTTTCATCATTGGCTTCTGGTTAAGCAATTCTATGAGTGTTTGACGACAAAAAATCTTTCACACTCGCTAGTTTGCACTGTGCATCTTGGAGACCATCACCATTATCAGTGGCCTTCCTCGCATCTGTTAACAGTCTCCATTATTGGCTGGTAATCAGATGATTTCATGCATGTTCAATGTCAACTCATTTATTACATGTACCGATCTATGTTGTTCAGTGAAGCAGGAATCAAGACCTTGGGTAGAGGCTTGCATCATTTAGCCTTGTTTCCTCTCCCAAGCTGCGATATTGTTCTTTGAAGACAACCATTTTAGGATAATCTATTATGACATTGGATCCACCCTATGCCATATTGGCGGCCAGCATTATTATATCTCTGACGAGAAATTTACTCTGACATAGCTATTGAGCATGGGAATGCCCGACTCAGGACATGATTTTAGCAGTGCATATATATGTACTTTTCTTGTATCAGGTTTTCCTTATCACCTGAAACTTCTCTCTCTCTCTCTACAAATATTTTGAAAGGAAACTATAGTATTTTCATAAAGTATTTCGGCCATCATCTCTGCCTTTGATCTCATACTTTAGGGGGCATCTGTTATAGGACAAATTGACCTCCTAATCAACTCAAAGGAGAAAGAAAAGATGACTAAAAGAATGACCAGAGTTGCAGGCCCAAAATCCACACTAACGCTCTCTGTACACTAACAACCTGTTTTATAAATCTTGTTTACAAGCATAAAGGAGAGTTATTCAACATGTTAACTCCTGTTGTTAGACCAGGGGGGGTGTTATAGACATTTTTGTGCCTTACAGCTATAAGCATGAAATGTCCATAATCCAAGGGATCCAAAGTCCCTAAAGATGTTGTTACAGCTCCTAAAGGAACAAGGTCAACCAATGATAGCTTCTCCCAGAAGTTCTCCACCAAAAACCACTCAGAACTAGTCAAATCAGGATGAATTCAGAAGCTCCACTAGCTGCCTGCGTTGCAAAGCACCCAAATACACTAGCTAGGTGTGTTTCAACGCACTTGAATGCACTACCCAAGTGCGTTGAGCGGGAAATGACAAGTGGCAGAGTCATTCAACGAGGTGGAAAGACCATGGAAGCTTCCAGAATCTTCTCCAATGACACTTGCCTTACTGAATTCGACCAAGTGATGAGTAAGAGGTTCTCAGTCTCCAAGTGGAAGCAAGAACTGACAAAGAGAAGCCACAATTCAAAACATAAGCTGACTCATCCCCTCTGCTTACATCTATATATGGATCCCTCATCCCAGAGATCTAGAGGCTGGAATTTTGTACTTTGCAGAGAATTGCTGTTGGTTTGAGATTGAGATTAGCACATTCGGTGATTTATGCTTTGTTGGAGGAGAGGAAGGGATTCCTTTGCTGGGAGGTAGATGTTGGATCGGGACTCACTTGGTTGTATCTCCTCTTGGACTTTTCTATCATATGAATAAAATTATTTGAGTTTCTCCTACATGCTGTGTATCAATGATGTTTTGTTATATTTGCATGTTTAGCTTAATCTGATCCTGAGCTTTTTATGAATGTATATCCATATCTTCGTGTAGTCTCTCTCTCTTGTGATCTTGCAGGATTCGGTGAAGCTGGGACGGTAAGGGAGCAGGGAGCTGGGAGCTATTGAAGAGAGGAGCGATTGGATCAACAAACTAGCGAAAGACACAGGATAGTTACATCCTTCCTCTTCATTTACATTTCATAAAGAAGAATACTCAAGTAGTTTTTCTTGTTTGTTGCTAAGGCACTATCACACCTTAGAGTGGGATAGGGGTGTTCTGAATAGATACTTTTCCCAACAACAAATTGGCAACTTCGCTGGGGATCGTATCTAGTTGGTTTATTTGTGTTTCTATTGTTGTTCTTCTCATAAACTTAGGAGTGGAGAATCGAACTCCATTTGCCATTTACAAATGCAAAGTAGAGATCTACAACTCTAGTCCACTCACTGGGCTTGTTTATGATCTGAACAAGCTGATACACAAATGCTCTAACTGCCCTTTGTGATAGCTCTTAGTCCTCCTTTAAATCATCCTTCTAATTGTACCTTATTGATAGCTTTTATCCGACCAAAAACCTCAGATCAAACTGCAAACCGTGACCCAGAACCCAAAGACAATTCTCATTTCTGCTTCAGCGTAGGCTCTGTGAAGAGACTCTGCATTTCAACACAGGTCCCGAGAGGGCTACCTGCGCTGCAATTCAGTTTCTCTATGCTGCAGGTGCGCTGATCAGCCTTTGCCATGTGCAGCTATGGTTATTTGCATCCTTGTGTTCAGTTTTATCTCTGTTTTTCACAGCCTCTTATCAGTGTGTGTACCTATCTGAAAACCCCTTTTCTCTGCCTTAATTCTGCCTCAGTTGTATAAAAGAAACTGTATTTGTTTTTGTGTATTTGTTACATCATTTGCAGTTTCCCATTACAAAAATAAACTAGTCATACTGTCGCCCTTAGATCTAGACCTGTCATAAGTGTCGTTTTTTTATCTTAGGATAAAGTTTGTTGCTGTTGACAGTTGATTGCGCTTTTACTTTTGTCTTTTGGTTTGAATTTATGAATTTCTAGTGTTGAAACAAGTGTTTACTTCAAAATCATAAAGTGTCATAATCGTCTTTTTTATTTCAAAAAGAAACTTGTTTGTGTTTTCACTTGAAATCGAATTCAAATTTGTACAACAACTTTCTTTTTAGGCATCAATATTAAGAAAGTGAAAACAAATACATGCATTTGTGCATTTTCATAATGATAGTTTGTATGGTTTGATTTAGGAAAAGTGCATTTACAGTGTGCTCTATGCTCTTTGAGAAAAGATTGTGTCTTTCTTTTCCCCTTGTAGCTAGGATTTTCATTGTTGAAAAGAGATAAAAGCTTGCTTATCATCTTTAGACTGCATTTAGGAATTGTATCTACATCTCATGGTGATCCAAAAAGGCAAACTTCTAAGAAAGATCAACCTAAACTAAATTGAATGAACTTAACAACGCTTTGTAACTTAACGCACAACATAGAGGTCTAGGCTAGAGACGTGTCCCGGCGTCGTAAAACCTGGTGACTGTCGACCTCACTGATGGTTGGGTGATTCCTCCTGAGAGACGATAAGCGCCAGTACGGATTGTGCTCCCACGTACCGTCGAGTATATATTGGGAGACCCCTATAGGCATAAAACTTTTATCCATAGGAAGCCGTGTCGGCCGCCCTATTGATCGCAATGCACTGAACACATCATTCGGGAAGATTGACCGCCCGTACCTTAAAAAGTATTCTGCAGTTTTGCGATTGGTTTGGCACACCCTCTACCTAGAACTCCAGAGCAATCCCTTTCGTTCCTTTTCAGACTCCTTAACGGAAATGGTCCATCTGAGCACTTTTCACTTCAGGCTCATTAAAAATTGAAGGAGACTAGAGTCATCTTTTGCTTTTTCTCGACTCTTTAAAATTGAAAAAGCAAGTTGTGTCCAAGCGTCGTTAAAATTTATTTTAAACGGAATATTCATATCCTTTTTCCTGCGTTGATCTTTAGGTTGAGAAAATGGAGCCTACCAACCAAGGAATTCCCCAGGGAAAATTTTAAGAACCCCCCCTAAATTTATAAATATAATAAATGGGCGAATCTCCATGGTATATAGGAAAAATGGAAGGCTACTTTATCAATAATATAATATGTATATATAATTTTTTGGCGAATCTCTCACCAAGCATGGCGAATATTTTACTCAATTATAAAATCTTGTAAGATCTTGGCGAGTCTTTCACTAAATAATAAAACTTTGTAAAGTCCTAGTGAATCTTAGCATAGGCTACATACTGGTTTAATTCCCCCATTTAAATAGGCTACATTCTAGGTGAATACCATGGGTCAATACCATGTGCCATTTTGGTGAATATCATGGGTCAATACCATGTGCCATTTTTATTATTATTAGAATATTTTACTCAATTATAAAATCTTGTAAGATCTTGGCGAGTCTTTCACTAAATAATAAAACTTTGTAAAGTCCTAGTGAATCTTAGCATAGGCTACATGCTGGTTTAATTCCCCCATTTAAATAGGCTACATTCCAAGTGAATACCATGGGTCAATACCATGTGCCATTTTGGTGAATACCATGGGTCAATACCATGTGCCATTTTGGTGAATACCATGGGTCAATACCATGTGCCATTTTTATTTTTATTAATTCTAATATTAGGGTTAATAATGGTTTTTTGCATGGTATTAATAACAATCTAGTCCATGGTATTTGTCCCATAGTATTTTGGCCATAGGTTTCACCTAAATATAACCCATTTTTTGAGTGTTTGTAAATATAAGGTGACTTATGGAGTAAATATAAAAAAAATGTTTTATTTGTTTACCATACCTCTCGTTTATTTATATTTTTATTAATTTACCATACCTCTTTTACAAATATGGTATTTGGCCCATAGGATTCACTTAAATAAAACCTCTTTCTTGAGCCTTCATAAATAGAACGAGGGTTATGGACTAAATATAAAAAGAGGTTTTATTTATTTATGATACGTCTAGTTTATTTATATTTTTATTTATTTACCATACCTTTTGAGTAAGTATAAAAAGACGTTTTATTTATTTACCATACCTCCACTTTACTTATATTTTTATTTGTTTACACCCTTACATGTATATAAGGTGACTTATGGAGTAAATATAAAAAATGTTTTATTTGTTTACCATACCTCTCATTTATTTATATTTTTATTAATTTACCATACCTCTTTTATAAATATGATATTTGGCCCATAACATTCACTTAAATAAAACCTATTCTTGAAAATGGGCGAATGGAAGGTTGTAAGTCCTAATTTCAAGGGCTAAATTTACCTTTTTTACCCTCTCCCTTAAAATAAGGTGGGCTATTTGAGGTGATTTGTAAAAATGTACTATGATACAAAATATTCGCCCACTAAAAATTTAAAACCCGTTAATTTCGCCAAAGGGCGAACATTCGCCCCTAAAATTATCCTTGGAATTCCCCTTGGTGGAAATCCTAGTCCCTTCTCCTCTTGGGGAGATGTTGGTGCGCCCCATATGGCCACATTGTCGCTTCCAGGACTGACAATTGGCTTGCCGGTCTGGCTCTTCTCAACCAATGTCGTTCAGAACACCACTATTCCTGAACAGTCGAATCAGCAGTTAGACCAGTCCAGAGTTACCCACCAGCCTTCTACTTCCTCTAATTCTTCCTCTCCTCCTTCCTCTTCGCTTGATGGGGCTGGAAAAGCCAAAAGTCAAGTTCCTAAGGAGAACAAGGAAAAGAAGAAGAAAGAGAAGAAGAAGAAGGAGCCAAAAGCGACTGGGGGAAAACGAGTGTCGTCTAACGAAAATCCACACACTGCACTGACCAGGCCTAAATCGCCATGTGTCATTTGCAAGGGAGACCACTTTCACAGAGATTGTCCCTGCATCCCTCAGATACTAAGGGACTAGTCTCCCCGTTTGCACAATCCGGTGGCATCAACCTCTGATAGCCATGTTGAAAGCACACTGTCAACTACCGAAAGTGAAGTCCTAGGACAAAAGGGGAGAGCTAGATCTCCTTGTAAACTGTGCGAAGGCAATCACGCCATCCACCGTTGTCCCTTCTTAGATGAAGCTAAAAGAGTTTTGGATGATCGTCCGGTTTCACCGTTACGACTTCCTCCTGGATATAAAAAACTCTTGCCGAGTCCTTCGTTAGTTGAGAATCTAGCTGGCCCGCTCAAGTGGTCAGCTGAAGCGCCGGTCATTGAAGATGAACCAGCTGAATCCATACCCGACGAAAGTCAAAAGGTCGAGGCGGCAGTTGACCCAGTCTTGCCTTCAGAGGTTTTATCTTCGAATGATACAGTCACTGAAGAGGATAAAGATGACACCATCCAAATTCTCTTCATCAACACAGACTCCGACGAGCACGGGGGCAATCCACCCATTCCTTTATCGCAGGAAGGAAGTTCGTCAGAGCGATACCCGACCGTCTACTCGGTCCCACCACCAAGCAACCTAGTTGTCTCCTTCGACTGGAACCAACTAGGCAGACCCCATTTGCCAGCAAGCATACCATTCAAAATTATCGTCCAAATATACAGAATGGTCATGGTTGGCACCATCATTGATGAGGGGGCATCTGTGAGTATCCTTTCCTCTATTGCTTGGAAAGCGCTTGGTTCCCCATCGCTTTTACCTGAAATGAGAAATCTGACAGGCTTCGATAAAGGAACCAGTCGACCTTTAGGGATCCTCCCCAATGTGCCCATAACATTGAAAGGGAAGACCGTTCAAATGAACGTGATGGTCATTCAAGGACCCTTGGATTATAACCTACTCCTTGGACGAGACTATATATATTGCATGGGAGCCATCGTCTCCTCACTCTTTAGAGTAATGTGTTTTCCGCACGAAGGAAGAGTGGTCGAGCTCGTGGACCAACTTTCATTTCCCGGATCACGCATCGCAAATAGTCATATACCATCCCTAAATGGTCTCTTCACTTAAGAAATGTCTCAACCCACGGTCCGTCCTCCCGATGAGCGCGAGTAATTCGGAGGGATATGACTGGAACCCAGGGGGCATGCGTCCTGGTCTGCTTCGGCAGGAAAACTTCGGGTATAGGGTAGGTTTCCGCGGGAGAATATGACTAGTCTATACCCCATCCGTGATTGAGATAGGGGTTATTCTAGAATAAGATTCTTTTGTCAAAGTTATGTGAGTTGGTGGGCATCATCGCTCACCTTTGTTTATCTCGGTAGACATCGCCGAAGAAGTGTTTTGTTTGAAAGATTAATGGAACAATCTTTGGGTGACCTGTAAGAGGTAGGCCTCTCTCGGTAAAATAATTGTTTTGGCAGAAGTGAAGTAGAGGTAACCTTGAAACTCTGTTTTATACCTGGGGGCATGCAAACCTTGTTGGAGTGCAAGCAAAGAGTGATTATTTATCTGTTTTTTGGATTAGTCGTTTCCTAACTTGCATAAAGAAAGGAAGTGGGGCAAAAATCTAAATGTTGTCGTTTTATATGAGACATTCTTATCATATGACTAGATTATCGAGCAGTTTTAGCACATAGTTCATGCTCGTTAAAAAATAAACATAAGATCGAGCAAGTGTTTCAACCCGTGTTTAAGCTCGTTAAAAAATGAACTATCCTCCGGTAAATAACCACCGTGAATGTAACATTATCAGCCATTAAAGCCTTGGTCGTGTTTGCATCGTCACCTCCACTTTTCCATTGGCCGATCATTCACCTCCATTTGATTGTTTACCCATTTTGAGGAACAGCTAGAAGATTGATTTCACTAGCCATCCTTGTGACACTGACGTGCTTGGAAAATTCCAACCCTTACCTGGAATCAACTGCTACCCATTTTATCACTTGTTCCTCAAAAGACGAGTCTTCTTTAAGCTCTTTTCATTTGACTCATAAAATATGAAAAGATTGCCGAGTTTTGGCCTTCCAGCTCGTTAAAGCGACAAGAAGAGCTATCCCTCTAGATTTTAATCTTTTTGGACCTGAGGGATTATTGCACAAAAATATCGAGTGCTTGTTTTGTTCGGCTCGTTAAAACTATCAAAAATTCATCCCTTCTGTATTGTTTTACACTTTTTTGGACCTAAGGGATTAGATGACGAAAAATTACTTTCGGAGTTAACTTTACGTACCTTTTCAGACTCTCTAAAAATGAAAAGGACCGAGTTATCTTTGTCGTTAGACTCGTTAAAAAGATTAATAGCGACAAACTTGTCTTTAGACGAGAGCGAGTTTCACTATCGCTAGGCTCGTTAAAACATAGCTATGGGTTTGCCCGAAGGGCAAATTATAGAACAAGCATATGTTATCCTCCTCAAGCTTGACAAAAATAAAGAGGTACTGGTCAGCAATGACTGGGGAAAAATTGGGAAGAAACTCAAAGAACCTTTATTGGTAGCAAGTCACTCTTGAACATGACACTTCCACTGCATGCCTGAGTCGGGTTGGGTTGTTTCATTCACCAGTCACATCACCATGGTATCGCCATACCATCCACCTTTGGGGTAAATGCTACCAATCCATCATATAAGTGTCGCCGATATGTTCAAGAGAAGTCAACCGTGTCCCATCCACTACCATACATTATACTTCATTCTTTCATGACCGCCACCCTGAACCATATATCATCAGATCGTTTTCACCTCCATCAAAATCATTTGCTCCGTTCCATGTCACTGATGTGGGATACATTAAGGCCCTCCTTTGACGGATCGCTTCTTGTCGACATCAGCTCATTATCCAAGAAGTTGATCTAGGAACACCCCATTCAGTACTTTGAAGCTTGCATGCCTCAATGGCAAGTTTCTCACTTCCGGCGACAGGTATACAACAATGACCTTCGACCGAAAGATTTTGTGTGGTGTTCGATGCCAAGTCCTTTATTCACACCATGTGAATTGTATTGTAGTACCTTGAGGGTCATTATCATTATCGGTGATTCCTCTCGCGCTTGTTAACAGTTTACATCATTGACTGGTAATCAAGCGATGTCTTTCCATGTTCGACTTCAAAACATTTCTCACATGGATCGACTTGTACTTAGAGTGAAGATCGGACGAGATTGAAGACCCTGGATCTAGTTTCATCCATCTGGGCTGCGATATATATTCAGGAAAAATAAAGACATTGACATGTACAGCACTGCAGAACAGATAATCATCCTACCAAAAGGATGATGATTTCATCAGAATCATCAGTCTACCATCAGACGATTGTCTGTCCTATGTACATAAAAATGAATTTATAAAGATGAGCATGGGAATGCCGGCCTCAGCTAGATCATGAAAATAGTATGAAAAATAATGTATTGTATTGTATCTTATTACAGGTCTCCTCCCAGCATTGAATGAACTTCGGATCTTCCTAATAAAGCATTTCACCTGATAAATGGCCTCATACTTTAGGGGGCAACTGTTATAGACATTTTTGTGCCTTACAGCTATAAGCATGAAATGTCCATAATCCAAGGGATCCAAAGTCCCTAAAGATGTTGTTACAGCTCCTAAAGGAACAAGGTCAACCAATGACAGCTTCTCCCAGAAGTTCTCCACCAAAAACCACTCAGAACTAGTCAAATCAGGATCAATTCAGAAGCTCCACTAGCCGCCTGCGTTGCAAAGCACCCAAATACACTAGCTAGGTGCGTTGCAATGCACTTGAATGCACTACCCAGGTGTGTTGAGCGGGAAATGACAAGTGGCATAGTCATTCAACGAGGTGGAAAGACCATGGAAGCTTCCAGAATCTTCTCCAATGACACTTGCCTCACTGAATTCGACCAAGTGATGAGTAAGAGGCTCTCAGTCTCCAAGTGGAAGCAAGAACTGATAGAGAGAAGCCACAAGTCAAAACATAAGCTGACTCATCCCCTCTGATTACATCTATATATGGATCCCTCATCCCAAAGATCCAGAGGCTGGAATTTTGTACTTTGCAGAGAATTGCTGTTGGTTTGAGATTGAGATTAGCACATTGGGTGATTTATGCTTTGTTGTAGGAGAGGAAGGGATTCCTTTGCTGGGAGGTAGATGCTGGATCAGGACTCACTTGGTTGTATCGCCTCTTGGACTTTTCTATCATATGAATAAAATTATTTGAGTTTCTCCTACATGCTATGTATCAATGATGTTTTGTTATATTTGCATGTTTAGCTTAATCTGATCCTGAGCTTTTTATGAATGTATATCTATATTTTTGTGTAGTCTCTCTCTCTCTTGTGATCTTGTAGGAATTCGGTGAAGCTGGGCCTGTAAGGGAGCAGGGAACTGGGAGCTATTGAAGAGAGGAGCGATTGGATCAACAAACTAGTGAAAGACACAGGTTAGTTACATCCTTCCTCTTCATTTACATTTCATAAAGAAGAATACTCGAGTAGTTTTCCTTGTTTGTTGCTAAGGCACTATCACACCTTAGAGTGGGATAGGGGCGTTCTGAATAGATACTTTTCCCAACAACAGGGGGAGTTAGTGAACTTTAGTGATGCTCAAGTGGTTATGCCAACGAATCTGCCATTAAATATCTAGATATTATTTACGTAAATTTGTGCAAGAAAAGTAAGGAAACTCCAAAAATCAAGATATTTGGAGAAATTCTATTCCGAGAATGAAGACAAATGGGAAAAATCTTGTAAAAAAGGTAGGTTCATGGTTTTTTCCCAAATGAACTATAGGTGGAGCTTGACAGCCCTAATTCGATTGCTATATAAGCAATGAGAGGGCCATTGCAAAGGGTTCAGAGCATTTAGAAGGATAATACATGGTGTTGTTGTGATATTGTCATATTCTTGAAGGAGCTAGCTGAAAGAAGGGGAGAGAGAGAGGAAGAAGGAATAAGGAAGGCTAGTACAACAAGGTTGTTGTAATCACTCTTCTGAATATAGTACTACGATTATGTTCCCTACTCCAAAGTGTCGGTGATATTCTGCATTTATTTGTTCATTTTGATGCTTGTTGTGTTGAGTTGATAAGTTATACATTTATACATGTTTGTTATGGATTCTTGCATTAATTGTTAGAAGTGTATGTTGTGATTGGTTTGCTTTGTCCTTTTGTGTAGGAATCATCTTGGAGCCGGTTAGGAGGAGTTCTTCTTACAGCACGGAGATCCCCAAGCAAATCTAGAAAGAACCAAAGGTGATCCTCTTTCCGTACTCTTTCAATATATGCATGATAGATGAACATGTGTGTAATAGGTAGCTTTTGCAGATAACCTTACGGTCTGTCGAAGGTCCTGGGAAGACTTTCGAAGGTAGTTTTCATCTCGTGCATTTTACCCCATAGCAACAAGACAAAGCATAATGATTGAAAGAACATATGAAACATAACCAGAAGGATCACCTCCTTCTCCATTGAACTATTATACCATGAATTAGGTCTTTCATCCATTCATTTAAAAATTACAAGGAAATACATGAAATAACCATGACATGAACCAATCATTTAACCATGCTTATAACCAACATACAATAATATAAATATCAGATATATGAAAACCATTAAATCTACATATAAATCAATGCAAAATTAAGAGAAATTAGCTTTTATTAATCATAGGAAACTATGACTAGGTTCGGGACCTCCACGTACCATCCAACCATAAACATGGCTGAACCAAATCTCTCTTTCAGCCAGCCACCCCCATGCCATATTCCAAGAATGAATGTGGGATATCATAGAAAAATGAATCCAAGAACAACCAAGGGAATTAAGACGTTAAACCACCTCCACCCTCATCAAACTGTGATCACACTAAAACTGGTGCTTTGATCACAACCAAACCGAAATTGGAATTTCATTCGGAATCCATCACTATGCTTGAGGAATCTTCTATCTTCTTGTCTCTCAGGCCTTACCAAAATCCAATCCTGGATCAGTATGCCCTAAAGTGAGACTAGTCTCATAGGCTTTACCACAATCTAGATGTATATCACTAGGCCCTAAATTGAGACTCCTCCCTCAGGATTTACTATGTATCCTGCCAAAACTGGTCAAGGGATTCCTAAGCCTTTAGAAATGAACCTTGAGACCACCTCCACCCTGGATTCCAAAATCCATCTAGCAAACCAAAGCTCAAAAAACTGAAATAAACATCCCAACACCATGGCATCTAGAAAAAGGTAAGGCTAGGCTAAAAAACACCGTCATAACTTGAAAAAACCATGTCAGTGACAACAAGAGAACCATAAACCAACATGCAAATCCATGCATGTCCAAACCAGCTAGGAAATCACACAGGCAAAATTTTACCTACAAGTATTCCTATTGATTTTTCTCGATCTTTCTTTTCCTTCTTTCATCCTTGCTTTCCTTCATTTCCCTTTGATTTTCTTTCCTTACTTGATCCTTGGTTTCCTTCCCTTCCCTTTGCTTACTTTTCCTTCCTTGATCCAACGATAGAGTGCTCCAAGAAAACTCTAAGTGACCAAGAGTGTGTGAGATATATAACGAGAATAATGAGAGAGCTCAAAACTTGAACTAACAAAAGGTTACCAACTGATCCTCATAATCCTTTTTATTAATAAGGTCTCTATTTTCTTCATTTTCCATTATTTTCCTTTATTTCAACCTCACATGCAACCTGTGACCTTTTACCTTTTTTTTCTCCTAATTTCCTTTATTTTCATAAATAAATGTGCCAAAAATGGTTTTTTCCATTTTAATGCTTTTACCTTATCCTTTTTCAATTTTCCTTAGCCAAAACACACATCTAATGATGCCCACTAGGATATCTTTTCTCAGCATTCAACTTGGAATAAGTGGTCCCTTAACTATAGTCTTATTTTATCTTTATTAACTTTTATTACATGAACTTTTCACCAAGGCTGTTACACTAAGATTAAAAAGCATACAGAGAGAGACCTCTTTGAAGTTGGAAGGGCTAGATCCCAGATTTTAAAGTGGTGTATGGTTACCTTTGTAGTTTTTTTCTTCAACCAAGGAAAATTACAGAGTGCTGACAACTTGCAAATTTTTTCCAACATTTGTACACACCTCCAAACTTCTGCCAAGCTCATTGAAACTTCAACAAGTGGGTTAAAATCAAAACCGACTGCCACCACCGATTTAACCTAGAACCCAACAGGTCAAGGGTTGACATGAGTGCCAATAAGTCATCTACTCTCCTCAGACACCTGCATAACCTACAACACCTATGCACAACTCTGTAGCATATCATGAGGCCAAACACTTCTACAACAAGTGATGCATAGGAACATGAACAAGAACATGAAGACCTAGTTTTTAAACCTCATCAACATGGAGCAACATATCTAACACCTGTAGTATCATGAAAAACCTGTCAAACTACCCCTAACACCTGAAGTAGAATCATCAACATTCAATTCTTACACTAGGAAGGCATATTGAGAACATCTCCACTCGACCTCTAGTTCTTGCACTAGGTAAGAATTCCTACACTAAGTCATAATCATGTTGATATTAATGCCAACCAACAAATCCAATAAGCAGACCACTGCAACAAACTAATGAACATAATATCTCTGCACAATCTCAACAAGAGAATCATTGCAATGAGACAAACAATCATAACAACCATAAGGAGGACTACCACCATCGGGTTGACACAAAGAACATGACAAATAGTACCAAATCCATGTTGAAATCAATGCCAGCACTAATGTTATCCCCCACAATATCCTAGGCTGGTGAGGAAATCGACAGAGATAACCACAGACCAAGATGTTAGTTTGGTAGCTAGACCTACCAAACCAAATAGGGCTCTCTCTATGGAATCACATCCAAGAGATTAATGGATGATAAACAATGTCTAGATAGCTAAGCTCAGATAGGTTTCGGAAAATTTAATGTTTTATTGCTGGATAAGGGAGAAAAACTAGGTAGCTAGGTCTAGGCTTTGAGAATCAAATTTGTAGAGATGTAATGGGGAAACGTAGGCACACACTTTAGCACTTTAGGGTTTTCATTTTGTATATGGGAGATAAGTAGGGTTTCTAAACGAGCATGAGTCTCATGAATTCATTTATATCAAAAGAAAACTGAACAATAATATGGAATCTTCTCCAAAATAGAGCATTACATGAATGAATTCTATTTATTATCTTAGGAAACAAGAACATGAAACTTGGAAATGGAAATGAAAGATACAATACATTCAAACTTATGATCACAGAAGGAAAAACACTGCTAAAACACATACCACGGGAATCCCACATTAATAGTTGCAAACTCTATCTATTAGTTCTTTCCAGATTCTCAATTACACTAGTATCCAAGGCTTAATTCCATTGCATCCAACCCTTGAAAATTATTACAAAAGGCCTCATATAGGCTCTGAATTCGAAATCCTCCCTAGGAGTTCAAATTTCCAACAAAGAAAGTCAAATACGTGCACCTATCTGACCATTGTTACATACTAGGGAGGTTACTCAACCATTTCCTCTTTTATCTAACTATCACAAGATATTTATCCAAAACATTAAATAGAGGATAAAACAGATATTTACCCATATAGTAACCCATTTACATTCACATTTGACCATTTAAATTCATCCACTTTCACCTTTTGACTTTTACAAAAGTCAAACTAGAAACCCTGAAAATTTACATAGTGAAACTTTTAATTAAAATCTCAAAAACTTGTAGAAGTGTAGCACCATGTTCGAGGCCATTTTTAGGTAAATTATTGAAGTCAAAATTGAAATATTAAAGAATGACAAACTAGCCTTCTCTTTCTAGTTTCTAGAACATCTTGAATTTTTGAAAATGATCCATGGGAAGCCTCCAAAAACTCATTCTCCCAAGGTGTCTCCAGAAGGGTCTCACCAGCCAGCAAAATGGTTTTTCCTATTTGAGGCCATTTTTAAGTGCTTCCATAAGTCAAAATCGAAATCTAAAATAACAGTAAACTAGACTTGTCTGTCTAGTTTCTAGAACATCTTTAATTTTTTAAATGACCCATGGGAAGGCCTCCAGAAACTCATTTTCCCAAGGTGTCTCTAGAAGGGTCGCGCCAGAAGCAAAAGGGTTGCACTTCTTCTTAAAAGGGTTTCACTTCTCCTCAGAACAGTTGCAAATCTCCTTATAAGGGTCACACTTATCCTTAGAAGGGTCACACTTCACCCAAAACGCAACAAAACCCTCAATTTTCACAAATTTTTCTCCTACACGATGATGGCTTAGAGATGCTTGAAATTTTAAGAGTGAAAATGAGTTAAAAACAACTCATCTTACCCTTTTAAACTTTAATTTTGAACCTTAACATTTTCCCACCCTTGTTATAAGGCCTCCTTTCCTTCACCACAGTAAGCTTATGATTGCAAACCTTAGAGGGCAAAATAGGGGAAGGGAATGAGGGAATATGATGAAGGGGTTGCGGAGTAGGAATCTTTGTAGGAAAAATGTATGAGATAGGGAGGGATGTTAGGGAACTTAGGGAAGTGCATGGAAGTGAAACGAGTGAGGGAATAGAGCTAGGGAATTTATATACAGTCCCAGCTATGAAGGTTACAAAAAACTCAACGTAGGGCTAGGTTTTAGGTATAGAAGGTTTTAGGATTAAGAGTGAGGGGGTGTGAGCATTTTAGGAGTGTGTTTGAGAGTGAGGGAGGATAGAATGTATAGGAATAGGGTTAGTAGGCTTGTAAACATGAAAAGGAGGGATTTCCATAGAAAATGCAGTGAGGTAGCTTGAGACCAATTTTTTGGAATGTCTTTGGCCATAAAAATGTTGAGGAAGTAGATGATGAATGAGATCTCTTTAGCAATGAAATGAGTGAGGAAATGAGTTATGATGGATTATATCTCCCTTGAAAATGTGATGAATGAGAGGAATGAGAGAAAAATGGTCTTTATAGGCTATATAACTCAACTTTGTAATGGTAGGGTGGCCCACCATAATTTTCATTTTGTTTTTTGATGTAAACTATGTAGCTTGGAAATTTTTCATGTAGCTTTGAAACATAACTTATTACATCATTCTAAAGTGAATTACACTTAGAAACATAACTTTTTGATCAAACCCTACCACTACTCCTTCATTTCCCAGTTTATTGAATGAAATGACAACCTTGATGACTCTAACCCTAATGACCTAGTGGAGATGCCAAGTTGAATGAAGACCATGGTGACATGACTGAAATGATGATGATGAATTGTTCAATGATGACACATCTAAATGAGTGATGGTAGTGACCAAATATGGAAATATTGGAGGAGAAATTGACAACCTAAACACACTAACTAGTGATGGAAGTTTTTGAATGGAAGACCTAGTGAAATGATAAAAAGATTGACCTTAAACCCTAATGGATATTTTGAAAGAGAACATTTGATCATTGGTGGAAGGAAAAAATGATTGACACTAACATTGGCTCCAGCTAGGGATGGTAGCTCCTTGGAGGTGTCATGAACACCATAAACCTAGTAGCCTTGTTCATTGGGAAATGGAGTCAAATTGCAAAAGAACAAATTCAAAACTAAAAACTCACTAACTAACTGACTTTACTATTAAAAATACACTGACTGAACTTATTTATGGAAGCAGACCATCGGGATCTCAACCGTCCACCTACTATCTATATATATATATATATATATATATATATATATATATATATATATATATATATATATCTATATATATATATATATACATATATATATATATATATACATATATATATATATATATATATACATATATATATATATATATATATATATATACATATGTATATATATATATGTGTATATATACATGTATATATATATATATATATATATATATATATATATATATATATATATATATATATATATATATATATATATATATATATATATATATATATATATATATATATATATATATATATATAGATACAATAATGTGTAATGATCCCTCCAATGTAACTTGTCCAACCAATGGCTACTTACTTGAATCCCGCTCACACATTCCTTGAGCAAGTAGAAAGAACAAAAGAAAGACCACTTCAAGTGTACACTGAACATGTCTACATGATCCATAAATACAATAAAATTCATCTCCCTAGATGGTTGCAACAAATTTGCAATAGGGTCTTCAATAATCTGGAACAGTACCATGTCTTGAAAGCTGGCAGATATACAAGAACACCCCTCATTTTCCAATCAAAAATCTTTGTCAAGATGAAAGAAGAAAATATGTTCAATAAGTTTTTCATTTGCATCAAGAGAAAGGGAAATTTGTTCTTTAAAACATGTTGTTGAGGCAGCCATAATATCAATAGAAAAAAAATGTACACATCCATAGGATCTGGGACAAATTGCTCTTCTTCAATAGACTCTTCATTTGCTAACCCTGGATGAAAATCATCATCTACAAGAGGCTCTAAAAAATCCTATTATTTCTCACTACTTTCGTGTAACTCATGATGGTCAATTTGAAATCTAACATCCTAAAAATCTGAAGCTACATGTATGAATTCCTCTTCATGTTCCACACTTTCAATTGTATTTTCAAACTAAATGTTGCTTGGTAATGGTGATTGTGGAATGAAAAAAAGTTCTATATTACAAACAACATTCTCAACAACTTTAAGAGAAGGTTGTCAAACAATTTCAACTTTCTTATTTACTTCCTTCGTAGCCTTATAGTTTTATTTTATTATTTCGAATGAAGAGAAACACAGAGGTAAGGAGCCTTGGGCAAGAATTTCATGATCTTCTTCGTGCTCCATATCAAAATTGAAATATTACTGAATTAAAACCCCCTCACCCTTGTTTTCAGTTTCACAAACAACTAAAGGAGGATCACTAGGGATGCAAAACCCATCCAAATAATCAAATATCAAATCATTCAAAATCAAAGAAGGTTGTTGCCATTTTAAACTAGCTTTAGACTGCTTCTCTACTTTGGTGAGTTTATGATCTTTATTTATTAATTTAAATGTAGCATAACATAAAGGTAAAGAGTTACCATCATCCATTTCATTACTCTCTTTGTGTTCACTGTCCAAGATATAAAACTTCTTACCTAATTTAGAGTTTTCATCAAACTCCTCCTCTCTTTCATAAACCACATGTGAAAGATGATTGTCTTCCTTAAAGTGCTAAAAACATGAGGATGGTTGGTCATCGAAATCATCATCATATTCATCATACTTAGGCAAGTCAGGTTCAGGAGAAATTTCATCAGACATGAACATTGATAAAAAAATATTGTTTTCGTTCATGTTGATCGATAAATCTAGTTTCAGGACTGTCCTCAATAAAATACATAAAACAATAATTTTCTGATCTATGATAACTGAGATTAGCAGCAAAATGGTTAGGGTCAACAACCTCTTCTTCTTTTGCAATAAGTGGGACATTGTATCTTTGAATAAAAATTTCATCTCTCATGGTGACATTTTTCATCATTTCTTCCATTGTGCTTACCAAAATGTCGAGCTTCACTTCTAAAGATGTTATATGTTCCTTCTCTATGTTCTCCCTCGCTTCTTCTTTCAACTTTGACCTTTTGACTAGAAAATTAGCTTCTATAGCTATTGGACTATACTACATTTCCTCGAGTGTTGTAGGGTTCCTTTATCTCAATTGAAATTCCATTACCAAATCAAAGGAACATGGGTAGTGTAAGATAGCTAAACCAGGTGGCATTTGATATCAGCGAGGATTGAATGGTATACTTGATTGAACCTGGTTGAAAAGTGTTGCACTATTTCTACTGGTTGTCTTTCCAACTAATTATATTCTTCTAAAATCAGAAAATGATTTCTCTTGATCACCCATCTATCAAGGAAGACTTTCAAAAACTGATGGAAATCGATAATTCTTGTAGTTGGTAATTTCTTGAGCCATTTCTTGGCTTCACCTTGCAAAGATAAACCAAAAATCATGATATTGACATCATCTTATTCTTTTTTTTTGTTGAAGCAAGAGATTGTCCTTGTATTCCATTAAACCAAAAGTAATGTTACAATATATACACAAAAAAACTGAAATTTTTCATGGACTACAGAAACATCAAGGGTATACTACCATAGATGTGACCCTTAGTACAAACTTAAGGACAAGCTAACCTTTCGAATGGTCCCCACGGTTAAACACTAACCCAAAGTTGAACCCCATGATTCCTTCCATCAATAACTCGCAAAGTTTGATAAAACTAGTGGCCCCACAAAATTGCATGGTCCAATCTGACCGTTGAAACCCATTACCATAGTAAACGGCTCAGAAAGAAATCAGAAAACCAAGAAGCATGATCTTTAAGGTGCGATGGAGGGTGGTATTACGAACCCCACCCTTGCCATGTGTTGAAAGCCTAGTGGAATCGCTCTCAACAATCCAATACCACTTACCATTTGAATTCCTCGCGATCACCTGGATACCGCTCAGAGCCTGGTTTTCCATTTCGTAGGCGGAATGCAGGAGAATTTCCTACACGGGATCGATCCAACCGTTCATCCCACAAAATCTGACAATAGAACTTGCAGTAGAAACATTCGCTGACTGTAAATTAAACCCTTCTAGCCCAATACTTAAAAATTTCTCTGTCCTTTGCCGCTTGCTCATTGCAGAGAGCTTTTAACCTGCTTAGAGGCGTCCCCTGCCACTTCATCTCGATCCTGCATTCTGAATTAATCACTCCTTGGTTGGCCAGTAAATCTGCAAGTTTATTGGCTTTCCGTTGAACATGATTGAAGCTCACAGTTCGAAGACTCAGGAGATGTTTTTGAATTCTCTGGTACACTTGTATTAGTCTCCAATGTTTTGAGACCTTTTCTGGCGCTATTCCACAACTGATCTTCTTGAATGCATTTATAGAGATCTCTGAGTCTACTTCAATAATGACATTTGAGCTATGATTTAGTTTAAGAAACTCTAGACATTGTTCCAATGCCATTAATTCAGCCATGTTGTTGATGGCTATGCCTAAATGACAGTGGAATGTAAAGATTATTTTTCCTTCTTCCTCTGTTAACACCCCTCCATAACCTGTTGTCCCCGGGTTTCTTTTTGAAGCTCCATCAATATTGCATTTTAGATAACCTTTCGGTGGAGGATGCCAGAACTCCTTTTCCATTTCTAACCCTCTTTCCTTTCTGTTAAGACCATGGTGAATGATCTCATGCATTCCTAGATGCTTGAGAGTTCTCAATTCAATCGTTGTGGGAGGATTCTTGGGAAGATTGTGCACTATGGTGGAAACTGTCTCCTTAATCTGCTTCAGGATCAGATCCATCAGGCGAAGAGGAGTAGTTTTTTCTTCCTTGAAAATTATTTATTCCTTTATTTCCAAACATTCCAGATAATGAAGCTTGGCATAGGGGTCCAGGCCAAGTTAAGGATTTCATACTTCGAAAAGTTTTTTCTCCATTTGTTCAGGGTATTAATGATACTGCCCTTATCTCTATCTGTCTGTTGAAAAATGGTGTCAAAGTAATCCCACAGCCAGGTGGTGTAGGTGTAGCTATTGAGAATATGCTCCATTGTCTCCTCTTGAGCTTCACATAACTGACATCTAGAGGGTCCCATAACCCCCCTCTTCTGAATGTTTTCCCAAGTTAATATTTTCTTGTGATGATCCAGGTGGATATTGGTGGCCACCTGCCAAGTCCACCTGGACCCCCACCATTGTCTTTCTCAGCATTTTCAGTTTCCTTAATTGTAGCACAACTTACTATTTTTAGCAGTTTTTCGGGTCCTGAACTACCGGAGCCGTTTTGAGGCCCTAAACGACGTTTTTTGGGAAATCTGGGGGCAACATGGGTCCATGGACTGATGTTTCCCTTCCCAAACTGGTAGTGCTCGGATAGATCTTTCTAACGAGCTATTGTATGCGTCAAACGGAGATCGTATGCCAAAGTTACGACCCCGGGAAGTTGATGTACCAATTTACCCAAACGGGGCCCACAGTGTGGCGTTTCATCTCCTAGGGTTAGGTTTTGGAATGTTAAGGGTTGTCCATTGTTTCTCAACAATAAATAGGCCTTCGAGCCTCATTGTAACACAGTTCAGAGGCATGTAGCCATCACATCTCTTCTCAGAGATAAGCTACCATCGCCCTAGCTAGTTTATTTCCATTTCTGTTTGTAAGCATATTTCAGTATTTTCCATTAATGAAATGAAGTATTATTTCCGCTGCATCTTTGTGTATATGGTTATCTCTGTAATTTATTGCGTTCCTGTTTAAATCCGGATCAGTGGTATCAGAGCGGTCTGCTTTTTCTCTGTTTTTCTTTGCATGTCCCCAACAAGGTCGGGATATAAGGAGTTAGGGCTTGAACTGGTTGAACCTTTGCAAGACCAGCCTCACAAATCCCGACGGCCTCCCATGGCGGACGAGAAGAAAGACGAGGGGGCAGGAGATCCCATCAAAATCTTGCTCGAAGAAGCGCTCGAGCGACAACGGAACGCGATGATGGACAGCTTTGCGCAGATCCTTCAGCGGCTACCCAGAAGCGGCGCATCGGCTTCCAGTAGCTCCTCTGGAAATGCCACACCCTTTAAGGTACAAGTTAATTTTGAAATCCCCATATTCGAGGGTCAGATAGACGCCGATGCCGTAGATAAATGGTTAAATCTGCTAGAGGGTTATTTTTCTGTTCATGAATTTTCGAGTCGGGAAAAGATTGTTTTTGCTCTTCTCAAAGCAGCCCCCCACGTCAAGGACTGGTGGGAAACCTACTGCGAGCAGAAGGATGAAAGTACTGGCTCACTATTTTCAGCCGCACCCACCTGGGATTCGTTCCGGGATGCCATCAAGGAGCAGTACTACCCTGTCGGAAGCTATGAGGATGAATACATAAAGTGGACCACGCTGCGGCAGGGAAGGGACCAAGACGTGCCGGAGTTCACCAATCTTTTCCATACCCTTCGCACAAAGTTGGGTATCAAGGATTCGGAGCAACATTTGATACTCAAATACCGTGGCTGCCTGCACAAGTACATCCAGGAAGAAATACAGTTCCTAAACATCCCCTCGCTCGGCGCAGCATACCGGTATGCCGTCAAGGTCGAGCAGAAGTTTAAACAAAAGAAGCGAGACTTTGGATCTGCGAATCCAAAGCAGGGGAAAGGTGCCCCTAAACCACAGAACAAAGGACAAAGCCAAGGCGGGACAGCCCAAGACAACCAGCCGAAGCTGCAAGCAAAGAGCAACGCCGCGAAGCCGAGAAAGGACACTGGAAAATGGTGCGAGTTCCATAAGAGCTCCACTCACAACACAAGTGAGTGTCGGGCCAAGCAGTCACTGGTGGCTGAGCTAAAGGTTTCAGAATCAGATGCATGTTCCGACTCTGAGTCAGAACCCGATAAGGGGTATGAAAAAGGGAAGCAGATCATTGATGCGGATCCCAGCGCCACTGTTGCTACCGCAAAGATCCAGAAAAATGAACCCGAAGATCCAGAGGAGGAGGAGCGTCTCTTCCACTCCCAGATGTGGGTAAAGGGCTCCCCGATACAGTTCATTGTTGATAGCGGGAGTCAAAAGAACCTCATTTCGGCAGAGGTCGTGAAGCGGTTGGGCTTACCGACCACAGCACATCCACAACCATACACCATTGGGTGGCTTCACCAAGGGCGAGATCTTCGCGTGAGCCAGCAGTGTCGCCTTCCATACAACATCAAGCCCTTCACGGATGAGGTATTGTGTGACATTGCTCCCCTTGAAGTTTGTGATGTATTACTAGGACAACCATACTTGTGGAAGCGACATGCTGTGTATGAATCAAGGCCCCGTGCTGTTATTATTACATTGGGAAATAAGTTGTTCAGGATACCAGAGGTAGCACCACCTGCCGCCATCTCTTTGATTACTGCAAAACAATGCAGTAAGATCATTTCCAAAACCAGGAAATTTGTTTTCCTGATGATACGCCCTCAAGGGAAGAAGAAGACAGTGGCCGCGGCCTCCAAACGGGGTTCCTCTGCACGGCAGCTACAGATGGACAAGATTGTGGAGGAGTACGAAGACATCTTCACCTCCCCGGCAGGGGTTCCTCTGCACTGTCAAGTCAAGCACTCCATCGATCTGACCCCAGGTGCGCCGCTACCCAATGGACCAATTTATCGGCGCTCCGTTCTGGAGAACAATGAAATCAAGAGGCAGATTCAGGAGCTCCTGCAGAAAGGTCACATCCGTCCGAGTTCTTCGCCCTGTGGGAGCCCGATAGTGTTGGTACAGAAGAAGGATGGGACGTGGAGACTCTGTATTGACTATCGGGCGCTGAACAAGATCACTGTCCGTAATAGGTACCCGATCCCGCGGATTGATGACCTCCTAGACCAACTAAAGGGGGCGAAATATTTCAGCAAGATCGATCTGAAGTCAGGATATCACCAGGTACCAATTGAACCCTCAGATGTGTGGAAGACTGCCTTCAAATCCAAGGAGGGCCTCTTCGAATGGTTGGTCATGCCTTTCGGATTGACGAATGCTCCTGCAACCTTTATGAGGCTAATGGATGACATCTTGCGGCCATTCACCAACTCCTTTGTAGTAGTATACTTGGATGACATTCTGATCTTCAGCCAGAGTTGGGAAGAGCACCTCCACCACATCCGACAGGTTCTCCAAACACTGCGGCAACACAAGCTATGTGCCAATTTGGAGAAATGCACTTTTGGCATGACCGAGGTTCAGTATCTGGGATACATCATTGATGAACAGGGGGTGCATGTCGATCCAGCCAAGGTCCAAGTCATTCGGGATTGGCCCTCTCCAACCACTCTAACAGAGCTCCGCAGCTTTCTAGGTCTTGCCAACTTCTACCGCAGGTTTGTGTTGGGATTTTCTCATATTTCTTGGCCCTTGAGTCAAGTCACCAAGGGCGGGGCGAAAGCAAAATTCTTTTGGTCTGAATCTCAACAGAAGGCATTCAGGGAGTTGAAGGATCGCCTCTGCACGGCACCAGTGCTCGCGTTACCAGATTTACAACAACCATTTGAGGTCGAGACAGATGCCTCTGACTATGCTATTGGGGCAGTCCTTACTCAACATGGACATCCAGTGGCATATCACAGTGAAACACTTTCAGACACAGTCCGGAAGTACCCCACTTATGATAAAGAGATGTATTCCATTGTACAGGCCTGCCGACAATGGAAGCATTACATTTTGGGGAAGGAAACGGTCATCCACACAGACCACCGACCTCTGCAGTTCATACAGACCCAAGGGAAATTGCAGAATGATCGCCATCAAAAGTGGTCTACATACCTGCAACAGTTTCACTTGAATATCAAGTATAAAAAAGGCAGCACCAATAATGTTGCAGATTGCCTCAGTCGACCACCGATCATGGCGCTAACCACCGTGCTCAACTCTTGCGGGCACGAGACTTCTGATTGGCCACTTCTCTACAAAAGCGACCCAGAATTCGGCCACACATACCAGACACTCTTGGAGGGTCGGCAGGTTGCAGATTTTCACCTCCAGGATGCCCTATTATGCCACCTCGGTCACCTCTGTGTTCCTTCAAGCGAGCGTGCCAAGATGATTTGGGAAGCACACTACAGTCGGGCTGCTGGGCATTTCGGGGTCGAGAAAACAGTGGCAGTACTGCAAAACTATTTCTATTGGCCGAATCTTCGACAGGATGTTGGGAAGTACATCCGATCATGTACTGCCTGTGCCATTGCCAAACCGACCATTAAGAAGCAAGGCCTCTATACCCCGTTGCCTACCCCTAGTCGACCTTGGGAATCCATCTCCATGGATTACATGTCAGGCCTTCCTTCCACTAAGCATGGAAATGACTGTGTTTTTGTGGTCGTCGACAGGTTCTCAAAGATGGCCATTATGATGGCCTGCAAGAAGAATATCACAGCAGAAGCCACTGCTAAACTCTTCTTTGAACGAGTGTGGGTGCACTTTGGGATCCCACAGTCTATCATCTCAGATCGGGACAGTCGGTTTCTCAGCACCTTTTGGTCCAGTCTCTGGTCAATGCTGGACACCAAACTCACGAAGTCCACAGCCTTCCATCCTCAAACTGATGGCCAGACAGAGGTTGTCAATAGGATGATTGTGCACATTCTGCGCATGTATAACTCAAAGCATCCACGCACATGGGACGAGAGCCTCCCCTACGTTCAGCACAGCTACAACCGAGCTCTTCACAGCTCCACTGGCCATAGCCCTTTTCAGGTGGGTTTGGGATTCCAGCCACTATGCCCCATTGATGTGGCCATGCCACTTGCAGCTACTCACATGAATTCAGCTCATGTCCAGTCCGAAACAGATAAGGCCACCAGCTTCATTGAGCGAATCCAACATATTCGCCAGCAGGTCCATGACATTCTTGAGAAATCAAATGCCAAGTACAAGCAGCGACATGATCAACATCGGGTGCCACACAAGTTTCAGGTGGGCGACAAAGTCTGGTTGCATTTGCAAAAGGAACGCCTTACTGGAGCCTATCGGAAATTGAGACCACTCCAATATGGTCCTTACACCATTACTAAGGCTATGGGAGACAATGCATTTGAGCTCAACATTCCCCCATTCCTTGGCCTGCACCCAGTATTTAATGTGGACCGCCTTCGGCCATACTTTCCACCATTGCTAGACACATCCGACATTGCAGAACAGCTCAAACCCACAGAATTAAATCCAGATTGCATGGAACAAGCTGCAACTGATCGGATCATGGACACACAGATCAAGAACACTCGCCAACAGAATATCCAACTGTATCGAGTTGTCAAAGCGGGCCAACTCCTTCAGCAGGGCAAGTGGCTCACCAGGGAACAAGTTCAGCAGAAGTTTCCTCATCTCATGGAGGAGCTCAACGCAATGGGGACCATTGCTTCCTAAGGGGGGAGGAATGATCCAGGTGGATATTGGTGGCCACCTGCCAAGTCCACCTGGACCCCCACCATTGTCTTTCTCAGCATTTTCAGTTTCCTTAATTGTAGCACAACTTACTATTTTTAGCAGTTTTTCGGGTCCTGAACTTCCGAAGCCGTTTTGAGGCCCTAAACGATGTTTTTTGGGAAATCTGCGGGCAACATGGGTCCATGGACCAATGTTGCCCTTTCCAAAGTGGTAGTGCTCGGATAGATCTTTCTAACGAGCTATTGTATGCGTCAAACGGAGATCGTATGCCAAAGTTACGACCCCGGGAAGTTGATGTACCAATTTACCCAAACGGGGCCCACAGTGTGGCGTTTCATCTCCTAGGGTTAGGTTTTGGAATGTTAAGGGTTGTCCATTGTTTCTCAACAATAAATAGGCCTTCGAGCCTCATTGTAACACAGTTCAGAGGCATGTAGCCATCACATCTCTTCTCAGAGATAAGCTACCATCGCCCTAGCTAGTTTATTGCCATTTCTGTTTGTAAGCATATTTCAGTATTTTCCATTAATGAAATGAAGTATTATTTCCGCTGCATCTTTGTGTATATGGTTATCTCTGTAATTTGTTGCGTTCCTGTTTAAGTCCGGATCATGTGATGAACTAACCACATAAAAATCTTGATCTTTATCCATCCTTGGTGGCTCCAAATTTTTTTCCAGAACTTCTCTGAAACACATGGATCTAGGTTTAGGATAATTATTTTTTCTTCCTTAATATTGAAGATACCTTCTTTATTGTGGCCCCAACTTAACTAATCTTGCCCATCTGTTACCAAGATTCTCCTTTATTTTAACATGCTCAAGAGTTCTTCTATTTTTTCTTTTATGGTTCTATCCCCTCTGCAATCTATTTTTCTCCAGTTTCTCCACTTTCCAGAGTCATGAGGAAGATTCCAGAAATCTTTAACTTTTATTAATCCTTGGGAATTTGTTTCCTACTTGAGGCTTATAAAGTCCTCTCTTAATAGCATTGGTTCTTGTTGCCATTTGTCTTCCCAGAAGAGAGCTAGGTCTCCTGCTTTGATTTCCTAGAAACTATTGTTTTGTACTAGGCTTCTATTTTCCTAGGCTTTATTCTAGATGTAAGAGCCTTTTATGTTTCCAAACATTCTTATAAGATCACTTGTTTTCCAGGAGCTTGCATATTTTTCTTTCTAGGTTTTAGCCCATTGAGCCCCTGGTTCTTTTACCCATCTCCACTAGAGTTTGGCTCCTAAAACGTTACTTAGAATCTCCTGATCATCTAAGCCTAGGCCTCCATGACTTTTGGGTTTACAGATTTTATCCCAAGAAACTAGGGCCCATTTCTTCCTAGTTTCCTCCTTACCCCAAAGTAAGTCTCTTTGGATGTTCCTAAATTGCTTTAAGAACCCTTTGGGAGCTGGAAGGGTTGATAAAAAGAAAACAGGGATAGCTTTTAGAACGACCTTTGTCAGAATCAACCTACCAAAAAGGTTCAACGATTTTTTTACCATGTCTTGCATCTTGTTAAGCACCAGTTCCCAGCTACTTTTGTGCAATGGTTTAGCTGTAAGGGGAATTCCCAAATAATTTGAAGGGAGGGAATCCCTTTGGAAGCCCAGAATTTTGGAAATATTCCTCTGAATAGAAATGTTAGTATTTAAGAAAAAAAATTGATTTGGAGAGATTAACTTCCAGACCTGAAGCCAAGGCAAAGTCATTTAGGATTCGTTTGTACGCTAAAGCTTCTTTAACTGTGGGAATACCCTACAACATGGTGTCATAAACAAATTGTTGGTGGGTCATGGCTTGATCATTCTCCATTAATTGGAGGCCCTTGATCTTTTCTGAGACTTTGGCATGTTTAATGGACCGGCCTAGTCCTTCCATCATGAGGATAAAGATAAAGGGAGAGAGTGGGTCTCCCTGCATGAGGCCTCTAGAAGGAGTAAAGATCTCTGAGGGTGATCCATTCACCAGAATTGAAAAGCTAGAAGAAGTAACCATAGCCATAACCCATCTAACCCAGTGGTGATCAAACCCAAAAGCAGTAAGGACCTTCTTGATGTAAATCCAGTTCACTTTGTCATATGCTTTTGCAATGTCTAATTGCATGATCATACCATCCTGCCTTTTGCTAGTAAGCGTATGAACTACCTCGTGGGCTTGAATAATGTTGTCCAAAATTTGCTTTCCTTCGACGTAACCAAAATGTTCCCGTGAAATTAAAGAAGGGAGAAGAGGTTTGAGTCTGCTATCCAAAATCTTGGAAATAATTTTGTACACCACATTGCATAAAGCAATGGGTCTGAACTTCTCAGGAGTCAAGGATGAATCCTGTTTGGGGATCAGGGAGATGAAGGAGGTGTTGAGGGCTTTCAGAATGGTCCCGATTCTTCTGGAGTCCTCTACAACATCCAAAATATCTTTTTTGACAACATTCCAGCGGGCTTTGAAAAAGTCTACATTAAAACCATCTGGACCTAGAGCTTTTCCATTCTACATATCTTTGATTACCTCACTGACTTCTTCTTCGGTAACTGGTTTATTCAGGTTGAAATTATCTTCTCTGGACATCATTTTAGGGATATTTTTTGTAATTTCCTTAATGTGTTGCTCTCTGTTTAGATTATTTTCCTTTGTGATGCCTCTGAAATGTTGAACCATCACAGCTTCAATATTCTTGTGAGAGGTCTGAAGCTCCCCATTCTCATTCAAATATCGAAGAGATTCTATTGTACGCTCTATTGGCTATGTTGGATCTATGGAAAAATCTGGTATTTCATTCACCTTCTTTGAGCCAATGAACTCTGGACTTTTGTCTCCAAAAGATTTCTTCTTGTTTGCATAAATTATCCCATTCTTGGTTGTATTTTTCAGCTTGCTTACTTTTGACTCTATCAAAACCATCTATGATCAATGCTTGGTTTAGTTCCTGTATTTTAATTTCCACTAATTTTTTGTCTACGAAAATGTTACCAAAATCCTTCTTGTTCCATTCTTTGAGTTTGAGTTTTATGTGCTTTAGTCTTTTATGAAGGAGGAACATTTTGGTGCCCTGAATTTGCAGATCTTTGGACCACCATTTTTCAATGTTGCTGATGAAATCTGGGTGGGAGAGCCAGATATTCTCAAATCTGAAGGGTCTATTCCTGGGAGAATCTATCCCCTTGATTTCTAATTGAATCAGCCAATGATCAGAGCCTCCAAAGGGGAGAACACTTGCAAATATTTCTTTATTTGTGAGCATCAGCTCCTCGGAGATCAAAAATCTGTCTAACTTGGAGGCAACCTGGGCATCACCACCTCTTTTGTTATTCCAAGTAAAAAGGCCATTGTGCATTTCAGAGTCAACCATTTTCATATCTTCTGTGAAGGATTGGAATGCTACTGAATCTTTACTTAGCATTCTGGTACCTCCTTTTTTTCTGAAAGAGATTTTATCATGTTAAAATCTCCTCCAATGACCCAAGGGATTTCTGCATGTCTGCTTCTGAGATCTACCAGGGAGTCAAGAAATCTGAGTTTCTCATCTATTCTTTGAGGACTATACACATTTGTAACTAGGAAGGTGTCCAATACCCCCACTGGTTGAATGATAACTGCTAAATAATTTCTCGATGCCTTTGCATCTATTATGTTGACTTTTTGGGGGTTCCATAGAGTGAGAATGCCCCTAGCTATATTCTCTGCTTTAACTTCTAGAAACTAAAATTTACTAAGAATTTGCTATGGATTTGTTTTAATTTATGAATGGAGCATTTTGTTTCTTTAATGAAGATTATGTCCAGCATTGCTAGTATCATTTTGTTACTTAGCATTCTTTGTTTTATTTTACTACCTAGACCTCTGATATTCCAAGATATGAACTTCATAATTAAATATTAGTAAAGGACTAACTGGTTAGATCTTTCATCTTACTCGAATCTATCATTAGCTTTCCACACTCCAACAAGAGCTCATTTTGCTTTTTTCTGCCCCTCTTCTTTCCTGGATTTGTAGTAGCTAATCCTGGAGTTGTTTTCATTGTTTTCACCCTTTTGTGCTCCTATTTGTGGATGGTTTTACCTTTTTCCAGCCCTCGTTCCTGATTTTTCCATAAAAACAACTGTTATATTCTATTGCATTCTTCTTGAGGCAGCGAATCTATTCCTCCTTTGGTTCCCTGCATTAGGAATCCTTCCAGATCCATGTTTTCCTTGTCGAGAATTTCTTGTAGTTCATGATCTTCCAGATCTGTTTCACTTTGGGTCATTTCCTGGTCCATCTCCATTTCTGTTTCACTTCTCATCACCTCTTTTTGAGAATCCATATCTTGAGATTGGTTTTTGTTCTCTTCTTTTTCTTTTTCTTTAGTGCCTTCCTCCTAATATTGGTTCTCTCGTGTAATTTCTTTAGTCTCTTCTAGCACTTGAAACTTGTTTTGACTGCCCTTCTGCCCCTTGTTATGTTGTTTCTTTGGCCCCTTTTTGCCTCCCTTTCCTCTACTTACCACTTTCTGAAAGCTTTCTATGTCCTTCGTTGTATTAAGTTTTTCTTTGTTATCTACTTTATTGAGAGGGAAGTCTCTCAACAGATGTCCATGTTCATGGCATCTTCAACATCTGAAAGGGATATACTCATAGTCCATTGTCTGCACCCATTCCTCATCAAGAACTTCCATGATTACTTCATCCGGAAGCGCTCCTGATAGGTACATTTCCACACATATCCTTGCAAAGGAGGTATATTTTCCCCTTCTTGTTGGTTCCGAAGCTTTGACAAAGTGTCCTAGTTTATTACCAATGGCAGCAAGCGATTCAGATTGCCAATAATATAGAGGTATAGAATAGAGCCTTACCCACACTGGAACCGAAGAGAAGGTCTCCCGCTCTAGGAAAAAGTTCATCTTCCATGGCCTCAGATAGAGACCGACTGCTGCAAAAAAGTAGGGTCCTCCTTTGAATATTCTATCTTTATCTTCGATGTTTAAGAACACCACTGTGAAGAATCCTTTTGACCCAAGATGTAGTTCAATGCTTCCTTTGGGTTTCTAGTGATACTTGATCCACGTTTGTAAAGCCCTTTCAGTGGGCCATATTCTCATGAATTTACAAATAATGGCATAGGTCCCCATGTGTTCCCTGTGTGCCTATAGAGAAGGATCATTTAATATTACTTTAGGAGTGATTTCTTCTTTTGGTTTGCAAGGTCCTTTTTTTTTTCCTCTTGAACCCATATTGTTGTATTCTTCCTCTTTGTCCTTGGTCCTACAATTTTCCTTGGTTCTGGTCCCATCTGTTTCCTTTTCATTATCCCTATTCCTATTATCTGTACAACCTTTACTGTTTCCAATCATTGATTTACTTCTGCTGGCCACAATGTCTTTGTAGGAGGGAGACGAGCTCCCTCCCCTGCCACTCTCCATTCGAGAGGAACTCTGCTGTCTACTGTAACCCTAGTCGCTTCGGCTCTCCCGTGACCATCAATCTCATACTCTACCACATCATCTTATTCAACCTAAAAAAGGTTGAGGAATTTTTCAAAATTTTGAATGTTTTTCTCAGCGATGATGTTACCATATTATCCATCAAACCTAGGAATATATTTGTAATATTTTTTAGGGAAATCATGGAGTATAGGAGGTAAGATGAGTGGCTTGTATCTATCTAGAATTTTACAAGGTGTAGGAGTATGTACAGATTCTATAGGATTAGTCTTGATCTCTTGAGGCTCATCAAGCTAAAGATGGTCATCATAAGATTCGAAAGAAGTGCCTTGATCAAAATCAAAATTTGTATTCACAATATTCAAAGGAAAGAAATCAAATGTGGCTTTGGGATATTTTCTCAAATACAATATACTCTGTAAAACCTTCTTGACATTCTCAGGAAAAGAAAAGAAATAATTTAAAATAAAGAACATGAAGTCTTAGATGAAAGTCCAATTTGAATACCTGATCTTCACATATTGTCCTTTCATTTTTCTATTGGTAAGGTTCATCCTCCAGTGGAGTCTTTGAATTAAATGTGAAACTGATTTGGAGTCACCAAGTGAATGATTTCAGCTATCATATGTGTCTGACCGTTCTCCACCATCAGCAATTAGATCTGATCCTTGTCGTTCTTTCCCATGGAAGATATGATCTCTCGTTTCCTCGGCAGTGACACCAAAATGTTATCTCCCACAATGTCCGAGGTTGATAAGGAAATTGATGGAGGTAACCATAGACCAAGATATCAGTTTGGTAGCTAGCCCTACCAAACCATATGTTAGCGCCTAGATCTACCTCACGCTAAAGGAAGGCAGGTCTAGGGTAACATCAAACCATGCTTAACCTGGTAGCTAGCCCTACCAGGTCAGGATAGGGCTCTCTCCTTGTCAATATCAATTAGGATATTGGAAATTAGGGCTTGAGATGATTGAATTTAATGTATATTTTAGGCTAGGTATAGTAGCTCAGGGTTTCTGGTTTAATTTTTTAGGTTTTGGTTGCTGGATCAATTGGAGAAGGCAGATTAGGTCCAGGAAATCAACTCAGGGATACAATCATGTTCTGCGGAGCGAGGTAGACAAAGATTTATGTACTATAAATGGGTTAAGATGGTAGATTAAGACAGCTGAGGAGTTGGGGAGGTCATAAAGAAACTATGAATCCTCTTCAAACAGTTGAAAACATTGAAAACCAAATGCATTCCCAAGACAAAGCATAGTAGTGTATTTTGTCCATTTACTTTGATTCATTTAGGTTTAGAAGATAAAGATGGATTTGGATACATATAAAACATAAGAAAAACTCATTACAAAGAAGAAACAATACATAAACTCACTGTCAAAAGAATCCCACAAAAATAGTTGTGAAACTTGGTTTTATTCCTTGCCAAAATGCTGATACAAATGTTCAATGAGTGCCACCACTTCTACCAAAGTCCAACCTTTACAAATTACTAACAAATTACATAATATAGGCAAGAAAACCACTTATGCCAGTGATCAGGGTCGAATCCATGAGAAAATGGGTGGTTTCAATCATATCTAAACTAGGAACACAAAAGTAGGCAGTGGAACAGCTTGTCTCTAAAACTTAGGGAACCAATTCATTACAACTCAAAACCACTTGGAAATTTATGTATCTACCCTATGAGGTGATTTTCATCTATACTTATATCAAATACATATTTTACCATGCAGACATTTGTAGAAATTTCACTTGTAGAACAAACCAATATATGCAATGTCCTAAAGCATAATACTTGTTCTACTTCTACAAAACATTAAGCGGAAGCATAATCGAATTCATGAGCAAAATCAAGTAGAAACATGCATAAATGATCAAGAGAAATAATCACACATAACACAAGGTATATCTAGGGGAAAGCACCAACATAAAATCCCAACCATGTATTATCAATCAAGTGGAAATCCTCTTCAACATACAAAAGGAATCAGCTCAATAGTTATCCTACTCTCTCTGTACTCTGATGATCTTCAATCAGAAGATGAAAATCATGGACTACCTAGGCCTCAATATATAGGCCACAAGTCTTCCAATCTCCTATAATAGATCCTTCTCCATGCAAGGGATACTTACTATAAATATCCAAGCATTTGATAGTACACTGTCCCACATCTGATCTCAACTGGGTCTCTGACATAACTAACATGAAACAACTATCCATGAGTGAATTCTCAATTATCTAAAATAATAGTTGTCACATGCAAGCATTAACAAACTATATTTTATTATTTTAACAACGTATTAAAATAATCTAACTGGACTTGACTAGTTAGAACTAAGTCAACTAATTCTCTCATTATAGAAATCATACTTATTCCCTCAATCAATGGAGGAAATTAAGGATAAATTCCTCAATTAGTGGGACAACTCATGTGCATGCTCACAAAGACTTCAAATTTGAATTTTCTTAACTAATGAACTCAACTGAATTAATTAATTAATATTTCCAATTGTTGTTAAGACGAAAATTAATTTTACTTCCTAGAGATAGACTAGGGACTGCTATAAATAAGAAGGGACCCATAAATGCTATTTTTATAACTTTCTATTTTTAGTAGTTTCACCTCTCACCCAATGTGGCCGATGAACTCACTGGCCAAACTGTTATTTTCAGACATGCTATTTTTAGCAGGTCTATTTTTTAGCACATCCTAAATTTAACATTTCTTGTTGCACATTTTTCAACAAAATTTACCTAAACAAGAAGAAAATTCAACCACTGAAGAAATTGGGCAAAATTTTGAGTTTTAGGCAAAATTGACAAAATCTACCTGATGCACAGTGCCCTGAGCCTGATGCATAGCGCCGCTTCAAGGCTGCCTTTGGAGGCCTTCCACTCACACAAATCAAGCCCAAGATAGCTTGTTGGAAAGCTATACGTATCTAGTTTTTGTAACACTTTTAATGTTCTGATTTGGAGTTGATTTGACCAAGGAAAATTTTAAGGACGGAAAATTTTCTTGAAGTTTAAAACATTGGCGAATCTCACTAATCCCTAATATGCAAATTATAATTGTTTATTGATATATTTGTAAAATTAATCAAATTTATAATTATTTTATATATAGTCTCTATATAATGTTGGCGATTTTTAAGGTAAAATAATTTTATATTCTAAAATTTGGGCGAATCGTCTTTTATAAAATTGGAAATTGGCGAATCTTTTTTGTGGAAAAATCATGGAAAATTAGCCCACTGGGTGAACATTAGCCCCTAAAATTTTCCATGGATTTGACCCTCCAAACGCTGATTCTCCCAAGACTGCTTCTTGTGGCTCCAAAAAGTGGCAGAGAGGGCATTTTTTGGGTGTGTTTTTCCCTTTTGGTGGCCCATATCTTCTCCAAAATGGATGAAACTTTTTGGGTTTGCTTATTTTTTTATTCTGAATCCAAATATATAATCCATTTATCAATAGGATGCACCAATTCAATGCGCAGCGCCAGTGGCGCTGTGCATCAGCCAGAATTTCCTGTGTTTCTATGTTCAAAAATGAAAAATGACAAAAAGTTTCCAAAATTTCCTCAAATTTGGTAAGAGGTAACCTCATTAAGTTCTTTGCTAAGCTAATGAAGCCTCAACCAAGATTTTGAGTTTATCATGCTTCTTTTTGCCTTTTATGGCCCTCCTTAATCTTGCCTTAATTTGCTTAACCCTTATCTTGCATATTCGATTCTAGGTCAAATAATGACAGGCCATATGGCAAAGCATTTTATTTTCTTTATTGGCCTTCTCTAGCAACTTCTCAAGGTGAATTTTCACCCTTTCCAACCATGTCTCTTAGTCATTCTCAATTTCTTGCTCAAGGGAGGTCATCTTGATCTTTGTTTTCTTTGCCTCTTGCTTATCTTCCCTGATCATCTGCAGCTCCATAATAGCTTGCTTGTCTGTCAATTGTTTATTTTCCTGCTCAATATAGTTGATGATCCATTTAGCTCTCTCAAGGTTAACTGATAAGGCTTTAATTTCAGCCTCCTTCTCTTTGATAATCATGTCCTTGAGTCTTCAGCTTTGAGAGCCCAAGTCAGTGACATCCTCCTCAATCAAAATAAACTCTCTATCTTGCCCTTTAATAAGGCTCTCCTCATGCATCCTTTACTTCCCTTTGTCTCTTCTCTTTGACTACGGGCCAATCTGCATAGCTGGAGAAGAAGGCAAAGCCCCTTCCACCCTCGGTGAAGATAACATTTTCATGTGGTTTGGTGAAGAAAACGAGACCCCTTCCACCCTTGGTGGAGATAGTACTCGCCTGGAAGCAGAAAAAAGCTTCCTTGTGCCTCTCTCATAGGTGACAAACATAGGAACCTCCTCTGTTTTATTTTCATGCTCCTTTTGTTGCCCGGAAGGTTCAACTTCCTCTTAGGGATCTGACAATATTTGAGGCCCCTTGAAGCTTTTTTCGGCAATGAAAGTTTCCCATGGCATTCCAAACTGAGTGAGCTGATGCAAAACAATAATTTTGATGACAGAAAAATGATAAATGATATTGAGTTGTTGTGGATATGATTTTCTCTTTGAAATCACTGTCATCCTCTCTATGTTTTTGCATATAAAATAAGGGATGCTCATCATTCTGATCCTGGTGAAGTGCATGAGCAATCTGATGTGGTAGGCATAAAGTCTAGAGAACCTACCCTCACATGTAAAGTATTTAATGATAAGTTTCATGAGTGGAACATACCGGTCCTCCAAGAATCTAAAAGGAAACACCTTGTTGAGCTATCCATGGTACTTAGCCTTGATGTAAGGCTCATAATGCTGCCTGCTGATATTTTTTCTTTTGTTCCATTTCTTCCCTACATCCAGAATTCATGTGGCATCTACAATGATAGTGGGTGAAAGAGTGAAGTTTACCCCAGAAAGTTGTACCATATTGTTATCCATGTCTATCACAAGCTGCCTTGCTAACTCATGGTGAAATTTGACCCTCTCAACCATTTCACAAAACTCAAAACAAGACTGATATCTGAAACATGTGGTGGATAGTGGGAAAGTAAGGAGTTCACTCATGCTGATAGGTTCCTCCCTGATGATTTTTCCACCTTTGTGAGGCTTCCTGGACTGCACATTTCTTTCTCTTGAGCTATCACTAAGTGTGTCCTCTTCAAAATCTGATTCACTGCCTCTTTCCATGCTTGTCTCTATGAGATAATGTGGTGATGATATGGTGAATAATGGATAATAGGTGGGACAAAAAGGTGAGTATGAAGAGATTTTGTAAATGGTACCATAGTAATCAGATGGGGTAGCGGAATGAAGGAAAGGATTTGGGGAGCTAGGGTTTTGATGGAGGGAGTTTAGGGTTTGATAAAGGGGTTACATTTAATAGGGAAAAGGGGAAAGGGAATATGAGTGAAGTGAGATAGGATTAAAGGGTAGGTTTAGGGCAAGTGAAAATAGGAATACTGAGACAAAGAAGAAGATTTTGTAGTCGTGACAAATAAAAAAAGAAAACACACTAGGGTTTTGAGTCTTAGGAGATAAAAATATAATTGAAGCATAAAAACCCTACCTAGGCTCCAAAGTGAGTGTACTTACTTGTTAAGAAGGAAAATAGAGCATTTGGGAGGATTTGAGATGAATTTTTTTTATTTTGAAGCCTCACTAGCCAATGCACAGCACACTGAGCCCAATGCGTAGCTCTAGTGTATTTTTACACAAGAAAAAGTTGCCCTATGTACAATGCCCCTCTGATGTGTAGCGTCAACCCTTTGATGCGTAGTGCCAAGCAGGTGATGAGCCTCGAAATTGGGTAACTTATTGGGCTCATTTTGCCTAGTTGTTCTTCGTCAATCCACCATTTTTCATAGTTTATGCATGTTTTTTGAGTATATTTATGTTGTTGAATTGAGGCTTCTGTGATCCATAATAGTTGAAAGAATAACTTCGGCGTAAATCACATGTAGACAGACATTTGTTGACGCGTTTCCAACCAACAAGTGTCCTAACAATGAACCACACTTGTTGGTTGGAAACACATCGACAAATGTCTGTCTACATGTGATTTACGCCGAAGTTATTCTTTCAAATATATTTATGTTAGTTGAACGAGTAAGGATAGTCACTTGACCAAGGAGGCTAACACATTGTTATTTCAGGTTTTTGGACATATTTTGGAACAAAGCCAAGAAATTATGAGCCAGATAACAGCCAAGCATGAAGGAACAAGGGTGAGGATTCGTAGGAAGGGTGTCTCTTGCATTAAATGTCCCTTCCTCGAAATCTCCACCCTCAACTCGGAGCTCAGTAGGCCACCAAAACGAATCCTAAAGGCAGCCGAGAAACTTTGTGAAAAGTGATTGTTTATTGGCAGTTTGAACATCCAAGCCCCTTGAGTTAATGAGGGCTACTGAGGCCCCTCATAGTGCATAAATAGGAAGGATTTTAGCCTTCATAGGTTACTTTTTGGACTGTTGTTTTTTGCATTAGAGTGTTGTTATTTTCTTAGCTCATTTTGTAGCTATTGTTGTATAACTTTCTTGGAACATGGTTATTTTTTAGTAATGGGAAGCAGATTCATTTGGCATCAGTTCTGAGTTTTCTTAGGAGCCTACAGCTCTTGGGGTTAGGCCCAACCCAAGTGCCAAGGCTTCCTTTTTGTATTGTTATCCGTTTTCATGTCTTTGCAAAATAATTTCTATTAAGTAGATTAGACTCTTGCTTGGTTATTTAGATCGTATTTGATAATTAAGAAGGATTTTCATGTTCAGATTGGTTTGATAGGTTAATAAAAGTGAAGATCTTCATAAAAAGGCCATCAAGCACCTCTGATCTCACCTCTCCCTCAATGGGATCGTGAGCTGGGACAAAGGTGACCTTGCTGCCAACAAAAACACTGTCTTTGATTCACCATGCAGTTATTAGTGTTAGATTTTCATTTGCCAAAGTTGATATCAGTTGTGGTTGCATGCTTAGGTTCATGATTGCTTAGTTTCATAGTTACTTCACATTATTTTGTTGTTAATAGGCTTCTGTTCATTTCCTTTGCTATTATCTAGGTCAGATTAGGTCAAATTAATTAGGTCCTTGATTTTCCAAGGCTTCATTTGTCCAATTCAAAAAGTAACTTGCAAAGCACCTGTAATACTTCTTCATTTTCCCGTACTCCATCAATCCTACATGCTCCATCCTCCAACTCGGATTCTTGCCTCACGTTTGCCATTTTCTCACTTTTCCCTAATTCCCATATTTTTGTGCAACATTGCTCCACTCCTCCTTGAACAAATACAACCATCCTCGCCACTCCTCAGCTCTATTCCCCAAGTCCTGGACCTCCTCACACCCTTATCTTACCTCCATACCCACTCTTTCATCTTTTTTCCTCCATACATCCTCCAAAATCCCATTTCTAAACATCTTGTAGAAAATTACAAACATCCTATAGAAATTCCAGAACATCCTGTAGAACCCCTGCAGACTTCCTGTAGAAGCTCACGAAAGCGGTTTTTTGATAGCCAAACTTTGTGAAACTATCTGGAAGGGTGTTAGGGACCCCTTATGCCCTCTCTGAACCTTCCCAACCTCCTCCAAGCATTTCCTCTCGCCAATCCACCTCTGCACAGTCAAAAACAGTTAGATCACATGCATGATAATTCTGACAACTTATTCAAAAATACAAAAAGATGTTTTCTTCAGATCTTACCATAGAAGTAGCTTAGAAACATGCATCTTACCTTCTTAGAAGTCAATGGCATCTCTCCCAGTATCTTTCATCCTCTTTCTTGCATCGGTAGGGCTAGCTAGTAAAATTAGGGTTTACAAGGGTTTGCGTTTCCTTTCAGCAGTTTAGTTTCTTTCTGCAAGTAGATTAGCTTCCATCCATCAGTTAAAAGGCTTATTCTTAGAGCTCATAGAAGTTGGCTTAAGCTCTTAGCAGACTTGTGCCAGCTGACCAAGTGACAGCTGCGGCAAGAGCCAGTACTTGTGCATACAACACCGTCGCTTCCAAGTTTGTTACGAACTACCGGGTTGATAAAAGTAAAGAAGGGAGTCCCAGGAGTTGCAACATTATTGTTGCAATACTGGAACGCACCATTCTTTTTGGTGCCGTTACTGGGGAAGCGTCAGAGTATTTTTGATTGCTGCTTTTCTTCTATTTTCTACTACAACCTTCTACCAAGTAGTTTATTTCATTTCCATTCTGCAATTTCATTTCCACAAAAGTAGACTAGACATTTCCTGATTTCCTAGACTAGCATTTCAATTCTGCAAGCGTAGACTAGCATTTCAATTCTGCAAGCGTAGATTAGCATTTCAATTCTGCAATTTCACTTTTGTAAGCGTAGCCTAGCATTTCATTCCTGCAATTTCCTTTCAGTAAAATAGATTATTCCTTTCCTGCTTTCATTTCAATTCTGCATTTTCATTTCAGCAAGATAGATTTTAGTTAGTTGCAATTCAATCTCTTTCAGTTTTGCAGGTACAAGCAAAGAAAAACAAAACAAAAAGCAGCCAAAAATCTTTCATTTCATGCCTCATAGGAATAGAGACAATACTGGAAAATTCTTACCCAACAGCCCCACCACATCACAGAGTCACCCTTCTCTCTTCTTTGGTGTTTATGATCCAGAAGAACCTATAGGTGAACCTCCAGAGATATATGAAGATCCTATAATAGAAGAAGAGCAAAAGAACATCCCTCTTGAGACCATGGCTGACCACATAAACGGTATAGGAGATAACGGTAGAATATAAGGTGCCTTTCCCATCCGAGAGACCAATGGGGACATGAAAGTGAAGAACATAAGTCCCTCAGCCTTACCTCACTTCCATGGGTTGACCACTGAAGACCGTGATACCTTCCTGTTTGAGTTTGCTGTCCTTTGTCGAACTTATGACTATGCCAAGGATGAGAAAAAGTTGAAGCTCTTTCCTTCTACCCTCAAGGATGCAATGCTATGATGGTTCATGGGGTTACCTGGAAACAATATCACCACTTGGGCTCAGATGCAGCAAGCCTTTAACAACAAATACCGAGACTACTCTAGGTCAAAAGAAAAAAAGGGAGAGATCTTTCGAATAACCATGGGAAATAATGAGTCTTTAGAAGACTACGAGGAAAGGTTCCATCTTAGTTATAAATGGGCCAGGTGCACACTTGACCCTGAATCTCTAAAGCTGGTTCTGCTCCGAGGAGTCCCTAAAGACCTTCTAGATACCCTTCATTTGCTAGCTGGAGGAGACATCTACCAACTACCTTATGAGGACATAAATACTGTGTTTAGAAACCATTCTATGGCAGCCCGGAAAATAGGTAGGGGAATCCACTTTCAGCTAGTACCACCTTCTCCAAGCATGAGTTTGCTAATCAGATGGAAGACCTCAAAAGTGAGATGAGACAGACCATTGCCATGCAACTTGATACTTTACAAATCCAACAAAAGAAGGAGGAAGTTGAGAGGGCTTTGGCCATTTTATGTCCTAGATGTACGAGGAAGCACCCTAAGAACGAGTGTCTATTGCACGCAGTAGAGGTATGCTTCGTTTGTGAGGAAGACCACCCCACAAACCAATGCCCAACCTTGCCCGGATTTAAAGCCATGTACCAGGGGACTGAGGCAACCACTGAATCTCTCTACTTCCTCAACCAAAGGAGGTCGTATGGGCCCAGACCTTACCAGCAGGGGATGCAAGGGACATCCCAAGCTTATTATAGCCCCAACCAATCCGCTCATGTACCTTCTTGGGGTCCCCCTGCTCATCCTTCCTGGTCCACACCTCCTCTGTGGTCTTATCCATCTCCATACCATACTCAGCCTACTACTCATTTGTTTCCCTCACATGTCTAGCCACAGCCTCAGTGGAATGCACTTCAGCAGGGGTGGAGGCCCCAATACAACTCTCTTCCTGCCATTTTACCTCCACCACCTTCTCAACCACAACCATTACCTCGTGCTCAACCGAACTTGAACCCCAACAACGGATAGACCTAGCAGGTATACACTGGGGAGACAACATGCCCTACCTATGTTGTGGAGATCCAGGAGATCAACCTGCAATCTTGGAAGGTCCTTCCAAACCGCCAACTTCCTCCCCCAGAGGATGAGGAAGAAAAACAGGAAAGTGAACCCAAAGCCAATCCACCCTTTCTTGAGCGAGTAACAGTAACCACGCAACCAAACGCAGAGGAGACTGAACTTCTAGGAGAACTTAAGCAGTTGTGTGTGAAAATACCACTTCTCCAGGCCTTAAAAGATGTACCAATATACAACAAGCTGATCAAGGAGAAGTGTTTTAGGCACCCAGGTAGGCGTAAGAGAGATGCCTAGACTATCAATGTCATAGGACAACTGTCCGATCTAATGTTGGGGAAAGTGATCTGTCCGAAATATTTGGACCCTGGGAGTCCTGTAGTTGATGTCCACATCAATGGCACCATAATCCCCCACACCTTGATTGACCTAGGGGTTGCCATTAATATGATGACCAGGGACACTATGCTTAAACTCAACCTTCAGAGTTCCTTAAGAAAGACCTCGACAGTACTGCAGTTAGCAGACCACTCCACCGTGACTCCTGACTCCTTGCAGTTAGCCTCTGTTGACTCTTGGGAGTACCCTGCGGACTTCTTGGTCCTTAAGCCAAAGGAAAAACTCACTGGATACCTCCTCATTTTGGGAAGGCCTTGGTTAGCTACTGTGGATGCTTACATCAGTTGTCGAGCTGGAAACATGACCATCAAGAATGGGCCTATTTCCAAGCAGCTAGTCCTCTATCCTCTTGCCCAACCTTTTCTAGAACATGACTTACCACTTTGGTTAGAAGAGGGAGATGAGGATGAGGTCTACTCTACACCTTTGTGCACAGCGGAAGCCACCAGGGGAGGCCCTCAAACCGAGGATGACTTGATTAAGAATTTGATCCAAAACCCACCTCCTGGTGCACTGTCATTAGCAGAGTTGGTGGAAGATACCCAAGCCAGTGCTTTAGTGGACCTCTGTGTGACTGGTACAGCCTCTCCCAGAGTTAAGAGTGTGGAATTTGGCCCCGAAATAACCTTAAAGATCAGCTCCTCCCTATCTCCCTCCCAGGAGAAGGAGCTATGTAGCTTATTGAACAATCATTTGGATGCTTTTGCTTGGAGCTATAAGGAGATGAAAGGAATCCACCCTTCAGTCTGTACCCATCACATCTGAATTAAAGAGGATTGTAAACTAGTCAGGCAGCCTCAAAGGAGAACGAATCCAGCCCTTAAAGACATCATCAAGGAAGAGTTGCAAAAGTTATTGGATGCAGGATTCATCTACCCCATCTCCGACAGTGAGTGGGTCTCGCCTCTAGTGCTTGTGCCCAAGAAAAATGGGAACTGGAGAATCTGTGTAGATTACCGAGAACTTAACAAAGCCAACAAGAAGGACCATTTCCCTTTGCCTTTCATAGATCAAGTGTTGGATGGACTGGCAGGAAAGAAGTTCTTCTCTTTCCTAGATGGGTTCAGTGGGTATAATCAGATCTAAATCAGCCCGGAAGACCAAGATAAAACCACCTTCACTTGTCCATGGGGTACCTTTTCCTACTGGGTCCTTCCCTTTGGGCTGTGCAATGCTCTTGCCACTTTCTAGAGAGCAGTATTGAGCATCTTTGCTTAACTGGTTCACGATTCTGTGGAAATCTATATGGATGACTTTACTCCTTATGGGTCCAACTTCCAAGAAGCATTGAATAACCTGGGAAAAGTTTTAACCAAGTGTATTGAGATGAACCTGTCCCTCAGTCTCGAAAAATGTGAATTCCTGATGTCTGAAGGGACCGTGCTAGGACACACAATTTCTCAGCAAGGATTACAGGTGGATCCTAACAAGATTGCTATCATCCAAAAGGTCCCACCTCCTCAAAAAGTCAGAGATGTTTGGAGTTTTCTAGGCTTGGCCAGATATTATAGAAGATTCCTCAAAGATTTCAGTAAGCTAGCCTCACCATTGTTTAACCTCTTAGGGAAAGATGTTGAGTTTCAATGGACTGATGACTGCCAAGGGGCGCTGGATGAGTTGAAAGATAAGCTGGTATCCACCCCAATCTTGAGAGGTCCAAACTGGGCCCTAACTTTCCACATCCACACTGATGCCTTGAACAAAGCCATAGGGATAGCCTTAGGACAAGTTGAGGAGAAACTACCATATGCCGTATACTTTGTCAGCAAAAACCTGTCTAAGGCATAGATGAACTATATTGTAACCGAGAAAGAGTTCCTGGCTGTAGTCCATTCCCTGAAGAAGTTCAGACACTACATCATTGGTTATCAAGCATTTGTACACACTGATCATGCTGCGATTAGATATTTAATGAATAAGCCTGATGTAAATTCTCGTATCATTAGATGGTTACTTTTTTTGCAGCAATTTGATTTAACTATTGTCGACAAGCCATGTAAGGAAAATGTTGTTGCTGACTTCCTGTCTAGATTGGATTTCCCTGCAGGTGAAGAAGGGACAATGGATGACCAGATGCTAGATGAACACGTGTTTGCTATCTCAGTACTCTCTTCATGGTTTGCTGATATAGCAAACTACTTGGTCTCAGCACAGTTCCCTTCGCATCTATCCTCAAAGGAGAAGAGTGGAATTGTGAGGAAGAGTGCCTCATTCACTTGGATCGAGGGAAACCTGTTTAAACTTGGCCCAGATTAGATCTTGAGGCATTGTGTTAGGGAGGAGGAAGTTTTTGAAATCCTCCTAACCTGTCACGATGGACCCATTGGAGGCCACTTTGTAGAAAAAAGGACTGCCTTCAAAATTCTACAGGCAGGCTACTATTGGCCTACTCTTCATCAGGACGTCAAAAGATACATCAGCTAGTGTGATTGATGTCAGAGGATGGGGAAACTGACTCCAAGGGATGAAATTCCCCTCCAACCTCAAGTGACCTTCGAGCCATTTGAGAAGTGGGGCATGGATTTTGTGGGTCCTATCAACCCTCCTTCAAAGCAAAGGTCTTACATCATTGTGTGCACCGACTACCTGACAAAGTGGGAAGAAACAAAGGCAATCAAGGTAGCGACAAAAGAGAAAGTGGATAAGTTCTTAAGGGAAAACATCTTCTACAAGTTTGGCTACCCAAGAGAGTTAGTCACCGATCAAGGAAGCCAGTTCACCTCTAACTTGATTAAAGACGTGCTCGCTTATCACAAGATCAAGCACAGAACTTCCACACTGTATCATCCACAAGCAAATGGGCAGGTGGAAGTCACTAATAGAGCATTGGAAGAGATTTTGACTAAGGTGGTGAGTAGCAGTAGAAAGGATTGGGCAGATCGCCTTGTTGAGGCCACCTAGGCCTACAACACCACTTGGGAAACTATAATAGGCTTTACACCTTATCAGCTGGTCTACGGTAAGAAAGCTTTGTTGTCTATAGAGTTCGAGTACAATACATTGAGGGTGGCAGCTCAGCTGGACCTAGATCTCAGCCATGCTCAACGTGAAAGATTACTGCAGCTGAATGGATTAGATGAACAGAGAATGCAGGCCCTCCTCCACTAAGAAGTAGTCCCACTTCAGAGGAATATATGGCATGATCGACACCTTCATGAGAAGCAATTCCAGCCAGGAGATTGGGCGCTGCTATATGACTCAAGATACAAGGATTTCAAAGGGAAGCTAAGGACAAGATGGTTAGGACCATATACAGTGGAGAAATGCAATGAGAATGGTTCAGCCCTCATCAGGAGCATTGATGAAGAAGCCATCCCCATGCTCGTCAATGGGCATCGATTGAAAATCTACAGGAAACCTCTTTCGAGGCAGGAGTTCATTGGAACTTTGGAAAAATCAGTGCTGGTAGTGGAGCAGGGCTCTGCCTCTATTCCACCCACACCTTGATCATAAAAAAAAAAAAAGGAAAAAAAACAGAAAATAAAAATATCCTTGGGTGAAAACCTCTCTAAGGAGCCCAGGGCAGACAGTGAGGGTGAAAACCTCATGGATGCACCCTAGCTGTCTCTGGAAAAATAAAAAAAAAGGAATAAAAAGAAGATCCTTGGGTGAAAACCTCTTTGAAGCGCCCAGGGCAGATAGTGAGGGTGAAAAACTCATGGAGGCACCCTAGCTGTCTCTCTCAAAAACAAAAACAAAAAAAGGAAGAAAAAAAGAAAAAAGAAAGAGAAAAAAAGGGAAAAGAAAACAGGCCTAATCTCTGTAAAATAATTGTAGGTTGTAGAGAATATATTGCAGGTAAAGAGGGGTGTGCAAAACGAGAATAGGGATCTGTACCAGGCTCCAAGACATCCATACAGACACTCCCTCCATGGCCACTCGCCTTTCCTAGAATTTAATCACATTCGGGTCAAGATTCCACCTTCTACAGGAAGTTCTAGGCCTTCTATTGGAAGTATTGGGCTTTCTACAAGAAGTTCTGGGCTTTCTACAGGAAGTTCTGGGCTTTCTACAGGAAGTTCTATATTTCTACAAGAAACATCCTGTAGAACCTTCGGACGAGCCAAATTCAATTTTGAAAGGGAATCTGATGGTTGGGATCATTTTTTTAGGCCTGCAGCCACCCCTCTATTCAACCCATCACCATATGGCACCCTGTTTCATCTCTTTCCACCTCCATTGCACCCACCTGGTTATGTGTTCCTGCAAAGTCATACAAAGATCCTTTTTTCCTCAAATTGAAATTTTTTTTCCAAGTGGCAAGTCAAGCAGCAAAGGCTCGCACACTCTACCTGTTCAAGCTCCATCTAGACTCTTCATCAGTGAATGTAGCCCTGCTCGTTTAGCCTGCATCCTAGGAGGAGAAGCAGCTACAGGACATCCTACAGGAATCCTATAGCAGTTGATCCCTCTGGAAAACATACTCTAGAGGCAGGGGCAACTGAGACCAACAAAAGCAATGCGTAAAAAGACTCCTCCTGGACGTGAGAACATCTTCAGCAGCTGAAATCAGCCAGAACCTGTGCATGCAACAGTTACAACTGAAGGATTGGATTTCAAAGCCATGCATGTAGCTTCAAAAAATGAAAGAATGGGCTCTAACACCCGTGCACGAGGCAACAGCAAGCGAGGCAATGATTCCGAGATCCAAAGTCTGCATAGTGCGTCCACAGCCACGCAGGTAAGTGTCTAACCTTATTCGTCAATTACATAAACTATATTTCAGAAACTGCATGTCTGTGAAAATGGTTCGGATTAAACGAGGATCGGGGGCCAGTCAAATTGGCCACCCTTAGACAATTACATGGCTTCGTGGGATCTGAACAAGCTTGCTTATGTTCAAAATCTCCAACGAGCCATGCAGCCGACATGTGTGGGTGTCTAGTCGGGGAAAATCGGTGGACTAGCAGTGATGGCGACGGTTAATGGCAGAGGGGAGGTAATGGCGGCCAGAGACACATAGAGAAATGATGGCCATGATGTTGGATAACGGTTCGACCCGGCCACCACACCCCCTCACCACGAATTGTGCCGCAGTTCAAAAATGTTTGGCTGAAGACTCGCACACTTGCTGCTCATTTGCACTTGCAATGTCCTTGGCCGAAGTACTCGTCCTCCACTTCTGCAATCTATTAACCCATCGTCCTCTACCAAGATTTTCGGTCTGTTTCAAAATTCCCTCACGTACCAAGCTCATTCAAAGGCATAGTGACATCCTACAGAAGCCAACCAAGCGTTCTATAGGAAGAAGTTCTACAGGAAGAAGTTCTACAGGAAGTACGGCAGAGCCTTCCGGAGCAGAGAAACCCAGAATTTTCTGCGTCGAATTGGGAATTCTGAGAGAGGTAAGCTCAAAAACACTCCTTCATGCATGGTATATTTCGAAAGGTGGTGAATTTAATTTTCTGGAGTAGGAGAATAGAGATAAGTATGCCTGTGGGTCAAAAACAACATTTTTTTGTGCAACATTCTCCTCCATGGTTCCGGTTAAAAAATTTTCCTGTAGAAAAGATAAAGCACTGTGAGGGCTAACCTGTGTGTGAAGACGTTGAACTTACATGCTTGTATGCATGCTGGGATGAAAATTGAGCTTTGTGTCCTATCTGTGAAAACCTGATTCTTCCTTATATACTCGGACAACAGAGTTTTGGGCGGCAAAAACATTAGAACCAGGGAATTGGTGCAAATTAAAATCTAAACACCCGAGAGATCCTTTCCTGAAGATCAAAGGAGGAAACCATAAAACAGCAGTCCCTTTCTGCTCATAGCATTGAAACAGAGCACTCTCACCATGCCAGGGGGGTTTATTAGGAAGGAACCCTCGGATTCCAGTAAACTGCGTAAAAATCCTGAGGTGGTGAACCTCTTCACCCGTGCCAACTGGATGACTTTCTGTGACAAAATTCAAGGACATGACGATGAAATAACGGAGGAATTCTTAATGTCCTTGCAACCTAAATCAAAGACACTGGCCACTGTGAATTTCATAGGGTTGACCTTAAAGCTTACTCCTGAACTCATTAGTCGATTTATTGATCTGCCATTGGGGATACCCTGGAGCAAAGAGGAGAGGGCATTGGGCCAAAAAGTCAAGAAGGAATTCTTCCTACCTGAGGAACAGTTTGCAGAAGATAAGAACAGGGTCCAGAGAGCCAGCCTACATCCTATTTGGAGTGAAGCTAGTCTCCAAATCATGAAATGCATTACCTGTGAGGGGTAGTTCAGTATCATCTACGGTTATCATTTCTGGTTGTTGAGAGAACTAAGACATGGGTTGGATCTACCTCCAGAATAGAAGTTGAGCATCCCTTATTTTCTTCTACAATCCTTAATTGAATGTGGCACGAAATTGAAGGAAGGGACATCGGATCAATTATCCCATCATGGGCTCATCAAGCTGTTAGTAGAAGACGCCCTCCACACCTACAGTGTCCCCCTCTCCTGGGAGATTTTTTGCAACATGTCCAGAGATGATGATATTCAAATTTTGGCTAAGGAATTCACCTCATCCAGCAGTGAAGAAAAGGAAAAAACTAAGGCAGGAGAGAAAGCCAGTGGCAAAGAAACACAGGACAGACCACCACAGGAAGAACAGAAAGAGAAACGAGGCAAAGGCCAAGTTGCTGAGCCTACAACTATGGGAAAAACAATGACACAAACACCCAAGGAAAAACGATTGCAGAACAGAGCAGAGAGGACTGAAAAGGTCCAAATGAAGGAAAGCACAACCAAGGCAACCAAACAGGAAATAAAAGAAAAGACACCTCCAGCCAAATAGACCGAAACAGTTTCTATAGGAAGCATGGAAATAGCTTCTAGAGGAAGCATGAAAACAGTTTCTACAGGAAGCCTAAAACCAGTTGAAATAGTTTCTACAGGAAGTATGGAAACAAAGAAATAGAAGGATAAATCACTTGAGATTCTGACCAGGGAGGCAGTAGTGGTGTTGGCAGCCTTAAGCACATCTCCAAAGCAGAAAGGAAAGCGAAAAGGGAGCCTTCCATGTATTTTAAGGCAAGAAGGAGCACGAGGATAAAAGCTGGCAGACCCCAGCCACAATCAAAAGAGCCAATTACGATTGTGGACACCCCAATTAAACAAAAGGAAAGATCTACCTCAAAGGCATCCATCACCTATGAATGAGGAAGCCCGAAAACGTCCACCTGGAGAGAAAGGATTAAAATGATGGACACCAAGACCTCTCTACAGGATGCTGAGACAATTCTACAGGAAACGTTGGCTAGACTAAAGGAGACCGAGGAATTGGAAGAAAAGGTAGCTAAATCATCCCAAGAGGAAGAGAAGACTGAAAACATTGTGGAACCTAGACCCCAACCCAGCTTGGGCTCCTACTATAACATCTTAGAGGCCGGGAAGATAATTCCCCAAAAATTCGCAGTGCCACTATTCTTTGCACTAGAAGAGGAGAGAGTGAGGACCCACACTTGGATGAAAATCGCCAAGTCCAAGGGTGTGGCAGATATAGGTCCCTTGGAGGAACAACTCAAAGAGGCAAGGAAATAATTGGCTATGGTACGACATGTAGAAAGCAGCCAACAGGTCAAGCTACAAGAAGAAAACGAGCTGCTTAAACAACAACTACAATCACAGGGACACTCTAAGGAAGATCAGCCCCACACCTTGGGAGAAAAGTAGCAACAGGAGGAGCCCGCAACAGCCAAAGAAGCACCTGATGAATAGCAGAAGAGAGATGGGTTGCAAGCTGAAATAGAGGCACTGACTAGACAGCTACAGGAGAAGGAATTGCAGGCAGCACAGGAGATACAGTCCCTAAGGGAACAGATACAAGAAAAGGAGGCCCAACTAGCCTGCATGGCTAGCTGGGTGATGGAAGCTCTGCAGTGTAGGCAACCTGCCAAATCATACGCCCTATACCTTAAGGATCAGTGGTTGCAGTTTTAGATCAACACCTTAGCCCAAAGGGGCATCACTCCATTTCAAAATTACCATCAATTCATGGCTTTATGTGACAACATCTCATTAGAGGACAAGGCCAAACTATTAGAGTTCTACCTACACAATTTGGCCCTTCCCAACCCGAATTTGTGGGATCCCAACACTGCGGTAGGAGATGTGCAACTTATGGCCATGACCTCTCGGCTAAATCACAAAGAAAAGAGAGCAGCAGAGGTCTGAAATGTTATGGACAGGGAACTAAAGGAACCACTACTGATTAGAGTAGAGCCGAAGGATCCCTCAGCACTAACATACACCCACCAGCACTTGGAAAATGACGCTTAGGCCCTACCAGATTATATTGAGAGACAAGCTCAAGCCATAGCCCATTTCAAGGACATGGAGAGACTGTTGGGAGATAACTGTGTTCATGCTTGCTCCCGGAGGTGCAATTCACTGTCCCACAGCCTAAAAATAAGAGAATATCACTCCCCGACAAGAATGAGGGTGGCCTTGGCCAGAGTACCCCTCTACAAATAGTCCATGCAGAATCTTCAAGCCAACTGGATCGACCTCAAGTTCAGTGCTCCCTTTCTTTTTGGGCTGCTGGAAGGAGTTAAAGAAGAGGAAGAACATAGGAAGTGGGAAGAAGTGGAAAGAAAAGAAGGATTTCATGACCATGCAGAAGATATCACCTCAGAGGCCTGGGATGTGAGGGAGGTGGTCAAGGCAATCAAGGATGATGAGATGGATTAGTTGCTCAGAGGATGAGCAACCCATTCAGTAGGGGGGTGATGATGAGCCCCGGAATTGGGTAACTTATTGGGCTCATTTTTCCTAGTTGTTCTTCATCAATCCACCATTTTTCATAGTTTATGCATGTCTTTTGAGTATATTTATGTTAGTTGAACGAATAAGGATAGTCATTTTACGAAGGAGGCTAACACATTATTTTAGGTTTTTGGACAAATTTTGGAACAAATCCAAGCAATTATGAGCCAGATGACAGCCAAGCATGAAGGAACAAGGGTGAGGATTCGTAGGAAGGGTGTCTCTGGCATTAAATGTCCCTTCCTTGAAATCTCCACCCTCAACTCGGAGCTCAGCAGGCCACCAAAACAAATCCTAAAGGCAGCCGAGCAACTTTGTGAAAAGTGACTGTTTACTGGCAGTTTGAATAGTTGAGCCCCTTGAGTTAAGGAGGGTTGTTGAGGCCCCTCGTAGTGCATAAATAGGAAGGCTTTCAGCCTCCGTAGGTTACTTTTTGGACTGTTGTTTTTTGCACTAGAGTGCTGTTATTTTCTCGGCTCATTTTGTAGCTGTTGTTGTATAAATTTCTTGTGAATATCGTTATTTTTTAGTAATGGGAAGCAGACTAATTTGGCATCAATTCTGAGTTTTCTTAGGAGCCTGCAGCTCTTGGGGTTGGGCCCAACCCAAGTGCCAAGGCTTCCTTTTTGTATTGTTATCCCTTTTCATGTCTTTGCAAAATAATTTTTGTTAAGTAGATTAGACTCTTGCTTGGTTATATAGATCGTAGTTGATGATTAAGAAGGCTTTTCATGTTCAAATTGGTTTGATAGGTTAATAATAGGGAAGATCTTCAGAAAAAGGCCATCAAGCACTTCTGATCTCACCTCTCCCTTAGTGGGATCGTGAGCTGGGACAAAGGTGACCTTACTGCCAACAAAAACACTTTCTTTGCTTCACCATGCAATTATTAGTGTTAGATTTTCATTTTCCGAAGTTGATATCAGTTGTGGTTGCATGCTTATGTTCATGATTGCTTAGTTGCATAGTTACTTCACATGATTTTGTTGCAAATAGGCTTCTGTTCATTTCCTTTGCTGTTATCTAGGTCAGATTAGGTCAACGTAATTAGGTCCTTGATTTTCCAACTCTTCATTTGTCCAATTCGAAAAATAACTTGCAGAGCACCTGTAGTACTTCTTCATCTACCTGTACTCCATCAATCCTACCCACTCCATCCTCCAACTCGGATTCTTGCCTCATGTTTGCCATTTGCTCACTTTGCCCTAATTCCCTTTTTTTTTTGTGCAACATTGCTCCACTCCTCCTTTAACAAATCCAACCATCCTCGCCACTCCTAAGCTCTATTCCCCACGTCCTGGATCTCCTCACACCTTATCTCACCTCCATACCCACTCCATCTTTCTTCCTCCATCCATCCTCCAAAATCCCATTTCTGAACATCCAGTAGAAAATTACAAACATCCTGTAGAAATTCTAGAACATCCTGTAGAACCCCTGTAGACTTCCTGTAGAAGCTCACGAAAGTGGTTTCTTGATATCCAAACTCTGGGAAGCTCTCTGGAAGGGTGTTAGGGACCCCTTAGGCCCTCTCCGAACCTTCCCGACCTCCTCCAAGCATTTCCTCTCACCAATCCACCTCTGCACAATAAAAAACAGTTAGATCACATGCATGATAATTCTGACAACTTATTCAAAAATACAAAAAGATATTTTCTTCAGATCTTACCATAGAAGTAGCTTAGACACATGCATCTTACCTTCTTATAAGTTAATGGAATCTCTCCCAGTAGCTTGCATCCTCCTTCTTGCATCAGTAGGACTAGCTGGTAAAATTAGGGTTTACTAGGGTTTTCGTTTCCTTTCAGCTTTTTAGTTTCTTTATGCAAATAGATTAGCTTCCTTTGAGTTAGCTTCCATCCATTAGTTAAAAAGCTTCTTCTTAGAGCTCATAGAAGTTGGCTTAATCTCCTAGCAGACTTGTGGCACCTGACCAAGTGACAGCTGCGGCAAGAGCCAATACTTGTGCATACAGCATCATCGCTTCCAAGTTTGTTACGAACTACCGGGTTGATAAAAGTAAAGAAGGGAGTCCCAGGAGTTGCAGCATTATTGCTGCAATACTGGAGCCCACCAGCAGGTCTGCACCAGATTTGAAATTTTCATCCTGTTTTGCTCACTCTTCCCTCAAAAAGCGATTTTAGCTCTCCACTTGGCTTTTTTAACAATAGAATGACTTCCTATCATGATTTTTATTTTATACACCTTACATTTTATTTTTTTTTCATTTTCAACCTACTTTTTTATAGTCTTAGTCACTTTATAAATAGTTTTTTTTTTTCATTTTTAAGTTTGACTATTTTTCTTGGCAATTTGATGGACTGATGTCTTGATGCTTTTGTTTTTGTAGTGGCAGGAGTTGGAAAGGTGACCAGGAATATCTGTTGAGTGCTTATTACATTTAGAAACAATTAAATTACATGAAATTCTATAAAAATGGAACAATACTTTGTTTTTACCTCAAAACAGAGTTTTGAGGTGAAAATTTTTTATTGAGCATACCATAAGTAAACTTAGGACTTTATGAAATTCATGTGCCTGCTGACCTCTTTATTTGAGCATGCTTGAAAAACCATGAGACCTAATGGGACTAAACCCTAGGACTAGTTGTTATAAATGAAATGAAATAGGATGACTGTGAATGACTAAGAAAAAGTGTAAACAGGTCAACAAGTGGACGTCATGAGGGAAACTGACATGAAACCACTACCATCAGTTGATCCATGATCTAATGGATTGTAGCTGATCGAATGAGACACCCAATATGCATGCAAAAGAGCAATTTTATCACCAATGGAAGTGTGAAGAAACTAACACTAACATTGGCTCCAATGGGGATGGTATCTCCTGGGAGGTGCCAAGAACCACAGATCTTTGGAAAAGCAGACTAGTGCCTTCATCCATTGGGCAATATGGAGTCAATAACTTCAGAACACCAAAAAAAAACACCTTGACTCAAGACTCATAGCTAAACCGACTCAATTGAGACTAACTCAAACAACTGACACTAAATACTCAAAAAATGAAGCTAGACATTCAGATTTATAGCCTTCACTTCAGGCCCCAAGCTAAATGAATGGTGACAGTGCAAACTTTGCAATGAAAGGAACAAAATGGTATGTACAATGACAAAATGTGATAGCAGAAAACTCCTTAGAGATAGTACCATTTCAGAAGCTGACCATTTACTGGTCCTCCTGGACAATCTTCCCCATTCATTTCTTTGAGTAGAAAATCATTTTTCCCTCTATATGCAGAAATTCTATTATGGTCCCTTCCATAGGTTCTCGAAATTGTCGTGGTTTCTTTTATCCTCATTTCTAGCATCCCACTGTAACACTATGTCTTCAATCTGAAATTTGTCCACCTTTGCCTTCTGATCATAAATCTTTTTAATTCTCTCCTACAGCCTAAATGTATTCTGAAAAACTTCCTCTCTCATCTGCTATAAATAGATCATTTGACTTATTCTCCACTGAAAATGATCTTCCTCGCTACCAACTTCCTATAAAAGTTTTACGACTGGGACTGCAAGAGATATCAGGAATAGCATGTCAATACCATATACAATCTCGAATAGAGACGTACCTATTGACCTCTTTTGGCTCACCCTATCAGCCCATAGTGCATTAACCGATTTTTTATGCCAATTCTTCTTTTTGGTTTCCAACAGCTTTTTAATGATGTTGACCAATGACTTGTTTGAGGATTTCGCCAATCCATTACCTTGTGGATAATATGCAGTAGAATGTCCTAAGGTGATTTTGTATATGCTGCAAAAGTCAGTCATCTTTTTGGACTTGAAAGCGGTTGTGTTATCTGTAATAAGTTTGTTAGGATAGCCAAAACATGACAAAATATTTTTTCAAGAAACTGAATTATTACCGAGTCCATAGCTTGCCGAGTGTGGATTGCCTCAATCCACTTTGTGAAATAATTTGTTGCTGTCAAAATCAACTTGTGCTGAGCTGAGGATGTGGGATGAATCTCTCCGATGAAGTCAAGGCACCATTGCTGAAACGGTGCACTAACTTTGATTAGCTTGAGAGGTAGAGGCTACAACTTTCTTCTTCCCTGGATAATCTAGCATTCATGACAACTTGTGACAGCTTTGTAAACATTGGCAAACAAGGTAGGCCAGTAGTAACCTACTCCAAAAATTTTGTTAGCCGTTGTCTTCGAAAATAAGTGGCCACGATAGTCTCCCTTATGAAAATCACTCATGACCTGCTACGCTTCATCTTCAGTTAAGCAATTCAGCAAAATGCCTCTGGGATCCTTCCAATAAAGTGCATTGTTCAGAATGCAAACTCTAGAAACCTTAAGTTTTAGAGTTCTACCTTCATTTTTAGCCATTCTCGGTGGTGGTGAAAGATGCTGAAGCACGTACACAATATCTGAATACCAAGGAGATTGGAGAAAAATTTCAGATACCTGAATCAATGAACTATCTTCTTCTTCTTCAGACATGGCTACAATAAGATTTATATCTAATGCATGTAGATTGGACTCTGCCATTAACTTTGCTAGACCCTGCCCCTTGATTAGCTTTGTAGGCTTTATCTCCAAGTCATATTCTAGCAATGTTGTGATCCATTTTCCTTGCCTTCCTTCCGGATCTGTTTGTACCAAAACATCTTTAACTGCTGCATTAGGGACATAAGCAAGGATATGAGAGTGCAAAATATATACCCGGAATTATTTCAAAGCTTTAACTAAGGCAAGAGCTTGCTTCTCAATGATGTTGTATTTCAAGGCTACATCCCTAATTGTCCTATTGAAAAAGGAAATTGGTTTTTCTAGCTGATCTCTTTTCTGCATTAGAACTACTACCATAGTATGTTCAAAAGTGAATGAAAATAATATGAATTCTTGTGAATAATCCAAACTTATCAAAATTGGGGATGAAGATAGAGCCAACTTTACTAGGTTAAAAGACTTCATAGCGTTCTCAGTCCACTCGACCACACTATCCTTCTTCAACATATTAGTAATTTCCCTCAAGTGTTCAACTAGATTAGGCACAAACCGACGTAAGAAATTCATCTTATTGTTAAACACTTGGATCTGTTTCTTATTACGAGGAAAATCTATCTTCTATACAGCTTCCACCCTTGCAGGATCGATGCAGATTCCTTCCTTTGATATTATGTGACCAAGTAGCTTCCCTTCATCCATAGGAAAAAGACTCTTCATGGGATTGAGTGATATTCCATATTTTCTGCAACGCTGAAAAACAATTTTCAGATGGTAAAGATGCTCTTCATCTGAATTTGAAAAGACAGTCAAATCATCGAGATATGCTACTAAAAACACATATTTTTCATTTGTGAAGGAAATGTCCATGGCACGCTGAAATGTTGCTCTAGCATTCTTTAAACCAAATGACATCTTGGCATAGTGGAATGTTCCCCAAGGAGTGGTGAATGTTGTCTTGTCCCTATCATCTTCATGCACCAAAATTTGATTGTAGCCTAAATATCCATTGAGCAACGACGAGATGCTCCAACTACTCTCTGGAGAATGTGGTGCAATTTCGGCAGTGGGTAGTTATCCTTTAATGACACCTTATTCAAATTTTTGAAGTCTATGCACAATCTTATCTCACCCATATTCTTCCTTATAGGAACCATATTGGAGATCCAATTTGAAAATATGATCGGAATGATTATACCAACCTTGTACAATTGATTTACCTTCTATTTACAACAACAACTTTAGAGTTATCCTTCTCAACTTTTGGTGGAACGACTTCTGATTTGGCTTAATAGGAATTATATGTTGGATTATATTTTTGTCATACTCCTTTAAGTCTATATAGTCCCAAGCAAATACATCAGAAAATGAAGATAGTAAACTAATGTATTTAGCTTTTACCTGAGGAGATAATGCCTTTGACAACTTCACCATATTTGGATTCCGGGCTATTCCAATATTTACATCTTCAACACCCTTCTCAATCGGCACTAAGCTTGGCTTTTGGGCTACATCATCTTGATCAAATAGTTCCTCTAAAGGTATAATACCTTTAGGAATAACATTATATTTCAACATTAAGACTTCCATCTGATTTACCTTTATTTCTAGTTCACCATCATCTCACTCACCATATATAGAGGTGTCTTTAATCTTGCCTTCATTTTGCAGAAAATCCTCAATTTCTTTGTCATCGTGAAACACCTGCCAATATCTCAGATTATCAGGAACAGTTGAGTGATGCTTCACATGAATTTCAAACTTATTTTTTGAATTCATTGGGATATTCAAATTGCTTGCAGTTGTAGCAAGAGAATCTGCAATAACATTTTGTGTACAAGGGACACATGTCGAGGTAAAATCTGGAAACATCCTCAAGATATCTAAAACTGCATTACAGAAAGCCTCATTTGCATATGTTTTCCTTGGTATTCACCATTAACTTGTTTGATTACTAACTATGAGTCTCCATAAACAGAAATTATCTTTGCATTCAACTTCTTGAGTATCTTCAACCCTGCAATCAGTGCCTCATACTCGGCTTCATTGTTAGAACAATAGAAAGCCAATTTATATGAGAAAATTCTTACATTGCTTGGGACTTTATTTGGTAGGAAAATAGGTCTGCATATCCAAATCCCAATACCTACACCATCCTTACCTACTGCTCTGTCAATCAAGTGCTGGAATTCTGTCTGCTCTTCTACCTTTGGCTATTGTCCATCAATTTTCCACTGTTGGCAGAATGTAGACTGCTCAGTGGTACTTGCAAACTTTTGTCTGTCTTGATAAAGTACTGCCCTGGAATTTTCTGTTATCTCTAGAACATCTTTCACTTCGACTAATTGGCTATTTACATCATTAAAATCATTATCTGAATAAAGAACAAAAGATTCTAAATCTGTATGTACAAAATTAACTGGATGATTCAAAGGTTTCTCCTTGCTTGTGATCATATACTTCATCTTCTTCTCCCTATATAATTTTCTCAGTTGACCAAACATGGGAATAGTGGAAAATGAGAAGTCTAATTTCAATGTCCCTTTCAGTTTTACACCCCATGACGTAGATAAAAGCATGCCAAATCTAGGATGAATGTCCACCACAACTACATCAATGAGAACATTCTTTGCTAAAATCTGATATAAAGTCACAACCAAATCCTTGATAAGACCAATACATCTAACCCTACCGGAATCAAAATAATAAAGATCATGATATTTACGAGTGATGTCGAGACCCAATTTTTCCATAATAGCCTTTGGCATCAGATTGTGGGATGCTCCTAAATCAAACATGGCACTGTGCAAGACATACTCATGAAATCTAAGGCTGATGTAAAATATGGCTACTTCACTATCCTCAGGTTGGCCTTCTAATGTAGGATGAAAAGTAAGATTGGGTTGGTCATCCTCCACATTAAACATATCAGACAAGGGATCTACATTCAAAATCATTGACACTTGACTCATAATTGTTATTCTTCATTAATTTTGTCAAAGGTATCGACACTTTTAAATTAGCAATCTCATTCTCTAAGCTAAAGGCTATAATTTATCTACCTCTTTGACCAGAGAATCCTTCTTTTCATGTTTTTCCTTTGCTGTACTTGGCTAATTTGTCTTCTCATTTGCAGATTGTACTTTGCTGGAAGTAGGATGTACTACCTCCTTTCATTTTTTCTAAACATTTGAAGAATCGTTCTTAGGTTGTGCTACTTCCTTTCCCTTTTGGACTGGATTGATTGGTACATCCCTGCTCCTGAGTAAATAGTGTCTTTGTTGTGCTGTCAGTGCATTCATATATCCCCTCTGATATTTATCTGATTCTTCCTCTAGGACTGTTTCATTAGCTTGTATAAAATCCTCATCTTTCTATATAACCGGGATCTCTGAATATTCCTCATCCTCCGTGATATAGATGGGCAAACCATCTGCTATAAAAAGGTGATTTTCCTCTCCTATTGGATCTTCATCACCCTCTGAATCTGGGAAATGCACATAATTCTGCTATAGAGGTGTTTTGATTTGCTACTGTGCTGATTGATCTTGTGCTCTTTGCTCCCACTGTTTGATCCTGAACTGTGGTTGCTGCTGACCGCAGAAATTTGGATTTCTAATTGGTGCCTCAGGCTTATCTGCAATTGTCAATCTATCAAACATTTTCTCAATTTTACGAAGCAAATGATCAGCCTTTACATCTGAGGAAGAAGCCTCTTCCTTTATGGTCACTTTCTTTTCGGTCTTCATCCTAGCTCTTTTAGCTAGCAGATTTGCCTCCACACTCACGACATTTTTCTACATATCCTCCAATGTAGTAGGATCTCGTTCTCTCAATTGGTATGCCATGTTGGGATCAAAACCATCAGGAAATTTTATCAAAGCCAACCCCATCGGTGGCTTGATATCAGTTGGAATAACATTCCTCCTCTTTATATTTTCGTACTCGGAAAGAATTTAGAGTGGATTTTTCTTTATCTCCCAACGATCCAGGAATTGTCTATGGAGAACTGGCAATGTATTGATAGTCCCCACGGGTAGTGCTCTGAACCACTTCTGGACCTTGCCTCCAAAACTTTGCACAAATAACCGTATGGTCACATTTTCTTCATTTATCTCATGAAGATCAAAGAAGTCATTCATCTTGTCAACATGATGTTGCGTTGTGATACCTTGAGTAGCATCAAACAACGATATCTTACTTTAGTAATTAGCATGCATAGCATCCAAGTTCTATGGCAAAACGAGAGGTGCATATCTGGCAGCCATTACTCGAGGTGGATTGGAAACTGGCCTTGGGGAAACAAGAGGATTTATAACAACAAGGGCAGTCGATGTGATGGGTGTTTGAGGGGTTGAAGGAGGAGTAGAGGTGACAGATCTCTGATTAGATATGCTAGGTTGAATGGGAAGGGTAGGGATAAACTGAGGTTGAGAATGAACCTCAGAACTAGATGAGAAAGCAGATGGACCAAGAGTAGCAGATGCTGATTCTAGAAGCTCAAGGATATTGGTAGCTACAATGGATGATTGAAGAAAACTTAAGATATAATAATCAATTGATCTATTCACCCTTTCATTTTCAAGGTCTTCAAAAAATTGTAGATTTAAAATAGTATCATCAATCGCACTTTCAGATTTGGTTTCAAACAAAGAAAGATCAAAATGTTCGTCAAAAGGGAGATCTTCAAGATATTGAAACTCGACTGGGCATGAATGAGATCTGAAAATCGGTCTAGGACTCAATGAACTTTCTTGCCTGAGTATTCTTGGAATGAGATTAGGATTTTCAAACACGGGAGGAGGATTAGGATCAGGATTGGCCCTCGTGTATCTTCTTGAAGCCAGTGTGTTTGATTTTTCCCCAAAATTCAAATGGACATTACAATTTTTTCAGCCTAATGAATTCTAAACCTATCATCCAAAAGTTTAGAATTTTGTTCTAAAGTACTGGGGTAATACATTTTAGTTCTTCCCCAGTATGGTTGCCACTATGTTAGCGCCTGGATCTACCTCAGGTTGAAGGAAGGTAGGTCTAGGGTAACATCAAACCACGCTTAACCTGGTAGCTAGCCCTACCAAGTCGGGAGAGGGCTTTCTCCTTGTCAATCTCAATTAAGATATTGGCAATTAGGGCTTGAGATGACTAAATTTAATGTAGATTTTAGGTTAGGTATAGTAGCTCAGGGTTTCTGGTTTAATTTTTTAGGTTTTGGTTGTTGGATCAATTGGAGAAGGCAGATTGGGTTTGGGAAATCAACTTAGGGATACAGTCATGTTCTGTGGGGCGAGGTAGACAAGGGTTTATGTACTAGAAATGGACTAAGATGGTAGATTAAGGTAGCTGAGGAGTTGAGGAGGGCATAAGGAAACAATGAATCCTCTTCAAACAGTTGAAAACATCGAAAATCAAATGCATTATCAAGACAAAGCACAATAGTGTATTTTGTCCATTCACCTTGATTCATTTAGGTTTAGAAGAGAAAGATGGATTTGCATACATATAAAACATAAGAAAGACTCATTACAAAGAAGAAACAATACATAAACTCACTGTCGCAAGAATCCCACAAAAATAGTTGTGAAACTTGGTTTTATTCCTTGCCAAACTGCTAATACAAATGTTCAATGAGTGCCACCACTTCTACCAAAGTCCAACCTTTACAAATGACTAGGAAATTACATAATATAGGAAAGGAAACCACTCATTCTAGCTATCAGGGTCAAATCCATGAGAAAAGGGGTTGTTTCAACCATATCTAAACTAGGAACACAAAAGTAGGCAGTGGAACAACTTGCCTCTAAAACTTAGGGAACCAATTCATTACAGCTCAAAAACACTTGGAACTTGATGTATCTACCCTATGAGGCGATTTTCATCTATACTTACATCAAATACATATTTTACTGTGCATACACTTACCTAAACAAGAATAAAAGTCAACCACTAAAGAAACTGGGCGAAATTTTGAGTTTTAGGAAAAATTGACAAAATTTTCCTGATGCGCAGTGCCCTGAGCCTAATCTGTAGTACCACTTCAAGGCTGCCTTTGGAGGCCTTCCACTCACCCAAATCAGGCCCAAGATGGCTTGTTGGAAAGCTATGCCTGTCTAGTTTCTGGAACACTTTGAATTTTCTGATTTGGAGTTGATTTTACCTCCAAAAGTTGATTCTCCCAAGACTGCTTCCTGTGGGTCCAAAAAGTGGCAAAGAGGGCATTTTTTAGGTGTTTTTTGCCCTTTTGGTGGCCCAGATCTTCTCCAAAATGGATGAAACTTTCTGGGTTTTCTTATTTTTTGATTCTGAATCCAAATATTTAAGCCATTTGTTAAGAGTATGCACCAATTCAATGTGCAGCACCGGTGGCACTGCGTGTCAGCCAAAATTTCCTGGGTTTCTATGTTCAAAAATGCAAAATGACAAAAAAGTTTCCAAAATTTCCTCAAATTTGGTAAGAGGCAACCTCATTAAGTACTTTGCTAAAATAATGAAGCTTCAGCAAATATTTTGAGTTTATCATGCTTCTTTTTTCCTTTTAAGGTCCTCCTTAATCTTGCCTTAAGTTGCTTAACCCTTATGTTGCATATTCTATTTTGAGTCAAATAATGATAGGCCATATGGCGAAGCATTTTATTTTCTTTATTGGCCTTCTCTAGCAACTTCTCAAGGTGAATATTCACCCTTTCCAACCATGTCTCTCGGTCATTCTCAATTTCTTGCTCAAGGGAGGTCATCTCGATCTTTGTTTTCTTTGCCTCTTGCCTATCTTCCTTGATCATCTGCAGCTCAATAATAACATGCTTGTCTGTCAATTGTTTGTTTTCCTACTCAATATAGTTGATGATCCATTTATCTCTCTCAAGGTTAACTGATAAGGCTTGAATTTTAGCCTCCTTCTCTTTGATAATGATGTCCTTGAGCCTTCAGCTTTGAGAGCCCAAGTCAGTGACATCCCCCTCAATCAAAATAAAATCTATGTCTTGCCCTTCAGTAGGGCTCTCCTCATGCATCCTTTGCTTCTCTTTGTCTCTGCTCTTTGACTACTGGCCAACCTACATAGCTGGAGAAGAAGGCAAATCCCCTTCCACCCTCGGTGAATATAGCATTTGCATGTGGTCTAGTGAAGAAAACGAGACCCCTTCCACCCCTGGTGGAGATAGTACTCGCCTGGCAGCAAAAAAAGGCTTCCTTGTGCCTCTCTCATAGGTGACAAACACAGGAACCTCCTCTGTTTTATTTTAAGGCTCCTTTTTTTGCCTAGAAGGTTCACCTTCCTCTTGGGGATTTGAAAATATTTGAGGCCCCTTGAAGAACTCATGGGCAATGAAAGTTTCCCATGGCATTCCAAACTGAGCGAGTTGATGCAAAACAATAATTTTGATGACAGAAAAATTATAAATGCTATTGAGTTGCTGTGGATATGGCTTTCTCTTTGCAATCACTATCATCCTCTTTATGTTTTTGCATATAAAATAAGGGGTGCTCATCATTCTGACCCTGGTGAAGTGCATGAGCAATCTGTTGTGGTAGGCATAAAGTTTAGAGAACCTACCCTGTTATAGACATTTTTGTGCCTTACAGAATTGAGCATGAAATGTCCATAATATAAGGGATCCAAAGTCCCTAAACATGTTGTTCCTACCCTTAGAGGAACAAGGCTAACAAACCACAGCAATTCACAGAAGTTCTCCACCAGAAACTACTCAAAAACAAGTCAATTCAGGATCATTTCAGTGGCTACACTAGCTGTTTGCGCTGAATGTCAAAGCCAACACTGGCTACCTGTGTTGAATGTCAAATGGAACACTGGCTACCTACGCTGAACGAGAGTGGACATGTGGCAGGCTCATTTCTCAAGGTGTCAAAACCCAGGAAGCTTCCAAAATGACACTTGCCTCAGGGAATTCGACTGGTGATGAGTAAGAGGTTCCAAATCTCCAAGTGGAAGCAAGAACCTCCAAGTGGACTCAAGAACTGACAGAGGGAGAGGACACTAGTCAGATCTCAAACTGACTCATCCTCTCTCCAAACATCTATATATGGATCTCTCCTCCATGAGATCTAGAGGCTGGAATTTTGTTATTGCAAAGAATTGCTGTTGGTTTGAGACGGGAATCATTGGGTGCTTAATGCTTTGAAGGGGGTGAAGATAGGAATTCCATTTGCTGGGAAGGAGATGCTGGATTGGAGCCCTCTGGGTTGTATCTCATCCTGAACCTTGTTATTCATCAATAAAGCTATTGTTGGGTCGTTAATATGCCATTATTATTATCACTCTTGAACACTTATTCCACCCATTTCTATTATTCTTCATCATGTCATTTATTATAATTTATCATTTAAATCCATTTTATAAATGATTTATGCTCTCATGGATGAATATTATTTATTCTCTTTTATTTCTAATAAATTGATGATTATGCATGATTTTATCAATGATAGTTTTAATAAATCAGTTGTAACATTACTCACCATTTTTAGCCTCCAAGATAATTTCCAGATTGAAGATTTGATAATTAAAAGTGCCAACTCAGAAATTCGCTGGAATAAGAAGTGACGGTTTTGCGGTTGAGATTCTGAGCAAATGGAGAAGAATCTGGAAAATCCGGAACATGGGTTTTGTCCAGAACGGGCCCAATTATCTTCATGAAGAACAGTTTGCCCAAATTCGGCTTGTACAGGGAGAAACGCAGGGTTCTTTGAGCACGATTTTCTCAGATTTGCAGTTGCGGCCGCCCTCCAAACTTTAGCTGTAAACCCAAATCCGTCTTGCTTTTGTTGAAGAGATAAGAGGGAATATATTTTCTTGTTGATCATCTGGTTAGAATCAACCTAAATTTGTAAAACAAATCATGTTGTAATTATCTATGCTCTCTGATCTTTCTCTATTTAAATGAGAGCAAAGATCAGAGAGGGGGAGACTTCAGGGTGATTTCAGAGGGATTCAAATGATGGAATTAAGGATGAATTAGAGCTTCAGAATTGAGGATGGCAGAGAGAATGGATAATGGCTGAGATATTGAGAGATTTCTTTTTGTAATCCACTGTAACTCTGCTTTGATATTTTAATATAAATCCAGTTGCCATTTCATCTTTGATCCTGAAGTAACCCAGCGGCATCCGCTGGTGGCTAAGGGCCCAGCCTCCGGTGGAGTACGCTGCTGCTGTATTATATCTTTATGCTTCATGTGTGGTTTGATTTCTTTCTTTTACTCTATTCAGTAATCTGATGCACTTTACTGTTTTACATATCAACGCTGTTATATATATTTGATTGGATACTATTGTTATTTTCAACAGGAATGCTATGTTATCATTTTAACCTTGTATCACATTTCTATTCCTTTTGATAATTGATATAACATTGTTGTTCCTTACAGATTGACATTCGATTACAGATTAACCGCGCTGTATGTTCCTAAATCGGTACAACTGTATGATGTATTATTAATTTGTGACTGCCGTTTATTCGGGATTGTTGTTCCGTTACAATTGCTGTTACTCTATAACTGTGATTCATGCATATTGTATCGAAGCTCAGATTACCGTCCCTTTTAATGATAAGTGTGTTGCGTGCTTGATTTGGATTGTTGTACATTCATATTCAGTTGCTATTCCATTTCTGAATTGTTGTTTCATTTCTATTGCTGTTCTATTTCCTTTTGCTATTTCATTTTACTTTCTGCCATTCCATTTACTTGCATTTACTGTTTTAGTGTGAGAGAAGGTCTAAAGCTGTAGTGAGTCAGCAAGTCGCTGCTTAGCTCCCAGATCTTTGGTCCATGCTCTAATTTCCATTCCATTTACTTGCATTTACTGTTTTAGTGTGGGAGGAGGATCAAGGCTGTCGTGAGACACAACAGACGCTATTATGCTCCCAGATCCATGATCCATACTCTAATTCCTTTTCCTTCATCAATTTCTAGAGGAATGAGTTATTGCTACTGTATCCTCGATTGGTGGTTATTTGAATGAATGATTTAGTTTCTTGCTGTTAGATTTAGTTTCATCAATTTCTAGAGGAATGAGTTATTGCTACTGTATCCTCGATTGGTGGTTATTTGAATGAATGATTTAGTTTCTTGCTGTTCAAATTAGATTTTGTTTCCAGCTTTCATTTACTTTTGCATTTTAAGCACTATACTGCAAAACATTACTCTTGAGTAAATAGCCGCCTCAGACTGAGTACACTCTTGAAATAAAAAGTCGTCCCTGGGTTGATAATTAATGTGAAGGTAATTAGGAGTTCAAAAGACACCTTTTTATCGCCCCACATTTTGGCGCCGTTGCCGGGGAGAGTGTAGCCATTTCTAAAGAGTAGTATGAATCTGATGAGTGCCTGTTAGGGAAGAGTTGGATTTTAAAAACGGAAGGTAAGAACCTGCGTACGGAGCATGTAAAAGCCCTGCTCCACTGTCCGCTTTCCTAACAGATTTGCTCTTGCTTTATTGTGTAGAAGTAGATGTTTGAATTTTTGTGAATGACTAGGAAAAAAATAGAAATTTTGAAAAATAAATCACATAATTTCACTCAAGTGGTGATGTAAGCACCACCCATTTCACTAACTAATTGACAGGAATATTGGAAGAAGGAGCTTCGAAGGAACACATGAAGGACATCTTCTGTTATGGTAAGAAACTGCCCAACATTTTTTTGAATTTCCTGCTCAACTAATTCCACACCTTCACCGCAATAAACCAGTACAACATGCTTACAGTGTTGAACTGCCAAATTTACCCACCCTTCCCACCCATTCTATCTCACATGCGCTATCAAAGAAAATTTACAATGAGATTCAGAATGTTTTAAATTCAAAAATTGTAGAAGCTATGGAAAAAAATGAGGTTTCTTGTAGGTTACGCCAACAAACCATTTTAAAAGCTCAAGAACTTCATGGTATGATGGGAAATCAAGAAAGTAATGGATATATTGAAGATTGGTTTCACTCCATCACATGTTTGCATCATCACTGCATACTTCAAAATTTTTGAAACCATCTTTTCAAGGGAAGTTGGCTTCTCATACCCTAATTTTTATCAACATGCATTTTTCGAATTTGGGTATGTGCATACATGAGGCCTTATTTCTAACATGGCTCCACTGGAAATACTCTTATACATAAACATATTCAATTCTCAAAGAAGAGTAGGATAGTGGAGAAAATAAAATAAATAAAGAAATAAAACAAACACATTTTTTTATTTTTGTAAAACTAGTTGTTTCTTTTGTTGCAACACGCTATTGAAATCAACATCGGTGATAAATATTTCAATATATTTGTGTATGTAGATGAATCATAATAGAAATAATAATTTCTACAAACACTCATTTTCATTTTTATCACCAATTTGAAAAAATGCTTGAATATCATTTTTTTTTGGCTTGCGGGCTTGATGAACTTTCGGGAAAAACAGTCGGGACAGTCATGTTTTGAGGGACCAAAAGTGAATATTTTTAAAACCTGTTTCTACCCTAGGTAGCCCTTGATGTCTACTTTCTAACCCAATTCGAACCATTCAATTTGGATCTGAAACGAAAAAGTTAGAAACAAAACATTGACAGGGTGTCTAGTGGGCAGCTCAGGAACAGAGTTGGGACAGTCAGTTTTTGGAGGCCTAAATGTGGGGCGATAAAAAGGTGTCTTTTGAACTCCTAATTACCTTCACATTAATTATCAACCCAGGGACGACTTTTTATTTCAAGAGTGTACTCAGTCTGAGGCGGCTATTTACTCAAGAGTAATGTTTTGCAGTATAGTGCTTAAAATGCAAAAGTAAATGAAAGCTGGAAACAAAATCTAATTTGAACAGCAAGAAACTAAATCATTCATTCAAATAACCACCAATCGAGGATACAGTAGCAATAACTCATTCCTCTAGAAATTGATGAAACTAAATCTAACAGCAAGAAACTAAATCATTCATTCAAATAACCACCAATCGAGGATACAGTAGCAATAACTCATTCCTCTAGAAATTGATGAAGGAAAAGGAATTAGAGTATGGATCATGGATCTGGGAGCATAATAGCGTCTGCTGTGTCTCACGACAGCCTTGATCCTCCTCCCACACTAAAACAGTAAATGCAAGTAAATGGAATGGCAGAAAGTAAATTAGAGCATGGACCAAAGATCTGGGAGCTAAGCAGCGACTTGCTGACTCACTACAGCTTTAGACCTTCTCTCACACTAAAACAATAAATGCAAGTAAATGGAATGGCAGAAAGTAAAATGAAATAGCAAAAGGAAATAGAACAGCAATAGAAATGAAACAACAATTCAGAAATGGAATAGCAACTGAATATGAATGTACAACAATCCAAATCAAGCACGCAACACACTTATCATTAAAAGGGACGGTAATCTGAGCTTCAATACAATATGCATGAATCACAGTTATAGAGTAACAGCAATTGTAACGGAACAACAATCCCGAATAAACGACAGTCACAAATTAATAATACATCATACAGTTGTACCGATTTAGGAACATACAGCGCGGTTAATCTGTAATCGAATGTCAATCTGTAAGGAACAACAATGTTATATCAATTATCAAAAAGGAATAGAAATGTGATACAAGGTTAAAATGATAACATAGCATTCCTGTTGAAAATAACAATAGTATCCAATCAAATATATATAACAGCGTTGATATGTAAAACAGTAAAGTGCATCAGATTACTGAATAGAGTAAAAGAAAGAAATCAAACCACACATGAAGCATAAAGATATAATACAGCAGCAGCATACTCCACCGGAGGCTGGGCCCTTAGCCACCAGCGGATGCCGCTGGGTTACTTCAGGATCAAAGATGAAATGGCAACTGGATTTATATTAAAATATCAAAGCAGAGTTACAGTGGATTACAACAAGAAATCTCTCAATCTCTCAGCCATTATCCATTCTCTCTGCCATCCTCAATTCTGAAGCTCTAATTCATCCTTAATTCCATCATTTGAATCCCTCTGAAATCACCCTGAAGTCTCCCCCTCTCTGATCTTTGCTCTCATTTAAATAGAGAAAGATCAGAGAGCATAGATAATTACAACATGATTTGTTTTACAAATTTAGGTTGATTCTAACCAGATGATCAACAAGAAAATATATTCCCTCTTATCTCTTCAACAAAAGCAAGACGGATTTGGGTTTACAGCTAAAGTTTGGAGGGCGGCCGCAACTGCAAATCTGAGAAAATCGTGCTCAAAGAACCCTGCGTTTCTCCCTGTACAAGCCGAATTTGGGCAAACTGTTCTTCATGAAGATAATTGGGCCCGTTCTGGACAAAACCCATGTTTCAGATTTTCCAGATTCTTCTCCATTTGCTCAGAATCTCAACCGCAAAACCGTCACTGCTTATTCCAGCGAATTTCTGAGTTGGCACTTTTAATTATCAAATCTTCAATCTGGAAATTATCTTGGAGGCTAAAAATGGTGAGTAATGTTACAACTGATTTATTAAAACTATCATTGATAAAATCATGCATAATCATCAATTTATTAGAAATAAAAGAGAATAAATAATATTCATCCATGAGAGCATAAATCATTTATAAAATGGATTTAAATGATAAATTATAATAAATAACATGATGAAGAATAATAGAAATGGGTGGAATAAGTGTTCAAGAGTGATAATAATAATGGCATATTAACGACCCAACACACCCCCACACTCAATATGTTGCATGTCCTCATGCAACGAAAACTGAATATATTGCATGTCCTCATGCAACCCAAAGACAAAAACCATGTGTTAACCAAGCAATAAAAAATATGTTCCTCTCAGCTCATGAAATGGATAGAACAAATGAATTCTTCCTTAATTAATAAATATTCACTTTTAGTAATCTTGATGAAGGCATAACAATTTTTACATTGACATTCAACTATATGTATGAAGTTGCAGCAAAATATGACATAGATAACAGCAAACTTCATTAACCATTTTCCCAAAAACTACAACCCAGATTTTGTTGAAATGTTGCAAGTAGATTTGTAATATATGAAGGCTTCTATGATCCAAAAATCAGATCGTTTTGATGCATGGATCATGGGATATAAACAAAATGGCTGTAGGTGAGAGTGCATGATTTCCAAAAAATTTATGAACCAATTTATCTTGAAATTATCTAGGTATGTGTATTTTAATAGTATGTTGGTGTTTCCTAGAGATCACAAGAATGGAGTTCATAGTGTTAAAAAAATATGTGGAAATCAATTTCTGCACTATGTGAAAATGAAATTGTATGCCTTAAATAAGGAAGAAAGTAGAAAACATCCATCATGCATAGCAATTCCTCCCCCTCGCTAAAAAATTAGCATGTCCTCATGCGATGCTAGAAAACAAATAGAGGTGGTTGCTACCAGCTGTTGAATTCTATGCTTGGTGTAAAACAACATGGAATAAGGGAGGTGTTGAGAGTGAATAAGAATAGCAATGGATGATAAAGAATATGAATGGTGTGATGATAAGAAAGAAAGGAATGAAAGGAACACTCCCCCACACTCGAAAATGACATGCTGCTGAAAAAGGGGAAGTGGTAAAGATGTGGAATGAAGGATGACAAATAATGCTCAAAATGGATTTTCATTAGATTCTCCTAAATTTATAATAAATTAGAAAACTATGCAATTTTACCTCAAGTTTTACCTCCAAAAGTGTGGAATGACATATATGTATTGACAGTTGTTGAAGCTGATGCAGACAGAGTTGGTGCTGAAAGTGATGCAAAAGGTGGAATCCAGGGAAGCACATCATGTCTGAAGAATTGTTCACGTTCGCGAGCCTCTACTGTAAAGTGCAATAGTGTGGTCATGCTACGAATAGAATTTTGCTCATACTTGTTGTTCTCCTGTAAACAAAGCACTATTTTGCATACAATGTGCTTGAATCCATAGTGTTAGCGTTGAATAGCAACAGATAAGATGCATGCAAAATTGCAATTAGAAAAACTTATGTATACATGCAATACTAATATGTTGTCAAATCAACAAGGTATGGCAAAGTGCAGTAATCATATCGCATGCAATCCCATAATGCATACATTCCCCCCTCCAATTGGAAAATGGGTTCCATAACCATAAAGCATATGAAAGGGGTGGTGCTGACGGCAAGGCAATGGAATGAACAAGATATCAGTAAGGGAAGCAGAGTACACTTATCAATGATAGGACGGTGAAAATTATGGTTATATTGAGAGCAAAGTGTGTAAAGATAGTTATGAATAAGAGATAGGACGCTTTGGATTGATGATATGTTATGAAAAGAGAGAAAGGACAGCAATATGCTAAAAAGATGCTTTACTGACGGTATTCTAGCTGAAAATGATGTGATTGATCATAAAACAATTTCTCATGCATAAAGGTTCAAACAGGGAAAAAGTTAAGGAAATAACTTCTCTGATAAAAAGAAAATAAGAAAAGGGTATTATAATAATAATTGACGAAAAGATATAACTTCAATACCATAAGCAGAGCCGCTGCTGCCAGCAGGCGTCCATAGCCTCGGCAGGGTTGCATTTTAACCCATATGAGCCAGGATCCTCAATTTATAAATGGAGAGTTTTAGTGCTGTTCTACAGAAGAGATCAGTGTGCTGGTGTGGTAACCAGATAGCCACACTGCCATTCACTAGGAGGTAGCAAAAGTGATCAGGCCGGCTCGTGATGAGACCTCCTGTTCCAAGGATAATTTGGCTATCCAATGGATCATAACCCTAGTGCGGTGGCCATAATGGGAATGTCACTTTGTTACAGTCTTATGAACATGGTAGGATGGCTCGTAATGAGACCCCCTATCCTCCATCTGCAAACAAAATTTTGTTGTTATTACACATTTTTATGATAAAAACAGGGAGGCTCAGTACTCCTTAAGAGCAGGGATGGCGGAAGAAGTTGAACATGTCAATATATAAAAAAAATACCCATAATCTCATTTATTACAGACAGAGAAGATTACAACCGGGAAGGGTGGAACCAGCATGATATTAAGATGATCAATCAGTATCATGTACAGCAAAAAACAATGCACTTAACTATCATAACGTGAATGATATTAACTCGCTTCAATAGAATCCATAATTCTCGTCCTGATAAAAGTAGTGTACTTCATGCCATAAAAGGGAATCGGTAAAATGTGGTTGAGATGAATTAGGAATAATATCACAAGAGGAAGAAAAGGGTTTCTCTCAAAAATACCCCCAAAGTGTTGCTTTTTTGAATGAACAGCAAAAACACTCAAAAAAATGTTATTCCTTGTAGGGAACAACAAAGGAAATGCACACCAAAAAGCAAAAATACACACAAAAAATGTGAAAATGCAAATGCTGTTCCATTTCGAAAAGGAACAGCAAAACGTGAAAGTGCAGAAGTGTTGTTCCATTTCGAAAAGGAACAGCAAAACGTGAAAGTGCAAAAGTGTTGTTCCATTTCGAAAAGGAACAACAAAATGTGAAAGTGAAAAAGTGTTGTTCCATTTCGAAAAGGAACAGCAAAACGTGAAAGTGCAAAAGTGTTGTTCCATTTCGAAAAGGAACATCAAAATGTGAAAGTGAAAAAGTGTTGAATGTCAAATGGAACACTGGCTACCTACGCTGAACGAGAGTGGACATGTGGCAGGCTCATTTCTCAAGGTGTCAAAACCTAGGAAGCTTCCAAAATGACACTTGCCTCAGGGAATTCGACTGGTGATGAGTAAGAGGTTCCAAATCTCCAAGTGGAAGCAAGAACCTCCAAGTGGACTCAAGAACTGACAGAGGGAGAGGACACTAGTCAGATCTCAAACTGACTCATCCTCTCTCCAAACATCTATATATGGATCTCTCCTCCATGAGATCTAGAGGCTGGAATTTTGTTATTGCAAAGAATTGCTGTTGGTTTGAGACAGGAATCATTGGGTGCTTAATGCTTTGAATGGGGTGAAGATAGGAATTCCATTTGCTGGGAAGGAGATGCTGGATTGGAGCCCTCTGGGTTGTATCTCTTCCTGAACCTTGTTATTCATCAATAAAGCTATCTTGGTTTCTCCTATATGATGATGTACTTTTGATGCATGAATGCATTAGTATGTTTAGTTTATTTCTAATCCTAAACTAGTTATGAATGTGAATATCTGTCTTTGTGTAGTGTTCTTCTCTTGTCGCAAGTAGATGTTCTCTTGTCGCAAGTAGTTGTTCTCTTGTGATCTTGCAGGAACCCGTTGAAGCTGGAAAAGCAAGAAGGAAAGTAGCTGTGAACTCCCAAAGAGAAGAGAGACCGGATCGAGGGACAAACGGAAGACACTGGTAAGTCTATTGATCTCTCTTCTTTCACATTTCATAAAGGAAGAAACCAGAATAGCTGTCTATGTTTGTTGCTAAGGCACTGTCACACCTTAGGTGGATAGGATCGTCCTGCATAGGCATTTTTCCCCACAACATACCCTCACATGTAAAGTATTTAATGATAAGTTTCATGAGTAGAACATACCGGTCCTCCAAGAATCTAAAAGGAAACACCTTGCTAATCTTGCCATGGTACTTAGCCTTGATGTAAGGCTCATAATGCTGCCCGCTGATATTTTGCCTTTTGTTCGGAATTCTTGTGGCCTCTGCAATGATAGTGGGTGAAAGAGTGAAGTTTAACCCAACAAGATGTACCATATTGTTATCCATGTTTATCACAAACTTCCTTGCTAACTCATGGTGAAACTTGACCCTCTCAATCATTTAACAAAACTCAAAACAGGATTGATATCTGAGACATGTGGTGGCTAGTGGTGTTATAGCTCCAAATCACACTCTTGAAGTTTGTGATGTTGCACTCATGGCCTACGGCAACCCCTCCTCCAGACCTAGTCCAAATACTTAAAAAACAATGTTTTACTCCCTATACACGACATTGCCTTGAGCTGAACACGTGTGTACGTGGGTCTGTGTATACCCAACCCGCATATATGTCTTGAAACACTTAAAAAAATTAAATCTCCTTAATTTTAGGCAGAGATCATGGGTTTTACCCATTGATTACCTATTAATCCCCGTGGCCCAACTGTTCCCAAAGAATTCCCAACTAAAAATTTACTTTGGTAGAAGTATAAAAAGGGTTCAATTGGAAGGCCTAAGGAGGAGAGAGAAGAGCAGAGAGAGAAAAATCACTTTGCTGAGATTATCCCTTATCAGGTTTGAAGATCCTTGTGCTTCCAGCACTTCCCCCATTACAGGAAACCCTTGTTTCCTTGAGTTATGATGTCTTTCCATTAGTTGAGATATCTTTGAGTGAGTCATGGAAGGAGCTTGTTGAAGGCTTGAGATTGGACAAATCCAGAGGACGGTTTCGCTTGGAGCCTGCGAAAGGAAGACTCGGATGAAATCATTCCTTTCTATACTTTAGTTATCTATAATAAAAGAAATACTTGTCTTGTTCCTGATATTAATCTTCTTCATGCTTATGATATCAATGTTATGATTTACATATGAATGGTTGTTTCAATTGTATAACTAACTACTTTTCAATATGCTATGAAGTTGATTTCCTTATGATGCTTGGTCCATATACTACTATGCTTCCTTGAATTGATTCTTTTGTAGGTTGAAGGATCAAGAGGAACTCCAAGAGGGTTTGGACCCTAGCTGGATCTTCCCAAATGAAGGACTTGCAGGTGCACCTCTCTTCATGTAGTTTGTTTATATTAGTATCATGGCTGTGTGGAATGCTTGTTTTTCTTTATAGATAACCCCCAATATGCTAGGGTATTGACCCAAGACCCTAGGGGACTTTTTCCCTAAACAAGTGGGCAAGCAAGGAGTTTAATCATGCTGATAGGTTCCTCCTTGATGATTTTTCCACCTTTGTGAGGCTTCATGGACTGCACATTTCTTTCTCTTGAGCTATCACTAAGTGTGTCCTCTTCAAAATCTGATTCGCTGCCTCTTTTCATGCTTGTCTCTATGAGATAATGTGGTGATGATATGGTGAATAATGGATAATAGGTGGGACAAAAAGGTGAGTATGAAGAGATTTTGTAAATGGAACAATAGTAATGAGATGGGGTAGGGGAATGAAGGTAAGGATTTGGGGAGCTAGGGTTTTGATGGAGGGAGTTTACGGTTTGATAAAGGGGTTAGTATTAATAGGGAAAAGGGGAAAGGGAATATGAGTTAAGTGAGATAGGATTAAAGGGTAGGTTTAGGGCAAGTGAAAATAGGAATACTGAGACAAAGAAGAAGATTTTGCAGTGGTGACAAATAAAATAGGAAAACACACTAGGGTTTTGAGTCTTAGGAGATAAAAATATAATTGAAGCATAAAAACCCTACCTAGGTTCCAAAGTGAGTGTACTTACTTGTTAAGAAGGCAGATGAAGCATTTGGGAGGATTTGAGATGAATTTGTTTGATTTTGAAGCCTCACTAGCCAATGCGTGGCGCACTGAGCCCAATGCGCAGTGCTTGCCTGATGCGCTGCGCCAGTGTATCTTTACATAGGAAAAACCTGCCCGATGCACAGTGCCCCTCTGATGCACAATGCCAACCCTCTGATGCATAGTTCCAAGCAGGTTTGCACCATATTTGCAATTTTCCTCTTGTTTTGCTCACTCTTCCCTCAAAACGTGATTATGTCTCTCCACTTGGCTTTTTTCCCAATAGAATGACTTCCTATCATGATTTTTCTTTTATACACCTTACATTTTAATTTTTTTTCATTTTCAACCCACTTTTCTAAAGTCTTAGTCACTTTATAAATACTCTGTTTTTCATTCTGAAGTTTGACTCTTTTTCTTGGCAATTTGATGAACTAAAGTCCTGATGCTTTTGTTTTTGCAGTGGTAGGAGTTGGCAAGGTGACCAGGAATAGCTATTGAGTTCTTATTACATATAGAAACAATTAAATTACATGAAATTTGAGAATACCAGAAGTAAACTTAGGACTTCATGAAATTCATGTGCCTGCTAACCTCTTTATTTGAGCATGATTGACAAACCCTAAGACCTAATCGGACTAAACCATAGGACTAGTTGTTATACATGAAATGAAACACGATGACTGTGAATGACTAAAAAAAAGTGTAAACAGGTCATTAGGTGGATGTCATGAGGGAAACTGACATGAAACCACTACCATCAGTTGATCCATGACCTAATGGAATGCAGTTGATCGAATGAGACACCTAATATGCATGCAAAAGGTCATTTTGATCACCAATGGAAGTGTGAATACACTAACACTAACACCATAGAGGGATATCTCTATGGAATCACAACCAAGAGATGATTGGATGATAAATGATTTTAGGCTAGATATCTAAGCTTAGGTATGTTTTGGAAAATTTAGGGTTTTGTTGCTGGATAAGGGAGAAAAACCAAGCAGCTAGGTCTAGGCTTTGAGAATCAGATTTGTAGAGATGTAATGGGGTAAGGTAGGAACACACTTTAGCACTTTAGGGTTTTCATTGTGTAGAGATAGGTAGGGTTTCTAAACAAGCATGAGTCTCATGAATTCGTTTATATTAGAAGAAAAATAAACAATAATGTGAAAGATTCTCCAAAACAGAGCATTACATTAATGAATTCCATTTATTATCTTAGGAAACAAGCACATGAAACATGGAAATAGAAATGAAAGATAAAATACCTTCAAACAAATAATCATAGAAGGAAAAACACCGCTAAAACACATACCACAGGAATCCCACTATAATAGTTGCAAACTCTGTCTATTATTTCTCGCTAAATTCTCAATTACACTAGCATCCAAGGCTTAATTCTATAGCATCCAACCCTTGAAAATGATTACAAAAGGCCTCATATAGGCTCTAAAGTCAAAATCCTCCCTAGGAGGCCAAATTTCCAACAAAGAAAGTCAAATACATGCACCTATCTGATCACTGCTACATACTAGGGAGGTTACTCAACCATTTCCTCTTTTATCTAACTATCACAAGATATTTATCCAAATAATTAAATTGATGATAAGAAACATATTTACCCATATAGTAACCCATTTAAATTTAAATTTGACCATTTACATTCATCCACTTTCACCTTTTGACTTTTACAAAAGTCAAACTAGAAACTCTAAAAAATTACATAGTGAACTTTTTAATTAAAATCTTAGAAAATTGCAGAAGTGTAGCACCACGCTTGAGGAAATTTTTAGGTGCCTTATTGAAGTCAAAATTGAAATCTGAAAGAATGGTAAACTAGACTTGTCTATCTAGTTTCCATAACATCCTGAATTTATGAAAATTACCCATGGGAAGGCCTCCAAAAATGCATTCTCCCAAGGTGTCTCCATAAGGTTTGCACCAGGACCAGAAGGGTCATACTAGCGAGCAAAAGGGTTGCGTCTATTTGAGGCAATTTTTAGGTACCTTCTAGAAGTCAAAATTTAAATCTAAAAGAATTATAAACTAGCCGTGTCTGTCTAGTTTCCAAAAAATCTTGAATGTATGAAAATGACCCATGGGAAGGCCTCCAAAAAGTCATTCTCCCAAGGTGTCTCCAGAAGGGTCAAACCATAACAAGAAGGGTCACACTTCTCCTCTGAAGGGTCGTGCTTCTCCTTAGAAGTGTCGCACTTCTCCTCAGAAGGGTCGCACTTCTCCCAAAATGCAACAAAACCCTCGATTTTCACAAGTTTTTCTCCTGCACGATGATGGCTCAGATATGTTTGAAATTTTAAGATTACAAATGAGTTAAAAACAACTCATCTTACCCTTTTAAACTTGAATTTGGAACCTTGACATTTTCCTACCCTTGTTATAAGGCCTCCTTTCCTTCTCCATAGTAAAATTGTGAGTGAAAACCCTAGAGAGTAAAACAAGGGAAGGGAATGAGGGAATAGGACGAAAGGGTTTGGGAGTAGGAATGGGTGTAGGAAAAATTTATGAGATGGGGAGGGATGTTAGGGAACCTAGGGAGGTGGAGGGAAGTGAAAAGAGTGAGGGAATAGAGCTAAGGAATTTATACATAGTCCCATCTATGAAGGGTTTCAAAAACACAGTGTAGGGATAGGTTTTAGGTATAGAAGGTTTTAGGATTGAGAGTGAGGGGGTGTGAGGGTTTTACGAGTGTGTTTGAGTGTGAGGGAGGATAGAATGTATAGGACTAGGTTTTCTAGTCTTGCAAACATGAAAAGGAGGGCTTCCCACAGAAAACGCAGCGAGGTAGCTTGAGACCAATGTTTTGGAATGTCTTTGGCCATAAAAATGTTGAGGAAGTAGTTGATGATGAATGAGATCACTTTAGCAATGAAATGAGAGAGTAAATGAGCTATAATGGATGAGATCTCCCTTGAAAATGTGATGAATGAGAGGAATGAGAGAAAAATGGTCTTATAGGCAGTAGAACTCAACTTTGTAATGGTAGGGTGGCCCACCATAATTTTCATTTTTCTTTTCGATGTAAACTATGTAGCTTGGAAATTTTTCATGCAGCTTTGAAACATCACTTATTACATAATTCAGAAGTGAATTACACTTTGAAACATAACTTTTTAATCAAACCCTACCATTACTCCATTTCCTGGTTTATTGAATGAAATGACAACCTTGATGACTCTAACCCTAATGACCTATTGGAGACACTAAGTTGAATGAAGACCATGATGACATGACTAAAATGATGATGATGCTTTGTTCAATGATGGAACATCCAATTGAGTGATGGCAGTGACCGGACAAGGAATTCTTGAAGGAGAAATTAACAACCTAGACACACTAATCAGTGACCAAAGTTTTTGAATGGAAGACCTAGTGAAATTGCAAAAACTTGACCTTAAACCCTAATGGACATTCAGAAAGAGAACATTTGATCACCGGTGGAAGGAAAAACTGACTGACACTAAAAATTAAAATTCCAACAAACTCCCCATTTGGAATTTATTTCAACCTCAACATGGTATCAATCCTCTGAGGTTAATCTCCATGCACTCTCCATAATTATGAAGTTTATCTTACTCATTTCTATACATGCCAAATTATTTCCCTCTTTGACATCAATTGCAAAGGGAAATACCATCACTAAAGAAAAATTCCAATAATGTGTCGGATATGAGAAGTACTCCCCCTATCATAATCAAAATAATTCCAATACAAACCAAGGATGTCTCCCCTACAAGATAAACATGTAACACAAGGAACTCAGTTGCCAACATGTCTCTAGCCAATGCCATGCAATCTCTGATACTGAACATGCTCCCCCAAAGAACGTAATGGACGTACAAGTATACTCTCTTTGTTGTTGTAGTAACACTTCCACTTCTATGCTATAAGACTCTTTTCCAAGTTCAAGAGATTACTCCTCATGAATGATGACTCCAACTAACTTTTGGAAATGATATATAATAAAGTATCGTGTACATACAAGGCTCCATGGAGCAAATACATGGCTGTGAAAATTACGTAGGATTGATATAACTACACTAAAAACATACCTATCACCAACCAATGACTCTACAGACCTAATTTTGCATCATTCACCTAAATGGGGCTACATCAGTGGTACACAAAATAAAACATGACTTGGACACCCATTGGCCGATACGTAGATACATGCTAAACACCATGGATATCTCCATGAGAAATACACCAATAACATAATAAAGATATACGGCTTTTACATCTGCACATAGGTGTGCTATCCTCTATGCATTCCCAATAAGATGATATAACATAATTACATGGAACCAATGAGCATTGATATAGGTACCATACATCTACATTAGTGAGAATACAATACATGGCATGTGCATCAAATACAAGACCTCCATGAGAAAAGACATAATCTCTTATGTAGCATCAACAATAGGTGCACTTTCCATAGCATATGCTAGTGCATGGCCACTCTCAACCCGTTGGCCATAAAAAATTATCCCAACAACATAGAAATGTGACATCAATGAAATATTTTTGCAACACCTGTAGCAAGTCACAATAAAACCACTAGCAACCACCATGCTCCATATACACATCTCCAACACAAACATCTGACATTAGAAGCATGAATAACATGACATAGAAACAATAGCATATACATCATCATCATCATGAATTAGTAAATAAACAATAAGAATCATACTACAATAGCACCAACTCTATCTCTAGGCAAAAAATCAACAAGGAACAAATATATCACCGGTAGTAGATGAGACAGTGTAGTAAAAATCACTCCAACATCATCAATGCATGACCAACTATGCAATGTAACAGAGAACTAATCTATGCATTAACAACACCAACATAATATCTGGCAATATAACACTATCAACAACACATAAACCCATCATCTCCTTGACCCCATGCCATCAAAAGTCAACACATAGGAGAAACAGAAGAAGAACAAATATGTTTCAAAGATCAAATGCTTCAAGTGTGGTGAATTTGGCACTAAGCAACATAGTGTCCTCTCAGGAAAAATGGCATATATGAGAAGCATGATCCAAAGGTTGCAACTGTGAAGATCGAGGAGGAGGAGTTCGCCATGACAACCCAAGCATCTCTAGGAGAGAGATGGGGAGATTTAGAGCTATAGTTCAAAAGGACTGCAAATGAAAAGGATCCTTGAGGAGCCCACATCTCAAATCAATTCCTTTCTATAGGAGCTCAAATCAGAAGTAGTAGGTTGGACGAATATCAATTGGTGCAGAGGAGTGCCAGAGTGACAGTTGTAGTGACTAGGAGCACCAAAGACTGAGAAACGTAGAGCTAGATTTGGAAGCAATGCATTTGACACAAAAAATAGGTCAACAACATCGTAGAAGCTTTAGAGAGTCAGCATATACTCCAACAACAAGTTGTATCATACTGAACACCATTTCAGTAATTCAGGATGCTTTTCCATTGCTGATGCAGTAGCAACAGATGTTGGAGAAGGTTGCAATGCATATGCAATATTGGCAGTGGTAGTGCCAATATTAGCACATATGCAAAATGGAGAGGGAGTTGTAATACAGATGTAGTGTTCATAGTGGAAGGGTAAACAACAGTACAAATGCAACATTTGTGCAATAGTTGGTGGGTAGTGATGTCAGACATCAACATCGCAAAGGGAGGTGTTACATGTTAGCAGGGTGCATTGCTAGAGCACATTCCTTGCTAAGAGTGAGTGTTGATTTGTGGTAGTATCAGATGCGCTCTAAGTCTCAAAATTTGCAGGGAGGCTTAGACACATGTATTCTCCAATACCTAGAAATCGTTTTGGGAAATTCCACCCAGAGAGAGTTTTATTAAAATAATCAATTATTTTTAATGGGGCCTAAAGTCTAAACTTAGGAAGTTAAAATAATTAATGGGTATTAATCTAAACTGTGGGTGTAACTTCTAGAAGAAGATGAGGATCAAGCCAAAATTATCTAAGCCACTTAGGAAATTAAAATAATTAATGGGTATTAATATAAATTGTGGGTGTCACTTTTAGAAGAAGATGAGGATCAAGCCAAAATGATCTAAGCCATTGATTAGAAGTTAATATGGGAAATTGGTTATCCAACAGAAAGATATAAAAATATGCTTGAGGGGCACTTGGATAACACACAGAGAGAAGATCAAAATTTTGATTTTCTAAAGCAGAGTAACTGTCGGAGAGATTTTCAATAGTGATCTTTTGTAGAGAGGTGCAGGGATAGTATCCAAAGGGACATATTATCTAGTCAGATAATGCTCAGTAGAGAAAAGAGAGAGAGAGAGAGAGAGAGAGAGAGAGAGAGAGTAGAGGAAGTGTAGAGCTAAAGAGGCCAATGCAAAGCCACAAAAAGGCAGCGCAAAAGCCTTGAGGGAGTTTGAAATTTGTTGGAGGGTTCAATTTCTGTAGCTAGAAGCCGGGGTGTGAGATCGAGAGAGAAAAAGTTAGAATATTAGAGGCAAATCAATCAGCCGGGAGGAGTGACATAATCCCCATAATATGTGACGTTGGGTTGATGTAGACATTGCGAAAAGGCAACTAGGGGTTGTTCACTCAAGGGATGGATCATTGAAGACTTCCATTGATAGTGTGAGGTACTCTCGCAAATATCTCTGTCAGTGATATTGTGTGTAATGGGATTGTCAGGAAGGCATCTAGAGATTATATTCAGAAATTACTATTGCTTAATAATAAACCCAACTCCTACACTAGTTTTCTTGCATTAAGTTTTTGCGAGGACATTTTTCCAAAAATAACTGTGTAGATGTGTTGTATCTCTTTCCTGTTCAGTTTTTTGTTTCCTCTTATAATTTAAATGGCCTAGACTGCAGCATATTAGTTTCAATATTTACTGTAGGAAACAATAAGTTACTTGATTAAGGAATTAACAAGTACGAGAAACTTAATCAGCTGTTGTAGTAGAAATTTGGACATCCAATTTTTCATAAACTAACACCCTAAGCTTGTTAAAACAAAATCAAGAGAGAGTGAAATTGAGCAAAAAAAATGCATAACTCTAAGATCAAGCAAGTGTGAAATTCAACAAATCAAGTTTAAGCAAACAAGTTCAGGCGAGCGAGTTCAAAAAATAAAGAAAGTGTTAAAAGAAAGTGAGCATGAGTTCAAGTGAGAAAGTTCAAATGGAGCAAAGCATTCAATTATTAGGGTATCCAAAAATTTTGATACTATCTACTACTAAAGACAAGGTGAAAATAAGCAAAGCGACTCTTGTTGATATCAAAATGCATTTACATTATGCACGCGAGACTGTTGAATTTTTCCAACTTGAATCACAACTACAACGTGATGAGCTATAGTAGAAGAGTCATGTTTCTGTGTCATTCAACAATACAACTTCACATATTGATTCCAAGCCACTCAATGATACAATTTCAAGTGTAGAAGTTGTACACAATCAACTTCAACTTTCTTGTTCCAAGCCAATCATCAAACCATGGGAGGAAATCTAATGTAACAAAAATCAATGTGGTTTAGGATATGACAAAGATGACAACAACTTGCATATCCCAGGTTATTCAAAGCCAATTAAGTTTAGCATTGGGGGATTTCTTGATTAAGTAACATCATAAAGCAATGGGAAAGTTGAAGAAAAACCAAAATGCAACCATTTTTGAAGAACAAATCATATGGAAGATCATTGTTTTGATCTCCATCCTTGTCACCATTGTGGCAAGAAAAATCACTCATCAAAAAGATGTTGCAAACAAAACCAATTAGCTAGATTAAAGATCAATTATGCATGGATTGGGGTAATATAAGTGATCAGGGAGTGGCAACTCATATTACGGGCTTTGGGAGTTGTCATCAATAGTCAAATGATTGTATAATTTTTACCGCAAAATGCAATCTGAGATATTGTAGCCAATGGACAAATGAAGATGGTACTCTCATGTGTTTGAAAGGGAGAGTACAACAATGAAACTCTCCTACATATGAAGGTGGGGGGGTGGGGGGGGGGGGAGTTCAAAAAAAAATGCATATGGTTATGGTCTCTCCTTTCAATTGACAAAGGGGGGAATTGATGGTTTTCATACTGAAAGTTTCAACAAATTTTTCTACTAGGCATCAAAAATTTTTGGTGGGAAAGCGATGGGGATGTTGATTGAGAGAATTTTTGGACATTCTTTTGTTCACTTGGATGGTCATTGGACTAAGTAAAGGATATATGGGTCCTTTTGAATTACAACTTGGCATTATATTGAGTTGTTAAGGATTTTCAGAGTTGTATCAGACTTGCAACGAATTCACTTCTCTTGTTGTGCTCTCTTCAGATTGGAGTTTTCGACATCCAGTTTTTGCATTTTTTTCAGCTAGTTCTTTATTGAGGATCAACTCAACAGTTTTAGCATGAAGACTTGGACATGGTACCAAGTTCTTACTTTGGACTTATGATTGTGGGGGGGGGGGGGGGGGGGGGGAATTTTAGCCGCACACTCCCATAAAAGAATCAATAAGTATAAAATAATAAATTATTAAATTTGGAATAATTCCTACTTGTCTATTCTCGAATGAATTTGTTCCTCAAACTTGGGAGTTTGTTTAGATCTAGTTAGTTAAGAGATTCTCTCAAACTACTTAGGCTCCTAGATTGGTGTATGGTTAAGATATTCGCTCAACCAAACTGATTGTGTGTCCAAGCTAGATGAACTATCTTGAGACATAATATTGATGTATTTATATTGTACCATTCTCATTTTTGTCTCATTTTTGTATAGACAATATACATTAAGGCTATGGGCCTTTTCCATAATGTCTATGTTTTTTTTGTTGATGTATCTCTTGAATTAAAGTTTTTATTTTATTTAATATCCTTTATCTTTTTACCCTTTTCATTCATTTTAATTTAATTTATAATTTCACATATAAATTAAAATTAGGAATTATATTTCTTTTCATTTCTACATATAATTATATTTCATTATTTCATACGAGTTACACTTTGTTCTGGTATTCATCTTTTGCATCATATTATTGTATAATTGTATTATGAGATTTTACTTTAGTTTATGTTACATCATTCCATAACATATATTTCCGTAGTAGATTGTTGTATAGTAACATTGACTTTAATTTATGAATAGTATATATAAATAAAGAGTTAGAAGTGCAAGGAAATTTACAAACTTGTTCTTTCAATAATTATGTTATGTCTTGATCGTTATTTTATTTCATTTGTGTTATTAATTTAATATTTGATGTATTATATTTAATTAATTATTAACTTATACTCTTAGGAACATTATTGTTAGTTAGTATACATTAGTCTTTGATTAGTTTTAGATTAACCATAATTAGTTAGGATAATTTCTCTCCTAGATTCTTCTTCGCAAGATGAGGAATACAAAGGCTAACCATGCCTTAAAACCCGTTGAGGACGACCACAACAAAAAACTAGGGCTATTGAAAGAGATTTGATTTGGGTTGCTTCTCCATTATTGACTAGGGTGCATAAAGCCCACATCAAAAATTCATTACCATAGTTACCCCACCTTTATCAACTTTCAAGATGACAATATCTTGGTTATCTCTAGGATTCTTAAGAGAAAGATGTTCTTTTCTACTAATGTTTCTTAGAGGGGGCTTGACTTTCCTTAGAATAACCTAGTAATCGTGTTTATTGAAATCTTCTACTTCACTAGTTAAGGATTGTTTATTGTCTTCTACACTACAAATGATATCATATATAGGAAATGATTTAAGAAAAATGGTGAAATTCAATCCTTTTGCTAACACTTTTTGCTCAACACTATTTAATACCAAGTCAGAAAGGTTCACAACCTTCTTATTATTAAGGTGTGAGTGGCATTCAGAAATTTCATTATGATCATTCTTTTCACTTTGGATTGTATTTTGTTTGTTTATATTATCTTGAATATGTATTAGGGTTTCCATATCATAGTTATGACCAGTAATATGTTTATCTTGGATATGTGAGTTCGAAAGGCCTTTCGGTATGGTTCTATCTTCTTTTATGTTCAATTTATTGCTAAAGTTTTACATCACAATTATGTGCCACTTTCGATAGACCATATTATATTACCTGATCCGGATTTAAGCAGGAACACAAAAAATTACAGATATAACCATCAATACAGAGATGCAATAGAAATAATACTTCATTTCATTAATGTAAAATACTAAAATATGCTTACAAACAGAAATGGAAATGAACTAGCTAGGGCGATGGTAGCTTATCTCTGAGAAGAGATGTGGTGGCTACATGCCTCTGAACTGTGTTATAATGAGGCTCGAAGGCCTATTTATTGTTGAGAAACAATGGAAAACCCTAAACATCCAATAACCTAACCCTAGAAGATGAAACGCCAAACTGTGGGCCCTGTTTGGGTAAATTGGTACATCAACTTCCCGAGGTTGTAACTTTGGCATACAATCTTCGTTTGACATGCACAATAGCTCGTTAGAAAGATCTATATGAGGAATACAACTTTGGGAAGAGAAAAATCGGTCATAGACCCATGTTGCTCCCAGATTTCCCAAAAAATGTCATTTAGGGCCTCAAAATGGCTCCGAAAGTTTAGGACCCGAAAAACTGCTAAAAATAGTAAATTGTGCTACAATTAAAAACTGAAAAACTGAAAGAGACAGTTGTGGGGGTCCAAGTGGGGTAGGTAAGTGGCCACGAACATCCACCTGGATCATTACCTGAGCAATTTTTTATATTACTGCTTCCATTAGCATTGTGGGAATCCAAACTTATTACGATACTTAGGATATTCTGGTCATTATGCGTGGCCACATCCCCCCGCATCAAAATTTTGTGCATAATTATTTATATCAGACCCTACGCTATAATAGCTTGTATAGGAATTATGGTTTCCATATAATTTTTACATATTTCATTCAAATATATTTAATAAACTAACTTTTTTACAATATAGATAATATTTACTAAAGGAAAAATAAATAATAAATGATGACTCTTTTAGAAATTTAACTATTAAATTTAATTTAATGATGTTAATTTTCTTTCGCATATATGCTTAAGTATAAATCCATAAATTATTAATTATTTGTGTGGAAAAGGAAAAAAAATTATAACATCTAAAATTTAAAATCTAAAAAACAATTATGTTCGGTCTACCCTAATTCATAAATATTATAACTTTATTTAATTTACACAAAATCATTGTTAGATACACAAATTGGAAACCAATTCAACTATATTATTAATGACGATGTCAAAGAATGATGTATATAGTGTACATATTAACACAATAGGTAAACCATTGATTAAATTTCCTAAGTTTCTTGGACTCTAATAACTAGTCACCATCACACACTAATCAAAGTCCAAGAATGAGAGCTAAAAATGCAAAAATGAATCTCAACCAAGAGTTGAATGTCTCTCATAATTGGTTTTCAAGGATGACCAAAAACCAAGGATGGTGGGTTTTAAGAGAAAACCACAAACATTACAAAAATGTGGGAGAAATGAAGGTCTCAACTAGCGATGATTTAAGGATGACCATCAACTCTCGAACTGTCATAGTAGTTCCTCAAACAAATCAAGTTTGGAACAACTAATCTGACATCTTCTGCTAGTGGAAGTGCTCTTTCACAAACCTCAACATGCCAAAAACATGCAATCATGCTCACTCTCATAGAGCATAAATCAAAACAATTAAGTCTACAACTTTGAATCTTATTTTTTAACTTGGACTTTAGTTTGTAGCAGGAAAATCTAATTATCCTTGACTTAGGCTCACTTGAAAATTCTTCAAACCTGTAACAAACCATTAATTCCATCAATTCCCCCCTTGTCAGGTACATGGTGAGAACATGAAGTACTCTTCACTGCAAGATTGGGAAATACTCTTAGACATCTCCTATGGTATGTCCTGTAAATCGTCTTAGAAATTTTAGACCAATCCCAAGAAGCAATCCATCCAAAATTAATTTTCTCTCTTGCAGCAGTCTTATGCTCAAAACATCTTTTTGAATAATGATTCTTATTTCCACAATGTTCACAAAGATTAAGATCATAACAATGATCTTTATCATGTCCAACCCTGTCACAATATTTACATCTAACAAGTTGTTGTGGGAAAACATCATCCAAAAATCCAACACTATGAAACTATATAGGCTTGGAAAAATCAGTAACAAGAAAAGAAGCATCCTTATTATATCCTACAATAGTTTTTTTTTGTTATGCATAATTTCTTCCCAAGGTCTTATAATAGGTTTCATATTTTTATGCAAAAGACCCTTGCATACACTTTCTTTGTTGATGCATTGAACTGCTCCATAATCATTTTCCAACTGTTGATCAATCGTTGAGTCATGCTCAAACAGGTTGTTCTGAATAAAAACATGTTTAGAATTGCAATTCATATTTAGTTCTCATAGTTCATCCTTTTGTAACTGGAACTCTATTTGGAGAAATTCAACCATCTCTTGTGTATTTTGCAAATAGGTTTTAATGCCAAAAAACGTGTCCTTGCTAATTTGGACACTATTTTGAAAAGTATACAACATCATAATGTTTAACAACCCTAACAAATCATCGAGTCTTGCCATTTTCTCCAACTCCCTCACGAAAGAAACTTACAATCAACCTTGAAAAGAGTGTCGGCCCCCACTTACAGTGCAAAATCAAGTGAAAGATGAATAACAACTAGTACAATATTCAAAATGTTGCCTTCAAAGTGAGAATAAACACCCTTATACAAAATTAAAAATTGGTTTTTCATTGCTTTCACTCTCATCAACTAATTGGTCCATTTGAATATGTAACCAAATATAAAATCTGCCACCAAAATAAAATAATTTTCTTCTCAAAAAATAATTCTCAATACTACTACTAATACTCGATGTTATCTATGCACTGATGATCCTCAGAGTTACTCCTATGCTTTTATTTCCTTATTAGTTTTCAGCAAAATGGCCATCCTAGAGAAATACTTTCAATTTTCACAAAAAATTGCTACAACAAATTTTAAGTTGGAATTTGGCTAAACCTTTAAAGTTTAGAATTGAGTAAAATCTCCAAGAAATAGCTTCAATAGCATTTCTAATTCAAATCATAATTTTGGAAATTACAATAGAAGGAAACTTTTCCAAAAAGATTAGCATTCTCAACTTTTGTGGTTGACAATGTTGCTTCTTTATCCTACTTCCCATAGTATTTTTAAAGGATTTAAATATTTTCCTATATATATTATTACATGCAACTATTTTGGTTTGAAAATCCATGCCTATAGAATGTAGGCGAATATTCAATAAAAAACATGTAATTTACAATTAAAATTGGTAAGTTTTTGGTGAATATCATCCATTTAATGATATATATGTAAAAAAGAAGAATATTTTTAACCAAATTGGTGAATAATATTTTTTAGAAAATGTCCAAAAACTAGCCCATTTGCGAAATTTCGCCCCTAAAAGTTTTCCTATTACTTCATTAATTTTTCAGCCACATGTAAAAATAATCAGTGTAAATTGAAGAAGGTCGTTGTCGTTTATGCATCACCAAAAAATCCACTCCACTATCAACTACAACATCAACAAATACTGAAAATTCATGTTCCATGTCACCAATGCGTTCTTCTGATCATCGATGAAGCTGTGGTTCTGTTTCATTAATCAGCCAGGTACTAAAATGATTCCATGCCACCAACAAGCAATGATGAATGAGACATTGATTAAATCCCATCAATCAATAGTATTAAAGATTGTTCCAGGTGTTATGTTAGGCCCCTATACTACTAGTGTAACCCCCTATTGTTATTAGTACAACCCACTTATTATATTGATGTACCCATGTAGTGCCCATATTGTTACTATTGTGCCCATAGAAGCCCACTATTGTTATTATTGTGCCCTTACATTATTATTGTTATGTCGGCTTTGATTATGTTATGACCCCTTAGACTCCTATATATAGAAAGGAGGTCTTTTCATTTGTATCATCGAAGAATTGTTCATTTATGTAATGTAAAGGAGGTTGCCCCCTCGAAGAGGCCGAATTCTAAGGCGTTGATCTATCTTTTCTATCTTTTCTTGAGCTGGTTTCATAACATTTGGTATCAGAGCTTTGGATTCTAGGGTTTCGCTGCTCCAAACAAGTCTTCCTGGAATTTGTCCTATAACTTTTATTCTGCAATGTTTCAGAAGTTGCAAAAAAAACCCATTTGAGAAGAAATCACGCTGAACCTCAGTTCCGAATTTCATAGTTTTTTGCACTATATTTGCGGAGATATGATCTGAGGTAGTTGGTCTTTTTGCAGACTCCTAAATTACATTCCAAACATGTGACCTAGGGAAAATCGTCATAACTTTCTCTCTAGGGATAAGATTGAAATTTCGTAAGAACGTACAGAAAGAGAACGGATTTTAGTTTCTTGTATGCATTTTTCAGATCCAAAGCTCGAAACAGTGACACGTGGAACTTCATACAACTTTGCTCTTTTAGAAAGGTCTATAATCAGGTCACCTTGCGAGATTGTGCATAACTCTTTCTTGGAGAATCCAATTTGGATCAGACTGGTGGCATTGGAAAGAGGACACAGAGGGCTATTATAGATCGCGATTTCAGAACTTAAAGATCTGAAAGTACATAGTTATAGTCGTTTCAAGATCGAGCTCCTAAAATCAAGAAAAAGCAAGATGAGGAAGTTTGATGGCAAGGATTCGGTAAATTGGATACTTCCGATGGAGCAATATTTTGATCTACATGGTGTACAACTGTTACAAAAGGTATGTATTGCATCTTCATATTTAGAACTGGATCAATTTTTATGGTGTGAAGGATTTTGTTCTCGTAAACAACTTGTTACGTGGTCAATTTTCATGGAGGAAATGACAGCACATTATGAGGATACAAAGAGAAACACCTTCTTTAGAGCAACACCACAACAATTGGAAAGAGTAAAAGGGATTGGTGACATAGTGGAAATCAAAATTATGGAAACTAGGAAGCATACCCCTCACAACTATAAAGATGGCAAGGTTGTTTATCCTAGCCTTCCACAACCTACAAGGGTTACAACACAACAATTGGAAGAAAAAAGAGAAAAAGGGCTTTGTTACAATTGTGATAGCAAATGCACTAAAGGTCATAAGTGTGCTGAGAAGAAATTATTTTACATAGAATATGAAGAGGAGGAAGAAAAGGATCAAGAAGCATCAAAAGAAGAAGCGATACGCTAGGACCCCGCCCTAGAGAAAGAAGAAATGAATCAGACCATATCTTGTAAAGCATTGGCAAGAATTACCAATCCTCAAAATCTCAAGATTGAAGGACATATTAAGAAGAAAAAGGTGCAAGAAGTGAAATATCACATCGAGAAAGAGGAAATGAATCCAACCATATCTTGTAATTCATTGGTTGAAATTACCACTCCTCAAACTATCAAGATAGAAGCACGTATAAAGCAGAAAAATGTTCAAGAAGTGCAAGATCACATCAAGCATCAAGAAATGAATATGACCATATCTTGTAAAGGATTGGAAGAAATTATCACTCCTCAAACTCTAGAGATAGAAGGACATATGAAGAAGAAAAAGGTTCAAGCAGTGAAAGATCACATCGAGCATCAACAACAAGTTCTCCAAATTTTAAAGGATAATGCCACTTCGGTGCCAAATCAAACGAAACAACAGGTAGATCAACATCGTAGTGAAAAATGTTTTGATTTAGGGGATTGGGTATTTTTACTGCTACATCTCAAGCAAGCTATTTATGAGAAGGAAATGTTGGCAATACTACATGCACTTAAAAAATGGCGACCTTACCGAATGGGAAGACTCTTCAAGGATGAGGATGTGGAAGCATTGTTTTGTGCTATTTCTATTATCCAACCAGATTGGATAAACGAAGCAAGGGATGAATGGAAGAAGGACGAAGAAGTATGGCCACTTAGTATGGCCACTTATTCAAAAGTTGCAAAAGATCTCAATTCAAACAATATTTCCAGAAATTGAAGAGGAAGGAAAAATCATATTGGAACCTGGAGCAGTCACGAAATCGATCAATTTCAGAGTATCTCATCAAGTGGAAGAACTTACCTGCTAAAGATTCCACATGAGAGGACAAGAATTTTATACAGAAGCATCAAGAATATTCAAGCGTTGAGGACAATGCTTTTTGAAGGAGGGGGGCATGTTAGGCCCCTATACTACTAGTGTAACCCCTTATTGTTATAAGTAAAACCCACTTATTATATTGATGTACCCATGTAGTGCCCATATTGTTACTATTGTGCCCCATAGAAGCCCACTATTGTTATTATTGTGCCCTACTGATGTGGAAATTCGAATTTTCTCAATTTTACCAAGGCAAAACAAAATTGAGATTTTTTTGCTACATTTTTCAACATTCCCACTCGTGAAAAAAGGGATTATCAACGACCCCTATCCTGCACCTGTGGAACTGCTACTTCCCTCTTGACCAAACCTTTGTAAAAATTTCAACATCTTGTTCCTCTATTGGAATGTACTGTAGAAACATTATCTGCCTCTACACATAGTCCCACAAATGGTGATACCATATATCTATGTGCTTGGATCGATCATGAAATATAGTATTCTCAAATAGCTTGATGCAACTCTGATTATCAAAATAGATCATAGTTGGATCTATCATCTAACCAAATAGCCCCACAAGTATCTTTCTCATCCAAATCGCCTCACATGTTTCTTGACTTGTAGCCATGTATTCTTCTTTTTCCGAGTTGAGCGCCAAAAATCTTTTCTTCTTGTTGTACTAGGAAACTACTACAAACCCAACACTAAAAATTTCACTTGATGTACTCTTTCAGTCTGATGGACTCCTCTCCCAATCTACATTTCTGAATCCACACAAATTTACTCCCTATGTCTGTCTGTACCATATTCCAAACTTGGTATTTCCTTTGAGGTACCGTAAAACATGCTTAGTTTCCTTCCAAAATAATTTGGTTGGCCAAACCATAAATTTTCTCAACTGGTTGACTACATAGAACATATCTAGTCAGGTGTTCACAAGATACATCCTTGAAACCACTAGCTACTGGTAAATGGTAGCATCCACTTCCTCACCTAAATTGGCATCCTCCTTCCTTGATTTGGTTGCAAAAGGTGTCTCCATGGGTTTAAAACTCTCCATGTATAATCTTTGTAGTATCTCATTTGCATAATTTCCTTGAGACGCAAACAATTCTCCATCACCTTACCACACTTCCAACCTAAGGAAGTAGTGCATGAGACCCATGTCCTTCATTTCAAATTCCCTTACAAAGTCCTCCTTACAAGATCCAATCAATTTCTCATCACTACTTAAAACCAAATAATCAACATATAAGAAAATAATAAGCAATTTACCTTCTACTACGATGTGATAGAGGCTTTCATCCACTTCACTTTTGGTGAAGCCCAAACCAGTGAGATAGTTGTCGATCCTGGTGTACCAAGCACGAAGTGCTTATTTAAGACCGTACAACACTTGCTTGAATCTATACACATGAAACTCTCAATCAAATGTCTCAAAACTTTCTGGTTGCTCGATGGACACCTCCTCAATAATTCAATGAGGAAATTTTGTTTTTACATCCATCTGGTGGATCTTCCACCCCATCTACGCAACTAGTGAAAGAATCGATCTAATGGATGAATACCTTTCTATGGGAGAAAAAGATTCCTCATAATCAATTCTATCAACTTGAGAGAATCCTTTGGCCACAAATATAGCCTTATATTTCTCTATGCTTCTTTTTGTTGCAGGCTTAAACTTAAAGATCCATCTCAAACCCACAACTGATGTATCTGCTAGTCTGGGGACCACTTCCCAAACACTATTGTTTACAATGGATTCATATTCCTCCACCATTGCATTAACACAAACAGGTTGCTCTACTTCTTCCTCGAATGAGGATGGCTTATTCTCTACAATCTTAGTCATTAGAGCCATGTAGCCAATGTACCTCTTAAGTGACCTCCTTTGCCTACGTAAATTTTAAGGAGCTCCCACATTCTACCTCACATCTTGCACAAGTCTATCAACTTCCTTGGTTCTTTTTTTTCCTTCTTTGGATGGTTATGCTTGAGTGGATGTCTCCACTCTCTGCTCCTCTATTTGTGGCTTCTTCACAACTTCCTGAGGCTCCTCCTTTGGAGTTAAAATGTCCTCTTCTGGTGGGATATGAAGCTCCCTCTCAAGGGAGAACCACATTGCTTTCTCCTCATCAAAATTTACATCCCTTAGCACAACTTTCATTATGAGGGAAGGCAATTACACACGGTAATTGTGTGGAGTTTTGTTGTAACCCACAAAAACTCTCAACTTTGTTGTTGGCTTAGGTTTCTTCCTAGAATATTTAGAGACATGGAAGTAAACATAGGCTCCAAAAATCCTGACACATCCGACTTTCTCCCTAAGAAAGATGAATCCAGTGTAATCATACAAAGAATCTGATGAGGACTCAGGTTATGTAAGTAGGCTGTTGTGTTACATGTCTCTGCCCAAATATGCAGTGGTAGGCCTTGGTCATGTAGCATAGCTGTCCCATCTCCATCAATTCTCTGGTTTTTTCTCTCAGCTACCCCATTCTGTTGTGGGTTGTGGGGTGGTAATAGTTCTCTTTGAATGCCTTCTTTCATACAAAAATACTCAAAATCATTTAATGCATACTCACCTCCATTATCACTCTTGAGATCCCTTACCTTCTTGCCAGTTTCTTTCTCAACTAATGCCTTGAATTCGACAAACTTGGAGAATATCTCATCCTTCTTCCATATGAAGAAGATCCAACACTTCTTTGAGAAGTCATCAATAAAAATAACAAAATATTTATGCCTGGTAATGGAGGTCATCGAGAAAGGTTCATAAACATCAGAGTGGACTCTTTTTAAGACTACATGTGCTTTGTTGTGTTGATCATGGAATGTGGATTTTTCATATTTTCCCAAGGTACAACCTTTGTAGAAATCCTACTACTCAAATGATCCTTTAGGGAGGCCACTGGTTATTTTTTGCATAATTTTTAATGCTCCGTGATGCAAATGACCAAGTCTTTTGTGCCAAAGTTCACTGACATCATGGTTATGCACTTTCTTCATCTTACTACTTAATGCAACACAATCTTCCACATATAGCTTATATAGGTTCTTCACATGAACCCCGATCTTCTTCACCTGTCTCATGGCTATGTGTCTCATGAATTCTTTCCCTTTGTTGAAAATCACATCATAACCATGATCTTCCAAAACTACTACATAGATGAGATTTTTCTTTAGGTCGGGAATGAACATGACATCCTCAAGTTGAAGAGGGGATCTCGTCTCCATCTGAAATATGACTATTCCAATCTTGATCATGTTGTATCTTCCGTTGCCCCCCAACTCAATGTGCATATGGAGATATTTCTCCTCCAAGTCATTGAAAAACCATATACACATTGTCATGTGGAATGATGCACATGAGTCCAAGTACCACATGCTCCCCATCATTGTGTTGGCCATGCATGTGATAAGGGTGCAGTGAAGATCAAATTGTGAATCCAAGGCTTCACCTGCTGTTCCTCATGAGTTCTTCTTGCTCAAATTTTTGTGTGGACACTTCATGGCATAGTACCTAAATTCATGACAATTGAATCATTTAATTTTGGACAAATATGTCTTCTTGCCTATTTCGCTGCAACCTGGTTTGGTTTGAGATTTCTTCCCTTTTCCCTTCTTTCCCTTTCCATCCAATGCAAAGTTTTCTTCATCCTCACCCTTGGATGAAGTCCCATCTTCAATATTCCAACTTATTTCTTCCTGTACCAAATCATACCATAAGCATTCCAAATTTGGTATTTTCTCCCTCTCGTTCACCGAATCTTGGTAGTTATGCCAGCTCTTTGGAGGACCTATAAGGGCTAGGATTACCAAGTCATATTCTACAACATTAAAACCCTAGAAAGTTCATCACGAACTTATGCGAACCTACTAAGATACTGTAGAATAATGTCATTCTTTTGCATCTTGATATTTCAACATTTATCCTTGAGTGCCATGTCGAGAATAATACTGAGAGGGGGGGGGATCAGTATTTATCAAATCAATAAATTTTTCTTTTCATACTCAAATTTATATACGCTATTTCATTGAAGGTAACTCATGTGTACACACAACTATCTTTAAGGCAACCAGCGTATATCTAGTGATCTTGTGATTCAATTAATTCATCATATGTTAATCTTTCATTAGTGCATCAATACTTTGTTAACCATATAATCAATAACCATGTGTACTAATAACAGAATAAACCATCACACATAAGAAACACACATGAACACCAAGATTTAAGGTGGAAATCCAATGAGGGACAAAATCCACTTATTTTTATCGCCTCTATCTTCTTTTAATATAAGTGTTAGCTACCTATACCAATAGGTTTCATATTTCATGATTGGCTATGAAAGGTCCAAATATGCTCTGCTTTGATGATTCAAAGATCACATATTTCCAAGAGAACCCAATCTGTGCTTATAGCTTGGTATGGACTTAAAATTTTGATGAATGGTCCAACAGTCCAATCTGGATCATGTCATGTTTTAAATTTTCAGTTGTAGATTAGAGAAAGAAGTCTGTCCAAACTGTTTAATCTTGGCAGACAAGTAGTTTAGGTAGAGAAAAAAGGCTCCCAACAGCTTAATCTGGGACCTTGGAAGAAATAAGGGTAGAAGTAGATAGAAAAAACAAAAGAAAAAGCCAAATAAAAGAAAAGGCAAGTAAGGGTTTGCAAGTCCAAGTGCACCCTCCAAGAAGAAATAAAAAAAATGCTAGGCAAAGTAGTTGGGTAAGTAGATGGGGTTGCAGAAGTGGTATTCATTCCAGATTGAATCTTGCTGGTTAAATAAGAAAAGCAAGGCAAAGGAGCATGTCTAATTCCCCAAATTCCCCTTCCACTCTTATTACTAACATCCCTTCATCCATGGAGATTGATGAGAAATTTCTAAGGTTTTATGATGGTTCTTGTTCATTTAAAAGCCACATTTCCTGTGTAAAATTCTTTTCATTTTGATCTACTCTCTAAACTAAGTAAGTTTCAAACACACTCAGTGATTTCCCCTTCATTTACCCTTTCATACATCTTAACCCCTAACTCTACTATCTAAATCCCCTATGTTCCCCTTTCCCTACTATAATAACACTATGGTGTATAAATCCCAGCACTATGTACATATCCTCCTCTTGGCACTATAGCCAAATAAATGGTCAAGGGAGACTTTAGTCCATCTGGGACTGTGGTCAACCCTATCTTGGAGCTGCTCTAACCTCTGGTTATGAGCAGCAACCTCTTCCCTCAGCCCTCACCGTCCCTTTGCTCAAAAACACAAAAAACCCCTTTCTCCCTTGCTAAAATCACCCCTATAAACCCCTTTTTCTTATAAAAACCCTTGACAAACCCTTGAAAACCCGAAAAATCCCCAAAACCTATGAAAAACCCCCTTTCCTATAGTTCTCCGCCCGAAATATTAAATTGAATATTATAATGGGCCGGCGGGACCCCCCCCAACCTGCACGATCCGTCGGAGGACCCGCTAGCCGTCCGATCTCTGCCGCCCAGATCTAACGGTGGGCGGTCATTTTCGTCCCCCAACCTGCCGACCTTTAGCGTCTGGGGAAAGTGGTTTCCCACTTCGTACCTTGGACGCGTGTCAAACGCCGGGGTTGTTCGGAGCCCCCCTCCCCAATACCACTCACCAGCAAAGGCGGTGCGGGGAACCCACTTACCACTATTCTGATACCGCTGTCCCTTATGTCATCGTTGCGTCATCCTGACGTAGCACCTTTCGCATACCCCCGCGCCATGTGATCCTCCACGTACTCCTGCCACCTTATTCACCCGCCACCGTGTACTGCCACCCTGGCTCACACCTCAGCAGCCACGTCACCTCCGTACCCGGGCCCCACCATGACGTCATGCTGACGTCATCGGCGGAAAAGCACCAAATGCATACTTTTTCCAAATTTAACATTATAAATGACCAAATAAGCCGTTTTGGGTCATTTTCACGCGCAAAAGAAGTAGCCGTTGTCAACCAGCTGCCGCGAAATTCGTCCCCAGCCATCAAATTCGACATTTCGACCGCTACAAGTCCAGAATTCGACGGCATTAAACCTCCACAGCCCGGCTCGCAGGCTTCCAAGCTAGTTTTCCAGGTATTTCACCAGTTTTCCCCACTTTTGCCCATGCATTCCAATTCTCTATAAATTCACCATTAAAAAACTGGTAAAAATCCCAATTTCAACTCTGCTGGTTACCTAAAGTAAGCCCACGCAACCTGCACCACCCCTGAACTATAATTCGACATTAGAGCGGTCATTCCACGAGTTGAAACCATAAAATTGTCCTCGAGGTGCTCGGCATTGTTCCCTTTTGCCGAGTACAGGCCAGCTACATTCTTACCAAAAGAAACCTCATTACCTCCGCAACTTACCCTTGGCAGTTCACGTCCTTGAGAGGTTGCAGCAAACTGCACAGACCAGCTTGCATTTTCACTGAGAAAAACACTTCAGACTTGGTCTAACAATTGCCATCACCTTATTTCAAATCAAGATTTACAATGGCTGCTTCTGCATCCTCATCCCTCAGTGTAGCTCCATTGAATCCAACAAATAGAGAGCTGGAGGCCTTGCCATTGGTTGACAAGGACTGTCTTATTGAAGACTTTGAGGGCAACAGGGACTTCTTGCAAACTTTCAGTCAGTGAGAGAGGACTATAAGGATGGTCATGGCACACATGGGATATGGGAGTCAAACCTACCATATTATTGTCTCCCAGCTGTAAATATCTTCCCTGAGATCATTCACCTATGTGCTGAAAACTATAATGTGCAGCACAGAACTATTAGCACTCCATCTGGAAGAATCCTTTTCTACATTAATGCTGAGTCTATCAACAAGATGTTACATTTTGATCAGACAGAATTGCTAATCCCGTTTTCCTTGAGCTATTTGATAGAGACTGGTGAAAAGATGACCAGAGAGGAGGTTCAAAAGGTCACCAGAGATTTCATGAGACCTGAGTGCCAGCCTACAGAGCCACCTCCCTACCTGGGTATCCATTTCAATGATATAGGCAGGATTTTACTGGACATGATTCCCTATGTGCTGGGATACAAAAACAGTGAGCATGTGGACAAAACGATGCTGGTATTTCTATCTGCATATAGCCCACGCCAACCCCCTGCCAGGAAATATAACTTTGCTAAATTCATTGCCAATAAGATTCATGATCAGCTGAGCAAGGTGGACAGGCAGGGGGTCTTCAGGTACTCAGCCTATATTTACCACCTATTCATGTACTACCACTCTGAAGCCTTCCCATGCTACATCAGAAGGCTGGATCAGAAAGGGGAAAGAAGATCTGTTATCTTCTGGACCTCTGTCTTTCATAAGGTCACAAACTCACCCTATACCTACTGTGAATTTGTTGACCAATTTGTATACCCAGTCTCTTGCCTGTTGATGAAGTCCCCTCCTCCCAGAGTATCAAATGAGATAAAGAAAGCCCTGCAGCTTTCTAGAAAATATAAAATAGGTGACTGGTACCTATATGAGAACCATACTGTCATTAGGATCTATGGCTGTGAGCTCTGTCCATACAGGCTCCCAAAATATGTACCTATGAGGTTATTTGCCTTGGAATATTACAGGCAGTTGATTCAGTTAGACCTCACCCATTTTCACAGTGCCAAAAAGAAGGCCCACCTCAAGTTCAAACACGAGTTGGGTCCCTTCATCATGAACAACAAAGAAGGGTGGGAAGAGGCAGACCTAATCCTCAAGGATAAATACAAGTTATCCTATAGTTTTCGGTGGGTCCATTATGACCCTCAAGGCTTCATCACTGCTAGAAGAAACAAGTATAGGCTTATAGGCATTAAACATTGCCAGTAGTCTCACATTGAAAAATATGCCAACCTGCAAGAATGGCAGATGGACACTCTAGTTGAAAATCTAACTGAGGAAGAAAGAATGCTAAAGAGTAGGAGGGAGCTTGAAAAGACTATTGACCTAGACTATGTGCAGCAGGTACCTTTCAGACCGCCTTATTCAATAGGATAAGGGACCTCGGCTACAAAGACTGCACCATAGGCACCTTCTACATCAGCACCAGTGTTAGATAAAGGCAAGGGTATAATGGGCACAAAAGAGGAGGTAACAAAAGAAAAGCCTGCCCCTGAAGCAGAGTAGCAAATAGGGCAGCAACAAGAACAGCAGCAGGGACAAAAGGTCCTTCCACAGACTCAGCTACCAGCAGCTCCAACACTGCAAATTCCACCTCCACAAAAAGAGCCAGTAACTGCCCCAATCTTACAAACCCCAGCACATGAGGAAAGGGGAACTAAAAGAGATAGAGAAGAGTCCACTCCTCTCAGTGGATCCTCCCACCAGCCAGAAGCCAAAAGGCAAAGAGTAGACTCCCCAGAGGTAGAAGACATTACTGATGATGTCTTGGAGAGTGAAAGAAAAGACAAGGAGGGCAGTCAACACACAGGTACAAGCTCCTTTCAGCAGGAGCAAACTTTACAACATGGCTTAGAGGTGTCCTCCTCTTCCCAGCTGACCAAGAAGCCCAAAAGCACCAAGGCTTCTTTCAAACAGATAAAAGCTCAGAATGAGCTGCTAAGGGCCGAGGTCTACAAGCAATTCGTAGATGCAACACCAGCCCAGCAAGAGAGACTATTGTCGGTATACGACATTCAGGAGGAGAAATTACTCCTGAGCCACTTCAAGCCAATGGGGCCGGAGCCCAAGACACCTGCAGATTTCATAAAGACAAGGGTGGAGGTCCTAGCCAGGGATATACATCCCATGGACCAGATTGAACTCCACAAACAAACTGGAGAGATGGTCTATGCAACCCTAATAGAGAAGGCCACCTTGGCCCATGAGCTGAAGGAGTCCCTAAAAAACACCAACACCCAGTTGGATTTTGAAAGATTGTCATCCCAAGCCAAAGACAACAGAATAAAGTCCCTAGAGGAGATCATCATCGATCTAGGACATGATCCTAGTGATCCAACGGGTGTAAAGGCCCTCATGAAGAAAAAAGATGATGACTTGAACGCATTGAAGAAGAGGTTGAAGCTGCAGCCCACAGAGCACCCTCAAACAACAGAACTCCAAAAGCAAAAACGGGCTGAGGACCAGCTAGACCTCCTAATGCAGCAAGACCGAAGGATTAGAGAACTGGAGAAGGAGCTGGAAGGAATATTACAGGAAAAACAAGCAGATTCCACTTCCCAAGCTCCTCCAACTACATCAACTACAGCAGCAACTTCAGGGGCAGCAGTGCCCCCTACAGCAGAAACAGCAGGAACAGCAGTGGCACCAGATGCCAGTCCAAGTATAGAAGAATTGACCAAGGCCGTCAGAGCAATGGAGCTCCAAGCAGATGAAATAAAGAAGGCCAAGGAAAAATTGGCAGAACTGGACTCCAAGTATACCAACTCCAAAATGACTGTAGCAGAGCAGGGCAGAGAAATAAAGGCCCAAAGAGACAAGATAAAGGCCTTAGAAAAGGAGCTGAATCTAGATACAGCTATGGCTGACATAAAGAGAATCCTATGGGCTAAAATTGGCCAATCCATCAAACAGCAGTGGAGGTCAATAAAAATAATACATGAGCAGATGGATTTGATGGGCCAAGCACAAGCAGAAATTCAGAAGGCCAAGACAGTACTAGGAAACAAAACAGAACAGGCAAACAGGATGATAGACTTCCTGAATAGACAGGAAAGGGAAGAATTAGTAGCCATAGGCATTCCCAACAGAACAGAAGCTGTCCTCTCTGCCAAGAAAGCACTAACTATAAGAAACTATATACAAACAGTAGAGAGGAAATTTTTTGAAATGCAAGCAGATGTGGAGGAATACAAGGCCAAAATGGGAGTGCTGCAAGCAAAAGGCCTGCCGAGTTTGCTAAGTGGTGCAGGAAAGCTGATCTCCCTAGATCAAATGGCCAATAGAATGGCAACCACTATTGAAAATCAGATTATTTCATCTGGCAGTACATCTGAACCAGCAGGGCCTCCTACAGGACAAAGTTTATATGAAAAACTTGAAGGCATGTTCTTCATTGAGAATGAGGTGAATCACCTGTTTGAGACTCCTCCCAATCTTTACAAACATACAGAGGCAGAGGAAACATTGATTAAAATACGAAGGCATCAAATGCCTAAGGAGGATTGGTGGCAGTTTATGCTTCAGATTTTGCCACGGTAAGTCCAGCTGTTTGGTCACTGCCAGCTCCAGGTCACTAGAAGACAAACAACAAAAAAGGGTTAGCATTTAAGAACCGCTAAGAAATGACTCATCACATAAGACGATGACAGCTAGCCAAGTTTTGAACAGCGCATCTCCAACCGACTCTAACAGCCATAAAGACCAAATATCTTCTGACTATGTGACAGCTGAAGCATAAAGGAATTTCGGCTGCATTCACTACTTCAGCTACTGCATTCCGGAGATTAGCATATCATAAATGAGATATTAACTCATTTCGTTGATATTTTTGATGTAAATTTTGTATATAAACTCCCCTGAGTAACTCATAAGGGGTTGGTAATTTTCTCTATGAGAACACTTGTATTGTACACTTTCAATCATCTAATACAAAGGGCTGGATGAGCTCAGTGATTTCCTGAAATTATTTGATGTCCGAGGGATGCTCCATGTGTTGATGCAGAATTCCTGTGCTATCTGACGAAATAACAAGTTTTCTTCAAAACTCTGTTCTTATTTTTCTTATGTTTATCAAATCATACTTATCTCACACTAAGCTAGCAGTGAATAAAAAGAATAGTACAAGATTTGTTTTATTACACCTTGTGCTCAATTTTTGCTGCTGTAAATGTTTGTCTTCAGGGTTAAATATGTGCATGAATTCTTAATTGCTCATGTGTCTGTTAATTCTATGTGTACAAATATCACCTAGAAATTCTTAAATGCTCCTGGGTTGATATTCTCACTGTCTTACTCCAACAGTTAGCTGTAAGATTCTTAATTGCCTTGCACTAACTAGATACACTCCATTCCATCATTATTACAAAAGTTATTTCTCAGACACTAATCTGGCTCTGCAACATCACTACAGTATAATAGCAGCACATCAAGCATCTAAAGGACCACTGACTCCATAGCCCAATGGACTAGAACTCTTTGGAAATTGCATAAGAACCTAGACTGAAATTATCATACAAGCAAAAAACTCAAAACAAACCTGAACTTATAGCTAGCCTAAAATCATTACAAACAAAGATAAATCATAAAGAGAGAGCCCTCTCTGATTACGATGTGGCTAGGCACTGTAATCCAAAGATTGGTTAGTGGTTACCCCGGCCGTATTCCCTTGGGAGTCATAGGGAACAACCTGGGTGTTAACAATAAGAAAAACATGTTTACAATCTTGCACTGGTGCAAACTCATACCGCTACGCAGGCACCCACCTATAGAAGGCTACAACCTTCTCTCATTCTCCAACTTCTACTAGAAGGGAGCTCCAAGCCCCTAGCTCTTGTACTAACCGATCCATTTACTAGTACGTAGGTGCCAACCTACAGAAGGCTCCAACCTTCACTCATTTTCTAGCTGCTATTAGAAGGGAGCTCTAACCCCCTAGCTCTTTTACTGGCCGATATGTTTACCAATATGTAGGTGCTAGCCTACAAAAGGCTATGACCTTCTCTCTTCCTCTAGGGACCACATTTCATAAATTTTTAGATTGGATACTCTTAGAACACAACACCACAATCTGAAGGCCTCGTTTCATCAATTTTTCATACTGGACCCATCGACAACATTAAAGCTCAAAATTATTCACCACTGCAATACAACCAATCACTGAAAACCCATCATCACTGAAGAAAATCACAATGAATCAATCTGAACATTTAGAAGACTGTCACTAGAACACAAAGCAGAACCTAGAACACTACATCAACAACCAGAGCCAACTGCAACATCAAACATCATAATTCATATTTTATACGCTACTTTGATGTTCCAAACCAACATGTGTATGTGCTTTTACCAAAGTGAACTAGCATATAAATCTGCAAATACTAACTTAAAACTTCACAGTTATTCTAGAATTCAGCCATACCCAAATTTGAACATTTACAGAATAAAACATGTGTTAGCATTTAGATCTAGACTATCCATGATCATACCGCATAATGATAATTTATTTTAGGTCTTATGATCCTGATCCATCATTAGATCTCATCCCTCATCAACCACTAAGGTTCATCCTTAGTTAAGATCAAGCAAAGCCCCAGAAGCCCATAACATGCATATTTTCTTTTGATATCACTCGTCATAAGATATTCATTACTTGCACACATTGGCCTAATGATCTTCTCCTCCTTATATAGTTTTAGGACTTTCTCAATACCTCGAACCAAAACCACTTAGGACCTTTGGTATTCTTGGGCGGGATCAAATAGTCTTTACTCCACTCAATATTGTGGGCTAATACCATGGTATTATCCCCTGGTATTCTTTGCTCTTGAATTTCCTTGTTTTTCCAACTTGTACATGCTTTTCCTCTTGCGAACGTGTGTGTATACATATACGCTCCTTTTGTTTTGTGGACCTGCGTGTATATGCTACTTGGACAAAGTGAACCAACATATACCTCTATTTATTCAATCTCTAGAGTCTGATTTGTAATCCTTTGTTGTTACCCGTTGCACTGTGAAGTGTCATCTATGTGAGTTGGCATCAAGGACAACACCTGTATCATAATGCCAACAATATCCCTCTTTGGACTTGATGGCAACCACAACACCAAGATGCTCCCCCCTTTGACATCAAGGGAAAAGGGAGGACCAATATATTCTCCCCCTTTGATATACATTATGCTGTCCATGCTCCCCCTTAGTACATGCAGAGTCTGAAGAGATATGATTCAAAAGAATAACATGACTCTATAACTCAACTGAGTATGACCTCCCTAAGACCAATGACTCATACATACATCAATCACCCAAGCAAGTGGGGATACACCAAATTTGACTCATCCACCCAACAAATTGGAGATATACCAAATGTTTATACATGACTAAAATAGCAATTATTACATCATCCTTCCCATGTATAGTGGGGTTACACATTAGGTCTTTACATGACCTTTACATCAAATTATATACATGAAATTTATAACAAGGACCAATGATCTAAACGAGACCATGATAGTCATCAACAACTATCATACACCATAAGCATTTGTTAGAAGCATCAAGATCAACTACCTGTATATTTCCATCATCAAAAGAGTCATTTGAATCAAAGAGACTATGTGAATCAAGCAGTATAAGTATCATCATGTATAATGCCAACAATACATTATTAGAAGCATATGCACCCCCTAGACATGTGCCATATGTTCACTGTCAGATCTAGTCATTGCATTTGTCAGTAAGAATCATCAAGGCATCATCATCAACCAGTTATTCATCAATTTATTAACAAATTATGAGGGCCAAAAGCACTTCTGTAATCATCATCAATCAGAATAGAAAATATAATTGATAATTGACTGAACTATATTAGATCACTTTTATGAGTCTTTCCCACTGTATTTTCTCAAAAACACCATATACATGACTGTGCAACTTCTAACTCCCATATATACGCAACTTGTCTTCATGATAACTGTGTATGAGAATTGGAATTCTGAAGTTTCACACCTTCATCTCCCCTTGAGTCTATTATGTCCATATACTTTGCTATGCCATATCTTTTTGAATGTACTTCCTTCTCCTTCCATACCTTGGAGTGTGATGATGTTTTCTTCTTTTGGTATGTTGGCCGAAATGTGTTCCTGCATTCTTTTGTTATATGCCCAAACTTGTTACAATCATAACATATTATATGTTTCATATTCCCTCTACAACAGTGAATGGCTTTGTGACCAAACATATTGTAAGAAAAACAATATCCCTTAAAGCACCTGGAAGTTGATGGTCTTTCTGTGTGACGGTTATTATCTTGAACCATTCTACTTATGCATCAGGCTACAACATGTCCAAAATTATGACATACAAAACATTCAACTTTATTCATCAGAGGAAATAACCGACTATCACTTCCATAGTTAGGAGTAAATAATTTTCTTTGAAGAGTTTATTTCCTTGGTCATTGATGGGATTGACCTCTTATCTCCTTATTGAGCATTTCAGATTTTGCATTAGAGTTCCTTGCCTCATCTTGTGAGCTAGATTCACCTTCAATAGTTTCATGAAAACCAAGACCAGTTTTGATGGTAGGAGACCTTTGACTACTAAGAATATTATCCAAAATCTTAGTACTGTCTTGAAATCATAACAATTTATCCTTTTCTTCTAATTTACCTTTTAATATATTTACCTCAACCTGATATTGCTCTTCCTTTTCCAAATATTTCTTCTTCATGATTTCTTCAGTCTTTTTTCCTTCTTCCACTTGTTGCCTTAATTTGAGAATCTATTTTCTTGTTCTTCATCTGATTGAGGTAGTTCTTCATTCTGCTTATTTGAATTCTCAAGATCTTCTTATAGAGAGAGGATCTTAGCTTCAATACTTTCATAGTAATTGGATCTAGCTTTAAGTCTATTGATTGTTGTACTCTTTTCATTTACTTCATTTCTTAATGATGTCACTTCATCCTGCAGCTTTTGACATTGAACTTCCTTTTCCTTGTATTGCTTCCTTACTTTGTTTCCTTCCTCCAACTGAGCTTTTAATATGGTAATTTCTTCTTTGAAAGCACACTCCCTTTTGTTAAATGGATCTTGTTGATCTCTAATTTTATCTGTAGTCTTTTAACTTCTTCCTCTATATTTCTTTCACTATCACTTTCAATATCTTCAACATTGCATGAACAGAGAAAAGTATCACCTGTTGGCATTATGGCTAAAGTGTTGTCCTTGATGGCAACCCATTCAGGTGATAGACCAGTACTTCAAGTCAGCAGCAGAGATTGATGATCAGCTATCAAATATTGAAGAAAATAAGGGGTACGCAGGTACACCTTGCATAAGGTGCGTACACGCAGGTCAGTGTTACATAAAGTGCGTACATACCCGCAGTTATCCCATTCAGGAGGTGCGTACCCCCAGTGCTCACATTTTAAGGCAAAGAAATTCACATGTGGGGTTTTCTTATGTTTTACTCTTGGTATTTAGCCGACGGTATTGTGTTATTATAGTGTCGGCTCGTGGTATTGATCCATGATTTAAGGAAGAGCTTTCCTATATAAAGCAAAGGAGATCATTTGGCTTGAGCATGTTTTTGGTTGAATATCTTATGAGGGCTAGATCTGGTCTAGATCTAAATAAGGCAAATCTACTGATAGATCGAGATCTCTTCGGCGCATGTTCAAATATGTAGATCTGATTGTCTGGGTTATTTCTGAAGTCTTGAAATCATCTATGGCCGAAGGTACGTAGGTACAGTGAGAGAAAAGTGCGTACATACGCTGGAACGAAGCGTTTCAGGTGCGCCGGTACGCAGGCACAGAAGGGTTTCAGGTGCGCCGGTACGCAGGCACCGAAGGGTTTCAGGTGCACCGGTACGCAGGCACAGAAGGGTTTCAGGTGCGCCGGTACGCAGGCACAGAAGGATTTCAGGTGCGCCGGTACACAGGCACAGAAGGGTTGCAGGTGCGCCGGTACGCAGGCACAGAAGGGTTTCAGGTGCGTACATACGCAGGCATAGAAGGGTTGCAGGTGCGGAGGTCCGCAGGCAGTTCAATAGACTCAGAGCGAGGTACGCAGGCTAGCATTTGAGCAGGGTGCGTACGTAAGCAGGCGAGCAGTTGAGCAGGGTGTGTACTGTAAGCAGGCAAGCAGTTGAGCAGGGTGAGTACTGTAAGCAGGCAAGTAGTTGAGCAGGGTGCTTACGTAAGCAGGCGAGCAATTGAGCAGGGTGCTTACTTCTCTTAAAATCTTTGTTTATCATTGTTGTGTTCTGGGTTTGGTCCTATTATTGTTGATCTGGTTACTACATTTGACTGGGTGATTCTCTCATACTTGATGATCATTTGATGCTTATGGATACAGTTTGAAAATTTATGAAAAGTGGTCCTTGTAAGAGAAGAAGTAGGGGGTTCTAGCTCCCTTCCAGGAGAGACTGGAAAACGAGAGAGAGAGAGTTGTAGCTCTCTGCAGGTTGCAGCCTGCGTACTGGTAAAGGACTGCACTAGTACAAAACCATTGTAAAAGGAGTTTCTAATTTGAAAGAAGATAGAGACATATTGCAGTAGGTGGTTTTCACCCACATTGGGTTTCCACCTTACATCTTGTGTTCTTTGGTGTGACTATCTGTTTTCTTTTGTTCATGCTCATTATTTTATGGTACTGACATGCAAAAATAATTCAAAGAACAAATAAAGAAGATTTATTAAAAGAATTAGATAATATTGATTCACCCCCCTCTCAGTATTATTTCCAACAATTGGTATCAGAGCAGGTCCTTCAGATAAGTTTGATCGCTTGAAGGTAGATCGTTCATCATGAGCAACTACGAGAGAGAAGCATCAATCAGGCCACCGGTTTTTGATGGGACAAACTTCAATTATTGGAAGGTAAGAGTTACTGCCTATCTTCAATCTCTTGGTACAGAAGTTTGGGACATTGTAGAGACAGGCTACGTTTTTCCTTCAGCTACTCCTACAGATGCAGCCGAGAAAAAGAAGTATGAAACAAATGCGAAAGCAGTCAGTACTCTATTAGGATGTATATCTCAATCAGAATTCATGAAGGTAATGCACTATAAATCCGCAAAAGAGATATGGGACAAAATTGTCACGAGCTATGAAGGAGATGAACAGGTAAAACGTGCTAAACTTCAAACTCTCAGAATTCAGTATGAGACTCTCAAAATGTATAATGATGAAAGTGCGGCTAACTATTTTCTTTGGGTAGATGAGGTTGTTAACTGTATGAAAAATTTGGGTGAAGAAATAAAAGAGGCTATTGTGGTTGAAAAGGTTCTAAGATCATTGTCCCCCAAGTTTGAATCTAAAGTATCTGCAATAGAAGAAAAGGAAAATCTACGAATTCTTACTATGTCTCAGCTACATGGAATTCTAACTGCTTATGAAATGAGAAAGGGAGGTCCATCAGACAAAAGAGAAGCTGCTTTCAAGGCATCAGGCAAAGGAGATTATTATGAAGCGAGCCACGTCCCAGAAGAAGAGGAAGAAGAATCAAATTTTGTCAGAAATCTTCAAAGGGGTTCTGGAAGATTCAGAGGTAAGTTACCTTTTAAATGCTTTGCTTGTGGAAGAGTAGGTCATTATGCTGCAAAATTTCCTTATAAGGATAAAGGAAAGGAACCTGCTAGATGGAACAAGAAACAAAATGCAAATAAGAAAAGCTACTACACTCATGAAGATAGTGATGGTCTATCAAACAGTGATGAAGATGAACAAGGTAATGAATATAAGTTGTTAATGGCATTTGAAGAGGATGATTATATGGATGCTATAGATGTGGATAACCTTTATGATGAAATTACTAGACTCAAGAGATATATAGAAGAAAAGAACATGATCATTGATACTCTACAATTTCAAATTGATGAAAAGGAAAAACATCTTGAAAAATTAGAAGGTGAAATTGTTGGTCTTAGAAAAGAGATTGAGAAAACAAAAGCTATTAATCTCAAGTTTGTCAAAGGATCTGAAACTTTGGATGAGATTATCAATGTGCAGCGGTCTCCACTAAACAAGACAGGTCTGGGCTATAATGGAGAAACTTCTCGAGCATCCACCTCAAAAAGTTATCTTGATGCAGCAAGAAGAAATGAGCAAAAGCACAATGAAGATCATCAGGTAAAGCAGGGACGAATTACAAACAGAAACTATCAGGGGCAATCCATCTTAAGGTTGAACAAAAGCTACAACTAGCCATAGGTAAAATTTTCTCAATTTGGTTCAAGAATAGATGACAATAGAAATTACAATCAATTGGCTGGTAGATTCGATAACCGCAGAATTTTCTTCAATGGACAATGCTTTTCTTGCCATAGCTTTGGTCACAAAGCAACTCAATGTGTTGCATATAAAACGATCATGACTAGGGAAGCTCAAAAACAAAGAAGTATGACGGGGATTACAAAAAGGACCTATAACAACTTTTCGGTTCTTGAAAATGAAGTTGAATGTTCTATTTGCAATAACTTTGGTCATGAAGACTCTGAATGCAGGAGCAGGTTTCAGCAGAAAAAGGAACAAGCCTCAAGCACCAAAACATGGAGAATAAAGGAACCTCAAACAGAAAGATGTGGGATAGCTTTTTATGCAGAGGGACAGGAAAATCTATGGTACATTGACAGTGGATGTTCGAAGCATATGACAGGTGATAAAGAAAAACTTGCGTCTTATTCTACTCTAGAAAAGGGAAAGAAAGTCTCTTTTGGAAATGATACTCCTGCAACTATAAAAGGAAAAGGCATTGCTCAGTTAAAAGAAAAGGTCAAGGCTGGAAATGTTTTGTATGTTGATGGATTGAAGCATAATCTTATAAGTGTCAGCCAGATGTGTGATCAAAGAACCGAGGTTATATTCAGATCAAATGGATGTCTTGTTCGTGATCTTGATACAGGTAAAACAGTGATCAAAGGCAAAAGAACTCCAAATAATCTGTACATATTTGAAGAAGTACAACAACAATGCTATCTGAGCAAGAATGATGAGCACTGGTTATGGCATCGGAGGTTGGGACATCTAAGCTTTCCACAAATAAGGAAAGCATGCAAATATCAGGCAGTTCGCGATCTTCCAGATATCAAAATTCCTAACAACACCATATGCAAATCATGTCAGTTTGGAAAACAAACCAGAACTAACTTTCCAGAGAAAGAAGAATCAGCTAGCATGCCTCTTGAGCTAGTACATACAGATACATGCGGTCCTTTCAAGAAAAGAACACCTCGAGGAGAAGAATACTTGATATTATTCATTGACGATTTCTCCAGGTTTGTCTGGTTAAGACTTATGAATCACAAAGATGAAGCATTCGAAAAATTCAAATACTTCAAAGCCTTGGTTGAAAATGAATCAGGTCACAAAATTAAGTGCCTCAGATACGACAGAGGTGGGGAATTTACTTCAAATGAATTTTTCGATTTCTGTGAAGAACATGGGATAAGAAGAGAATTCTCTATAGCAAGAACTCCTCAGCAAAATGGAGTTGTGGAAAGAATGAACAGAACAGTCCAACAAATGGCTCGTGCTATGCTTGATGAGTCAGGAACTCCCGCAACTTTCTGGGGTGAAGCTGCACATGCTGCAGTTGTTATTCTCAACAAAACAAATGTCCGGGTGAACAGAACTCAAACTCCTCATGAGCTCTGGAGTGGTAGGACTCCTTCAGTAAAGCACTTCAAAATCTTTGGGAGCAAATGCTATATCAAGAATACTGATGAGCAGCTTGGCAAACTTGAACCTAGAGCAGATGAAGGCATTCTTCTTGGTTACTCTCCACATAGCAAAGCATACAAATGCTACAATAAAAGACTTGGCAGAATTGTTGACAGCATTGATGTAGTGGTTGATGAGAAGGGATACATTCCTAGGCAAGTACAGCATGAAGACATCGAAGAAAATGAAGGCTACCCCCAACGACAGAATGATGAAGAAGAAGAACCTCAAGAAGAACAAGAGGAGCAAACAAGAATAGAAGAAAAGACTCCATCCAGATATGTCCAGAAGAACCATCCAGAATCTCAGATTATGGGGCAGAAAGAAGCAGGTGTACAAACAAGAAGAACAGTTGCAGAAGCTTCAAGCTATTTGGCATTACTCTCCTCTACTGAACCACAAAATGTGAAAGAGGCATGCAAAGATGAATGTTGGGTGAAAGCAATGGATGAAGAACTTGAGCAAATCGAAAAGAACAACACTTGGGAGCTGGTTCCTAGACCAAAAGATAAGAATGTTATCGGGACAAAATGGGTCTTCAAAAACAAATTGAATGAAAATGGAGAAGTAATTAGAAACAAGGCCAGACTTGTTTGTAAAGGGTATGCACAGCAAGAAGGAATAGACTTTGAAGAAACCTTTGCTCCTGTTGCAAGACTTGAGGCCATCCGAATGTTCCTTGCTCTCTCAAGTTTTCAAAACTTCAAAGTATTTCAAATGGACGTGAAATCAGCCTTTCCGAATGGAGACTTGGAAGAAGAAGTGTACATTGAACAACCAGATGGGTTCATTCTTGGAAATGATCCAAATCTTGTATGCAGATTGAAAAAGGCTCTCTATGGTCTCAAACAAGCTCCAAGGGCTTGGTACTACCGTTTGGACAAATATCTTCATCAACAAGGCTTTTCAAAAGGATCGGCAGATAGCAATCTTTATATAAAAGTTGAAAATGACAAATTGCTAATACTTGTTGTGTATGTAGATGACATTATTTTTGGGAGCAATGAAGAAGCTATGAGTCAAAACTTTGCCTTGGTCATGCAGAAAGAATTTGAAATGTCCTTGCTAGGAGAACTGACATATTTCCTTGGTTTGCAAATCCAACAAAAAGAAGGAGGAATCTTTTTATCTCAAACCAAGTATCTCAAATAGATTTTGAAGAAATATGGTATGGAAGATGCAAAACCAGTATGTAAACCCATGGTCACAGGATGTAGCCTCAGTGCAAATGATGAATCTGCAGCAGTACATCAACCAACCTACAGATCTATGATTGGAAGTTTACTTTATTTGACAGGTACCCGACCAGACATCATACATGCAGTTGGAATAGTTGGAAGATTTCAGGCAAATCCGAAGGAGACTCATCTTCAGGCAGTGAAGAGAATTTTAAAATATCTTCAAGGGACTCAAAATTATGGCTTATGGTATCCTAGAGATACAGATCTTACACTTCCTGCTTATACAGATGCAGATTGGGCCGGAAGCGTGGATGATAGGAAAAGAACAAGTGGTGGTGCGTTCTTTATGGGTTCCAGACTGGTATCTTGGTTCAGCAAGAAACAGAGTTCGATTGCCTTGTCTACAGCTGAAGTGGAATATGTTGCTGCTGCATCTTGTTGCACCCAACTCCTTTGGATGATGCAGACTTTGCAGGATTTTCAAATCACTTGTACACCACCAATCCCCATCTTATGTTATAACACAAGTGCAATCAACATCTCAAAGAATCCTGTTATGCATTCAAAAACCAAGCACATACCAATCAAGTATCATTTTCTCCGGGAACAAGTGCTTGAACAGAAGGTCAAGTTGGAGTATGTTCCTTCTAAGGAACAAGTTGCTGATATTCTCACCAAACCATTGCCCAGGGACACCTTTGAATACCTCAGGCAAAAGCTGGGGGTTGTTGATGCATCATCTTATTGCTGAACCTCTTCTGATTGATGGTACAGGTTCAGGGGGAGCATATAATGCATCGTTGGCATTATGGAGGATGTGCAGAAGGAGATCTTGGAAGTAGCTGCAACATGTCTCTATCTATTTCATGGTGGATTATGGTTCTTCGTTGCAAATCTGGTTCATATTCAGGGGGAGCATGTTCTTAGGGGGAGCATAACCCTTTGCCCTTGATGTCAAAGGGGGAGAATGAAGTTGAAGCTTTGAGGTTTCCATCAAGTCCAAAGGGGAAGACTGTTGGCATTATGGCTAAAGTGTTGTCCTTGATGGCAACCCATTCAGGTGATAGACCAGTACTTCAAGTCAGCAGCAGAGATTGATGATCAGCTATCAAATATTGAAGAAAATAAGGGGTACGCAGGTACACCTTGCATAAGGTGCGTACACGCAGGTCAGTGTTACATAAAGTGCGTACATACCCGCAGTTATCCCGTTCAGGAGGTGCGTACCCCCAGTGCTCACATTTTAAGGCAAAGAAATTCACATGTGGGGTTTTCTTATGTTTTACTCTTGGTATTTAGCCGACGGTATTGTGTTATTATAGTGTCAGCTCGTGGTATTGATCCATGATTTAAGGAAGAGCTTTCCTATATAAAGCAAAGGAGATCATTTGGCTTGAGCATGTTTTTGGTTGAATATCTTATGAGGGCCAGATCTGGTCTAGATCTAAATAAGGCGAATCTACTGATAGACCGAGATCTCTTCGGCGCATGTTCAGATCTGTAGATCTGACTGTCTGGGTTATTTCTGAAGTCTTGAAATCATCTATGCCCGAAGGTACGCAGGTACAGTGAGAGAAAAGTGTGTACATACGCTGGAACGAAGCGTTTCAAGTGCACCGGTACGCAGGCACAGAAAGGTTTCAGGTGCGCCGGTACGTAGGCACAAAAGGGTTTCAGGTGCGCCGGTATGCAGGCACAGAAGGGTTTCAGGTGCGCCGGTACGTAGGCACAAAAGGGTTTCAGGTGCGCCGGTACGCAGGCACAGAAGGGTTTCAGGTGCGCCGGTACGCATGCACAGAAGGGTTTCAGGTGCGTCGGTACGCAGGCACAGAAGGGTTACAGGTGCGCCGGTACGCAGGCACAGAAGGGTTTCAGGTGCGTACATACGCAGGCACAGAAGGGTTGCAGGTGCGGAGGTCCGCAAGCAGTTCAATAGACTCAGAGAGAGGTACGCAGGCTAGCAGTTGAGTAGGGTGCGTACGTAAGCAGGCGAGCAGTTGAGCAGGGTGCGTACTGTAAGCAGGCAAGCAGTTGAGCAGGGTGAGTACTGTAAGCAGGCAAGCAGTTGAGCAGGGTGCTTACGTAAGCAGGCGAGCAATTGAGCAGGGTGCTTACTTCTCTTAAAATCTTTGTTTATCATTGTTGTGTTCTGGGTTTGGTCCTATTATTGTTGATCTGGTTACTACATTTGACTGGGTGATTCTCTCATACTTGATGATCATTTGATGCTTATGGATACAGTTTGAAAATTTATGAAAAGTGGTCCTTGTAAGAGAAGAAGTAGGGGGTTCTAGCTCCCTTCCAGGAGAGACTGGAAAACGAGAGAGAGAGAGAGTTGTAGCTCTCTGCAGGTTGCAGCCTGCGTACTGGTAAAGGACTGCACCAGTACAAAACCATTGTAAAAGGAGTTTCTAATTTGAAATAAGATAGAGACATATTGCAGCAGGTGGTTTTCACCCACATTGGGTTTCCACCTTACATCTTGTGTTCTTTGGTGTGACTATCTGTTTTCTTTTGTTCATGCTCATTATTTTATGGTACTGACATGCAAAAATAATTCAAAGAACAAATAAAGAAGATTTATTAAAAGAATTAGATAATACTGATTCACCCCCCTCTCAGTATTATTTCCAACATCACCATAAGACCAAAAATTTGTACCTGATACTTCTTTTGCTTGTTCATCTTCAATCTGAGGTGATTCTAAATCTGAATACTTACTTTCACCAGATGGCCAATTGTCTCTCATGTTGTCACTGTTCCTTTGAGATGTCTTCTTCTTCTGAGGCACTTTCTTCTTTAGCTTATTTCCCATTGTTTCTATGGATCTCCTTCAAGCGATCAACTTCTACCAAAGGACCTTCTCTGATACCAATTGTTGGGAATAATACTGAGAGGGGGGGGGATGAATCAGTATTTATCAAATCAATAACTTTTTCTCTTCATACTCAAATTTTTATAAGCTACTTCAATGAAGGTAACTCTCGTGTACACGCAACTATCTTTAAGGCAACCACCATATATCCAGTGAACTTATGATTCAATTAATTCATCATATGTTAATCTTTCATCAGTGCATGAGTACTTTATTAACCATATAAATAATAACCATGTGCAGTAATTGTTTGGTCAATTTAGTGTTGTCTAAATTGCTATGTCAACCCGGGGCTCGTAAGCTGATGAAGTGAAGTGTACAATATATACTTAAGTGGCATTTTCTAGTTCTTTTTGTCGTTTTTAGTTCATGTGTGACTTATCTTCCTAATGTTATGTGATGGAGTTATAAACAAGTGAGTGAATGTGTGTGTATGTGGTGATTTCTAAATGCTTCTTGAACTTTTTAAAGAGAAAGCTTGAAAAGTGACTTGCAATGGAATTGAAACTTCAAATGAAAGCAAAGCATTAAACAAAGTGACTAATGGCACTAGTCCACTATCTATGCTACTGATAAGAACAAAAATAGCATCTATGTTAACTCAATGGAAAGTGAAAAACACTACTTTAACTACAAAACTTAAATGACAAATCATAACACTTCATTCTTCCTTAACATTCTGCCTCTAGCTGAAATTGTTCATGTGAAAAATAGTTAATAAGGAATCAGTAATATGAGTCCAAAAGCTAATCAAACCAAGCTGCCATTCAATGATATTTTGGTCCAATAAAGGTTAGTCAATTATGATGAGAAGACCATCAAAAGGTTAGTAAGCAACTTGTCAAAAACTTGATAAAGTAAACTAGCAATGAAACTAAGTAAGCAAGGTAAAAATCAGCAACTAAGACAAGACAACTTCAAATACCATCATTGATAAAAAGAAATAAAAACACACTATCCCGGACTCCTAACACACCTGCATAAACAAATTGATCAGTTCTGAAAAGTGCTGGAAATGTAAAGGCATGAAATCAAACTGTACATTATTATACATGTTCAAAGAAATGAAAAACTGCAGAAATCAAACTATACATTATTGTACATGTGAAAATGAAAACAAAGAAAGGCAGGAAAATAAAGTTAAATGCTACTGTACATAGGTTGTGGCAGATGGGGGCCCTCCATCCACTCAACCAGCTAAAGATCAGCTACGTAGAGATGAACAGGAACAGTCTTCTTATATTAAATCAGCATGTCAAAATATAGTGAAGAAGTGCTGTAAAAACAGTCTTTAAAACAGAGTTTGGTAACCAAAATAATTACAGCAATTACAATATTAAAAAGATAATCTCTAAGCGTTGGCAAACACTTTATTTATAGGTACAGGGACAAACTGTCCTCTGCGTAAACTAAGAAACTACAGTCTTGACTAATTAACTATGCAGCAACACGCAGGCAACTTCGTGCACGTTTGGAGGAAACGGTCATCATGGGGAGTAAATCTATGGTTAGATCCTGTCCCTTGCTGTCTTCGTGGCATGGAGGAAGTGCCAGCTGTGATTCCGTGTCTCATTTGCTCACGCAGAGCCGTGCCACCATTTGGAACTTTGTTGTTTGACCGTAGTTACATCTGTGTTGACCGGGGGTATATATGAGCGAGTTGGCATAGCTGATAGCACACGAACCATGCACACAGTCATACCAACTTGCCCATGTGGCCCTTTCCTTTGGAGGACACGTGGAACATAGCAAACAAGAAAATGGCTGCGGAATCTCTGATCGGCTGCGGAAACGCTGTATTAGCTGCGGAATTGCAGCACTTGTACCAAAATTCTAAACCAACAGTCAATCATTAGCACAGTCAACAAATCATGTTAAAAAGACATATAATGCAATGAATTGAACAAGTTGATGGAGGAAATGATGACAAAAGAGAGAAGTGAGTAGGAAAAAGTTGTTGGGAGGATAGGTAAATGAGTGCAGGTTTGAGGCTCAACATACCCCCACTGTGAGGGTGTTGCATGTCCTCATGCAACCAAAACTTTGTCATAATCTTTCAGTCCACATGTTCAGATGCCTCTGCCAAGACATCCAACCTTCTCTTTTTCCTCCTTGTTGTCAAATTTGCTCTTGGTTTCCTAACCAAGCACCTGAATTTCAAGTTAACCAAGGCCTTTCTTAATTTCTTGCATTTCCTCTTCAATTTCCTGTTCTTTCTTTGCCAAAGACCCAAATGAAGCATTGTGTTGTCGTGGACCATTTTGTCCACTTTGCTCTGTTGTCTCAATGCTTCGTTTTCCTGTTTGATATGGCGATTGAGGACTTCTAGCTCAAATATTTCTTGCTTCAGAGACTGAACCTATTGTTCAAGGGGCAAGACAGTGCTAGGGCCAGCAATAGATTGTTCTAATGTTTCCACGTAATCATATGCTTCCTGCTGGACAGGGTCAATGTGAGGTGTTTGTCTTGGCCTAAATTCAAATCCTTGAAAACTGCTTTCTCTCTCTTGCTAGAAAGGACTTTCCTCTCTTGGAGGACTTAGCTCAATATCTAGCCGAATTGGAGTCTTCTCAGGTGTGCCCAAATCAATGAAATGAGACTGTTTCTCTTTAGTCACACTCTTCTTCTCTATAAGTCTAGTGCTTCTTCTCACTTACAGGCTAGTACTCTTTGGCTTTTGTTGTTTTTGCTTTTGTTTCTTTTTGGAGATGGCAGTTTCATGGAGCTGAGCAAGCCTATGAGCTAGTGTTTGGGTATCTTCTTCAATTGAGGGCTCAGGTGAAGGGTATGACTCTTGCAAAATGGATTTCCCTTTATCCCTCTTTTGTCAATTAGTTCTGTCTCCCTTTTTCTTTTCCTCTTGAACAATTTCTTGGACAGTTTCTTGGGAAATTTCTTGAAGAGTTTCTGCAACAATTTCTTGGGTAGTTTCTTCAATTTCTACAGCAGTGTCTTGGGCAGCAATCTCTTCTCTAGCAATTTATGGGGCAGTTTCTTCTACAGCAGTTTCTTGGGTAACCATTTCTTTCCCTTTTCTTCTACTTCTCTTTGGTACCCTAGGAGAGCTACTAGAGGCTTCAACTGTCTCTTGAAAATGGTTTCTAACAAGGAACTTCTCCCATGTATCCTTTTTAACTTTTAACTGCTCCTCAATCAAGATTTTAATGAGTCCATGGTGGTATAAGTGGGACTCAATGTTTCCCACATGTTTCTGAACAGTAGCACTCATTTTTCTTAGACTAGCTAGCAAGAAATAAGGTAGGTTGATAGCATGTTCATCCATGAAATGCATCATGATTCTTGCATGATATACATACATGACACCAAAACAGCCTTCACATGTTAAAAATTTCTGAACAAGCAATAGTAATGAAGTCCATTCCTCTTTAATAACACGTACAGGAATTCCCTTTGTGAAAATGGATGTATCCATACCTGGATTCTTTAGCATATTCTTCCACTCTTGATCTTCAACTGTTCGGTTTTTGAACCAGCGTTCTCCTGTCTGAGGTAAAGCGGTTGCTTGAGCCAGGTTGTTCTCTGTGATGGTAAACTGTAGGTCGCCTACCTCCACGTTATTGTCCTTAAATGATCGGGCAAACGCTTTTGTAACTTCTTTGTTATATCCTTTGAATTTTTGAATAAATTTTAACCACTTGGCCTTCTGCACGGCATCCTTTGTTTGTGGGTAACCGTCTAGAAACTTAGAACCTTCCGGATCTGCTCTTAATAACTTGCCCATTTCGGTTACCAGCTCTCTTGTTGCTCTGACAGCGCTGTTTGAATACTGGAGGAGAGAGCTATACGGGAAAAAAGTGCTCAACAGTGGGTATTACGGCTACAACAGAATGGCCGTGATGCAATTACAAGACTGGTGGTCAGGGTTTTGAGTGGAGAGGTGAGGAAAATAGAACAGAGAATGTTTACGGTGAAACAGAGTGGTGTATGGAAACGAGAGTAGATAACAATACGAAGATGAGGTTATGCGTGCGAGAAGTGGAGTTATGAGTAGAGGATACAACGGCCAAATCCCTGAACATCGGGTGGCTGCGTACACTTGGTTGTGGAAATGATCATTTGGAGAGCCGTAGTACACCAGTACACGTCACTTAGGTACGAGTAGTTAATGGAAGAGCAGTTCGTATTAAGTTCGAATCAACAGCAATTAGGGAACCGTTAGGAAGGTGGTGAGGTGGATTACGCAGAATCATGGTCGAGGAGTGGACGGGGATCTTGTCAATCATTACATTAAGTGCCTCCTACCATAATTTGAAAACCATACGTAAATGATATCAAACTGTTGGTTAAAAGTTTGGAACATACCTTCATGCATTTGCATTTGATCCCTTTGTTGATTATGGTGGCTAACCTTTGATTTGTTGCTGACTTTGTAGGTTTCCTTGCTCTTTGATGATGATGGTGCTTCTGGCTAAAAAAAAATTCTTTTTGAAAACAGAGTTGTTTTATTTGCAGGAACAGAGTGTATTGGCTGCGGAATCTTGATATCAGCTGCGGAATTGGCTCCTAGCTGCGGAAATTGCAGCAACACTTTTCTGCCTGCACAAAGAGGATTAAAACAACTTGGCTGAATGGAATAGTCCTGAGAGGGACTTTATTTGGTGAAAATGAGATGGAATGAATGGACTGGAAGAAAATGAAGTGGAATGAAAATGGATGAGATGGATGAGATTTTTTTTTTGGAAAATATAAAGTGTCAGGTGACCCTGATTTTCACTTCATATTTTCTGCATAAGACCGCCAATCCAAGATTGGTTTTCAGGCTTATACAAGAGATTTTTTCCCTTTTTTTTTTTTCTTTTTTTTTTTATCTGAAAGGAACAAAGACTAGGCTGATGGAGGAGAAGGATCCTTCTCCACCAGCCTCATTGCAGAATCTTCTTGGAACATTTTAACAAATTCCTCCCTTGAGAGTGGCTTGTGGTAGACTTTCAATCGATGGCCATTCACAATGAGAGGAGTCTGAAGCTCATCAATGGTCTTCACTCGAACTGCTCCATTGTTAAAGACTTCATCAATCTCATATGGCCCAAGCCAATGAGTTTGAAATTTTCCTTTGAAGTCCTTAAACTTGGAATCAAACAGTAGTGCCCAATCTCCCTTCCGAAACTTTCTTTCTTTGATGTGTCGATCATGCCACTTAGTTCTTTGGTGCTGAACTAGATCGGTCGTTAGAATTGCATCTTGTCTTATTTCATCTAGCTCATTTAGCTGGTCCATTCTGTGTTTTTGGGCTTCTGATAGGCTCATCCCCAATTGAACTGCCATCTTGAAGGTCTTGATTTGGAACTCAATGGGGAGCAGGACTTCTTTCCCATAAACAAGTTCATAGGGAGAATGTCCTGTTGTGTTCCTCCATGTAGTTCTATAGGCCCATAAGGCTTCAGGAAGCCTTTCTGCCCAATCTCTTCTGTGAAGATGAACAGTCTTGGTGATGATGCTTTCAAGAAATTTATTTGTAGATTCCACTTGACCATTTGCTTGCGTATGGTATGGAGTAGATGTTCTGTGCTTGATTTTGTATTCCTCCATCAGCTTCTCCATCAATTTAGATGTAAATTGACTTCCCTGATCTGTCACAATTTCTCTTGGGACACCAAAACGAATAAAAATATCCTCAAAAAGAAATTGAACAACTGAATTTTCAGTGGCAGAAGGCAATGCCTTGGCTTCTACCCACTTAGTAACATAATCAGTGCAAACCAATATATATTTATTTTGCTTCGATGGTGGATTAATAGGTCCAACGAAATCTAGAGCCCATTTCTCAAAGGGTTTGATGCATACCTGTGGCTGTAGTGGCATTTCATTTGCAGGAGTTGGTCTCCCAACTCTTTGGCAGCTGTCACACCTTCTAACATATTGCTTTGTATCTTTAAAGAGAGAAGGCCAATAATATCCTAAAGAAAGGATTTTATAGGCCATCCTCTTGTCAGAAAAGTGTCCGCCGCATGGTTCATCATGACATGCCTTAAGGATGTCAGGCATTTCATCTTCCTGAACACATCTTCTGATCATACAATCTGGCCCTGTTTTGAACAATTCATTAGAAATCCAAGAATAATGTGAACTCTCCTTAATGATTTTCCTTTTCTCATTAGGAAATAAGTTTGGAGGTAGCTTCCCTGTAACTAGATAGTTAGCAATATCTGCATACCAAGGAGTTTTGGTAGTTACTGCAAACAAGTATTCATCTAGAAACTTATCCTCTACAGGAGAATCTTCGTTAGTGTTTTGGATTCTAGACAAGAAATCAGCTACGGTGTTTTGTTTCCCTGGTCTATCTAACACAGTAATGTTGAATTCTTGTAAAAGTAAAAGCCATCTTGTAACTCTGCCATTAGTAACAGGTTTGTTCATGAGATATCTAATTGCAGAGTGATCAGTATGGACAAAAGTTTCATAGCCGGTTATGTAGTTTCTAAACTTGTTGATTGCATGAACAACGGCTAAGAATTCTTTTTCAGTCACAGTGTAATTTAACTCAGTGGGAGTCAAATTTTTACTGGTGTAATAAATGGCATAAGGGACCAAATCCTTTTGTCCCAAGACAGCTCCTAGAGCTGTATCTGAAGCATCAGTAGAAATGTGGAAAGGGAGTTTCCAATTTGGCCCTCTCAAAATGGGTGCTTCAGATATTCTAGTCTTTAAAGTTTCAAATGCAGACTAACATTCAGGATCCCATTTGAATTCACAGTCTTTGGTAAGTAATTTGAAAAGAGGAGATGCTATCTTAGTGAAGTTTTCAATAAATATTCTATAATGCCCAGTAAACCCAAGAAAACTTCTAACATCTTTCTGGCAATTTGGAACAGGTAACTTGGAGATAACTTCAACTTTGGATCTATCAACTTTAATTCCATCTCCTGAAATATGATGTCCTAAAACAATCCCTTCAGTAAACATCATAAAACATTTTTCATGACTTAATGAAAGATTTGTTTCTTTACATCTAATTAAGACGTTTTCCAAATTTTCTAATGCTTCTTCAAATGTGTTACCATAAACTGTGAAATCATCCATGTAGACCTCTACACAATCATGAATTAGATATGAAAAGATTCCTAGTACAACCCTTTGAAATGTAGCGGGTGCATTGCATAATCCAAAAGGAAGTACTCGGTAAGCAAAAGTTCCCCAAGGACAAGTAAATGTGGTTTTGTCCTGATCTTCAGGTGCTACCTGAATTTGATTGTAACCACTAAAACCATCCAAAAATGAGAAATACTTTTTACCTGCTAAAGTATCTAATACTTGATCAATAAAGGGAAAAGGAAAGTGATCCTTCAAGGTTGCTTTGTTCAATTCTCTGTAATCAATGCAAACCCTCCATTTACCATTCTTTTTAGGTACTATAACCAAGGGAGAAACCCATCGGCTATCTGAAATGGGGTAAATGAAGTTTACATTGAGTAACTTCTGGAGCTCTTCTTTCACTATTTCCCTAAGGTTTGGATTCATCCTTCTTTGAGGTTGTCTGATTGGTCTACTGTTTTCCTCAATGTAGATGTGATGAATGCAAGTCTTAGGGTTAATACCTTTCATGTCGGTATACTCCCATGCAAAAGCAGTAGAATGTCTTTGCAAGATTTTGGTTAGCTCTTCTTGTTGGGATTTTTCCAAGTTTTTGTTAATGTTTAATGTTTTTCCTGGAAAGATCTCAATGGCAGAACTACCAAATTCTTCCATAGAGAAAAGAGAAATTTGTCTAGATGATCGACACTCTATGTCAGAATCCAACTGAAATTGTGTAGAGTCATATTCTGAAGATGGTTCAAAATTTTCTAATGTGTTCAAAATTTGACTATCTTCACTAATCTCAGAAATGGTAAAGACAGGTTGTATAGTATCTTCATCATCAACCCACTCATTATCTCCTATTTCTGTAATTGCTTTCGCTGGAGGATACAGATTGAACTTCTTTGTTGAATTGCCATCAGAAATATACATATCCCCAGACCTACAACTTATGAAAGCATCAGCTGTGGCTAGCCAAGGTCTTCCTAAAATAAGAGGATGTCCTCCTAGATTTTTCTTGGGAGTTAAAATCATAAAATCAACTGGATATTCCCAAGAGTCTAGGGAGACTGGAATGTCTTCCAATACACCATCAGGTTTAATGATTGATCTATCTGCGAGTTGCAGTAAAGTAGGTGTAAAGAGAAGGTTAGGAAGTTTTAACTGGTCCATGGTCTATCTACTCATAATGTTGATAGCAGCCCCTAAATCAATCAAAGTATTTGGTATTTCTACCCCATTGATATGTGTTTTGACAATTGGACTACCGGGATCTACATATTTCTACATGGTAATCTTTCCCATCATAATATCTGCAATTTTTCCTACCAGGTGGATCCTTCTGGTATCTCTTGGTTTCCTTCCTGGTCTTTTAAGGCTCAACTCCTTTATTGTTTTTGCTAGAATGGGAATCTCTTTAATGGCTTGTAACAAGGGAATCTTGATACAGACATTCTTCAATTCATCTAGAAAATTATAGTCATGCAACCAAATTTGTTTTTCCACTCCTTTGTCAATTTGTAACCTTTCAGGAAAAGGAGGTGTGGCTAAAGATGTAGGTTGTTCAACTATTGGAGTTGTGGGGGTTGATTCTTTTTCTTTTTCTTTTTGAGTGTTTGGGTTTTGAAGAGATGCTTCAGAACCCTTATTAGCTTTAAGAGACTCTTCCTCAGAAATGCTTGGCTGTTGAACATTTATAGAAGGTTGATCTAGGATTCTACCTGATCTGAGTTGTACTTCATTGAGAGGAACAATCATATAGGTAGGGAATGGTTGACCTTCCATCATGTAAGCATTTTGAGGGTTCCTATTATTGGGGTTTGGCAATGGCTGAGAAGGGAGTTGATTTGACTTCTTTTGGGATTGAAGCAAGAGTTGAGAATTTTGATTTTGTGGAGAAGGTTGTTGTTGTTGAGGGAATGGCAATGATAGTTGTTGACTTTGATTTGGAAGTTGTGGAGCTTGCTGGTTTTGAAAAGATGGAGGATATTGATAGAATTGAGAAAATATCCCATAAGGATTTTGCATGCTTTGCATCCATGATTGAAAAGGATTTTGAGGTTGAGGCCAAGGTTGTTGCCAAGGATTCCAATTTGGTTGAGGTTGAAAATTCATAGAGTTGTTAAACCCTTGATTTTGTTGCCCCTGCCAAGGTCTCCTTACAACAAAACAGAGAGATTCAAGTGTTTTGGATCTTCTTGAAAGACTGCTTTGAGCCCAGGGATTGAAGGACAATCCTTGGTCTCATGGTTTTCTGAGAAAATTACACATGTTTCCACAACTTGTGCTTCCAAGGGACATTCCCTTAAAGCATGTTTCTTCCTACATTTCGGGCAAAAGATGGCCAAGGCCTCGGCTTCTGCTTCTGCTTTCTGTTTATTGTGGATCTTAAGGGTGTCTAATTGTTCACTAAGACTCCCTAAGATGTCGGTTTTGAATTCATCAAGCATATTGCTAATCTCAGCCCTACTTACCGATCCAGTTGCAGATTTATTTGCTCTAAGGAGAGAAGGATCTCTAGGCCCTTTTTGAGTTTTTGATTTGCCCCTTGAGAGATGGATACATAGCTCTGCTATATCATTGAGTGAAAGTTGAGATATATCTCCTTTCCCCATCATGTTCAAAATGTCTATCCATTCATCTCTAATGGCTTTTAGTAGGAGGGCTTTCAAGGTCTCCTCATCCAAGCTACTCATTTTTGCTCTTTTCAGGTTATATTGAAATCTTTCGAGTAAATCCTCTAAGTTCTCATCTTCTCTTTGTACCATTTTAAATACCTCATCCTTGTGATTGGTGGGCATACAATAGTCCAGGTACCTATCCAAAAATGTCTGTTTCATATCATTCCAAGACCTAATGGATTGAGTGAGTAACCCCATGAACCATTTCAAAGTTTGTCCTTTCAATGTGGAAGGGAACAATTTGAGTTTTTGAGTGTCATCCAGATAGTCATAAGTTCGACACACAACTTCAAACTCAAATAAAAATGTTTCAGGGTCCTCAGTTCTTAACCCATGAAAGTTTGGGAGGACAGATGGTGATATGTTTTTCATAGTGGCTCGGGAATCCTCATCAACGATAGGAAACCCAAATGAGTTATCCCCATCTCTATTTCCTCCAATGTTACCTCTACCTCCTCCATTGTTTCCTCCTCCTCCTCCTCTACCTCTACCTCTACCACCTCCTTCCTATGTCATAATGGTTTCCCTAGAGACTTCAAAATCTTCTGGTTCTTCTACAAAGGGTGAATGAGAAGGAATTTCTCCCTCTTCCTCAGATGATTCTACTTCTTCAATTACAATTGGTCTTTCTGTAGAAGGAAGGAAAGGACATTTTTCTGATTCAAATTCAATAGAAGGTGTGGGAGAGTCAATTATTGCCTCTTGAATTCCAGGAATCCTAGGGCTAGGAGTGTCAGTTGGAGATGAGGGAGGTGTCTCTTGTCTATTCCTTGAAGTAGATGGACTTGTAAAAATCGAAATCTTGGCTCTAGCTAAAAACCTTCCCCTAGAATCTCTAGCTCTATGCATGTCATTTTTTTTTATTTTTTCTTCAAGTCGGGCTAATAATTCTCTTTCTGATCTTCCAGGTCACTCTAGGTGCAAGAAGAGAGCATACTTAAGAAACTATTAAACCAATAACTTTCTCTTTTCTGATCCTCCAGATCACTCTAGGTGCAAGAGGAGAGCATACTTTGAGAGGTTATCAATTTCCCTTTCTTGAAATTTTCTTAATTTTTTTTTTAGAAATTGGCTACCTAATTTCACTTTCCCCGGCAACGGCGCCAAAATGTTTGGTCAATTTAGTGTTGTCTAAATTGCTATGTCAACCCGGGGCTCGTAAGCTGATGAAGTGAAGTGTACAATATATACTTAAGTGGCCTTTTCTAGTTCTTTTTGTCGTTTTTAGTTCATGTGTGACTTATCTTCCTAATGTGATGTGATGGAGTTATAAACAAGTGAGTGAATGTGTGTGTATGTGGTGATTTCTAAATGCTTCTTGAACTTTTTAAAGAGAAAGCTTGAAAAGTGACTTGCAATGGAATTGAAACTTCAAATGAAAGCAAAGCATTAAACAAAGTGACTAATGGCACTAGTCCACTATCTATGCTTCCGATAAGAACAAAAATAACATCTATGTTAACTCAATGGAAAGTGAAAAACACTACTTTAACTGCAAAACTTAAATGACAAATCATAACACTTCATTCTTACTTAACATTCTGCCTCTAGCTGAAATTGTTCATGTGAAAAATAGTTAAGAAGGAATCAGTAATATGAGTCCAAAAGCTAATCAAACCAAGCTGCCATTCAATGATATTTTGGTCCAATAAAGGTTAGTCAATTATGATGAGAAGACAATCAAAAGGTTAGTAAGCAACTTGTCAAAAACTTGATAAAGTAAACTAGCAATGAAACTAAGTAAGCAAGGTAAAAATCAGCAGCTAAGACAAGACAACTTCAAATACCATCAGTGATAAAAATAAATAAAAACACACTATCCCGGGCTCCTAACACACCTGCATAAACAAACTGATCAGTTCTGAAAAGTGCTGGAAATGTAAACGCATGAAATCAAACTGTACATTATTATACATGTTCAAAGAAATGAAAAACTGTAGAAATCAAACTATACATTATTGTACATGTGAAAATGAAAACAAAGAAAGGCATGAAAATAAAGTTAAATGCTACTGTACATAGGTTGTGGCAGATGGGGGCCCTCCATCCACTCAACCAGCTAAAGATCAGCTATGTAGAGATGAACAGGAACAGTCTTCTTATATCAAATCAGCATGTCAAAATACAGTGAAAAAGTGCTGTAAAAACAGTCTTTAAAACAGAGTTTGGTAACCAAAATAATTACAGCAATTACAATATTAAAAAGCTAATCTCTAAGCGTTGGAAAACGCTTTATTTATAGGTACAAGGACAAACTGTCCTCTGCGTAAACTAAGCAACTATAGCCTTGACTAATTAACTATGCAGCAACACGCAGGCAACTCCATGCACGTTTGGAGGAAACGGTCATCATGGGGAGTAAATCTATGGTTAGATCCTGTCCCTTGTTGTCTTCGTGGTGTGGAGGAAGTGCCAGCTGTGGTTCCGTGTCTCATTGGCTCACGCAGAGCCGTGCCACCGTTTGGAACTTTGTTGTTTGACCGTGGTTACATTTGTGTTGACCGGGGGTATATATGAGCGAGTTGGCGTAGCTGATAGCACACGAACCATGTACACAGTCATACCAACTTGCCCATGTGGCCCTTTCCTTTGGAGGACACGTGGAACATAGCAAACAAGAAAATGGTTGTGGAATCTCTGATCGGCTGCGGAAACGTTGTATTAGCTGCGGAATTGCAGCACTTGTACCAAAATTCTAAACCAACAGTCAATCATTAGCACAGTCAACAAATCATGTTAAAAAGACATATAATGCAATGAATTGAACAAGTTGATGGAGGAAATGATGACAAAAGAGAGAAGTGAGTAGGAAAAAGCTATTGGGAGGATAGGTAAATGAGTGCAGGTTTGAGGCTCAACAGTAATAACATAATAAACCATCAGACATAAGCAACACACATGAACACCAAGATTTAAGGTGGAAACCTAATGCGAGACAAAAACCACCTGCTGTTGTCGTCTCTGTCTTCTTTTAATATAAGAAAAACTTGTTTACAATCTTGTATTGGTGCAGAATCATACCAGTACGCAGGCACCCACCTACAAAAGGCTACAACCTTCTCTCATTCTCTAACTTCTGCTAGAAGGGAGCTCCAAGCCCCTAGCTCTTGTACTAGCTGATCCGTTTACTAGTATGTAGGTGCCGACCTACAAAAGGCTCCAACCTTCACTCGTTTTCTAACTTCTACTAGAAGGGAGCTCCAACCCCCTAGCTCTTGTACTAGCCAATACGTTTACTAGTATGTATACGCCGACCTACAGAAGACTACAACCTTCTCTCTTCCTCCAGCGACCACGTTTCATAAATTTTCAGACTGGATACTCTTACAACACAACACCACAATCTGAAGGCCTTGTTTCATCCAAATTTCATACTAGACCCATCAACAACATTGAAGCTAAAAATTAATCACCACTGTAATACAACCAATCACTAAAAACCCATCATCATTGAAGCGAATCACAATTAATCAATCTGAACATTCAGAACACTGTCACTTGAACACAATGTCACCAAAACACAGAGTAGAACCCAGAAATTTGCATCAACAACTAGAACCAACTGCAACTTCAAACATCATATTTCATATTCTATACACTACTTTGATGTGCCGAACCAGCGTGTATGCATGCTTTTACCAAAGCGAACCAGCATACAGATCTAAAAATACTAACTTAAAACTTCACAGCTATTCTAGACTTCTGTCACACCCAGATCATAATATTTACATAATAAAACATGTGTTAGCATTCAAATATAGACTGTCCATGATCAGACCACATAATGATAATTCATTCAATTCTGATGATCTTGATCCATCATTAGATCTCATCCCTCATCAACCACTAAGGTTCATCCTTAGTTCAGATCAAGCAAATCACCATAAGCCCATAACATGCATATTTACTTTTGATCTTACTCTTCATAAGATATTTATTACTTACAAACCTTGGCTTAATGATCTTCTCCTCCTTATATAGTTTTAGGCCTTTCTCAATACCTCGGACCAAAACCACTTAGGACCCATTGTATTCTTGGGCGAGATCAAATAGTCGTTACTCCGCTCAATATTGTGGGCTAATACCATGGTATTGACCCCTGGTATTATTGGCTCTTGAATTTCCTTATTTTTCCAACATGTATGCGCTTTTCCTCTTGTGAGAGTGCATGTATACATATACACTCTTTTTGTTATGTGTACCTACGTGTATACACTATTTGGACAAAGTGAACCAGTGTATACCTCTCTTTATTCAATCTCTAGAGTCTGATTTGTAATCCTTTGCTATTAACTTGTTGCACTGTGAACTTTCATCTATGTGAGTTGCCATCAGGGACAACACCTGTATCATAATGCCAGCATGCCAGTTTCCTGTGATTGCTGCTATTATCAAACAATTCTTTCAGTGCTTTCCACATTCTAAAAGGAGTTTCTTTCCCATGGATATTTGAGACGACGTGGTCTCGCACTTCCTCCAAGATTATTCTCCTCACCTTGGATACATCTTTCTTCCACTGAGCAAGGTTCTGGTCATCAGATACCTATGGTTTTGCAATGTTTGTCATGAGATATTCTAGCAATCCATTGTCATCCAATACCACTTCCATGTGATGAAATTAGAGCTACCTTCTGTTGTGGCCACCAACAACCCCCCTCTTTGTTTGGTATTAGCAATAACACCAAGCAAATGGGGACCCTTAATAAAAAATCCAAAAAAACTTTTTATGAAAATTTTTGTAGTCAACTCCTTAAAACTGTATCGCATCGCGATAAGAGAATAAAACATTTTCTTATGAGCATAATAAACTGCGAAGAAGCGATGCGAAATTCATCGCATCTCATACATTATGAAGCGCTCTTAAATGAAAAATCTTAAGAAATCTCCGACGGCTGATATGCGATGTCGCATATCGCAACATCGAGTAAGCAGCACACAATGATTGAATGACTAAGCGCGATCTGTGATGCCGCGATGCTGTGATCTGCGATGTATGCGATTTGCGATAAATGCGATCATGAATTTCTGTGATGACACATCTTGACGACACAATCTGCGATGCTGCGATGCGAGTCGCAGAAATCACCCATCACAAATTTTCCTCGGCGCAGTATTCAAGGAAAGTTGCCCGTAAACCAAAATTGGACGCGTGCCTTAAAAGAAATTAATGAATGTACGCCAAAGTATTCAAGAAGGACAGTTTTGTGTTTTTCGAAGAGTCAGTTTGCTATGGGTGTCATGATTTTATACATTCATAAGAGCTTAAAGCTTTCATGTCAATCTTTATTATCATTATTATTTTCCTTTGCGTAAATTGTAAGACAGGAAATAACATGAAGCAATGTGCAGGAAACATCTAAGGAAAAGGGGAAAGCATCAATTCTCGGAGAACAGAGAAGAGATGCCTTCATAAACAGATGCCGCATGCAACAGGACCACAGATTCCAGAGTATCACTCAACACATGCTGATGTCAATAGGCCATCCAAAGCTCAAAGTCAAAGGTGCACAAAAGCAGCATGTTTACAAAAGATCCTGAAGCGTATGCCCGGTAAAGGAAAAAGGGCGCTAAAGAAGGAAAATGCACCAGAAAAGCTCGGAACAAAGAACAGAGGCAGTTTTCGATGCAGAAAATTGTTCAGAGAGAAAAGTCCCCAACTTATTCAGTCATTCGCAAGGCCGGAAACCGAAATAGCAAAAGCAGAATCAGTTTGAGAAGAATTTGGGTTATTACCAAGTATACACACAGTGAATACACCCAGCCAGAGGAAGATTCTCAAAAATATCTTCTAGTTTACCAGAAAGTGGTGCCAGCACTTGTTATTTCTATTTTCATAGCTCAAACGAAAGCAGAAGGTGACCAGCCGACTCTTCCAGGCGAATGTTGCATGCTTGCAGCACTAAGGAGCAAATACAGAAATGGTTAGGAATTAGATTCAATTTTTAGAAATAGTTTTGCTTTAGCAGAAGGGTGGTCATTTAAAACTGTATCCTAAATTTATGTAATTAAGTTAATTAGTTAGTAGTATTTAAACGCTTCTCAGGCATTAGGAGAAGGGTCCAGAAATTTGTCAAAAAACTTATCCTCAGAACATGCACTTTTGTACCCTCGGAGGGGGTTTTGATGAATGGATGGATCAAGGTTTATTAATGTTTGCATTTGATATCTACTACTGATGTTGCACTTCTGTACTCTTAGTAGATGTTAGAGCAAGGAGAGATAAATCATTGTTGCTTGAAGCTTATGAGTAGAACCAGTCATAAATGGTACTTTTATCTCTTGACCGTTTTTGTTTATATTCTTAAAGTGATATACAGTTTTTAGTTATTTATATGTTACTGCATGAATGTGTGAGTTACCATTTGGCACTTTTGTACGGTGGAGTCATTTATTTATGTTTGATATATGAATAACTTATTATGTGATATGTTGTTCGCAACTGTTTTTCCTAACTTTTTATGCAAAGTGGTTTATCTTAATTGATTTCTATTCTTATGATATCTGAATGATCTTTATTACCAGTTATTGTTTGAAATCTCTTTAGATCGCATAATAGAAGAAATACACCCCTGGTTAGCGTAGATTAGATGTGTTGTTTCTCATTAGATTACAATAGCATAGAGTTAGTTTAAAAGTCTGAATTAAATTAGCTTTAAGTACTCTTAGATCAGCATCATCCAAATCTACACACACACACACCCTTAAATTGGGAAACTGGTCCCATTATCCCCAGTCGGACCTGCTATACCAAACGGATAAGGAGCTGCCAACCAAGGTCCGGACCGGGTGGGTATCCCCCTTGTTGTTGACCTGATTTTCAGGGCTTCAACATATTTGGCTCTAGAAGGAGGGCCCAAACTATGAATGGCACCTAAATCAAAACCTAAATACCATTCTGAGAGTAAATCGCCCTCATCAACTCCCCCGACTTCCCCAGTACGTTTAAATCCAGAGTCAGAAGTCGCTTGAGTATTAACCGCTGCTACATACCCTAATATTTCAAACCAATCTACCATTGAACCCCCTGAAGTTCAAACTCTGATTCGCAAACTCCAGGGATTTTCTATTTCTACACTGAGGTCTGATAAATCTCAAAGCAGCGTGACTTCGCAGTACAATCCTGCTCATCCCCTGACCAGATTAAAGAGTGAAAAATTTTGCATCCAGCCAACTGAATTCCCTCTCCCCACCAGGAAAAGAGTAAGGAAAACACCACAAGATTCTGACAGTGAGACTCTTTCATCTACATCGTCCATTTCAACTCCCTCACTGCGAAGTCGGCCACCCACATCTTCATTCCAAACCATCCATCCATCTTCCACAACCCCTCTTCTTCAATCATCTAAGATCATAATATCTTCATCTTCCCAGCCTCAGGGATCATCCTCTGCACTTTCATTTACTAGCAGCTCAACGATGGCCCAGTCTCCATGGAACAATCCTGGGGCAATTTTAATGCCTCCACCCCTGAGCCAAATACCGGCCCATCCTGAGAAATGGCTGCCCAAATTCAATCCAGAAGCAGGCATGCTAGCTGAAGAGCACATTAACAATTTCATGCTTTCTTTCAATCTCAACGGAGTTACCAACGAGGATGCTGTTGTCCGGCTTTTTCCCTATACAATGCAAGGAACAGCCGGGTCATGGTACTTTTCATTACCCTCCGGGTCTATCACAAGTTGGGACATTTTTCAAAGTCAATTCCTTACCAAGTTTGGTGATGACAGATCAACGGCAACGTTAATCAATTACCTATCCAGTCTTAAAGCCGAGGCTAGAGAACCCATCAAAGATTTCAATTTACGGTTCAATAAGATCCTCAACAAAATTCCCACTGCTTCCCAACCCAGCGAAGAAGTATGATGTGAATGGTATATTACGGCCTTACCATCAAACTTAGCAATCTTCGTGGATAGGGCAAATAAAACAACGTTAGTTAAAAACCTGACAGAGGCAATAGCAGTAGAGAAACGCGTAGTAGCCCTGGAAAAGAGATCTACGATAGAGGAACGCAAATCTAAAAAAGTCACCTTCAAGGAAGACTCCAAGAAGAAATAAACGAAAGACCCTTTCGATTTGGAAGGATTGCAAAAAGTATTAAAGACCATGTCCAATGAGATGATTGACATAAAAAAAACAAGTAGCAGAAACTTCTTCAGAAAAGCCCTACAGAGCTTTTAAAAGAGGCCCTTCAATGGATGTGAAACCACCCAACGCTATCTCAAATGCCAAATCTGAAGAAGAGGAAGAAGAAGAGAGTACCACTGAAGGGCAGATCGATGACGAAGAAGTTGTGGAACTACAAGGAATGTGGGATTTCATCCTCCCACAAGAAGAAGATCAAGAAGCATTTCCGATTAGCACACGAAGCAAAAATCAACTTGATCCTCCCCAAACTACCCCTAAGCAGAAGGGCGCAAGCCCTGCAGCAAAAGATAAAGTCGCAACAAATAAAACGACCGCTAAAGCGACTCAATCTAGCCCAGTCCAACCAGATCAAACACCTCCATCAAGAACAATGATAGTGTCGGATGAAATGGAATACAATATTATTGATGATATGAAAAAGACTAGGGCTAATATCACTCTTTATGAATTGAGCAAATTGAAACATCAACAGAAGATAATGATGAAAGAATTACATGTCGTGCCTACTACATCTTTGCCTACAGCTGTAGCTTCCCACAACATGAGAAGACCTCCAACCAAAAAGATCAATAAGATTGATCCAAATGACATCGCCTTGATTGGAGGAAGATCAAGGTCTCACACTCCCCCTTTTCTTCTCACTTATGAAATTTTCAATAAAAATGTGCACAATTGTTTGGTAGATTCTGGTGCTTTAATGAATATTTTACCCAGATCAATATGTGCCAAGTTGAATGTTCAACCACAAAAATCCGCAGTGCGCATAGTTCAGCTTGATTGATCTCAAGTCGAAGTGATTGGTGAACTTAATCAAGTAACCATAATATTGTCGTCCAACCCGAAGGTATGTCAGGTTATTGACATTCTAGTAGCTGATATCCCAGAATTCTATGGCTTTGATTCTTAGCAGGGATTGGTCCGAAAAACTCCATGGATACTTCTTAACCGACTGGTCGCACATGTGGTTACCCTACAATGGTAAACCGAATCAAATAAAGGTTGAACGAGAGTTACACCAGAAGTACATAGTAATGGAATTGGAGGGAGAAAATGAAGCAATAGCATATAACAGCAGTATCATAGGCAATTACTCGGTAGATTCTTTCCTCGGCAATTTCAATGCTCATACATCACCTTACTTAGAAAATTCAGTTTTGTCCCAAGTCGAAAATTTTTCCCAAACTGATAATTCAAAGTGTGTTAATTTTGTAGATAAACCTGTAAATACATCTTTGTTTTGGAAATTATATTTTGATGGCTCTAAATATAACGAAGGAGCAGGAGCAGGATGCGTTCTGATTAGTCCAGAAGGAAATAATACCATGCTTACGTGCAGACTTGAATTCGATTGCACAAACAATACAACGAAATATGAGGCCTTGGTGCAAGGCCTATACAAAGCAATCGGGTTGAACGTCAAGTATCTTCAAGTCTTTGGAGACTCTGAGATTGTCGTCAAACAGGGACGTAACACCATACATTGCCTATCAGGTCATTTGAAACACTATCAATCTTTAGTACAAGATCTGACTGAGCATTTCATAGCATTCAATATTTCGTCAATCCCAAGACTCCAAAACGCAAGCGCAGACCTTTTAGCTAACATAGCCTCTAGACTTATTCCCTCCGAAGATTTTAGTCCAGATAGATTCTCAATAGAATTAATCTTTAGACCGTCCATCCCTGACAACATCACAAATTGGAGAGTATTCAATGACGACCCTGATATTGTAAATTTCCTCACTTCTGAAGGATCCTACTCCAATCAAATAATTGACGAAGACCATCACGATCGACAAATACAACAAGATAGCACTAATAATGCTATACCGAAATCGGTGGTTAAGTTGGAAGACTTATACGATTTGAAAATTCGGTTTAAAAGGTCTACCAATTCTAAGCTCTACAGTTCAACTCTGAACTACGAATTAGTAAACCTAGGAACCGATGATAAACCACAAAACATTAATCTAGGCCACGACCTAGCCCCTGAAGAAAAACTAACGTATATTCGTCTTTTGAGACAATACAAAAATGTTTTTGCCTGGAATTACGATGAGCTGAAGACATACGACACTTCTATCATTCAACATACTATCCCTATGATTGACAACGAAAAACCTGTCCAACAGAAACTCAGAAAAATCCACCCCAATTTAGAAAATTAGATAAAAAATGAGCTAAATAAGTTATTAAAAGCCAGAATAATTTTCCCCGTCAGACATTCCAAATGGGTCTCCAATATGGTACCCGTTAGAAAGAAAAACGGAGATATTAGAATCTGCATCGATTTTTGGAATCTCAATAAAGCCCGTGAAAAAGACAATTTTCCCCTCCCACCTATGGAGCAGATATTACAGGCAGTAGCAGGCTCAGAACTAATGTCTGTTTTGGATGGATTTTCAGGATACAATCAAGTGCTGGTACATCCTGATGATCAGTTAAAAACCACATTCCGAACTAAATGGAGCACATACGCATATCAGAAGATGCCATTTGGTTTGATCAATGCCGGCGCTACATTTCAGAGAGCCATGGACATCGCATTCAAGGGTTTAGTCAATAAATTGTAGTAATTTATTTGGATGATATAACAGTGTACTCCAAGAAGCGAAGCGACCATCTCAAAGACTTGAAACAAATCTTTCAACGATGTTTAAGGTATGGAATTTCACTTAACCCAAAGAAATCTTTTTTTGCATTAAGTGAAGGAAAACTTCTAGGATTCATAGTGTCAAAATCTGGTATTCACATTGAGCCTGACAGAATCAAAGAAATTTATGAAATATCCCTACCTCATAATAAAAAATCCATGCAATCTTTCCTTGGTCAAATCAATTTTGTGAAGAGATTTGTCCCAGATTTTTCACGAATTGTTTCTCCTTTGCAAACCATGATTAAAAAGAATTCAAATTTTAAATGGGGTCAAGATGAGCATGAAGCACTCAACCTGATCAAACAAGTTATCATTAACGCTCCATCTTTAGCAACCCCTAGTTTTTCAGAATCTTTTATCTTATACACATTTGCCTCAGAGAAATCATATGCCATGATTCTAACTCAAGCAAATCAAGAGAAAGCGGAAGCTCCAATCGCATTTTTTAGCTCGAATTTACAAGGTGCTGAACTCAACTATTCAGACGTGGAGAAATAGGCATATGCTGTTTTCAAAGTGGTCAAATATTTCAGACCTTTCTTACTTAAAACCCATACTAAGGTCATAGTACCGTTTCCAGCGGTAAGAAATCTTCTAGTACAGAAGGATGTGGGTGAAAAAAGAGCAAATTGGATCACTTCTTTACAAGAATACGACCTTGAGATCAAACCGGCAAGCATTGTAAGAGGTCAAGGCTTCTGCAAAATGTTGGCTGGAGCATCGCAAATTCCTGAAAATTCATCTGAAGAGGTACAAATGTATGAGGTAAGCCTAAACGATGCAGGATCATTATATGTTGACACCATTTATTATCTTAAGAACGGGTATGCTCCATCACACCTGGATCACACCAAGAAAAGAGCTCTGAGATTGAAAGCTAAACAATACCAGCTCATAAATGATGTTCTGTTTAAAAAGAATTACGATTCTGTTCTTCTTAGGTGTCTTGAGAAAACTGAAGCCGAAAAGGTTTTGCAGGAACTCCACGATGGACCAGCAGGCGGACACTATGCTGGAGATGCTACTGCACATAAAATCTTACGTGCAGGATATTATTGGCCCACGATGTTCAAAGACTCACACAGTTACGTGAGGAAATGCCAAGTCTGCCAAACTACTGCAGGGAGACAAAAGAAACTGTCCATGCCACTACAGCTGGTAAACATCGAGCAACCATTCAGTCAGTGGGGCTTGGACATAATAGGTGAGATTGTTCCTCACTCTTCTAAACAGCATAGATACATCCTCATGGCAACATATTATTTTACTAAATGGGTAGAAGCAGTTCCTCTCAAGACAGCTAATTTTGAAAACATCATTGAATTCATAGATCAATTTATAATCACTAGGTTTGGATTGCCAACAACTTTAATATTTGATAATGCCTCATACTTTTCTGGGAATGAAATGACTGAGTTTGCACTTAAAAGAGGGTTCAAACTGAAATATTCGGCCAACTACTATCCGCAAGGTAATGGATTGGCTGAGTCAACAAATAAAAACCTAATCAGGATTATTAAAAGAAAAGTTGACCAGAACCAAAAGAATTGGCACAAAGCTTTGGTAAATGCTTTATGGGTAGATAGAATAATGAAGAAAGCTTCAATCGGCACTTCTCCCTTTAATTTAGTTTATGGGAAAGAAGTGGTTCTTCCAACTCACTTAGTCATCCCCTCCTTGTCTTTAGTACAATACATCGATGAAGTATCTACTTCCTCCTTAAAATTAAGACAAATGGAAATAATCAAATTAGAAGAACGACGAGAACAAGCTAAGAAAACCCATGCTCATCACCAAGCGCTAATAAAATCCTCTTTTGATTCAAGCATAATGACCAGATTTTTTTTTCAGATGGGAGATCTAGTTTTGAAATGGGATAAGGCTCATGAAGAAAAGGGAAAACATACAAAATTACAGAAGATGTGGCTTGGTCCTTTTCAGATTGTAGAAGTCATAGGCCCATCAACGTTTGTGTTGCATGATTTAGCAAGTAGAAGGGATTCTTTGCCTGTTAATGGACAAATCCTTAAAATATATTTTCCATAGAAGATTACTCTTCTATTCTGTAGGATAGTTTTAGTTTTTCTTTTTCTTTTTTCATAATAAAACCAGTTGTAGATGGTTACTACAGGTATTCATGAAAAAGACACCAATTCTCTTTCATATTTTGAGCTTTTTCGCTTGTACAAGTAGCAAATTTTTTTTGAAAATCTGATCTTTATTATTGACAGATAGAGTTAAAAAACTTTAGCCTAGATATGATACTAGTTTCAACTTTAAAAGTTTGATGAAAGCAACCTTTAGCGAAGAAATTGTTTTATATCAGCACAATGAAAGGTATCAATAACAAAATAAATATTCTCTGTAAAACTGTTGTTTTCAAACTCTATTATTGTCGTCCAGAGCTTTCTTAAGGAAAAACAATGATTTCCTCCCTGTTAAAAAAAATTGCAGCATTCAGAGGAACAATCCAAGAAGCACTATATCTCAAAGAATAAGAGGTCTCATCACGAGCCGACTTATCATGATCACAGATATTATAACTCGCTGACTTTGCCAAACACTGTCCACCAAAACAGGGCAACGACTCAAGATTGTTGCAATCAAAAGACAAGGGGTCTCATCACGAGCCAGCTTGTTCAGCGAAAGTGTAAATCAAGTGAATGACTGTGTCATAATTTGGCCACCAAACCAAGACATTGTTCTTTAGAGAATAAAAAAGGAAAAAGTGTCAAAATGGGTTTTTCTTTGAAAAGTTGTAGATAGCCTTAAGCAGGATAAAGGATCATTGCTGGATAACAGGTAACCCTGTCGAGGCTATGGACGCCTGCTGGCAGCAGAGGCTCTACCTACGACAAATGAGCATATTTAAAGCCAACACACAGAGAAGACTTTATTTTATCTTTAAAAGACCAAGTAGTGGCTAATGTAAATACAAGGACAAAGCCTGAGGAAGCAAGCAATTAGAATAGAAAAAGGTTGAAACAAAATATCATTGATAGGATAAGGCATAATGTACTCTATCTGTCCATAACAAAATTTAGACTTATGAAAATTTTTCTATTTTGGAAGTTAAGATTCAATAGAAAAGCAGAGATAACTGGTTCTTCCAAGTGAATCGCCATTGTTGTGGCAACCAACAACCCCCCTCTTTGTTTGGTATTAGTAATAACACCAAGCAAATGGGGACCCTTAATAAAAAATCCAAAAAAACTTTTTATGAAAATTTTTGTAGTCAACTCCTTAAAACTGCATCACATTGCGATAAGAGAATAAAACATTTTCTTATGAGCATAATAAACTGCGAAGAAGCGACGCGAAATTCATCGCATCGCATACATTATGAAGCGCTCTTAAATGAAAAATCTTAAGAAATCCCGACGTCGCATATCGCAACATCAAGTAAGCAGCACACAATGATTGAATGACTAAGCGCGATCTGCGATGCCGCGATGCTGCGATCTGCGATGAATGCGATTTGCAATAAATGCGATCATGAATTTCTGCGATGACACATCTTGACGACGCGATCTGCGATGCGAGTCACAGAAATCACCCATCACAAATTTTCCTTGGCGCAGTATTCAAGGAAAGCTATCCGTAAACCAAAATTGGACGCGCGACTTAAAAGAAATTAATGAATGTATGCCAAAGTATTCAAGAAGGACATTTTTGTGTTTTTCGAAGAGTCAGTTCGCTATGGGTGTCATGATTTTATACATTCATAAGAGCTTAAAGCTTTCATGTCAATCTTTATTATCATTATTCTTTTCCTTTGCGTAAACTGTAAGACAGGAAATAACATGAAGCAATGTGCAGGAAACATCTAAGGAAAAGGGGAAAGCGCCAATGCTCGGAGAACAGAGAAGAGATGCCTTCATAAACGGATGTCGCATGCAACAGGACCACAGATTCCAGAGTATCACTCAACACATGCTGATGTCAATAGGCCATCCAAAGCTCAGAGTCAAAGGCGCACAAAAGCATCATGTTTACAAAAGATCCTAAAGCTTATGCCCGGTAAAGGAAAAAGGGCGCTAAAGAAGGAAAACGCACCAGAAAAGATCGGAACAAAGAACGGAGGCAGTTTTCGATGCAGAAAATTGTTCAGAGAGCAAAGTCCCCAACTTATTCAGTCATTCGCAAGGCCAGAAACCGAAATAGCAAAGGCAGAATCAGTTTGAGAAGAATTTGGGTTATTACCAAGTATACACGCAGTGAATACACCCAGCCAGAGGAAGATTCTCGAAAATATCTTCTAGTTTACCAGAAAGTGGTGCCAGCGCTTGTTATTCCTATTTTCATAGCTCAAACGAAAGTAGAAGGCGACCAACCGACTCTTCCAAGCGAATGTTGCATGCTTGCAGCACTAAGGAGCAAATACAGAAATGGTTAGGAATTAGATTCAATTTTTAGAAATAGTTTTTCTTTAGCAGAAGGGCGGTCATTTAATACCGTATCCTAAATTTATGTAATTAAGTTAATTAGTTAGTAGTATTTAAACCTTTCTCAGGCATTAGGAGAAGGGTCCAGAAATTTGTCAAAAAACTTATCCTCAGAACATGCACTTTTGTACCCTCGGAGGGGGTTTTGATGAATGGATGGATCAAGGTTTATTAATGTTTGCATTTGATATCTGCTACTGATGTTGCACTTCTGTACTCTTAGTAGATGTTAGAGCAAGGAGAGATAAATCATTGTTGCTTGAAGCTTATGAGTGGAACCAGTCATAAATGGTACTTTTATCTCTTGACCATTTCTGTTTATATTCTTAAAGTGATATACAGTTTTTAGTTATTTATATGTTATTGCATGAATGTGTGAGTTACCATTTGGCACTTTTGTATGGTGGAGTCATTTATTTATGTTTGATATATGAATAACTTATTATGCGATATGCTGTTCACAACTGTTTTGCCTAACTTTTTATGCAAAGTGGTTTATCTTAATTGATTTCCATTCTTATGATAGCTGAATGATCTTTATTACCAGTTATTGTTTGAAATCTCTTTAGATCGCATAATAGAAGAAATATACCCGGGTTAGCGTAGATTAGATGTGTTGTTTCTCATTAGATTACAATAGCATAGAGTTAGTTTAAAAGTTTGAATTAAATTAGCTTTAAGTACTCTTAGATCAGCATCATCCAACTCTGCACACACACACACCCTTAAATTGGGAAACTGGTCCCATTATCCCTAGTCGGACCCGCTATACCAAACGGATAAGGAGCTGCCAACCAAGGTCCGGACCGGGTGGGTATCCCCCTTGTTGTCGACCCGATTTTCGGGGCTTCAACACCTTCCAAGGCATACTATAGTCTTAGCCCATTGAAGGTCATCTTCCCAAATATATAGAGATTCTGCTACACTGAAATGAAAATTCAATCCTCGTGAGAAACAACTTCGAAATTTTTGTTATAATGTGATGCCATGTAGGAATTATGGTGTATAATTGTAAGTACTCATGAAATTTTAATCTAAATCACAAGACATAATCCTACTCTATTGCTCTACGTAATTGAATTCACATTTTATAACAATAATCTCAGACATGCAATAAGAAACAACACACATGCACAATATTTTTCCAAGGGAAAGCCATCTGCTAAAAACCCCTTAATCCTGCTTGCATTAATATGATGAATAGAGATGTATTATAATTGCTTGCTCAATCTGAGCTCAACCTACAAGTGAATAACCTATCTCTCTGCTCATTGAGAAGCTCTAACCCAGACTTAGTCAATTTCTGCCTCTACTTGAGCCCCTATTTCCTTGTGCAATTCCTGAGGAAGTAGGCCCCCATTATTTAGGAATTTCCTCCAAAATGCTTGTGCAATTCCCAAGGTTGACCATTTGACTGCATGCGACACCTGTACACTCAATACTGGTCTACAACTATGTTACGTTGCCTTGGAATCTCCACCATAACTGGGGAACTTAAATTCTTTGCATGCACTAGCTAGTTTGGGCTAACTGATCAATTAATTGGATGATCACTGAGTTAAACTATTGTCCTGCTGCACAACTGACCTTCCACTAGTTTGTCCAATAGTTAGAACTAGTTTAACTAAAAACAACTTGAAATAACTAACCTTGATTGCTACACATTAGCAATCACACATGCTTAACTGAACTCTGACTCCTCTAACTCGAATTTATTAAGCTAACTGAGTGACAAGAGCTATGTCACACAAGTTAACTGCATCCAAGTTGTTTTCCGATGTGGAAATTCAAATTTGACCAATTTGACCAATGCAAAATCAAATTGGGACTTTCTTTCAACATTTTTCAACAACAACAGTCAATGATCTTAACACTCCGCCTTTGTTAAAGCAATGGGGATTTATTCCACTCCAAGAGGTCCTTGTTATAGACATTTTTGTGCTTTACAGCATGGAGCATGAAATGTCCATAATCTAAGGGATCCAAAGTCCCTAAACATGTTGTTCCTACCCCTAGAGGAACAAGGCAAACCAACCACAGCAATTCACAGAAGTTCTCCACCTGAAAACACTCAAAAACAAGCCAATTTGGGATCATGTCAACTGCTCCACTGAGCATCTGCGCTGAACGTCAACTGCTACACTGGCTACCTGTGTTGAATGTCAACTCCAACACTAGCTACCTGCGCTGAGCGAGTTTGGACATGTGGCAGAGTCATTCCTCAAGGTGTCAATGCCCAGGAAGCTTCCAAAATGACACTTGCATCAAGGAATTCGACTGGTGATGAGTAAGAGGTTCCAAATCTCCAAGTGGAAGCAAGAACCTCCAAGTGGACTCAAGAACTGAGAGAGGGAGAGGACACTAGTCAGATCTCAAGCTGACTCATCCTCTCTCCAAATATCTATATATGGATCTCTCCTCCATGAGATCTAGAGGCTGGAATTTGGTGATTGCAAAGAATTGTTGTTGGTTTGTGGCTAGAAATATTGGGTGCTTAATGCTTTGAAGGGAGCTGAAGAAGGAATTCCATTCTGCTGGGAAGGAGATGCTGGATTGGAGCCCTATGGGTTGTATCTCTTCCTGAACCCTGTTACTTATCAATAAAGCTATCTTGATTCTTTCCTATATGCTGATGTATTTTGTATGATTGCATTAGTGTATTTGATTTACTTCTAATCCTGAATCATTTATGAATATGTATATTTGCCTTTGTATTGTGTTCTTCTCTTGTCGCAAGTAGTTGTTCTCTTGTCACAGGTAGATGTTCTCTTGTGATCTCGTGGGATTCAAGTAACTGTTCTCTTGATCAAGCGAGGAGGAAAGTAGCTGTGGACACACAAAGAGAAGAGGATCTAGTTCAAGGGACAACCGGAAGACAACGGTAAGTCTACTGATCTCCCCTCTTTCCCATTTCATAAAGGAAGAAATCATAATAGCTGTATTCGTTTGTTGCTAAGGCGCTGTCACACCTTAGGTAGATAGGATCGTCCTGCATAGGCATTTTTCCCCACAAAAAATTGGTGACTCTGCTGGGGAAGAACTTGTTTATTCATTTCATTTGTGTTTCCGTCATTTGTTTACTTCATAGACTTGACAGCAACTATCGAACTGTATCTTTCCCGGATGCAAAGTAGAAAGTTGCTGCTTTGATCCAGTTGTTGGACTTGTCTATGATCTAAACTAGATCCACAAATGATTTGATGATCCTTGTGATAGTCTTTAGTACCCTCTCAAAGCATCCCTCTATTTATACCTTGCTTGTGTTTCTGATTTGGCCCGAAACAGTTGATTTTTGAGCATTTTATGACCCAGAACTCAAGGGAAACGAGAGTTTCTCTTTCAGCGCAACTGCTGTGAAGGCAGTCTGCATTTCAACGCAGGTCCTGAAGGGGCTACCTGCGCTGAATGTCAAGTCCTCAGTGTTGAGGTTGCGCTGAACCAATTTGGCCTTGGGCAGCTGGGGTTCTTTGTCCTCTGTTGCCCTGTTTTGATCTCTGTTTTTTGCAGCCTTCAACCAGCATAGGTACCAGTCTGATAAACCTTTTTCTTTGCTTAGATTCCGCCTCTTTTTTGTAAAAAAATATTGTGAATGTTTTTATGTGTTTGTGGCGTCATTTACAGTCTTCCTTTGCATGAGTAAAGTAATCATTCTGTAGCCTTTGATTCAGATCTGATTGATTGTGGTCTTAGAAGAGAGTTCATTGGTTGTTTTCAGATTGATTATAGATTTACTTTTGCTTATTGGTTTGAATTTGTCTCTTTCAAAGTGTCAAAACAAGTCTTTATTTCGAAAATCGCAAAGTGATTGTAATCTCTTTTACCCTTGTTGATTTCGAAGAAAGTGAGCTTGTTTGTATTGATCATCTTAAAAGCAAATTCAAAGTTGTGCAAAAAGCTTTCTTTGTAGGCATTTATACTAAGAAAGTGGAAAACAAACACCTGCATTGTGCATTTTGCATTTGATAGTTTGCATGTTGGATTTAAGGAAAGTGCATTAGAGTGTGCTGATTGCTCTTTGAGAAAAGATAGTGTTATTCTTTTCCCTTAGTAGCTAGGATTTTCAAAGTTGAAAAGATAATAAAGCTTGCTTATCATCTTAGACTGCATTTAGGAATTTGTATCATACATCTCGTGGTGAACCTTGAAAGGCAAACTTTAAAAAGATCAACCTAAAATAAACTGAATGAACATAACAACGCTTTGTAACATAACGCACAACATAGAGGTCTAGGCTAGAGACGTGTTCCGGCGTCGTTAAGCCTAGTGACTGTCGATCTCGTGGAAGGTGGGTGATTCCTCCTGAGGGACGATAGCACTAGTACGGATTGTGCTCCCACGTACCGTCACGTATATATTGGGAGACCCCTATAGGCATATATCTTTTATCCTTAGGAAGCTGTGTCGGTCGCCCTACTGATCGCAATGCAGTGAACACAGCATTCATGAAGATCGACCGCCCGTACCCTAAAAAGTATTCTGCGGTTTTGCGAAAAGTTTGGCACACCCTCTGCCTAGAACTCCAGAGCAGTTTATTTTGGCCTTTTTCAGACTCTATAACAGAAAAAGTCCATCCGAGAATTTGTCACTTCGGGCTCGTTAAAACATCGAAGGAGACTAGAGTCATCTTTAGCTTTTTCTCGACTCTTTAAAAGTGAAAAAGCAAGTTGTGTCTAAAGCGTCGTTAACAATTTATTTTAAACGGAACAATCACCCTTTAATCTTGTGTTGATCTTTAGGTTGAAAAGATGGAGCACACCAACCAAGGAGTTCCCTTGGGTGAAAATCCTAGTCCCTTCTCCTCTTGGGGAGATGTTGGTGCACCCCACATGGCCACATTGTCGCTTCCACGACTGACAATTGGCCTACCAGTTTGGCTCTTTTCAACCAATGTCGTTCAGAATACCACCATTCCTGAACAGTCGAGTCAACAGTTAGATCAGACAAGATTTGCCTCCCAGCCTTCAACTTCATCTTCCTCCCCTCCTTCCTCTTCGCTTGAAGGGACTGGTCGAATTAAAAACCAGGTTCCTAAGGAGAAGAAGGACAAGAAGAAGAAAGAGAAGAAGAAGAAGAAGGAGCCTAAGGCGACTGGGGGCAAACAAACGTCATCTAACAAAAATCCACACACCGCACTCGTAAGGCCTAAATCGCCATGCGTCATATGCAAGGGAGACCACTTCCATAGAGATTGTCCCTGTATCCCACAGATACTAAGAGACTGGTCCCCTCGTTTGCACAATTCGGTAGCATCGACCTCTGATAGCCATGTCGACTGCTCACCGTCAACTAGTGGGAGTGAAGCTCCAGGACAGAGCGGGAGAGCTAAATTTCCCTGCAGACTGTGTGAAGGCGATCACGCCATCCACTGTTGTCCCTTCTTAGACGAGGCAAAAAGAGTTCTGGAAGATCACCCGATTTTACGAGCGCATCTCCCTCCTGGATATCAAAGACTCCTGCCAAGTCCCTCACTAGTTGAGAATCCGGCTGAGCCACTTAGGTGGTCAGCCGAAGCATCTGTCATTGAAGAAGAACCGTCTGGATCCATGCCTGACGAAAGTCAAAAGGTTGATACGGCAGTTGACCCGGTTTTTCCTTCAGAGGCTCCATCTTTGAATGACACCATCACATAGGAGAATAAAGACGACACCGTCCAGATTCTCTTCATCAGCACCGACTCCGATGATCAAGGGGGCAATGCCACCATTCCTTTATCGCAGGAAGGAAGTTCACCAGAGCGATATCCGGTCGTCTATTCGGTCCCACCACCAAGCAACCTAGTTGTGTCCTTTGATTGGAACCAACTAGGCAGACCCCGGTTGCCAGCGAGTATACCATTTAGAATTATTTGTCAAATATACAGAATGGTAATGGCTGGCACTATCATTGATGAGGGGGCATCTGTGAGTATCCTTTCCTCTATTGCTTGGAAAGCGCTTGGTTCGCCAGCGCTTTTACCTGAGATGAGAAATCTACCAGGTTTTGATAAAGGAACCAGTCGACCTTTAGGGATCCTCCCCAATGTGCCTATAACACTGAAAGGGAAGACCGTTCAAATGAACGTGATGGTCGTTCAAGGACCCTTGGATTATAACCTACTCCTTGGACGAGACTATATATATTGCATGGGAGCTGTAGTCTCCTCACTCTTTAGAGTAATGTGTTTTCCGCATGAAGGAAGAATGGTCAAGCTCGTGGACCAACTTTCGTTTCCCGGATCACACATCGCAAATAGTCATGTGCCATCCCTAAATGGTCTATTCATGCAAGAAGTGTCTCAACCCATGGTCCGTCCTCCTGATGAGCGCGAGTAATCCGGGAGGATATGACTGGAACCCAGGGGGCATGCGTCCTGGCCTGCTTTGGCAGGAAAACTTTGGGTATAGTGTAGGTTTCCGCGGGAGAATATGATTAGTCTGTACCCCGTCCGTTATTTGGAAGAGGGGTTGTTCTGGAATAAGATTCTTTTGTCAAAGTTATGTGAGGAGGCGGGGGTCGTCACTCACCTTTGTTTATTTCGGTAGACATTGCCGAGGAAGTGTTTTGTTTGAAAGATTAACGAGACAATCTTTGGGTAACCTGAAAGAGGTAAGCCTCTCTCGATTAAAACAAATGTTTTGGCGGAGGGTAAGTAGAGGTAACCTTGAAACTCTGTTTTATACCTGGGGGCATGCAAACCTTTCGGAGTACAAGCAAGTGGCAACTATTTATTTTTTAAATTTTTAGGTCCTCCCTTTAAACCTGTAGGTCTAACCCTTTAAACTCGTAGGATTAGCCGTTTCCGAACTTGCATAAAGAAAGGATGGGGAGCAAAGCTTAGTGAGATGAAGCTCCATAAAAAATAGAATCTTGATGAGACATTCTTATCAAATTTGACTATCTAATCGAGCAGTTTTAGCATAAAGTTCATGCTCGTTAAAAAATAAATGCAAGATCCGAGCAGTTTTAACGCGGTCTTCATGCTCGTTAAAAAATAAATATAAGCAGTGAGCAGAGTTTCCTCCAGTGTTTAAGCTCATTTTTAACTAAAAAATGAACCTGTCCCGGTAAATAACCACTGTGAATGTAATTTTATCAGCCATTAAAGCCTTGGTCGTGTTTGCACCTGCCACCTCCACTTTTCATTTGGCCGATCGTTCACCTCCATATGATTGTTTACCCATTTTGAGGAACAGCTGTGAAGAGTGATTTCACCTAGCCATCCTTGTGATATTGTCGTGATTGGAAAATTCCAATCTGTACCTGGAATCAGTTACTATCCCTGTTTATCACTCGTTCCTCAAAAGACGAGTCTTCTTTAAGCTCTTTTCAATTGACTCGTAAAATATGAAAATATTGCCGAGTTTTGGCCTTCCAGCTCGTTAAAGGACAGGAAGAGCTATCCCTCCTCTAGATTTTAATCTTTTTGGACCTGAGGTATTATTGCACAAAAAGGTCGAGCGCTTGTTTTATTCGGCTCGTTAAAATTATCGAAAACTCATCCCTTCTGTATTGTTTTATACTTTTTCGGACTTAAGGGATTAGATGACGAAAAAGGAATTTTGGAGTCGACTTTATGTACCCTTTCAGACTCTCTAAAAATGAAAAGGACCGAGTTATCCTTGTCGTTAGACTCGTTAAAATTGTTAAATAGCGACAAACTTGTCTTTAGATGAGAACGAGTTTCCCTATCGCTAGGCTCGTTAAAACATAGAGATGGGCTTGCCCGAAGGGCAGGTTATAGAACAAGCATATGTTATCCTCCTCAAGCTTGACAAAAATAAAGAGGTACTGGTCAGCAATGACTGGGGAAAAATTGGGAAAAATCAAGAAAACTTTGATGGTAGCAGGTCGCTCTTGAACATGACACTTTTCCTCCGTACCACAATCGGGTTGGGTTGTTTCATTCACCAGTCACATCACCATGGTCTCGCCATACCATCCATATTTGGGGTAATGCTACCGATCCATCGCATCAGTGTCGCCATATGTTCAAGAGAAGTCATTCAGAAAGAGTCAACCGGGTCCCATCCACTGCCATACATTATCCTTCATCCATTCATGGCCGCCACCCTGAATCATATGTCACAGATTGTTTTCACCTCCATTAAAATCATTAGCTCCGTTCTGTGTCACTGATGTGGGATTCATTAAGGCCCTCCTTTGACGGATCGCTCCTTGTCGAATCAGCTCATTATCCAAGGAGTTGATCTAGGAACAACCCTTTCAGTACTTTGAAGCTTGCATGCCTCAATGGCAAGTTTCTCACTTCCGGCGACGGGTATACATCAATGACCTTCGACCAGAAGATTTTGCGTGGTGTTCGACGCCAAGTCCTTTATTCACACCACGTGAATTGTACTGCAGTACCTTGAGGGTCATTATCATTATCGGTGATTCCTCTCACGCTTGTTAACGGTTTACATCATTGACCGGTAATCAAGCGATGTCTTTCCATGTTCGACTTCAGCGCAATTCTCACATGGATCGACTTGTACTTAGAGTGAAGATCGAACGAGTTTGAAGACCCCGGATCTATTTTCATCCATCCGGGCTGCGATATATATTCAGGAAAGATAAAGACATTTGACATGTACATCATTGCAGAAGATGATCATCCTACTCAAAGGATGATAATTTCGCCAAAATTATCAGTCTACTATCAGACGATCGTCTGTTCTATGTACAAAAATGAATTTATAAAGCTGAGCATGGGAATGCCCGCCTCAGCTAGATCATGAAAGCAGTATGAATCATAATGTATTGTGTTGTATTTTATTACAGGTCTCCTCCCAGCAGATGGATGAACTTTGGACCCTCCTGGATAAAGCATGTCACCCGATAAACGACCTCATACTTTAGGGGGCAACTGTTATAGACATTTTTGTGCTTTACAGCATGGAGCATGAAATGTCCATAATCTAAGGGATCCAATGTCCCTAAACATGTTGTTCCTACCCCTAGAGGAACAAGGCAAACCAACCACAGCAATTCACAGAAGTTCTCCACCTGAAAACACTCAAAAACAAGTCAATTCTGGATCATGTCAACTGCTCCACTGAGCATCTGCGCTGAATGTCAACTGCTACACTGGCTACCTGCGTTGAATGTCAACTCCAACACTAGCTACCTGCGCTGAGCGAGTTTGGACATGTGGCAGAGTCATTCCTCAAGGTGTCAATGCCCAGGAAGCTTCCAAAATGACACTTGCATCAAGGAATTCGACTGGTGATGAGTAAGAGGTTCCAAATCTCCAAGTGGAAGAAAGAACCTCCAAGTGGACTCAAGAACTAAGAGGGGGAGAGGACACTAGTCAGATCTCAAGCTGACTCATCCTCTCTCCAAATATCTATATATGGATCTCTCCTCCATGAGATCTAGAGGCTGGAATTTGGTGATTGCAAAGAATTGTTGTTGGTTTGTGGCTAGAAATATTGGGTGCTTAATGCTTTGAAGGGAGATGAAGAAGGAATTCCATTCTGTTGGGAAGGAGATGCTGGATTGGAGCCCTATGGGTTGTATCTCTTCCTGAACCCTGTTACTTATCAATAAAGCTATCTTGATTCTTTCCTATATGCTGATGTATTTTGTATGATTGCATTAGTGTATTTGATTTACTTCTAATCTTGAATCATTTATGAATATGTATATTTGCCTTTGTATTGTGTTCTTCTCTTGTCGCAAGTAGCTGTTCTCTTGTCACAGGTAGTTGTTCTCTTGTGATCTCGTGGGATTCAAGTAGCTGTTCTCTTGATCAAGCGAGGAGGCAAGTAGCTGTGGACACACAAAGAGAAGAGGATCTAGTTCGAGGGACAACCGGAAGACAACGGTAAGTCTACCGATCTCGCCTCTTTCCCATTTCATAAAGGAAGAAATCATAATAGTTGTATTCGTTTGTTGCTAAGGCGCTGTCACACCTTAGGTGGATAGGATCGTCCTGCATAGGAATTTTTCCCCACAACAGTCCTCGAACAGATAGTTGGCTATCTTCAATCCACCTTGTTGTTCTAAATGAAGAGTTTATTACATTATCTCATCATAAGGCATGCTCGCTACACAGTTCAACAAATTCAATGCCCCATCACCACACATGGCTTCATACATTGTTTTGTTTTGTATTATGAATAAATTTCCTTGAGAGTATTCTAATTTATCTCACCAATATTTTGATAACAACTACAGAAACATCATCAGAACAAAACTTATATTGGAAATACATTTGGTACATTTGTTTTACTAATCTGTTGTCAACTCCCACCTCAATTTCCAAAGTAGATGTGCGACCTGGTTCCATAATTCTGGTCTACTGCCAATGGCATGGGAAAATGATAAGGCAAGGACCATCCAATCCAGATGATTTTAGAACATCCAAATAAGGTCAATTAAAGACAATTTTTCAAAGCAGAGAACCCTTTATTGGCTGCAACAAAGTTTAAGCACAATTTTCCATATAACTTTATCAATACCTTATCTTTGGCTTTGAGAAACCTTATAGCTCAAATTTTACTTGCAACACTTGAATATGGAGAAATCCTTATGACCCAGCCTAGGTTAAATAGTATACGATTTCACTTATGAGAAAACCAATCTATGAATCCATAGTAGGCTAGTAATACCCAATTCAAATGAGGTTTTCAATACATTGAAAGCTGATTGAAAAAGAAAAACTCTTGAGAAGAAATATCGCTTATAGTCTGGATGTCAAAAAAAATCTCAAGCGTATGCTCCCACGACTTTCAAAAACTCTGCATCAACATGGTACAATCATGGTTGTCTCCTTGATCTTGAATGCAATCAAAAAATGGGATACCAAGAAGTGTTGGACTTGTCATTCTTCTTCAGCCAGGCCCTTCACTCTAGCGCTTTAACTAAATATTTGTTCCTCTTCCAACAATTTATGGGAGTTACAATTTCTATCATACTCACATCCTTCATATGCATTGCACTCTCTTGGAAAATTTCATAGTTTTTTCATAACTGCACCAAACACCAATTTTGGACACCCTGGAAGTACTAATCAAAAATCTCCAATATTTGAGAAAGGAAGAGTGCTCATGAAGGCCACAAAATTAGTGGTTCAATTCCATCAACAGAACAGAGAAACCTCCGCTTTGATACCACTGTTAGACAACAAAATTGGAAACGAACTCAACTATATTATTAATAATGGTGTGAAATAAGGATGTACATAGTATACCGATTAATACAATAGGTAAACCGTTGATTCAGTTTCCTAAGTTTTTTGGACTCTGATAACTAATAACCATCACACACTAACCCAAACTATAACCCAAGGATTAGGTGTCTAAGTCATAAACTAGAATGGAATGTAACGGATTTTTGATAAAATGAAGACAGTACATTGAAGTTTAGGTTTTAAATATTTTTGAAAAATATTCAAAACTAAAAAAAATGGCTTCCTAGATGTTCGATTGTTGCTCAATTTAGTGTTTAGAATTCCCAAGGAGTAAAATCCTCTAGACAACGTGGATGGATGTTCCCTTTGACATGCAGCAATCAATAAGTACAGGTTAATGTTGTCTACCAAGTTTAGAGATTATTCTTCACAGGACAACATTTGAGAAACACAATTATAGATTTGTATGGTATTAAGTAAAAAAAAAAAAAAACTCTGGTTGCCAAATTTCAGTGGTATACTTTTATTAATTTTCCAAAACCCTGAATTATTAATTTTACGATGATTTTATAAAGTAACACAACAAACTATCTTCATATAGCAGCGATATTTAAATGACGATTGCTACCACCAGACAATTTGCACTATACTCTGTTGTCTTTAATCATTATGTTAGTGAAAGTTAGCCTCCACCAGAGTATCATATGTCAGAGGCTTGCAAGGTATAACAACAGCTCTCACCCTTTTTGCGTATACATAATAACATAGAATCCTTATGACATTAACGCGCAAAATTCCATCATGTTACGATGATTTCGATTTCAATTTAAATGTTTTCAGTTTCAATCGAAATGTGATTTTTATTTATTTAAAAAAAATGAATCAAGTTTTTACATCACTTCATTGAAAATGAATGAATGTTTTACATCACATAATCTCTGAGTTTATTTTGATTGCAAATTGCAAATTTGATAGATACTAAGCTAACAGAATCAATAGTTGATTTTATATATAAGTAAAATCAATATAATCAATAGTTGATTTTATTGAGATAGAAGTGAAAATCAATTATTATTAACTAATTTGATCCCAACGAGATCAATTGTTGACTTTGCTCCCTTTGATCATACCTGTAATCTGCAAAACCAACCCCTGAACTCATTCAATTGTGATTCAGAGGATATTATAACCAACTCTTGAACTCATCCAATTGTAGATTCAGTTGTCTGTAAAACCAACCCCTGAACTCATTCAATTGTGATTCAGAGAATATTATTATAACCAACTCTTGAACTCATCCAATTGTAGATTCAATAGTCTGTAAAACCAACCCCTGAACTCATTCAATTGTGATTCAGAGAATATTATAACCAATTCTTGAACTCATCCAATTGCAGAATCAGACCATATTCCAACTTCTGCGATTGTAGATTCAGACAATATTCTAATTTTTGATGAACAGAAGTGAGATCAATTGTTTCTGGCTCCTGTCTATTAAATTCTAAAATATTTTGCTGTCCATTAAATTCTAAAATATTCCAGAAATTCACAATCTAGTTAAAGTTGCCCAAAACCAAGATAAGGAATATGGTTACTCTGTACCTAACCCAGGTTTCTCTGGTCAATCACAACCTTAGATAGTGGAAACTGACAAAGATCGAACAGAACAACAAGAAAAATTTCATCATGGTATGATGATTTCAATTTTACCTAAACTAGGTTTCTTTTGTCAATCACAACCTGCGATCATGGAAACTGACCAAATTCGAACAGAATAACATGAAAAACCCCATCAAGCTATGATGGTTTCAATTTTAACGGAGATGTGATCTGCTTTTCTATTGAGGAAAATGAATAAGAGCTATTTTACCTTATGTAACATGGCAGCTTCTCTGTACCAAATCAGGTTTCTCAGGTCAATCACAATCTGTGATTCCGGAAACTGACCAAGATCGACCATGAGCGTTACCATCAGTATGTCCTTCTGGATTTTAAACGTTTGGCTACACACGTTTGGAAGTGTCGAGCATTCTTTGGATCGGTAGAATGAGATTGTTTGCAGTGGCTAATCGCTTCTTGAATGTCATTCTCCGTGGACGAATTCACAGAGCTCAGGTCTCTTTTCTGCAATGAATTAATGCTGTGAATGGAAGAAGATATGCTGTTTGAAGAACTGAGGGGTTTTGGATTAGGTTTAGGTATCAATGGGAAACCCTTAATAAACGAGAAGGGTTTACGAGGAGTTGCATGAGAGTTTTCTTTGTTACTGCTTCTATTGCCCGTTGCAGCTGCATCGTCACGATGATTGCTCCCTTTTTGAATGCTATTCTGCAAGTGTTGGACATTGGGTCCTCTAGACTTTGAAGACTTTGAGAAAAGACAATTGAACGAAGCTCTGAAATTGTGGCACATTGCTGTTTGACGTGACTGAGCAGAATCCATTTGTTTCTTGGACCGGTATGGTGCAGAGACCTTGCTGTGAATATCTTTGCTGTCCTTGTCAACTTTATAAGAAGGATCATCGCAAGATTTGTGAGAAGCAGAGGACCTTAATTCCTCCTTTTCCAGAGAACAATTTCTAGAAATATTCTTCCTACTTCCCATATTTTCTGTTTCAGTCGTCGCCTGTGCTCCGAATGGTTTGGTTTGAGAGAATGATGATTTCTCCACCACCTGAGTAGAAATAGTGTGATGAAAAGGCTGCGTCCGCCATTTGTATAAGAGCTTTTCTGTTGGAGAAGCTATTGCCTCGAGCTCTTGCGAGGACTCTACAGTCGACATACCTGATATATCAAATTCGAATTCTTTCTCGTCCAGGGAAGACATGGCTGATCGAACTGACATGGGAATGTAATCATACTCAGAAGGTTCACCAAAAACAAATCCAGCAAACTCTGGGTTATTCAGTGCCCCATGCTCAGCACATTGATCAGTTGCACCATCTACACTATTTTCGCTCTCTCTCATACTTTTATGTTCCTCCATACTGAATAGTAGTTGTTACAAGAGCAACAAACCTAATTTCAAGTTTGTAGAACCCTTGCCACACTAGCAATCATGTTTCCTATCATTGTATAAGCTTGATTTTTACATTGAATGAATACAAGTTTAATTACATCCTATGTTTGCATTCAATGTTTTATTTGTTTTGGGAGGTCATAAAATCAAATTGGTAATCTCTAACTTACCATATTAAAATTAAATGGTTACCTTTATTGTTAAGATATAGTTACTAAGTTAAATTTTTATTTTAGTAATGGTGATGTTCTTGAATCATATTCAAGATACGATGAGTGGCAGGCTTCATAAATAGTTTTCATAGTCTCGATAAAGAAGGAGAGATGCTCCATGTATTATATACTTCTTGAAGATCTCTATGAATCAGATTCTGTGTATATTATTAAATATATTTAATGTTCACCTCAAATAGTTAGTGCCAGATAGTTCGAACTAAATGTTATCCAATTTTAAGGCGAGGATATGTCATATTTTATATTTATTTTCTTTAAATAGTAATGAAATATAGGTTGAGGATATTTTCCAGAATATCCTATTGGCAAAGAATAAACAATTAGTTATTGTCTGAGGTGTTGTACCTCGAATAGTTAGTGTTAGGTATGTAGTGATTAAATGTTATCCAATTTTGGTAGAGTGCAACCTTGTTCTCTCACGGTGTAAAATATTGAACATAAATAATGAGGTTGAAGATATTTTCTAGAATTTGGAAAGGGGCTTATGTAAAATGGAGGAGAAGATTTGTTTGTTGAAGATATTTTCTAGAATTTGGAAAGGGGCTTATGTAAAATGGAGGAGAAGATTTGTTTGTTTGTTTCATTTGGGATAAACGTAATGAATAATATTATAGTTAGATATATTAATAATTGATGATTTAATAAAAGTTGAAAGGTAATGTAAGTGATGTTAAAAGTTTTTTTTTTTTTAATGTTTAAATTTGCAATGCAGTGTTGTGGGTGATAGATATGTTTTTTTGAAGAAGTGAATAGGTTTGAATGGGTTTAAAATACAATAAATGAGGAGGACTACCATATGAGTTTTTTTTTCGAGTTGTTGCTTCTACTTACTTGTTGTTGCTTAATACATGTAGCTTCTACTTACTAGTGACATAGTTTTATAAAATTTGTTATATTAAGCCAACACATGTGATATAATTTTGCCATATCGCTTGAGCCTTCTAATAGCAATTCTATTTTTTGATGCAACAATTGATTCTTCTGATTTTGATCTTGTTCGAGCGAATGTTGAGTTAGTTGATCCTGTAGTAGATTTAAGACTAGACATTAAAGGAATAGCACTAAAAATAAGCTATTAACACTAGACATTAAAGCAAACAAGCCATAATGCCATTACTAAGAGGAACCAACTTGGAAACCCTTTTTTCAAAGAAAAGAAGCCATAAAGCCATTAGGAACCCGAGTGGAGACATTTTTGCTTTTACCGCGCTTGAATATGCTTTCTTTTATGAAAATTTTGAGGGATGAAATTAGTTCAATGGGCTATTTGATATATTTGTTTTTTGTAAAAATATTCATCTATTTAGTTAAAATTTTACTTATTTTTTTATATAGAAATAATTAAATTAGTAATATTCTCAAAAAAAAAATTACCAGTTTTAATAGTAAATTAGGTAGTTTTTTTTAATATTTTCCTATGTTATATAATGTATGATTTTTCAAACTAGAATAGTCTCCTAAAATAATATACATAAAGCATAATATTCAAATCCTTAAAAAATATTGCGCTCTCGTCATTTTGAACATATATTGACTTACATTATTCATTCTTTTTAGATAGTTAGGTTAGATGAACTTTCATCATTTTCTTTATTTTAATTTTTTTTCATTTTTTCCTTGAGTTTTATTCTCATTGAGTTTTGGTTTATTTCTTTTCTTTGTTTCATCTCTTTGGCCTCCAATTTTCAAATTGGGCCCCTTCTTTACTTATCTTTCAAGGTTTTCTCCACTTTCCCATTTCCCCCCTCCTAATCTCCAAATCAACCCCCTTTTTCCCTTACATTACTTGATCACTTCCTAAATATTGGAAATTGGGCCCTCTAATGAGCTTACCTATTTCCTATGAAATGTTTCTTAGAATTTTGTTCAAAATTCTTGAATATTTTGAATCCTTTGTTAAAACTTTGAATCATTATTCAAATTTTGAACTATGCTCCTTTCAAACTCTAAAATTTCAACTCAAATATTTAATCATCTTGATGTAGCCCTTCCTCCCCCAAGTTTTTGGTTGACATGTCTTAACTTTGAGATAGGACCCAATTTTGAAATTGATATATCCTTTCAATCTCTTTGAACTCTTCCATTTCCCAACCATTGTTCAATCTCTTATAATATTTTTCTTTGAATGTTACCTTCCTTCCTTTAGAATTTGACATAGTCATACCAAAAACTTATTTAAGACCAATTATCAAACTCAATTCTCAAATTGGGATGTTACTGAACCTACTGAAGTAGTCCTTTCTCTCCATTTAAAAATTGGCCATCATTACCAGAATCAAGCCCTCTTTGCACTTGCTTACTTTTACCTTGGTTGATTTGACAATCAACCTTCAGTGTGAAATAAAGACATTTGTTGGGAAATCAATGCAAATAGATTAGGGTTTGATTCCACTCACTTGATAATTACTTGTGAGTTATGTTGCCTTCTTTTAATTATTAATTATTTTATCTTCCATCAAGCAATTACCATATTATGTGTGTATGAAGATCACAAAACAAGAGACACAAGATGTAGGCACTCTGACAGGGAAAAACCCCCCTCAAGGGGAAAACCCAGTAAAAAATTCTTTTCATTTCAATAGTATTCTTTGAGACTCTTCACCCTAGACAAAGACCAAACCTTCCCTCCACACCAAGTCAGCCTCCCAGATCTTTGACCTCTTTCCAACAAGACTTCCTTCCCAACAAATTTGACTATGCAGTAGCTTCAAACATTAGGTAGAAGCAAAACTTGGAAGGCTTCGATCTCCCAAACTAGGGCATGAAACAAAGAGAGAGAGGCTCCAAAATTTCGATTTTCTTCTTCTCCTTAGACTTGACCCAACTCACACTTCATTTTTCTTCCTTAGACCCACTTCACACTTCTCCAGCTTCCTTAGGGATATCGAACTAGCTTGAGATGAGATGCTCCAAATGAATTCAACTTCCTTCTATTTATAGGCTCCAAGTGAGGTCTAATTGGTGTCCTTAGGCTGACTTAATCTCTTCTAGGCCAGCTTGGAGTGGAGGTTACATAAATTATATTGGAATCAATAGTAAACCTTTTTACATGATTCAAAAGCCAAAGAAGGGTCTCTTTGAATGTACAATGACTCTATAAACTCAATATTAATCCTAAAGTCAACAATGGGGAATTTGACTAATATAATGATGACCCAAGCATGAAACCCATTCTTTAATAAGTCATTGATACAATAATAAAAATTATTTTCTTATATTCTTTTGACAAGTACATTTTATGATGACTAAAATACATTAGTGAAGACCGAACCTAGTTACATTTTCCAACGCTCCCTCTTAACTAGGGAGGTATTGATAATATACAAATACAATGAAAGATCTCAAACTATATGAACAATGGAGAACTTTAGGCACCACAATGCCATGGACTAGATTCTTGACCAGGGAAATTTGTCCATTGGCCTCTCATCAATTTAGGCACTACATTGCCACAAACTAGATTCCTAACCAGGGAAATCTATCTGGGTGCAACTAAGATGGACTCAAGCTTTCAACCTCTCTATGTACCATCAAGCTTACTTTATAACCATCAACCCACATATCCAGGTGCATGTCAGAGCTCAATGACTAACGCCAACTTTCCAACTTCGTGACCTAGATATCAACACAAAGTGTTATCCAGATGTCCTCCCAGACAATGCTTCACTCACAAAGCCTCAACACCCCTTGATCCAGCGGATCAAGGACAAAAAATCTCTTCTGATCAAATTGATCGGTAACCAACATGTTATGAAAACTTTCAAGAGATTTACCTGTACAAACACGACCACAATCAATAATATATTTTCACATATTCATAAACAAACAAAAACCTTTGGGGTCTTTCAGATAACAAATGTTTCTTCTCAACACAGTATGACTATCAATCGAATATTTTACAGAAGAATCATCAATCATACACTTTCCTTTCCTACTTCATATGCAACAACATATTATTCAATTGGATCCTACTTTCCTTCTTTCAGCGACACCTCAAAATGCATTCTCCAATTCTCTCTCACGGCCCTCACTAAAACTTACGGTTGTTAGTCTTGGTAAACTGCATGACACATGAAGTAGAGAATCATATCTGTCACTCCCTCTTAAATAAAGAGGATCTAATTATTCCTGTACAAGGAATATTCTTAACCATCCTCTTACCCTAGGGAGATTCCTTTCATTCAAGCTCCCTCTGATCCTAGGGAGATTTCATCCAGACTCCCTCTTAATTTATGGATTTCTACTTCTTCTTTACGATATTGGAGAATATTTCATGGCTTCCATCCTTCTTATCAGATTCATTCATATATCATTCTTATCACATCAAATTTACGTATGATCATCTTCACCAACTTGAAGATGATGCACCTGCACAACTTAGATAGCAAGTACAACCAAAATTACAGAAGCATGAAGTTAGCAATATCAAAATCTTATAATAACAGAATCATTTAGACTTTACAAACATAATCAACAAGAGATTATACTTCAATACTTCAACTTATTTCTCCGGTTCATACCTCTATCAAAATCATTATATCTAGAGTTTCAATATTATTTCATCGATGAGTTCCTTCAAATAGAAAACTCTAGAAACAAATCAAATCAATGAATCTAACTGTTAGCACTCAAGATTTTAAGTTGGGGTTGCAACAACTAAAACCCTAAGGTAACTATTTCAAACCTACTTTAGAACTAGTAGCTAGCCCTACCAATTCAGAGAGGGCTCTCTCATGGATAACTCAACAAATGCTAGTTATTTGTGAAGCACAATGGCTAGATCATCAGTAAAAATGGTTTTGAACATAATTTTGGTTGAGAATGGGAGGAGAATCCATTGGATATGGAGTCAAACTGAGTTTTATGATTAAAAACCAATCACTGGTGAAAATGTCCAAGGAAGCATAGGCAAAGTAGGTAGAATTTTTCAGTAAGTTTCGTCGTTGTAGTGTGGAGAGTTGGAAAAAGATAAACAATAAATCCTATTTGAAGCATTTAGCATGAATGAATTTCAAATCACATTTAGAAGAAACATGAGCTTCCATGAACAAAGCATCAAGCAAAGGATGAATTTTGAAATACACAATTTATGAAAATGAAAGTATTAAATTGTTTGAAGAGTGGAGTGCTTATCAAGAATGAATTCCAATCATGTTCAGTTAAAATACTTGAAGAAATTTAAAGAATGGAGAACTAAGAAAGAAATACTTTCACATAAGGAAATGGACAATCTTCGAAACCATACCGTGATGAATCTCTAGTAAGGACAGAACTATACTTTTGCATTGATTCTATTAATGCTAAGGAAAAATGAAATTACAATACTACCCCAAAGGTCCTCCCCGTACTCCTCCCCCTCGTACATATGAAAATAATACAATATATACAATATTACAAAATAATTTGCAACTAAAATGCAAAACTGTCTCGAGAATCATAGGAAATTGTTGTTGAAAACCCAAATTTAGTGAAGGTTTGCCAAGTGGATCAATATCCCTGAATCTGCTCCTTTAAGTGTGGAACCATATTCCACAAAATCTACCTTTAAGTTTGGCTTCCCATGATAAATATGAATTAGGTGATTATGTGCATCAGTTTATATGGAAATCACGCCTAAAAATAGAGATGACCCACATCAGAGACCAAACATTTTGTTGAAATCCTATCTCATATCCAAAACAATTAACCTATGTCAAGAATTGCAAGTCTAATTACAATAGCAGGTGCAGAAACTGTAGGGCCCAACACCTTCATTTTCCTTGACAAAAGCATCTGTTAGTACCAAAAGAAAAGTAACCTGAAATTGCAGATTCCTACCACTCTAACAGGGATTTTTTGTCTATTCCCTTGATTTCATATTCGTTGTTATAGCCTCGACACTCTTGGGCACCACCCCTTCTTGAAAATACACATGCTTATTTTTATTTTCAAGTCCTAAAGCTGTAGGAGAATCTTCTTTTGGAACTTTATCACCAACGTTTATACCATTAACAGAACCTATTTTTCCCTCCGAAGATAATCCTTCTTCCTCTTTGCATCTTGTTATCTTTTTCGATCACCTAGGCATACTCTTCATTGACACCTAAGAGTTCCCTTAACACCTACATGCACATTTCCTTGGCATATGACCATAAAGGACAAATTCTGACCACGTCCATGTTTTATTTAGTGGTTTGGATGGGCACTAAAATATGCAAGCACGCCTACCAGTGGTGCATTGATGTATGTGGTGGGTTTAGATTGCACAAAGGTTGCTTGACTATCTTGATATTTGTCATTTTTATATGGCCCTCCAACTACTACCCCCACTAGAAGATTTGGGTTGGGACTTCTCTCAACAAATAAGCTGGAGCCACCATATCATGATATGTGATAAGGATACTTTGCCATTGAGGGTAAAGATGAACCTTGGTGATGAATGTACTCAGGGAAGAAAAAACTATATCCCACCATATATGAAAGGATCAGAGGATTATCTCCAAGTATGTAGTCCACCCGGTGCTTGGCAGTTGATATGAGGCGAGTAGGAGTAATTTCTACTAATCCACATTGAACAATTTGAGAAGTATGGCTCAAATAATTAGCATAGGCTAAAAGTAGAAAGGATGTGATGCAGGAGCACCCGAATGAAGAGGTGACGGGTGGGAGTTGGTTCTTGTTTGTTGTTTGTTCTCCTGTTCTATTTTGACAAATAGAGAGGGAAAAATCTCAAATTTCTATTTTATTTAGTTTCATTTTGTGTTATTGTAAATAAAGGCTAAATCAACGATTGTTAGCTTTGATTTAGACAAGATACGATTAGATGGGAATTAGTTGAGAAAATTGTCTTAAAACTTAAAAAAACAATTCCTCGAACTGCAAGAGGAACTGCCACTGATATATTAAAAAGGACACAAGAATGTAGAGTAGGAGGTTATCCAAATTGAGGAAGGTTGTAAGCCTATGAACAGACTGTCAGGAAGGCCACTAGTGTGAAGCAAGCAGACCATAAAGAGAGTTAAAGTCTAAAAAAAAGACTTTCTTTGTTTCTTTTTTTTTTATGTGCAAAATCTAATTTAGAAATCGTGTATTTTTGTTTTCGAATGGCTGAAAGACTGATATTAATATGAATTATAGCCTAGATATATATATATATATATATATATATATATATATATATATATATATATATATATATATATATATATATATATAGATATAGATATACTTTCATGTGAATTTGGCGCGACCAAAGAGGCGAAAAGCTTCCAAAGAAGAAAATTGCTCGCAACACGACGGAAGCATGAAAAGCCTTGAAGAGAGAGGAACCAAGGCTAAAGAGGTGACTCTCAGGGCCGTTGGATCCAACAGATCGACGACAAGGATTAGATCGGTGAAGTTTATATGTAATTTTGGGCCACAAGCGAGGAACTGCCACTGATGTATTAAAAAGGACACAAGAATGTAGAGTAGAAGGTTATCCAAATTGAGGAAGGTTGTAAGCCTATGGGCAGACTGTGAGGAAGGCCACTAGTGTGAGGCAAGCAGACCATAGAGAGAGTTAGAGTCTAAAAAAAAAGACTTTCTTTGTTTCTTTTTTTTATGCGCAAAGTCTAATTTAGAAATCGTGTATTTTTGTTTTCGAATGGTTGAAAGACTGATATTAATATGAATTATAGCCTATATAGATATATATATATATATATATATATATATATATATATATATATATATATATATATATATATATATATATATATATATATATACTTTCATGTGAATTCGGCGTGACCAAAGAGGCGAAAAGCTTCCAAAGAAGAAACTTGCTCGCAACGCGACGGAAGCATGAAAAAGCCTTGAAGACAGAGGAACAAAGGCTAAAGAGGTGACTCTCAGGGCCGTTGGATCCAACAGATCGACGACAAGGATTAGATCGGCAAAGTTTGTATGTAATTTTGGGCCACAAGAGAAAAACCTAAATTACACTGAAAATCGGCGAAAAACAGAGTCAGGAAAGATCAGGACCCAAAATTTTATGAAGTGGATTTAAGAACCTATCGAGTCCGAGAGGTTAATCGCATCGGGTTTTTATAGAGGTGGGGTATCGGCCTTAGGATACGCTGACTTACAATATTGCGATGGAGCGATATCGATATCCAATAATTGGCGATTGGGTATTAGAGGAGTCGGAGAGTGGAGGTCAGTGCCGTGGACCCGACGATAACTACAAAGTGTGGCTTATAAAATTTTAAGTCCGGTTTTGTGTTCCGACGGGGTTTACCCTTGTTCGGAGTATGCTTCCTGTGTAAATAGGATAACAATGATTTAAGTGCCAATATTGTGTCCTGGAAACGATAATCACATATCAGAGGGGCGATGATATATGTATGTGTGATATGCAAATGGAGCGATGCCAATCAGCGATAAAGTTAACCTCGGTAAGTGTGTATAGGCCATACTAAAGGCCGAAAGGAGTGTTTGCATGTGTATTTCCTTATAAAAGTTTTAATAAGGTAAATAGCATCGATACTTGGTTTTTCTCCATGTTAACCAAAGGTTAAGAGGGTTGTATATATATACCTACCTTAAGAGGTTAAGTAAGGGATTCTCAAGGGACTGAAGAATCCCTATAAAGGAAAAGAATCACTGCAAAGGCTAAACTCCTGTGTGAGGCTGTAAATCTTAAGCTTTAGAAACCAACGCCTACTGTTAATTGGCGGCATCATTTTAGTATTTGTTTCTGGGAAAACTAATGTCTATTCAGATCTGCTAGTCCCACTAAGATGGGTAGCTATCTTAGAAACAAACAATTCAAAGTAACTTGTGTTTTCCTTTATGGGAGATAGATGAGAGAGAAGCAGAGAGCACCAACCTTAGTCTTTCGCTTGGCTCCTTGCTTGTTTCCTCTCTCCTTCGATAGAGCTTCGCCACTCCTTTCTCACTTGTCCCGCTTCAAAGAACACCTATAGAGTCAAAGCAGCAAAATACCATCAAAGCATAGAGATCTATGATACCATAAACAATGTAGAATCAGATGTACATTAACCATACAAATGCATACACAAATACAAGATTCAGAAATAAGCAAGCATATGGAGGAAAACTCAAATAACTTTATTGATAGAAGTAGAAGAGAGGATTGCAACCAAGTTGTTTGATCCAATGCCATCCCCCCAGCATGAAAGCCCTCTTCACATCATGAAAAGCTAGATCACCCAACAATACAATGTCTCACAGAGAAACCAACAACACTTCCTTACAAAATACAAAATTCCAGCCTTTGGATCTCTAGGATGAGGGATCCATATATAGATATTTGCAGGGGGGTGAGTTAGCTTCTGGGTTTTTGATTAGTGTCATTTCACTGATAGTTCTGGGTTTGACTTGGAGATTTCATGATCTCTTACTCATCCCTGGGCGAATTCAGAGAGGCAAGTGTCATATGAGTAGTTTCTAGAAGATTCTCCGAGTTTCCACCTAGCAAACTGCCTCTGCCATTTGTCTGCTCTCACTCATCGCACCCTACAGAAGGGCTTTTCAATATGCATCGCACCCCTTATGTGTAACACGTGAGATGCATCGCACCCTTAGCATGGAGCAGTCTATATGGTCCAGTTTTGACCAGTTCTGAGTAGTTTTTAAGGGAGAACTTCTGGAAATGATGTAATCAGTTGACCTTGATCCTTTAGGGTTTGAAACAACACTTTTAGGGGTTTGGTAGCCCTTGGTTTATCGACATATGTGATTGGGGTTGCAGTGCCCAAATATGTCTATAACAATTTCCCCCTAAAGCATGAGGTCGTAAATCTTCTGATGTCGGGTGAAATGCTTTGTCATGAGGATCCAAGGTTTTTAGAACTAGAAGGTGACCTGTAATAAGATACAATACAATACATTATCTTCATACTATTTTCATTATCTAGCTTAGGTGGGCATTCCCATGCTCAGATTTATAAATTCATTTTCATGTACATAGGACAGAAAACCGTCTGTGTGGCAGACTGATGATTCTGTTAGAGCCATCATCCCTTAACTTGAATGATTATCTATGCAGCTATGGAGTACATTTTATGTCTTTATTTTTCTTGAATATATCGTAGGCCGGATGGATGAAACTAGATCTGGGGTCTTCAAAATCGTTCAATCTTCACCCAATGTACAAGTCGATCCATGTGAAAAGATGTTCTGATGTTGAACATGGAAAGACATTGCCTGATTACCAGCCAATGATGTAAGATGTTAACAGGCGCGAGAGGAATCACCGATAATGGTAATGACCCTCAAGGTACTATAATACAATTCACGTGGTGTGAATACATGAGTCGATGTCGAACACCACGCAAAATCTTTCGGTCAAAGGCTGAGAAACTTGCCATTGAGGCATGCAAGCTTCAAAGTACTGAAAGGGTTGTTTCTAAGTCAACTTCTTGGATAATGAGCTGATGTCGACAAGAAGTGACCCGTCATAGGAAGGCCTTAATGAATCCCACATCTATGACACGGAATGGAGCAAATGATTTTGTGGAGGTGAAAACAATCTGATGATACAAGGTTTAGGGTGGCGGTCATGAAAGAATGGAGTGTGAAGGTATTGCAGTGGATGAGGCATTAGCTGGGTTGGTGAATTCTTTGGGCGAATTCTCTTGAACATATCAGCGACACTGAAATGGATTGGTACCGTTAAACCCAAAAATGGATGGTAGTGATATGACCGGTGAACAGAATAACCAAACCCGTCTCAATCATGGCAATGGAGTGAAAGTGTCATGTTCAAGAGTGACCTGCTACCAATGAAGTTCTTCAAGTTTTCTTCCCTTTTTTTCTAGTCATTACTGACCAGTACCTCTTTATTTTTTTCAAGCTTGAGGAGGATAACATATGCTTTTTCTATAATTTTCCCTTCGGGCAAACCTGTCGCTATGTTTTAGCGAGGCTAGCGACAATGAAACTCACTCTTGTCCGGATGGACAAGTTTGTCGCTATCGTTTTAACGAGTTTAAAAACAAAGATAACTTGGTCCTTTTCATGTTTAGAGAGTTTGAAAAGGGATGGAAAGTAAACTCCAGCAGTTCTTTTTCGTATTATAATCCCTTGAGTATGAAAAAGATTAAAATAATACAAAAGGGATGACTTTTCTGATCACTTTAGCGAGCTGAAAAAGACAAGCACTTGATCTTTTTGTGTGATAATACCTCACATCCAAAAAGATTAAAATACAGGAGGGATGGCACTTCCAATCACTTTAGCAAGCTGGAGAGGCCAATTTCTTGACAATATTTTCATATTTAACGAGTCCGAAAATAGTTTAAAGTATACTCGTTATTTCCAAACACTTTAATGAGCTGGAATGCTCGACAATCTTTTCATATTTAACAAGTCTGAAAAGGGTTTAAAGGAAACTTGTTTTTTAGGAACGAGTGATGTATCTGGGTAGCAACTGGTTCCAGGTAAGTTTGGAACTTCTCAAACATGGAAGCGTAATGAGGGTGGCTAATAGAATCACTCATCGTAGTTGCTCCTCAAAAGGGTAAACAATCAAGTGGAGGCATATGATCGGCTAAAAGAGTAGAGGTGATGGTAAGAACACGACCAAGGCTCAAAAAGGTTGATAGCAATGTGATCACAAAGATTATTTAACAAGGGTGGATTCATTTTTTAATGAGCTTGAATCGGAAGAAACTATGCTCAGTGGCGAGTTTATTTTTTAACGAGCTTGAACCCTGCGGTAACACTGCTCGTTTTCGGTTTCATGTTTACACAAGCTTAAAATGAAAAAACTATGCTTGTTATGAGTTCACATGCCCCCAACATAATGACACAAATCGAGGTGCATGCCCCCCAAGCTTCATTTCATTCAATGCGGTGGTTGGAATGAAGGTTTACCTTTGAGATCTTTGAAAGACTTGACTTCGATTTTACGAGATCGTAATCAAAGACTCTATTTGGAAAGGGAGTTGTTTCATTTTTTAATGATGTTGACATAGTAAAAGAACTACCTTCATAACCCTTGTTTCATTTTGTAACGAGGTCGACACAAGATAAGAACCATCCTTCGTGACCCATAGTATCAAAATGGTCAGAGTTCTTCTTAATCTTTGATGATGTAGAAGATATCATATGACAAGTTTCCACTGTGGCCATTGCCGCCAGATTACTTGGAGGCAGGAGGGAAAAAGTACCCATTAAGGAAGGGTCTTTTAGGAGACCTACTCCGACATTTTGAAGCGATTGAGAAATTCCATGGATCATTGGAATGCTTCCTGTAACTTGTGACCTATTGGGGAGAAAGGTTTGTTGGTCAACAATTGTAATTCCTCCTTGGAAGGAAATTCAATCTTTCTAAAACATGTTGACACAACAGCAGCCATAGCATAAATCCAGGGCCTCCCCAATAGGATATTGTAATCGAGGTTTCCATTGATAACTTCGACGTCAATTTCTACTGTCTTGACCCCCAGTTAGACTTGAAAGTTACTTAAAATCCCATACGGGGTGTATGTTCGTCCATCGAATGCTTTTAATGTCGTTGATGATCTTGACAAGGGTGGTGAGCCCAAAGTTTTCCAGCAACTCACGACATAATGCACGTAGATGCCCCCTCATCAATGATTGTTCAATGAATAGTTTTGTTGAGGGATTTTACTTATACGAGGAAAGCGAGTTGAGCTGGTAACTAAGGTTCGTATCCTTTATGATTAAAGGCCACAATATTGGAATCTGTTGGGTCAATCCCGCCTATTGCTGATAACAGAGCCTGCTTTTGGGAGGGGCAATTTTGCAGTACTTCAAGTGTCGACATAGCGGATGGTGATTGGGCTAGATCCTCTACTATATTATAATTCTGTGCTGCTCGAGCATGAGGATTAAATGTCGATTTGTGTACTACTCCCTTTGGTGGCTTTATCGTTAGCTCAGGAATGATGGGTGGCACAACTTCGGACAAAGTTGTTGTCAAACTACTAGGTTGATCTATAGCCTTGTTATTCGGCATCTATGGATTCCCATAATCTTTATTCCTTGTCAATATCAAAGCATCATTTTGTTGTTTCAAAATGGACAACATAAGTACTTGGGATGGGGAAGCATTATCGATAGCAACCAGATTGGTTTCTGGGTTTGGAAATGGATTAGTCAATACTGCTGAGGTATTTGAATTCTTAAAGAATTTCTTTACCTCAGCTTTATGTGGACATTCTTTGGTCCAATGGTCTCCATTGCATATGGGACATGGCTGACTAGGTTTGCTTTTCCCAGCAGGGTTTTCAGAAGATTTTTCAAGATTCGAATCTTCCTGTTTCTTCTTTTTGTTTTTCCCTTTTTTCTTGTGCCCTGCTTGCTTCGGTTCTTTGCCTTTTTCAAACGACATAGCATTAACCTCCGAGGCAGGAAGTTTGTCATTTGCTTTTTTACTGGAAACTGCAAGGGCTTTACCAGATGGGGACTTTGCAGTTTGTGTACTTGAAGTGCCAATCACATTGTTGCCAACATGAGAGTCCCTATTCAATTTAGGAGGAGGAGGAATAGAAAATTCTGTTCTAGGAGCATCAAGAATTTTGTCATAGAGTGTGCTATACTGAGTATAGATCAAGTCTAGATATTGTGCACAAGAAATGACTTTCTCTTCAGTGACAACTCCTCCCTTGGCCACACCTTCTATAATAGAAGGTAACAATGACTTAATAAACCATTCAGCTAGAAGCTGATCAGGAACATATGTCTTTACCATTCGTCGACAACGTTGCCACTCATGAATATGATTAGATATGTGAGTGGCTATTGTCTGTTTAAAATTGGTAAGGAGCTCCATTCCTGTTTCGTACCTTATGGGTAACTCAAAATGGGTTAAAAAGGTGGTGGCAAGGGCACTGAAGTTATCGAATGAAGCTCTAGGCAATTCGATGTACCATTTCACTGCCAGACCAGTTAGCGTTCACTGAAAAAGGTGAAGCCTAATTGAATCATCATTGAGGGTGTTGGACGAACACCACAAATGAAATGTCATTACATGATTCGATGGATCCTCACCCGGATTTCCATTGAATTTAGAAATATATGACGGAAGTTTATGAGGAATCGCTGGCCACCAAGGGGCGTAAGCAATTGGGTCATTTGTTAGCCTATTTAGATCTGGTAATTATAAAGTTGCTACGAAAGGCAACTGTTGATTCAGGTTTGGTGAAGCATACCTAGGATAAGATGGGATTGCCTGAGCAGTGGGTCTTTGCATACCAACATAATGTATTTGATGTTGATAACTTTGATAAGGTTGATGGGCATAACCATTATAATATGATTGTTGGTAACCATTTTGAATATATGGCTGCCCATTACCCGCAAAGCTTTGTTACTCAGGTCCTCGATAAGCTTGCTAGAATTGTAGTTGTTGATATTGCACTAGCCATGGTTGTTGGACCATTTGCTATTGTCCAATACTGGATGTTTGACCAAGATGAGGGGAAATAGTACCCGTTTGAGCCTGAGTCACTTCAGTTAAGGAGCCACTAATCTGCGGTTGTGATTGAGTCATGGAGACAAGAGGCTGTTGTATTACGACCTAAGAGACTTGAGGTTGACATACAAAAGGAAGCGCTTGTACCTGCGACACCGTCACAATAGCCGGTGTAGTGGGAATGTTCGACACAGGTTGATTTGGTTGCATTGAATGTACAACTCTTGGCTGTTGAGGCAGTGTTGGTACCCAACCATTGGATGCAATTCCAACTTGACCCGAATTTTGTTGTGAACCTTCATATGGTTTCTCTCCCGGAGGGAACAATGAAAAGGCATACTACACCCATATGGCGGCAATCCAGTGTTCAATGGGTAAATTGGTCTTTGGAGACTAGACTACCCAAATTGATGCTGATGTGAAGGATCAATTCGTTGAGTCTCAACATAAGAAATTCCAGATAAGATTCTGGATGAACAAATAGGAACAGACCATGTTGTTGAAACAGTACCTAGGTGGACTCCATCTAGTGGTTGAGAACTAGTTGGGACAGATGGTATACCAGCAAACATTATCAGAATAGTGGCAGGAGGTTCTGTTGCTACTGTATCGGATGAAACAGTCATAGATGTCGATGGTTGTTCAGACATATTGAGTCTATCCAAAAGATTTCCTAGCGATTCGACATGAACTTGCAATGAAGGGTGATTAAAGGAACTAACTTCTGTAGTAGAAGGATATAGGTGGATCCCAGTTCCAAAATGCAATGGGGTACTAGATGGAAAATCCTCCACAATCTCTTCTATAGAAATCAGTCCAAGTGGAAGAGGTAGACTGTCAGGTCCGTAAAATTTTTCTAGTGCTGAAGAAGGTATAGACTCTGCAGCGACAGATGCTGGAGGGGTGACACCTTCCGAATCAGTCCTAGATGGAGCTGGTTTAGGAATAGAAGTGTTTACCATTACACTAGGATCAGTTATAATGTCCTCTTGTAACTGCAGAACTTCTTTTGTAGAGGCAGGGGTATCAGAAATATTTGGAGTAACTGGAGTCTCTGATGATGTTGAAACACAAGTTTCAAATAAACCAGAAGATTTTGACCCAGTTAAACGAGACCATTTAGCCCAGAATGGTTTTTTTTTTGGAGTCAAAGACGGTTGACTCATTAGTCTCCGCGAAAGATGGGGTTTTGATTGACTTTCTTCCACGATTGTGGATTACTTGATCAACCCAAAATTAAAAAGGGAAAATGCTATTCTGAATTAAATGAATTTTATGACACTTTGACACAACTTGCTTTTTCAATTTTTAAGAGTCGAGAAAAAGCTAAAGATGACTCTAGTCACCTTCGATTTTTAATGAGCCTGAAGTGACAAGTGCTTAGATGGACCTTTTCTTTTAAGGAGTCGAAAAGGCACGAAAGTGACTACTATGGAAATCTAGACAGAGGGATTACCAAACCAATCGCAAAACTGCAATATACACCTCGGTGGTAAATTATAGAGAAATTACCAAGGACTTTACATATGGCAGTCAATCTTCCTGAATGTTGTGTTCAGTGCATTGCGATCGATAGGGTGGTAGACACAGCTTCCTAAGGATAAAAGATATCAGCCTATTGTGGTCTCCCAATATATACTCGACAGTATGTGGGAGCACAAGTCCGTACCAGCACTTTTTGTATCAAAGAGGAGGAATCATCCAACCTACGATGAAAATGATAGTTACCAAGCTTTATGACGTCGGAATACATCTCTAGCCTAGACTTCTAGATTTTGTGTGTTAGGTTCCAAATCATTTTTATGTTTATTAAGGTTTATTTTACAATTGATCTTTCTTAAGAAGTTTTCCTTTCAAGGTTCACCACGTGATGTAGATGTACAATTCCTAAATATGCAATCTAAAATGATAAACAATGATTTATTTTCTTTTGGCAATGAAAATCCTAGCTACTAAGGAAAGAAGAGTAAGATTCTTTCAACGGAGAGTAGAGAGAACACACTAAATGCACTTTTCCTAAATCAATTTCTGCATGCAGTCTAAATGCAAATGCACATGCATGTATTTGTTTTTCGCTTCCTTAACGTGTGAATGCCAAAAAGGAAACTAAGTATAGATCTGAACTACTTTCTTCAAAGCGACACTTTAACAATTTCTTTTCAAAAATGAAAGGAAGACTACGATGACACTTTCAATTTTGACTGGAAATCTGCTTTTGACACTTCAAAGAATTGACAATTCAAATCAAATACAATGGCAAAATTGCAATCGACTATCTAAAAGAGGAAGACTTTATGACACTCTTTTTCTTGACTCAAAACGACAATTGTGACACTTTCGAATCAAAAGACGACAGTTCGATTAAGCTACTTTTTGCAAAGGAGGACTATAAATGATGAAAAATAAATAAAAAACATTCACAATTCCTTATCAGTGGCAGTTGAATAATGTAAAGGAAGAAGGTTTCAACAGTGATAAATTGATCATAGGCTGCAAAACTACTGAATAGAGATGAAAACAATGAAGAAAAAACCAAAATCTGGAGAGAGAAATAGTCTTATTCAATCATCGCATTTGTCCTTAAGGGAAACAGGGATGCATCTCACCTGCAGCACATAGGAGGTGTGATGCATCCAGACCACCAATGAGAGACAGTGCGATGGTCTAAAGACGAGACTGAGCTTGGTTTTCACTCACACTTTGCAGCTAAGTTCAGGGATTTAGGCCGAGCTTATTATAGAAAGTAAACACAAAGTATAGGGGTATGATCTAATGAGGTTATTGAGCTACCACCCGGGCACTTAAGATGTTTGCAAGTTAGATATTCAGTTCATAAGCCAACCAGGAGATTGACTGAAGCAGTGTTGATCTACTTTGCAGTTGCATAGAAAAAGTAGTTAGAAGGGTAGCTGGGTTAACTTTAGGCTCCGTCTGTAGTTTATAAAGCAAACAACAATAACAAACAAACAAACTATTCGTTCCCCAGTGGAGTCTCCATTTTGTTTTCAGGAAAAATAGTGTCTATTCAGATCTGCTAGTCCCACTAAGATGGGTAGCTATCTTAGAAACAAACAATTCAAAGTAACTTGTGTTTTCCTTTATGGGATATAGATGAGAGAGAAGCAGAGAGCACCAACCTTAGCCTTTCGCTTGGCTCCTTGCTTGTTTCCTCTCTCCTTCAATAGATCTTTGCCACTCCTTTCTCACTTGTCCCGCTTCAAAGAACACATGTAGAGTCAAAGCATCAAAATACCATCAAAGCATAGAGATATATGATACCATAAATAATGTAGAATTAGATGTACATTAACCATACAAATGCATACACAAATACAAGATTCAGAAATAAGCAAGCATATGGAGGAAAACTCAAATAGCTTTATTGATAGAACTAGAAGATAGGATTGAAACCCAGCTGTCTGATCTAGTGCCATCCTCCCAGCATGAAAGCCCTCTTCACCTCATGAAAAGCTAGATCACCCAACAATATGTCTCACAAAGAAACCAACAACACTTCCTTACAAAATACAAAATTTCAGCCTCTCGATCTCTAGGATGAGGGATCCATATATAGATATTTGCAGGGGGTTGAGTTAGCTTATGGGTTTTTTATTAGTGTCATTTCACTGATAATTCTTGGTTCCACTTGGAGATTTCATGACCTCTTACTCATCCCTGGGCGAATTTAGAGAGGCAAGTGTCATATGAGTAGTTTCTAGAAGATTCTCTGAGTTTCCACCTAGCAAACTACCTCTTCCATTTGTCTGCTCTCACTCATCGCACCCTATAGAAGGGCTTTTCAGTATGCATTGAACTCCTTGTGTGTAACAAGTGAGATGCATCACACCCTCAATGTGGAGCAGTTTGTATGGTCTAGTTTTGACCAGTTCTGAGTAGTTTTTCAAGGAGAACTTCTGGTAAATGATGTAATCAGTTGACCTTGATCCTTTAGGGTTTGAAACAACACTTTTAGGGGTTTGAGAGCCCTTGTTTTATCGACATATGTGATTGGGGTTGCAATGCCAAAATATGTCTATAATAGTATCAGAGCAGGTTTTTCCTCCCTCTGAGTAAAGATGGAGGTAGGAAGAAGGGGTCAAGGAAGAGCTGTCAAAAGAGTAGCAGATGGAGGATTAAGAGAATAGATCGAAAAGCTTACTGCATGTTTGGTAGCATTGGAAGCAGAAAGGCGTAGAGAGTCAGAAGATGGAGATGATAGTGAAAAGGAAAATGTGGTTATGATGGATGGGTCAGATGATGAAGGGCCAAAAATCAAGCTCTTAAAGTCATTTTTGTTGGCTAGCAGCAAGCCAAAGCCAGAGCTCTCTAATTATGATGGCAGTTTGTCCACAGAGGCACTGTTGGACTAGATAAATGAATTAGATAAATATTTTGAGTATGAAGAAATCAGTGAAGGTAAGAGGGTCAGGTTTGTTGTCACCAAATTGAAGGGACATGCAACATTATGGTGGGATAGTGTACAAGCAGAAAGGAGGAGATTAAGTAAACCCTTGATCAGAAGGTGGGACATGATGGTTGTGAAAATGAAGAGCAAGTTTCTGCCCAAAGATTATTAGATTGCCCTTTACAGACAAGTGGAGAACCTGAAACAGAGAATGATGACTGTGAAGGAATATACAAATTTTTTTATAACATTAACCTGAGAGATGGTTGTTGTTGGGAAAAGTGTCTACTCAGAATGCCCCTATCCCACTAAGGTGTGATAGTTCCTTAGCAACAAACAAGGAAAACTACTTTCGTATTCTTCTTTATGAATTGTAAACGAAGAGGAATAGGATGAACCAACCTGTGTCTTTCGCTAGTCCTTTGATCCAATCTCTCTTCTCTTTGACAGCTTCCAGCTACCTGCTCCCTTACTTGCCCAGCTTCACCAAGTTCCTGCAAGATCACAGAAGAGGAAAACTACACAAAGACATAGATTTACATTCATAAATAGCTTAGGATCAGATTTAAGCTAAACATGCAAATAGAACAAAATATCATTGATACACAAGCATGTAGGAGAAACTCAAATAGTTTTATTGATATAACAAGAAGATCCAGGAGGAGATACAACCAAGTGAGTCCCGATCCAGCATCTACCTCCCAGCAAAGGAATCCCTTCTTCACCTCCAACAAAGCATAAATCACCCAATGCACTAATCTCAATCTCAAAACCAACAACAATTCTCTGCAAAGTACAAAATTCCAGCCTCTGGATCTCTGGGATGAGGGATCCATATATAGATGTATGCAAAGAGGATGAGTCAGCTTATGATCTGACTAGTGGCTTCTCTCTGTTAGTTCTTGCTTCCACTTGGAGACTGAGAGCCTCTTACTCATCCTTGGTCGAACTCAGTGAGGCAAGTGTCATTGGGGAAGATTCTGGAAGCTTCCATTGTCTGTCCACCTCGCGGAATGACACTGCCATTTGTCATTTCCCGCTCAACGCACCCTGGTAGTGCATTTAGGTGCATTGCAATGCACCTAGCTAGTGTACTTGGGTGCTATGCAACGCAGCTAGCTAGTGGAGCAGCTGAAATGATCCTGATTTGACTGATTCTGAGCAGTTTCTGGTGGAGAACTTCTGGGAGAAGCTGTAATTTGTTGACCTTGTTCCTTTAGGGGCCGGAACAAAACTTTTAGGGACTTAGGATCCCTTGGTTTATGGACATTTCATGCTTAGAGCTGTAAGGCAGAAAAATGTCTATAACAATTGCCCCCTAAAGTATGAGGCCGTTTATCGGGTGAAACGCTTTATTAGGAGGATCTGAAGTTCTTTCAATGCTGGGAGGAGACCTGTAATAAGATAAAATACAATACATTATCTTCATATTGTTTTCATGATCTAGCTGAGGCGGGCATTCCCATGCTCAGCTTTATAAATTCATTTTCATGTACATAGGACAGACAATCGTCTGATGGTAGACTGATGATTCTGATAGAGCCATCATCCTTTTGGTAGGATGATTATCTGTGCTGCAATGTTGTACATTTCAACGTCTTTATTTTCCTGAATATATATCGCAGCTCGGATGGATGAAACTAGATCTGGGGTCTTCAATCTCATCCGATCTTCACTCGAAGTACAAGTCGATCCATGTGAGAAATGTTTTGAAGTCGAACATGGAAAGACATCGCTTGATTACCAATCAATGATGTAAACTGTTAACAAGCGCGAGAGGAATCACCAATAATGATGATGACCCTCAAGGTACTGCAGTACAATTCACGTGGTGTGAATAAAGGACTTGGCGTCGAACACCACGCAAAATCTTTCGGTTGAAGGTCATTGATGTATACCTGTCTCCGGAAGTGAGAAACTTGCCATTGAGGCATGCAAGCTTCAAAGTACTGAAGGGGGTGTTCCTAGATCAACTTCTTGGATAATGAGCTGGTTTCGACAAGAAGCGATCCGTCAAAGGAGGGCCTTGATGAATCCCACATCAATGACACGGAATGGAGCAAATGATTTTGATGGAGGTGAAAACAATCTGATGATATATGGTTCAGGATGGCGGTCATGAAATAATGAAGTATAATGTATGGTAGTGGATGGGACACGGGTGACTTCTCTGGATGACTTCTCTTGAACATGTCGGTGACACTTATGTGATGGATTGGTAGCATTTACCCCAAATGTGGATGGTATGGCGTGACCATGGTGATGTGACCGGTGAATGAAACAACCCAACCCGACTCAGGCACGGAGTGGAAGTGTCATGTTCAAGAGCGACTTGCTACCAATAAAGATTCTTTGAGTTTCTTCCCAATTTTTCCCCAGTCATTGCTGACCAGTACCTCTTTATTTTTGTCAAGCTTGAGGAGGATAACATATGCTTGTTCTATAATTTTTCCTTCGGGCAAACCCATCGCTATGTTTTAACGAGCCTAGTGATAGTGAAACTCGTTCTTGTCTAAAGACAAGTTTGTCGCTATTAATGATTTTAACGAGTTTAATGACAAAGATAACTCGGTCCTTTTCATTTTTAGAGAGTCTGAAAAGGTACGTAAAGGTAACTCCGAAATTCCTTTTTCTTCGTCTAATCCCTTAAGTCCGAAAAAGTATAAAACAATACAGAAGGGATGAATTTTCGATAGTTTTAACGAGCCGAACAACACAAGCGCTCGATCTTTTTGTGTAATAATCCCTCAGGTCCAAAAAGATTAAAATCTAGAGGAGGGATAGCACTTCCGGTCGCTTTAACAAGCTGGAAGGCCAAAACTCGGCAATCTTTTCATGTTTTACGAGTCAGATGAAAAGAGCTTAAAGAAGACTCGTCTTTTGAGGAACGAGTGATAAAATGGGTAGCAGCTGATTCCAGGTAAGGGTTGGAATTTTCCAAGCACGGCAGTGTCACAAGGATGGCTAGTGAAATCACTCTTCGCAGCTGTTCCTAAAAATGGGTAAACAATCAAATGGAGGTGAATGATCGGCCAATGAAAAGTGGAGGTGACGGTGCAAACACGACCAAGGCTTTAATGGCTGATAATGTTACATTCACGGTGGTTATTTACTGGGGGATAGTTCATTTTTTAACGAGCTTAAACGCGGATTGAAACACTTGCTCGGTCTTATGTTTATTTTTTAACGAGCTTGAACTATGTGCTAAAACTGCTCGATAATCCAGTCATATGATAAGAATGTCTCATATAAAACAACAACATTTAGATTTTTGCCCCACATCCTTTCTTTATGCAAGTTAGGAAACGACTAATCCTACGAGTTTAAAGGGTTAGCCTACGGGTTTAAAGGGAGGACCTAAAAATTTAAAAAATAAATAGCCGCCCCTTGCTTGCACTCCAAAAGGTTTGCATGCCCCCAGGTATAAAATACGATTTCAAGGTTACCCCTCAATTTGCAGACAAAACATTTGTTCTATCAGGAAAGGCCTACCTCTTTCAGGTTACCAAAGATTGTCTCATTCGCGTTACAAATGAGACACTTCCTCGGCGATGTCTACCGAGATAAACAAAGGTGAGTGACAACGAGCGCCACACACATAACTTTGACAATAGAATCTTATTCTAGAATAACCCCTCTTCCACTGATGGACGGGGTACATACTAGTCATATTCTCCCGCAGAAACCTACCCTATACCCAAAGTTTTCCTACCGAAGCAGACCAGGACGCATGCCCCCTGGGTTCCAGTCATATCCCTCCGAATTACTCGCGCTCATCAGGAGGACGGGCCATGGGTTGAGACATTTCTTGCGTGAAGAGACCATTTAGGGATGGTATATGACTATTTGCGATGCGTGATCCGGGAAATGAAAGCTGGTCCACGAGCTTGACCACTCTTCCTTCGTGCGGAAAACACATTACTCTAAAGAGTGAGGAGACGATGGCTCCCATGCAATAAATATAGTCTCGTCCAAGGAGTAGGTTATAATCCAAGGTTCCTTGAACGACCATTACGTTCATTTGAATTGTCTTCCCTTTCAATGTTATGGGCACATTGGGGAGGATCCCTAAAGCTCGACTGGTTCCTTTATCAAAGCATGTCAGATTTCTCATCTCAGGCAAAAGCGATGGCGAACCAAGCGCTTTCCAAGCAGTAGAGGAAAGGATACTCACAGAAGCCCCCTCATCTATGATGGTACCAGCCATGACCATTCTATATATTTGGACGATAATTCTGAATGGTATGCTTGCTGGTGAACGGGGTCTGCCTAGTTGATTCCAGTCGAAGGAGACAACTAGGTTGCTTGGAGGTGGGACCGAGTAGACGGCCGGGTACGGCTCTGACGAACTTCCTTCCTGCGGTAAAGGAATGGGTAGGTTGCTCCCGTGTTCGTCGGAGTCTATGTTGATGAAGAGAATTTGGACGGTGTCATCCTTGTTCTCTCCAGTGACTGTGTCATTCGAAGATAAAACCTCTGAAGGCAAGACCGGGTCGACTGTCGCCTCGACCTTTTGACTTTCGTCGGGTATGGATTCAGCTGGTCCATCTTCAATGACAGGCGCTTCAGCTGACCACTTGAGCGGGCCAGCTGGATTCTCAACTAACGAAGGACTCGGCAAGAGTTTTTTATATCCAGGAGGAAGTCGTAACGGTGAAACCAGACGATCATCCAAAACTCTTTTAGCTTCGTCTAAGAAGGGAAAACGGTGGATGGCGTGATCGCCTTCGCAGAGTTTACAGGGAGATCTAGTTCTCCCTTTTTGTCCTGGGGCTTCACTTTCGCTAGTTGACGGTGTGCTTTCAACATGGCCATCAGAGGTTGACGACACCAGATTGTGCAAACGGGGAGACCAGTCCCTTAGTATCCGAGGGATGCAAGGACAATCTCTGTGAAAGTGGTCTCCCTTGCAAATGACACATGGCGATTTAGGCCTGGTCGGTGCAATGTGTGGATTTTCGTTAGACGACACTCGTTTGCCCCCATTTGCTTTTGGCTCCTTCTTCTTTTTCTCTTTCTTCTTCTTTTCCTTCTTCTCCTTAGGAACTTGAATTTTGGCTTTGCCAGCCCCATCAAGCGAAGAGGAAGGAGGAGAGGAAGAATTAGAGGAAGTAGAAGGTTGGTGGGTAACTCTGGACTGGTCTAACTGCTGATTCGATTGTTCAGGAATAGTGGTGTTCTGAATGACATTGGTTGAGAAGAGCCAGACTGGTAAGACAATTGTCAGTCCTGGAAGTGACAATGTGGCCATATGGGGTGCACCAACATCTCCCCAAGAGGAGAAGGGACTAGGATTTCCACCAAGGGGAATTCCTTGATTGGTAGACTCCATTTTCTCAACCTAAGATCAACGTAGGAAAAGGGTATAAATATTCCGTTTAAAATAAATTTTACGACGCTTGGACACAACTTGTTTTTTCAATTTTAAAGAGTCGAGAAAAAACAAAAGATGACTCTAGTCTCCTTCGATTTTTAATGAACCTGAAGTGACAAGTGCTCAGATGGACCTTTTCCGTTAAGGAGTTTGAAAAAGGAATGAAAGGGACTGCTCTGGAGATCTAGGTAGAGGGTGTGCCAAACCAATCACAAAACTGCAGAATACGTTTTACGGTACGGCAGTCAATCTTCCCGAATGCTGTGTTCGGTGCATTGCGATCAGTAGGGCGGCCGACACGGCTTCCTATGGATAAAAGGTTTTAAGCCTATAGGGGTCTCCCAATATATACTCGACGGTACGTGGGAGCACAATCCGTACTGGCACTTATCGTCTCACAGTGGAGGAATCACCCAACCATCAGTGAGGACAACAGTTACCAGGTTTTATGACGCCGGAACACGTCTCTAGCCTAGACCTCTATGTTGTGCGTTAAGTTCCAAAGCGTTGTTAGATTCATTCAATTTATTTTAAGTTTATCTTTCTTAGAAGTTTGCCTTTTGGGATCACCACGAGATGTAGATGTAATTCCTAAATGCAATCTAAAGATGATAAGCAAGCTTTTATCTCTTTTCAACAATGAAAATCCTAGCTACAAGGGGAAAAGAAAGACACAATCTTTTCTCAAAGAGCAAAGAGCACACTGTAAATGCACTTTTCCTAAATCAAGCCATACAAACTATCAATATGCAAATGCACATATGCATGTATTTGTTTTCACTTTCTTAATATTGATGCCTAAAAAGAAAGTTGATGTACAAATCTGAATTTTCTTTCAAGTGAAAAACATAAACAAGCTTCTTTTCGAAATCAAAAAGGTAGAGAAGATTACGACACTCTATGATTTTGAAATAAACACTTGTTTCGACACTAGAAAGTGACAAATTCAAACCAAAGGTAAAAGTAAAAGGTATAATCAACTGTCAACAGTAAACAAATTTTCTCCTAAGATCAAAATCGACACTTACGACAGATCTAAATCTAAGGACGACAGTATGACTATTCTACTCTTTCAATGGAAAACTGTAAATGATGTAACAAACACACAAAGAACATCTACAACCTTTTTGTACAAAGGAGGCGGAATTAAGGCAAAGAAAAGGAGTTTTCAGACAGGTACACACGCTGATAACAAGCTGCAAAAATCATAGATAAAACTGGACAAAATGAAGCAAAGAACCTCAGCTGCACAGGGCAAAGGCTGATCAGCGCACCTGTTGCATAGAGAAACTGAATTGCAGCACAGGTAGCCCTCTCGGGACCTGCGTTGAAATGCAGAACCTCTTCACAGAGCCTGCGCTGGGGCAGAAACGAGACTTCTATCTAGGTTCTGGGTCACGGTTTGCAGTTTAATCTATGGTTTTTGGCCGAGTAAAATCAATCAGTAAGGTACAATCAGAGGGATGATTTAAAGGAGGACTAAGAGCTATCACAAAGGGTAATCAGATCATTTGTGGATCAGCTGTTCAAATCATAAACAAATCCAGTGAGTGGATCGAAGTAGCAAGTGTCTACTTTGCATTTGATAATGGCAAATGCAGTTTGATTGCCACTTCTGTGTTTATGAAACAAACAACAAGAGAAACACAAACGAACTAACTAGACACGATCCCCAGTGGAGTTGCCATTTTGTTGTTGGGAAAAGTGTCTATTCAGAACGCCCCTATCCCACTAAGGTGTGATAGTGCCTTAGCAACGAACAAGGAAAAATACTTTCGTATTCTTCTTTATGAATTGTAAACGAAGAGGAATAGGATGAACCAACCTGTGTCTTTCGCTAGTCCTTTGATCCAATCTCTCTTCTCTTTGACAGCTTCCAGCTACCTGCTCCCTTACTTGCCCAGCTTCACCAAGTTCCTGCAAGATCACAGAAGAGGAAAACTACACAAAGACGTAGATTTACATTCATAAATAGCTTAGGATCAGATTTAAGCTAAACATGCAAATATAACAAAATATCATTGATACACAAGCATGTAGGAGAAACTCAAATAGTTTTATTGATATAACAAGAAGATCCAGGAGGAGATACAACCAAGTGAGTCCCGATCCAGCATCTACCTCCTAGTAAAGGAATCCCTTCTTCACCTCCAACAAAGCATAAATCACTCAATGCACTAATCTCAATCTCAAAACCAACATCAATTCTCTGCAAAGTACAAAATTCCAGCCTCTAGATCTCTGGGATGAGGGATCCATATATAGATGTATGCAAAGAGGATGAGTCAGCTTATGATCTGACTAGTGGCTTCTCTCTGTCAGTTCTTGCTTCCACTTGGAGACTGAGAGCCTCTTACTCATCCTTGGTCGAACTCAGTGAGGCAAGTGTCATTGGGGAAGATTCTGGAAGCTTCCATTGTCTGTCCACCTCGCGGAATGACACTGCCATTTGTCATTTCCCGCTCAACGCACCCTGGTAGTGCATTTAGGTGCGTTGCAACGCACCTAGCTAGTCTACTTGGGTGCTATGCAACGCAGCTAGCTAGTGGAGCAGCTGAAATGATCCTGATTTGACTGATTCTGAGCAGTTTCTGGCAGAGAACTTCTGGGAGAAGATGTAATTTGTTGACCTTGTTCCTTTAGGGGCCGGAACAACACTTTTAGGGACTTAGGATCCCTTGGTTTATGGACATTTCATGCTTAGAGCTCTAAGGCACAAAAATGTCTATAACAATGGTTATGTTGAAGATACTCCTGAGAAAACAACAAGGTTTGTAAATGGCCTATGGATGGATATCTTAGACGAAATTAGCATTCTTTCCCCTAAAACCATAGATGAAGCTTATCAGAGTGCTCTAAAGGCAGAAGAAAAGATTGTTAGGAAATAGAATGCCAGGAGAGGACGTGGTTCTGGTAGAGGTAGAGGACAGACCTTTGGCAAAGGTAAGACTTCTAGCAGCAGTCATGAGGGTAGCAGTTCGAAGACTTCGGGACAAAGTGAAAGGGAAGGTAACACCAAAGGAGGAATGCCATACCAGTGAGGAAGAGGTAGTGGCAGAGGTAGAGGAAATGCTTATCAGTGTTACAAGTGTCACAAGTGGGGACACAGGTCCTTTGAATGTCCTGAAAACAAACAAACTAGGCAGAGGGGAGCATATATTGCTTAGCTCAATGAAGTGGAGGCACAATCACAAGAGGTGGAGAATAGGCCAAAAACCGGGGAAGCCTTGGTATTGAACAAGGTGTTATTAAAACCAGCTAAGGAATTAGATAATCAAACACAGAGGAAAGTGTTATTTCGGAATGTATGCAAGTCACACGGAAAATGCTGTAAATTGATTATTGACAGTGGGAGTACCGATAATTTGGTAGCTACGGAGATGGCAGAGAAATTAGGTTTGAAGAGAGTAAAAGACCCAACTCCATACAGGGTGTCATGATTACGAAAGGGACACCAATTGTTAGTTGATGAACAATGCGAGGTAGATTTTCAGATAGGCAAGTACAAGGATAAAGTAACTTGCGACATAATGCCGATGGATGTGTGCCATATTCTTCTAGGCAGACCATGGTAGTACGGTAGAAAGTTGGTCCATGATGGAGTGGAAAATTGTTACAGATTTTTCAAGGATGGGATAAAGCATACCTTGGTACCTATGAAAGAAGCCAAGGAATGAGAGGAGATAGGAAAAACAAGTGGAATGAAAGCATTAATTCTAGGAGGAAAGGAGTTTCTCCAACAGATTGAAGAGAGCGAAATGGGTTATGCGGTTGTGAGAATACCAAGAGCAACATTAGTACATACCAACCTTACTGATTTACCAGAAGAGATACAGAACATGCTGCAAGAATTTAGTGATATTGTGGTAGATGATCTACCGAACAAATTACCACCAAAGAGGAGCATCAATCACCATATTGATTTTATTCTAGGAGCCAGTTTGGCAAGCAAGGCTGCCTACTAGATGAGTCCAAAACATAACTAAGAAATCCAGAAGTAGGTGCAAGGGTTGTTGGATAAAGGATTGATTCAGGAGAGTTTAAGCCCTTTTGTAGTTCCGACCGTTTTAGCTCCCAAGAAAGGAGGCGAGTGGAGAATGTGCACGGATTCCCGAGCCATTAATAAGATTACTATTAGGTATAGATTCCCATTACCTCGAATGGATGATATGATGGAATTTTTGAGTGGAGCAACATAATTTTCAAAGAAAGACCTGAAAAGCAGCTACCACTAGATCAAAATTGAGAAGGTGATGAGTGGAAGACAACTTTCAAGACAAATGAAGGCTTGTATGAATGATTGGTCATGCTGTTTGGATTGAGCAATGCTCCTAGTATGTTCATGCGGTTGATGAACAAGATTCTCAAGGAATTCATTTGAAAATTTGTGATTGTGTATCTAGATGATATACTGATATTCAGAAAAACAAAGGAGGAACATTTCTGACACATGAGGTATGTATTAGAAAGACTACAATAAAATAAGTTGCTGATAAATTTGAAGAAATCTTCTTTTTTCAAGAAAGAGTTAATTTATTTAGGATTTGTGATTGCTGAGAATGAATTAAAAATGGATCCGAACAAGGTTGAAACTATAGTTAGCTGTCCATCCCCAAAAAGTTTGTTTGAGGTACGAAGTTTTCATGGGTTGGCAAGTTTTTATCAGAAATTTATTAAAAGTTTCATTGGAATTTGTGCACCTATGTTGGACACCATTAAGAAAACAAATCAACCTTTCCATTGGAAAAAAATGGCAGAGAAGAGCTTTCAACTGCTTAAAAAGAAAATTACTAAAAGACCAATTTTAAGATTACCAGACTTTAACAAACTTTTCCAAGTTTGTTGTGATGCTAGTGGGACAACAATTGGTGCAGTACTCAGCCAAGAGGACAATCCAATAGCCTATTTCAGCGAGAAAATAAATGAAAGTAGGAAAAAATACACATCCTATGACAAGGAATTTTATGCAGTGGTTTAGGCACTAAAGCATTGGAGGCATTATCTGTTGGCAAATGAATTTTTCTTATTTTCAGACAATTCGGCATTGCAGTATATTATGCAGCAACATAAGCTGAACCATAAACATGTGAAGTGGGCGGAGTACTTGCAATTTTTTACATTTGTGTTGAGACATATCAACAGTCAAGCCAACAAAGTGGTAGATGCGTTAAGCTGGAGGAATTTGATCCTACAGGAAAGTACCAAACAAGTGTTAGGATTTGAACACCTTAAGGACTTATATGAGGCAGATGCAGATTTTAAGGAAGCTTATGAAGCTTGCCAAAATCCATTTTTGAGAGATAGAAATTCATGGCTGGACTATAAAATGCAAGAACGATTGTTGTTCAAAGGAGGGAAGTTATGTATTCCGGAATGTTCTATGAGAGAAAACTTAATCCAAGAAAAGCATAGTGGAGGTTTAGTCGGGCATTTTGGCATAGACAAGACCTTGGATCAGTTGAGCCACTTTTACTATTGGCCGAAGATGCGCAGAGATGTACAAAGATTTGTAGCTAGATGCAAAATGTGTCAACTTGCCAAGGGACACAGCCAAAACACAGGGTTGTATGCACCCTTACCCATTCCGAGCAGACCATGGGACTCAGTTAGTTTAGACTTTGTCTTAGGTCTGCCAAAGACACAATGGGGATTCGATTCCATCATGGTGGTGGTGGATCGTTTCACTAAAATGGCACATTTCATTCCATGCAGGAAAACCAGTGATGCCACACATGTAGTGCATTTTTTCTTTACTGAGATAGTCAGATTACATGGCTTGCCAAAGTCTATTGTTTCGGATCATGATGTTAAATTTACAGGACATTTTTGGCGAACCTTATGGAAGAAGTTAGACACCAAACTAAACTTCAACTCAGCTTATCATCCATAGACTGATGGCCAAACTGAAGTGGTGAACCGGAGTCTAGGAAATTTGTTGAGGAGTTTGGTTGGAGAAAATTCTTGACAGTGGGATCATGTGCTTGCATAAGCAGAATTTTCTTATAATGATTCGCCCAACCAGAGTACAGGCAGTAGTCCTTTTCAAATCCTATATGGAATGCACCCACGTGGAGTACATGAGTTACGAGATTTGGGACAGTTAGAGCATAGAAGTGATGATGGTGAAGACTTCACAAAAACAATTAGCGATCTTCATGAACATGTGAAATTAAAATTATAGAACAACAATAAAAGATACAAGAAGAAGGCAAATTTGAAAAGGTGGGAGGTGCAATTCAACGTAGGAGACCTGGTATTAGCACAACTACACAAAGAGAGGTTTCCTAAAGGCGATTACAACAAGTTGAAACATAAAAATATTGGGCCTTGCAGGATTCTTCGGGAATTTTCTGCAAATGCTTATGAATTGCAGTTACCCCCAGGTATTGGAATTTCACCCATTTTCAATATATCAGACCTGTACCACTACATTGCAACAGAGGATGAAGACAGTTTGGAAAGATGAACATGGGACACCCAAGAAGAGAGTGACATGTGGATTAAACAAATGCCCCCAACAAAGCCTCTAGAGATCGAACAGATCCTAGATACCTAGGTGGCTAGACAGACTCAACAAAAGGAATATATGTAGTACCTAGTCAAGTGGAAGGGTCATCCTATTGAAGATAGTTCTTGGATAGATGCTGGCTAGATTTGCAACGCTAGGTACTCTATTGAAGATCTCATGGATAGGAGCCATGAATTTCATTTACCCTAGAAGCCTAATGTAGGCGCACCCGAATGAAGAGGCGAAAGTTGGGAGTTGGTTCTTGTTTGTTGTTTGTTTTCCCGTTCTATTTTGACAAATAGAGAGGGAAAAATCTCAAATTTCTATTTTATTTAGTTTCATTTTGTGTTATTATAAATAAAGGCTAAATTAGCCATTGTTAGCTTTGAGTTAAACAAGATAGGATTAGATGGGAATTATTTGAGAAAAGTGTCTCAAAACTTTAAAAAAATAGTTCCTCGAACTGCAAGAGGAACTACCACTGATGTATTAATGAGAAAAAAAAGAATGTAGAGTAGGAGGTTAGCCAAATTGAGGAAGGTTGTAAGTGTATGGGAAGACTGTGAGGAAGGCCACTGGTGTGAGGCGAGCAGACCATAAAGAGAGTCAGAGTCTAAAAAAAATAATTTATGTGTTTCTTTTTCTTTTATGCATAAAGTCCAATTTAGAAATCATGTATTTGTGTTTTTGAATGGTTGAAAGACTAAGATTAATATGAAATATATATATATATATATGTGTGTGTGTGTGTGTGTGTGTGTGTGTGTGTGTGTGTGTGTATATATATATATATATATATATATACTTGCAAGTGAATTCAACATGACCAAAGAGGCGAAAAGATTCCAAAGAAGAAACTTGCTCACAACACGGTGGAAACATGAAAAAGGCCTGAAGATAGAGCAACCGAGGCTAAAGAGGTGACACTCAGGGGCTGTTGGATCCAATATATCGATAGCGAGGATTATATCAGTGGAGTTTTTATGTAATTTTGGGCCGCAAGCAGAAAACCCAAATTACATTGAAAATCGGTGAAAAATGGAGTCAGGATAGACTTGGAATCGAAATTTTATGAAGCGGATTTAAGAACCTATCGAGTCCGAGAGGTTAATCGCATTAGAGTTTTATAGAGGTGGGGTATCAGCCTTAGGATACACCGACTTGTGATATCGCGATGGAGCGATACCGATAACCGATAATCGGTGATCGGGCATCGGAGGAGTCGGAGAGTGGAGGTCTGCGCAGTGGACCCGACGATAACTACAAAGTGTGGCTTATAAAATTTTAAGTCTGACTTTGTGTTCCGACAGGATTTACCCTTGTTCGGAGTATGTTTCTTGTGTAAATAGGATAGCAATGATTTAAGCACCAATAGTGTATCCTGGAAATGATAGTCGCATATCGGAGGGGCGATGATATATGTATTTTCGATACACAAAGGGAGCGATGTTGATCAACGATATAGTTAACTTTGGTAAGTGTGCAGAGGCCGTATTAAAGGCCGAAAGAAGTGTTTGTGTGTGTATTTCCTTATAAAAGTTTTAATAAGGTAAATAGTGCCGATACGTGGTTTTTCTCCACGTTAACCAAAGGTTAAGAGGGTTGTATATATATACGTACCTTAAGAGGTTAAGTAAGGGATTCTCAAGGGACTGAAGAATCCCGATAAAGGAAAAGAACCACTGCAAAGGTTGAACTCCTATGCAAGGCCATAAACCTTAAAGTTTAGAAAGCAGTGCTTGCTGTTAATCGGCGACATCAGAATGTCTCTTTGATTTAAATTTTGCTTCCAAGCTCTGAATGTTTAAGACAAGTACGTTGTGATAAATTCTAGCAAAGAATTCTTCCATAAAAGAAAACTTTGACATCTGATAGCTGTACAAATATTCCCCAGCTACTATCTCAATCCACCCAATAAACCTGAAAGGAGTCACCCTGAGTAGATTTTCCTCTACAAAATGGATCTCCTTCTCAAAGAAATGACTCAACATATCTCAATGGATGTACCATTTAAATATAATGAATCTGCATTCTGCTCTATATAATCATATGATAATTCAAGTACAAATTTGTTTCTAAAAACCTTGACTATCTGATCATCAGCATGAACTGAATTTCCTCTCAGAAGAGCACTTCTTCAGATGTCCAAGTCATGAGCATCTAATCTAATGCAAAAATGTTCCCTTAGATGTATTTTGATAAATTGTAAGACTTGGAATTTCCATTCACAGATAAATTCAGGAAACAATCAAAAGTCATTTCAGTCAACAATATCATTTACCATTATGCTTTGGAGATTGGTTATGTGGTGGCATACACACGTCCTTGCTAATGGATCTTGGAGGTCCATTCTCTGATGGTAACTGCCTATTTCCATTTGTCATGCGTTGGTGTTGGCTTCTATCATGTGAGATTTGGTTGTGATGTGGATATTGACCTCAAGGCCACCAATAATGTTATGAAAAATTACAAAACTATCATTAGACCTGAGAGGCAAAACCAACCTTAAAAAACCAATTTTTTATTTGCTCAAAACTATAACTTTTTTCCCATCATTTGCATTTTTTCTCATTGATGAAACTGCCATTGATATTGGCTGCAATGGCATCATGAAAAACATCAGAATTAAGAGTGCTATGAAATCCTTAAATTTGGGAATGTCACAAAATGATCTCAATATGCTCATGAATTTGCACGAAAATTATAGAGTGCCAAAACTAACAACTTTCATAATTCATATGTAAGACTTCTCACTAAGATTTAATACATATCATAGATTTCATACACGAGCTTCAACAATTAAAACCAATCACAACTTAATCAACATCATGACTAGCCTCTACTAAGGTTTTATTCACCCTAGATTTTCTAATTTACACAATCACTATGTAGATTCATAGATTCCATATTGTCTTATCACACATACTTAGAGAATTTAACTACTACTAGGGTTTAGCTGCAAGACCCTAGATTTTCCAAACATCATCCTATACCATCAAAATTTGGCTAGGGCTTGTTTCCAAACCCTAGGACTCACGATCATTAACACTTAGGTCAACACATATATCTAGGAATTCATCAACATAGGGTTTCATTCCTAGGACTCTAAATAATTAACAAGGGTTTTGCTTATAGATCCAACCAACCCTAAGAATATAGGGTTTCATAGCTTAGAAAAGAAATGGTCTAGGTGGATATTGGTGGCCACCCACCTATTCCACTTGGACATCCACCATTGTTTCTTTCATTTTTTCAGTTTCCTTATTTGTAGCACAATTTACTATTTTTGGCAATTTTCCGGGTCCTGAACTCCTGGAGCCATTTTGAGGCCCTAAATGACATTTTTTTGGGAAAATTATGAGCAACATGGGTCCATGGACTAAGTTTTCTCGCTCAAAAGTTGTATTCCTAGGTTAGTTCTTTCTAACAAGGTATTGTGCGCATCAAACGAAGATCGTATGCCAAAGTTATGACCTTGGGAAGTTGATGTACCAATTTATCCAAACGGGGCCCATAGTTTGGCACTTCATCTCGTAGGGTTAGGTTTTTGGATGTTTAGGGTTTTCCATTGTTTCTCAACAATAAATAGGCCTTCAAGCCTCATTGTAAGACAGTTCAGAGGCATGTAGCTGCCATATCTCTTCTTAGAGATAAACTACCATCACCTGAGCTAGTTTATTTCCATTTATGTTTGTAAGCATATTTCAATATTTTACATCAATGGAATGAAGTATTATTTCTATTGCATCTTTGTATTTATGGTTATATCTATAATTTTTTGCATTCCTATTTAAATCCGGATCAGTGGTATGAGAGTGGTTTTCTCTATCTCTGTTTTTCTTTGCATGTCCCCAATGAGGTCGGGATATAAGGAGTTACGGCTTGAACTGGTCCAACCTTTGCAAGGTTAGCCTTGCAAATCCTGACAGCCTCCCATCACAGATGAAAAGTGTTGGGCCTCGAATATGCCCATTTTTCCATCATACAAAACCGCCATTTATAACCAAAATTCTGACACCAGTATACTCATTTCACATCATAATTCCATCATTTATCGCCAAATCATATCATATGCCTCGTGGTTGATTATCATTAGTTTTATTAGCTTTTCGATGATTAGAGATGATTTAATCATTATTTACTAATGATGGTTTCACCAAGTTCACTTTTCGAAGCATTCTATTGCTAGAAGTCTCCACAAGTCAATTTTAACTATCTATTGGGTAGTTGAGTACGAAATTGTTGTAGGTGAAAAAATGAATCTTGTGATCAAATGGGGTAGAATCTTGAAATTCTAAGACATGGGTTTTATTCAAATCACCATGTTTCATATAACCCAGAAACCGTTCGGAAAAATTCATCACCAAAAGGAGGTTAAGGTCAAAACAATTCTTAAGTACATAATTGTTGAACGTGAACGGTTTTGGTTCTGAACAGTTTTGCAGCCACGTGGAGGATGGGGGTTGAAGATCTAGAAGGAAAACTCATCTAGTCAGCCACCCACCTCAACCAACCAAGCAGTCAAGGATTGCGTTCTCCAAGATTGCCAAGAATCTGTTGTGCAGATTGGGTAAATTAGCCATCGAGAATCTCTCTGGCTTCACTGGGCAGATTACACAGATCCTCTGAATTAATTAGATAGACAATTTTTGTTATATTTTAGAGGGCCAGGCTCTTTATAAAAGCTGATGCTCTCTACATGTACGCTGGTGGTGGAAAAGCAGGAGGGAAGCAATAAGAGCAGCAAAAATAAAACTATGATGTAATTCTGTTTACATTGGAAGCTTTGATGTATTGTTGAACCATTAATATAATTTTCATTCTGCACTTTAATTCCTGTAAGTGATCATGTGTTTTAATTTAAAAAAAAATTGTGTTAATTTAGACTTTCTTCAGGAGTGGCAAGGGCCCACCACTCCCTAGAAGCAAGTCCTTCAGTTAAACTAGGCAATAAAATTACGTTTGATTCAGATTTAGAAGTGTGAATTCAATTTTGAAGAAGTTAATTATTAGATCTCAAAAATCTTTCATTTTGTACCCAAGTCTTTACTCTATTTTGTAGATTTGAATAAAACACTATAGATCTTCTTTTTAATTGTTATAAACCAACAAGGATTATGTTGAATGATGAATCATGATGCATGAATGGCTTATTTGATACGTTTCATGGTTCAGAACATTTAAAGGAATGTATCCAATTCGAAAAGATACCTAGGTTAATCACCATGTGATGAGTTCAAAAACGAAATTGGTTTATGCCTTGTACATTTTCCAATTGGTATGAAATCCTATAGCATCGTGTTTGACATTAAAAAATTTCAGCAGTCCTATGACAAGATATTCAATTGAATCTGCAACTTGATTTCGAGATTTAGCACAATTATAATAAGATTGAATTGAAACTTAAAGTTAATGGTTTTCATGAAATAACTTTATGAGTTTTAGCCTATAACAATTTTTGGTCCTTTGAATTTGAGTAGGTTAATACTGTCCGTTTAGAATATCGATCGAAGGTTTTTGTTACTTAGCTTCTTTTGAGTGTTTGCAAAATTAAATGCTTGTTGATTTGTTACATGCATCCTGGGACTTTGGCTCAACAACTTAGATTTCATTTTATTGGATTTTTTTCCTTAGCATCATATTGTTTTGATTAAGAATTATTCTTTGGTCCGCATTTAGTATGATTTCAATTCTGTAATGAAGGCATGAGTTTTGTTTAATTCATTTAAAGAGTGAAGTTGAGCTTTTGAGTAGTTTGTCTCATTCGAATTGAAGGTTTTTATTGGAGAATGTTGAGTGATAAATTGTAGTAGTTAAATTGTGATAAGTTCCTCCTAGATAATGATTTGAATTTCTTAATTTAAGCAATCATTTCTCTTTTGTTTTCCGATCAATGAAACTAGGATTGATATCATAGTTCAGTTTATATAGAGGTTGGATTATTTAAGTAATGATTGATATTATTTTGCAATAGAAATCCATGTTGCTTGAACTATAAATTTTGAAGTAGTTTGCGTAATGGCTTTGCATCAATTTGTTTGTTTTATTTACCATTAAGTGAGCTTTGAATTAGCCAGGTTATGATCCAAATAGAGTAGTGATTAAGGTTTGAATAGAATAAGGATTTAGCTTGATAAGCCTTTGCTTCGGTTTGTGTGATTGGAAATAGTTTGAACAATTATACGATTATATACTTAGACAGTAAATTGATTTTCTTACTTTAGTTTAGGTTAGATGGTCTGATCCTACGTTACCTGCACTTATGCCTCTAAGTCTTATGACCCCAGATTGATAATTTAATGTTGGAAACTATAACACATATAATTTCCCCAAAAAAAAGAAATACGAGGGGGCAAAAGATCCTATCAAAATATTGCTCGAAGAGGCCCTCAAGTGACAAAGGAACACGATGATGGACAACTTTGCCTAGATCCTTCAGTGACTACCCAGGGGCAACACATCTACTTCCAGCAACTCCTCTGGAAGTGCCACACCCTTTAAGGTACAGGTTAACTTTGACATTCCCATATTTGAGGGTCATATAGATGCAGACGTTGTAGATAAATGGTTAAATCTGCTAGAAGGGTATTTTTCTATTCATGATTTTTCCAACCAAGAAAAGATTAGTTTCGCTCTTCTCAAAGCCGCTCTCCACATCAAGGACTAGCTGGAAACCTACTGCGAGCAGAAGGATGAAAGTACAACCTCACTGTTTTCAACTGCACCCACTTGGAATTCATTCCGAAATGCCATCAAGGAGCAGTACTACCTTGTCAGAAGTTATGAGGATAAATACATAAAGTGGACCACACTGCAACAAGGAAGGGACCAAGACGTGCTGGAGTTTACCAATATTTTTCATATCCTTCGCACAAAGTTGGGTATCAAGGATTCTGAGCTGCATTTGGTACTTAAATACCGTGGTTGCCTACACAGGTACATCCAAGACGAGATGGATTTCCTGGACATCTCCTCACTCGACACAATGTACCAATACGCTATAAAGATCGAGCAAAATTTTAAACAAAAGAAGCGAGAATTTGGATCTGCCAATCCAAAGCCAGGGAAAGGTGCCTGTTAGTGTCAGTGTCTTGACACTGCCATTAGTGATCAAAATCTGCTCTTTTTCATTTGCATGATAGGAGTCCCATACTGATGATTTTTCATTCCATTAGGTCATGGATTCATTGATGGTAGGGTTTACTTCAATTTTTCCGTCATGATCTATACTTGCTGATCCTCTTTTATATATTTCAGTCATGGTTCATGTTCACTCTGCAGTTTATTTCATTAGGTCTTAGGGTTTGGTCTCATTAGGTTTAGGGTCCCACCATGGTCAAATCCAGTTATTACATGCCAATAATGATCAGCAAGGACATGAGGAGGCCAATAATGATTGGTAAAGTCATAATTTATCAGCTTGAGAGCCGAATGTAGTTCTCACCTCAAAACTTGTTTTGAGGTGAAAACAGAGTATTATTGTTTTTATCTTCATTTATGATGTAATTTTATCTTCTCATATGTAATATTTGTTCCCCGTTGCTTCTCAGCATCTTGTGATGTTGTCAAGTACCTACTACTGCCAAAAAATCAAGTCATCTTGAGCATCAATCCACCTGCAAGAGCAAAAGAAAACAAGCATGGAAAATAGAGTATTAAAAAGACAAATAGACATTACAAAAGTGGTTTTTCTCAAAAGAAAAAATCAAAAGGTGAACATATATAAACTCATTTTCTTCATTTTTCATGCCATTGTGTCATTTTGAAAATCAAAGAGCCAAGCAGAGGGGAAAAAACGATTTCTAAGCATCCTTGAGCAAAGCAGAGGAAAGCGATGCACTTCTGGAGGTTTTGGCTTGGCGCTGCGCTCCTAGCGCGGTGTTGCACTCCTAGCATTTTCTCACAATGTAAAATACAAAGAGCATTGTGCTTCTGGACTGGTGTTGTGCTCGTGGGTTGTGGTGCTGTGCTTAGGCCAGCCAAGCCCAAAAATTATCCCAGCTTCTAATTTTTCCAAAATTGCGTCTTGTTTAACACTTTCCAGGTAAGTATTGCTGCTCCTCTTACTCTCTTAGTTTGCATATGTGAAATTTTTTATGGCTTTGAACTCTTAAATCTAAACCCTAATCTCCACTATAAAATGCTAGTTCTTCATTCTCCCTACCACTCACCTCACAAACTAAAGCCCTTGTCCCCACCACTCTTATCCCCTTCTACCATCCATATATTACTCCCTAAACCCTCTCCCTCACATGTTTTTCCCATACCTCCATTTACATCCATTCTTCCAAACCATTGCACATACCACTCATCCCACACCATTGTTAAACTATGGAAACTAAGAGAATCAGTGAAATCATGGACAGAGGTAGTGATTTTTAGAATGAGGAGGAGACAACCAATGATATTTATGTAGAAAGACATAGGCAGAGAAAGCCTCACAAGGGAGGAGCCCACCAGTCTAAGAGAATTACAGGTGATCTAAATCAGATCCTTAAACGCTCTTAAAGTTTCCTGAACTTTGTAAAAACTCATGCCAAAGTTTCAAAGCCTTATGGATGTTGAGCTTATAAAAAATAACCTCTAAACAATGGCAATTTGTGATCAGCGTGGAGCAACGAGGACCCTCGGTCAAAGCGCGTAGACCGTTGGCCCGTGGTAACCGCACCTTGGCACAATTTGACAAACCGGAGGTCAAATCCAGAAACAGGGGTAGTTTCTGATACGCGATTAGTGCTAAAGTGCTAATCGTGTATCGCAGGGCGTCCCCCTTAGTGAAGGAAAGCCCATAAGCGCTTGGTCTTGAGAAAAGCATAAAACTGTATGGAAATCGCCAATTCCGTCAGAAGGTGGGTCCCACACTAAAACCAACGGGATATCGGAAGGGCTTCAAGCAGTAAGTGGGTTCGACCGAGTCCCACCCGATTCCATACACTGGGTGACACGTGTCCAGTGGATGAGAGAGAAAACTGCACATCGGACAGGTAAAAGTCATGCTACTTACTTGCCCGATATGGATGGAGACTGTAGGATCTGGAGGGTCCAGATCAATGGTAGAGAAATGATCTGATGGATGACTAGATTCGATGAGGAGATAGGTTGAGTCACACAAGATTTGAGTGGCATGACCGATGAGTTGGCAGAGGAATCATTTTCGCAGGCAATCTTGGAGCAACGGAAATAACGACTGTTCAAAGAGAAATGACACTCGGTTCATGAGAAAATAAGTGGCCACCTCTCTGTGAAGTGTTACACATTGATGATGACGCAGAGCAGGGGAATTCAAGCAGACAGAGGCAGGAGATTCAGAGAGCTAGAAAGCGGAAACGAACAGTTAGGAAGCAGATTGGATTTAGTTCACAAATTGACAAAGAGTAAGAGGCAAAGGTAGAGAGAGAGAAGCAGAAAGCCGAGAGGCTATAGAGAAGTGAATTGAAGATAACAAAGAAGCCGAGCTGACCTATAAAGCAAAGGAAACATTGAGCCAGACAGAGACAGAGAGAGTCTGAGAATCTGTGAACTCCAGAGAAGGCTTGAGAGGTTCAAGCAAACTTTTATGTGTATACCTGTCAGGTATTGAGTACAAGATTGGACTCATACCACTGAGACCAGTTGAGGTCGAGATTTAGTAAGGAGAGTCTGTGTACTCTAGAGACTTGGGGGATCCAAGTATAATCCTATTGATTAACATCTATTAAGTGAGGCTCAATTTGAGTTCATTATTGTAAAAACTATGCTTTTTAAGACACAATAGAAAAGCCACCACTGAACGCTGGACCAAGAGACGTAGCCTAGGAGGATTGGGTGAACTCCTTATTAAACTTGTTGTGTTTATGCGTTTTCTTACTGTGTTTCTCTTACTTCTTCAGTGTTTGTGTATTTCTCAATATTATCGATTCGTTGCATAAAATAACATAGGCACACCTCAGCACTTGAGTCTGTAATACCTTCATTAATTCTTTGAGGTCATTTACGAGTGATTTCAGATCAAGTGGTATCAGAGCTCTAGGTTGTTAAGGTTAGAGAAGCTTGTGCTGGATTTTTTTGTTGAATGCTAACTAGATCAAAGCTTAAATTAGGAGAAGGAGAGTTGACTGAAACTAACCTAGAAATTGGAAGAGTCTATTCTAAGAGAAAAATGTCAGAAGAAAATCCCTTGGAATCAGATTCCCTATTCATGGACAGTTTTATAACCCTGAAATCCATGGTGGAGGAAATGTATAGGGACTTTAAGAAACATAGAGATGAAGATTCGTCAGGCTCCAAACAAGACAAAGGAGTAGAAGAATCTCTCCTCTATGACAACTCTAAAGGCAAAGGGAAAGAGGAAAGATTTCTCACACCTCCTAATAGCCCTAAAATAAAAAGAAGGCATCTTTGATTAAATTAGATGTTAAATTTGATTTACCAATATATGATGGAGAGTTGAATGCAGAGAAGCTGGATAACTGGATCAGACAAATTGATGTTTATTGCAGAATACAAAGCATTGACTCAGACAAGAGTAAGATTCAGCTGGCCAACCTACGTCTGGGAGGCACTGCCTTGGTATTATTGGAAGGTAGGACACAAGCTGACATGAAGAAACATGGTAAGATTCCTTTTGTCTGGAGTGAATTTGTTTATGCAATTAAAAAGCAATTCTATCCAATAACATACATGTAGCAAGCCATGATGAGCTGGCAAACTCTTCGCCAATTGAAAGGGAAAAGTGTACAAGGTTACACTCAAGAATTTAGGAAAAGAGCTTTGATTCTAGGAATTTCATTAGACTCACCCGAGACTCAGTTGAAGTACATAGGTGGTCTACATAGCTACATGAGGCACACTATCCTCATGTTTAATCTCACTAGTATAGATGAGGTATCCATTCAAGCTACACATGTAGAAGCTAGAGGTAAGAATGGGAACCCAGAAGTTGGGGGATCATCCCAACCCACTGCAAATAAAAATAAGGAGAAAAGAAAATAGAAATGGAAAGAGAGGAAGAAAAACACTGTATAGAAGAGCAAGTCCTCATGCACTCACTATAAGAAGGATGGGCATGATGATGAGCATTGCTAGATTCTGCATTCAGAATAGAGACCTAAGAAGTTAGAGGGAAAAAATAAGAAGACTGCTGCAGCTATTCAAAAAGATTTGGGGTCAGACTCAGGAGATGAAACAACCATTGTAGCCACTAGTATAAAAGGTAAAAATTCTGAAGCATCTACTAGTAATTTTGCACAATCTACTAATAATGAAGAAAATGAGAGAAAAAGACATGAGATTTTTCATATTCGAGTTATTTCCAATCATCAAAAGATTGATACTTTGTTCGATAGTGGCTCACAAGTAAATTTAATTTTTGAATCAATTGTAAAGAAGTTGGGATTACTGACTACACCTCACAAGAAGCCATATCCATTAGGTTGGTTATGTGATAAAGCACAACTACAAGTGACTAGACAATGTAAACTTAAGTTCTCTTTTGGGTCAGCATTTGTAGATGAGGTTGAGTTAGATATAGTTCCTTTGGATATATGTGGAATTGTTTTAGGAATTCCTTACTTGTATGATAGAAAATCTATTTTCTATAAAGTTGAGAACAAGTATCTACTCGTTAAACATGGAATCGAATATATTGTAAGAGCCCATAAGCTCAAGAATAATTATACTCTCATAAACTCAAGGCAAATGAAACAAATTGTAAATTCATGCAAACAATTTTTATTGGTGGTTATGAAGGAAAAGAAACTTGATAAAACCAATGTATTCGAGGGTTTTGATGCTAAACAACAAGCTGATTTAGAAAAAGTTGCTTCAGAATATGATATCTTGTTTCAAGAACCTAAAGGTCTGCCACCCAAAAAGGAAATAGTGCATGATATTAATTTGCAGCAAGATGCTCCATTGCCTAACATCGGAATGTACAGGTTGTCTGCTTTAGAGAATGAAAAAATCAAGAAGCAGGCACAGGAGTTGCTTGGGAAGGGGTTCATCAGACCTAGCAGATCACCATGTGGGTCTCTAATCATCTTGGTGAGAAAGAAAGATGGCTCGTGGAGAATGTGCATTGATTACCGAGCACTGAATAAGATAACGATAAAAAATCGTTATCCCCTTCCTCGCATAGATGATCTATTAGACCAACTGAAAGAAGTTGTTTATTTTTCCATGTTAAACTTGCATAGTGGATATCATCAGGCCAGAGTTGCAGAGCAAGATGCATGGAAGACTACTTTCAAAACAAAGTAGGGATTGTATGAGTTTCTGGTTATGCCTTTTGGTTTAACTAATGCTCCTGCTATTTTCATGAGAATAATGAATGATGTACTTAGACCTTTTCTTGATGATTTTGTTATTGTATATTTGGATGACATTCTTATATTCAGCGAAACATGGGAAGAACATTTAAAGCATGTTAAGCAGACACTAGATGTTTTGAAAAGAGAAAAAATTTATGTTAAACTCTCAAAATGTGAATTTGTCAAAACATCTTTGAATTATTTGGGACATATAGTAGGAGGTGGTGAATTGAAGATAGATCCCTCTAAGGTTGCAATCATTGTAAATTGGCCTAAACCCAAAACTTCTATTGAATTTAAAAGCTTCTTAGGAGCAGCACAGTATTGGAGAAAGTCTATTTCTAACTTTTCCTTAATTGCAGCTCCCTTACATGCTTTAACAAGATTGAACAAGGTGTTTCAGTGGGGATGCAAACAGCAGAAAGCCTTAAACACCTTGAAAGAAAAGATTAGTACAACACTAGTACTAGCACTGCCCGATCTTGAAATACCATTTGAGATTCAAACAGATGCCAGTGACTATGCCATGGGAGCAGTATTGATGCAGCACAGTAAACCCATATGTTATCATTCTGAGACGTTTAGTTCTATAGTAGTTAACTATCCCACATATGATAAAGAATTGTATGCATTAGTACAGAGTGTGAAAAAGTGGAAACATTATTTAATGGGCAAAGAGACAGTTATACATACTTATCATCAACCATGCCAATATCTACACTCCCAAACTAAGTTGCAGCAATAAAGACACCTTAGATGGATGGGTTTTCTACAACAATTTCATTTAGTCATTAGATATAAAAATGGCATACACAATAAAGTTGCAGATATGTTGTCTAGACCAATTATAAATGCATCCACTATACTTAAGCATAATTTAGTATTGCATGAGAGCTACATTGAACAATATGCTCAAGATATAGATTTTAAAGATGTATATGCAACTTTAAGTCAAGGAAAACAAGTAGAAGAATTGGATTATCATGTTAAGGACCAACTCTTGTATCATTTTGGGAAGCTATGCATTCCAAAAACTGAAAGAGTAAAGATAATTCGAGAAGCGCACACTTCTCTGATATCAGGTCACTTTCGTGTAAGTAAAACAATTGCACAGCTGCAAAGATTTTGTTATTTGCCAAAAATGAAAGAGACAGTTTCTAGATATGTAAGAGGGTGTACCATGTGTGCTAAAAGCAAGCCCAACAATAGAAACCTAGGCTTGTACACTCCACTACCAGTTCCTTCTCATCCTTGGGAAAGTGTTTCCATAGACTTTGTTGGAGAGCTGCCTAAATCTAGGAAAGGTCATGACTATTTATATGTTGTTGTGGATAGGTTCAACAAAATGTGTATTTTGATACCTTGTAATAAACAAATTACAGTTGAACAAACTACAAAGTTGTTATTTTAGCATGTATGGGTTCATTTTGGATTACCCACTTCCATTGTATCTAATCGAGATTCATGATTTTTTGGGAAGTTTTGGTCGAGTCTGTGGCAACTGATGGACACGAAACTGAAGAAAAGCACAGCCGTTCATCCACAAACAGATGGCCAAACAGAAGTGGTCAATAGGATAGTGATCCAATTTCTTAGAGGTTATTGCAGCAAGCATCCCAAACTTTGGGATGAACATTTATGTTACGTGCAGCATGCTTACAATCGAGCTAAACATTCTTCTGCACAAAGATCTCCTTTTGAGACCTGTTTTGGTTTCACACCAAGGTCTCCCTTGGATTTTGTCTTTGGTAAAGACATAGCAGTTGATGGACATAGTGATGTGGACAAGGCAAACAAGTTCATTGAACAAATCTAAGAGATTCACCAAGTAGTACAGGAACAGCTAGAAAAGGGCCAAGCCAAGCACAAGGCAAGGCATGACAAGCATCGGATGGAGCATAGTTTCCAAGTTAGTGACCAATTCTGGCTGTATATTAGCAAAGATAGAATGCAAGATGAAGGTAAAAATCTAAAGCCTATAAGGTATGGACCTTTCAAGATACTTGAGAAAATTGGTGAGAATGCTTTTCGCCTTGATCTACTAGCTTACATGCACATCTACTCAGTTGTTAATGCAGACAACTTGAAACTTTTTGAACCTTAATTAATTGAATATCCATAAGAGCAGATTCAATTGCCTTCTATTGATGATCTGTTACCTAAATATCTCAATGAATTGTAGGAAGATACTGTTTTGGATAGGAAGGTAAGAACTACATGCAAAGGTGACGTTGAGTACCTCAGGATTGGACTTAAAGGATCAAAGCCAAGTAGTGCGAAATGGATAGAAATTGGGCAAGCAAGGAAGAAATACCCTCACTTGATTGATTCTTAAAATAAAACCAACTTTTGGTGGTCCAAAATGTTTTTTAGTGGGAAGGCCGTGATCTGAAACGAATCCTTGAACACTCTTAAAGTTTCTTGAACTCTATGAAAACTCATGTCAAAGTTTCAAAGCCTTATGGATGTCGAGCTTATCAGAAATAACCTCTAAACAATGGAAATTTGTGATCAGCATGGAGCAACGAGGACCCTCGGTCAAAGCGCACGGACCATTCGCCCATGGTAACCACGCGTTGGCACAAATTGACAAATGAGAGCTCAAATCTCGAAACAGGGGTAGTTTCTGATACGCGATTAGCGCTAAAGCACTAATCATGTATCGCAGGGTGTCCCCCTTAGTGAAGGAAAGCCCCTAAGTGCTCGGTCTCGAGAAAAGCATAGAACCGTACAGAAATCACTAATTCCATCAGAAGACAGACCCCACACTAAAACTGGCATGATATCGGAAGGGCTTCAAGCGATAAGTGGGTTCTACCGAGTCCTACCGGATGCCATACACTGGGTGGCACACATCCTACAGATGAGAGAGAAAACTGCTCACGTCAAACGGGTAAAAGCCATGCTACTTACCCACCCAATATGGATGGAGACCATAGGATCTGGAGGCTCTAGATCAACGGCGGAGAAATGATCTGATGGACGACTAGATTCGATGGGGAAATAAGCTGAGTCACATAAGATTTGAGGTCTGGAATGATCGATGAGTTGGCAGAGGAATTAGTTTTGTGGTGAATCTTGGAGCAATGGAAATAACGACCGTTCAAAGAGAACTGACACTCAGTTCATGAGAAAACAGGTGGCCACCTCTCTATGAAGCATTACATAGTGATGATGACACAGAGTAGGGGAATTCAAGCGGACAGAGGCAGGAGATTCAGAGAGCCGGGAAGCAGAAAGGAACAATTAGGAAGAGGATTGGCTTTAATTCACAAAATGATAGAGAGTAAGAGGCAGAGGCAAAGAGAGAGAAGTGAATTACAGAGAACAGAGAAGTCGAGCTGACCTGCAGAGCAAAGGCAACATCAAGCCAGACAGAGGCAGAGAGAGTCTAAGAGTCTGTGAAGTCCAGAGAAGGCTTGAGAGGTTCAAGCAAACTCTTTTGTGTATACCTATCAGGTATTGAGTACAAGATTGGACTCATACCACTGAGACTAGTTGAGGTTGAGATTCAGTAAGGGGAGTATATGTACTCTAGAGACTTGGGGGATCCAAGTACAATCCTAATGATCATCATCTGTTAAGTGAGACTCAAATTTAGCTCATTATTGTAAAAACTCTGCTTTCTAAGACATAATAGAAAGGCCACCACTGAAGGCTGGACCAGGAGACGTAGCCCAAGAGGATTGGGTGAACTACTTATTAAACTTGTTTTGTTTATGTGTTTTCTTACTGTGTTTCTCTTATTGCTTCAGTGTCTGTGTATTTTGCAATCTTATCGATCTGTTGCATCTAATATCGTAGGCACACCCGAGCACTTGAGTCTGTAATACCTTCATTAATTCTTTGAGGTCATTTACAGGTGATTTTAGATCAACAGGCTTGCTCACTTGCAGTTTCTTGCTTCAGACACCAAGGATGTTTTGAATTCTATGAACTAGTGGAAAGAGTTTAGTTTTACCATGAGTTGGGCAGACTTTTTGTGGCTCATTTACATAACCATGAGGTGCTACTTGCCTAAGTAACCTTGAAAATATCACCAGCTGTCATTTCAGAGGCCACTAGAATCCCTAATGTTGGTGAAAAATGGTACAAGGGTTAGGACCTTGATGAGGATTACTATGAGCCTTACATCAAGCCTCAGTATAGAAACCAGGTGAAGAGGCTTTTCCCCTTTAAATTTTTGGAGAACAAGTATGTTCCTTTGATGAGGATTATCATCAAATATTTCACTTGTGAAGGTAGATTCTCCCAGTTGTATGCTTAGCATATCAGACTCCTCATGCACTTCACAAAGGTAAAGATGATGAATCTCCCATATTTTTTGTTTAGAAATATTGATAAAATAGCTTACATTGTGCAGAACAAACCATACCCTCAGTAGTTGAATAACATCTATCATTACTCTTTGATCAAAATCATTGTTCTTCACAATCTCAGTCTTCTTAGCATTCCTTGGGAAACTTTCATTGCTCATGAGATGTTCAAAGGTCCACAGATCCCTTCACCAGTGGATCAAGAAGAAGGTGGGCCTTCTAGCCATGTGGAAACAAGGAAAGATGTTAAGGAAGCCAAAACTGCTGAGGTGCCAGTGTACTTAACATATCAGAGAGGCACAAGGAGACTTTTTGCGGCTACTAGGCAAGTGTTTGCTCCACAAGGTGTGGAAGGGGCCTTGCCTTCATCATCAATCCACAGGCGAATGTTATCTCCACAAGGTGTGGAAGGGGCTTTTCCTTCTACATCGACAAAACAGGTACAGGTTGAGCAGTTGAGCAAAGGAAAGGAAAACGTGTAGGAGGAAGATCTTGGTGATGAGGAGGAAAGAGATTTTGACCTAATTGAGCATGAGGAGCCACAACAACACTTTACTCATCATGGAATTGGCATCATTGACTTGGAGGCTCAAGATGAAAAAACCATCAAAGACATCATCATTCAAGAAAGGGAAGCTCAAATACAAGCTTTGGTGGACAACTTAGAGAGAGCCAAGTTCATCATCAAATATTTAGAACAAGAAAACAAACAATTGAGTGACAAGCAAGTCCTCATGGAGCTGCAAATGATCAAAGCAAACAGGCAAATGGCTAAAGAGGCTCATGTCACATTTACTCCTATTGAGAAAGAGATTGAAAATGATAGGGAAACTTGGCTTGAGAGGGTCAACATACATCTTGAAGGACTAATTGAGAAGGCCAACAGGGATAAGAAAATGCTCCGACACATGGCCTACCATTACATGACCCGCAACAAAATTTGTAATATGAGGATTAGGAAGTTAAAGGCTAGGCTAAGGAGAGCTTTGGAAAGAAAAAAGGAGAAAGATAGATTGAAGATGTTGGCTAAAGCCTCACTAGCCCATCAAAGTAGCTTATGGTGGTGTTCCATGCTAAATTTGGGCAAATGTTGAGAAGTTTTTGCATTTTTGAAATTTTGAAATTTATAACACAAAAATTTTGCCCAAGGCGCTGCACTTTTTCCTGGAGCATCAAATGGAGAAAAGGTTGGAATTTTTGGATTCAGGATGATGAGGACATGCACCCTAGAAAGTTTCAGAAGTTTTGGAGCAAATCTGGGTCACCAAAAGGTCCAAAAACTACCAAAAAATGACCTCTCTGCCTCTTTTTGGACACACAGAATCAGTCTTGGGAGATTCAAGTTTTGAGGGGGAAAATGACCTCCAAATTCAAAAAATCTAGGCATTCCATAAATGAGACTTGAAGAGATTTCCAATGAGCTATCATGGGCTCAATTTGGCTAAGGGGAAGGCCTCCAAAATCAGGTGGAAATTGGCGTTGCGCTTAGGACCAGTGGCGCTACACTTTTGACCATTTTGCTCAGAAAATCAAAATTCGCCTGTTTTGACTATGAATTTGATTTCTCTCTCCTCATGGATGATTTCACTGATGTAATTGATGACATGGCATGTAAATGTAATAGTAAAATAGTGTTATAGGGTAGATTCATTAGTTATAGGTGGTTTTGAGGCAAATGAATTAGTTTCCCTACTTTGAGAGGCAAGTTGTTTGACTGCCTATATTCCTGGTCCTTGTTTAGAAATGGTTGAAACAGCTCATATTCTCATAGTTTCAACCCTTGATGGTTAGGACGAGGGATTTAAATGTCTATATTATGTATTTTCTTTCTTATTTGCAAGGGTTGGATTCAGCTAGATGCTCATGTACTGAACACTTATCATTTTGTAGCAGTTTTAGTAGGAAGCTAAGAAAGTTGCAGCTATTTTTATGGGATTCCTATGGTATGGCCTTTAGCATGTGTTTCTTCTTCTGTTAATTTGTTCTCATATTATTTATGTATGCATCTTTCATGTAATCTCTTCTGATTGGTTTTTTTCAAGTCAGATAGGTGGAATACATTAGGTTTTAATGCTCTGCCTTGGGAAAACACCAGTAGTTTATGTTTTCATCTATTTAGGAAGGTGTTGTGCTATATAACAACCCCCCCATTTCATAAATTTTTTTCTTTAAAATAATAGTATGAAATGGGTCCCTTTTTATACATAGATGTGTGAATAAATTGGTATTAACTCATCATTATAAAAACCCTCATCAAAAGGTCCAATGGAAATGATATATTTTTAAATAAACCTTTTGAACAATAATAAAATAGGTCTTTTAAATAATCATAAAGCTCTTTATTATTACGATAAAGCAATCGCAAGATCGTAATAAGAAAACATATATAAAAGACCCATTGACTCACTCCTGTCAGGCCAGGGTAACTCCAAAATGGGCAGAAGAAAACTGACTGATGATTTCATTAGATAACTATTGTTTATATACATAAAATGGACGGATCAGTTCATCTTCCGGATGACTGTTCACGTTCCTGTTTACCCAACCGTTGAAGATTAGGTGTGAACATTCCCCCCCTTAATCTGAAGGGATGTTGGTGAGTCCAAGCATCGTTCTGAATCTTTCAAGCTTTTCTCTTCCAAGCGCTTTGGTGAAGATGTCTGCAATTTTCTCATTTGTGGAACAATGACGGAGATGGATTGTTTTGGCCTCAACATGATGTCGGATCAGATGATATTTAGTATTGATGTGCTTAGTACGATCATGGAACTTTGGGTTCTTGACCAACTTTATTGCAGAGGTGTTATCAATCATGAGTGGAGTTGATTGTACTTGTTTTACCTGCAAATCTTCAAGAATTTTCCTGAGCCACACAATTTCTTTCGTTGCTTCAGCTGCTGCCACGTATTCTGCTTCTGTTGTGGAATCTGCTGGAACTGATTGTTTGTGTGATCTCTAGGAGACAACGCCTTATCCAAGACTCATAGCATATCCTGAAGTAGATACCCCAGTTTCTTTGTCTCCATCGAAGTCTGAATCAGAGTATCCAACCAAGCTGAAGTCGTCCACCTGTGTATACTTGATTCTAAGGTCTTGAGTTCCCTTCAAGTACCTTAGAACTCTTTTTGCAACAGACCAATGTCCCTCACAATGCTTTTGCATAAACCTGGAGAGGATTCCAACAACAAATGAAATGTCTGGTCTGGTAGTAGTGAGGTAGATGAGACTTCCTACAAGCTATCTATACTTTGTTGCATCCTCAAATTCCTTTCCTTCAATAGATGTGAGCTTCAAGTTTTGTTCCATTGGAGTAGAAAGAGGATTGCACTCTGTCATGCCAAATATGTTTAACAAATCTCCAATGTATTTCTTTTGAGAAAGAAATATGGATTTTGGATGTTGGGTTACTTCAATGCCAATATAGTAATGAACATAGCCCAAATTAGTCATTTCAAAACTTTTTCCTAATTCTTTCTTTATGGATGCAATATAGCTTTCATTGTTCCCTGTCATTAAAAGATCATCTAGATATACCACAAGATATACAACTGTTTTGCCAACTTTCTTGACAAATAAAGTTGCATCATCAACATCAAAATGTTTGAAGTTGAGTTTCAGAAGATGCTCAGTTAGTTTTTTATACCAGGCTCTTGGTGCTTGTTTGAGGCCATACAAGGACTTCACAGGTTTGCATACTTTATGTTCATGTCCTTTCACAGCAAATCCTTCAGGCTGGGACATAAAAACATTCTCTTTTAGATCTCCATTCAAGAATGCAGTTTTTACATCCATTTGATGGACTTTCCAACCGTTCTGGGCAGCTAGTGCAAAGAGTGTCTGGATGGTGGCCCATTTTGCTGTGGGGGCAAAAGTTTCCTCATAATCGACCCCTTCCTTCTGTGCAAAACCCTTTGCCACAAGCCTAGCTTTGTGCTTGTCAAGTGAGCCATCAGCTTTGTACTTGTTCTTGTAGACCCACTTGCAGCCAATTGGTTTGGTTCCAAATGGAGGATCAATCGGCTTCCAAGTGCCATTCTTTATGAGGGCATCATAATCCTTCTGCATCGCATCTTTCCATTCATCATGAGAAGCAGCTTCTTTGAAGGAAGTTGATTCAAAATCTGTAGACAAGTTCAATTCATAATCATAAGTAACATCCATATCAACAGGTGAATTAGAGTTATCTACATCACCTCCATCTTGTTGGTTTGTATTTCTGGTTCCTGTTTTTCCAATTTCATCAGGATGAACACTTTCAAGTGTCTTTGTCAACCACGAGGGGGACCTTTCTGAGATGGTCCAGGCTGCTCTGTTGATTGAGTTGGGACTGAATCAAGATTGAGTCTCCCAATTCTATCAATTACAACACTTAAAGCATCATCCGTTGTTGGAGTTTCATGCAGGGGAGATTGTTCTTCAGAAGAAGATTCCACATGTTGTTCTAGTATAGGAATCCCCCCTTCAAGATGTGGAATCTGATTATCAAATTCTTGAAATGATTTCGTTTTTGCGAATCTATCCAAGCGATCAAGTTGCCGCTCAACAACACTGTCAGATTTGGATGATTCAATAAAAATGACATCTCTAGATACAACAAACTTTTTATTTACTTCATCATAGAGACGGTATGCTTTAGAGGTGTTTGAATACCCCAGGAAGATACACTTACGACTTCTAGCACCAAGTTTGTTTCTATGCACCTTTGGTATTAAAGCATAACAGGTGGAACCAAAAATCCGGAGATGTTTTACCGAAGGAACATGTCCATACCACAATTCATAAGGAGTCTTGTTTCTTATAGCACTAGATGGACATCTATTCTTTATATATGCAGCACATAGAACAGCATCAGCCCAAAACATTATCTTTACATTTTTGAAGAAAAGCATGGATCGTAGCATATTCAAGATTGTTCTATTCATTCTTTCTGCTACACCATTCTGTTGGGGATTATAAGGTACAGTTGTTTGATGTTTGATCCCATGTTGGCGAAGATAGTTTTCAAATTCATTTGATGTATATTCTTTTCCATTATCAGTGCGAATAGACCCAATATGAGATTGTGCATCATTTTCAATCCACTTATGAAAATTCTTGAATGTTTGAAAAGCATCAGATTTGTTCTTCAATAAATAAACCCAACACATTCTGGTGTAATCATCAATAAATGTCATGATATATTTATTTACATTTGCAGAAGGAACAGGCATTGGACCACATAAATCTGAATGAATGAGTTCAAGCTTCCTATGTGCTCTTGAATGTGAATCATGAAAACACTGTTTGCTATGCTTTCCTAGAATGCAAGCATCACATTGCTTATGTTTTCTAGGAATGGTAGGCAAACCAGAAACATCATTTTTCTTCAACAAGTGGAGACTATCATAGTTTAAATGTCCAAATCTAGCATGCCATAATAAACTTGACGGAAGTGTACCTTCTTCATGATGAGAAATATATGAGAAATGTTGTGCATGAGCAAAGGTTCTTTGCAATTTAAGAAGTCTTTCTTCTTCTATACCCCTCATGACAAGTGAGTGGTCGGATGCCTTTCTTACCTCAAGCTTTCCATCAAACATATGAATGGAGTGACCTTGCTGGCGGATGTGGACCAGGGACAGCAAGTTTCTCTTGAGCTGTGGGAGATATAGAACATGATCCAGAAGAAAGTCTGGAAGACCAGGCAGTTTAAGCCTGATTGTGCCAAGCCCTGATGGCTTGATTTTTGACTGATATGCAAAGTATACTGCTCCATCAACATTGTCAGTGAAATCTTCAAAAAAATCTTTCCTATGAGTCATATGACAGGTTGCTCCCAAATCAAGCAACCAATCATTTTTCGAAGAAGCAAGTGAAGCATTAAACAAATCTTCATTTACTCCAATGTTACATTGTGCCTCAATATAGTGAGCGGATTCAGGTGCTTTACCTTTGTCTGTGTCATCAGTTTTACCTTTCTGCTGGTTTCTTCTCTGCTCAATTTTGTCCCATGGTAGCTTGCATGTAGAAGCATCATGTGATCCATTTCGTTTGCAGCGAATGCAATGCAGATCTGCCTTTTCTCCTTTAGAATGTCTGCCCCCCCTGCCTCTGAAGTATCTTCCTCTTCCTCTTCGTCCACCTCTTCCTCTTGTAGAATCTTGAGCAGGATGCTTTTCTTTATGAGCAAGGCAAACAGTCTCTTCAGAAGATTCAAGGACTGTCTTCTTTCCAAAGGCTTTCTCTCTTTCAGCAAACTTTTTCACAAGAGAGTCAAAGATTATATCTTTAAGATTTCCATTTGCTTGTAATGACTCAAGATAATTGGAGTAGGTAGGATAGAGTGCTTTGAGAAAGGCAATAAGAGAGATATCCAGCTCAACCTTAGTGGATTTAATATCATGCATTATAGACTTTATTTCAGATGCAAGAGCAAGAGGATCATTATTTTTCAGTTCAAGAGTGAAGATTTTAATCATGAGCTGAACAACTTCAAGTGAAGAATGTGAATCATAGAGTTCTTTCAGCTTTTGTAAAGCTTCAAAGGCAGTGGAATAGGATGAAATATGACAACTTACTTCTTCATTTACAGATGATGCGATCAATGCATAGGCTTTGCTGTTCTTGTTTTCCCAAATGACAAGTTCTTTATCTGATGTAGGCTGCACAGGGTCTTTGTCTTCTTCTCCGACACACACTCCCTTCCACAACTCATTGTAGATGAGGGTGTGTTTTACCATCCGAGACCATTCAGGATAGTTCTCCTTGCCAGTGAGAACTATTCCTACCATAGAAATTATTGAATGCATTCTGTAAAAGAATGTCTCTGCTAAAAAAAACTTCTGTTGATAAAAAAAAAAAATCTTCTGCTGAAAAAATCCTTATGCCACAGCCTTATGCACTTTATTTTCTTCTAACGTTTGATAGAAGCATCAACATTTCTTATATCACTGCAATATTACTATGTTTTGAAAAATGCGCAATGGATCACTTCAATATATCACTTCATTCTATTAATATATCACTTCAATATATCAATATATATGCAATTGAAAAAAATGCGCAAGGGATATATCACTTCAATATATATATCAATGCAAAACGCATAAGGGATATATTACTTCAATATATATTACTTCAATATATATCAATGCAAAACTATTATGAAAGCAGCGCAATATATAAAACTTTTGAATGATACTGCACGTTTTAATCTTCACAGTCTTCACTGTTACAGCACATTGAGTCTCTTGAGTCTCTGGCTGGGGATCGCATCAAATCAGGCAACTACCACCACTGAAGCTTATAAAAAAATAGCCATAGATTCGTTACATTAGGCACTAAAACAATACCAAACAATGATTCAAAAATTGCTCCAACGTGCTCTCTTAATACCGCTCCAAAGATGGTATCAAGTTTCGGTGACAAGTCGGCTCCAACAACGCCAAGAGTGCATGCAAAAACATGGTTTCAAAGATCTCCAAACTGAAGATAATGTATTGACTAAATGCGTCCAAAAGTTGCTTCAACAGATCGGCTCAGAAACATGACAACCCAGCAAGTGAACCCTGCAGCAGTTGTCGCTGTCCCTCCTGACTCAGCGGTTGAAAACGCCTTTGTGCATCAATATTACCATGTCGCCCCAAATGGTATTCAGGTTTTATCAGGATTAGTGCGGAAAACCTAACTGAAACAAATATTAAACTTTGAGAGTTTTTATATGTTCGCCTTTGCTGCAAAAGGAGAATATATTTGCAGTGCAGAGTCGAGGACCGCATACAATTCATGAAAAGCACATTAGATAACTTTCTCTTGAAACAGAAAGAGAAAACTAAGACCAGGAGGCAGAAAAACGAAGAGCTATTTCGGAATTACAGAGAAAAAGGCATGCGGCCATGAACGAACACATGATCAGGCCATGCTCCTAACCAGAATTCCGTGATCCTAACAGGTTCTGCACATAATCCACAGGAGACTGGAAAAGACGGAATTTCACACAGTCGATGTATTTAGATACTATGGTAGCGGGATTCTTCGGACAGCAAGAAAGACTTGCTTGGAAACGTTTACTCAGCAGATGCGCAGGACAATCAATGAGAGGCAGCGGTGGAGAGGCAGCGAAACGGATGAAACGCAGGACAATCAATGACTGTTAACCGATGCTCAGAGAATTAATGACACGCAGGACAGAGGCAGCGCTCATGACAGAGCAGCGCTTAGGACAGAGCAGCGCTCAGGACAGAGGAGCGCTCAGGACAGAGATAAGGGAGTTACAAGGAATCTGGGACCTGCGCTCTGATACCATGTCAGGCCAGGGTAACTCCAAAATGGGCAGAAGAAAACTGACTGATGATTTCATTAGATAACTATTGTTTATATACATAAAATGGACAGATCAGTTCATCTTCCAGATGACTGTTCACGTTCCTGTTTACCCAACCGTTGAAGATTAGGTGTGAACAACTCCAATTCGAAAAAAAGAAATCACTATCGGATATCGGGGAAAGGCAAAACAAATAGTATAGAGAAAAAGCCTCCCCCATTTCCCTGATGCGATAAAAGGTATCGCCATCGGCAGTCGACCATAAAAACTCAACACATGAATTGTGACACCTTCAAATCCTCCGATGCAATAAGGTGTATCGCCATCGGCGATCGACGATTTTGCAATGACATAAGTAGCATGACCCGAACCCATCCCTGATTGCGATGCATTAAATCAAAGCGCGTGTTTCAAAACATATTTAAAAGGCTTGCATGCATTGTATCACCTTTTGGTGATCGAAGGATATTTTGGACTATTATTAAAACCTTCCCATTCACGTTACCAATCATCGATTGCGATTTATCTCTGATTATCCGCCAAAAAATCTAAGCCATGCTTGAATGGATCATTCATCATATAAACGATATGATGGGTATTTAAAAACTCCTTTACCATGATTGACAGGTTAAATGGCCAATTAATGAAGCAGTTATGCCGAGATTTTCCCTTAGATTGTATCTGCGGCAGTTTCACTATAATCTTTGATTATTCGCTAATTGATATAATTCTTTCATATTGGCTCATACTACCTATTCTCTGTATCACGTTGGTTTCATTCCTTGCGCAGAACTCCGCTGAAATAACAAGTTTTAAACAAATGGGAAAGAAATCCAGGAAATCTGCGGCAGTAGCGGCCCCTACAGCAATAGTGCAGCCCACCAGTGATCCAGGACCAAGTAAAAAAGGTTTAATCTTAAACACTACGTGTCTTGGCCTTGGAAATACAAGTTGGCAAAGTATCTACAATTTAATTGAAGCAAAGGAACCTGAGGAAGTGTTGGAAGAAGCTACTGCAGACTCAACTAATAAATCAGAAGCTTCCCTGAAAGATTTAGCCGACTCATATTTGCACAAGATAGCAGCACGGGAGAAAATTCTTCCATACACTGATGTAGTCAGATGGGTGGTTGAAGAAATTCTAGTTTCAAATAGAACGTTTTGCACAGTTGACGGTATAATTTTTGGTTCATTTCAGCCTAATGACTTAAGGAAGATGTATCACTTGCCCGAACCTGAAAAGAAATACAACAAAGCCTTTCTAGAGAAATTTGTAGCTGAGAAAGAGACTGAGTTGGCCCCAATTAAGCAATGGAGACAGAATCCTGCAAAGCAAAAACATGAATCATCGAGTAAGTACTCCGTGGATTCATTATCATCTCCTTACTATTGTGCTGGGGCATTGATGTGTAGAATGTGGGGAATGCGTGATTCTGCAAAGTTTACTATTAAAATGGTTCCTTTAATGGAAGCGGCAGTTAACAGTTATGTGATGGATTGGGCAAACATATTGTCTGATAAATTAGCCACTGCAATTCTTGACTTCAGATCAAATGCACGTAAAACCACCAGAACCATTCCCCCATTTTACTATAGTGCTTATATTATGGATACTCTTTGCTTTAATTTTGAATACCTGGTACTCGGGTGGAGATGGACTGCACAAGACCCTAAGCCAATCCACATTTATCATCATATGTTATGGAAGGCATACTATAAAGACCACTTGTACCAAATCTGTAATGGTTTCATGTTACCTATCTATTATGCCATTTTTGATAAGCCTTCCCCAAGGATTTTCAAGGAAGCAGCGATTGACTTGACTGCTGTAGGGAATTGGTTCGGGGAAGACAAGTTCACATATATAAGGGTTTAAGGCAGCATTGTTGTTGGGAAAAGTATCTATTCAGAATGCCCCTATCCCACTCTAAGGTGTGACAGTGCCTTAGCAACAAACAAGGAAAACTGCTTGAGTATTCTTCTTTATGAAATGTAAATGAAGAGGAAGGATGTAACTAACCTGTGTCTTTCGCTAGTTTGTTGATCCAATCGCTCTTCCTTTTGTTTGCTTCCCGCTGCCTGCTCCCTTACTGGCCCAGCTTCACTAAATTCCCGCAAGATCACTGAAGAGAGAAATTACACGAAGATATAAATTTACATTCATAAAAAGCTCAGGATCAGATTAAGCTAAACATGCAAATATAACAAAACATCACTGATATACAAACATGTAGAAGAAACTCAAATAGTTTTATTGATATGATAAGGAAGTACAAGAGGAGATACAACCAAGTGAGTCCCGATCCAGCATCTACCTCCCAGCAAAGGAATCCCTTCCTCACCTCCAACAAAGCATAAATCACCCAATGTACTAATCTCAATCTCAAACCAACAACATTTCTCTGCAAAGTACAAAATTCCAGCCTCTGGATCTCTGGGATAAGGGATCCATATATAGATGTAAGCAGAGAGGATGAGTCAGCTTATGTTTTGACTTGTGGCTTCTCTCTGTCAGTTCTTGCTTCCACTTGGAGACTGAGAGCCTCTTACTCATCACTGGTCGAATTCAGTAAGGCAAGTGTCATTGGAGAAGATTCTGGAAGCTTCCATTGTCTCTCCACCTCGTTGAATGACTCTGCCACTTGTCATTTCCTGCTCAACGCACCTGGGTAGTGCATTCAAGTGCGTTGCAACACACCTAGCCAGTGTATTTGGGTGCTTTGCAATGCAGGCAGCTAGTGGAGCACTTGAATTGATCCTGATTTGACTGTTTCTGAGTAGTTTTTGGTGGAGAACTTCTGGGAGAAGCTGTCATTGGTTGACCTTGTTCCTTTAGGGGCAGGAACAACACTTTTAGGGACTTTGGATCCCTTGGATTATGGACATTTCATGCTCAAAGTTGTAAGGCACAAAAATGTCGATAACAGTTGCCCCCTAAAGTATGAGGCCGTTTATCGGGTGAAATGCTTTATTAGGAGGATCCGAAGTTATTTCAATGCTGGGAGGAGACCTTTAATAAGATACAATACAATACATTATTTTTCATACTGTTTTCATGATCTAGCTGAGGCGGGCATTCCCATGCTCAGCTTTATAAATTCATTTTTATGCACCTAGGTGTTGTTGGGAAAAGTATCCAATGCGGAATGCCCCTATCCCACTCTAAGAGGTGATAGTGCCTTAGCAACAAACAGGTAAACTTATTCGAGTATTCTTCTTTATGAGATGCAAGTAAGGAAGAAGGATCTAACTAACCTGTATCTTCCGCTATTTTTTCGATCCCAATCACTCCTCTCTTCGGTAGCTCACAGCTTCTTGCTCCTTCACCGGCCCAGCTTCACTGAATTCCTGCAAGATCACAAGAAAGATAAACTACACAAAGATACAGATATAGATTCATAAAAAGCTCAAGATCAGATTAAGCTAAACATGTAAGCATAACAAAACATCATTGGTATACAACATGTAGGAGAAACTCAAATAGTTTATTGATAAGATAATAAAGTCTGAGAGGAGATACAACCAAGTGAGTTCCGATCCAGCATCTACCTCCCAGCGATGGAGTCCCTTCCTCTCCTCCAACAAAGCATAAATCACCCTAAGTGCTAATGTCAATCTCAAACCAACAGCAATTCTCTGCAAAGTACAAAATTCCAGCCTCCTGAACCTCTGGGTGAGAGATCCATATATAGATGTGAGTAGAGAGGATGAGTCAGCTCATGTTTTGACTTGTGGCTTCTCTCTGTCAGTTCTTGCTTCCACTTGGAGGTTGAGAACCTCTTACTCATCACTAGTCGAATTCATTGAGGCAAGTTTCATTGGAGAAGATTCTGGAAGCTTCCAGGGTCTTTCCACCTCGTTGAATGAACTTGCCATTTGTCATTTCCCGCTCAGCGCACCCTGGTAGTGCTTCTACCTGTGTTGCAGTGCACCTAGCCTGTGTAATCTCTGCATTTCAGCGCAGAAAGCTAGTGGAGCCTCTGAATTGATCCTGAATTGACTGTTTCTGAGTGGTTTTTGGTGGAGAACTTCTGGGAGAAGCTGTCATTGGTTGACCTTGTTCCTTTAGGAGTTGTAACAACATCTTTAGGGACTTTGGATCCCTTGAATTATGGACATTTCATGCTCAATGCTGTAAGGCACAAAAATTTCTATAACAATTGCCCCCTAAAGTATGAGGCCGTTTATCAGGTGAAATGCTTTATTAGGAGGATCCGAAGTTCATCCAATGCTGGGAGGAGACTTGTAATACAATACATTATTTTTCATACTGCTTTCATGATCTAGCTGAGGCGGGCATTCCCATGCTCAGCTTTATAAATTCATTTTTCTGTACATAGAATAGACAATCGTCTGATGGTAGATTGATGATTTTGATGAAATCATCATCCTTTTGGTAGGATGATTATCTGCTGCAATGCTGTAAATGTCATTGTCTTTATTTTTCCTGAATATATATCGTAGCCCAGATGGATGAAACTAGATCCGGGGTCTTCAATCTCGTCCGATCTTCACTCTATGTACAAGTCGATCCATGTGAGAAATGTTCTGAAGTCGAACATGGAAAGACATCGCTTGATTACCGGTCAATGAGGTAACCCGTTAACAAGCGCGAGAGGAATCACCAATAATGATAATGACCCTCAAGGTACTGTAGTACAATTCACGTGGTGTGAATAAAGGACTTGGCGTCGAACACCACGCTAAATATTTCGGTCGAAGGTCATTGATGTATACCTGTCGCCGGAAGTGAGAAACTTGCCATTGAGGCATGCAAGCTTCAAAGTACTGAAGTGGTTGTTCCTAGATCAACTTCCTAGATAATGAGTTGATGTCGACAAGAAGCGATCCGTCAAAGGAGGGCCTTAATGTATCCCACACCAGTGACACAGAACGGAGCAAATGATTTTGATGGAGGTGAAAACGATCTGATGATATATGGTTCAGGGTGGCGGTCATGAAAGGATGAAGGATAATGTATGGTAGTGGATGGGACACGGTTGACTTCTCTGGATGACTTCTCTTGAACATATCGGCGACACTTGTGTGATGGATTGGTAGCATTTACCCCAAAGATGGATGGTATTGGCGAGACCATGGTGATGTGACCGGTGAATGAAACAACCCAACCTGACTCAGGCACAGAGTGGAAGTGTCATGTTCAAGAGCGACTTGCTACCAATAAAGTTCTTTGAGTTTCTTCCCAATTTTTCCCCAGTCATTGCTGACCAGTACCTCTTTATTTTTGTCAAGCTTGAGGAGGATAACATATGCTTGTTCTATAATTTTCCCTTTGGGCAAACCTATCGCTATGTTTTAACGAGCCTAGCGATAGTGAAACTCGTTCTCGTCTAAAGACAAGTTTGTCGCTATTTAATGCTTTTAACGAGTCTAACGACAAAGATAACTCGGTCCTTTTCATTTTTAGAGAGTCTGAAAAGGTACGTAAAGTCAACTTCGAAAGTCCTTTTTCATCATCTAATCCCTTAAGTCCGAAAAAGTATAAAACAATACAGAAGGGATGGATTTTCGATAGTTTTAACGGGCCGAACAAAACAAGCGCTCGATCTTTTTGTGCAATAATCGCTCAGGTCCAAAAAGATTAAAATCTAGAGGAGGGATAGCACTTCCGGTCGTTTTAACGAGCTGGAAGGCCAAAACTCGGCAATCTTTTCATATTTTACGGGTTAGATGAAAAGAGCTTAAAGAAGACTCGTCTTTTGAGGAACGAGTGATAAAACGGGTTAGCAGCTGATTCCAGGTAAGAGTTGGAATTTTCCAATCACGGTAGTGTCACAAGGATGGCTAGTGAAATCACTCTTCGCAGCTATTCCTCAAAATGGGTAAACAATCATATGGAGGTGAATGATCGGCCAATGGAAAAGTGGAGGTGACAGTGCAAACACGACCAAGGCCTTAAAGGCTGATAATGTTACATTCACGGTGGTTATTTACCGGAAGATAGTTCATTTTTTAACGAGCTTAAACGCGGAAAAACACTGCTCAGTCTTATGTTTATTTTTTAACGAGCATGAACTATGTGCTAAAACTGCTCGATCTTATGTTTATTTTTTAACGAGCATGAACTATGTGCTAAAACTGCTCGATTTTCCAGTCATATGATAAGAATGTCTCATGTAAGATCCCATTTTTTATGGAGCTTGCGCCTCACAAAGCTATGCTCCTGGAATCCTTTCTTTATGCAAGTTCGGAAATGACTAATCCTACGAGTTTAAAGGGTTAGACCTACAGGTTTAAAGGGAGGACCTAAAAATTTTAAAAATAAATAGCCGCCCCTCGCTTGCATTCAAAAAGGTTTGCATGCCCCCAGGTATAAAACAGAGTTTCAAGGTTACCCCTACTTTAGTCCGATAAAACATTTGTTTCAGCGAGAGAGGCCTACCTCTTACAGGTCATCCAAAGATTGTTCTATTAATCTTTCAATTGAAACACTTCTTTGCCAATGTCTACCGAGATAGACAAAGGTGATTGACTCAGTTATGTCAACTCACATAACTTTGACAAGAGAATCTTATTCTAGAATAACCCCACTTCCAAGACGGACGGGGTACAGACTAGTCATATTCTCCCGCGGAAACCTACCCTATACCCAAAGTTTTCCTGCCGAAGCAGACCAGGACGCATGCCCCCTGGGTTCCAGTCATATCCTTCCGAATTACTCACGCTCATCGGGAGGACGGACCGTGGGTTGAGACATTTCTTGCGTGAAGAGACCATTTAGGGATGGTATATGACTATTTGCGATGCGTGATCTGGGAAATGAAAGATGGTCCACGAGCTTGACCACTCTTCCTTCGTGCGGAAAACACATTACTCTAAAGAGTGAGGAGACGATGGCTCCCATGCAATATATATAGTCTCGTCCAAAGAGTAGGTTATAATCCAAGGGTCCTTGAACGACCATCACGTTCATTTGAACGGTCTTCCCTTTCAATGTGATAGGCACATTGGGGAGGATCCCTAAAGGTCGACTGGTTCCTTTATCAAAGCCTGTCAGATTTCTCATTTCAGGCAAAAGCGCTGGCGAACCAAGCGCTTTCCAAGCAGTGGAGGAAAGGATACTCACAGATGCCCCTTCATCAATGATGGTGCCAGCCATGACCATTCTGTATATTTGGACGATAATTCTGAATGGTATGCTTGCTGGCAAACGGGGTCTGCCTAGTTGGTTCCAGTCGAAGGAGACAACTAGGTTGCTTGGTGGTGGGACCGAATAAACGGCCGGGTATCGCTCTGACGAACTTCCTTCCTGCGATAAAGGAATGGGGGGAGTGCCCCCGTGCTCGTCGGAGTCTGTGTTGATGAAGAGAATTTGGATGGTGTCATCTTTATCCTCTTCAGTGACTGTATCATTCGAAGATAAATCCTCTGAAGGCAAGACCGGGTCAACTGCCGCCTCGACCTTTTGACTTTCATCGGGTATGGATTCAGCTGGTTCATCTTCAATGACCGGTGCTTCAGCTGACCACTTGAGCAGGCCAGTTGGATTTTCAACTAACGAAGGACTCGGCAAGAGTTTTTTATATCCAGGAGGAAGTTGTAATGGTGAAACCGGACGATCATCCAAAACTCTTTTTGCTTCGTCTAAGAAGGGACAACGGTGGATGGCGTGGTTGCCTTCGCACAGTCTACAGGGGGATCTAGCTCTCCCTTTTTGTCCAAGGACTTCACTCTCGCTAGTTGACGGTATGCATTCAACATGGCTACCAGAGGTTGATGCCACCGGATTGTGCAAACGGGGAGACCAGTCCCTTAGTATCTGAGGGATGCAGGGACAATCTCTGTGGAAGTGGTCTCCCTTGCATATGACACATGGCGATTTAGGCCTAGTCAGTGCTATGTGTGGATTTCTGTCAAACGCCACTTGTTTGCCCCCAGTCGCTTTTGGCTCCTTCTTCTTCTTCTCTTTCTTCTTCTTTTCCTTCTTCTCCTTAGGAACTTGGTTTTTTGTTTTACCAGTTCCGTCAAGTGAAGAGGAAGGAGGAGAGGAAGAATTAGAGGAAGTAGAAGGCTGGTGGGCAACTCTGGACTGGTCTAACTGTTGATTCGACTGTTTAGGAATAGTGGTGTTCTGAACAACATTGGTTGAGAAGAGCCAGACCGGCAAGCCAATTGTCAGTCCTGGAAGCGACAATGTGGCCATATGGGGCGCACCAACATCTCCCCAAGAGGAGAAGGGACTAGGATTTCCACCAAGGGGAATTCCTTGGTTGATGTGCTCCATTTTATCAACCTAAAGATCAACGCAGGAAAAAGGGGTGATTGTTCCGTTTAAAATAAATTTTAACGACGCTTTAGACACAACCTGCTTTTTCAATTTTAAAGAGTCGAGAAAAAGCTAAAGATGACTCTAGTCTCCTTCGATGTTTTAACGAGCCCGAAGTGACAAATGCTCGGATGGACTTTTTCCATTATAGAGTCTGAAAAAGGCCAAAAGGAACTGCTATGGAGTTCTAGGTAGAGGGTGTGCCAAACTTTTCGCAAAACTGCAGAATACTTTTTAAGGTACGGGCGGTCAATCTTCCTGAATGCTGTGTTCAGTGCATTGCGATCAGTAGGGAGGCTGACACGGTTTCCTAAGGATAAAGGTTTTATGCCTATAGGGGTCTCCCAATATATACTCGACGGTACGTGGGAGCACAATCCGTACTGGTGCTATCGTCCCTCAGGAGGAATCACCCAACCATCAGCGAGATCGACGGTCACCAGGTTTTACGACGCCGGAACACGTCTCTAGCCTAGACCTCTATGTTGTGCGTTATGTTACAAAGCGTTGTTAAGTTCATTCAATTTATTTTAGGTTGATCTTTCTTAGAAGTTTGCCTTTTTGGATCACCACGAGATGTATGATACAATTCCTAAATGCAGTCTAAAGATGATAAGCAAGCTTTTATATCTTTTCAACAATGAAAATCCTAGCTACAAGGGGAAAAGGAAGATACAACTTTTCTCAAAGAGCATAGAGCACACTGTAATGCACTTTTCCCTAAATCAACACATGCAAACTATCAAAATGCAAATGCACAAATGCATGTATTTGTTTTCACTTCCTTAATATTGATGCCTAAAAAGAAAGCTGTTGTATAAATTTGAATTCGATTTCAAGTGAAAACATAAACAAGTTCCTTTTTCAAAATCAAAAGACGATTACGACACCTTATGATTTTCTTGTTTCGACACTAGAAATGCATAAATTCAAACCAAACGACAAAAGTAAAAGCTAAATCAACTGTGAATAGCAAACAAACTCACTCCTAAGATCAAAACGACACTTACGACAGGTCTAGATCTAAGGGCGACAGTATGACTAGTTTACTTTTGTAATGGGAAACTGCAAATGATGTAACAAATACACAAAGAAAAAATACAGTTTCTTTATACAACTGAGGCAGAATTGAGGCAAATAAAAGGGGTTTCAGATAGGTACACTGACTGATAACAGGCTGCAAAAAACAGAGATAAAACTGAGCAAAAGGAAGCAGGGAACCACAACTGCACAAGGCAAAGACTGATCAGCGCACTCCCAACATAGAGGTTTTGACATTCAGCGCAGGTAGCCTTCACGGGACCTGTGTTGAAATGCAGAACCTCTTCACAGAGTCTGCGCTGAAGCAGAAACGAGAGTTGTTTCTGGGTTCTGGGTTACGGTTTGCAGTTAAATCAACAGTTTTTGGCCAAATCAAAGCTATCAATTAGGTACAATTAGGAGGATGATTTATAGGAGGACTAAGATCTATCACAAAGGGCTGTTAGAGCACTTGTGTATCAGTTTGTTCAGATCATAAAAACAGGCCCAGTGAGTGGGCTAGAGTGGCAGATCTCTACTTTGCACTTGAAAATGGCAAGTGCATTTCGATTCAGCACTTCTGAGTTTATGAGAAGAACAAGACCAGAAACACAAATAAACCAACAAGATACTCTCCCCAGCGGAGTCGCCAATTTGTTGTTGGGAAAAGTATCCAATACGGAATGCCCCTATCCCACTCTAAGAGGTGATAGTGCCTTAGCAACAAACAGGTAAACTTATTCGAGTATTCTTCTTTATGAGATGCAAGTAAGGAAGAAGGATCTAACTAACCTGTATCTTCCGCTAGTTTGTCGATCCCAATCACTCCTCTCTTCGGTAGCTCACAGCTTCTTGCTCCTTCACCGGCCCAGCTTCACTGAATTCCTGCAAGATCACAAGAAAGAGAAACTACACAAAGATACAGATATACATTCATAAAAAGCTCAAGATCAGATTAAGCTAAACATGTAAGCATAACAAAACATCATTGGTATACAACATGTAGGAGAAACTCAAATAGTTTATTGATAAGATAATAAAGTCTGAGAGGAGATACAACCAAGTGAGTTCCAATCCAGCATCTACCTCCCAGCAATGGAGTCCCTTCCTCTCCTCCAACAAAGCATAAATCACCCTAAGTGCTAATGTCAATCTCAAACCAACAGCAATTCTCTGCAAAGTACAAAATTCCAGCCTCCTGAACCTCTGGGTGAGAGATCCATATATAGATGTGAGTAGAGAGGATGAGTCAGCTCATGTTTTGACTTGTGGCTTCTCTCTGTCAGTTCTTGCTTCCACTTGGAGGTTGAGAACCTCTTACTCATCACTAGTCGAATTCATTGAGGCAAGTGTCATTGGAGAAGATTCTGGAAGCTTCCAGGGTCTTTCCACCTCGTTGAATGAACTTGCCATTTGTCATTTCCCACTCAGTGCACCCTGGTAGTGCTTCTACCTGCGTTGTAGTGCACCTAGCCAGTGTAATCTCTGCATTTCAGTGCAGACAGCTAGTGGAGCCTCTGAATTGATCCTGAATTGACTGTTTCTGAGTGGTTTTGGTGGAGAACTTCTGGGAGAAGCTGTCATTGGTTGACCTTGTTCCTTTAGGATTTGTAACAACATCTTTAGGGACTTTGGATCCCTTGAATTATGGACATTTCATGCTCAATGCTGTAAGGCACAAAAATGTCTATAACACTAGGACAGACAATCGTCTGATGGTAGACTGATGATTCTGATGAAATCATCATCCTTTTGGTAGGATGATTATCTGTTCTGAAATGATGTACATGTCAATGTCTTTATTTTTCCTGAATATATATCGCAGCCCGGATGGATGAAACTAGATCCAGGGTCTTCAATCTCGTCCGATATTCACTCTAAGTACTAGTCGATCCATGTGAGAAATGTTTTGAAGTCGAACATGGAAAGACATCGCTTGACTACCAGTCAATGATGTAAATTGTTAACAAGCGCGAGAGGAATCATCGATAATGATAATGACCCTCAAGGTACTGTAGTACAATTCACGTGGTGTGAATAAAGGACTTGGCGTCGAACACCACGCAAAATCTTTCGGTCGAAGGTCATTGATGTATACCTGTCGCCGGAAGTGAGAAACTTGCCATTGAGGCATGCAAGCTTCAAAGTACTGAAGGGGGTGTTCCTAGATCAACTTCTTGGATAATGAGCTGATGTCGACAAGAAGCGATCCATCAGAGGAGGGCCTTGATGTATCCCACATCAATGACATGGAACGGAGCAAATGATTTTGATGGAGGTGAAAACGATCTGATGATATATGGTTCAGGGTGGCGGTCATGAAAGAATGAAGTATAATGTATGGTAGTGGATGGGACACGGGTGACTTCTCTGGATGACTTCTCTTGAACATATCGGCGACACTTATATGATGGATTGGTAGCATTTACCCCAAAGGTGGATGGTATGGCGAGACCATGGTGATGTGACCGGTGAATGAAACAACCCAACCCGACTCAGGCACGGAGTGGAAGTGTCATGTTCAAGAGCGACTTGCTACCAATAAATATTTTTTGAGTTTCCTCCCAATTTTTCCCCAGTCATTGCTGACCAGTACCTCTTTATTTTTTTCAAGCTTGAGGAGGATAACATATGCTTGTTCTATAATTTGCCCTTCGGGCAAACCCATCGCTATGTTTTAACGAGCCTAGCGATAGTGAAACTCGTTCTCGTCTAAAGACAAGTTTGTCGCTATTAATGTTTTTTTTAACGAGTCTAACGACAAAGATAACTCGGTCCTTTTCATTTTTAGAGAGTCTGAAAAGGTACGTAAAGTTAACTCCGAAATTCCTTTTTTGTCATCTAATCCCTTAAGTCTGAAAAAGTATAAAATAATACAGAAGGGATGAATTTTCGATAGTTTTAACGAGCTGAACAAAACAAGCGCTCGATCTTTTTGTGCAATAATCGCTCAGGTCCAAAAAGATTAAAATCTAGAGGAGGGATAACACTTCCGGTCGCTTTAATGAGCTGGAAGGCCAAAACTCGGCAATGTTTTCATATTTTACGAGTTAGATGAAAAGAGCTTAAAGAAGACTCGTCTTTTGAGGAACGAGTGATAAAATGGGTAGCAACTGATTTCAAGTAAGGGTTGGAATTTTCCAAGCACGGCAGTGTCACAAGGATGGCTAGTGAAATCACTCTTCGCAGCTGTTCCTCAAAATGGGTAAACAATCAAATGGAGGTGAATGATCGGCCAATGAAAAGTGGAGGTGACGGTGCAAACACGACCAAGGCTTTAATGGCTGATAATGCTACATTCACGGTGGTTATTTACCGGGGAATAGTTCATTTTTTAACGAGCTTAAAGGCGGGTGGAAACATTTGCTCATGACTTATGTTTATTTTTTAACGAGCTTGAACTATGCGCTAAAACTGCTCGATAAGTTTGCATGCCCCCAGCATAATAACTCAAATCGAGGTGCATGCCCCCCAAGCTTCATTGCATTCAACTCAGTGGTTGGAATGAAGGTTTACCTTTGAGACTTGGAAAGGGGATTTGTTTCATTTTTTAATGAGGTTGACATGGTAAAAGAACTATCCTCAAGACTCCTTGTTTCATTTTTTAATGAGGTCGACACGAGATAAGAACCGTCCTCGGAGTCCAAATCCATTAGATACAGAAGGTTTCATATTCCACTGTGGCCACTTCCGCCAGATTACTCGGAGGCGGTAGGGCAAAAGTACCCATTAAGGCAGGGTCTTTTAGGAGACCTACTCCGATATTTTTGAGCGAATGATTGCTTCCATGGATCATTGGAATGCTTCCCGTAACTTGTGAACTGTTGGGGAGAAATGTTTGTTTGTCGACAATTGTAATTCCTCCTTAGAAGGGAAATGCAATCTTCCTGAAGTAGGTTGACACAACTGTGGCCATGGCATATATCCAGGGTCTTCCCAATAGGATGTTGTAATCAAGGTTTCCGTCGATTACTTCAACATCAATTTCTATTGTTTTCCCTCCTACTTTCAAGTTACTTAGGATACCATATGGTGTATATATCCTTCCGTCGAATGCTTTTAATGTCGTCGAAGATCGCGACAAGGTTGGAGATCCTAAAGTTTTCTACCAACTCATCGACATAATGCATGTAGATGCCCCCTCATCAATAATTGTTCGATGAACAGTTTTGTTGAGGGCTTTCACTTGAATAAGGAAAGCTAGTTGAGCTGGTAACTGAGGGTCATATCCTTTATGATCAAAGGCCACAAGATTGGAATCCATTGGGTCAATCCCACCTATTGCTGATAATAAAGCTTGCTCTTGGGAGAGGCAATTTTGCGGTACCTCAAGTGTCGACATAGCGGATGGCGATTGGGCCAGGTCCTCTATTATATTATAATTCTGTGCTATTTTTGCACGAGGATGAAATGTCGATTTGTGCACTACTCCCTTTGGTGACTTTATCATTTGTTTAGGAATGATGGGTGGCACAACTTTGGTCAAAGTTGTTGTCGAACTACTAGGTTGTTCATTAGCCTTGTTATTCGACACCTGTGGATTCCCGTAATCTTTATTCCTTGCCAAAACATCATTTTGCTGCTTTGAGATAGACAACATAAGCACTTGGGATCGGGAAGCATTTTGACTAGCAACCAGTTTTGGAAACGGATCAGTCAATACTGCTGAGGTTTTTTAACTCTTAAAGAGTTTCTTAACTTCAGCTATATGTGGACAATCTCTCGTCCAATGATCCTCATCGCATATATGACACCCGGCAGGGGGTTTCCTTTTTGTCCCTTTCTTTTTCTTCTTGCCCCCTGGTTGCTTCAGTTGTTTGCCCTTGTCGGTCGACACGGCATTTACTTCCGAGGCAAGAAGTTCCTCATTTGCATTTTGACTGGAAATCTTATGGGCCTTTTTAGATGTAGCCTTTGTCGATTTCGTGTCTGTCGTGCCAATCACGCCATCGATGGCATGAGAGTCATTGTTTGATTTAGGAGGAGGAGGAACTGAGAATTCGGGTCTAGGGGCGTCAGGTATTTTATCGTAGAGCGTGCCAGACTGAGTGTAAATCAAGTCCAAATATTGTGCACGAGCGATAACTTGCTCTTCTGTGATGAATCCCCCTTTTGCCACATCTTCCATGATGGAAGGTAGTAATGACTTGATAAACCATTCAGCTAAAAGATGATCAGGAACATACGTTTTTACCATTCTACGATGACGTCGCCACTCATGTATATGATCAGATATGTGAGTGGCCGTCATTTGTTTGAAGTTGGTAAGGAGTTCCGTTCCCATTTCATACCTTATCGGTAATTGAAAATGGGTTAAAAAGGTTGTGGCTAGGGTACTGAAGTTGTCGAATGAAGCTCTAGGAAATTCGATATACCATTTTGCTGCCGGACTAGTTAACGTCCTCTGAAAAAGGCGAAGCCTAATCGAATCATCATTTAGGGTGTTTGATGAACACCACAGATGAAAGGTCATCACATGATTCGACGGATCTTCACCCGGATTTCCATTAAATTTAGGAATATCTGATGGAAGTTTATGTGGAATCGCTGGCCACCAAGCGGCATAAGAAATTGGATCATTCGTCAGCCGGTTTAGATCTGGTAATTCTAGAGTTGTTACAAAGGGCAACTGTTGATTCAGGTTAGGCGAAGCATACCCAGGATAAGATGGAATCGCCTAAGCAGTGGGTCTTTGCATACCAGCATAATGTATTTGATGCTGGCAACTTTGACAAGGTTGATGGGCATAACCATTATAGTATGGTTGTTGATAACCGCTTTGGAAATGCAGTTGCCCATTACTTACAAAGACTTGTTGCTCAGGTCCTTGATATGATTGCTGGAATTGCAGTTGTTGAGATTGAACCAACCCTGGTTGTTGGACCATTTGCTATTGACCAATACTGGATGATTGACCAAGATGAGGAGTCACAGTACTTGTTTGAGCCTGAGTCGCTCCAGATAAGGAGGCACTAACCTGAGGTTGTGATTGAGTCGTTGAGACAAGAGGCTGTTATATTGCAACCTGAGAAACTTGGGGTTGACATACAATAGGTAACGCTTGTACTTGCGATGCAGTCACCATAGCAGGTATAGTGGGAGTATTCAACACAGGGTGGACTGGTTGCATTGAATATACAACCCTTGGTTGCATTGAATATACAACCCTTGGTTGCTGAGGCAGTATTGGAACTAACCATGTCGTCGAAACAGTCCCTGATTGGACTCTAGCTTGTTGTTGACAACTTGCCGGGATAGATGGTATGCCGGCGAACATCGTTGGAGTAGCAGTAGGAGGCTCTGCCGCTGCTGTGTCGGACGACACAGTCCTGGATGTCGACGGTTGTTCAGACATATCTAGTCTATCCAAAAGATTTTCTAGCGATTTCGATTGACTTTCTTCCACGATCGCGGATTACTCGATCAACTAAAACAGAGGGGAAGTATGTTTCCGAATTAAATGAATTTTAGACGCTTTGACACAACTTGTTTTTTCAGTTTTTAAGAGTCGAGAAAAAGCAAAAGATGACTCTAGTCTCCTTCGATTTTTAATGAGCCTGAAGTGACAAGTGCTCAGATGGACCTTTTCCGTTAAGGAGTCTGAAAAGGAACGAAAGGGACTGCTCTGGAGTTCTAGGTAGAGGGTGTGCCAAACCAATCGCAAAACTGCAGAATACTTTTTAGGGTACGGGCGGTCAATCTTCCTGAATACTGTGTTCAGTGCATTGCGATCAGTAGGGCGGCCGACACGGCTTCCTATGGATAAAGGTTTTATGCCTATAGGGGTCTCCCAATATATACTCGACGGTACGTGGGAGCACAATCCGTACTGGCACTTATCGTCTCTCAGGAGGAATCACCCAACCATCAGTGAGGCCGACAGTCACCAGGTTTTACGACACCGGAACACGTCTCTAGCCTAGACCTCTATGTTGTGCGTTAAGTTACAAAGCGTTGTTAATTTCATTAAATTTATTTTAGGTTGATATTTCTTAGAAGTTTGCCTTTTTGGATCACCACGAGATGTAGATGAAATTCCTAAATGCAATCTAAAGATGATAAGCAAGCATTTATCTCTTTTCAACAATGAAAATCCTAGCTACAAGGGGAAAAGAAAGACACAATCTTTTCTCAAAGAGCAAAGAGCACACTGTAAATGCACTTTTCCTAAATCAAACCATACAAACTATCAATATGCAAATGCACATGTGCATGTATTTGTTTTCACTTTCTTAATATTGATGCCTAAAAAGAAAGCTGTTGTACAAATTTGAATTCGATTTCAAGTGAAAACACAAACAAGTTTCTTTTTGAAATAAAAAAGACGATTACGACACTTTATGATTTTGAAGTAAACACTTGTTTCGACACTAGAAATTCACAAATTCAAACCAAAAGACAAAAGTAAAAGCGCAATCAACTGTCAACAGCAAACAAATTTACTCCTAAGATCAAAACGACACTTACGACAGGTCTAGATCTAAGGGCGACAGTATGACTAGTTTACTTTTGTAATGGGAAACTGCAAATGATGTAACAAATACACAAAAACAAATACAGTTTCTTTTATACAATTGAGGCGGAATTAAGGCAAAGAAAAGGGGTTTTCAGATAGGTACACACACTGATAACAAGCTGCAAAAGTTAGAGATAAAACTGAACAAAATGAAGCAAAGAACCACAGCTGCACAGGGCAAAGGCTGATCAGCGCACCTGTTACACAGAGAAACTGAATTGCAGCGCAGGTAGCCCTCTCGGGACCTGCGTTGAAATGCAGAACCTCTTCACAGAGCCTGCGCTGAAGCAGAAATGAGAATTTTCTCTAGGTTCTGGGTCACAGTTTGCAGTTTAATCTATGGTTTTTGGCCGGATAAAAGCTATCAATAAGGTACAATTAGAAGGATGATTTAAAGGAGGACTAAGAGCTATCACAAAGGGCAGTTAGAGCATTTGTGGATCAGCTGTTCAGATCATAAACAGGCCCAGTGAATGGACTAGAGTAGCAGATCTCTACTTTGCATTTGTAAATGGCAAATGCAGTTCGATTCGCCACTCCTAAGTTTATGAGAAGAACAACAATAGAAACACAAATAAACTAACTAGATACGATCCCCAGCGGAGTCGCCATTTTGTTGTTGGGAAAAGTATCTATTCAGAACGCCCCTATCCCACTCTAAGGTGTGACAGTGCCTTAGCAACAAACAAGGAAAACTGCTTGAGTATTCTTCTTTATGAAATGTAAATGAAGAGGAAGGATGTAACTAACCTGTGTCTTTCGCTAGTTTGTTGATCCAATCGCTCTTCCCTTTGTTCGCTTCCCGCTGCCTGCTCCCTTACTGGCCCAGCTTCACTAAATTCCTGCAAGATCACAGAAGAGAGAAACTACACGAAGATATAGATTTACATTCATAAAAAGCTCAGGATCAGATTAAGCTAAACATGCAAATATAACAAAACATCACTGATATACAAGCATGTAGAAGAAACTCAAATAGTTTTATTGATATGATAAGAAAGTCCAAGAGGAGATACAACCAAGTGAGTCCTGATCCAGCATCTACCTCCCAGGAAAGGAATCCCTTCCTCACCTCCAACAAAGCATAAATCACCCAATGTACTAATCTCAATCTCAAACCAACAGCAATTCTTTGCAAAGTACAAAATTCCAGCCTCTGGATCTCTGGGATGAGGGATCCATATATAGGTGTAAGCAGAGAGGATGAGTCAGCTTATGTTTTGACTTGTGGCTTCTCTCTGTCAGTTCTTGCTTCCACTTGGAGACTGAGAGCCTCTTACTCATCACTGGTCGAATTCAGTGAGACAAGTGTCATTGGAGAATATTCTGGAAGCTTCCATTGTCTCTCAACCTCGTTGAATGACTCTACCACTTGTCATTTCCCGCTCAACGCACCTGGGTAGTGCATTCAAGTGTGTTGCAACGCACCTAGCCAGTGTATTTGGGTGCTTTGCAACGCAGGCAGCTAGTGGAGCACTTGAATTGATCCTGATTTGACTGTTTCTGAGTAGTTTTTGGTGGAGAACTTCTAGGAGAAGCTGTCATTGGTTGACCTTGTTCCTTTAGGGGTAGGAACAACACTTTTAGGGACTTTGGATCCCTTGGATTATGGATATTTCATGCTCAAAGCTGTAAGGCACAAAAATGTCTATAACAAGCATTGCAAAACCCCATGTCCTTCCTTTGTATATACCTGATAAGTTGTTGACTCGAGAGTTGGCCTACCAAATAACCACAGCAGAAACATCCAAAACTCTTAGGAATTCTAAAAAGTAGTCATGGCCTACATTTCCTTTGAGATGCGGTGTTTACACTCTGCATGATTACAAACATGCGGAGAAGGAGGTAGAAAAAATAAACATGCTCAATCTTGCAACCATCCCTAACAGACAATACGATCCAAGAAAAATTGCCTATAATGTGCTTGAGCAAGCCAAACTTACAAAGTTTGATCATGAAAAAGATGAATTTGACGACCTGTTTTCTTCATCGGAATCATTATTTCAGGTAAAAACATTGGCCAAAATGAAATATAAAGATGAAGGGCTGGTAGAATTCAATAGGCTCAGAGAATAGAGGTTGCAAACTCTACCTCTAGACTTATTAGCTACTACCCCAACAACTCAGTCAAGTGAGCCTGAACAACAAATTATTGACAAACCTCCTGCTACAAAGAAGATTCTCGAGCAAGAAAAGCAACCAGAATAGGAAACAGAGCAGGAAAAAGAAAAGAAACAGGACAGTGAATATATTGATTTAGATACTCAGATTGATCCCAAACTCCTCAAAGAATGGCAACAATTTGACTCTATTATAAGCAATCCCGAGACTTCACAAGGATTCAGCACACCTCAAGTAACATTCGGTCAAGAGACAACAGCAACTACGATTCCAATTGAAGAAACCAGCAGCCTACCCACCAGCAAAGATGCAGAAATAATTCCTAAAGATCCATCCAATAAGATTTTTTTGCAGATAGAAGACATACCACCATTAGACGTATTTTACAGTCCCAAACACAGGGCTGTAGTGAAAAGACAAAGGAAAAGGAGGAGACTTGATCAATCTTCCCTTTTACCAGCACAAACAGAGATGGCTAATGTGGTGTGGAAGGAGGAATTTAACCCTTCCGATGACCTTACAAAACTTTCATAGTATGCCAGAGCCTATTCGGCAGCCACCATGGATAAAGCCTCAGAAGTAAGCAATCTACTTAAGGAAAGAGACCAAACAATTGTTTCATTATAGTCACAGGTGTCCGAAGCACAGCGAAAAATAGAACAGTTAGAACAGCAACTATCAACACAACAACAGATAAACAATCAATTAAATGAGAAATTGCTCAAGGAGAAGCAGAGGATAGACTTAAGCGCAGTACAGAAACAAAAGGAATTATCCGAAGCATTGGCCAGGTTGAAGACAATGAATGAACAAATGAGTAAGACTAAAGATGAGCAAATTGCTCAACTGTCACATCAAGTAGAAAAGTTCAAGAGTCTTCCTCAACTAGCAGATTTTAGGTCCGAAGCTCTCTAGATCAATAAAGCATTGATTACACAGCTAAAACTTCTATGTCATAACATTTCTCTAGTTGAGCCCCTTTCTGAGATTACTGCATCAATAGTTGACAAATTAGTTGATGCCAGACAGGATTTGAAACAGGCTGATGAGACTTTAACAAACTTTCTTGCTTGGCAAGACACCAGTGAAGGGCAAGCCGCAAATCTGCCTAAAATTCTAGAGTCACACAAAGAAATCCTTTTCCTAGAATGGCAGTCACAACTGATGAAAGTAGAGAGAGAAACCTCAAGATGCAGATTATCAACCAGTAATTTAATTGAGTTAATCAATGACACTCTTTATCTATCTAACATGATTTCACAGTGCACTCCAGGTAAATTTCCGTCAGCCAAAGCATTGGAACAAACATGCAATCAAGAATTGGAGAAGAATGGAAGATTAATCGCCGGCATCCAAAGTTTAACTTGGGATACCTTTTGGTTTTTCTTAGTTAAACCATACAGTTAAAGGGCCGCACTCAAATGTTTAACCGATGTGATCGGTTGCATGATTCCCGAAATCCATGATGCCACATACTCAACCCAACTGCATTCTCGTCTCAGTTGTCCTCCAGAATTGCAACCGATGCTTGTTATCTGCCAGCTCAAGCCAAAGGGAGATCATCGGAAATAATGAATTATGTTGCCAACTCCAAACAAGCCTATGTTGAGGAGATACTCATGATTTAGTTGTACCAATTAATAGCATTTTATTTTGTAATTAGTTAGCCTAATTAGTATTTATAGACCCTTTCATGCATTTAGAAAGGGTCCTCAGTTTTTGTATGAACTCAAATCACTAAGTCACACTATTGTGCTCTGATATATTTTTATGAAGACTGGGCCAATATTCTAAATTTTAACGAAGAAAGCTTTGATGAGATGTGCACTATTGCCTTGTTGTGGAAGTGTTTCTAAGTTAGAAGAAGGAATTTGAATGCGATTGATATCGGGAGTGATCCAAATAACATATGGTACTATTATCTATGCTCTTGCCTCATTCTTTCATGTGAATCAACATCTATTTAATCTTGCTATCATTGGATATATGTATGTGTTTCAACAACAATCCTTGTACTTATCATGATTGAATGTCTAAGGAGTGTTATTCTTTCAATCATATTTATGTCTATGATATATGTGAAGAATAGTGTAATAATGTTTTCATAATTACTTTGTTCAACTACTTGAAAAAAGTAATTATCATAATGAATAAATGTTTTTGTTTACCAATAGATTCATCTATATGCCTGTTTGTGGATAAAGATCATCAAAAGTTACACTAAAGAAGAAATTTCCTGGGATAAGATAACTATTCATAATTTTACTTTTTAGATCAAATCATTCATCCATTATCATTATATATTAGAGAATCAACCACTTATCCATCCTATTTACCAATCATTGGGAAACTGGTCCCATTATTTCCAGTTGGAGCCACCACACCAAACGGAAAAGGAGCTGCCTTTAAGGTCCGGACCGGGTGGTTTTCCCCGATGTTGTTGCAGCGATTTTCGAGGCATCAACAGAAGGAGTCTTGACTTTATCAAGCCCTTCTTAGCTCCTCACCCATCTATCCTTTCACCCCATCAAGATTTAAGGTGTTGAAGATCATACCTACCTTTCCCCATACAATCCCCTCCGATTTTACCTTAGTTTCCCAGACCCAAAATTTCCAAGCTCCTCCTGATCTGGAAAAAGCACCAACAAAATCAATCAAAACCCTTGAGCTACTATACCTAGCATAAAATATTGTTCCTGATGCAGTCATCTTGACTGAGTTTCATGTGGAGAGAGCCCTCTCCCGGCCTGGTAGGGCTAGCTACTAGGTGAAGCTTGGTTTGTGGTTACCCTAGAATTGCCTCCCTTCAACCTGAGGTCAATCTAGGCTCTAACATAGTGGCGAACATACTAGGGAAGAAAGACTAATCACCCCGGTAATATATTTCAATCAAATTCTTGAACTTCGGATGATGAGTTTTAGAATTTTCTAGGCTGAAACAGAAAGTTGTAAAGAAAAATAAAAAATCTAAAATCTAAACACACTGGCTTCGAGAAGGTACACAAGGTCCAATCCTAATCCAAATCCTCCTCCTGTATTTGAAAATCCTAATCTCATTCCGTGAATACTCAGACAAGAAAGTTCACTAAGCCCTAGACCTATTTTCAGATCCCATTCTTGTCCCAGTCAATGGTTGTTTATTGAAGATCTCCCTTTTGACGAGTATTTTGATCTTTCTTTGTTTGAAACCAAATTTGAAACTGCACTTGATAATATAGTTCTAAATCCAAAATTTGTTGCAAATATTGAAAGGGAAAGGGCAAACAGATCAATTGACGAATATATCTTAAATTCTCTTCAATCATCCATCATAGCTACCAATATCCCTGAGCTTTTAGAATCAGCATCCGCTACTCTCGGTTCATCAGTATTCCCATCAAGTTCCGAAGTTCATTCTCAACCTCAGTTTATACCTACCCTTCCCCTTCAACCTATCATATCTGATCAAAAACCTATCACCCCTACTCCTCCATCAACTCCTCCATCAACCACTCCATTAAACCCAAGTAGTCCAACCGATTTTTCAAATCCAACTCGAGTCATGGCTTCCCGATATGCACCCCTTGTTCTGCCTCAAAATCTGGATGATATGCCTGCTGATTACAAAAGTAAAATACCTCTTTTTGATGTCACTCAAACCATTATAGTGCAGCAACATGTTGACAGAATGAATGAATTATTTGACCTTCATGAGGTAGATGAAAAAAATGTGACTATGAGATTATTTGTACAAAGTTTCGGAGGCAATGTTTGTAAATGGTTACGAGCTTTACTAGTAGCCTCTATCAACACTTTTCCTATTCTGCATAGACAATTCCTTGACCGGTGGGAGGTAAAGAAGAAGCCACTCCAAATTTTATCTGAGTATGAAAATATCAAAAGGAACGTGGGTGAAAGATTACTGTATAAGGTTCAATGTAGTTTATAATGCTATTGCAGTTGACATTGAACCATCAATGGGGTTAGCATTGCTCAAATTCCCATACGGTTTCGATGCTGATATGGCATATCATGCATGAGAAAGAGATCCTACCACACTTGAAGATATGTAAAAGAACATTGTAAGTGTAGAAGCAAATCTGCTGGTCAAAAGAGCGAGAATGAAATCTAAAACGAAGGTGACTATAAAGGAAGAAGCATCTACCTCAGATGTTAAGGCAGAAAATTTTCTTTGGAAAATTGAGAAAATGTTTGACCGATTCACAGTTGCAGATAAACCTAAAACACCAATCAGGAATCCAAACTTTAGAGGACAATAGCAACCCCAATTCAGGATTAAACAAAGGGAGCAAAAGGCACAAGATCAATCAGCACAACAACAGTAGGTCAGAACTCCTTTGCAGCAAAACTATGTGCACGAAATAGAGGATGAAGATGATGATGATCTAGTGGTTGAGGCAAATCATTTCTTTACTACTGATGGTTTGCCCATTTTTTTGACAGAATATGAAGAATATTCAGAGGTTCCAGATACCCAAAGGGATGAAGATTACATACTAGAAAATGAGGCAGTTTTGGAGGATGAATCAGATGATTATCAGCGAGGATATATGAATGCATTGACAACACAGCAGAAGCAATATTCATTGAGAAGCAGGGATGTACTAGTCAGTCCAATTCAAAAGAGAAAGGAAGCACAATCCAAAAATGACTCCACAAACATTTAGAAGAAAGGGAAAGAGCCTGTTGATCCGACTTCCAGCAAAGGACCATCAGCAAATAGCATTGCAAATGATAAGAACAACTAGCAAAGTGCAGCAAAAGAAAGAGTAGAAAAGAAGGACCTTCCTATCAAAGAGGTAGAGAGAGTTTCAGCTTTTAGTTTAGAAAATGAAATTGCTAAATTAAAATTTTCAATTCCTTTGACTGAGTTGATTAAGAACAATAGATATAAACACCAGGTGTCTAAATTTTTTCATATAGATCCTTTATTTGATATGGTCAATGTAGAAGATGATCACCCTAAGCTCATTTTTGGCCCTGCCTTAGAAGGTCAGTTTGAGGATAGTGAAGTTCGTCCATTTTATATAAGCCTTAGACTACACGAGTATGTTCTCCATAATGACATGGTCAACTCCAGAGCTTCCCATAATCTGATGCAAAAAGCCATTATGGATAAACTAGGCCTTGACATTACTCGAAAATATCATGAACTGTACTCTTTTGATCCCGGTAGGGTCCATTGTATTGGCCTTATCAAAGACTTGGTGGTATCTTTAGACCAAATTCCAGCCAAGAATGTTCTGATGGATGTGGTTTTCTGGACATTCCACCACGGTTTGGTATTCTTTTGTCCAAATCATGGGGTGCAAAACTTAAAGGAACTTTACAACTTGATTTCTCTTATGCTACCATTCCCATGTTTGGCCAATTGAGAAAACTATACAGGGAGAAGAAAATGAAATACATGATTACTAGCAAAGAGAAACCACTCAATCATCCAATTAATGTTGTACATATAGATTTAGAATCATTTGTACTATATTCAGATAGTGGTTTGAATGATGTTGATAGTCAGTTAGTTGAAGTAGAAGATGTTCCAGAGATTTTAGAAAATTTTAGAGCAGCCCTTGATCAAGAAAGACAGAAAATAGCAAGTTCTTCTGAGCAGTCCACGTATTGGCAGTAGCAAAAAGATAGTGAACAATAGAAAAATGAAGAAATCAGTCAAAGTAAGAAAGAGAAGGAAACAAAATTTCAACATCTAGAAGAAGAGGCAGGTCTTTGGAGCATGAATTTTGACAGAGCTATGGGTAAGGATGGTGCTAGCATAGGAATTTGGATTCGGAGCCTTGCTTTCTAGCTTGAAAAGGTTCCTATAAATGTTAGTGTATGTTCTTACAAATTGGCTTTTGACTACTCTAACAATGAAGCAGAGTATGAAGCTTTGATTGTAGGTCTGAAAATTTTGAAGAAGTTAAATGCAAAGAGGATTTCAGTCTATGGAGATTCGGAATTGGTAATCAAACAGGTAAAGGGAGAGTATCAAGCAAAGCACCCGCAGATGAGAGCCTACAGAAATGCAGTTCTAGACATCTTGCGAATGTTTCCTGATTATACTTTGACAGTTGTACCCTGGACTTAGAATATTATTGTAGATTCACTCGCCACTGCTGCAAGCAATTTAAAGATCCCAATGAACTCCAGCAACAAGTTTGAAATTCATGTCAAACACTGGCCTGCTGTTCTGGACAATTTAAGGTATTGGCAAGTGTTTTGGGATGATAATGAAATCAACACTTTTTTGCAGAATGAAGGAAATTACAAGGATGCTTCCATAGATGATGACTATGATACCGATGAACCAGAGATTGAGGTGAACCAAATGGAGATATTGCAGCTGAAAGACAACATTATTCCTAAAGGTCTCATACCTTTAGAAGAACTTTTTGATCAAGATGATGTGGCTAGAAAGCCGAGCTTGGTGCCTACAGATAAAGGTGTTGAGGATGTCAATCTTGGAACAGCAAATAAGCCCAAGTTTGTGAAATTGTCCAAAGAATTGCCTCCAAAGTTAAAGACTAAATATGTTAGATTGTTATCTGAATTTTCTGATGTGTTTGCCTAGGATTTTTCAGATCTGAAGGTGTATGACAAAGATATAATTCAACACAAAATTCCCATCAAGCCAAATCAGAAGTTGTTCAGACAGAAGTTGAGAAGGATTAACCCAAATTTGTTGCCTTCCATTGAGAAAGAGGTAAATAGATGATTCAAAGTTGGTATAATTGTCCCAATCAGATTTTCTGAATGGATTTCGAACCTGGTTCAAATACGAAAGAAGACTAAAGAAATAAGATTGTGTATCGATTTCCAAAACCTTAACAAGGTATCTTTGAAGGACAATTACCCACTTTCGAAGATGGATCACATCCTGAAGAGAGTGGTTGGAGCATTGCGAATGTCACTACTCAACGAATATTCAGGTTATAATCAGATTCTGGTGCATGAAAATGATCAAGACAAAATTTCATTTACCACACCTTGGGGAACTTTTCATTATGCTAAAATGCCATTCGATTTGAAGAATGTTGGAGCCACATTTCAACGTGCAATGGACATCGCTTTTGCCAATGAAAAGGATGTATTTCTGGTTGTATATTTAGATGATTTGACAGTGTTTTCAGGTTCCAATGATGAGCATCTTCACCATTTAAATATTGTGTTTCAGAGATGTAGGAAGTTTGGGATATCTCTTAATCCCAAGAAAAGTCTCTTCGCCATGGATGAAGGAAATCTATTTGGTTACATTATCTCAAAAGAAGGCATTCACATTGATCCTTCAAGGGTGGAAGTAATTCAGAAAATATATTTTCCCCGGAACAAGAAGGAGATACAAGCTTTTAATGGTAAGATGAATTTCTTACACAGATTCGTACCCAATCTAGCTGAGCATTTAAGAGAAATAACTAACATGTTGAAAAATGACAGCATGGTAAAATGGATGGAGGATGCCATGAAGTCATTTAATCTGGTAAAGTATGCTTTATCTACAGCCCCGGTCTTGATTAGTCCTGATTATACTCAAGATTTCATCATATTTTCATTTGCATCTGAGCATACCATGGTTGCAGTATTGATGCAAAAGATAGATCAGCCAGAGAAGCCCATTAGAGATGTTGCCTTGCAATACAATATAATTAAAAAATAGGCTCTTGCTCTTGTCAAAGCTTTGAAGGATTTCAGAGTGTATATTCTGCACTCACACATCATAGCATACGTTCCCAATGTAGCAGTAAAGGATGTGTTGATACAAACTGATCTGGAAGGAAGGCGAGGAAAGTGGATTGCAACGATGTTGGAATATGATCTAGAGATTAAACCCACAAAGCTGATCAAAGGACAAGGCTTGGCGAGGTTAATGGCTGAATCAAATCTGCATGCTTTAGATATCAATCTCATCACAACCATGTCAGAAGATGAAGAAGAAGGCTCTCTGATTCAAGTATCTGAAATGTTTCTTCAATCACCATGGTATTCAAACATAGTGTATGTACTTCAGCACCTTTCACCACCTCTGGAAATGACAAACAACAAAGGTAGATCACTCAAACTCAATGCCGCAAAACTATGCATTCTAAATAATTCCTTTTATTGGAAATATTCGAGAGGTGTGTTACTTAATTGTCTGGTTGAAGATGAAGCTTAGTAGGCGATGTATGACTTTCACAAAGGTGATTGTGGTGGTCACTTGTTCTGGAAGACAACGAAAAACAAAGTATTAAGAGCAGGTTACTACTGGCCGACTCTATTTTCAGATGTTTACAAAATAGTCATGAGCTGTCATGAATGTCTCGTATTTCAAGGGAAAATAAAATTGTTGCCTCTTCCTCTGAAACTTGTCGAAGTCAATGCACCATTTTAGTAGTGGGGACTTGATTTCATCAGGGAAATCCATCCAACATCGTTGACACAACACAAATGGATCCTAACAACAACCGACTACTTTACCAAGTGGATTGAAGCAATTCTGACTAGACAAGCCATAGATACGGTCATCATCCAATTTCTAGAGTCAAATATTTTATCTCGTTTCAGTTGTCCTTGTAAAATCATCACAAATAATGTAGCCACATTCAAATAAAAAAGGATGGTCGAATTTTGCAGCAAGTATAACATTACTTTGGGTCATTCTACAGAATATTACCCATAGGGAAATGGTTTGGCTTAATCATCAAATAAGTCTTTGGTGAACATCATCAAGAAGATGCTGGAAATAATTAAGAAAAGTTGGCATAGGAAGTTGGTTAATGCCTTGTGGCTGACAAAGTGAGCCACAAGAAATCCATAGGTATGTCTCCATTTGAATTAGTTTATGGCATTGACACAGTTTTTCCAACATCTCTTGCAGTTTTGGTTATGAGACTGTTACAGGAGGCTGGCAGTGAAGAGGATGAATTTCAGTGAAGAATCAATTAGATGATTCATCTACAGCAAACAAGGGATGAATTTTTCCAAAACACTTTTAGAGTGCAGGAAAAGATCAAGAAAATCTATGATCGGAAAACCAAAGCAGACAAATTCTAACTAGAGGATGTAGTGTTGCGGTGGGATGCTCGGAATGAAGACAAAGGAAAGCATGGTAAGTTTGAAAACTTATGGAAAGGACCTTATAAGATTGAGCATATAGAGGACAAAATGCCTTTTGATGAAGTGAAAACTTCTCGATAAACAGAAATATATGTATAAATATTTTATTAAAAAGATGAATAGACAGATGATGATTGATTACAATGGGGTTCCTGGCTTATATACCTCCATGGACACCCTTTGGGAAAGGGCATGATCTTATGATCGTGCCCTTTCATCTAACTAAACCTAAAATTAAATAATAACCTAAAATTAACTAGTTTTTTACATAACATTGCCTTCCTCTCGAAAGAATGCTTTGTCCTCAAAGCACATGTAACGACGGATGTTGTTGACAAAATGCTTCATTCTCCAAAGAAGCGTTTTCTTCAGGTAAGTTCTTCCACTTGATCAGATACTCCAAGATGATCAAAGTCACACACTTTAAAAGATCTTGGATTAATCTCTCAATTTCCGCTTTTTGGAGATGTGGATATCAATATGGGTTGATGTTGATGGGGTCTGACCCTGCCTTGACTTCTATTCTATGCTCAATTTCCCTATTAGGCGGCATCTTCATAGGTAGGTCTTGAAATACTTTTTCATGCTTTCGAATCAGATCTTGTATCTCTGGTGACTCTTCTCTGGTCATATTTGCAGATAACATCTCTAACTGGTGACATTGTACTACATAAGCGGGTGCTCCTTTTCGACTTAGCTTCATCATCTGAGATGATGATACAAATTGATTTCCTAATGCTTGGAATCCATGCAGCTTGTACTTCTGACCTCCCCATTTGAATTTTATAAATTGTACTTGATGGTTAGCTGCATAAGTACCTAAAGTTCGTAGCCATTGGATACCTAAGACTACATCTACTCCTCCTAACGGTACTGTGAAGAACGAAGACTCTAAATTAAAGTCTTGAATCTGCAAATTGACCTTATGGCATTTCCCCACCTTTTCAATCTTCTTACCATTAGCTACCATCACTTTCATATTTGGCAAGGGAAATGAAAAGATATTGAGTCTCTTTGCCACGGTTGCATCTAAAAAATTGTGTGTGCTTCCAGAGTCGATGAGAACCACTATGTTGTTCTTCTTTATGTGTCCTTTTAACTTTAGGCTTTGAGGTTGTGATATACCTATCATAGCAGATAGTGACACTTGCAGAGTACTTCCGTCATCTAATTTTGGTGAAAATTCTGGGGCATATTCTGTTTCTTCTATGTCATAATCTTCACTATTTGAATCACTAGTTGCTTCACAATTATATAGGTTCTTTGGTTCTTTTCCTTTAGCACATCTATGTTTGGGGTCCCACTTCTCACCACAGCGTTTAGATTTACCCTCTTTTATCCTTTGCGTTTCCACATTGGATTTTTCATCTTCACGTCAATGTGGTGGAACATATATTGTATTATTTGAGTCCACATATTGGGGTATCTTTCGTCTTGAATATGTTTTTTTTGCTTTTGACCAAAATATTGGTTCGGATTTCTTTTCGGCTATTTTGCTTTCCATCTTGCTTCTTCTATTGATGTAATGTCATGAATTTCAAGTTCTGCTTGTAAATGGGTTTTGAGTCTTGAGACGTATGATTGAATCAGACGAGATTCTGATAACCCAGGTACTCGTGTTACTACGGTCTCCCAATCTTGAGTGTATTCGTCCACACTTCCTTTTTGTCGTAATTTGATGAATTTTGAAAAGAACTCTTCTTCTCTTACACCTGGAAATATTTTAAAGAATGCGTCTTTAAATTTCCTCCAGTTAATGACGTGTGTTGTCTTCTTCCACCACATATAACAGTTATATGCTTCTCCTTCCATTTTCATGGATGCATGCCTGAGCTTTTTGTCATCGTCATTGATGTCATATATCTCAAAGTATTCTTCTGCTTTATTTATCCATGCAACATTCTTTTTTTCATTTCCATCGAATTTAGGCATCTCGACTTTTGCCCTTCGCTGGTATGTTGCTAATGGTTGAGTGAAAAAAGGGTGTTGATTGGTAAAGGTATCCCAAAGTTGCTTGTTTTTAAAGGCTATGTTACTCGCTTCTTGATGGGGTGTCACTGATTTTTTTGGCGATTCAACCTTTTCATGAGACTCTGTTGGCTTTGTTGAATCTGATGAGACGTGTTCTTGATTATCTTCATTTTCTTTTAGTAATTTTTCAGGTGTACAATTTGTCTTTTTACACAAAATTTTCAGCATTGTTAAGACCTCTCTGATGTCTGCTTCTGTTTGGACATGTTGATTTTCCATCTTTATTTCTATTCGATTTGTCGTATCCTGAAGATTTTTTATTTGGTCAGCCTGTCCCTCAAGCTTGATCTTGAATTCATCTAATCTTTTACTGACCTCATCGTGGTTGCTATTTATCTTATGCTCTGAGTCCAACAATTTTTTTTTGGAAATCCGCCATTGTCATTGTCGACATTGAGCGAGTTTGTGGGGGCGTGTATTTATCTCCTAGCGTAATTTTTATTTTTATTTTTTTAAAATAATTAAATTATATAATATATATTTTTCAACCATAGACTATATGTATATATAAATTATATATAATAATTATATAATCTAATTTAGACACACACACACACACACACACACACACACACACACATATATATATATAGATATATATATATTGGTTTGACCGATATCGTTTTCAACTATATACTATATGCATATATAAATTATATATAATAATTATATAATATATAATTAATTAATATAATTTACATATATATATATATATATATATATATATATATATATATATATATATATATATATTAAATATATATATATCAAAAATGGAACGGCACGATCGTTCGACCGATGCTTGAGCAGCTAACACGATCGAGGAGGTTTAAGGAATGAGTCTGACCGTGGAATGCAATCGCACAGTGTTTAGGGGAAAGCAAAATAGGTGTGGGAAATGTTGATATAGGAAAATTAACCAGTCAGTCGATTGTAGCTCGCTTAGTTAAAATATGATCCTAAGATATCCAAAATATTAATTCTGATACCAATTGTTATTTCAATGTACTGATATCTAAGGATGAATGGAAGCAGACAGAACAATGGAAGCGGTGCGGAGGAAGTCGTTGGGGACAGGGATGGATGGCACGATGGGAAGCGGTAGATGTGGACTGATAATGAGTTAAATTTATTTATTTATTTTTGAATAACAACCTTCAATTTGGTACGGGGTATGAATTTATTGGACGGAGTAAGTCTGGAGGTGTAGAGGACAGCGCAGCGGGGAAATAGAGGTGGTAAAGTAGCGATGTGTGATCAGGGTTAGCAGACGGTGGGCGTAGTGATAGTAGATGGTGGGCAGAAAGGAATGCAGATGCGTGTACAACAGATAGCGTACGGAATGGACAGCGGCAGCGTATGGACAGTGTTGGAGTGGACGGGTATGGGTGGAGAATGGTATGTCAGATGAGAAATTGGCGTGAGCAGTAGCACTGAACAACGAGCACAGCGGAAGTGGGGGATAATGAACCCACTCTGATACCAGATGAAGTGAAAACTTCTCGATAAACAGAAATATATGTATAAATATTTTATTAAAAATATGAATAGACAGATGATGATTGATTACAATGGGGTTCCTGGCTTATATACCGCCATGGACACCCTCTAGGAAAGGGCATGATCTTATGATCGTGCCCTTTCATCTAACTAAACCTAAAATTAAATAATAACCTAAAATTAACTAGTTTTTTACATAACATTGCTCAAGGAGATAGATGGTTAGGATTGTCCAGGAGGGCCAGTAAATGGTAGGCTCTTGAAGCACTACTACTTCTGAGGTGATTTTTGAAATTATGATATGGTCATTGTACATACCATTTTCCCTTTCATTGCAAGATTTCAAGGTACACAGTCATTTCAGCTTGGGGCCCAAGGTGAAGGCTATAAAGTTTGAATGATATGTGTAAGGTTTGTTGATTCTAGTTGAGTTTCTAGTCACAATTTGAGTCATGAGTCAATTTCAGTTTGCATAGTGCCAGTTTTCAGTTTTGAAGAGTTTGACTTCGTTTCCCAATGGATAAGGCTACTAGGTCTATGGTGTTCTTGGCACCTCCAAGGATCTAACATCCCCATTGGAGCCAATGTTAGTGTCAGTGTCTTCACACTGCCATTAGTGATCAAAATTTCTCTTTTTCATTTGCATGATAGGAGTCCCATACTGATGAGTTTGCATTCCATTAGGTCATGGATTCATTGATGGTAGGGTTTACATCTATTTTTCCCTTATGATCCGTACTTTCCAATTCTCTTTTATATATTTCAGTCATGGTTCATGTTCACTCTGTAGTTTATTTCATTAGGTCTTAGGGTTTGGTCTCATTAGGTTTTAGGGTCCCACCATGGTCAAATCTAGTTATTACATGCAAATAATGATCAGCAAGGACATGACGAGGCCAATAATGATTGGTAAAGTCATAATTTATCAGCATGAGAGCTGAATGTAGTTCTCACCTCAAAACTTGTTTTGAGGTGAAAACAGAGTATTATTGTTTTTATCTTCATTTATGATGTAATTTTATCTTCTCATATGTAATATTTTTTCCCTCCTGCTTCTCAGCATCTTGTGATGTTGTCATGTACCTGCTACTTCCAAAAAATCAAGTCATCTTAAGCATCAATCCATCTGTAAGAGCAAAAGAAAACAAGAATGGAAAACAAAGTATTAAAAAGACAAATAGACATTACAAAAGTGGGTTTTTTCAAAAGAAAAAATCGAAATGTCATGATATATAAACTCATTTTCTTCCTTTTTCATGCCATTGTGTGTTGTTGGGAAAAGTATCCAATACGGAATGACCCTATCCCACTCTAAGGGTGATAGTACCTCAGCAACAATCAAAGAAAAGCTATTCAAGATTACTTCTTTATGAGATGTAAGAGAGAGGAGAAAGAGATTCACTAACCGTTATCTTCCGCTAATGATTGATCCAATCTCCCTTCTTTGCTGCTTGCTCCCAGCTCCTTGCTCTTTCACTGGCCCAGCTACACCAAGATCCTGCAAAATGACAAGAGAGGGAAACTACAAGAAGCATACATTCATAATTGATTCAAGGATTAGAATAAATCAAATATACAAGTATCAATACGCCATGGAGACACATGCATATAGAAGAACCTCAAATGCTTTATTAATGGAAGAAGTAAAGTTCTGAGAGTGTTACAACCATAAGAGGCCCAATCCAGCAACACCTCCCAGCAGAAACAAATCTCCTCTTCACCTCCTTCAAAGCAATCACCCAATAGTTCTAAACTCAAACCAACAACACTTCCTTACAGTCACAAAATTCCAGCCTCCCTAGACCTCATGAGAGAGCTCTATATATAGGAGTTTTGGAGAAAGGATGAGTCAGCTTGAGCTTGGCATGGAGCTGACTAGTGTCCTCTCCCACTTCAGTTATTCTTCAGTTCTTGAGTCCACTTGGAGGTTCTTGCTTCCACTTGGAGATCTAGACCCTCTTACTCATCACAAGGCGAATTCCCTGATCCAAGTGTCATTTTGGAAGCTTCCTGGGCATTTGACACCTTGAGGAATGACTGTGCCACTTGGCCAATCTCGCCCAGCGCAGGTAGCCTTCATTACTGTTGACATTCAGCACAGGTATAGAGTGGAGCAGTTGACATTCAGCGCAGATGCTCAGTGGAGCAGTTGACATGATCTAGAATTTGCTTGTTTTTGAGTGTTTTCAGGTGGAGAACTGATATTTAGTGTTGTGGTTTGCTGACCTTGTTCCTCTAGGGGTAGGAACAACATGTTTAGGGACTTTGGATCCCTTAGATTATTGACATTTCATGCTTCATGCTATAAGGCACAAAAATGTCTATAACAGTTGCCCCCTAAAGTATGAGGTCGTTTATCGGGTGAAATGCTTTATCAGGAGGATCTGAAGTTCATTCAATCACTGAGAGGTGACCTGTAATAAATACAATACAATACATTATTTTTCATTCTGCTTTCATGATCTAGCTGAGGCGGGCATTCCCATGCTCAGCTTTATAAATCCATTTTGGTACATATAACAGATGACCGTCTGATGGTAGACTGATAATTCTCTGCTGAAATTATCATCCTTTGAGTAGGATGATCATCTGCTATAATAATGTACATATCAAATGTCTTTATATTTCCTGAATATATATCACAGCCCGGATGGATGAAACTAGATCCTGGGTCTTCAAACTCGTTCGATCTTCACTCTAAGTACAAGTCAATCCATGTGAGAATTGCACTGAAGTCGAACATGGAAAGACATCGCTTGATTACCGGTCAATAATGTAAACCGTTAACAAGCGCTAGAGGAATCACCGATAATGATAATGATCCTCAAGGTACTGCAGTACAATTCACGTGGTGTGAATAAAGGACTTGGCGTCGAACACCACGCAAAATCTTCTGGTCGAAGGTCATTGATGTATACCTGTCGCCGGAAGTGAGAAACTTGCCATTGAGGCATGCAAGCTTCAAAGTACTGAGGGGGGTGTTCCTAGATCAACTTCTTGGATAATGAGCTGAAGTCGACAAGAAGTGATCCGTCAAAGGAGGGCCTTAATGAATCCCACATCAGTGACACGGAACGGAGCTAATGATTTTAGCGGAGGTGAAAACAATCTATGAAATATGATTCAGGGTGGCGATCATGGGTGGATGAAGGATAATGTATGGTAGTGGATGGGACACGGTTGACTCTTTCTGAACGACATCTCTTGACCATATAATGACACTGATGTGATGGATCGGTAGCATTACCCCAAATGTGGATGGTTTGGCGAGGACCATGGTGATGAGACCGGTGAATGAAACAACCCAACCCGATGTGATACGGAGGACAAAGTGTCATGTTCAAGAGCGACTTTCTACCATTAAAGCTTTGAGGTTCTCCCAATTTTTCCCCAGTCATTTCTGACCAGTACCTCTTTATTTTTGTCAAGCTTGAGGAGGATAACATATGCTTGTTCTATAACCTGCCCTTCGGGCAAGCCCATCGCTATGTTTTAACGAGCCTAGCGATAGGGAAACTCGTTCTCGTCTAAAGACAAGTTTGTCGCTATTTAATCATTTTAACGAGTCTAACGACAAGGAAAACTCGGTCCTTTTCATTTTTAGAGAGTCTGAAAAGGTACAGAAAGTTAACTCCAAAATTCCTTTTTCGTCATCTAATCCCTTAAGTCCGAAAAAGTATAAAACAATACAGAAGGGATGAGTTTTCGATAACTTTAACGAGCCGAATAAAACAAGCGCTCGACCTTTTTGTGTAATAATCCCTCAGTTCCAAAAAGATTAAAATCTAGAGGAGGGATAGCTCTTCCAGTCCTTTTAACGAGCTGGAAGGCCAAAACTCGGCAAACTTTTCATATTTTACGAGTCAGGAGAAAAGAGCTCAAAGAAGACTCGTCTTTTGAGGAACGAGTGATAAACAGGGATAGCAGCAGATTCCAGGTACAGGTTGGAATTTTCCAATCACGGCAGTGTCACAAAGATGGCTAGGTGAAATCACTCTTCGCAGCTGTTCCTCAAAATAGGTAAACAATCATATGGAGGTGAACGATTGGCCAAATGGAATGGAGGTGGCGGGCGCAAACACGACCAAGGGTTTTTATGGCTAATAAATTTACGATCACAATGGTTATTTACCGGAATAGGTTCATTTTTTAATGAGCTTAAACTCTGGAGGAAAATCTTGCTCACGCTTTTCTATTTTTTAACGAGCATAAATTCCACGGTAAAACTGCTCGATTCTTCGCTTTTCTATTTTTTAACGAGCATAGATTCCACGGTAAAACTGCTCGATATACCAGTCATAAGATAAGAAATGTCTCCTGTGAGACTCCAATTTTTATAGAGCTTGCGCCTCACATAAGCTATGCTCCCTCTCATCCTTTCTTTATGCAAGTTCGGAAACGGCTAATCCCAAAAACAGATAAATAACCGCTCCTAGCTTGCACTCCAAAAGGTTTGCATGCCCCCAGGTATAAAGTACAATTTCAAGGCTGCCCCTACTTATCCGATAAAACATTTGTTTTAAAGGGTGAGGCTTGCCTCTTTCTGGTTACCCAAAGATTGTTTTGTTAACACCATCAAACGAAAACACTTCTTCGGCACTGTCTACCGAAGTAGACAATGGTGAATGACCTTTGTCAAACAAGTAACCTTATCAAAAGAATCCTGTTCTAGAACAACCCCTCTTCCTTCCACGGACGGGGTACGGACTAGTCATATTCCTTCGCGGAAATTCTACCTTATACCCAAGGTTTCCTCTGCCCGAAGCAGACCAGGATGCATGCCCCCTGGGTTCCAGTCCCATCTTTCCGAATCACTCGCACTCATCGGGAAGGAGGACTGGGGGTGGAGACATTTCTTGAGTGAATAGACCATTAAGGGTTGGTATGTGACTATTTGCGATGCGTGATCCCGGAAATGAAAGTTGGTCTACGAGCTTGACCATTCTTCCTTCGTGTGGAAAACACATTACTCTAAAGAGTGAGGAGACTATAGCTCCCATGCAATATATATAGTCTCGTCCAAGGAGTAGGTTATAATCCAAGGGTCCTTGAATGACCATCACGTTCATTTGAACGGTCTTCCCTTTCAATGTAACAGGTACATTGGGGAGGATCCCTAATGGTCGACTGGTTCCTTTATCAAAACCCGAGAGATTTCTTATCTCAGGCAAAAGCTCTGGGGAACCCAGTGCTTTCCAAGCAATAGAGGAAAGGATACTCACAAATGCCCCTTCATCAATGATAGTTCCAGCCATTACCATTCTATAAATTTGGACTATGATTCTGAATGGTATACTGGCTGGCAACCGGGGTCTGCGTAGTTGTTTCCAATCAAAGGACACAACCAGGTTGCTTGGCGGTGGGACCGAATACACGGCCGGATACGACCCTGACGATGTTCCTTCCTACGATAAAGGAATGGGCGCATTGCCCTGATGCTCATCAGAGTCGGTGTTGATGAAAAGAATCTGGATGGTGTCATCCTTATTCTCTTCAGTGAGGGTGTCATTTGAAGATGAATCTTCAATGACGGTGTCATTTGAGGATGAAACCTCTGAAGGAAGAACCGGGTCAACTGCTGTATCGACCTTTAGACTTTCGTCTGGTCTGGATTCAGTAGGTTCATTTTCAATGACTGACACTTCAGCTGACCACTTGAGCGGGCCAGCTGTATTTTCAACCAACGAAGGACTTGGCACGAGCTTTTTGTATCCAGGAGGAAGTCTCAACGGTGAAACCGGACGATCTTCCAAAACTCTCTTTGCTTCGTCTAAGAAGGGACAACGGTGGATGGCGTGATCACCTTCACACAGTCTGCAGGGGGATCTTGCTCCCCCCCTTTGTCTTGAACCTTCACTTTCGCTGGTTGACGGTAAGCATTCAACATGACTATCAGAGGTCGATGCTCCCGAATTGTGCAAACGAGGGGACCAGTCCCTTAGTATCCGGGGAATACAGGGACAATCTCTGTGGAAGTGGTCTCCTCTACATATGACACATGGCGATTTAGGCCCGGTTTGTGCTGTGTGTGGATTTTTGTCAGATGTCTTTTGCTTGCCCCCAGTCGCCTTAGGCTCCTTCTTCTTCTTCTCTCTCTTCTTCTTCTCCTTCTTCTCCATGGGAGCTTGGCTTTTGCCGGCTCTACCTTGCGAAGATGAAGGATTGGAGGAAGAGTTATAGGAAGTAGAAGGCTGGTGGGCAGCTCTAGACTCATCTAACTGTTGACTCGACTGTTCAGGAACCATGGTGTTCTGAACTACATTGGTTGAGAATAGCCAAATAGGCAGGCCAATTGTCAGTCCTGGAAGCGACAATGTGGCCATGTGGGGCGCACCAACTTCTCCCCAAGAGGAGAAAGGACTAGGATTTCCATCATGTGGAATTCCTTGGTTGGGGCGTTCCATGTTCTCAACTTACAGATCAATGCAGGAATAGGAGGTGATTATGTTCCGTTTAAAATAAATTTTATAACGACGCTTTAGACACAACTTGATTTTTCACTTTTTAAGAGTCGAGAAAAAGCTAAAGATGACTCTAGTCTCCTTCGATGTTTTAACGAGCCCGAAGTGACAAATGCTCGGATGGACTTTTTCAGTTATAGAGTTTGAAAAAGGCCAAAAGAAACTACTCTGGAGTTCTAGGCAGAGGGTGTGCCAAACTTTTCGCAAAACCACAGAATACGTTTTACGGTACGAGTGGTCGATCTTCGTGAATGCTGTGTTCACTGCATTGCGATCAGTAGGGCGACCGACACGGTTTCCTATGGATAAAGGCTTTGATCCTATAGGGGTCTCCCAATATATACGCGACGGTACGTGGGAGCACAAGTCCGTATTGATACTTATCGCTTCACCATGGAGGAATCACCCAACCACTCAATGCTAAGATATCACGTTTAACGACGCCGGAACACGTCTCTAGCTTAGACCTCTATGTGTTTGCGTTATGTTTCAATGTGTTGTTATATAAATTCAATTTATTTTAAGGTTGATCTTGTTTAGCAGTTTGCCTTTATGGATCACCACGAGATGTATAGTAACACTCCTAAATGCAGTCTAAGATGATAAGCAAGCTTTTCAATCTTTCAACTTTGAAAATCTTAACTACTGAGGGAAAAGAAAGACAACATCTTTTCACACCGATCATAGAGCACACACTAATGAATTTTTTCCTAAATCAACATGCAAACTGTCATAATGCACATGCACAATGAAAGTATTTCTTTTCTCTTTCTTAATGTTGGTGCAATACAAAAAGAAAGCTATTGTATAACTTTGAATTCAATTTCAAGTGAAAGCAAACAAGCTTGTCCAAAATCAAAAGACACCTTAAGATTTACTTGTTTCGACACTAGAAATATGTAAATTCAAACCATATGATGAAAGCAAAAGCTCAATCAGCTATGAATAGCAAATAAACTAACTCTTAAGATCAAAACGACACTTTATCACAGGTCTAGATCTAAGAGGTCACAGCAAGACTAGTTCACTTTCGTTATGGGAAACTGTAAATGATACAAGAAATACACAAAGAAAAAACACAGTTTCTTTATACAACCGAGGCGGAATAGTGGCAAGGAAAGTTGGTTTCAGATAGGTACATTGACTGGTAATAGGCTGCAAAAACAAGAGTGAAAGCAGGGCAAGAAACAGCAGGAAACCCCAGTAGCACAAGGCAAGACTGGTTCAGCGCAGGTAGTACACTGTCAGTTTGACATTCAGCATAGGTAGCCCCTTCGGGAACTGCGCTGAAATGCAGACAGCCTTCACACAGCCTGCACTGAAGAACGAAACTTTCGTTTCTCTTGGTTTCCGGGTCACAGATTGCTAAAAAATTCACAGTTTTTGGCCAAATCAGAAGCTATCAGTCAAGTACACACTAAGGGATGAAAAGGAGGATGAAAAGCTATCACTAAGAGCTATTTAGAGTCCTTGTGGATCAGCTCTTCAAATCATAAACTTGCCCAGAAACTGAGCTAGAGTAGCTGCCCTCTACTTTGCATTTGAAAGATCCAAATGCAGTTCGATTCGGTACTCCCTGTGTTTATGAAATGAATAGCAAAAAAACAAACAACCAACAAGATACGATCCCCAGCGGAGTCGCCAATTTGTTTTTGGGAAAAGTATCCAATACGGAATGACCCTATCCCACTCTAAGGGTGATAGTACCTCAGCAACAATCAAAGCAAAGCTATTCAAGATTACTTCTTTATGAGATGTAAGAGAGAGGAGAAAGAGATCCACTAACCATTATCTTCCGCTAATGATTGATCCAATCTCCCTTCTTTGCTGCTTGCTCCCAGCTCCTTGCTTTTTCACTGGCCCAGCTACACCAAGATCCTGCAAAATGACAAGAGAGGGAAACTACAAGAAGCATACATTCATAATTGATTCAAGGATTAGAATAAATCAAATATACAAGTATCAATACGCCATGGAGACACATGCATATAGAAGAACCTCAAATGCTTTATTAATGGAAGAAGTAAAGTTCTGAGAGTGTTACAACCATAAGAGGCCCAATCCAGCAACACCTCCCAGCAGAAAGAAATCTCCTCTTCACCTCCTTCAAAGCAATCACCCAATAGTTCTAAACTCAAACCAACAGCACTTCCTTACAGTCACAAAATTCCAGCCTCCCTAGACCTCATGAGAGAGCTCTATATATAGGAGTTTTGGAGAAAGGATGAGTCAGCTTGAGCTTGGCATGGAGCTGACTAGTGTCCTCTCCCACTTCAGTTATTCTTCAGTTCTTGAGTCCACTTGGAGGTTCTTGCTTCCACTTGGAGATCTAGACCCTCTTACTCATCACAAGGCGAATTCCCTAATCCAAGTGTCATTTTGGAAGCTTCCTGGGCATTTGACACCTTGAGGAATGACTATGCCACTTGGCCAATCTCGCCCAGCGCAGGTAGCCTTCATTACTGTTGACATTCAGCACAGGTACAGAGTGGAGCAGTTGACATTCAGCACAGATGCTCAGTGGAGCAGTTGACATGATCCAGAATTTGCTTGTTTTTGAGTGTTTTTAGGTGGAGAACTGATATTTAGTGCTGTGGTTTGCTGACCTTGTTCCTCTAGGGGTAGGAACAACATGTTTAGGGACTTTGGATCCCTTAGATTATTGACATTTCATGCTTCATGCTGTAAGGCACAAAAATGTCTATAACATTGTGTCATTTTGAAAATCAAAGAGCCAGGGAGAGAGGAAAAAATGATTTCTAAGCATCCTTGAGAAAAATAGAGGAAAGCGTTGCGCTCTTGGAATTTTCTCGCAGTGTAAAATATAATGGGCACTGCACTCCTAAACTGGCACTAGGCTCTTGGGTTGTGGCACTGCGCTTAGGCTGGCCAAGCCCAAAAATGCTCCCAGCTTCTAATTTTTCCGACCTTGCCTCTTGTTTAACACTTGCCAAGTAAGTATTACTGCTCCTCTTACTCTCTTAGTTTGCATATGTGAAAATTTTTATGGCTTTGGACTCTTAAATGTAAACCCTAAACTCCACTATAAAACCCTAGTTCTTCATTCTCCATACCACTCACCTCACAAACTAAAACCCTTGTCCCCACCACTCTTATCCCTTATACCATCCATATATTACTCCCTAAACCCTCTCCCTCACATGTTTTTCCCATAGCTTCATTTACATCCATTCTTCCAAACCATTTCACATACCACTCATCCGACACCATTATTAAATTGTGCAAGCTAAGAGAATCAGCTAAATCATGGACATAGGTAGTGATTTTGAGTATGAGGAGGAGACAGCTAGTGACAGTTCTATAGAAAGACAGCTAGAGAAAGCCTCACAAGGGATGAAAAATTATAAGGGAGGAGCCCACCAGTCTAAGAGAATTACAGGCTTTATCACTTGCAGTTTCTTGATTCAGACACCAAGGATGTTTTGAATTTTGTGAACTAGTGGAAATAGTTTAGTTTTACCATGAGTTGGCAAAAAATTTGTGGCTCATTTACATAACCATGAGGTGATACTTGTTGGAGTAACCTTGAAAATATCACTAGCTGCCATTTCAGAGGCCATTAGAATCCCTAATGTTGGTGAAAAATGGTACAAGGGTCAGGACCTTGGTGAAGGATTCTTGAATTTCTCAAGCCCTTCTTAGCTCCTCACCAATCTATCCTTTCACCCCATCAAGATTTAAGGTGCTGAAGATCATACCTACCTTGCCCCATAGAATCCCCTGTGATTTTACCTTAGTTTCCCAGACCCAAAATTGCTAAGCTCCTCCTGATCTGGCAAAAGCACCAATAAAATCAATCAAAACCCTTAAGCTACTATACCTAGCATAAAATCTTGTTCCTAATCCAGTCATCTTGACTGAGATTCATAAGGAGAGATCCCTCTCCCGGCCTGGTAGGGCTATCTACCAGGTTAAGCTTGGTTTGTGGTTACCTTAGAATTGCCTCCCTTCAACCTAAGGTCAATCTAGGCTCTAACAGTGCCCCCAAACCACTGAACAAAGACAAAGCCAAGGCAGGGTGGCCCAGGGCAACCTGCCAAAGCTGCAAGAAAATAATAGCACCACGAAGCCAAAGAAGGTCACAGAAAAGTGGTGTGAGTTCCATAAGAGATCCACTTACAACACAAGTGAGTGTCAGGCCAAGTAGTCACTAATGGCCGAGCTAAAGTCTTCGAAATCAGATGCATGTTATGACTCTAAGTCAAAACGTAACAATGGGATTGACAAAGGAAAGTAGATTATCGATGTGGAGCCCAACGCCACCATTACAACCACGAAGATCTAGAAGGAGGAACCCGAAGATCTAGAGGAGGAGGAGTGCCTCTTCCACTCCCAGATGTGGGTAAAGGGTTCCCCGATATAGTTCATTGTCGACAGCGGGAGCCAAAAGAACCTCATTTCAGTAGAGGTCGTGAAGTAGTTGGGCTGATTGACCACATCACATCCACAACAATACACCATCGGGTGGATTCACCAAGGACAAGATCTTCGCGTGAGCGAGCAATGTCGCCTTCCATACAATAGCAAGCCCTTCACAGATGAGTTATTATGTGACATTGCTCCCCTTCATGTTTGTGATGTATTATTAGGCCAACCATACTTGTGGAAGCGACATGCTATGTATGATTTAAGGCCTCATGCTGTTATTGTTACTTTGGGAAATAAGTTGTACAGGATACCAAAGGTAGCACTGCCTACTACCATCTCTTTGGTCACTGCAAAACAATGCAGTAAGCTCATTTCCAAAATCGGGAAATTTGTTTTCCTAATGATAGACCCTCAAGGAAAGAAGAAGAAGACGGTGGCCACGACCTCCAGATAGGGCCCCTCAACATGACAACAACATATGAAAAAATTCATGGAGGAGTACAAGGACATCTTCACCTCCCCCACAGGGGTGCCTCTGCACTATTATGTCAATTACTCCATCGATCTGAGCCCAGGTGCACCACAACCTAATGGACCAATCTATTGATACTTTGTTCTGGAGAACAATGAAATGAAGAGGAAAATTCAAGAACTCCTATAGAAAGGTCACATTTGATTGAGTTCATCACCCTATGGGAGCCCGAATGTGTTGGTATAGAAGAAGGATGGGACTTGGAGACTCTATATTGACTATCAGGTGCTGAACAAGATCATTGTCCAAAGTAGGTACCTGATCCCATGAATTGATGACCTTCTAGACCAACTTAAGGGGGAAAAATATTTCAGAAAGATCGACTTGAAGTCAGGATATCACCAAGTACTAATCAAACCCTCCGATGTGTGGAAGACTACCTTCAAATCCAAGGAGGGCCTTTTTTGAATGGTTGGTTATACCTTTCGGGTTGACGAATGATCCTGAAACCTTCATGAGGCTGATGGATGATAGCTTGTAGCCATTCACCAACTCATTTGTTTTGGTATACTTGGATGACATCCTGATCTTTAGCCAAAGTTGCAAAGAGCACCTCCATCACATCCGACAAGTTCTCCAAACATTGAAAAAACACAAGCTATGTGACAATTTGGAGAAATGCAGGTTTTGGCATGCCCAAAGTTCGGTATATAGGATACATTATTGATGAAAGGGAGGTGCATGCGGATCCAGCTAAGATCCAAGTCATTCGGGATCGGCCAGCTCCAACCAATCTGATAGACCTCTGCAACGTTTTGGGTCTTGCCAATTTCTACCGCAGGTTTGTGTTGGGATTCTCTCATATCACTTGGCCCTTGAGTCAATTCACTAAGGGAGGAGTGAAAGAAAAATTCTTTTGGTATGAATCTCAACAAAATGCATTCACAGAGATGAAACATCGCCTCTGCTCGGCACCAGTGCTCATGTTACCAGACTTGCAACAACCATTTGAGGATGAGACAAATGCCTCTGACCATGCTGTTGGGGCAGTCTTTACTCAACATGGAAATCCAATGGCATATCATAGTGAGACACTTTTAGATATAGTTTGGAAGTATCCACTTATGACAGAGAGATGTATTCCATTATGTAGGCCTGTCGAAAATGGAAACATTACATTTTGGGGAAGGAAATGGTCATCCACATAGACCACCGCCCCTGTAGTTCATACATATGCAAGGGAAGTTGTATAATGATCACCATCAGAAGTGGTCCACATAGCCACAACAGTTACATTTGAATATCAAGTATAACAAGGGCAGGACCAACAATGTTGCAGATTGCCTCAGCTGACCACCGATCATGGCGTTAACCACCGTGCTCAACTCTTGTGGGCATGAGACTTTTGATTGGCCAATTCTCTACAAAAGCGACCTAGAATTCGGCCACACACACTAGACACTCTTGTAGGATCAGCATGTTCCAAATTTTCACCTCTAGGATGCCCTGTTATGCCGCCTAGGTCACCTTTGTATTCCTTCAAGCGAGCGTGCCAACGTGATTTGGGAATCACACTATAGTCGCGATACTAGGAATTTCACAATTGTGAAAATGGTGGCAGTACTACAGAAGTATTTCTATTGGCTAAATATTTGACAGGACGTCGGGAAGTACATCAAATCCTCAACTACATGTGCCATTGCCAAACCAACCATCAAGAAGCAAGGCCTTTATACTCCGCTTCCTACCCCTAACCGAGCTTTGGAATCCATGTCCATGGATTACATGTCGGGCCTTCCTTCTACTAAGCATGGCAACGACTGTGTTTTTTTGGTCATCGAAAGATTCTTGAAGATGGCCATTATGGTAGCCTACAAGAAGAATATCAAAGCAGAAGCCACTACTAAACTCTTCTTTGAATGAGTGTGGGTACACCTTGGGATCCCATAATCTATCATCTCATATTGGGACAATAGGTTCCTTAGTGCATTTTGGTCTAGTCTTTGGTCGATGCTGGACACCAAGCTCACTAAGTATGGCCAGACAGAGGTCATCAATAGGATGATTGTACACATTTTGCGCATGTACAACTCAAATCATCTACGTAGATGGGATGAGAACCTCCCCTATTTCTAACATAGCTATAACCGGGCTCTCCATAGATCAACTGGCCACAACCCCTTTTAGGTGGGCTTGGGATTCCAGCCACTATGTCCCATTGATGTGGCCATGCCATTTGCAGCTACTCAGGCATATTCGGCTCATGTCCAGTCTGAAACTGATAAGGCAAACAACTTCATTGAGCAAATCCAACATATCTACCAGTAGGTTCATGACATTTTGGAGAAATCAAATGCCAAGTACAAGTAGCGACATGATCAACATTGGGTGCCACACAAGTTTCAAGTGGGCAACAAAATTTGGTTGCATTTGTAAAAGGAATGCCTTACCATAGCCTATCGGAAACTTAGACCACTCCAATATGGTCTTTACACCATACCAAGGCTATGGGAGACAATGAATTTGAGCTCAGCATTCCCCCATTCCTTGGCTTGCACATAATGTTTAATGTGGACCGCCTTTGACCATACTTCCCACCATTGCTAGGCACATAAGACATTGCAGAACAACTCACACCTATAGAGCTAAATCCAGACTGCATGGAACAGGTCATAATTGATCAGATCATGGACATGTAGATCAAGAACACTCGACAAAAAAGGATCCAACTATATTGAGTTGTCAAAGCAGGCCAACTCCTTCACCAGGGCAAGTGGCTCACAAGGGACCAAGTTCAGCAGAAGTTTCCTCATCTCATGGAGGAACTCAACGCAATGGGGACCATTGCTTCCTAAGGGAGGAGGAATGATCTAGGTGGATATTGGTAGCCACCCACCTATTCCACTTGGACCTCCACCATTGTTTCTTTTAGTTTTTCAATTTCCTTATTTGTAGCACAATTTACTATTTTTTGCAGTTTTTTGGGTCCTGAACTTCCAGAGCTGTTTTGAGGCCCTTAACAACGTTTTTGTTGGAAAACTAGGAGCAACATGGGTCCAATTACTGATTTTTATTACTCAAAAGTTGTAGTCCTCATATAGGTCTTTCTAACGAGGTATTGTGTGCATCAAACGAAGATCGTATGCCAAAGTTACAACCCCGAGAAGTTGATGTGCCAATTTACCCAAATAGGGCCCATAGTTTGGCGCTTCATCTCCTAGGGTTGGGTTTTTGGATTTTTAGGGTTTTCCATTGTTTCTCAACAATAAATAGGCCTTTGAGACTCATTTTAAGACAGTTCATAGGCATGTAGCCACCACAACTTTTCTCAGAGATAAGGTACCATTGCCTGAGCTAGTTTATTTCCATTTCTATTTGTAAGAATATTTCAATGTTTTACATCAACAAAATGAAGTATTATTTATGTTCATCTATGTCTTTATGATTATATCTATAATTTGTTGCATTTTTTTTAAATCTAGATCAGTGGTATCAGAGCGGTCTGCTCTTTCTCTATTTTTCTTTGCATGTCCCTAATGAGGTCGAGATATAAGGAGTTAGGGCTTGAACTAGTTGAACGTTTGCAAGACCAGCCTCACAAATCCCGATGGCCTCCCATGGCGGATGAAAAGAAAGACAAGGGGGCAAGATAACCTATCAAAATCTTGCTTAAAGAGGCCCTCGAGCGACAAAGGAACGCGATGATGGACAAATTTTCCCATATCCTTTAGCGGCTACCTAGGGGTGACACATCTACTTCCAACAACTACTCTGGAAGTGCCACACCATTTAAGGTACAGGTTAACATTGACATTCCCATATTTGAGGGTCAGATAGATGTAGATGCTGTAGATAAATGGTTAGATCTACTAGAAGGGTATTTTTCTGTTCATGATTTTTCCGACCGGGAAAATATTACTTTCACTATTCTCAAAGACATCGCCCATGTCAAGGACTGGTGGGAAACCTACTATGAGAAGAAGGATGAAAGTATGGCCTCCCTTTTTTCATACGCATCCATTTTGAATTCATTCCAGAATTCCATCAAGGAGTAGTACTACCCTGTCATAAGCAATGAGGATAAATACATAAAGTGGACCACATTGCGGTAGGGAAGGGACCAAGACGTGCCAGAGTTTACCAATATTTTTCATACCCTTTGCACAAAGTTGGGTATCAAGGATTCTGAGCTACATTTCATACTCAAATACTGCGACTGCCTACATAGGTACATCCAAGATGAGATGGAGTTCTTGGAAATATCCTCACTCGGTGTGACGTACCGATACGCTGTCAAGATCGGGCAGAAGTTTAAATAGAAGAAGCGAGACTTTGGATTTTCCAATCTGAAGCAAGGTAAAGGTGCCCCCAAACTACTAAACAAAGGAAAAAACCAAGGCAGGGTGGCCCAGGACAATCCACCAAAGCCACAAGGAAAGAAAAACACCGAAAAGCTGAAGAAGGACACGGAAAAGTGATGTGAGTTCCTTAAGAGATCCACTCACAACACAAGTGAGTGTCGGGCCAAGCAGTCATTGGTGCCCAAGCTAAAGTTTTTAGAATCAGATGCATGTTCTGACTACGAGTAAGAACCCAACAAGGGGAATGACAAAGGGAAGCATATCATCAATGCAGAGCCCAACACCATCATTGCCACCATGAAGATCCAGAAGGAGGAACCCAAAGATCCAGAGGAGGAAGAGCGCCTCTTCCATTCCTAGATGTGGGTAAAGGGTTCCCCACTACAGTTCATTATCGATAGTGGCATCCAAAATAACCTCATTTTGATAGAGGTTGTGAAGCATTTGGGCTTACCAACCACATCACATCCACAACCATACACCATCAAGTGGCTTCACCAAGGACAGGATCTTCGCATGAGCCAGTAGTGTCACCTTCAATACAACATGAAGCCCTTCATGGGTGAGGTATTGTGTGACATTGCTCCCCTTGATTGTTGTGATGTATTATTAGGCCAACCATACTTGTGGAAGCGATATGTTGTGTATGAGTCAAGGCCTCATACTGTTATTGTTACTTTGGGAAATAAGTTGTATACGATACTAGAGGTAGTAGCACCTACTGCCATATCTTTGGTTACTGCAATACAATGCAGTAAGCTCATTTGCAAAACCAGGAAATTTGTTTTCCTAATGATATGCCCTCAAGGAAAGAAGAAGATGGTGGCCAAGACCTCCAGACAGGGCCCCTCTGCATGAAAACAATAGATGAACATGGTTGTGGAGGAGTACGAGGACATCTTCACCTCCCTCGCAGGGGTGCCTCTACACTTCTAGGTCAAGCACTCCATCAATCTAACCACAGGTGCACCACTACCCAATGGACCAATCTATTGATGCTCCGTTCTGGAGAATGATGAAATCAAGAGGCAGATTTAGGAACTCCTATAGAAAGGTCACATCCGATCGAGTTCATCACCCTATGGGAGCTTGATTGTGTTGGTACAGAAGAAGGATGGGACTTGGAGACTTTGTATTGACTATTGGGCACTGAACAAGATCATTTTCTGGAATAGGTACCGATCCCACAAATTGATGACCTTTTGGACCAACTGAAGGGGGGAAAATATTTCAGCAATATCGACTTGAAGTTAGGTATCACTAGGTACAAATCGAACCCTACGATGTGTGGAAGTCTACCTTCAAAGCCAAGGAGGGCCTTTTTGAATGGTTGGTTATGCCTTTCGAGTTGACGAACTATCCTGCAACCTTCATGAGGTTGATGGATGACATCTTGCCGACTATTCACCAACTCATTTGTGGCATCGCGGAGCCCAACAACACCGTTGCCACCATGGAGATCCAGCAGGAGGAACCCAAAGATCCAGAGGAGGAGGAGCGCCTCTTCCACTCCTAGAAGTGGGTAAAGGGTTCTCCACTACAGTTCATTGTCGATAGTGGGAGCCAAAATAACCTCATTTTGGCATAGGTCATGAAGCATTTGGGCTTACCAACCATAGCGCATCCACAACCGTACACCATCGGGTGGCTTCACCGAGGACAGGATCTTCGCGTGAGCCAGCATTGTCACCTTCCATACAACATCAAGCCCTTCATGGATGAGGTATTATCTGACATTGCTCCCCTTGATGTTTGTGATGTATTATTAGGCCAACCATACTTTTGGAAGCGACATTCTATATATGAGTCAAGGCCTCGTGCTGTTATTATTACTTTGGGAAATAAGTTGTAGATGATATCAGAGGTAGCACTGCCTACCACCATCTCTTTGGTTACTGCAAAAAAATTTAGTAAGCTCATTTTCAAAACCAGGAATTTTTTTTCCTAATGATACGCCCTCAAGGAAAGAAGAAGACGGTGGTCGCACCCTCCAGACAGGGCCCCTTTGCACGACAACAACAGATGCACAAGCTTGTGGAGGAGTACGAGGACAACTTCACCTCCCTCGTAGGGGTGCCTCTGCACTACGAGGTCAAGCACTCCATCGATCTAACCCCAGGTGCACCACTACCCAATGGACCAATCTATCGACGCTCCATTATGGAGAATGATGAAATCAAGTGGAAAATTCAGGAACTTCTACAGAAAGGTCACATCCAACTGAGTTCATTGCCCTGTGGGAGTCCGATTGTGTTGGTACCGAAGAAGGATGGGACTTGCAGACTTTGTATTGACTAGTGGGTGCTAAACAAGATCACTGTTCAGAATAGGTACCCGATCCCCTGAATTGATGACCTTCTGGACTAATTGAAGGGGGGAAAATATTTTAGCAAGATTGACTTGAAGTCAGGATATCACCAGGTACCAATCGAAACCTCCGATGTTCAAAGCCAAGGAGGGCTTTTTCGAATGGTTGGTTATGCCTTTCGGGTTGACAAATGCTCCTGCAACCTTCATGAGGCTGATGGTTTACATCTTGCATCCATTCACCAACTCATTTGTAGCGGTATACTTGGATGACATCCTGATCTTCAGCCAAAGTCAGGAAGAGCACCTCCATCACATCCAATAGGTTCTCCAAACACTGCAGCAACACAAGCTATGTGCCAATTTGGAGAAATGCACTTTTGGCATGACCCAAGTTCAGTATTTCGGATACATTATTAATGAACAGGGGGTGTATGTGGATCTAGCCAAGATCCAAGTCATTCGAGATTGGCCAGCTCCAACCACTCTAACAGAGCTCTAAAACTTTTTGGGTCTTGCCAATTTATACTAACATGTTCATGTTGGGATTCTCTCATATCACTTGGCTTTTGAGTCAAGTCACCAAGGGAGGAGCAAAAGAAAATTTCCTTTTGTCTGAATCTCAAGAGAAGGCATTCATAGAGTTGAAACATCACCTATGCTTGGCACCAGTGCTCACGTTACCAAACTTGCAACAACCATTTGAGGTCAAGATAGATGCCTCTGACTATGTTATTGGGGCAGTCCTTACTCAACACGGGCATCCAGTGGCATATCATAGTGAGACACTTTCAGAGACAGTCCAGAAGTATCCCACTTATGATAAAGAGATGTATTCCATTGTGCAAGCCTGCTAATAATGGAAGAATTACATTTTGGGGAAGGAAACGGTCATCCACACAGAGCACCGGCCCCTGTAGTTCATATAGACACAAGGGAAGTTGCAGAATGATCACTATCAGAAGTTGTCCACATACCTGCAATAGTTCCATTTGAATATCAAGTATAAGAAGGGAAGCACCAACAATGTTGCAAATTGTCTCAACCGACCACTGTTCATGGTGTTAACCACGGTGATCAACTCTTGTGCGAACCAGACTTCTGATTGGCCACTTCTCTACAAAAGCGACCCAAAATTTGGCCACACATACCAGACGCCCTTGGAGGGTCAGCATGTTCCATATTTTCACCTCTAGGATGCTCAGTTATGCCACCTAGGTCACCTTTGTGTTCCTTCAAGCGAGCGTGCCAAGATGATTTGGGAAGTGCACTATAGTTGGGCTATTGGGTATTTTGGGGTCGAGATGGTGGCAGTACTGTAGAAGTATTTCTATTGGCTGAATCTTCGATAGGATGTTGGGAAGTACATCATATCATGCACCGTCTGCGTCATTGCCAAACCAACCATCAAGAATAAAGGCCTTTATACTCTGCTACCTACACCTAGTTGACCTTGGGAATCCATCTCCACGGAGCACATGTCAAGCCTTCCTTATACTAAGCATAGAAACGACTGTGTTTTTGTGGTCATCGATAGATTACCGAAGATGCCCATTATGGAGGCCTATAAGAATAATATCATAGCAGAAGCCACTGCTAAACTCTTCTTTGAATGAGTGTGGGTACACTTTGGGATCCCACAATCTATCATCTCAAATCAGGACAGTAGATTCCTCAATTCATTTTGGTCCAGTCTCTGTTTGATGCTGGACACCAAGCTCACTACGTCCACATCTTTCCATCTCCAAACTGATGGCCAGATATAGGTCGTCAACATGATGATCGTAAACATTCTGCTCATGTACAACTCAAAGCATCCATGTACATGGGATGAGAACCTCCCCTATGTCTAGCACAACTATAACCGAGCTCTCCACAGCTTGATTGGCCATAGCCCCTTTCAGGTGGGCTTGGGATTCCAGCCACTATGTCCCATTCATGTGACCATGCCATTTTGTAGCAAGTCAGGAATATTTGGCTCATGTCCAGTCTAACACTGATAAGGAAAACAACTTCATTGAGCACATCCAACATATTTTCCAGTAGGTACATGACATTATGGAGAAATAAAATGCCAAGTACAAGCAGCGACATGATCAACATTGGGTACCACACAATTTTTAGGTGGGTGACAAAGTTTGGTTGCATTTGCAGAAGGAACGCCTTACCAGAGCCTATCAGAAACTTAGACCACTTCGATATGGTCCTTACACCATTACCAAGGCTATGGGAGATAATGCATTTAAACTCAACATTCCCCCATTCCTTGGCCTACACATAGTGTTCAATGTGGACCGCCTTCGACCATACTTCCCACCATTGCTAGATGCATAAGACATTGCAAAACAACTCACACCTACAGAGTTAAATCCAGACTGCATGGAATAGGCCACAACTGATCTGATCATGGACACGTAGATTAAGAACACCTGATAGCAAAGGATCCAACAATATCAAGCTGTAAACGCAAGCCAACTCCTTCACCAGGGCTAGTGGCTCACTAGGGACCAAGTTCAGTAGAAGTTTCCTCATCTTATTGAGGAAATGAACGGAATTGGGACCATTACTTCCTAAGGGGGGAGGAATGATCCAGGTGGATATTTGTGGCCACCCGCCTATTCTTCTTGGACCTCCACCATTGTTTCTTTTAGTTTTTCAATTTCCTTATTTGTAGCACAATTTACTATTTTCGGTAGTTTTTCGAGTCCTGAACTTCCAGATCCATTTTGAGGCCCTAAACAACATTTTTTGGGAAAACTAGGAGCAACATGGTTCCATGGATTGATGTTTCTCACTCGAAAGTTGTAGTCCTCATATAGATCTTTCTAATGAGGTATTGTGTGTGTCAAACGAAGATCATATGCCAAAATTACGAACTGAGAAGTTAATTTACTAATTTACCCAAATGTGGCCCATAGTTTGGTGCTTCATCTCCTAGGGTTAGGTTTTTGGATGTTTAGGGTTTTCCATTATTTCACAACAATAAATAGGCCTCCGACCCTCATTGTAAGACAATTCAGAGGCATGTAGCTGTTGGTCACTTTAATTGTTTATTAATAAAACAGTCGAGTGCCACATAAATTGTCAACCCGGGAAAGTCTGATTATTCCAAAGGTGACTACGTACTGTATGTACTCAATCTTAATGGTATTAAAATCTATAGTAAAAACAGTCTACTATCTATTAAATCCCTACTCTGTGTTACAGCAGTTACAGTAGTTACAGCTTATTGCAGAAATGAAGTAAGAACAAATAACTTAAAGGAAACAAATCTGCAAAAGGAAGTGATGGCTATCCTGCAACAAAGGATCAGGACCCTATCCTCAGAGTAAGGACTTTCATCACCTGCCTCTGTTGTCCAGTTCACCAATACACTATTTAAATCCTAATCATCGGTGAGGCACTCATATACAACATCAATCAGTTGAAAAGGAAAACAGAGTTTCAGCAAAAGTAAATATCATTAGAAGCAGTACTTGTGATATAAACAGAAATCACACACACACCACACAACAGAAAGAAGATGGGTGAATCTTGTGATGAAGGTGGGCCCTGTCCTTCTCACAAGATTCCCCAGAACGCAGGAATTAAGATAAAATACTCAGAACATAATTGTATTCATCTGCCAATAAACCATATTACAAAAAGAGATTCAGTCTCATCCCTTCACTACAGTTTCTGTGTTACAGCTTGTTCCCCTCCTTTCTGTCCCTCTCTCTAATGTAGATGTCTCCTCTTTATAGAGGAGACATCTATTATAAAATATTTTCATACATTCTGATTCAACCCTTTTGTATCAAAAATTGGAAAGTCAGTTCTTGATAACGAAATATTGTTACAATCATGAGGATCATGATCATTACGACCAATATAGTAATCGGTCAGACTCCTTCGCCGATGCAGATTTGTTACGCAAATCTCAACTGTTCCTCAAAGTGCGCATGCTGTTCGTGCTGTTTCAGGTTCGAGGTTCATGTTGTTCTTGCTGTTTCAGCTTCACGGTTTGCGCTGTTTCAGCAACGACAAATTGTGATCCTGCCAGTTAGGTAGTTTCAGCAATTGGTCAGCACTTTAATCAACTTCAGGGAACAATTATAAAGATAGCATGATTATGTGTTGAATAATTAAACATATAGCAATGAGGAAAGTTACTATGTACCTTTTGGAGTGATTAAGTGAAAACACTAGCAAAGGCTTTAAACTAAGGGTTGAAGAGGGTAATATAATGGCAAAATATACAGTCAAAAATAGACAATATGGGAGCCTAACATCCCCCCCAACTGAAAATGTTGCATGTCCGCATGCAACGTCTACTTTGAATCGGAATCAGAATACTGGGCTGAACATTGTAGATTGCTTATGCAGTAAGTGTAGAAAGTGCTGTCAACCATGTCTCTAAACCCTTGGGCATTTTGAAGTCTTTTCCATGCTACCAATTCTTCCTTTTTAGTCAATGTAAATTGAGCCTTGTATTGTTCTCCATGAAGCCATAAGAGAGGGAAATGAAAACAGTAACCAATCCACCATTCAGCACATTGTCTCATGCATTTTACATAATCAGGTATTCGTGAGACTGCCGCCTGAAGATTGAGGGGATTGTAGGGATGATATTCCCGTCTTTCTTTGGGACAGTGTTCCCAGAATAATTCATTTTCTTTTATGGCCAAAGGTCCTTTAGTTTTGACATAATGTTGGCAATCTTCCAAGACTGCGGCTTGCAGATTCCTAATGTGATCGGTCATCCCTAGTTCTCGTAGATTCCATTGATGTTCCATAAGGAAGATGGCTGCATTCTGTGGTTCCGGACGAATCCAGAGAAGACAGTTCTCCTCATTGTGTTTTGCAGACATGAAAGCATTCTGCCAAGTAAGCTGGTTGGCCAAAAAGGAAATAAAAGCTCTTATTTGAATATCACCACAAATAGGAAGTAAATTAATCTTTCTATCTTCTGCCATAGCCTCATTGTGAAGATAGAGTTCACATAGCAAATTCTGGTCATTGTTTGGTGCTTCTGCAAAAGTTTCAATGAATTGTTGTGGTGTAGAGACCTGGTGTGGTCTTCCATCCTTTATTGCTTTTAATTGGAGGAACGCTAAGCGTTCTCTCAAGAATACAAAATAATTAAAAGAAGGCTTTCTTGTAGCCAGTAAGCGCTGGACCAAATCGAAGATAAGGGACAGTCTGGCTTTTAATTGCTTATTTTCTTTGTGTTGTGCACGAGACTGTTCCATTGCTTCCCAATTCCTATAGGCATAGTTAAGCCATAATGACTTCTATTGTTGAAATGCCTTTCCTTGGGAGACCTCGTATTCTTCTTTCCATGTGTTGCTTAATTCTTGAAAACTAGAAGTCTGTGCATGAGCATTTCTAACACAGGGAGGTTTAGTTTGTATATGCACAGTTGTAAAAGATTTTGATTCTGGTTTCTGCTCATCAATAACTTGGGTAGCCCAGGGTGGTTCTGCTTCTTCTTCTGAAATTCTTGAAGACCCTGTTGGTTCTTGTGTAACAGCCATGTGTCTCAGCAATGCATGGTCCTTGTTGGCCTTGTCCAGCAGCCTTTCTAAGTGCATGTTAACTCTCTCGAGATTAGCCTCCCGATCCTCGTTAATCTCTTGCTCCAATGACATGAGCTCAACTCTTCTCCTTTGCGCAGCTTCACGATTCTTGCGAATGTTTTGTAGCTCCATGATCGCTTGCTGATCCTCAAGCTATTTTTTCCTCTGCTCCAGATATTTCATGTTCCATTTGGCTCTTTCCAAATCAAGGGACAAGGCTTGAATCTCTGCTTGCTACTCCTGGATGATCTCTTTAAGTTGTGCACTTGGCGGATCTGTATCTGTATCATCATCATGAAGGAGAACGAATTCGGTCTCTCGTTCACCTGATGGCTCACCTGAAGGCCCCTCATCCTGCATTGGCTCCTTGCCTCTGTCATGTTCCTGTGATGCTGATGGAGGAAGCGAGGCCCCTTCCACCCCAGGTGGAGATAACACTCGCTTTGCCGCTGCAAACAAATGTCTGGTGCCCTTCTGATATGTGATGAAAACCAGCACACTAGTAGTCTCATGGCGCTCATACCGATGAGAAGGTTCACCCTCATGCTTAACCTTTGTTACTCTCTGTGAAGCTCTGAATAAATCACGCGAGATGAAATCATCCCAAGTGATGCCCTGCAATCCAAGCTGATGAACCACCAAAATATTGATAAGATAAAAATGATAGACACTGTTAAGTTGCTGTTGAGGTGTTTTGCGTTGTATAAAGGTGGTCATCCTCTCTATGTTCTAGCAAATGAAATACGGAATGTTCATCATCTGTACCCTGGTGAAATGCATGAGCAACCTGATATGGTAAGCATAAAGACGTGACAACTGTCCCTCACAGCTGAAATATTTCATGATCAATCTCATTAGTGGAGCATATTCATCCTTTAGATATCGGAACGGGAACACTCTCTTGAGATACCTTAAGAAACTGGTTTTGATGTATGGCTCATAATGCTGCCAGTCAATCTTCTTTTTCTTGTGCCATGGTTCACCAATGTTCGGTATACCCGTTGCCAATGAGACGGATTCTGGTGTAAGTGTGAAGGTGACACCAACCAAGATAGCTTGATGTCCGTGAAAGTGAAGCACAAAAAGACGAGCCAACTCATGATGAAATTGGACACTAGCTACCTTTTGACAAAACTCATAACATGACTGATGCTGAAAACATGACATAGCACGAGGATAGGCCTGCAATTCTGTAAGGGTGGTCGGTTCCTCTCTCACATGTCTACCACTTTTATGAGGCCTCCGGGTGCCTGTTCTTCTAAGGGAGAGTCACTTTGGGTTTCCACCTCATAGTCCAATGAATGCTCAGATGCCATGACTGCTATACAAAATACCCTGAAGACAAGATGGCTGCTGTGTATGAACTGTGCTTGAACTGCTCCTTTTTATGTGCTGAAATCTGCCACCAAGGGGAAAATGCAACAAGGGACTATTAGGAAGGGGAATAGTATGAAGGGATTAGGGACTATGAGGAGGAATTTTATTTAGGGAGTAGGGAGTTTAGGAGATTTTATATAGGGTAGGGTTTGGGGTGTTAGGAAAATTTATATGGGGTAGGGTTTGGGGTTTTACCTTTGAAAAATGTGAGGAGGGGATAGGGAATAGGATTTTAGTAGCATTTTAGGATAGGGAGAAATGGAAAAAGTGGAATAGGGAAGAAGGGAATGAGGGCAAGAAGGAAAAATGAAATGGGGGAAGAACCTTGGCACCAACACAATGAGTTTGTAACCCTAATAGCATTTGCTTTGATGATTTTAGGTGGTAGGGTTTAAGAGTTTTTGTGCAACCATAAGCCATCATTTACTATCATCATATCAACATAAAAATGGATGAAACACTGAGAGATTGACCCCACCTGGCAAATTCAAGGGATTGAAGGCGATTGATTGCAAATTCTGAGAAAAATCAGGCTTCTATGTATATGCGTCGCGCCAAGAACCTTGTGCGCCGCACTCTCTGTGTGCATCGCACCAGTTCAAATTAACACTGGGTAGATATCTGTAGTGCGCCATGTGCTTTATGTGCACCGCTCTACTCCACCTGTGCACCGCGCTCCAATTCTTAACACAGTCACGACCTTTCCAAATGGCAGTTTGCTCTCCAACCTCCAAATTCGACTTTGAAATAAGATTTCTTGAATGTAACTTGACACAAATGATTTATATAACTTGGAGAAATATGTTGCAAGAGTTGGATTTGATTTTTTCTTCCTCCAAAACCCATTTTGTAATGTTTTCACTTTGACACTTTTTCACAATTAATACAATTCTGCTTTTCACACTTCCTTTTGATTTCTTTGACTAAATTGATGAAATTTTTTGGTGATTTTTGCAGGGCTAGCCGACATGGGATTTGGCTAAGGAGACCAGGGCTGTGCTTGGAGAAATCCACTGAGAAACTTTTGAAAATTTTTACAAATGACAAACTATTGACTTTTCCTCAAAACAGAGTTTTGAAGAACAGTAGTATTCAATCAACATGACGATGAAAATCTGTGAATCACAACTTTATGAGAGCCTCCCTCTGGCCTTGTTGGCTTTATTGGATATTGTTTGAAGACCCAATGACTAATCCTTAGACTTAATGACCGAAATGACTTTCGTCCATTAAAAAAATCAAACCTTGACTGTCATGGACTTTAATAAACATTGATGAAAAGACCTAAGCCAGCGGGTACAAGACATGAGTGGAATGAATGGTAAGTCCCTTCAGTCAGCTTATGGCAAGCCCCTAGCAGAATGCAGCTGAGTGAATGGAGTGAGACACCTAAAAATGAAATGCAGAAAGATTTTTGATCTCTGACGGAGGACTGACAAGACCGACTCTAACATTGGCTCCAATGGGGGATGGTAACTCCTTGGGGGTGCCAAGAATGGCAGACCTTTGGGAGAGCAGATAGTGCCTTCGTCCATTGGGCTATGGATTCATCATTTCAACAAACGACACGCAACTTTTGACTCATTTATTGACTGAAACTTGACTCAGACTGACTCAAATTTGGACTTAAAATGACTCAGAGACTAACTAAACAAACTCAAACCAAAACTGAAATAAAATGGTATTTACAGTGACAATGGAAATAGTAGAAACAACTCAGAAGTGGTACCACTTGAGCAGCCGACCATTGATCGGCCCTCCTGGACAATCTTCCCCGTTCATTTCCTTCAGAAGAAAGGCATTTTGACCCCGATATGATGTAATCTTGAAGGGACCTTTCCAGAGATTCTCGAATTTACCATGCTTACCCTTTTCCCCATTCCTTGCATCCCACTTCAGTACTACATCATCCAGCTGAATTTTGTCTTCCTTTGCTTTTCTGTCATAAATTTTCTTAATTTTCTCCTGCAACTTGGATGTGTTTTGGAAAACTTCTTCTCTGGTCTGCTACAAATGGATCATTTGATTCAATCTTCTCTGCATAGGATCATCTTCACTGCTGGCTTCCTAAAGAAGTTTGACTATCGGGGCTGCAAGAGAGGTAAGAAATAAGGCATCAACTCCATACAAAAGCTCAAAGGGGGACATACCAATGGATTTCTTCTGACTGACCCGATCTGCCCAAAGTGCATTTACCAACTTCTTATGCCAGCTCTTCTTGTTGGTCCAGCACCTTCTTAATGATATTGACCAAATATTTGTTAGAGGACTCTGCCAATCCATTGCCTTGTGGATGATAGGCAGTTGAGTGACCCAAAATGATGTGATATTTATGACAAAACTCTACCATCCTTTTCAATTTGAAAGCTGCTACATTATCAGTGATTAATTTATTCAGGCAACCAAAACGAGACAAGATATTATTTTCAAGGAATGAAATAATTACTGTATCTGTAGCTTATCTGGTGGGAATTGCTTTGTTCCATTTCATGAAGTAATCTGTTACGGTGAGAATCCATCGATGCTGACCGGAAGAAGCGGGATGAATTTTACCGATGAAATCCAACACCCATTGCTGAAAAGGGGCACTCACCTCATTGGGCTTAAGTGGAAAAGGTTGTAATTTTTGCCTTCCTTCAAAAATCTGGCATTTATGACAGCTCTTGACAACCTTATATACATCAGCAATCAACGTTGGCCAATAGTATCCCGCTCTCAAAACTTTATTTGCTGTTGTTTTCCAAAAATGGTGACCACCACAATCCCCCTCGTGGAAATCATCCATGACCTACTTTGCTTCTTCTTCCACCAAACAATTCAAAGGAACACCACCGGGATCTTTCCAATAAAGTGCAGAATTTAGAATGCAAAACTTGGCAGCCTTTAATTTGAGAGTTCTAGCTTTGTTTCTAGTCATGTCGGGTGGTGGTGACAAATTTCGAAGCACATATATGATGTCTGAATACCACGAAGAAAGAGCAAACATTTCAGATACCTGAATTGGTGAACCTTCCTCATTCTCATCAGACATAACAACGATAAGATTTATGTCTAAGGCGTGCAAGTTTGATTCGGCCATTAACTTTGCTAATCCCTGTCCTTTAACCAGATTTGTGGGCTTTATCTCCACATCATATTCTAATAAAGTTGCGATCCACTTGCCTCGTCTTCCTCCCAGATCGGTCTGCACTAAAACATCTTTGACAGCAGCATTAGGAACATAAGCCAAAATATGAGGATGCAGAATGTATACCCGAAAATCTTTCAATGCTTTCACAAGTGCGAGATCTTGCTTCTCAATGATATTGTACTATAAGGCTGCATCTCTTATAGTTTGGCTGAAGAAATCGATGGGTCTTTCATGATCATCTCTTTTCTGCATCAATACCGCTGCCATAGTATGCTCCAAAGCGAATGAAAACAATATAAAATCCTGAGTGTATTCCGGGCTGATTAGAACTGGGCTGAGGAAAGAGCCAATTTGACTAAATTGAAAGATTTTACAGCCTCTTCCATCCACTTCACTTGGCTGTCATTCTTAAGCATGTTTGTGATCTCTCTTAGGTGCTCAGCAAGATTAGGTACAAAGCAGCGTAAAAAAATCATTTTACCATTGAACGATTGAATTTCCTTCTTATTCCGGGGCAGATCAATTTGTTGAATTGCTTGTACACGTGTTGGATCAATATGAATGCCATCTTTTGAGATAATGTGCCCAAGTAATTTTCCCTTCTCCATGGCAAACAAGCTCTTTTTCAGATTCAGCGATAGACCATATTTTCTGCACTTTTGAAAGACAGTTTTTAGATGATACATGTGTTCTTCATCAGATTTGGAAAACATTGTCAAATCATCAAGGCATACAACCAGAAAGACATCCTTCTCATTTGCGAAAGCCAAGTCCATTTCCAATTGAAAGGTGGCACCCGCGTTCTTCAAACCGAAAGGCATTTTAGCGTAATGAAAAGTTCCCCACGGAGTGGCGAAGGCTGTCTTGTCTCGGTCATCTTCATGGAAAAAAATTTGGTTATATCCCGAATAACCATCAAGTAGTGACATACGAGATGCCCCTACTACTCGCTGAAGTATATGGTCCATTTTGGGCAGTGGATAGTTATCTTTCAATGAAACTTTATTGAGATTCCTAAAATCAATGCACAAGCGAATCTCACCTGTCTTCTTCCGCACGGGCACCAAATTGGAGATCCAATTCGAAAATCTGATGGGAATGATGATTCCTAATTTGTACAACCTGTTTATCTCCTTTTCAATGGATGGCAGCAGTTTTGGATTTAGCCTTCTCAACTTCTGTCTAAAAGGTTTCTGATTAGGCTTAATGGGTATAGTGTGCTGAATGATATTAGTATCGTATGTCTTCAAGTCAGAATAATCCCAAGAAAACATGTTAGCAAATGAAGACAACAAACTGATATATTTGGCTTTCATCTTTTGTGGCAATGCTTTAGACAACTTTACCATTTTAGGATTAGCAGCTGTTCCGATATTGACCTCTTCAACACCCTTCTTTGTTGGTTGTAATGTTGGTTTGCGGGCTACGTCATCTTGATTAAAGAGTTCTTCTAAAGGTATCAAGCCTTCAGGGATGATGTTATCCTTCAGCTGTAATACGTCCATTTGATTGATCTGCACCTCATCTTTGCCATCATCATTTTCGTCATCAATTGAGGTCTCTTTGAACTTACCTTTGTTTTGCAGAAAATCATCAATCTCCTCATCATCTTGGAAGACTTGCCAATACCTTTGATTGTCGGGGACAATCGGACGATGCTTGACATGGATTTTGAATTTATTACTGGAGTACATTGGAATCTTCAAACTACTGGCTGCCTTAGCAAGAGCATCAGCAATGCTGTTTTGAACACGAGGCACACATGTCAAGGTATATTCTGAAAATAATTTCAGGATGTCTAGGAATGCATTCTCACGAATGTTCTGTAGGTCCATGATCGCTTGTTGATCCTCAAGTTGTTTGTTCCTCTGCTCTAGATATTTCATGTTCCATTTGGCTCTTTCCAAATCAAGGGACAAGGCTTGAATCTCTGCTTGCTACTCCTGGATGATCTCTTTAAGCTATGCACTTGGCGGATCTGTATCTGTATCATCATCATGAAGGAGAACGAATTTGGTCTCTCGTTCACCTGAAGGCCCCTCATCCTGCATTGGCTCCTTGCCTCTATCTTGTTCCTGTGATGCTGATGGAGGAAGCGAGGCCCCTTCCACCCAGGTGGAGATAACACTCGCTTTGCCGCTGCAAACAAACGTCTGGTGCCCTTCTGATATGTGATGAAAACCGGCACACTAGTAGTCTCATGGTGCTCATACCAATGAGAAGGTTCACCCTAATGCTTAAGCTCTGTTACTCTCCATGAAGCTATGAAGAAATCATGCGAGATGACATCATCCCAAGTGATGCCCTGCAATCCAAGCTGATGAACCACCAAAATCTTGATAAGAGCAAAATGATAGACACTGTTAAGTTGCTGCTGAGGTGTTTTGCATTGTATAAAGGTGGTCATCCTCTCTATGTTCCGGAAAATGAAATACGGAATGTTCATCATCCGTACCCTGGTGAAATGTATGAGAAACCTGATGTGGTAAACATAAAGATGTGAGAACCTTCCCTCACAGCTGAAATATTTCATGATCAATCTCATCAGTGGACCATATTCATCCTTTAGATATCAGAATGGGAACACTCTCTTGAGATGCCTTGAGAAACTTGTTTTTATGTATGGCTCATAATGCTGCCGGTTAATCTTCTTTTTCTTGTGCCATGGTTCACCAATGTTCGGTATACTGGTTGCCAACGAGACGGATTCTGGTTTAAGTGTGAAGGTGACACCAGCCAAGATAGCTTGATCTCGGTGCAAGTGCAGCACAAAAAGATGAGCCAACTCATGATGAAATTGGACACTAGCTACCTTTTGACAAAACTCATAACATGACTGATGCTGAAAGCATGACACAGCAAGAGGACAAGCCTGCAATTCTGTAAGGGTGGTCGGTTCCTCTCCCACATGTCTGCCACTTTTATGAGGCCTCTGGGGTTCCTGTTCTTCCAAGGGAGAGTCACTTTGGGTTTCCACATCATAGTCCAATGAATGCTCAGATGCCATGACTGCTATACAAAATACCCTGAAGACAAGATGGCTGTTGTGTATGATCTGTGCTTGAACTGCTCTTTTTTATGTGCTGAAATTTGCCACCAAGGGGAAAATGCAACAAGGGACTGTTAAGAAGGGGGATAATATGAAGGGATTAGGGACTATGAAGAGGAATTTTATTTAGGGAGTAGGGAGTTTAGGAGATTTTATATAGGGTAGGGTTTGGGGTGTTAAGGAAAATTTATATGGGGTAGGGTTTGGGGTTTTACCTTTGAAAAATGTGAGGAAGGGGATAGGGAATAGGACTTTAGTAGCATTTTAGGATAGGGAGAAATGGAAAAAGTGGAATAGGGAAGAAGGGAATGAGGGCAAGAAGGAAAAATGAAATGGGGGAAGAACCTTGGCACCAACACAATGAGTTTGTAACCCTAACATCATTTTCTTTGATGATTTTAGGTGGTAGGATTTAAGAGTTTTTGTGCAAACATAAGCCATCATTTACTATCATCATACCAACATAAAAATGGATGAAACACTAAGAGATTGACACCACCTAGCAAATTCAAGGGATTGAAGGCGATTGCTTGCAAATTCTGAGCAAAATCTGGCTTTTGTGTATATGCGCCGCGCCAAGAACCCAGTGTGTCGCGCTCTCTGTGTGCGTCGCGCCAATTCAAATTAAAACTGGGTGGATATCCCCAGTGCACCGCACGGTCTATGTTTGCCACGCTACTCCACCTATGCGCCGCACTCCAATTCTTAACACAGTCACGGCCTTTCTAAACGACAGTTTGCTCTCCAACCTCCAAATTCGACTTTGCAATAAGATTTCTTGAATGTAACTTGTCACAAACGATTTATATAACTTGGAGAAATATGTTGCAAGAGTTGGATTTGATTTTTTTTTCCTTACTCCAAAACCCATTTTGTAATGTTTTCACTTTGACACTTTTTCACAATTAATACAACTCTGCTTTTCACACTTCCTTTTGATTTCTTTTACTAAAATGATGATTTTTTTTGGCAATTTTTGTAGGGCTAGCCAACATGGGATTTGGCTAAGGAGACCAGGGTTGTGCTTGGAGAAATCCAGTGAGAAACTTTTGAAATTTTTTACAAATGACAAACTGTTGACTTTTCTTCAAAACATAGTTTTGAAGAACAGTCGTATTCAATCAACATGACGATGAAAATCTATGAATCACAACTTTATGAGAGCCTCCCTCTGGCCTTGCTGGCTTTATTGGATATTGTTTGAAGACCTAATGACTAATCCTTAGAATTAATGACCTAAATGATTTTCGTCGATTAAAAAAATCAAACCTTGACTGTCATGGACTTTAATAAACATTGATGAAAAGACCTAAGCCAGCTGGTACAAGACATGAGTGGAATGAATGGTAAGGCCCTTCCATCAGGTTATGGCATGCCCCTAGCAGAATGCAGCTGAGTGAATGGAGCAAGACACCTAAAAATGAAATGCAGAAAGAGTTTTTATCTTTGACGGAGGACTGATAAGACCGACTCTAACATTGGCTCCAATGGGGGATGGTAGCTCCTTGGAGGTGCCAAGAATGGTAGATCTTTGGGAAAGTAGACAGTGCCTTCGTCCATTGGGCTATGGAGTCATCATTTCGACAAACGACATGCAACTCTTGACTCATTTATTGACTGAAACTTGACTCAGACTGACTCAAATTTGGACTTAAAATGACTCAAAGACTAACTAAACAAACTCAAACCAAAACTGAAATAAAATGATATTTACAGTGACAATGGAAATAGTAGAAACATCTCAGAAGTGGTATCGCTTGAGCAGCCGACCATTGATTGGCCCTCCTAGACAATCTTCCCTGTTCATTTCCTTCAGAAGAAAGGCATTTTGACCCCGATATGTTGCAATCTTGAAGGGACCTTTCCAAAGATTCTCGAATTTACCGTGCTTACCCTTTTCCCCATTCCTTGCATTCCACTTCAGTACTACATCATCTAGTTGAAATTTGGTCACCTTTGCTTTTCTGTCATAAATTTTCTTAATTTTCTCATGTAACTTGGATGTGTTTTGGAAAACTTCTTCTCTGATCTGCTGGATCATTTGATTCAATCTTCTCTGCATAGGATCATCTTCACTGCCGGCTTCCTGAAGAAGTTTGACTATCACGGCTGCAAGAGAGGTAGGAAACAAGGCATCAACTCCATACACAAGCTCAAAGGGTGACATACCAATGGATTTCTTCTTACTGACCCGATCTGCCCAAAGTGCATTTACCAACTTCTTTGCTAGCTCTTCTTATTGATTTCTAGCAACTTCTTAATGATATTGACTAAAGATTTGTTAGAGGACTCTGCCAATCCATTTCCTTGCGGATGATAGGTACTTGAGTGACCCAAAATGATGTGATATTTATGACAAAACTCTACCGTCCTTTTCAATTTGAAAGCTACTGCGTTATCAGTGATTAATTTATTCGAGCAACCAAAGCGAGACAAGATGTTATTTTCAAGGAATGAAATAATTACTGTATCTGTAGCTTGTCTGGTGGGAATTTCTTCGATCCATTTCGTGAAGTAATCTGTTGCCGTGAGAATCCATCGAAGCTGATTGGAAGAAGCGGGATGAATTTCACCAATGAAATCCAACCCCCAATGCTGAAAAGGGGCACTCACCTCAATGGGCTTAAGCGGAAAAGACTATAATTTCTGCCTTCCTTCAAAAATTTGGCATTTATGATAGCTCTTGACAACCTTATATACATCAGCAAACAATTTCGGCTAATAGTATCCCGCTCTCAAAACATTATTTGCTGTTGTTTTCCAAAAAAGTTGACCACCACAATCCCCTTCATGGAAATCCTCCATGACCTGCTCTGCTTCTTCTTCCACCAAACAATTCAAAAGAACACCATTGGGATCTTTCCAATAAAGTGCAGAATTTAGAATGCAAAACTTGGCAGCCTTTAATTTGAGAGTTCTAGCTTTGTTTCTAGTCATGCTGGGTGGTGGTGACAAATTTCGAAGCACATATATGATGTCTGAATACCACGAAGAAAGAACAAACATTTCAGATACCTGAATTGACGAACCTTCCTCATTCTCATCGGACATAGCAGCGATCAGATTTATGTCTAAGGCGTGCAAGTTTGATTCGGCCATTAACTTAGCTAATCACTGTCCTTTAACTAGCTTTGTGGGCTTTATCTCCACATCATATTCTAACAAAGCTGCGATCCACTTGCCTCGTCTTCCTTCCGGATTGGTCTGCACTAAAACATCTTTGATAACAGTGTTAGGAACATAAGCCAAAATATGAGAATGCAGAATGTATACCCGAAAATCTTTCAATGCTTTCACAAGTGAGAGATCTTGCTTCTCAATGATATTGTACTTTAAGACTACATCTCTTATAGTTCGGCTGAAGCAAGCGATGGGTCTTTCATGATCATCTATTTTCTGCATCAATACCGCTGACATAGTATGCTCCGAAGCAAATGAAAACAATATAAAATCCTGAGTGTATTCTAGGCTAATTATAACTGGGGCTGAGGAAAGAGCCAATTTGACTAAATTGAAAGATTTTACAGCCTCTTCTGTCCACTTCACTTGGCTGTCCTTCTTAAGCATGTTTGTGATCTCTCTTAGGTGTTCAGCAAGATTAGGTACAAAGCGGTGTAAAAAATTCATTTTACCATTGAACAATTGAATTTCCTTCTTATTCCAAGGCGTATCAATTTGCTGAATTGCTTGTACACATGCTGGATCAATATGAATGCCATGTTTTAAGATAATGTGCCCAAGTAATTTGCCCTCCTCCATGGCAAACATACTCTTTTCCGGATTCAGCGATAGACCATATTTTCTGCACTTTTGAAAGACAATTTTAAGATGATACATGTGTTCTTCATCAAACTTGGAAAACACCATCAGATCATCAAGGTATACAACCAGAAAGACATCCTTCTCATTTGCGAAAGCCAAGTCCATTGCCCGTTGAAAGGTGGCACCCGCGTTCTTCAAACCGAAAGGTATTTTAGCGTAATTAAAAGATCCCCACGGAGTGGTGAACGTTGTCTTGTCTCGGTCATCTTCATGGACAGAAATTTGTTTATATCCCGAATAACCATCAAGTAGTGACATACGAGATTCCCCTACTACTCGCTGAAGTATATGGTCCATTTTAGGCAGTGGATAGTCATCTTTCAAGGAAAATTTATTGAGATTCCTAAAATCAATGCACAAGCAAATCTCACCTGTCTTCTTCTGCACGGGCACCAAATTGGACATCCAATCCGAAAATCTGATGGGAACGATGATTCCTGATTTGTACAACCTGTTTATCTCCTTTTCAATGGATGACAGCAGTTTTGGATTTATCCTTCTCAACTTCTGTCTAAAATGTTTCTAATTAGGCTTCATGGGTATAATGTGTTGAATGATATTAGTACCGTATGTCTTCAAGTCAGAATAATCCCAAGCAAACACGTTAGCAAATGAAGACAACAAACTGATATATTTGGCTTTCATCTTTTGTGGCAATTCTTTAGACAGTTTTACCATTTTAGGATTAGCAGTTGTTCCGATATTGACCTCTTCAATACCTTTCTCTATTGGTTGCAATGTTGGTTTGTGGGCTACGTCATCTTGATCAAAGAGTTCTTCTAAAGGTATTAAGCCTTTAGGGATGATGTTATCCTTCAGCTGCAATACGTCCATTTGATTGATCTGCACCTCATCTTTTCCATCAACATTTTCTTCATCAATTGAGGTCTCTTTGAACTTACCTTTGTTTTGCAGAAAATCATCAATCTCCTCATCATCTTGGAAGACTTGCCAATACCTCTGATTGTTGGGGATAGTCGGACGATGCTTGACATGGATTTCAAATTTATTACTGGAGTTCATTGGAATCTTCAAACTACTAGCTGCCTTAGCAAGAGCATCAACAATGTTGTTTTGAACACGAGGCACACATGTCAAGGTATATTCTGAAAATAATTTCAAGATGTCTAGGACTACATTCCGGTAAGCCCACATCCAATACTGAATTCAATTTTTATAATGCCTCCATGACCTCATTAAAATTAAAAGAAAATACAAAACATGTAAAATAATGAGATGCACATCTCCCCATTTAAAATGTGAAAAAAAAGTTCAGATCTATCTCATATTTTTGAACATTATATGCTGCAGTTTTTATGGATACATTTCATAAACTCATCTTCTTTGGGAGCCTAGAAAAACAATACCCAAGTAAAATGTTAAAAAGCTAACAAGACTAGCTAACATTCAATGATAGTCCTGAACCCTGTTTTTATCCTACTAAGAGTTGTCATGGCTCCCTAATAACTAGCATAAATAAAGCTGGTTCTTGTACTCCATTCTAATTATTTGCAATGGGATCTTAATGTCATGCAATTGGAACCAATAAATAAGTGCTTAAATCAAAAACCAATGTTTTTTTGGATTTTCATGACGCTAAATCCCACTCATAGAACATATACTAGTCGCTGAAAATGATATCTAGAATTGACACTTACAGTGGATATGTTCTTGACTTGATATGCCAAGCAATGGAAGTTAGATGCTTCAACATCTTCCACTAGGAACCGAGATTTCTCTCGACCTCTCAATTTTTTCATGCTTTTTCTGAGACCTTTTGCACCCTAGCGATAATCAATATGAGAATCATAGTCTGGATCTAGATATATGGGTGAATTTGGATTGTCACTAGCTGTATATAAAAGTTGGCTCCCACTGCTGCAAATTAGAGCATCAAATACAGACACTTTGATTCCAATATACTAAAGCATAGGAATTGTTTCTAGAACTGTTAATGCAGTAGATAAAATGAATCCAGGATATGAAAAGTTTCCAGCAGAACGAACTACATTCATAATCTCTTAGATGATGATAACTTTTCTACTAATCAGGGCATCCACTTAATCACAAATAAACGCTTTATTCTCCTGAGAATTAGTTTCCTTGAAGAACCTAAGCTATGGAGTAAGAACAAATCTATCACATAAAAATAAACTCTATCATCCTCATATCATTAACAAAAATATATAATCTATGATCTCTACATGCTTCAAGACTAAACGTTCAAGTTCTGAAGTGTTTTGATGAAGCCTTGTGTGGCAAGAATTCTTATCATTACTGCACAAAAAATGTCTCACTTTGGGTTGCACTATTAATGGATCAAGTGTCTGCTAGAGCTTATTTCTAAACCCAAATCTCACAAATGTATATAATAGAGCTGAGAGTAGGGTTCCAGTTTTATGGGGTTTCTTTTGTAATCTAGTATACCCCTGTATTAATATATTAGAAAAATGGTTACATTCATGGCTATCAAGGGCCTGTCAAAGAAAAAACTAGGCCTCAGACAGTTTTTAAAGCTGAACACTATGCTCCCTGGGAAAGTCAAAGTGTATCTACTATAACTTAAGACCTTTTGAAACCATCCCTATACTATAGAAACAACAATACTAACATGTAAAATTAGAAAGCAACTGAATCCAACAAAGTTAAATAGGAGGTGTTCTAGCTAGGCTAGCTTGGTTGGATATCTCATGCATCTCAAGCTCTCCTTTCAAGTCTGCTCCTGGTTCTTCTATAAATATCGAGTTGGAGCTTATTCTTGGGGATTCCATAGTGCCCGCAACCACAATTGGATTATCCTTAATGGCAAGGTCCCAATCCACCACTTGAAGCATAACCAAATTATTTTCCTTCTAACCCCATGAGTGCTTAATTCCAAATTATTCTTTGGTGTTTGGTTAGCCATGGCAAAAGTGGTGTCAGAAATGTAAAGGGAAGACTACAAACAAAGTGTGTGAGCGTGTGTATTTTCAATTCGGCCTAGCCCAGGAAGTTGAGAGGAGTGTTATACTCCCTACCTAGGTTCAATTCCCATAGTTGACATGTATTGTTGACCAAAGTTTCAAGCTTCTACATAATATGGTTTACCCTAGGTACCATCCCTGGAATGAGGGGAAGTGTTGGGTGGGTTTTCCCAAGAAATGCATGATGAATAATATCTATATGTGTGTGTGTGTGTGTGTGTGTAGAGAGAGAGAGAGAGAGAGAGAGAGAGAGAGATGGAAGTGCTTGGTGGGATTTCCTAGAAATGCCCAAAAAATGCATGACAAAGAATACACACAGACACACACATATACAAACAGATGGAGATATATAAATAGACTTATCTTAATTTTGGAGACCAACCGCGTCAAAGTTAGAGTCACTTATTTCAGCCTAAAATTCAACACTACAAGCCAAATGATTTATTTGCATTTGGGCTTAATGTTAAATCAGTCCAGAGCTCAGGAATGGTTTTCAAAGCTGTAGCCCTACAACAACAACATTTTGTTATGAACATTCAAATATTTGGCATATCATAAGTACTCCAGATATTATGGGCTTCAAATTCAAACCTTCGTAAATAAGGATGTCGAAATTTAAGAATGAGGTGACCCTCCAAAGCCTCAGAACCTGTGTGTAATGTAAATATTATTAGCTATAAACGTTACAGTAATATAAATTATTTTCTACCAAAAATAAAAAGATTAAAAATAAAATAATAACCAAAAAAGAAACATAGTTTTAGACTTTTTACTAGACAAACATATGTTGACTATTTAATTGCAGTTTATCAAATTAAAACATTCAATTGTTTGATGTGACATCCTAACTATGATTCTACAAGAGAGACTATGAAGTTCATATTAAGTGAACTCGCAATGAATAGACAAAATTGGGAAAAGGTCATTACATATCCGTTTCAAGAAAGCATGCAAAGAAGTTATCAATCTGCTAAAAATTCTTGCACATTAGATAAATTTAACCATACTAAATTATCACATATATCTCAAAGTAGATGATTGGATAACAATAAGGATTATCTAAAAACAACCAATGAGTCAATTTAGAGAATCAAAGAAGGTTGTCAATTACAACACATGTTCAAAAAACAAAGAAAAATAAAGATGGGTTAGCTTATAAGTTATAACATTGCATCCACCAGCAATGACACAACCAAGATCTATGAAATAAAGAGCATTGGCATAAAATAGAAATTCAACATGGAATCCTTCTAGTGGGATGAGGAAACAAATTAGAGGAAGGGGAGAAAGGGGCATGCCAATTAACCTCCCAATATTGTCATTTTTGAGCTATCCGTTGCTTGTTGTCCACTCTTCTGCCAGCCTATACACCATACAGGACTTGTATCCTACTACAAAATCAAATTTAGTTTTAGATCATTGGTTTATTTACTCTCCCATTACTGTTACTTATAATGGAAATTTACATTATAATAGCAAGTTTTGGTTAGTGGTGGCACCTATGCATGTAAACTATGTAATTTCTATACTTTAAATTTAAAATTGGTTAGTTCTCGAGTACCTTGAGAGCTAATATATAAATTGAATGATTCTACTCAAAATACTCCAGAACTAAACAAAATGGTCATAATATTAAAACTTGATACATATGTATCTTCTGGATTTAAAATAATATCATTTCTTTTTCATTTAAGCATGTGATATGTGAAAGACTACTTCTATGATTCATATATTTTCTTCTAAATAACGTTGCAACCTTGAAAATGTTTCATCTTGACGATCATAATTAAAAACAAAGGTTGGTCAAGCTACCTCAATGAGAGTCAAACCAAAGGGTTCCACAAGGGTCGATTGATAAAAACACCCTACACACATGAACATCATCATTTCAAAATTACATCGACAAGTTTTTTTCTTCTTTTTGTTTCACCTACACCAATTGTAGTTCAAATTTTCTGTCAATTAGAAGTGCAATAATGGATAGTTTCTTTTATAGTTTGACATGAAGTTTTTTAAAACCTTATTCTTTTCTGCAATCCTATATATATCAACAACTTCTGATTGTTTGTGATGTTTAGGATATGCCACTTCTCCATATAGATCATATTTGTCAATAAGCTTCAGGACAATGGTCAACACATTGGAACTTGCTGCAGGCATTTGATCAATATCATCTCGATTAACATCTACAATTTTGAAATGGATAACTAAAATATCAGTTATCAACTTATCAAACAAGGGTGAAACATACCTCTAAAGAAAAAGAAAATTTTAGGAACCAAGAAAAGACATACCAAGTTTTCCAGCTTCCTCAATTTGATACATTCACCAAAATCCTTGACTAAAGTGGTCATGTTCTTCTTGGGATCAGGTCGAGAAAGAGCCAAAATAATGGGCTTCGAAGGATTGTTCAAAAACCATGGGATCTAAAAATAAAAACTATTATTATGCCCCTCGTATGTGGCATGAGGACTATAATTTTTCAAGTATGTGAAATCTTAAATGGTGGAAAGGAATTAAACCTTGCCCTGCTGCTTACTTCACCCCATAAAGGAGACTCAGGAAATTGAACAGAATCATTATCTAAATCATTTTCTGAATTCTCGTCATGCACTACAACATTGTTGAAGTCCATTCCAGGAGGTATAACCTACAACAAAGAATATATATGTCAAAAAAACTCCACCACTTAAATGTCATGTACTCCTTTGACCTAAGAAGTCATGGAATAATTATCAATGCAGAATAGGATTTCCACATCAAAGAATGAAATACACTTCCAAGTTCCTACAAAGTTAAATAAGCAGATGGGTAAAGCCCGAGGTAAATGGACAACACACTTTGCTCGATGTCTGAGCTTTCTATTCAGTTCCAAATCAAAACCATCATACAAGCCCCATTGTTCTTCAATTTCTTGCCTTGTACTTGTGACCACAAGCTCAGTGAAATCAAGGCACAATTCTTCAGTTTCAATCCTATGCATGATCTTGTACGTTGCATTGATATCTTCCTTGGAATGCAATCCTTGTTTCAATAATTGTTCTAGTTTATTTCAACCTAGAGAATGGCCTGTCAAAACCATTGGAATGTTCAGAGCACCAGAAAGAAGGCAAGCAACATCCCCTGCATCTGCATAGTGGCCATGGATTTCATGAGGCCATACAGGTGTGCCTTCTCCAATCAGATCTCCCAATGCTTCAGAAATATTAAGAATATGACCCATTCCTCTATACTATATAATAACAACAACATACACATATGACATTTAACTAGCTATCTAATACTTTCGAGTGATAGGACTATATAGGCCTCACAACTAAAATTCATGAGATTTTGGAATGTTAACAATTACCCATATCTTAAACACCACAAAAGACACGTATTTGTAGATTAAAATCATTTGAATTTAAAATCAAATCGCCTTAACCATCTATGTTTCAATTAGCTGAACATATGCCTTCTTATGTGTTTCAATTTTCAGCTATTTCAATTAGCTGAACATATGTGTTTCAATTAACTAAACATATGTCATGTCTTTGAAACAATGTCCTCCATAGCTCATAGCTCTGGAAGTTTCAAGATGCAAGTCGCACAGAGTACACATTCCCTGTGGTGCTCAGGATGAAGAACTCACAAGCTAAGAGGCAGTCGGGGTTGTCACCCACCACAGGCTTCTTGTCTATCATGTACAGGTGGTGCTGAAACACTCGCCCTATTCTCTCGGAGATAGATATGTTGGCATGAGCCACGTAATGTGCCAAGCACTTCTTGATCTTCAACTTCTTTGGTGGTTGCCGGGATTGATCCTCGAAAGCATTTGACATGGATCATTTTTTGCATTTTGATGTTTTTGCACTGTTAGAATATTCTTTTTTGTTAGGTCCCTATAATAATAGTGATTCTGCTATTACTATTTTCATTGTAGCCCTTACTTTATTATTGTGCCCCTCTTATCCCCATATTGTTATTCTTGTGCCCCATAAAAGCCCACAATTGTTATTTTTGTGCCCTTATATTATTATTGTTATGTCGACTTTGATTATATTGTGACCCCTTAGACTCATATATATAGAAAGGAGGTTTCTTCATTTGTATCATCCAAGAATTGTTCATTTGTGTAATGTAAAGGAGGTTTCCCCCTCGAAGAGGCTAATCCTAAAGTCGTTGATCTATATTTTCTATCTTTTTGTGAGCTGACATTTGGTATTAGAGGTTTGGATTCTAGGGTTTCACTGCTCCAAATAGGTCATCGTGGAATTTTCGCTATAATTTTTTCTCTACGATGTTTTAGAACCTAAAGAAAAAACCCAATTGAGCCGAAAGTGATTTGAACCTTGGGTCTCGATTTTAGATCTTTTCGCACTATATTTGCGGATATATGATCTGAGGAAGTTATGGTTCGGGTAGACTCCCTAATTACATTCAAAATAGGTGACCTTGGGAAAATCTTCATAACTTCATCTCTGAGAATCAGATTGAAATTTTGTAAGAAGTTGCAGAAAGAGGACGGACTATAGTTTTATGTATGTCTTGTTTAAATCTGAGGGTTGAAACAGTGACATGTGGGACATCATACAAGTTTTATCTACTGAACAATTATATAGTCTGGTGATTTTGGGAGATTGGGCATAATTCTTTCTTAGAGAATCCAATTTTGATGAGACAGGTGGCATTGGAAAGAGGACTTAGAGGGCTACTGTAAGAAGAAATTTCAGACCTTGGGGATCTGCAATTCCAGAGATACAACACATTCAATATTGAGCTTCTGCAAAGTGAAAAAAGGCGTGTAGTCTTTTTAAATTTTTTCATAAGTTTGGGTTGAAAAATTAGTTTGAAATTCAAAGGGCATAGTGAAGCATAATTATCATTAATTCATGCCCTGAAGAAAGAAAACAGAAACACCTAGTAAGAAACCTGAAATCCCTAGCTTGACCCATGAAGAAGAGGAAGAAATGCAACATGATATATCGAAATTGTGAGACCAAGTACAACAAATTTCACTCTTACAAAAGGTAACAAAAGATAATATTGATGGTTTAACGAAAGGCATGGAATCTAAGATAAATGGCGTGGAAGCTAATATGAATGGTGGGAAGTTAATATGTATGGTGTGGAAGCTAAGATTGATGGCGTGGAAGCTATGATGAATGGCATGGATGCTAAGATGGATGGGATAGAAGAAAACCTGAAAGGTGAAATGGAAGATTTGCAGATATATTTGACTAAGTTTCTACAAGAAATGCTTGCTAATGGTGAAAGGGTAGTAAAGGAAACTCATGATGATAACAAAAGAAATTTTAATCATGATTTCATAAACTCTAACATTGGATTGAAGACCCACCATGTTCCAAATATCGATATGAGGAAGTTTGATTGCAACGATCCATTAATAGGGATACTACAGATGGAGCAATATTTTTATCTCCATAATGTGCAAAACACATAAAAGGTATGCATTGCAACTTTATATTTGGAGCCAAATCAATTTGTATGGTATCGATGGATTTTATCTTGTAAACAAATTGTCACTTGGGAAATTTTTACAGAATAAATGATAGCACATGATGAGGATACAAAAAGAAACACTTTTTTAGCTAATTGATAAACCTCAAACAAAAGGGTTCAATGATGGAGCACATTGAGGACTTACAAAAATTGAATATAAGGGTAAAATATGTTTCAGAGGAGCATAGGATTGATGTCTTCATAGGGACTTTAAATGATAACACCCAAGATGAGGTTCTCCTTTGGGAACCTGACTCATTGGAGAAGGCATTCAGGTTGGCAAGAAAAGTGGAAAACAGAATTATGGAAACAAGGAAGCCTACCCCTAACAACTATAAGGATGGAAGTGTTGTTTCCCCTAGCCTTCTACAACCTACAAGGTTGACACCCCAACAATTAGAAGAAAAAAGAGAAAAAGGGTTTTTTTATAGTTGTGATAGCGAATACACTAAATGCCATAAGTGTGTTGAGAAGAAATTATTTTACATAGATTGTGAAGAGGAGGAAGAAAAGGAACAAGAAACGTCGAAAGAAGAGGATATATACTAGGAACAAACCCTAGAGAAAGAAGAAATGAACCCAACCATGTCTTGTAATGCATTGGTTTGAATTACCACTCCTCAAACTGTCAAGATAGAAGGACATATCAAGATGAAAAAGGTAATAGTGTTGATTGATTGAGGCAATACTCACAATTTTATTCATTGTAAGATAACCAAGGAATTGAATTGCTTCCTATATCTAGCACCAAAGTGTCAAGTGATGGTTGAAAGTGGAGGAACCATAAATTTCTTTGGAAAGTGCCATAATATTAAGCTATATATGGGAGAATACGTATTGAATATCCCAATTCTTTCCATTCCAATGGGTGGTGCTAATATTTTACTAGGAGTCCAATGGCTACAATCCTTGGGCACAATAGCTTTTAATTTTCAAGAACATTTCATGAAATTTTATTCGAAAGGAAAGGAAGTTGAATTAAGAGGTATCACAGGGAAACCAAGAAACATAATCAACTCTAATGAAATGACAAAGCTTCTAAAGAAATAACAATGAGGTGTAATTGCACAATTATGTTTGCTAGAGGTTCCCACATCGAAATCATATATTTCTCCAGATCTTCAAAAAGCCTTGGACAATCATTCCAAGGTATTTGAGACTCCCAAAGGTCTCCCACCTATTCATGATCATGATCATGCAATTCATTTGATTCCAGGAAGTGTTCCTCCAAACATTAGCCCTTATAAATATACCTATGCCCAAAAGAGTAAAATTGAACATATGGTTGCAGAAATGCTAGAGGCTGGTATAATTCAACCTAGTCAAAGTTATTTCTCTGCTCCAGTGTTATTGGTTCACAATAAGGATGGATCATGGTGCATGTGTCCGGATTATAGGGAGCTCAAACAGCTCACTATTAAAGATAAATGTCCCATTCCTATCATTGATGAACTATTGGATGAATTGTGTGGATCAATTTACTTTAGCAAGTTGGATCTTCATTCAAGATATCATCAAATCATAATGAAAACTGAAGACATCCTGAAAGCAACATTTAGAACTCATGAGGGCCATTATGAATTTTTGTTCATGCCTTTTGGCCTTACCAATGCACCTTCTACATTTCAAGGTTTGATGAATTACATTTTCAAACCCTTCCTTAGAAATTTTGTGTTAGTATTTTTTGATGATATAATAATCTATAGCAAGTCTTGGAAGGATCATGTTCAACTTGTTGACAGGGTGCTCAAACTATTGGAGGAGAAACAATTATGTGAAAAAATCTCCAAATGTTTCTTTGGATTACAAGAGGTGGAATATCTGGGTCATATTGTATCTCATGAAGGTCTTAAGGTAGATCCTAGCAAAATTAAAGCCATTAAGGAATGGAAAATCCCCACATACATACAACATATGTGAGAATTTCTCAAGTTGATAGGGTATTATCACAATTTTTTTAAGAATTATGGTATAATAGCAGCAGCTCTAACAACATTATTGAAGAAATATGCATTTTTATGGACTCCAGAAGCAACGAAGGCCTTTGAACATCTTAAAGAGACAATGTGCCAAGCATCGGTCTTAGCTACACCAAAATTCACAAAAACCTTTCTTGTGGAATGTGATGCCTCATGAAATGGAATTGGTGTTGTTTTAATGAAATAAGAAAGACACATTGCTTTCGAAAGTCGTCCAATCAAAGGAAAGTATTTACACAAAGCTATTTATGGGAAGGAAATGTTGGAAATACTACATGCACTTAAGAAATGGCGACCCTACCTAATGGGAAGACACTTCAAGGTAGAAACGGATCATGAGAGTCTTAAATACTTTTTAGAACAAATATTATCTTCAGAAGAGTAGAAAAAATTGGTCATAAAGATGTTGGGTTATGACTTTGAAATTATCTACAAAAAAGGGAAGAAAAATGTTGTGGCAGATGCACTCTCAAGAAAGGATGAGGATGTGGAAGCATTTCTCTGTGCCATTTCTATTATCCAACTAGATTGGATAAAAGAAGCAAGGGATGAATGGAAAAATGATGAAGAAGTGTGGGCACTCATTCAAAAGTTACAACAAGATCCGAGTACATCTGATACATTTAGCTGGAAAAATGATTCGTTATGGTACAAAGATCACTTACACCTATGTTAGAATTTCAAACTCAAACAAAAGATTCTTATGGAATTGCACACCTCTCCCTTAGGAGGGCACATGGGATTTTTAAAGACTTACCACAGGGTTAGAAGGAAATTTTTTGGGATGGCCTTAAATCTGATATTCGAAAGTTTCTGACAGAATGTTTGGTTTTCCAAAAAAATAAAGTTTAAACAATTAAGACCCCGGGTCTATTAGAACCTTTATCCATTCCAAGTCAACGTTGTGAGGAGGTTTCAATGGATTTTATCACAGGTTTACCCAAGTTTGAAGGAAAGAGTGTCATCATGGTGGTAGTTGACAGATTTACCAAGTATGCAAACTTTTGTGAATTATCTCATCCATTTAAAGCCAGTACAGTTTCAATTGCATTTATGGAAACAATTCAAAAGATACATTGAAACCCAAATATTATTGTAAGTGTCAGAGATCCCTTTTCACTGGAATTTTTTTGAAAAAATTATTTCTTGTCTTGGTACTCAGTTAGCTAATAGCTCATCTTATCATGCTCAATCTGATGGGAAAACTGAGATAGTAAACCAATATTTGGAAGGATATCTTTGTTGCTTTGTATCTAATAAACGAACACAATGGGTCAAATGGTTGCCTCTAGTTGAATGGTGGTATAACACTTCCTTCCATAGTGTAGCAAAAATGACCCCATTTATGGCACTTTATGGATATCACCCACCGTCCATCACATCATATTTAAGAGAAAATTCTAACATTCAAGTAGTGGAAGATCGCATTGAGCATCAACAACAAGTTCTCCAACTCTTAAAGGATAACCTAAATTTGGCACAAAATATAATGAAATAATAGGCATATCAACATCGCAGCGAAATACGTTTTGATGTAGGTGATTGGGTATTTCTACGATTAAAACCATATAAATAAATGTCCCTCAAGTAAGCTAAGAAGGATAATAAATTATCACCAAAGTATTATGGTCTGTACAAGGTGTTGCAAAAGACTAGTACTATGACATACAAATTGGAGCTTCCTATAGCTTCTTGAGTGCACCTAGTTTTCTGTGTTTCATGCTTAAAGAAGGTTATTGGTGACAAGGTCCCAGTTCAAACAATATTTCCAGAACTTGACAAGGAAGGAAAAATCATATTGGAACCTGAAGCAGTCATAGAAACAAGAACTCGATAACTACTAAATTGATCAATTTAAGAGTATCTCGTCAAATGGAAGAACTTACTTGCTGAAGATTCCACATGAGAGGATGATAATTTTATACCGAAGAATCTAAAAATACTCAAGCGTTGAGGAAAACATTGTTTTGAAGGAGAGGGGCATGTTAGGTCCCTATAATACTAGTAATTCCCCCATTACTATTGTCATTGTAGCCTTTATGTTACTGTTGTGCCCCTATTGTTCCCATATTGTTATTATTGTGCCCCCATAGAAGCCCACTATTGTTATTGTTGTGACCATATATTATTATTATTATGTCGACTTTGATTATATTGTGACCCCTTAGACTCTTATATATAGAAAGGAGGATTTTTCATTTGTATCGTCTAAGAATTGTTCATTTGTGTAATGTAAAGGAGGTTTCCCCCTCGAAGAGGCTGATTCTGAAGTCATTGATCTATCTTTTCTATCTTTTTCTAAGCTAGTTTCTTAACATTTTTTGTTAGGTCCCTATACTACTAGTGTAACCCCTTATTGTTATTAGTAAAACCCCCTTATTATATTGTTGTGCCCATGTAGTCCCCATATTGTTATTATTGTGCCCCATGGAATCCCACTATTGTTATTATTGTGCCCTTACATTTTATTGTTATGTCGGCTCTGATTATATTATGACCCCTTAGACTGTTATATATAAAAAGGAGGTCTTGTCATTTGTATCATCCAAGAATTATTCATTTGTGTAATGTAAAGGAGGTTTCCCCCTCGAAGAGGCTTATTTTGAAGGCGTTTATCTATATTTTCTATATTTTTGTGAGTTGGTTTCATAACATTCGGTATCAGAGCTTTGGATTCTAGGGTTTCACTGCTCCAAACAGGTCATCGAGGAATTTTTGCTATAATGCTTTCGCTACAAAGTTTCAGAAGCTAAAACAAAAAACCCATTTGAGAAGAAATCATTCTGCACCTTGGGTCTAAATTTCTGGTCTTGCCTTGCTATATTTTTGGAGATATGATCTGAGGAAATTACGCTTTTTGCAATCTCCAGAATTCCACCTCAAACAGGTCATTGTGGAATTTTTTCACTACAAAGTTGCAGAAGAAAAAAACAAAAGCCATTTGAGAAGAAATCGTTTTGAACCTCAGGTCCGAATTTCTGATCTTGTCTCGTTATATTTTCAGAGATATGATCTGAGGAAATTAGGTTTTTTATAAACTCCTTAATTACATTCCAAGTAGGTGACCTTGGGAAAATCGTCATAACTGTCTCTGCGAGCATCATATTGAAATTTCGTAAGAAGTTACAGAAATAGAACAGACTGCAGTTTTATGTGCATCGGTTTCATGTCCTAAGGTTGAAATAGTGACAAGTGGCACTTCGTACAAGTTCTCTCTACTAAACTAGTCTATAATCAGGTTGTCGTGGGAGATTTGACATAACTCTTCATTTCATAATCCAATCTTGATCAGACTTGAAGGGTTAGAAATATGACTCAAAGGGCTACATCGAGATGCAATTTCAGAACTTGGAGATCTGAAAGTACAGAGTTACAGTCCTTTCAAGATCCAGCTCCTAAAATCAAGAAAAGGTGATATGAGGAAGTTTGATGGCAAGGATCTGTTAAATTGGATACTACAGATGGAGCAATATTTTGATCTACATGAGTTGCAACTGTTACAAAAGGTATGTATTGCATCTTCATATTTAGAATTGGATCAATTTTTATGGTATAAAGGGCTTTGTTCTTGTAAACCACTTGTTACATGGTCAAATTTCATGGAGGTAATGCTAGCACATTATGAGGATACTAAGAGAAACACCTTCTTTAGCCAATTGATAAATCTGAAACAAAAGTGTTCAATGGTATAGTACATTGAGGACTTTCAAAAATTGAATATAAGGGAAAATGAAATTCCGGCGAAGCAGAGGATTGATGTCTCCATAGGGACTTTAAAGGATAACATTCAACATGAGGTTCGTCTTTGGGAACCAGATTCATTGGAGAGGGCATTCAGGTTGGCAAGAAAAGTAGAAAACAAAATTATGGAAACAAGGAAGTATACTCCTCACAACTATAAATATGGAAGTGTTGTTTCTCCTAGCCTTCCACAACCTACAAGGTTGACACCACAACAATTGGAAAAAAAGAGAGCAAAAGGGCTGTGTTACAATTGTGATAACAAATACATTAAAAGTAATAAGTTTGATGAGAAGAAATTAATTTACATTGATTCTGAAGAGGAGGAATAAAAGGAACAAGAAACATCAAAAGAAGAGGATATACACCAGGAACCAACCCCAGAGAAAGAAGAAATGAATCCAACCATATCTTGTAAAGCATTGGAAAGAATTACCACTCCTCAAACTCTTAAGATAGAAGGACATATCAAGAAGAAAAATGCTCAAGAAGTGAAAGATCACATAGAGAAAGAAGAAATGAATCCAACGATATCTTGTAATGCGTTGGATGGAATTACCATTCCTCAAACTATCAAGATAGATGGACATATCAAGAAGAAAAATGTTCAAGAAGTGAAAGATCACATCGAGCATCAAGAAATGAATCTGACCATATCTTGTAATGCATTGGAATAAATTACCACTCCTCAAACTCTCAAGATAGAAGGGCATATCAAGAAGAAAAAGATTCAAGCATCGGAAGATCACATCGAGCATCAACAACAAGTTCTCCAAATTTTAAACGATAACAGCACTTTGGCGCAAATTTGAATGAAACAACAGGTAGATCAACATCGCAGTGAAAGAAGTTTTGATGTAGGAGATTTGGTATTTTTACATCTACATCTCAAGCAAGCTATTTATGAGAAGGAAATGTTGGCAATACTACATGCACTTAAGAAATGGCAACTTTACCTAATGGGAAGACATTTAAAGGTAAAAATGGATCATGATAGTCTTAAATACATTTTAGAACAAATATTATCTTTAGAAGAATAGAAAAAATGGGTCACAAATATGTTGGGTTATGACTTTGAAACCATCTACAAAAAAGAAAAGCAAAATGTTGTTGCAAATGCACTATCAAGAAAGGGTAAGATGTGGAAGCATTGTTTTGTGCTATTTCTATTATCCAACCAAATTGGATAAATGAAGCAAGGGATGAATGAAAGAAGGATGAAGAAGTGTGGCCACTCATTCAAAAGTTACAGAAGATCCCAGTTCAAACAATATTGCCAGAACTTGAAGAGGAAGGAAAAATCATATTGGAGCTTGGAGCAGTCACAGAAACAAGAATCCGACAACTATGGGATCGATCAATTTCAAAGTATCTCATCAAGTGGAAGAACTTACCCGTTGAAGATTCCACATGGGAGGACAATAATGTTATACAGAAGCATCAAGAACTACTCAAGCATTGAGGACAACACTTTTTAAAGGAGAGGGGCATGTTAGGTCCCTATACTACTAGTGTAACCCCTTATTGTTATTAGTACAACCCCCTTATTATATTGTTGTGCCCATGTAGTCCCCATATTGTTATTATTGTGCCCCATAGAAGCCCACTATTGTTATTATTGTGCCCTTACATTATTATTGTTATGTCGGCTCTGATTATATTATGACCC